>OZ022501.1:92169296-93567671 GCA_963989385.1 Ctena decussata
ACAAAAAGAACATGGTGCTGTCTTTAACCAGGCCAAGGGCATAGCCTAGCTTGCTTTTGCAAACCAGTGCCTGGAGCATGTTACTCTTTTCATCTAAGGTAAGATACAAACATCCCTGTATGAGTTTGGCAAAAAATTAGGCCTTAAATTAGGGATATTTTGGCCAAAATTTAGGGCTATTTTGGAAAAGTTTTAGGGCTAACTTTAGGAATTTAAGTGTTTTTTTTTCTATCCCAATATATTGCCAAACATGCTTTATTCGTACTTTAAGTAAGTTTGATAAATACTTACTGATATAGTCACATTATACATGAATGGCAAATAATAAAATGGTTGAAAGTTATGTGCAAAGAAGTTAACAAAGGGGGGTCTGGGGGGCGTTGCCCCCCAGAAGCTAATGCAATTTCCCAATTTCAATGGCAATTTTAAGACTGGAAACAATAGAGAAAAACTAGGAATGATGATAAAAATAAGGAATTTTATATTAGGGCTTTTGCCTATTAGAGTGTTTATTTTGCCATGGTTTTGTCTCCCATAAGCTAGTGACTCGTTTGCGATTCAGTTTTAGTGGAAACATTTACTTAGTAATGTGGCAGATCAATACTACATGTATGTGAATGTTGTATTGGATTGTTTTGTAAATGTATGCACATGCGGGCCAGCTGGTATAAACCCATTGTAGATAATATTAAAATATTACTATAAATATGGGGGTCTGGGGGGCGCAGCCCCCCCCCAGAAGCCAGAGACATTATAAAAACTCAATTCCAATGGAATTATCTGTAGACTATTTTTTTTTTTTTTTTTTTTGAAATTTTGGGTTGAGACAGGTTATTTTTTTCTCTTACTTTTGAGGCCAGATTATTTTTTTGAACCCCCTTAAGAGCCAGGTTATTCTTTTCTTGCATATCCAAAGACAGGGATTTTTTTTTGATAAATATACCAGCCCCCCCCCCCCCCCCCCCCCCCCCCCCCCCCCCCCCCCCCAGAATATCAAATGCTCGGTCCCTTATGCTTGCCTCTAAAGAAGGCTCATCTCATAATGTCTGTACCTTTGTATCATAGGCTTCAATGCACTCAGTCGAAAAAGGGGCTTAACTCGGTCAAAAATTTATGTTTTTTTTTTTTCAAAAGTTAATCAGGTCGTTTTCACTTTGGGCTGTGTTCCTGCAAAAGTCATAATCCGAGTGTCAGGGGTTCTTGAGATATTTTGTTTTCAAGATTCCACAGGCTTACAATGCACTAAGTTGAAAAAGGGACATAACTCAGTCAAAAATTCACATTTTTTCTTCAAAATTTAATCAGGTCATCTACACCTTGGGCAATAAAGTTTCAAAGTCCCTAGCTCTTATACTTTTCAAGATATCTTGCTGATAAAGCCAAAATGTCAAAATTTTCAAAGGGCCATAAATCCTACAAAAATTAACGGAATTTGTTTAAAAGTTGATCAGTTCATTTACTTGTCATCTCCAATGAGCTGACAAAGTTTCAAGCCTCTAGCTCAAATACTTTTTATGCTATCTTGCTGACAAAGTCAAAATGCAGAAATTTTCAAATAGCCATAAGTCTCTTAAAAATGGCCGAATTCGTTCAAAAGTTAATCAACTCATCTACTCATCATTCTTAATAAGCTGTGAGAGTTTTAAGCACCTAGCTTAAATACTTTTCAAGTTATCTTGCTAACAAAGTATAAATGCCAACCTTTTCAAAGGACCATAACTCCTACAAAAATTGATGGAATTTGTTCAAAAATTAATCAATTCATCTACTCATTACATGTATTTCTAATAAATCGGCAAAGTTTTAAGCCCCTAGCGCAAATGCTTTTTGAGATATATTGCTGACCAGATTTTATTATGAATTTTTGCCAAGTGGCATAACTCAAAAAAGGGAGACAACTCTGACAAGAAAAAAACCTGTCCGCTAATTTTTCATGACGAATCCATATGTGAAATTTCAAAACTCTAGCATGCACGGTTCCTAAGACATGGTATGCGTGACGAACGGACGCACGAACGCACGCACGGACGGACAACCCAGAAGCAATATGCCCCCTCAACTTCGTCGAAGTTGGGGGCATAATAAGTGACTTATCTAATTGAAAATCACTGTATTACTCTTCGATACCTTCTCATATAAAGGCCATGCTATCATGTAGCAATACTATCAAACGGTCACAATCAATACTGCCGTACGCCGACCAAGGCTTATTAGATTTGGTTGGCTCATTTCGCTAGCCGTTAAATTGCGACAATGGCTAAATCATATGCTATAATGGCAGATAACACATCAAATTACCGCTTGGTATGGTAATTGAGCATTTACAAAACAGATTAGATCCTATAGGAAATAATGGTTAGTATCAGGAAGGAAAAAAGCCATTAAAGGGAACAAGAACTTTACAAATTAACCCATTAATGCCTAGTGGACTCTTCTATCCAAATAAACTGGATGAGCCCATTCAGCGTTTTAGAAGTGTCATGTCTATTTACTTTTTTAATCAATTTTCCAGATAAAAACATACAGTCAACTCCCGCTTCCTCAAACACTGATATCTCAAAGTATCTTCTTATATCAAAGAATGATTTTCCTATTTTTATTTTCATTTCAACTTCTGTTATCTCAAAATACTGATATATCAAAGTAAATTTTCTGGTACCAGAAAAGCTACTTTGAGATATCAGTACTTTGGACTGAAGTTGGACTTCTAGGTATCGAGAATTGACTGTATATGCAAATTTTAAGCAAACGGTGTGGACCGTTCAGCGAGGTCTGATCTGGGTCTGCACTGATTGCAAATATCCGTTTTAGTGGACATAAATGGGTTAAATAAAATATTTCTTAGGAACAGATACTTTGAACGTGCACATTTCATCCACAACGTCAAATGGGAAAAGAATTAAATGAGTCGCGACGCGAGAAAACCAACAAAGTGGTTGTGCGCCCAGCGCAGACTCAGATCAGCCTGGGCATCCGCCCAGTCTGATCAGAGTCTTCGCTGTCCGCATGACTGTAGCTTAGGTCCTTAGCTACCCTTTAAGCGCACAGCAAAAAGTCTGATCAGAATGGGTGGATGCCAAGGCGGATCTGAGTCTGCGCAGGGCGCACGACCACTTTGTTGGTTTTCTCGCGTCGCGGCTCAAAGCGAAACGTTCCAGCAATAAATGAGCGGAAAACGGAGTAATCTGGGGCCGTATTCATCAAACGACTTAAGTCGTTGCTATGCTGTTGCTAAGGCTGAATTTCTATGAAGGAGATTCTCTACAACTATGAAATTTGGTCTGGAGGAACAGTCTTTGTAAGACTGTTCCTCCAGACCAAATTTCATAGTTGTAGGGAATCTCCTTAAAAGAAATTTTGCCTTAGCAACAGCATAGCAACCACATAAGTCGTTTTATGAATACGGCCCCAGATTTCCCCCATGTAGCTAGCCAATAAGCTTTCCGCAAAAAAAAAAAAAAAAAAAAATCACCAAGAAGACAAGAAAACATGACAACATAATATCATACAATAACAAATACTAGCTAAATCAATAGCATCGTCTTAGGATAACAGGGAGGGAGGAGGGGGATTGTCAAGTTAGCTCAATTACTCAATTATGAGATCTGAAAGGTCATTTTGTTATTCCTGGCATTGATTCCAGCAACAGATATGCAGAAATTAATAATCTGCTGTGTTTTGGCTTCCTTGTTTCCGGCGACAAAATCAAATTTGAAAAATTTGTACGCAATAGCCATTAAACGTCAAAATCGTTTCAGCATAATGAATATAAAAAAGAATGATTACAACACAAAACTATGAAACATCTGGATTTCTTGATCGCAAAAACTTACTTAACGCCAGATCGAGCAAGTCTGCACTGAACTCATTGTTTACACTATACCTGATGTCTGATGCTCTGGAAGAACATGACGGAAAGATTAGCATAGGCGGTAGAAACATTACCAGTCTGCTGTTTGCCGATGACATAGACGCTCTAGCTGAGGAAGAGCAGGAACCAGAAGCTCTAATTGAAAGTCTCGACCAAACCTGCATGAGGTATAGGTGGAGATCAGGGCTAAGAAGACCAAACTGATGACGAACAGCGCAGATGGCATCCAGAGGGAGATGAAGGTAAACGAGCAGAAGCTGGGTACCGTAACAAGCTTCAATACATTGGAGCACTTGTCTCAGATGATGGCTCAAAACAGGAGATTCTCTCAAGGATTACACAAGCCACTTCAGCTCTTACCAAGCTGAAACCAATTTGGAGAGATAACAACATATCTCTTGGATCAAAGGTAAAACGTATGCGCCCACTTGCCATTCCCATTTTTCTGTATGCCTGTGGATCGTGGAAGCGACAGCAGATTTAGAAAAAAAGAATACAGGCCTTTGAGATGAGATGCTACCGAAGACTACTGAACATTTCGTACAAGGACCATATAACAAATCAAGAGGTCCGCAGGAAAATCCTGGCAGCCATTGGAGAATGCGATGAACTCCTGACGCTGGTCAAGAAACGGAAACTAAGGTGGTTTTGCCACGTCTCAAGGTCTATTGGTTTAGCAAAGACGATTCTACAGGGCAAAGTGAAAGGAAATAGAAGAAGAGGTTGGCAGAAGAAGAGGTGGGATGACAATATTAAAGAGTGGACAGGGATGGATTGTGCCAGCTCAACTAGGGCAGCTGAAGACAGGACAAGGTGGAAAGGGATCGTTTCGAAGTCATCTGTGGTGCCCCAACGACCTAGTAAGGTTATGGGATAGAATAGAAAAATAGATACCTTTGAACTAGTAATACTTTTTATTATATACCTATCAATGGTACACCCTTTGAACTGCATGTTTTCTGGCCATCTGATACAGACGGCCGTATCAAACTGACGTTTACTGAATCCGCATCGCTGTCCTTTAAAACGAGGCTATGCCTGAGTTACAGCTTCAGGCGCGTCATACTTTAACGTGCATCGTAGGAACGAGGACCAGAAAAACAAAACAAGTGACGTAACGTCAACAAATACGTCAAAAAGCGCGCCTTGATAGCTTAGTCTGTAACGTTTGTCTCACGACTAGCTACATACCTTTGTCGCACAGGTTCGAATCCGGGTCGATGCATTAGCGCTGGCAAGTGTGCATGGTTGGCTGTTCCCTAAGGTATATAATAAACAAATTATTATTATAGTAACTTAATCTGGCGTACTGTATCACGTCTCGTGGATGAGTTCATACCATCGGATCACCCTCAACGCAAGCGTCTCGGGTGATCCGATGGTATGAGCTCATCCACTCGACGTGATACAGTACGCCAGATCAAGTTACTATTATAATAATGTGTATGTATACTCCAGACAGAAACATTTAAAGGGGTTTGGTACAGAAAAGTGGTTCGTCAAAACAACGGTTTGGTTTAAACAATATTTTATTTGAAACTGAAGCATACATAGAGTGAAAACAACAATATATAAATGAAATCAGTTCAAATAGGATTCAGAAGACAGTCTTTCGGCTTATGTGAATCTGTATCCTATTTTGCTATCGATCATGCCAACAGGTATATAGTAATTTAAAAAAAAAAACTTTTTAGCGCAACCTATTTCTTTAAAAATGAAATAAATAAATGAAACAATGGACCCTGTTTATAAATGTAAATATTATAAAGCATACACGAAACATAAAAGATTATAACGTTTAATGTGGTGCTGTGTATTTGTTGCTTCTGTTTTGTTGTTTTAAAATTGTTTATCAATATAAACTTCAATGAAAAAATACGCTTTAGACATTATGCAGCGCTTACACGCAAAAGGTGGTATATTTAGAAAACAGTAAAACATTAGGATTACTGTAGTAAACCTTAACAGAAGTCGTGCTGGTACTGTAAACCATGTCATCTTTCTCACAATATGTGAAGAAATTAGGTCCATAGGATAGCTGATCTTCAATACTCATTACTGTATCTAGCAGTAGATGCAACCTATAATTGTCTATTTAAGACAATGTAATATACGAAGGAGCAAATGAGGACGACTGATTAAAGAGCCAAAATGTAAATTGAGCCGCGACACGACAAAACCAACAAAGTGGTTGTGCGACCAGCGCAGACTCAGATCAGCCTGGGCATCC
Source organism: Ctena decussata (assembly GCA_963989385.1). Taxonomy (NCBI): domain Eukaryota; kingdom Metazoa; phylum Mollusca; class Bivalvia; order Lucinida; family Lucinidae; genus Ctena; species Ctena decussata. The sequence continues at coordinate 92,175,398 of OZ022501.1, forward strand.
GCCCAGTCTGATCAGAGTCTTCGCTGTCCGCATGAAGGGAGCTTAAACCCTTAGCTACCCTTTAAGCGCTTAGCGAATAGTCTGATCAGACTTGGTGAATGCCAAGGCTGATCTGAGTCTGCGCTGGGCGCACAACCACATTGTTGGTTTTCTCGTGTCGCGGCTCAATTGATTTTCTTATTAGTGCTTTTAGTTCCTTCAAGAGATACAAAATTATGGGATAACACTAAAAGTACTACGAGGGGTGATCATTAAATAATGGAAACATTATACATCTCATTAGCTATGTGTTAGAACAGTATTGTAGATATATTGTCCTCGCCAAATCCTTTCCTATCCGAAGCAGTAATATACTATGAAAACACCTACACACTGCAGCTGTTTGGATACACAACGGTAAAAGTTAAGACCACTGTAATTAAAGTACAATTTTTGACACTTTTTAAAAGTGTGTCCAAAACATCATCAGTTTTATTTTTTCACTCACCAAATTACCATAGTCTGTAGACTATGTTAAATCGTAACTTGCTACATTGATTGTGTCTCAGCCATTTCTAAATCAGACATAAAAGAAACTCTTGTCAATACTTGTATTCTTAATCATTAACAATGCATTTTTCCTATGAATTCTTATCATTTTGTCTTACTGAAAACTGTCGGTCTTTGATACTGGCACTTCAAATTTTATGTGTAACTTAATTGTTCCGTGGTCTCTTGTCTGACGTGCGACATTTTTTTCCTTGCACGACATCTTATATGCAGAAAATAAAAGATAAAAAAAAAACTATTATTTTACACAAAAATGTCAACCCGCCAAAATTCTTTTACCTGATAATTTTGGAGAAAAATGCCATGGGGCATATGCTTATGTATTCTTTCTTACCGAATCCATAAATTGATAGTTTGTTCATTTTCTGCAGAATTTGTAACAAAGGTACCAGAGAGCTGATATATGTTAAACTTTCGGCGAGGAGTATATAATACCTAAGAGGCAAGCATATGCCATATAATTGAGTTCCAAAGTACTGTTTAGGAACATCGTTGTCATGGAAACGATGCCATAAACTTAATAGGTTTTAGTCTCTAAATTTTCGTAAATTTCAATGCATATATGCTGCTGATAAGCAACAAAGAATGGATAAAAGTTTGTGATGGTGTGATAGCTTGATGCACGTCTCAGATACTTAATGAAATATATAGTTATTCAGACCTGGCAGAAATACAGACCGCGAAAGACTTTCGATCGAGCAAAAGATGCCTGAGGGACTGAAATTGTGACGTCATTGCATTTTAACAGATGAAGTCTGGCGATAATGTATAGCATAAAGAACCACAATTATCCTGTACTTGACAGTAGATCAATTAATTTCAGTAAAATAATGAACATTACGGAATAAAATCTCAAAAGAACCAAAAAAATAAAAAAAAATTAACCAGTGTTCTTGCTTTAATTCATACCAGATTTCAGACCATTTTCATAAACAATCATTAAGTGCGTGTTGGTAAAGCTAAGGCCTATCTCAAACAGAAACTGTTTCTAAATTTTCAGTTTCTCTTTAAATATCCTACATAAAAAACATAATATCTTTATCTCTATACCAAAATGAGGTAAAAATCACACGCCTTACCCGGCGTGAACATGACATCATATGTTACTATGGTAACACTTTAAAATTTGCAATTTCAAACATGAATTTGAAAGCTCACCAGAGATTGAAGTATACTTATTTATGTATAAAGGTTACCAATCTACAAAGGTGTTTCCATTATTCAATGATCATCCCTCGTATAAGCTGAAACGTTTAGCCCATCTCCGACCCCCAATCTCTATTCAAAAGCAGGCCCCTCTCGCAGAATAGGAGTTATGACGTCCTGGTGGAGGATTCATATCTGTACTGTATCCGCCCAGTTCAGCCTCTTCTATGATACGAGTTATAATAAAAGTAGTATGAGTGAGACACCTCAATTCAAACTAATTTTGCAGACACTGATTACAATTTGTTGTTAAGAAGTACTGTATATTTTTTGTTCCTGTAAAAGCGTTTAATTTTCAAGACTGACATTTTATGCTATTTTTTTAGTCCAGTGCTTGCGAAGAAATACTGTTATGTTTTGTTTTTTTTCCTTTTTCTGTCGGTGTCCTGAGTAGGCTGTTAGTTGCTATCTCTGCTATTGATATATTGTTTGTGATTTTTAGGCTAGCCCGTTGACCATCTACATGGGAAATGGCTGTTCACATGGCTGCGGCTGTGGTGACTAATTTTGTGTTGTCTGTATTGGGTTAGATCTAGGATTGAATTGTGTCAGCTCCTGAGAATTTTCCTCCTTACTTTTGTTTTTGTCGTTGTGGCCTTTCCTTGGTATCCGCATCTATACTCGTATTAGATCATTAAGTTATATAGGCAAATTTTGAACCACTTGTTGCAGACCGGCCCCGAGGTTATAAAACTTTTTCCATGCTCAACTCAGCTGAGCATGAAATTTTACCTGCTTATAAATAGCAAGCTACTGATAAGTACAGTTGTTTTCTTGCTTAGTTGAGCTGAGTATGAAATTTTCTCTGCTTATGAATATGAAAATGCCAACAATAGTTGGCATTTTCATATTTATCAGCAGAGAAAATTCATGCTCAGCTGAGTTGAGCCCGAAATAAGTTTTATAACCTCGGGGCCAAGTTTCAGTTTTGTTCTGAATGAGAGTAAAAAGTATGCAAAGACCAGGAACTGAAACAATCAAAATCCAAATCCAGCCCTCAAACCATAGTTGGAAACAACTAAGATTACAAATAATCAAGATACAGAGAACATATGGCCAACCGAGTGAGCAGCTTGTTCCCAAAAGGTGGCCACTCAGCAACACAAACCGAACCAAAAATAATAATAACATACATAAGGTAAAACATCACAGAAACTCTGACACCAAAAACAGGCAACAAAGAACCACAACAGGACTACCGCCTTGGAACGGTCAGTAATGAATTACTGGGGGGCTTAAATCAATTTTACAGGCCCAACCTCACCCTCAGTTTCTGAAGTGGTACAAAACATTTAGTTGGTTGTTCGGTTCGCATGATAACCCTCTAACTCGTCAATGAATCATCACGGTAAACTTTATGTTTAGTATTTGTTAAGGAAGTCAAGCTGATGTTATTGAAGCGTTCAACCTCTCGTTATTTCCGATGAAAAGTGTCAAAGTATCCAAATTATAAGTCCGAACTCTAAGTCATTTAAACATTGAAAATTCCGGGAAATTCTAGATATACAGACAAGGACCCCAGAACAGAGGTGTGATCAACTGCTCGCGAGTAGTAAGCCTCACCTGCCTATTATAATACACTACTCAAAATATTTAAAGGAGCAGCTGATATTTTCCCACAGACACTACTACAACATATACCCATTTCAATGGTCCATAAATTCGACCGCCAGTTGTCAAGAAGTTCCCATTCTTCTCGCATCAGTTTCAAGAAGGATCGAAGTTTAAGACAACGAGGATTTCAAGACGACTAACGCATTGCCTTTTTCAATGAAACAAATTTTGCAATTTTTTCATATTCTGAAATTAAGGCCTTTTTTCTGGAAGTCTATAAATCTCATATAATTGAGATCAAAATAACCATATTTCAAACGAGTCACCTTTGTAAGACATTAAGTGTATTCGACAAGATGGTCGTTTTGATTATGGTTGAAATTTTTATGCTTTTCAACAGACTCTTTTGATAAAAGAGACACCAGCCCAACACAGATGACTTGTTTTATCGTGGATGTTCTTTCTATTTTCTCGTTTACATTTCTCCCTCCTTCTACCGTTTTCATGGCTGGGTTGTGTTTTGTGCGTGTGACCTTTCCTGGCTATCTCAATTTGAATTTTTAAGAACATTAATTAACAATGACGTATAAGATCACTAAAATTAATATCTATCCACGATCTTATTTGAGCCGCGACACGAGAAAACCAACAATGTGGTTGTGCGCCCAGCGCAGACTCAGATCAGCCTGGGCGTCCGCCCAGTCTGATCAGAGTCTTCGCTGTCCGCATGAAGGTAGCCTAGTCCCTTGGCTACCCTTTAAGCGTTTAGCAAAGAATCTGATCAGACTGGGCAAAAGCCCAGGCTGATGTGAGTCTGCGCTGGGCGCACGACCACATTGTTGGTTTTCTCGTGTCGCGGCTCATTTTTCTTCGTTTCAGTCATACGTATAAACAGTATAACTGAGCCGCGACACGACAAAACCAACAAACTGGCATGTGCGCCTGGCAAAGACTCGGATCAGCCTGGACATCCGCCAAGTCTGAGCCGAGTCTTCGCTGTGCGCTTAGTGGGTAGATACGGATCTATACTTCCTCTCTCCTGACAGCGAAGACTCTGATCAGGCTGGATGGATGGAGTTGTCGCTGGGCGCACATGCCCTTTGTTGGTTTTATCGTGTTGCGACTCATATATGCGTGCGTGTCTACAGTTTGCATTCGTCGTACTTAAATGCCTGTTTTATTCTACTCCTATAACATTTCAAAGTCTTTGGGCACCACAGCTGACTTTGCAACAATCCTGTCCCATCTGATTCTGTCTGTCCTAGTTTTGTTGGCACCACAGATGACTTTGCAACAATCCTATCCCATTTGATACTGTCTCTGCCCTAGTTTTGTTGGCAAAGTCCATCCCTCTCCACTCTTTAACAGTGTCTTTACACCTCTTCTTCTGTTAAATTTTTATACATTTTCCTCTATCATTATTTGTTATGGAATAAATAATTTAAATCAAGTATTGCTTTTGCATAAATAATCATAAACTTATTTTCTTTTGTCAGTCATTTTTAGTATCAAAATGTTAAAGTATCAACTATTGGGAAATACTACTGACAGTTGGGAAGTTAACATACCAAGTTTACATGGCAGTTCACTGTTTGCTTCCTTGAACAAATAAGCTATTCCGAAATGGGTTTGTCTTACGTCACCATCTCCCTCCCTTCCCCCCCCCCCCCCGCCCCCTCCCCAATAAATATGAGCCGCGACACGACAAAACCAAAACTGTGGTTGTGCGCCAGCGCACACTCAGATCAGCCTGGGCATCCGCCCAGTCTGATCAGAGCCTTCGCTGTCCGCATGGAGGTAGCTTAGACCCGTAGCTACCCTTTGAGCACTGAACGAAGAGTCTGATCGAACTTGGCGGATGCCCAGGCTGATCTGAGTCTGCGCTGGGCGCACAACAACATTGTTGGTTTCGTCGTATCGCGGCTCATATGGTGGAGTTGCTTTACCTGGGAGTAGACTCATCCATCTTAACTGGAAGAAGTGTGGCTACGACATATGATACTGGTACCAGTGTCTAAATATTGTCTGCCATTTAGCCCTGAAAACGTTACAAAAGCAGACAACAAAATTTACGTCTGCAAACTTCCAAACAAAATTCGGCATAGCTATAGCATACGTTAGAATTCAAAGACTAGAGGGCAAAGAGTGTAGATCCAGATGAGGCGCTCATTATGATCTATACTGGATGCTATCTGGATCTACACTGTTGCAAATTCATTTTTTTAGCGCTTTTAGAGACCGTTGCATGCCTTTACCACCAAAGAAACTATAAAAGCCACTTTGAATTACATTTCAATACATCTCTGCTCAGAGTATCTAGTTGTTTTTCTGCTTCGAAACTAAAACTTAGAAATACAAGTGCTCGGGCATCAGTACAGATGTAACTAACGCTTTCCCGCAAATTCTATTAAGTATTAGCTTCAACTGTTGTTTTGAAACTATTCTTTTACCTGAACGAGTAGTATTTTTTCAGATACTCAAATACAGCTGTAGAATTTGCGAGGGCCTAGAATTTGCAAAATCAGACACCGTCATCACAATCAGGGATCTCAAAGTACGAGCATATCTTGCAAGTGTGTGCCATGCCAAGTTTGCTTAACAATACGTTTTTGTCGTTTTTGCCGTGATGACCATGCAGAACCAAGTTAAGCTTTCACAGCTAACTTGGAGTACTCCAGGACAGCTTATTTCTCACCCGTTGGACAAGAATATCCCTTTCTAGAGGTGTCTGTGATTTTTCTATCTCGGCCTGCTATCTTGGCCTAGGCTCAAAACGCTGTCTCAAAATGCCAGTCATTGCTATAGTACAGCCCAATAAATTACACACTTAAATTCAACAAATCAACTTGCTGCTACCTGTCATGTAAATTGCAGGCAAAATGAAATTGACAGCAAATGATGTGCATGAGGTGTCACCTAGATTTTTGATTAGCGGCCAGTCATGAAAAATGCATGCACAAGGTGAAATTAACACACATGGCATAACTATTAACAGAAAATTAGCTTGAACTTTATGGTAATGGCCTCGAGAAGAAGTAAAGGTGTTCAATGAATTTTCTGTTTCATAAAATATATTGGGTGAGAAAAATAATCAATGATGGGGTTTAGGCATCTACAAGGAAATCTCAGGCTCGTTTTCAGATTATTTAAGTCTTATGCTCGGCAAGCCTCGCATAAGACTTAATAATCTGAAGACTTGCCTGAGATTTCCTTGTCTCGGCCTCAACCCCATCATAGATTCTATTAGTCAGTGTGGACGATCTAGTAGCCGACCATCCGCCATAAATATTTAATACTTCTTGTCATATCTGCTGCTAGGCAACTCTGCGATATACCTCGGAAATTGCTTGAGATGTTCCCGTCAGGGACTTTGTTGTGTCTAAATACAAAAACGGTTCCGGTACGTTGACTAGTATGGCCATGTGCGGCTTTCTTTGGTTGTACTTGTAATCGCATCTGCTTCGAAACTACTTAGAGGAATTTTATCGAAACTATTACACACGTATACCTTATCAACCCCTGGAGGCAAAAGGGTATACATTCAAGGGAAGCAACCCCTTTGTTTTCATTTTTGCCTTCCTTCTCTGTAGGGGTCAAGGGTTGACCCGTTCTTCTTCGGTTTTGTCAACCACAAAAGCGAACAGGCATGCACAAAAGCTATTTCCCTTTGTAAAAATGGCGAAAAAAGGGTCGAGTCGGGTAGCTTCGGACAGCGAATAAATTTGGACATACCATTGCTAACAGTGGAAATTCAGATGAGCCGTCTCATCAGGATTTTACTGTTTGCCCAGTTATTTTTGTTTTAATTCCAAACTGACATATAAGGGAAACAATGTCACTGTTCGGATTTACCTGCTCTCCGAATTTACCGGACTTGACCATAGCGGTGTACCCATGCATATCGGCATCTGGCGCCTGTATCTTGCTATGAGAGATGTCCCGTTGGTTTGACTTTGCGAGGGCTGATCAGTTTTAGGCCTTATTGTTTGTATGATAAACTAAATGTTTAGCATATTATAATTTAAAGAGTAACTACACTTCAGGAACTGACTGAATCAGATCCCAAACCCTATCCCCAACATCAAAGGGAAAGATTGACAAAGACGTCCCAACAAACAATAAATTAGCATATTTATTTTATAAACCTTCGCCATATTCATCAAACAATTTTATATATCTTGGTCATGAACATCAGACAAATCAAAATCACAAACCTCTGTTTTAGGACGAGCCATCAGTAAAATCTAGCAAATGACATAATAAAATCCCATTGGAAGTTAATTTCAATTCTTGGAAATCAATGAAGTTAGAGTGGTTTAAGTGATGATTGCTTGTTATCACCGCAGGGGATAGAAACTGATTAGTTTTATCTCTGAAGAAATAAACATTGACTCTGCTCTTGAAATAGATACAGATAAAACTGTAACTGCACTATATTGCAGAATGGAAAATTGTCACAAGTTCATGCAGAGAATACTGATTAATGTCAGCTGCATCCTTTATTCTTACGTCCGTTATACAATATACAGGTATGCATACAAGGTGAAACCAGGAACATGTAATCAAAATTTGAAGTCACATTTAACATATTTCATTCCTAGATACCCTCTGACGACGAATAGTTGATAGCTATATTTTATATGTATCATCATCATTGCGTGATCTGAAAAGGCCTTATATCAGCTTTAATACCAATATTATGATGGCATGGTCGTATACTATTCGTGAAATTGTTAGTAAGATTAGGAGTCAAAAGTTACTCTTTGACTCATTTCAGTGAGTTTTACGCATTTGATAAAACCTTTTCTAATGTTTAAAAGTTAAAGAGTTAGAAACGCATATTTACATGTAACTGGATGCATATTGCATGTTGTTGACAGTGGAAGGGACATATGGATTAGGATATCATAAATTGCAGCATCATGGACAAATGTTTGTTATTTTTATTTGATTATCAGAAATTAATTGAGTATTACTTTTTATGTGTTTTTTGTTCCTGTACAGGAGTCCCATAATACCAGATTTAAGGTTCCATGATCGTCATTGCTGTGTGACACTTGCTGTCATAGAATGTATATATATAAACTTACTTTAGACACAGTAACATCAAACTTCCCAAAACGGATTTTTTTCAGTCTTTTGTTATATTCCAAATGCAAAAACGAGCATTAAACTGTTTGCGAAGCTTCGCTTTTTGTGACGCTCTGTAGTAATGCGTTTTGATTGTAGGGGAGAGTCTGGTAACTTCGGACAGGCGGGTAAATTCGGACATACCATTGCAAACAGTGAAAATCCAGATGAGACGGCTCATAATGAGCCGTCTCATCAGGATTTTCACTGTTTGGCCAGTTAGGTTTTTGTTTTAGTTCCAATCAACTGACATATAAAGGAAACAATGTCAGTGTCCGAATTCACCCGCTGTCCGAAGTTACCCGACTCTCCCCTATTCAAATTAACATGGAACTATAAACCGATTTACGTTTGTTTGGCGTCTTCGCTACTGAGACTATCCAAATATTGGTGTAACTTCAATGTAAACCTGCTGAAACAAGAGACAGAAAGTTGGGAGAAGATATTCAGATTATGTCCACTGGGACACCAGCATTTAAATCAAACTATTTTGTCTTTTGTAATTTCTCAGAAATCTAATAAAGTTATTGGGTTATGAGATTCATTCATTTCATGACTGGCATTGCGTGCAAAGATACCTTACGGCATGTATTTACATCTGCACTTGTATCCGCACGGATGAAAAGAACCTACGCAATCTACAAATCCAAGAGAAGTAAATACCGTGATCAGTTTACAAAATTGAGCCGCGACACGACAAAACCAACAATGTGGTTGTGCGCCCAGCGCAGACTCAGATCAGCCTGGGCATCCGCCCAGTCTGATCAGAGTCTTCGCTGTCCGCATGGAGGTAGCTTAGACTCTAAGCTACCCTTTAAGCACTTAACGAAGAGTCTGATCAAACTAGGCGGATGCCCAGGCTGATCTGAGTCTACGCTTTGCGCACAACCACATTGTTGGTTTTGTCGTGTCGCGGCTCAATTGAGTTATAAAGAAGACCATGACTAGGCACCGATACAATCCTGCCACAAACACCAAATGGGAAAGGAAAACAACAATGATATACAAAGAAAACCATGACAAACGAAAAGACACGAGGTCTGTTTTTCCCAGGCTCGCGAGGCTATTCAAAATAATGTAAAAAAATGCAAAGTCTAATAGAAAGCCAATAAACAATGGCATTAATAGAAAAACCACAACAGATGCACTCTTTTGGACATGCTGATTCGAGTAGTAACTTTACCGCATATGGTTGAAAGGTACTTATCACGCAACGCCAATCTGTTAAATATGAAAATAAATCTCCTGGGTGTATGTAATTTACAAAATCTTTATCTTTTCATCACCTTAAATGATATAATGAGGATGTTCTCAATAAACCAACGAAGCACTCACTTTGGGCTGTAAACGAATTCCTAGTCTGGCTACAGACCCTATGTTTAATATATCTCTTGCAAAGGAACATAGGGTCTGGTTACTTGCATTTGAGATTTTTCCTAAATCTTGGTTAGCGAACTTTACTGACCTTTTGTCCAGCCCTTTATGATGCCGCAGTGGCAGAATTTTATGTAAGAAGCAATTTGAAGACATAAACACAGATGGTCAATCTGATAAAGCAAATGTTCTGTGGCAATTTGTTTTTATAACTCTGTAGGTTTTGTGAACAGGAAACTAAATACAATAAACCCTGAACCTACTGATTTTCTGTAATAGATAGTTCTACCTTTTGATTTTGGACTGGTCCATTTTATAGCTGAGGGGGGTGTTTAATAAAGAATAGAGAAAAAATAAGTAAAAGCAAAAGGGTGGTCACACTTTTCCAGAGCAGTCTCATCTTGGTCTCCACTGTTTGCAGAAACAGCCTTGTTCGATTTAAGAGTGTTGTGCAATCCATTAGCATGTTAACGAAACAGCGTCCCTTAATATTCAATATGTATAATTGATTTGTTCAAATTAGAATGTGTTTTGAGGAAGATTCCATTGCACTTAGATAACTGTTGATCAAAGAATGTAAAATAAAGTAAATCAGCAAAGACCCCTAGAGAATGCAACATAAGTCTTTAAAGAATAGACACACTGGCTTTTTACCTGTAATACATTTACATTCAAATGTATAAAAACGTATCTGATCTGATCAGCACCAGTCAAGATTCAATGCATACAAGTATGTTTTAAGAAATTTCCTTTATACACTTGATGCCAGTGCAATGATTGGACTGGCACTAATCAGACTTACTATGCAGAGGATTGTTCAAAAATAGTCTGCCATGAATCATATCATGACTAGTGAGGATAAAATTTGTTTAAATTGGAATGAGCAATGCAATACAGCTGATTGCCTGTTAGTGGTTCAAGACAGTTTGTCCTAAAACAATATAATTTGGCATGGTTTTAATTGTGGAATGGAAAGGAGTGGAATGGAATGGTCTTGTCTGCCTTTTTCCATTGATTTGGAATGGCACTGTTACAGGAAAGAATTTGCTCCCTCTGAGGGAGCAATTTCTTCCTGTAAGAGAACCACTGTCCCACGCCCTTGGAGCAACTTGTAACAAATTCACCTTAGATTATGACATCCGTTCTATTCCAGGTTTTAAACTATGCTCTAAAATTCGCATACAGGTTGAGAGGTTATTTGGAGAAACCAAAACTAATTGATTTCTTAGAGTGATGGAGATAAAGATCTTTGTTAGTCTAATGGGCACTTTATGGCACTTGTGATGGTGCTATTATTAACTCAAGAATTTGTGAGAAGAGTATCATATTGCAGAGCCTCTTCTGAAAGTTACCAGGCGAATCTGACCACCAGAATAATATACAGATTCGACTGGGGCCAGGCTAACGAATTCCTATTGGTAGAAATGACCAAACAGATAGCTTTTTGATTACCTTTTACACTAGTACACGTTATTTTGTTTTCAGTTTCAGTTGTAAAAGCATGGTGCAGTGATCACAGAAAAGGAGAGCATATGCAAACTGGGAAGGGGCTCAGATCAGCCTGCAATTAGCATGCAGGTTTCGCCAATACTGCTCAATAAAGTTCTATTTCTAACAAAAGTGGATGAGGATCCGGATGTAAGCATATGAGAGATTGACACGAGAAAACCAACAGTGTGGTTGTGCGCCCTTCGCAGACTCAGATCAGCCTAGTCTGAGCAGAGTATTCTGTAAGTGCTTAAATGGTAGCTAAGGGTCTAAGCTACCTTTATGCGAACAACAAAGACTCTGATCAGACTGGGCGGATGCCCAGGCTGATCTGAGTCTGCGCTGGACGCACAACCACTTTGTTGTTTTTTCTCGTGTTGCGGCTCAATTATAAGCTGTTTCGCGATACCCAAAGAAGCTAACAAGAGAGCACAACAGTTACATCCTGATCTTATAGAATGACTGCTCCAGAACAAAGGTCGTCTTTTGTATGCTAGTGAGCATATTTATTGCGTTTCTACCAGCAGTAGCTACTGACAATTCCACAACATAGACTGATAGCGGTTTAAAAAGGCATGCATGGTAAACCGAACGAACAGCTCTTTTCCAGACAGGTGGTCACTTAAATATTGCCATTCATATAATAGGTGAAAGGGAGTTTTGACAATGGCAAGAAGAAGTAACAGCGAGGAACTATGACAAAAGTACCGCATTTGAACTATCAGTAATAAATTACACAGGGGAAGTTGTATGTGGGGTGGGGATGGGGGGGGGGGACAAAGGTATACAATAAACATCTGTTCTCACGGGACCCCATTTTTAGTCCATTTGCCTTTGGGTTATCAGTTAAAAGTAAAATCTTTCTATGTGTCGAACTTCCCACATTTAGGATAATTTCTGCTGAATATTTTTGTAATTAGTGCTTGTACATTTCATTCGAATTCAAGTGGTCATTAATGATATATGTATTAAAAAAATTCAATACAATACCCAACTTTAAAAGCACAATACTCAACAGAGTACAAACGAACCGCTAGAATGATTATTTTCAATATATCATAAATTCTACAGATTCAAAAATCCCAGTTGGACAGATTCAAAAGTCAATGGTATTTTTAATAATATTAATCCCATAGATATTATCTTTTATACCTTTTTCATAATTAATATGATAGCCAACGCCGGCAACAATGAAGCATTTACAAATAGCAAAAGCTGTATGTTGAATACAGGGTGTTCTGTTGTTAATTCACCATTGACGAAAGAAGATATCATGTGATGAATATGTATAGCATTTAATTGAGATTAATAGCTCCGTAACGAACCTAAGTTATGAGATAGGAGTGCCTGAGCAAACAGTGTAGACTATGATTAGACTGCTCCTCAGGAGCAGTTCCATCAGGGTCTACAATGTTTGCATTCTGCCAGATTTTGCTGCAGTGCCAGATAGTAAAAGTAATGGGTTCCAGCGCTAAGGCAAGTAGAGGTATTTGCTAAAATGTCCCAATATGGAGTAATAATCAGGGTAGATGGTCTTTTTATTCGAGGTTATTGTACCTAAAACCGTATTCCCATACACTCAATGAAGGAGATTACAAAATGAAAAGAGGGTCATTCAACAACTGCATCTCCAATTTCAACTTTGGTTAGCACACTGGTAGCCCTGAGACAACAAACGCGTCGTGGAACCAACTATTGCGGACAAAACCAATATGGTCCTTATCAGTTCATTTCATCTTTAATAATATTATATTTTTGACAGAAACAGTCAGCCTTTCCCGAATTTTTATCATATAAAAATAGTGTTACAATCAATTTTAACGAATTTATGTCTTTGTGTGATAAAATAATTGATTATGACCCACTCAAATATGATCGCTTGTAACTTCCAAATGTTGACATAGTCGCAAAAAGGTGAAGCTTCTTTTGTAAGATGCTGGTAAAATCTTAATCTGATATATGGCGTACATATCATATCATGTCTTTGCTTTAAATATGGTGGGATGCAGAACTTAGACAGGGTCTGACCAGGTGGGCACATACCATGGCCCATTCTTCGAAGCAAGAAACACAGAACATGGAGTTTTGCCCACGACAGATTCGGATGGCTAAAAATGTAGCCATGGGCCAATTTTCACAATCAGTTCTTAAACCTAAGGACCACCTAAAATTTCAGATCGAAAACTTCAAGAGTTAACAAAAGCTTAAGGAAGAATAAAATAAAAGATATGAAAAGGAAGAGGATATTGACAGAATTTATATCTTTGTGTGATACATTTTTGGAATTAACTAAGAAATTGATTCCGACAAAATCTGTCTGTATTGAAAGAAAAGGCTGGTGAAATAAAGGTTTTGGTGATCTGATTCAAAGCGTGAGCAACACTAAAACAACATTTAACAAAATAAGTGATATAAGGACTTATGAGGAATATCATCAGCCTACGTTATGTTGCCCGATCTGAAAAGGCAGAGGCGTCAGCAAAGGAGAAATATCTAGTTGACCTACTTAACAGCTGAACCCAAGGACTCCTCAGTAGTTCTGGCACAACATTAATAAAAGTAGAAATAATTATTCTAAATGAGTAGTACAGCCAACGAAAATAGAGGATGTCACTTAGGCAATACAGGACCATGAAGAGACACTGTGGTAGGGAAAACCAATGCGAAAAAATAGACCAAACTGGTTAATCTTACTGGGTGCATTTCAAAGAACAACACAGGAAATAAAAAGAATTGAGAAAACAAATTCGAAAGTTCAGATCTCGACATAAATGAGGCGACTAGGTTGTAGCAACAAATAGTATTTCAAATTCAAATTCAAATTCAAATTCTTTATTACTCTTAGGTTACACATGTATTTAACAACATAAGGAGCAATCTATATGTGCATTTCAAAACAACTTTATGGCGAACATTTTCACAACAATTCCAACATACATACTTGAGGGCAACATCGTAGGTATTATATAATAAGAGCTGAAAATAAAGTTTAACTATTCCGAGAAAGAGAAAGAAAGAGAGAGAGAGAGCCCAACAGGCACACAAGGTTGAATCAACCTTGAATAAACCTTGATTCAACATCGTGACGTTGAATCATGGTTGAATCAAGGTTGATCCAACCTCGCGTGTGCCGAGGGACAGAGAGAGAGAGAGAGAGAGAGAGAGAGAGAGAGAACATTTCAATCATCCATCACATATAACCAGTACATCCCTACTTTCTATGTAACTATGAATTCTTTACTGTTGCATGTTTATAACTTTTTGACAGACGCCTTCATTGCATTCATTCAAGAAATGCAGTGGACCGAAACGCTTTAATCGGTTAAGGCTGATTCAGTCCGTGCATTTCATGAATGAGCAAGAGGCGTGTTGTACAATTCTAATTCTTGTGAATGGAATATATTGCTGATGTAGACCAAAAGTAATAATAATAATAATAATAAATGGATGGTAACCAGTACTTTATGGTGAGTTTTAATACTTATGCTATTCTACTTATCCTGCACTGTCTTCGCCCTAAACCTCTGGACATTTCCAACTCTTTCAAGTGGGCTCTTCCACCTTCCGACTTGGGAAAGTCCACCTGGTCTAATAGGAAATTTTCGACAAACAAAACGAGGGAGCTAACAGTGCAGACCCCGGTCCGAGTGCTTTTCAGCACTCTGGCCCCGGTCTGCACAGTTCGCCTGGAAATGTCCAAAACTTTAGGGGGAAAAAATCGATCATGCTATACAGAAGGTAATGGAATACTAAAAAGATACATAATAATTTGTGTTAAAAACGCTTTGCATACACACGCACACTCGTTCACGCCGAATTTCATATACATTTAGACTACAAAATCTTGTCCCCTTCCGCCGCAGCGGGCACATGGCGTAGAATTGACGCCGATGCGACGTCGTTGCGTCGCACCGACGTCATTGCGACGTCATTACATCGTCGTAAGAACGTAAATTATACTTTTTTTTCGGGACAAAACGGATTTAACCAGAAATATTGCTAAATTTCATCAGTTTCAAATTGGACTACATTATCATACGGTATGTATATACTGATGCTGTCGCACGCTAAGGCGCTTCATGACATACAGGAACATAGACGACCAGGATCAGCTTGCAAACCTGCGCAGTCCGATCAGAGCTGCTTTTGTACCTATCAATCCACGAATTTCAGGAAATCATCAGCACGAATATTAGAAACTCTGATCGGACTGTGCACGCGCCGCCGCGAGATCACACCGCCCGCGCATGCGCCAGCATTAGCGAATCAGATCCCATAAAGACATGCATATATATAACCAGTTTATGGCTGGCTGCATATTTTCTTTCTTACAAGATTTTATTGTATTTTTAGCAAAAAAGAATCTCGCAACAGGTTACTACATTGCAGGTAAAAGCTGTTAAAATACATGATGTGAAAACAAGGGGGAAAATGCATATATGTAATTGCTGCCGTAATTTCACGAAGTGATACATAGATTCACAAATATCTATCTCAACATTTGTACAACATATGCATATGTATGAATGCCGTCGCATCCGCGCAGCCTCATCCGAGTCCTTCATATTCGTACAATCTATGAATCCTGAGGCATCTAAAAGAGACAAGTGACGACTCAGATCAGTCTGCGCAGATGCGCGCATTCTTTAGAATGTATAATGCACAAAAGGCTACATCAATAAATTTCGTAGCATAGTCAAGGACCTCTTTCAAAACTATAAATATAGAAACATTATATAAGTGTTGTATTGTAATCAGTTTTCATAATTATTTCAATGAAATTTGACAAGTTTCTTTGAGTTGTTGAATTTTGATTGTTCATCAATTCATTAAACTTTAAGATGTTTGGGTATCGTGTAAAGTAGGGTTGTATAAATTTTTTCCTTTGTTCAGTAAAAAATACGCATTTCATTATGTAGTGAAATTCATCGCCTACTTCAAAACCACAGAGATTACAAATTCTTTCATTTACTGGTTTAGATTGCCAGCGTCCCACTTCGACTGGTAGCTTATGATTTCTGGTTCTGAAAGCAGTTAATATTCTGCAAAGTTTATTTGGCAAGTTTTTGAAATAGTTATTTATACTAAATTCATTTTTGATTAATCTATAATTTATGCCACTTGTTGATTTATTTAAAAGTGAATCCCATTTTTGTAAAAATTGATCTCTAATTTTTTGCTTGAAAGCTTGGCAAAACCATTTCTTGTTTATTTCACTTTGGGACATCCATACATTTCCGAAACCGTTTGTTACTATCAGATTTTTTATGTTACCGATCCAGTTAGATTTGCATTTTCCTTGTTCGTTTAAACTATAAATAATTTGATAAACCATTGTTGATAATTTATTGCTATTAAAATCAAGTAATTTAGTCCAGAACGAAATCATCCTGGCTTTGATATCAACTTCTAACGGATAAATGCCAAGCTCTCCATAAACCATATATGATGGAGTCGATTTTTTCAGTTTAAGAATATGTTTAAAGAATTTTAATTGGACTCTTTCAATAATGTCTAAATTCCCACTGCCCCAGATTTCACAACCATAGAGTAAAACTGGTTTTATCATTTTGTTGAACAAATCAATTTGCATGTTAATTGGTAAATTCGGTGTCCTAGTTTTCCTTAGGAGAGAAAACATTGCATTGTTAGCTTGTTCTGCAATATGCTTTTTACAATTCAGATAAGATCCACTTCTAGACAAGAAAATGCCTAAATATTTATACTCGTTTACTAGGTCTAACTCTACTCCGTTATAGTAAAAGTGGTGGTTTTTGGGATATCTGCCAGCACCGAAGACTAAAATTTTTGTTTTGGAAATATTCACAGTCAATTTCCATGTGTCGCAATATTGCTGAAATTTGTTTAACATATATTGTAAGTCCTCCTTGGTATTGCTAAATAAAACTGTATCATCTGCAAAAAGTATGATAAAATATTTAGGTATGCGTATATATTGTTGTCATTTGTTTCACAGCTTACGCCATCAGCTTTATTCAAGTGGAAAAAATGCTCTAAATCATTTAAATAAAGGGAGAATAATACGGGGGACAAATTTTCCCCCTGACGAACCACTTTGCAACATGGGAAGAATGCGGATGAGCCTTCCTGAGTAGATATTCGAGATTTTATATTGTTATACATATTTTTAATGAAATTTAAACACTTTCCATTGACCATGTAATCTGTAAGTTTTGACCATAAACCACCCCTCCAAACGTTATCAAATGCTTGCTGGAAATCAATGAAAGAGCAAAAAAGTGTTTTACTATTTGATTTAGACATTTCCATCAGGCTTTGTATAACAAACAGATTATCTAACGTAGAAAATCCTTTACGAAACCCTGACTGGGAGGAGCTTATAACTTCATATTTTTCGACAAAATTACTTATTCTTGTGTTTATTATAGATGTAAAAAGTTTACAGAGACAGCTTAGTAAAGTTATAGGTCGGTAATTTTCAGGCAAATTTTTATTTCCTTTATTTTTGTATATGGGTAAAATATCACCTAGGGCCCAACTTTCTGGCACGATGCCTTTTTCAAATATAATATTGAATAGTTTTATGTAAATTGGTAAAAATATATGTATTGTGTTTTTAATGTGTTCATTAAGAACGTTATCAGTACCCGGGCTTTTGTTATTTTTTAGCATTTTAACAGCAGATAAGATTTCTTGGGTATTTATTGGTTGATTTATTTCTTCATTTATAGCTGCAAAATCATCTCTATTAGACGTAGAATTATTTGCGTTTTGATTGCTTTCACTGCACTCGACGTTTTCACCGAGACTAGAATTTAGGGATTTAAAATAGGTATATAGTTATTTTAATGGGGGTTTTGTCTCTTTCGATTTATCAACTGAATTTATGATTTTCCAAAATTCGCGCGGATTAGATGTTTTTAATGTTTTCAATTTATTTATTCTGTCGTTTTTAAATTTTTTAATGCTTTGTGCAATCGTGTTTTTGTATTCCTTGCTTACCATTTTCAGTATATTTTTATAATAAGGACTTTTATATTTATTGTATTTTTTTCTTATGCTGTGATACCTGTTCCTTGCTGTTTTACATTCAAAACTGAACCATTGTTTATGTCGATGATTATTTGTTTGTGCTAAATTCTTTTTGACTCCAAAAGTGTTTTTTGCATTTGAAACGAATATATTTTCAATGCGACTTGTTATCGTATTTATGTCCTGAGCTGTACAATATTGAGCTTGGAAAGAATCCAGCTTAGAATTAATGTCCTCAAGATCCTGTAAACTAATGTTTTCAACAAATATATCCTTTCTAGTGTCGTCCCATAATCTGACTTTCGGGGTTGAGAGAGTATTTTCTTTACGGATCCAGTGTTTCATTTTCGGGTCAAGTATGTCAATAGATAAGGAAAGCGGACAATGAGCATCTGAGTACAGGCTATTAAACTCAAGAATTTCAAAAGAACTGATCATTTCAAAATTATATGCTGAAGTTAAAATGTAGTCAACAACACTACTGTCTTTACATGTCAGTTTCGGTGATATATGATCCATACCAAATCTACCATTGAGCATGAAAATATTGTTATATTTACAAAATTCTACGAGCTGGGAACCATAAACATTCGTAATATCAACGCTATTTCTCTGTAGCGGAATGTTGTTACTCTCAAACCTATCTAATATATTCAAATTTTCTAAGTACAGGTCATTGTTTCTTTGCATTTCGCTTATAAATTCATCGCATTTTACATAATCACTGGCAACGCTCGTTCTGGAATTAAAATCACCGAGGAGAAAAATATTTTTACTTTCCGCAATATATTTATCAATATCTGTTTGGATTTCGAGGTACGGATCTGTATGTGCAAATTTAGAGCCGATCGGTGGAATATAGACTATTCCGCAATACAAATCATCATCGCCAAGCATAATCTTTTTAGAAATAGTAAAAACTAAAACGTAAGTTTACTTTCTGGCTTCAATAATTTAATAAAAGGATATATATTTCAGTTTTTACTATAAAAGTTATGCCTCCCGATCTGTACCTCAAATTTTTTTTACGATTGTGTGAAAACACTTCATATCCATCTATTTTTATCAAATCAACATCGTCTAGTTTGCTTTCCTGGACACATATTATATCATAAGAGTGAATAAATGAAATAAATTCAGGGCAAAGCAATTTCGACTTTAGGTCACAAACGTTAATTGATACAATTCTTAACTGTTTATGATGAGATTGGTTATGCATATTCATGTTTTGAGTCTCAGTTGGAGTTGGTTCTGTCGAACAACTATTTTCAGGCAAATCTGAAGATATGTTGCCCCCTGCGAACCCCTATGCCTGGCTTTCGGGCGCACCTTGCCATGCACCGTCTTGAACACTAACTGACACTGTCGGGCCGTCATCTAAAAAAGCACAGCCCGAATTGTCCAGCAATGTAAAAGATATGTTCTGTTCTACCAATGAACGATTGATATTTGACATAACCGGCGGATTGCTCTGTGGTGATGTATCAATTTCAATGTCACTGATATCTGTTTCTGAATCTTCGCGATGTTTTTTCAATGTTAAGTCATTGTCGAGAGGTGAAGAAGCAGGGTGTTTCCCGGCGACACAACTTCTACGAGACTCTGGTGTTTTATTTGAGGATTGCTGATCTGGGCGTTCAGTTAATACGTCAAATCTATTTGATGTCGGAAGTGTGAAATTAACGTTTCTCATGGTTTCTGTGGACTGGGATAGTCTGTCTGTTGAGGGTCTATTTCGGTTTCTGTTTCGATAAAAAGTACGCCCCCTACAAAGCTTTCTCCTGCAGGGGCATAACTAGACCCGTAATCAGTACGCCGATTTTGCTGGTCTGGTCTTTGGCCACGTTGATGATACCGTGTTTCATTTGATCTTTGGACATAACCTTTATTTTGCTGATTTGCAGTTAACCTTTGATTTTCATTGTTATTTCGCTTCGGAATGAATTCCTGTTGATTAATGTAAAGCTTGTCCCTTACAAGCCTAACTTTATTTTCTTTGTCCAGTTTAGCCCTTTTCATTTCGGGATAAAGCTGTTTACGTTTGTCCTCGATAATTTTAGGGAATTGCTCCCTTACACCATACGGTTTACCTTTTAGTGTCCGTGGGGCTGTAGTTCGAACTAACTCGCGATCTTTGAAGCGTTCAAACTTTGCTGTTATTGGACGAGCATCGGGCTGCTGGGCCTTATATGCACCTAATTGATGTACTCTGTGAAATGAAATTTGGCTCTCAATGCCAATCTCTGTTTCTAAAAACTGACACAGAGTTTGTTCCACATTTTCAAATCCCTCCCCCTCACCTAACTGCACCTCAGCAATTCCGGTAAATAACAGGTTATCGCGCATGCTCCTATATTGAAGATCCACGAGAGAATATTCCGTTTTGGATTGTTTTTGGTTTAAAGAATCATTTTCATATTCCAGAGTGCGTACCCTTTCACATAGCTCATCTATAACATAGTCCGAGTATTCTTTATCTCGCAGAATTTCGTCATACTTCTCACTATATGCCTTAATGCTTCTGTCATACTCGCTCATGGTTTCATGTGTTATCTTCATTTCGCTATTTATTGCTTGTACATCAGTTTGGATATGTGATACAGTTTGTTTTAGATTGTTTATTTCTGTCACTTGGTGCTCAGTGTTTAGCATTCGGGTATTTTGGTCACGCAGAGCAACATTTTGATTTTGTAAAGTGCTGTCTATATGTTGCCATTTAGAATTCTGGGTTTGTAATTGGCTTTCTATATTTGATAGGCGAGTGTCAAGTTTTTGAAGAATTTGCGACAACCATGGCTATACCCCGCCCTGGGCTGTATTTATAGTACTACGCCACTCACTATTTGTACTATTGGTAGTATACCCCGGTTGTAGATTTTGTTGACTTTGTAACTCAGTGAACTGTGGAATATCCATAGCATATTGACCGCTCTGGCTTGGAAAATTTATCGAGTTCGCATTTGACATGTATCCGGTCGTTGGGAGTTGATTTAAATTATGCTGGTTCTGCTGATTTTGCATGTAGAGGACATTATTCGCCTGAGAAAGTAGGTCTGCACCAAGCCCTAAAGAGAAACTGTAATCATGCTAATCCATAAAGGAGGAGAAAACCTTCACAATTGCCTATACTTCCTCTTTTGCAAAGGTAGAGAAGAAAGTGACCACTGCTGGGATTTAACAATACTATCAAGTTCTATTAACAAACCCAGGAAAAGAAGACTACAATCTTGTCGGTCATACAGACCCAAAACTCGAAAACTGGAAAAAAAATCCTCAAAAAGTAAAAAGGAAATTCTCAGGAACTGACACAATTCAATCCCACCCAAGACACCATGAGGGAAAAAGACAACACAAAATTAGTCACTACCAAAGACATCATCAGCGGCAGCCATGTAAAAAGCCATTTGTCATGTATGTGGTCACTGGGCTAGTTTTGACATCGCAAACAATATATCAGTAACAGACATTGCAACGTACAATACCAATACATTAAACAACCAAGAAGAACCAAAACAGAAGTGCCGCTTTGGGACGGCCAGTAATGATATTACTAGAGGAGGGAGTGAGGGAGATGAGGAGGGCTTATACCGTTTGCGGTCGCGACCAACCCTCGCCCTTGGTTCTGCTTTAGTTCATCAGACACTTAGTTATTCGGTTTGCGGAGAAGATTCCTAGCTCATGATTTCTCAGATACATAGAAATCAAAATTAAAAATAAGATAAAGCAAACATGAGGACGCACAGAAAGAGCAACACTCAAATTTCAGAGGTGAAGAAACCTACCAGTTAAACCACGTCGGGCTCGACCAAAGACGTACCAGTACGGGTGTCAGGCGCCAACAATGTGTGTTACTTTTATGTTAGGTTTAGGTTGGCACCTTCATAAAGTCCGAGGCCCGACCCACCGCCGTGCAATCGAAGAGGTAAGCAAAGTTGTTGATTGGGTTAACCAGCAAGCATGCAGTTTGTTGCAAAGCATCTATATTTTAACTAACCATTTACTATCGAATTATTACGTTTGAAAATGATAAGGAAAATTATTTTTACAAACTATTTTTCTGAATTCATACTCCAAGTCGCCATAAAATTTAAGTTCCGAAAGGCCTTGGAGAAGAAGGGTTTTCAATCCGACATTATATTTAGACACTAAGTCGAAATGCCGTGGATAAAATTTTGAAAAGGCTCTACGAAGCTTATGATATCTTTAAAAATAAAAAGTATGCAAAGACCAGGAACTGAAACAATCAAAATCCAAATCCAGCCCTCAAACCATAGTTGGAAACAACTAAGAATTACAAATAATCAAGATACAGAGAACATATGGCCAACCGAGTGAGCAGCTTGTTCCCAAAAGGTGGCCACTCAGCAACCCAAACCGAACCAAAAATAATAAGAACATGCATAAGGTAAAACATCACAGAAACTCTGACACCAAAAACAGGCAACAGAGAACCACAACAGAACTACCGCCTTGGAACGGTCAGTAATGAATTACTGGGGGGGCTTAAATCGATTTTACAGGCCCAAACTCACCCTCAGTTTCTGAAGTGGTACAAAACATTTAGTTGGTTGTTCGGTTCGCATGATAACCCTCTAACTCGTCAATGAATCATCACGGTAAACACATAAATCAAATTTCAACACCATGAAGAAGCAAAGACGAGGACTCAACAGATACAACGGGCCGTCTGACAGGTGGAGATCCCTGTCCTGCCAAACAACCCCACTGGAAATCTGAAGCAAAAGAAGGTCACCAGTTGAGCCCCGGTGGACCAAGCAACAGACAAAAAGGCTCCGGTCCCAACCAACTAAAGTATATAGGTTTAGGTCGGGGCCATCATAGAGAGTCCTTGTTTGAGAAGTTTTGCTGTCAAAAATTTATTACGAATGTTATAGTCATAACCATGACTGGACACTCGAGCAAAATGAATAGGCTGAGAGAAATAAACACCATAGGATGTAGAACGAGGAATATCACCATCTAAAAATGGAAAATTAAAAATATCAAAATCAGAATCATCTCGTTTATCATCAGTTTTAGTTGTTACAAAACCATCCTATACAGATAAATGTAAACCCAGAAAGGAGGCCACGGTCTCTGAGACGCTGAACTTATTTAACTGAAGTCAAGAAGGGTAAATTTTATTGACCATGCTATCGAAGAAGTTATTGTCAATATTCAATAGGTCATCCAGATACCGAGAAGTAGAATTGAAAGCTTCAATAACTTCAGATTGGGTATCCCCTGAAAGAGACAGCATGAAGTCTGTCTCATAACAAAACACAAGCAGATCAACTACAAGAGGGACACAATTAGTGCTCATAGGAATACCTACAATTTGTGTACATAATTGAGAGCCAAATCTGAAATAAATATTGTCAAAGAGAAAGGTGTTAGCTTCACATACTTTCTGACAAGACCATAAATTATAATTCCTGGCCGCTTCACAGGTAAAGAAAGCACAAAGACTGGTTGCAGGACATCTGAGCTGGAGACAAGGTATTTAGTGGGGTAGCTTAAGCACGAGATGCCTTTCGAAAACAACATTCATTTGTCCAAACAGTGAGAAGATTTATAAACAAAGATAAAAAGAAGCAGAGGGCGAGGTTTGGGCCCAGTAAAACATGTTAAAGTCCCCCCCAGTAATCTTTTGCTGACCGTTCCAAGGCGTACCGTTGCGTTCTGTTGCGGTTCCTTGATGTTATATTGTGCTGTGTCGCTTGTCTATGGTCTCTGGCGGTTTGGTCACCCATATTGCTGCCCAATCTGCCTTCTGTTTTGTTTTGTTTTGTAACTAAAATAGATGGAAAATAAGTAAAAACAGATGTTGATGCTGTTATTTGGGTAGCTGAATGACCTTCTGATTGGGAAAGAGCTGCTCATTCGGTTTACTGTGCGTGTCTTTCGTAAACTTGTGTTACTTTCTGTGTGTATGTGCTTCTTTCCCTATTGGTTTTGAGAGCGGAATGTGGGATTTGATTGTATTAATTCCTGGTACTTGCCCATCTTTTTTACTTTAAATAAAGAAGTAGTGCTATGGTTGTCACGGGCTTCGGATATTGTTTTGAAAAATTGTGGCGGGCTGGTTTATTGTATAAAGCAATGGAAACTGCAATCAATGGTAGGCTTCTTCTGTATTGTACAACCTCTTAAATAATAGAAGCATAATTTTCTTGTCAGTGATGGAGATTCTGAGTGGATTACGCCAAAAGTTGGTATTCCAGACTGGTCATTGCTGTTTCCACCGCTTTTCAACTAATACACCAGTGTCTCAATGGATAATTTCACCTGCACACAAAGTGAGTTTGCAGATGATAATTCTATATGGGGCAAGTAGTGATAACAACCAGCAATTAGTTTATAATGTTTCCGTGGAGAGGTAAAGATTGCCAGTGAGTTGTGTTCTAGATGGAACATTGAAATTGCTCTTGAGAAAATAAAGGCCCCAATATTTAAATCTCCGACTGCAGACATTTCAAATGCTAATATTGTAATAAAATGGCAAGAATATGAAATTTTTAAACAGAAAAACAAACGTTAATGTGTAACAGTAGATGATGAGCTACGGTTTGACAGTCATGCTGCATCAAGAAAGTCACAAGCATTCAAAATACTGCAAAGAATAAAAAAATGATCAGAGGTCATACAGGATGCCGTCTTGACCCTTTTTATGCGCCTCTGCAAAACGCTTGTACTACCAGTTATGGACTACTGGATAGCTTCATTAGCATCTGCAACTGGCATGGCTTGTAATGAGTTCAGTCAAATGCAAAGTTCGACGAAGGAAAAGTAAACTAATTCTCTTTTACAAAATGGTAAATGGCCTGTCACCTACCTATCTCTCGTCTTTAATTCCTCCCTCTGTAAACAGCGTCTCGTCATACAACTTACGTAATTCCAGCGACATTCAGACGATTGTCTGTCGAACTACTCAATATTTCAATTCTTTTCTTCCGTCCGTTATAAGAGAGTGGAATAGTTTATCGTTAGACGTTAGAAACAGCACCTCGGTGAACAACTTCAAATGTCGACTTAAGGAACGCAATTACTTAGTTCCAAAGTATTACTATACCGGTAACAGAAAACTCCAGACCTTACATGCAAGATTACGTACTAAATGTAGCTCATTGAATTATGATCTGTTTCTGAAACATATATCAGAGTCTCCTCTGTGCCGTTGTGGTGATATTGAAAATACTGATCATTATCTTATGTCCTGTCATTTGTATCGTGACCAAAGGGCAGAACTTATTAATACAGTTTCTCAGCAGACCTCAGTTACACTTCAAGTTCTACTATATGGAAATAGTATGTTATCACTGCAGACAAATATCATTATATTTGAAGCTGTTCAAAAATATATAAACGATACAAAGCGTTTCAAACAACATACACCGACAGAATAATCTACGCCATCCAGCACCAGTGCTATCATTTCCAAGTAGGTTAACTGACAATTCCAAATCCCTTCCAACCAACCCACGGCTTCCTATTTTCCTATTTTTCTTTTCTGCTATCAAACTCTTCTATTTTTTCCATTTTCGTCTTGCTGTTACATGTATCATGCTTTATAAATTTGCTAACGTCAACATTTTAATGTTAATAACATAGTTATTTGTCATTCTAACACAGTGCGCCTATAGAAGCAATGGGAAGATTTCGTGTTTTATTCTGCAACAATTCACTGTTTCGGAGCGCGTGAGTCTAATTGCTGACGTCACTGCAATCACTGACGTAATTTTGTGACGTTTTGAGACGTTAGACGGTGTAACGTCTCTTTTTCTTTATAAAATCGCCAGAAAGACGTACATTTGTCTTAGATACAGTTAAGAATATTGGCGGGAGCATGAACGTGCCGGCAGAAAGGTTGGGAGA
Source organism: Ctena decussata (assembly GCA_963989385.1). Classification (NCBI taxonomy): domain Eukaryota; kingdom Metazoa; phylum Mollusca; class Bivalvia; order Lucinida; family Lucinidae; genus Ctena; species Ctena decussata. Next base: position 92,201,588 of record OZ022501.1, read on the forward strand.
GTATGAATGAAAAGAATAGTTTTTCGGCGTTTTTGATTGTTAGAATCGAAATAGTTCAGCTCTAGCATTGAATTGTTGAGTAATAATTCACTGTTTGTCGGTCAGTTGTAAGTAGATATATCACTCGCGCTCCGCGCTCGTGATATGATCTACTTTACAACTGACCTCCAAACAGTGAATTATTACTCAACAATTCACTGCTAGAGCTGATCTATTTCTTAAACAACAGTACATACAGTTTTGTCCGCCATTATTTGTGAAAACTGTATCCATTTCAAGGAGAAGAACTAAATAAGCATACGCTTTCGTTCTAATCCTACTGATCATGTATATCATTTCTGTGTATATGTATTCAGTCAGTTCCTGAAGTGTAGTTACTCTTTAAATTAGCAACCGCATAGCAACGACTTAAGTGGCTTTATGAATATGGTCCCTGGGCATTAAGGTTCTGAGGGAAATGAGCTAGCAGACTCCTTAGCCAAAGAACAAGCCAATTTAAAGAGTAACTACACTTCAGGAACTGACTGAATCAGATCCCAAACCCTATCCCCAACATCAAAGGGAAAGATTGACAAAGACATTCCAACAAACAATAAATTACAAGTGATAAGCCGAGTCAGCAGCTCTTTCCCAAATAGATGGCAACTCAGCTATCTTTATTGAACTAAATAATTTAGACCAACAGACGGGTTACAACGGACTAAGCAAATTATATGAAAAACATTTAACAATTATTTTTACCTATTTTCTATTTTTATGATAGAAGGATTAAACTGAGAACACAATAAATTAAACAACACCGAACATAAAACAAATGCAACCGCAACAAAAGTACCGCCTTGGGACGGTCAGTAATAACTACTAGGGGGTTTAACCCGGTTTTACTGGGCCCAAACCTTCACCCTCACCCTCCGCTGCGGTGCACACAATTAGTTGGTAGTTCGGTTCGTATGGAGGTCCCCTAACTCATCAGAGAGTCATCACGGTCAACAATTAAGATCAAGAAAAGACCGTGATGAAGCAAGGATGAGGACTCGACAGCCAAAACGTGTTGAGACACCCGGAGATCCCTGGGGCGTCAGCAACACCACTGGAGTACTGGAGCAAAAGAAGACCACCAGTTGAACCCCGGTGGGCCAAGAAACAGACAAACATCCGGCCCCAACCAACTAATATATAGCTATATGTAGGGGCTATCATAGAGTCTGAACCCCGACCCACCGGCGTGCAATTAAAGAGGACAGCAAAGTTGTCAACCGTGATTGGGTTAACCACTAAGCATGCAGACTGTCGCATTACATCTATGTTATAGCCAATGCGTTTAAATCGTATGATAATTTTCTTAAATTGATCGGGAAATTCTGTTTTCTCTATGGGGAACAGTCCGACAGACCTTTACTACTTTACTTATGGAGAAGCATTGTAGAGGGAGGCAATGAAGAGCAGTCTCAAAGATAAGTGCCAGAGGATGTATGGAAATTCTGAGACAACAGAAAAATTACAGATAATTATACCAAATGTGGTAAAAACCTTAAAATCACACGAAGAGAGGCCAGTATCCACAGCCATCAACCAGATCACAAAAGGTCATGCATACCATAATTATGTGATATCAAAAACAGTACCAGTTACATCTAATTTTACCTATTTGTTTTTCAAATTACGACAGAAAGTTAGAAGCAAAGTGGGCAGCTATACAGGTGACCAAATTGCCAGAAAATCAGAGACAAGCGGACTCTTTAACAAGCAATATTGAGGAGCTACAACAGAAGTAACGCCTTGGAATGGCCAGAAATAAATTACTAAGTGGGAAGGGAAGAGAGAGGGGAAGTAGTTTTACTGGAACCCTCGCCCTCATCTGGTGCAATAGTTCGAAACATTTAGTTAGTGGTTTGGTCGGCGTGAACGTTTCAAAACCCATCAATGAATCATCAAAGGAACTCCCCCCCCCCCACACCCCCTAGAAAAAAATCACAAAAAAAGAATGATGAATTAAAGATGACGACTTGACAGAAACAAGGTACTGCAACACCTGGAGATCCCTGGGGTGTCAGGCAATACCTATGAAATAATGTAGCAATAGAAAACCTCCACTTTAATCCCTCATGGCCAAGCAACAGACAGGAAAAGCTCCAGTCCTAACCAATTAAATAATTTCTGTGAGTCCTCATGTTTTTTTAACCCAGTTATTTTTATTTCTATGTTCATGAAATTTTACACTTATGAGTTCGAATCTTCCATGCAAACCGAATAACTAAGTGTCTGACGAACCAAAGCAGGGCTCGACCGCTAACCGGTTAATACCCCCCCCCCCCCCGCCCAAATAATTTTATTGCTGGCCGTCTCAGACCGGCACTTTTGTTCTTCAGTTTTGGTTCGATTTAGTTGTTTCATGTGTTGTTTTTGCTTTGTCTGTTTTGATATATGATTTGTTATAGTAAAACAAGCCCTGACATAAAACATTGAAAATAGGTAAAAGTAGATGTTTAAACTTTTTGTATAATTTATTCTTATTGTCAAGGTTGGTGTTTTTCGTAAGTCTGTTGTGTGGGCGGTGTTTTTTTATTGGGTTGAACAACTAAGTCTCTGGTGAACCAAGGCAGAACAAAGGGCGAGGGTTGGTCAATCACAAACCGGTTACTGGGCGTCCCAGGGCGGCAGTTCTCTGTTTGTTCTTATTGTTTGTTTTATGTGTTGTTTGTTGCTAGGTCTGTGATGGATATATTGTTTGTGATGTTAAGGCTAGCCCATTGACCACCTACATGGGAAATGGCTGTTCACTTGGCTGCCACTGATGATGTCTTTGGTAGTGACTAATTTTGTGTTGTCTCTTTCCCACATGGTGTCTTGGGTGAGATCTGGGACTGAATCGTGTCAGTTCCTGAGAGTTTTCCTACTTACTTTTGTCATATTCATCATTGAGTCTGATGCTCAACCCACCGGCGTGCAATTAAAGAGGGAAGCAAAGTTATTAACAGTGACCGGGTAAACTACTAACAATGCAGACTGTAACATTACATTTATAAAAACTACAAAAGTACAAACCACTACATACTACCAAGCATATGCGGTCTAACACGTGATAAATAGAAAATGATTACCATGATTACCTGATTTGAAAACAAAAAGCTTGCTCTATACCTACGCACATAAGAAAAGAACCAAGGATCTACATTAGAGTTATTTAATCATAGAACATTGACTTCAAGAAATCACAACAATAATAAAAGCTTACAAAAACAAAGAAAATAAAAGCATCGCAAACGACTGCATGATATCCCGCCACTGCAAACTAATTTCACTCGCCCATTTTTTTGCTGATTTGTTTATTTTATGTATGTGGCCATGGGACAGGAGCAAATAGCCCCAATGGGGCCAAATTTTGATAATCTCAAGAGGCTTTCATTACTTCTATCAATAGTTGCAAGTTGCAGAAAAATCTATTTAAATCGTATTTTTTATAATTATTATTATTTCTTTTTTTTGTGTGTGTGTGTGTGTGTGTGGGGGGGGGGGGGGGGGGGGGGGAAGGGGGGGTAGCAATCCTAGGGTAAATTTTGGGCACCACAGAAGGCTTTTATAACTGATCAGTTGATGTATACTTCAGAAAAAAATGCTTCAAATCCTGATTTTATATAGATTTTTTTCACGATTTTATACATGTATATAGCCCCAGGGTAGGGGCAGATAGCCCCTGAGGACAAAATTTCTATGGTAACAGATAGCTGTTCTTGCTTCGATCATTTTTGTGAAGTTTCACCATGATTTTCCAAATAGTGAAGGAACTACAGGCCACAAACCATTTTTGGTACATTGACAAGTGCCATAACTCTGTCAGAAATTATTGAAATTTGTCCATTTACAATCCCAAGCGAGACATTCTTGATACAAACGCATATGCAAAATTTGAAGTAAATCCGTTAATAAATACTTAAGTTATCGAACAGAAACGAAGTGCGGACAGACGGACGTATGTACGACGGACGGACGGACAGCCGGACGGACGGACACACGGACATCCAACGTGGAAACATAATACCCCGCCACTAACGTGTGGCGGGGTATAAAAATGACGTTGAACTCCCTGAGCATTGTCAGTGGGATCACGGTAAAACTCTGACTCTCAATATGGGTTAAACTAGTTTTCTAAGAGCGAAAATTTCGAAAAGGACTGATTGTGAACCTTGGCCCAATTTTCCTTTTTCCGTCGACGGCGTCTATAGGTAACAGTATTATTAATTCAAGCTAATCATCCGAATTGACATACAGCCAACCCTGCTTTTGTGGTCACCACTACGGAAGGATAACCTGCATTGAGCAATCACCTGTTTGGGGCCTCTTGGACCATATTGGAGAGCAAATGGGCCCATTGAAGGGTTGCCTGTCTGAAATAGCCATTTTTTTCTTCCTCTTAGTTGTCCCCTTAAGACAGGTATGGTGGCTGGTTTGTGCCATTTCGTCTTTTCGTCTTTTCGCCGCGAAAAGACGCCACGCGAAAAGACGAAAAGACGAAAAGACGCCATGCGAAAAGACGAAAAAACGCCAGGCGAAAAGACGAAAAGACGAAATAACGCCAGGCGAAAAGACGAAAAGACGAAACCCGCCACGCGAAAAGACGAAATTGCAGCGCGAAAAGACGAAAAAACGCCATGCGAAAAGACGCCATTTGAAACTCTTAAATTGTCGTCTTTTCGCGTGGCGTTTTTTCGTCTTTTCGTCTTTTCGCCTGGCGTCTTTTCGTCTTTTCGTCTTTTCGCATGGCGTTATTTCGTCTTTTCGTCTTTTCGCGTGGCGTTATTTCGTCTTTTCGTCTTTTCGCCTGGCGTTATTTCGTCTTTTCGTCTTTTCGCATGGCGTCTTTTCGTCTTTTCGCATCACGTGTTTTGCATTAAGATATATCAATATATCCTATTCTAAATGCAGTTAATACTCTGAATACTTAGACAGGTGTTTCTTTTTTTAAACTGTGTAGACCCTGATCAGAATGCAATCTGTAAAGAAGTGTACTAATCACGGTTTGCAGCTTTTGCCGCTAAACTGTTCTTTTAAAAACATTACCAAAAATATGAGGAAAGAAGTCATTTTGGTAGTTCTACTGAACGGACAGAAAAGAAAATGAGCCGTCCTAATGTTTTGGAGTAAAACACTCCAAACAAATTTCATCCTATCTTAATTTTGATCTTAAACTGCCTAAAAGATTAACCACTTGTTGACCATGTTATCTCTCTCAAACTATGGAATACAAACATTGAAACATTGTTGTACTTCGCTGTATGAAAAAATAATGATACGGTATTTTCGCTAATTTGACATACATTTAACTGCAGCTAACCCAAAATTTGGACAAGTTTATAGTTTTCTAAAGACGTGCCAATCGCAGACAGAGCAGAGCCCGATTAGACTTCTCTTTGGCTTATGTGTCCCAATATTTAAGAATATTATGGTATCATTTAGCTGCAGCTCAAGCTATAACACTTTCTTATAGGAAGTATTTTTAATCTGAATGCACCTCTGTGAGAGATCCATTTTAAATTGAAAATGTGCCTCCTTCCGCCTTTTTTACAAAGGGGCACAACTACTGTTACTTCCTCTTCAAGTCTTCTTTAAACGGCAGGGATGGATTTTGCTAGCTCAAATAGGGCAGCTGAAGACAGGACTAGGTGGAAAAGGAGTGTTTTGGAGCCATCTGTGGTGCCCCAACGACCGCACAAGATTATGGGATAGGCTAGACTAGACCAGCGGTTGCAGTCAGTTCGACCGCCCCCACCCCCCTTCACACACACACACACACCCTCGCCTCAATGGTCCTTCAGATGTGACTCTAAACCGCGTGGTCCTGTCTTCATATGACCTTAGCATTGGTCGGACGTTTTGCCCAATTCTCTCGATCTCTCAGTTTGAACAATAATATTGTAACACAGTTTACTAAAAGAAGTACATTACAAGCAAATAGTAGATTAGGTGCTAGCATTAAGTAATAAATTTGGACCATGTTACCATTATGATCCTAAATCCTAGGACATATGTGTCCTGGGAAAAGAGTGGTCTGGTCAGGCTCTGCATTGGTAACCATTCTGCGTATGTTATGATACAGCTCGAGATATGAAAATCTACTTGTTCAAACTTAATAAAAAAAAAAAAAAAAAAAAAAAACGGTTATTTTTACGTAGGATGCATGGAGACACAGGTTTCAACATATTTGCATCTGTGCTTAAGGTGAACGGTACCACTCTCAGGGGAAGCAATTTTGCATTTTTGCATCCTTTCTTAAGGAGGGTCAGCTCTTAAAAGTAGAATTTGGTCCTCTAGGAGCAAATTCTTTCCTTTAAAAGTAGACCTATTTAAGAATCTATTTTTTCTGTTTGCTTCACTTCCCTATCTTGGAAAGCAAATAGAATGTCACAAAAGTTGACCCCCTTTGTAAATATAACAGAATGGGACAGAATGTTCAGTATTAGAGAGATCTTTCTTGGAGGTGTATACATTCAGCTATACAGTCAAACCTGCTTATGTGGTCACCTCTATTAAGGGATCACCTGTCTTGAGCAGCCACCTTGGTCCTTTGAACCAAAATACAGTGTAAATGAAATGTATTATGGGGCCATCTGTCTTAAGTAGCCACTTTTTGTCCTTCCCTTGGGTGACCCCTAAAGACAGGTTTGACTGTATTTCTCAAAAATGCTTGCTACAACAACGTAATAGGTCTGCCTACGCTCCTGAAAGAGTAAATTTGCGTCTGCTAATTTTTAAGTCAACATGGCCCAGATTATTTTAATCAATAACTGTAATTATTGCCGACCCCATACTAATACTTTTAGCTATCCTTTTCACTTTTAACAACTTTTATTTTTCAAATCCATCCTAATTTTCATAAGACTGCTGCTAGATACTGATTATCTTGATTAAATCTGTGTTTGATCTCATTCAACAAGGCACAAATTTGTTATTCAATCTAAACGGTACCATAGTGACCCAAAATGTTGCCGACCCCACGTTAATTTTATAGTCTATCCTTACAATTTTTAGCTGTCAAAAAGATATATAAAAAACATTTCAGTGGCAAATTCTGTGATCAGACTGCTTCTGTAGCTGCGTTTGCAGTAGTCTGATATGAGTCTATTTTGTTTACTCAGACAAATCTGTCTTAGTATTAGGAATCAATACAGTTATCAATGAAAGGGTATTTGTGTGTCGTCTTTTCGTCTTTTCGCCTGGCGTCTTTTCGTCTTTTCGTCTTTTCGCGTGGCGTTATTTCGTCTTTTCGCGTGGCGTTATTTCGTCTTTTCGTCTTTTCGCATGGCGTCTTTTCGTCTTTTCGCGCCGTCTTTTCGCATGGCGTTATTTCGTCTTTTCGCGTGGCGTTATTTCGTCTTTTCGTCTTTTCGCATGGCGTCTTTTCGTCTTTTCGGCGCGAAAAGACGAAAAGACGCCATGCGAAAAGACGAAAAGACGAAATAACGCCACGCGAAAAGACGAAAAGACGAAATAACGCCACGCGAAAAGACGAAAAGACGAAATAACGCCATGCGAAAAGACGAAATAACGCCATGCGAAAAGACGAAAAGACGAAAAGACGCCAGGTGAAAAGACGAAAAGACGCCACGCGAAAAGACGACAATTTAAGAGTTTCAAATGGCGTCTTTTCGCATGGCGTTTTTTCGTCTTTTCGCGCTGCAATTTCGTCTTTTCGCGTGGCGGGTTTCGTCTTTTCGTCTTTTCGCCTGGCGTTATTTCGTCTTTTCGCCTGGCGTTTTTTCGTCTTTTCGTCTTTTCGCATGGCGTCTTTTCGTCTTTTCGTCTTTTCGCGTGGCGTCTTTTCGCGGCGAAAAGACGAAAAGACGAAATGGCACAAACCAGCCACCATAGACAGGTTACGTCAGATTGCATGCTTGGTTGTCAAATTACGGTTGACAATTTTGTTACGATCTTTAATTATACGCAGGTAGATCGGACCTCAGGATTAATGAAGGATACGACTTAATTATACAGAGCTGTCTATATTATAGAGTTTGTCGGTGCCTGATATATTCCTGCATTTGTTCGGGCTCATCGGGGTTTAATTAGAGGTTTTCTTTTGCTCTAGTTTTCGGTGTCTGGTTTCTGTTGAGTCCTTGTCTTTGTAGTCATAGTGCTATGTTTTTTTTGTGATCACCGTCTAATGAGCCCGAAAACCTCAACGCGGACTAAACTAAATGTCACATGAAACACGATGGAAGCCAGGGCGAGAGTTTGAACTCCATAAAACTAGTTAAGGCTCCCTTCCCGCGCCCAGTTATTGAATATGCCCGCTCCCAGATATTGCAATTCCAGTGCAGTCCTTCTGTTCGTTCCGTTATTATAATTTGTTGTGTCCGCTTACCTGTGCTATTTCTGTTCTGTTCTAGTCTAAAACCTTGCAAGTCGTTGGGGCACCACAGATGACTTTCAACAATCCATCTCCACTTGGTCATGTTTCAAACTGCCTTAGTAGTGCTGGCAAAAACCATTCCTATCCACTCTTTAATATTGTCTTCCCACCTCTTCTCCTGTCTATCTCTTTTTTCACCTGTCGTTGTGCCCTGTAGAACCAGAAGAGCTTGAGATTTGGGGCCGTATTCATAAAGCCACTTAAGTCGTTGCTATGCGGTTGCTAAGGCTAAATATCTATAAAGGAGATTCCCTACAACTATGAAATTTGGTCTGGAGGAACAGTCTTTGTAAGACTGTTCCTCCAGAGCAAATTTCATAGTTGTAGGGAATCTCCTTCAAAGAAATTTAGCCTTAGCAACAGCATAGCAACCACTTAAGTCGTTTTATGAATACGGCCCCAGGCCAAACCAACTCAGTTTCCGTTTCTTGACCATGGGGCAAGACCAATGGCTGCTTGGATCTTTCTGCGAACATCATGATTAGGTAATTTAGTACCAATCTATCATATCAGGTGTAGGTGGATGGTCTACTAGATGGGTTAGACAGCTTAATAGAAGAATACTTAGTAGACGAGATGTATTTTATGGTATACGGCTTGCGATGATATGGCGTTTCTGTCACCAAGAAACAAATATACTGGACAAAAATAAAAACTTGAGAGTTTTAATTTCATAATTCTGGCCAACCTAGCAAATAGTTAATGTAAATATGGATTTTCGGGTTAAACAGAAATATTAGAAATGTTAGTTCAAGGCTGTCCTGCCATGCGTTATCTAACTTATTCCTATCTTATCATATCATACCGTAACTTTAATTTGTGCTCGCGAAGGAAAAGGTTTGTTGTGCACAATATACATTAGTTTCAGCACGCACAAAGAACACTTTTAAATGCTTATGTTAATTGTAAACACCGCCTGAAAATAAAGTTTAAAGATCAAAACTTTCAAATTATCTCCCTTCCCTTTGAATTAAACGTAAAGAGTTTTTGGCAAAGTTTCTATATCAGTTTTTTTTTTTAAATTTTGTTTCGAGATTTGGTTGTCAGTCTTGCAAAACTCAATCTCTTCATTAAACTTGCTTGAAAGCCGTTTATTAACCTGTCACAAAGATTTTAATGTGTTATGGAAATCTCATTTAAACCGAATTTGTGACTTCATGTTACTATTTATATGTCAAAATGCATGCATATCAATCAATAAACAGGTGACTCTCATAAAAGAATATAGTTCGGACATATTCCCTATTATTCTTTACATGTCCATTCCGGGTACCTCAAACTACTGGTATCTCAAAGTAAATTTTCTGGTATTAGAAAAAATACTTTGAGATATCAGTAGTTTAAGATCAATTTCGGCTTTGAGATGTCGAGAGTTGACTGCACTAATATCAAAGAAGAAGGTGCAAATGCTTCAAAGGATAAATATTTAGAAGCTTACACCACTGGGAGAGCAATTGGTATTAACACAGGGTATAATCGATTCCGCCAATTTTCGCTTCCTGCAGAGACTGTACATCATATCTGGCTTCCGCCTAGACTGTCCGCGAACTCTTGCTTCCTGCCGAGACTTCTGTACATGATAAATGGCTTCCTGCCGAGACTGTCCGCGTGATTCTGCTTCCTGCCGATGCTCTCGGCAGGAAGCAGAGTCACGCGGACAGTCTCGGCAGGAGGCCATTTCTCGAGGACAGTAGTCTCTGCAGGAAGCAAGAGTTCGCGGACAGTCTCGGCGGAAGCCAAATATGTCGGACAGTCTCTGCAGGAAGCGAAAATTGGCGGAATCGATTATACCCTGTGATCAAAGAAGGTGCAAATGCTTCAAAGGATACATATTTAGAAGCTTACACCACTGGGAGAGCAATTGGTATTAACCGGATTCCGCCGCTTTGTAAAATATTCACGAGATATTTTAACTGATAAAGAAGTCCACATTTAGTGGGTCGTTTGTGTAACGACCAATGGGCCGTTTGTGTAACGACCCTCGTCGCTGATAGCGTCTTTCATGGGTATTGATAATTAAAATATACAGTTTATTGTTGTAGTTAATTTATGCATGTAACAAGACACAATATCTATGATGGGTTCCATAATCATATCTCTGTTGCATCTATTTGTTCGTAGTCAAAGGATACAAATGAGAAATGCTTTGGCGATAAATTGAATAAAATATATCAGGATATTTACTTTGGGTTTGCTATTTATTTATTATTTGCTTGCTTTGTGGAATATTTGATTTGTTTAATGTAAAATTTAAAATCACGTTTTGTTTTTGCATTTATTGATTTTTACATTACTTCAGTTTCTAAACAAAACTGCATGTAGTTGCGTGTGCTTGTTCACTTTTCTGACACCTTTGCAACATCATGGGTTTACTTTGATAAGCTTCACACGATATTAGAATAAAAGAGAGAAAAATTAAATGATGTATTTAAGAAATGAGTTAAGAAGACGTCGCTAGGTATCAGAGGTTTGTGTTTTTAGACACAGTTTTTTCTTTGCTGTGTAAGCAGGTTATGATCACTAACTCTGAGGCACTGTCAGCATATATGTGTCTGTTTCCTTTTACATGTATGTATTCGTTAGTTCTGCATGTAAATGACTTGCATTTGCATATCGATACCGACAAGCTTTACCACTCGCATCCAATACTCTTTCTTCTAGGTAAATTCTGATAAGTCATGCTTATAGATTATTTTCTTTAAATTCCGTATGCCGCATACTTGAACTAGGTTTGCAAAATTGGACTATAATTTCCCTTCTGACCACAAACGGGGCGGCCGTAAAACGCCTTCCCGTACATCATCATCGGTCAGGTACATAACCTTTAAAAGTGAAAAAAAAATATAACTTGAATCAGTTATAATTTTTTGCGGCTATAGCAGAAGTAACCTGTTTAAGTTAAAGTGTCTTTTTTCACCTTCATATTCTGGAGTTAGAGCAATTTTTATGGACAGGTGGGTAATTTTCCCTGAAAGATCTGTTACATAACTTTATGATTAAGCAATAAAATTCTGTACGCATCGTCTAGAAATTGGTACGCAAGGCCCTTGAAGATCGGGAAATTAACTACTTTTTAACTTAAAACAGTCATTTTTTGGAGATTGCAAATCTGAACTTGACCTAAATAATTTCAGACATAACCTAAATAAGTTATTTTCTACAGCCTCACTTTGAAATTAGTGGTAAATAGGATAATTTTCAACTGCTTCGAGTTATATTTTTTTTTAGCTTTTAAAGGTTATGTACCTGACTGATCATAGTGCTGATTATATTCTCTGGTCACTTTGGGATCATTTTGAGTCATTTTGAAAACAGATTTCTGCTTATGCGGGGCGTGGCCAGTGTGCACATTTCATTACTGGTCATGAATAGACTCAGTTAAACCGAGTCTCCTATTTTCATGTCTTTGGTGTAGTCCTTGCTTCCAAAGGATCTAAGTACTTACTCAGAACTTATTCCATTGCATACAATATTTCGTTATCACCCTGCCATTGTCCTGATACTACTAGAATACTGTTGTAAAGGGCGTAAAATCGCAAGTCGTCCGGCTGGCTATCCATCAGAGTTGCAGAAAAGAGAGCATGATCCATTGATAATGTCAAACTGCACAGATCCGCGCACAAATGCAGTCAGTAGAGCAGGTTCCCGTTTCACTAAGCATCTCAAGCCTCAGAACTTCGTATAAGCTCTATACAGTCTGTATGGAACTTAACGAAAATCTTAGGCTTAAGATGTTTACTGAAACAAACACCAGATCGCATGACTCTTTTCAAGCGACGTATTAATTTAAACCCGTTATCATGATAATGTAGGAGGGCATCTAACATCAGTGTTGAAAATGTTCAGCTGAAACAATAGCCTATAATGCATAACAGAATACAGTTTTGTTGCATTGTTATAAACCTGAATAGCTATTGTGCTCGAAATATATTATTAATTTTTAGCGATTGAACAGATAGCTTTAAGTTTTAGCATACAATTATCTTTTCAATACGCTGTAAAAAGGAGAAACGGGATAGATTTACAAGGAATGGTAACTTGTTTTTCTTATAAACTTTGATATTGACGCTATACTCCTATTATGTGTTTTACATCTAAACGATGCTATTGACTTTGCGTAGTACGCAGATATGCAAAAAGATGAAAGGGATAGAAATGGTTGATAAATTTACAAGAAATGGCAAATTTAAGCCCCCCCCCCCCCGCCCCCACTCCCCTGAAATCTCCAAATACTTAGAATTGGAAAATAACTGTATGCTTGAAGTTAGCTAGCCTGGCTACAGTCGAATCTGTATATTACTCTGGCGGTCAGATGTTGCTTTGCAGGGGATATATTGAACATAGGGTCTGTAGCCAGACTAGAAGTTAGCTTGAACTTGTAATATTATAATTATGAACATATAGATACTTTTACTACTATCTGACTGTTTAATACAGATTTATGTCCCCTTGCTTGTAATGCCAAAAGCTTATTAACACAATAGAAGCTACATTTTCTACGGGCTTTCTTGATACTTCTGTAGAATATTAATCTGCATTAGACATCACACGACTATAGTTTTAAGCAACCTAAGACTATGCCCCTCCATCCCTTCCTTGAAAATTCCAGACTTACAATAGCATGTTATAATTTGAGCAAGATCGGAATATTCACCACTTAGTTATGGCTCCTTGAAATCACCAAAGACTTGCTGGAAACTTTATTTTTCAAGACCATTATTTGGACCTTCGTAATGTCATAATAGAGAGGCACCGTAGTCGAGTGGTTAGAGTGGCTTGGCTATTGTGCAGAAAGTCACCGTAAGGTCGTAAGTTCGCGGCTCACTGTCGCCATACGATGACTGGAAAACTCTCTCTGTCAACCCAGCAGTAAACGGGTACCTTTTTCGAATCAGGGAAGGATAAGGCAGCGAAAGGAGAGGGATGGGCTCCGCCTTTCATCAGCTGTGCCCAAGATACAGTGGGTCTCTAACCCCCACTGCCCCTACGGCTATTAGGCTATGGGAAATTAATGTCATAATAACTAATGAGGTATTGAACGTGTAAGATTTTCAGCTCAGTCAGACTAATACAAAAACGCTATCAGACTATGGGTTCGAAACCCGGTCTGGCCACATACTTTCGTTTCTCCTTCCGCTGATTTAAGAAGGGCAGTTGTCAGTTACTGGCGAAAGTATGTGCACTTAGTACTGGTTAACCGCTTAGGAGGTCTAAGCCTGCCCAGGAATAGTGTGGTTAGGTTAACTGACCGTCCCAACATGACCATAGTTGTTTACCGTGGACGTTAAGCAATAAATCAATCAATCAATCAGACTATTTGCTACAGAGTTATGAACTTGCACAAAGCTTGTTCTCACTGTAGAAGCTACGTTTTCAATGAATCGTCTTCAAAATCATATTGATATTTAGACATGAAATAGGAATGAATTTGAGCAAGGTTGGACTATTCATTGCTGTTACAGGCCCTTGAAATAAGTAAAAGTCATGAAACTGGTCCAAACTGTTGTGAGCCGCGACACGAGAAAACCAACAATGTGGTTGTGTGCCCAGCGCAGACTCAGATCAGCCTGGGCATCCGCCCAGTTTAATCAAAGTCTTCGTTATGTGCTCAATGGGTAGCTAAGGTTTAAGCTACTTCCATGCGTACAGCGAAGACTCTGATCAGACTGGGCGGATGCCCAGGCTGATCTGAGTCTGCGCTGGACGCACAACCACATTGTTGGTTTTCTCGTGTCGCGGCTCTTGTGTTTGGCTTGTTCTATTACTATATGGAATATCTTAGTGAAATTTCTTAGAAAAGACGCTAAGCGTTACAATGAAAAGTTTATCCCCCCTGCATCCCACCTATTTTTGCCCTGCCCTACGTACATATGACGCCGGGCCGGGTAGCGCAATCGGTAGGGCACCTGACTCGTAAGTCAGAGGTCCTGGGTTCGAATCCCGGTCTGGCCACATACTTTCGTTTCTCCTTCCGCTGATTCAAGAAGGGCAGCTGTCAGTTACTGGCGAAAGTATGTGCACTTAGTACTGGTTAACCGCTTAGGAGGTCTAAGCCTGCCCAGGAATAGTGTGGTTAGGTTAACTGGCCGTCCCGACATGACCTTAGTTGTTTACCGTGGACGTTAAGCATTAAATCAACCAACCAACCAACGTACATATGACAACATAGTAGTTCAGCATTCGAGCAACTGCCTCCAGTCGTAGGTAGTCATCTGTACATTAAGAGCAGCAGATAACAGGAGAATTTTATAGTGTGTCAGGTTCATGTCATATCTGCAACTCAAAAATTGTAATTGATGATAGATCTACTTCTGACGAATTGCTGACAAAACTTATCACAAAACTAAACCGATAACTTCGCAATTTTAAATCATTTGTTCATATAATAAATATTGGATCTCAGGTGGGCCATAAAGGACCATCTTGGTTCTTGTTTTTTTTCTAAACTTTGTTATTGACTCTTTGCTTCTGTGTTTTGCCTATGTAGATACTTATAATTTTACATTTTTATTGCCTCTTTAAATGTTATTTGTAGATTTTTATGCGTACGTAAGTATCCTAAGACCTTGCTTCCTTTAGCATGGTGGATGATTTCCTGCGTGTCGGGTGTTAAGCTACAGATTTTTTTTTTCATTTCTTTATAGAGTTGTCTAAGATCAGTTTTATTGTATAAGTTTTTAAACTTTGCACGAGTCTTTGTAAGGATTTATATCGTATTGTGTAATGTACATTTATATATGAAAATGTCCAGCGACCCATTTCGATATATTTAGACCAACAATCAACCAAATTAAAAGCATTATCCACAAAATCCAACGTTGCTTTGCATGCTATGTTTTCTGCTTCCAGATTTTAGAACTTTGACTGGTCTTAAAATGGACAAAAGAAAACAATCTATGAAAGTGCCCGATGCGGCTCTGTTACGGAAGCAGTCTATGGTGCCCCGGAAACAGTCTGTGGCGGACGGGAAGAAAGCGGCGATGCAGTTAGAAGTACCGAGCTATGTCGGCCGTCGCCCATCAATTGACTCTCGGGGTAGAAGGCCGTCAATTATTGACATGCGAAGGATGTCTTTTAGCGATATGGCAACCAGGCGACAGTCCCTGGCTGGATCCTTAATGGGAAGAGCGGAGAACTCGTCTGCAAAAGACCGCCAAAATATCAAATATGAGAACACCTACCGGTTAGAGCCGGAGCAAGCGTTTCCGGTTGGAAAGGTCAAAGAGGTTGCGCAAGACATTTTGGAATCACATCTGAAAGGATTACCCTATGATAAAGATGAATGTACAAAATTATCAAAGACTTTGACAGATACGATAAAACAACAAGTAAAAGCTTTAGGGAATCCTAGATATAAAATAGTAGTTGTAGTGGCCATTGGACAGGTGATGGATTCAGTGCCGTCGGTCTGTTTCACAAGCAGATGTATATGGAATGATAAAATGGATAATTTTATTGAAACGTCATACAAAAACAAGAAGTTATATGCCGTTGCTCTTGTGTATGGTGTGTATGTAGACTAGAGGTGGAATAAATCCAGAAGGCAAACAATGTAAAAATGACGTCGTATCAATTGACGTCGAGGCGACATTATGACCACGCATCGCCGTTGATACGGCGCAATTTTAACGTTTTGACGTGTCTATAAACTTTGATTCGCTGGGTTTACTGTGGTAATCAATGTGGATTTGAAACCCGCACATTTTGTCCTCTTTCTTTCTGTCATTCTTCTGTTGTTTTTTTCATCAAATGTAACGGATCAACGACAAGTTTCTCAAAAGTTTCGTGTTGTTTGCTTAAAACATTCAGTGAAATGGCACTCCGGGATCCATATATCAACAGGCCAGCGCTCAACCCATTGAGCTACCGGTGGTCCTCTGTACACTCGAGGAAATTGCTACAGTCTCGAGCTATGCGTAATAAATAATTAAACAAATTCATTATCGTAAATGACAACTTTTTATAAAATCTATCCGTGAAAAAATGCTAAAGCGGAAGCTATCATTACAGAAGGGACGGATGACTTGTGGTTTCCAGGCCTTTTCAATAGTATATCAGTCATATCGAGCTAATGGAAAGGTTACAGTGAAATGCTGTTTGCAATGAAGCCTGTTTTAAGGTTTGAAAAAGTTCCGACTCAAGCTAGATTCGAACCCGAACCGCTAGCTTAGAAGGCTAGCTCTTGACCAATCGAGCTTCCGGGGCCATATTGAATTAAAATAAGCATTGTGCATATTCGTAAAAAGAAAGAAAACGCTTTTTTTAAACGTTCATTACTTGCAGCTCATAGTATACATTTTCCCGGTAATTCTAATTAAATGAAGCACTATAAAAAGAGATAACCAGAAACTTCATAACATACAGAATAATAATTACGTAAAAGGAACATATGAGTCGAATCATATTAATAAATTAAGGTGGACGATCCCGGAAGAACTCTGTTCTTGCTTGTTTAAAAAACAGAGTTATTGTTCAGCATCAAATCGATTATCTGTGAAGTATATACTGTTATAATATACACTTGCAATATCTACCGTAAAGATTCTAAGTTTTCAGGCACATAGGTCTGTACAAACAGTGGAAACTGAGATCAGACTGTTCCTTAGGAACCAGAATGATCAAGATCTTCACAGTTTCCATTCCATCTGCGCATTTTTGTCGACATTACTCTATGGTAGAACCGAATAACAGGAAAATAAATAATAGGGCAAGGACCGGCTGTGCTTGCAGCAGGTGCAGAATTTGGGCAGTCTGTTTTGGGGATATTTTGAACTTCAACATTGTTTTTCTAGGAAACGAAACGGTGAAATGTTTTTTTTTTTTTTTTTTTTTTTTTTGTTTTATTCTTTAACATACGAGGTAAGTTTTACTAAAATAATACGCATAAGCATGCCCCATCGATTGATAATATTTTTCATGACGTTTTTCATGAAATTCAATTTTCTTGCATTTTTTCAAAGAATGTAAAAATATACTTATTAACAAGAAAACTGCAATTTTGTGTATCAGTTTGTTTCAAATATCATATATTACAGATTATATGATTTGCTGAAATGAAAGTGCATTCATGTGCTTGAGATATGAATTTTAATGGAAAATGTTTAAAAATAATATGTAGAAATACAAAATATTGTTTATTAGGAAAACAAAACGGTGAAAATTGTTTTTTTTTTCTTACCCAAATGTTTTATAGCTCTTTGGGTTATTTAGACGGTATAATGGTTTGAATGCCCCGCCAATATCGTCTACCTTAAGAGAGCAGATGCAAGCTATATATTGTATAGCTAAATCTACCTGTCAGTTCCCGCTACCTGGATACTCTGTTGACCTTATCGGAAAACTGTAAAAGTACGTAGGTTATTGCCCTTACCAATTTACCTGTCCAATCAAGTGGCGTGGAAAGTTGCGGACGTCCTCAGTAGCTCTGGCGACCAGCATCAAAACTGGCTTTCTTGGTCAAAGAGGACTTATTTTGTACGTATATACAGATGTGTGTACGTAATGGCGTACACATGACCGAAACACTCACTATATGCCCCCGACATCATCGGCTAGCGGGGGAATAAAAAAGTGTTGAAAATGCTTTGGGTAGTTTGACATACCTTTGAATAAAATGGTAAAAATACAATGTGCGAGGGTGGTTCTGCTCTTCTTTAAGAGGGCATTGCAGGATGGGGAACAAGAAAAGGAAATGCATTTTGAAAAGCGCTTTGAAAAATTTCATAAACATATTTCCCTACATTTTTGCTCCATGTATGCACATCAACCCATAAATTACAACCAAGCGTGAGGCTTGGAGCTGCAATTTATAATTGAGCCGCGACACGACAAAACCAACAATGTGGTGGTGCGCCCAGCGTAGACTCAGATCAGCCTGGGCATCCGCCCAGTCTGATCAGAGTCTTTGCTGTCCGCATGGCGGTAGCTTAGACCCTTAGCTACCCTTTGAGCATTAAACGAAGAGTCTGGTAAAACTGGACGGATGGCCAGGCTGATCTGAGTCTGCATTGGGCGCAGAACCACATTGTTGGTTTTGTCGCGTCGCGGCTCAATTTATGTTTAGAGGCTTGTATCACTGGTAAAAGTTGACTTTAGAGGCACCATTGCTCTATCAGTAATATAAATTCAGGTAATATATTATCGTGAGGTATCACTGCAAGGGTCTCACTACAGTTTCGTCATTGTAAATGACAGTAATTAGTCAACTTTAAACAAATAAAACAGCCTTGAGTTTCTTTCTTTCTTTAGTAGGAATTCAACCCTATATGTGGGATACAGACTCGAATAAGCCAGTCGACTTTCTTCTGAATCCCGTTTTGTATAACATATGATACATTTGAGAATGAATGTACAGTTTCATATATTGTTATACAAAGAAAATGAAGTTCAAACCAATCCTATATAGGGTCACCGCCGTAGCGTTGTTGTTGAGGTGAGCGCAGGGTAATTACATTACATTACTGTGCTATAAGTCTTTACAATACAGGCACACTAAACTGTGCTTTTACATAGCATCAGGGTTTATGAATGTCGTTTAGAAGGGTTGTCCAGCGTTGTACCATATCCATCGTCGGTTTATAATCATGTCCAACGTTGATACTGTGACTTAACATAAATGAGGGTCCAGAAATTTTTGTGTCATGTTACTCGGCAATCAAACTGCCCCACTTTCGATTTCATGATTTGAATGAAATGGTAAAAATACAATGTACATGTATATGGCCCCATTCAGTATCCCACTTTGTATATTGCATTGCTCTTAGGGGTATCTGTACAGAAATTGTAATTTTTGAGTGATTTTCAAAAACATGTTCCGTTTACTTTTTGACAGTTATATGACTCACTATATGCATATCACCCCACATTTTATGACCAAACATGATGGTTGATCTGCTTTTTATAATCATCAATTTTAAATTTTGTGTTTGGATGCTTTTATGAGTGGGAACACTATGGACACTTTTGTAAATACTCCTGGCAAATGTGAAATTACATCCCCAGTTAGAAATTAAAAATTAAAGCTTCTGAAAACAGAGAGCCAATATACAATTATGCTATTTGACTCGTATATAATGTATAAAATATTTGCACACAATTTTGGCTTTGCACTAAAAGAACTACTGAAGTTATAACTCCTGAAAGTGGTCAAACTAAATCTCAGGATTGCAGCTTTCAATTTTGTAATACCTCCATCAGTTGCTCTTGCATAAAGCTGAAAATGTACTGATATGATTTACATATATACGAGTTGAATATCATTCATAAACCAAAGCTCGATTTTAATTTAATTTCCAGATGAGATGGAATTGTGCTTTTACCAGCTGTGTTAAAACACTTAAGAATTTCATACAAATAGCGGATCTTACACGACTGGCTCGTTTCATAAATTTCATATGAAATGACCATGAGTGTAAGTTTCTGTTTATCATATGACCATTTAAAATGGGATTTTAACGTCTTCAAACTGATCAATATTTCAATAAGAAAATGCATTGTTGACATGGCCGTTGTCAGTCACGTTACGTGTATGCGCCAAAGTGTTATTACACGTGTGGTCATACGATTGTTAAGACACGACGTTATCCACTGAATAACAGCGACGTCATATGATAAAAGAGTTTATCATATGACGTCGCATATGAGAGTGTAATAAAGCCATGCATTAAATTCGATAATCCACTAGTGGATTAAATATGCAAATTACGCCGTAACGATATGCGTTGACGTCCATAAAACGTCGCGTTTTCTTATGGCGAAATCGTGATGTTTTAGTGCAATTTTTGCTAATAAAATGCAATTTTAGTGTCATGTGATAAATAGAATCTTGCATTCGTGCTCCTGTATTATTGAATTTATTAAACTCGTTGGGGAAAACCGATAAGATGCTCGGCAAAGCCTCGCATCTTATCTTTTTCCCCAACTCGTTTAATAAATTCAATAATACAAGAGCACTCATGTAAGATCCTCTATAACTCAAATAGTTCATTTACAGCAGCACAGCAACGATTTCTCTTTTAGCTTACTTGTAAGCAGCAAGGAGGGTGTAGGGGTGGCAGATGTGGCTATACTGTATTTATAGGCTGCACCTTCCAAAATCACACCGGGTAGGCGGCAATCGAAATCGCGCGTGCAATCGACGAACGTGGATCAAATACCGTTAGAAACAGCATTTTCGATTGCAAATTGGCGACAATTTGCAATCGGAAACGCTGTTTTTAATTGTTTTTCATCCGCGTTTATCGATTGTTAAGAGCGTTTTCGATTGCCGCCTGCCGGGCCGGGTAGCGCAATCGGTAGGGCACCTGACTCGTAAGTCAGAGGTCCTGGGTTCGAATCCCGGTCTGGCCACATACTTTCGTTTCTCCTTCCGCTGATTCAAGAAGGCCAGTTGTCAGTTACTGGCGAAAGTATGTGCACTTAGTACTGGTTAACCGCTTAGGAGGTCTAAGCCTGCCCAGGAATAGTGTGGTTAGGTTAACTGACCGTCCTGACATGACCTAAGTTGTTTACCGTGGATGTTAAGCATCAAATCAATCAATCAAATCGATTGCCGCCTACCCGGTGTGAAAAGTACCATAAATATGTAAATTAGTCTTCAGTAATTTAGCTATATAACACTTTAAATTCCAAAACGATCTCAGATATAAGTCCTTCTTACAAGATGGATCTAGATCTTTGAGAATGTTTTGGGAGGGGGAAAACCCATCTTATACCTGAATAAACATGTACTACCTCCCACAACAGCACTGACATCTGCACCAATGATAGGTTTACATGAAACATTAACCCATTCCATTCAGGATTCCCCTTTAGGGGTATCTGGGCAAACAGTTTGGATCAAGATCAGGCCCCACAAACGTGGGGCCTGATCTGAGATCTAAACTGTTTGCTGCCTAGACATCATTTCTACGAGAGTTGGTTAGACCGATATTGTCAAAATGTTCTTGATTTTTTATGCAGACGACAATTTCAGCAGACGACAAAAAATACCCAGAATGCAATGGGTTAAGGGGTTTTGTACTTTCAAAACCCTATAATAGATTTTTTTTATATTTGGCAGGGCTACATATTTGTCAAGAGGTTTACTGGGTAGAGTACCCTCCTCAAGCATTACCAAGAACTTATAAATTTGATCTACAACTACATCGACATCTACCAATATTGGCATAGTCTCACTGTGAACAACCTTAAAACATTTGCGCTGGGAGGTTCTTCTGTACAGTTAAAATCAGATGTTACAGTTTTACACTAAAATCATATAAAGGGCTCATATTCTCCAAGCTCTTGGTTAAGTTTTCTTTATATATGGCATCCAAGCAGGTGTTGGTCTATGGATCCACTCTCCAGTCTGCTATAGGAGAACATCTAGAGGTCAAGGTCTTGGACTTGGAAGTTTCAAGTAAAAGTTTGTAAGAGCTTATATTTTCCATAGCCTATGATAGTTGCCTCTGGGAGTTACCCAGAGGCCAAGAGTTAATGGTTTATGTTAAAGTTTAGTTATATACTGCTCAAAATAAGTAAGGGATATTATGACATTTAAGACAGCAGAAGTAAGGAAAATAAGCACATGAATGTTAAACTGTTATAATTCATGAAACAAATATTCATAGAGACCCTCAATATGAATATTGAAATGATTAAGCTTGTCACGTGACCTAGAGTAAATTGGAAGTAGACAAGGGGTCGACACCCAAATTTCGCACGAATCCAGCACAGCAATGACTAATACTTTTTATGCAAACTTTATTAAGACAGACGCCTAATGCCAGTTAACAAGACACAGATACTTTTTTCATGCGGTTTTATCACAGGAGAAAATGATATGGTTAAAAGATACCATTGTGTGATGAATCGTCTCACATATGGTGACATTTATAACGGCCCTACACCTTAAATATTTATAACGGCCCTACACCTTAAATAACGCGATAAAGCCTACCAAAGTGGATGTTTTCAGTTTGAAAAATTATGAAGAATTTTATCATTCACAGAATCCGAGGATCCAAGATAATTTTTTTTGTCGATGCGAAATTGAGGTGTATACCCCATAGTCCTTTATGTGTTGCTCTAGGTCATATGACCTGCTGTGACTGTTTCTGTGTTAGTTGAATATTGTTACTTGAATAGTTGTCTGTGTTAGTTGAATATTGTTACTTGAATAGTGTTCTGTCAATATACAACAATAAACTAACCCAGTCATTATTATTAGTTTTTGTACTGGCTTCTATGTCATAATATCCCCTACTTTTTGTGAGCAGTATATTCTGTATACAGAGTGCCTGGAAGACATAAATAATGAGAAACACTGCAGAACTATTTCATAATTTTATTTCAAAACTATAATAATGTAACAAAAAATCTAATACAGTATTGTGCCCATATAATGCTTTTAAGGTAGTGCAAAATGCATGTAAAGGGGAAAACTCAAAATTTCTTCTTGCCATTTCTTAACAAAAACATGTTTATCACTCTTCTTCATAAGGCCCTACTTCTAATGAGATTCCTTAGCATATATCTGAACCTTTTCTGAGTTGGAATTCATATTAATTTCTGTGTTCACTAAAACTGCAAGTAATTTTTTGGTGTATACAAATACTGAAAATGAATTTCAATGGTAGAGCTGTGTTATACAAAAGATTTTCCAGAGAAACAAATAAATATTCATACTTTCAATCTCTTACTGGATTCCATACATGCCTGAAAATCAGGTTTAACTTGAAAGAAAGGTAAACATGTATATAAATTTGTTTTGGACATTTAGCATAGAAATATGCCTTTATTTAATTTTACGGCTTTGAGGCTGCTTAAATAGATTGGTCAAAATAAAAATGAGATAATGTTTATGGCTAAATAATCCGTAAAAATTATGCAATCATCATATTTGTCGTTTTGGACAAGTAATGTTATACTGGACAAGTGGAGTTTGACATTTTAGCTGTCCCCAGAAAAGTAAGGGATTTTTCTATTTCCACAGGCCTGTGCATTAGTACCAATAATGTCTCGCTTGAGATTGTTTATGGGAAATTTTCGATAATTTATGACAGAGTTATTGTCAATGTTCATAAAATCTGTTTTGGCCTGATGATATTTCACAGATATGATCAAGAGAAAAGCATTGTGTTACCATAGAAAAGTTGTTTTCAGGGGTTATCTACGCCTGCATTCATAAAATTATGAAAAATCTATATAAAACCAGAGTTGGAGGCAGTTGTTCTGAAACTTACAGCAAATGATCAGAGTTTTAAAAGCCACCTGAGATGTAGTAAACTTTGCCCAAGGGGGGTAACGTACCCCCTTCCCCTTCCCCACCCCTATTTCGTAAGTTCTTGAAATATTTCCAGTGTGATTCCTTATTAGTTTTCTTGGCCTTTCTGTAAGCCCTTTCACGTTTACGTATATGTCTTTTAAGAAAAGTAGTTATCCAAGGAGGCTCTAATGGCTTAATTTTATTTGTCTGTTTGGAATGCATTCGGAAGCTAGTGAATCAATTGCAATATTTATATTATTGGCATAGACATTTATATCATTGTCCTGAAAAGACTGCCAATCAATTACTGAGGCTTTATCATGTAATAAATTAAAATCTCCCCTGTCATAGTACCATATATGTCGTGAAATTGATTTGATCTTAGGTTTGGAAAATCTGAAAATACCATAGATGGGACAATGATATCGTATATCTTGAGAGAGAAAAGGATCACCGACACCACTAAGTAGTAGATTATCTTTATTACTAACAAGGAGAATGTCAATCAAAGACGAAGAGTTCTCGGTAAAGTGAGTTGGTTGATTGATAGACTGATAGAGAGAAAATTGAGTGCAAAGAGATTCTATTTTCCTCGAAGTTCGAGCATTAAGTATATTTAAATTAAAGTCACCTGTAACAATAATGTCAGCTATATCTGTGTCAATTGCCAAGGCTAAAGAGTCTTCAATATTTGAAAGGTAATTTGCGTCAGAATTTGGAGGTCGATAAAAAATTCCGAAAAGAATACGCTTATGATTATTTATTATCTCAATCCATATGCTTTCAATTCCTCTAATTTCTAAATCAGCACGACGCTTGTAAAGTATGGTTTCTTTAACATATAATATGACACCACCATGATTGTCGCCAACTCGATCTTTACGCTCAGGTCTCTTGAATGACTGAAGCACTAAATCGTCTGTGTCTATGGAAGGACTGAGCCAAGTTTCGGTGAAAGCTAATATATCAAAATGAAACAATTCTGCATGCAAAAGTTCAAGTTTAGACGAAATGCTTTGGATGTTATAGTGGACAAAAGACAAATTATGACTGAAACTAATAGAATCGAATATTGATGTCGACATACAAGTATTAGATGATAAGCTTGAGACACTGTCTGATGTAGAGGATGAAAAAGGACCTGGGTTCGGATGAACATCACCGGAACAAAGCATGATAATGTTAAGCCAAGTACCAAATATAAAACAAGAGAAGCAGATCAGAATTATGAAAGTAAATCTTGTATTAGCTCTAACTGGCTTACCTGAAATTATAACTTTGCCGGGAATATTTGTCTTATGAGCCAAGTACTCACTTTCTTGCAACAGTGTCAGTGTTGAATACGTATGTATGACATGTTTATGCATTGCAATAAATATAAGCAAGTGCAAAAGGAGATTATATTTACACACACGACAATATGTTGGCATGACAGCAAACTTATGTCGACCTAGTAAATGCATCATGTAATTGTAGTAAGTAAGAATAGGAAACGAATAAGCCCTGTCACACCAACATTGAGACGACCAAAAATGACCTCACAGACAGTCCGCTGCGCCCACACCCCCTTCCTTAAGCCCCCAAAACTGGTAAAAGACATAAAGGTTGAGATCATGAATAGGAAAATGCAGAAAAATGGAGGTTGTTTAGATACCACTACAAATACATGCAATATAGAAAAAAAATGTAAAATACTGAATAGATTCATTTCAGTTAATAAATTAGCATACACAAAAGAAAAATGTCGCTGAATTAAGCTGAATTGACAAATATTCATGATATTTGAATTATTTGATATTACCCTATCTTATATAACTGTACAAACTGGAATGGCAAACAGTGTGTACCCTGATCAGCCTGCTCCTGCAGGGGCAGTCTGATTTGGGTCCGCAATGTTGGCATAGTATTTTTCTATAACAAAAAACTAGTTGTTGTAATTGAAAAGGAAACCATATACCTTTTTTTATTGTTGTCCCAGGGCAAGAACATTAAAAATTTTCACTTGTCCTGAGTCAAATGGGACAAGTAGGACAAGTCAGGCATGGTATTTCCACAGCCCTGCTAATCCATATGCAAATTTGAAAGAAATCCGTTAATAAATACTTGTTATCGAATGGAAACAAAGTGTGGACGGACGGATGTACATACTCCGGACGGAAGAGCTACATAGTGGGATGCATCCCAGAGTCTGGGCTGTGGGATGCAATTTTCACCCCAAAATGTTGTTTGTTTACATTGTTAAACAGTTGGTTGCAACCCACTTTGATGGTTGAAACTGTCCATTTGTCCAACTCTTGCATGACCTACATGCTTTTAATTTAGGTGTGTAGAAATAAACCTTATGGAATACCTTTGATGCATGATGAAATCATAAAAATTGTCAGAGTGGGGTGCATCTCATACCCCGCCCCCGGGAAGAGTAGCACAGGGACCAGCATCCCTCACCAATAATTTTTGCAGAGGGACAAACATATTCTTTGGCTCCTTCAATAATCCAGGTACATGTGTACATGTATATTTTACAGCAATTCAGAAGCAGAAAAAATACAATCAGAATTGGCCAAAAATGCAGGAAACAGTGTCTAAGATTACACATGGTATTGAAAGTGAAATCTGCTCCATTGTTTGCATGCAACGTATTTCTTACTTTGCAAAACTGAAGATTCTGAAATGAATACCACTTCCTTTTACCAGTCTACTATTGCATCCAAAGGCAGCACAATAAGGCATTATGCTGATAGGTTCAACAATATTATTTTATCCATCTAATTATCATTTGTCAGTAAATAAAATACATAAAAAAATCTGTCCTAGAATCAATAATTAGCAACATTACCCTCCTAAATAAACAATAAACCATAGTATTTTACTATCAAATACATGTGTTCTAGCAGACAGCTGATAAGCCTATTTACTAGGCTGACGTCTCTGGCAATGATTTTCCGATAACCAGCGAATGATATGAATATGAGTGTTGATTTTGTGGTTTTCAAGTTGACACAGAATCTCAGATAGTATCTTAATTGCTTCTGCATGGAACAAGTGTAAATGAATATTGTCTATCCTGGGATGAAAACATATAAATTATTTCAGGTGTCCTTTAATTGCATTTTAAAGCAATATTATCCTCTCCTACAGCAATAAGTACCATCAGTAGCTCATGTGCAGGAAATGGTCCTCATAAGCCTATGGCTTTCCATCAAATCCTGGTCCAATACTTTCTGTACCTAGTACTCAATATTTGACAAATGAAATATCATTTAAACCAAAACTAATGATGTTGTTAGTTGATGAGACATTAAATTTTCAAATGCATTGTATGCAAAAACTCTGCCAATTTTGCCGAAAAAATGTTAGAAGCTTTTGCAGTGCAAAGCTCCTCCATTTTTCCGAAAAAAAAAATATTACCGCTTCTAATTTTGTGAGTATTGTAAGACTTAACAAATCCTCCACTAATGGCTTTGTTAAGCAAGCAATGCTTTGAACAACTGGGCCCAAGTACGCAGAGAAAAAAATCTCAGTTGCATACAACATGTACAAACAGCAAAGAATGTCTATAGATGCAGATTAATCTGTGCCTCATTATGTTTTTGCCAGAGGTGTACAGCCTCTGTATGTACAGTCAAGGGTAAACAGTAATTCCACAAAATTGATAAAATTGATTTTCCCATAGACTGCAGTGTATTTTAATGTTACTGGAAATTATATTCTGGCACTTCTGTTGAATGGATTACAACTATTTTGGTACTGATAGAAAGCTAAACAAATAATGCATGCAATATGTTTGTTTTATTTCAGTTGTTCAACATATTTTAAATTTTCACATTTGAGATTTTGGTCCCTTTCATTGCAATATCGCCTTTAACAAACTTGTTGATTTCAAAATTTATGCTACGTTTGACAAGATGTATCTTAACACCAAGGGGGGAGAATTTAGTTCTGTAAATATTAGCTTTGTCCATTTAGCTTTTCAACAGTAGTAATTATTTATGCTGGGCCTTGGAGACCTGCCAAAATTAATTTTCCTTTAAATATGAAAATGTACTAAAGAAAACAGGAAAATATTTTTGCGGAATTACTTTTGACCCTTGACTGCAGTATCAAATATAAAAACAGAAAAATTTGTTCCTCTTTCACAATACTTAGTTCTTCTGTAGAGCAGGGATGATGAGGTGACTCAAATGAGATCAATTTTCGCTATACAAACCTACATCAACTTACATTTGTAAGCATCATTTATACAAAAGAATGACAAACTATGAAAAGAAATAAGATCAGCCGATGTAGCCTAACACATTTATAATCCATTATACAGTTCACTTATACTTGTTTTATTGTTTTACATCTACAGTAAACAGCTATGGTCATGTCGGGACGGTCAGTTACCCTAACCACACAATTCCTGGGCAGACTTAGACCTCCTAAGCCATTAACCAGTACTAAGTGCACATACTTCCGCCAGTAACTGACAACTGCCCTTCCTGAATCAGCAGAAGAAACTAGAGCAAGTGAGCAGGGGCTCACGTATACCCCCGGCCAGGGCCACCGCCTAATAAAAACACATTTAATACAAAGCTTTAAAGCAAATGTTAACAGACAGACAGATGGACAATTTATAACAAACCCACTGAAAGGCCAAAAGGTTCCATTTAAATTTGCATAAGCAAAAAAACATACAAATTTAACAAAAAGTTTCAATACAAATTTACAAAAACTTCTATGTCTAAGGCCTAACCTTTAATCAGCAGCAGCATCCAGGTGATGTCAACTAATCAGTTTCAACCTAAAAATAAACCTAGTAGCATAATAAAAGGTTCCATTGAAGTATATTCAAACTATAAGCAAAAAGTATGAATTAACATAAAACTTTAACACAAAGAGTATACAAATTTGAAAGTCTGTGACCTTGACATTACATCAGCAGCAGCATCCAGATGATTTCAACTAATCTGTTTTAACCTAGAAGTAAACTTAGTAGCATTGCAAAAGGTTATATTCAAGTATATTCAAAATATAAGCATAAAATATAACTTAACAAAAAACTTTAACGCGTATGGTAAACAAATTTCTAAGTCTGTGACCTTGACCTTACATTAGCAGCAGCATCCAGATGATGCAAACTAACATGTGTCTATTATGTACTAACACTAAGCACATATGAACGAGTTACAATTAAGTCTTTCAGAAAAACAGAGCAAAAGTAGAAAAAGCAAAACTTTAACGCAGCTATTGTACAAATTTCAAAGTCTGTAACCTTGACCTTAGGCTAGCAGCAGCATCTAGATGATGCAAATTATAAAGGTTCTATCCTCCACTAAAATAATAAGCATCTCTGAACAAGTCCCGGTTAACAGAAGCAAAATATCAAACTTAACGCAAAACTTTAACGCAAATGTTAACTAACGTCTGGACGGACAGACTAACAGACGAACGGACGGAAAGACGAACGGACGGAAAGACGAAAACTTTATACCCCTCGACATACTTCGTATGCCCGGGGTATAATGAATGTATGTGGCCGTACCGGGTATCGAACCCGGTACTTCTAGCTCTTGAGTCAGATGTGCTACCCACTGTGCTAGGTGGCCTGGCTAACTCACTGAAACTAATTACAGCTACTTCACAAAACTAATATACAACAATTTTGATGTGCATGAGAGATGTTGTTGGCACAAATAAATACAGGATCTTATCCAAGTGTTCATTTCATAAAATTTTTCAAACAAGCCTTCTTTGAGTTTCATAAATTTTATATGAAATGACCAAGAGTGTAAAATTCTGTTTATCATATGACCCTTATGATCATATAACAGGATTTTATCACCTTCAAACTGAACATTATTTCAGTGCAGATGTGCAGGCTGATTCTGTGTCATTCCAGTGTGCACATGTCTTATGTTACCTTTTCACAAACGGCTGATCATATGTATCTATCAAGAACAGGCAGACAATACCTTTTAATTATCATCTGATGTGTCCCTTATCCACTGCAGTTAGATATATCTGACAGAAACAGACAGAGCTGGCCCTAGCTTTGACATTCCATGCATACAAGAAAAACATGTGATATGCAGTCTTTCTCTACTGGGTGTAAAACAAACTCTTTCAAATTCACCAAGCAATATGGAATGTATGGTAAATCAATTATTTAGGGTCAAGTCATGTAAATTCTGACAGCAGGTAAATTCGGACAGTGACTTTATTTCCTTTATATGTCAGTTTTTCTGGACTCAAAACAAAAATAGCTGGGCAAACAGAGAAAATCCTGATGAGACGGCTCATCATGAGCCGTCTCATCTGGATTTTCACTGTTTGCAATGGTATGTCCGAATTTACATGCTGTCCGAATTTACCTGACTTGACCCTACTTATCACATTTCTTCATCATATATTACTAAGGTATTTAGCTGTTAGTATCAGCAGTATAGTTCCAACTACAGATGCCTTATGTACAACTCCTGTTGTAAACTTGCATGGAAGTTTTAAATTACGTAGAACTGGACATTTATTTTGTCCCGCAAGTGTGACTTTTGAAGATTCCTCATGTGCACAGGTTCCATTTATAATTCTGTATGCTCCTGAGTCAACAATACTGAAAGAAAGAATGAACAACAGTTATGAACCTGTACAAAAAATCTTAAAATCAACCCTAGCTCTATGTCATAAATTATCTTCAAATGTGACTGCAAACTGTCCACAATAAAGGAAAGCAACTGCTAACTTTAAAATACATCTAAAGGCCCCTTTAACCATAATACAGTGCAAGTGAACCTGCATTAAGGGGTACCTTTCTTAGGCAGCCAATTCGCAAGTTGTGCTGTCTAGTGGATCTTTACTACTCTCAACACAAAGCATAAAGCCTAAAAATATGAATGGTTTATTTTTGCGCACAATTATGTATTATAGGCATAAATATTCCTGTGCAAAAAGAGCAGACTTTTCAGTAGGTTTGATTATTAACAGGACAGTCACTTAATAACACAAAGTTTGGGGCCCACACAAAAGTATAACATAAACAGGGAATACCTTTTTTATTTACGCTAAACTACAAAGGAATATAAGGCAAATGAGAATGCTCATTTGCCTTATATTCCTTTGTAATTTAGTTTTAGAGATAGCAATGAGATAAGAGCATTATTGCCAAAATAGTGTTAAACTGACTAGTACTATAAAGAGAATCTAATGTATAGGACAAAAGAAGTAAATACCTTCTAGTAATCTGACAGTTAAAGTTGTAGTAGAGGGAAGCCCTGTACTGTTTCCAGTTCTCAATGACAAGGAGGTACAAGTTGGTCTTTGGAAGGGCAACAACATAGTAGAACCCTGACATACAGGGGCCAGAAACATTCCCTGTGATCAGTCGGCCGGGAGCTGAAATTGAGTAAATATATCGGATGTAAAATCTCATTTTGCAAGATACAGGGGATGAATTTATAAAACGACTTAAATTGTTGCTATGCTGTTGCTAAGGCTGAATTTCTGTCTTGGAGATTCCCTACAACTATGAAATTTGCTCTTGAGGAACAGTCTGATCAAGACTGTTCCTCCAGAGAAAATTTCATATTTGTAGGGAATCTCTTTCATAGACATTCAGCCTTAGCAAGCGCATAGCAACTATTTAAGTAGTTTTATAAATACGGCCCCAGATTACTATACAGGTTGATCTAACACACCGGACCATTTCATTTGCAATATTCATCAGACAACTTTGTTTTTATTTTTGCAAGCTTTTGCAACTATCAGATGGAAGAAAAGATTGAAAAGACTAACCATGTTTAATACAGTCAGCTCTTGAAATCTCGATGTTGAAGCTTATCTCAAACTACTGGTATCTCAAAGTAAATTTTCTGATCACAGGAAATGCTTTCAAACTACATTCTTTAATATAACAAGGTTCTTTGAGATATCAGTGTTTGAGATAATGTAAATATGATATAAAAGAAATACAAATTCAATGTATGATTCTATATATCATGCAACATCAAAATACTTTGTATTCACTTTGCTTTTGAATCTACTTCGCCATGTGTAGTAATGGCTGTCTTTTAGTTTCATTTTACCATTGACTGGAGAGCCCAACACTGCAAAAGATGAATTCAATTTGAAGTATTCAATTTTAGATGAAGCTTCACTGACTTTGTAGCAAAGCATATCTTGCATGTTGAGCTTTACCATCGCAGACAATAAGACTTCAGTCATGTTGAGATATTATTTTCTGAATTTATGGGACTTCTACATAACCTAAAGTAAATGAGACTCAAGTTAGCTCTCCTGCAAAGGAACCAGGTACTCACTGCAGAGCTCCAGATAAGAGGGGGTAATGAGGATAATTTGAAGATAAATTTTCTTATTTCTAAACGAAAACATATGTTGTGACCCCTCATTAGAACCGTCTCGGCGAGACGGTTCTAATGATGGGTTACAAAATGTTTTTATGGAGAAATATGCAAAATTATCCCTAAATTATCCCTGTTGCCCCTTCTTATCTGGAGCTATGCCAGGTAGCCCATCTCTTTTGTAGGCCCGCCACGTTATTAAAGAGGAACAACTTTCATGACCTCCTATTTGTTTCCCTGGAGGATGGAGCTTTTCTATATGGAATCTACTTCTGGAACAGCAAATTCTTCCTGGAAGAAGCAAAAATATAAATGGCAGAGTTGCTTCCCCTGGACCTATATAAATTTACCGTTATATTCAAATTATAAACAATGTATCATATATCAGGACTCACCTAGCATAGCTTCATTAACTTTATATCCAACCACATCTTGTATACAGCCAAATTCGTTGTTAAACTTTGGTATAGGACCCTTATTCTTCAGATAGTCATCTTTCTGTTCTGGGTTCTGTGGAATACCCTCTAAGGTAACCTGAATGTTAAGAAATTCTAACTTTGTACACATATGGCAAAAACAATATTTATTTTTGCAAATGAAAAGGTATATGTCAAGATGTCCCATAGCCTAGTGGCTGTAAGGGCAGCTGGGGCTGGAGCCCACTGTATTTTGGGCATAGCATATGAAAGGCAGCGCCCATTCCTCTCCTTTCATTGCCTTAACCTTTCCTTGATTCAAAACAAGTACCTATTTACTGCTGGGCTGATGGAGTTTTCCAAGCACTTGATGACCCAACCCGGGTTTGAACCTATGACCTTCTGGTCATCCATCTCTTAGCGGAATTTTATTAGACTGACTTAAATATTTCGGTCATTCTAGAGAGGGCAGAACCCCATTTTATAGACAAACTGATATGATACCCACACATATGATCCGCGACAAGAGAAAACCAACAATGTGGTTGTGTGCCCAGCGCAGACTCAAATCAGCCTGGGCATCCGTCCAGTCTGACCGGACTCTTCCCTAAGCGCTTAAAGGGTAGCCAAGGGTCTAAGCTACCTTCATGCGGACTGCGAAGACTCTGATCAGACTGGGCGGATGCCCAGGCTGATCTGAGTCTGCTCTGGGCGCACTACCACTTTTTTGGTTTTCTGACGCCCCGGCTCATATTATAATGTGCCATACCTTGGGTTCTTCAGGTGTTATCCTACAGGAGCCTTGGAAGTCCACTTTCTCTGTGCGTTTTATGAAACCATGTTTGTATATGAGATCTTTCATCACCTCTCCCTCCTTCTTCCCCAGCTGTACACGCTCATACTTGCTCTCATCAAGATCACCAGCTATCAGGAAGTCTGGGTCCATGATCAGAAATGCATTGGAATCAAACAAGTAACACCTGCAGAAAATAAAAAGAAAACTCTAATTTACATTCTAAGATCACTACTATGTGAACTTGGAAACAGTGTTATACTGGTGTTATAATTGAGCCGCGACGTGACAAAACCAGCAATGTGGTTGTGCGACCAGGGCAGACTCAGATCAGCCTGGGCATCCGCCCAGTCTGATCAGAGTCTTCGCTGTCCGAATGGAGGTAGCTTAGACCCTTAGCTATCCTTTAACCACTTAGCGACGTATGGGATCAAACTGGGTAGATGCCAAGGCTGATCTGAGTTTGCCCTGGGTGCACAACCACATTGTTGGTTTTGTCTTGTTGCGGCTCAATTAAGCTTGCAATGGCAGAAGGTAATGTTTGTCAGAGCTTGGTTATAATTATGGACAGCCTGTATTTGCCATTATGGGTATAGAGATTAAGACCATGGATACACTTTCAGGGAAAGCAACTCTGCCTTTCAGTTTTTGCCTCCCTTCTCTATGGTGGAGTATTCTTAAAGGCAAATTCGCTCCCTTAAGAGCAATTTTTTTTCTTTAAATGTAGAACCAATTTTGAAAGGGCTTCTTCCTCCAGGGAAGTAAACAGGAGTCAAAAGAGCTTTCCCCTTTGTCAAATGTTCAAAAATATGGAGGTGTACCCATACACATTAAGAAAAATTATGAAACTGCTAGCCTCTATAAGCACTCTGGGGCCGTATTCATAAAGCCACTTAATAAGTAGTTGCTATGCGGTTGCTAAGGCTAAATATCTATAAAGGAGATTCCCTACATCTATGAAGTTTGGTCTGGAGGAACAGTCTTTGTAAGACTGTTCCTCCAGAGCAAATTTCATAGTTGTAGGGAATCTCCTTCAAAGAAATTTAGCCTTAGCAACAGCATAGCAACAACTTAAGTCGTTTTATGAATACGGCCCCAGGTTTGGGAATACACTGATTGCTCATACATTCCTATCGAACTAACAAAGCCTCATTATGCAAAATGTGCTTAAACTATCTGGGAACAGCAAACACTAAAACCAGTATGTAAACTAGTGCAGTCTAGCTAGTCTAGTCTATCCCGTAACCTTGTGAGCTTCTTGTGGCAATAGAGTTGATTTCACATCAATCCCTTTCCACCTAGTCCTGTCTTCAGTTGCCCTAGTTGAGCCGGCAAAGTCCACTCTTTATTATTGTCGTCCTACCTCTTCTTCTGTCTACCTTTTCCTCTTTTTTCTTTCACTCTGCCCTGTAGAATTGTCTGTGCTAAACCAGAAGACCTTGAGATGTGGCCAACCACCTCAGTTAACGTTCCTAGACCAAGGTCAGAAGTTCATCATATTCTCCAATGACTGTCTAGCTTCAGTCTTCATTTTGTGGCTTTAATTTCATTATGATCTGTACATTTTGTAAATGAACAGCAAATATTCTGACCAGACTGTGCAGATGCCTATGCATGTCACTGATGCAAGTACCATTTTTGCATGGCACTGGTGAATTAGAAAAGAGTATACACAATACCCTAGAGTGCTTAAGTAGTGGGATACCTAATATCATTAATTTTCCATTTGTCCCAAATGGAAAATAAATGGTTTTAGGTGTCCAAATATTTAAGCAAATCAGTGTAGATACTTACCTAGTTGAGCAGTCCGGCTCTCCATCTGGGCAGTCATACAACAAACCACAAGATCTGTCAATCCTGCGATCACTAGCTTCCATACTTCCCATAGTCTTCTCCTGGAAATCTGAGTACATTATATCCAGTCCTGTTACTGCCTCAACACGCTCTGTTGCACACCGTCTCTGATCACTGGTCTGGGGCCCTTTGCTTAGGTAGCAAACCTCTGTAAGGTAAATATGAAAGTGTTCAGAAAGTGGTGTGATCAAATTCAATCAACAGAATCCAATGGGAAAAGAACAGAAATGCCATGAGACAGCACTATTAAAAGTTAAAGTCAACACATCCAGAAAACTAGATGAACAGCTTTCCTCTCAAAATTGCCCATACTTCTGATTTATTTTTGCCTTTTAGAAATGACACAAAGGAAGATGTGAAAGTGATTAATATGGCCGAAGTAGCATATGAAGAAGATCAAGGTCAGTAAGTAATACTGGTGCGACTAAGACAATATGAGCAGCGACACGACAAAACCAATAATGTGGTTGTGCACCCAGCGCAGACCCAGATCAGCCTGGGCATCCGCCCAGTCTGATCAGAGTCTGCGCTGTCCGCATAGAGGTAGCTTAGACCTTTAGCTACCCTTTGAGCACTTAATGAAGAGTCTGATCAAACTAGGTGGCTGCCCAGGCTGATCTGAGTCTTCGCTAGGCACACAACCACATTGTTGGTTTTGTCATGTCGTGGCTCATATCATGATGTAACCATGGTTTCTCTGAGAAATGAAATGTACACACTGGGAAGATGTAAATTTGGCTATATTCAGCACACAACACAATGTCATGATGTTAGCCTGTGTGAAGTTTCATCACAAAAGATTTTTCTGTCTTTAAGAAAGTGGGCAGATGTAAATATGGCTATGTTCAACACAGCATGAAAGTAGGTCAAAGTCACCGATAACACTTGTTTTTGCAGAACATGTCCTGACGTTAGCTTAGATGCATTTCGCTACAAAAGGTCTTTTATTGCCTGAGAAATGGAGGTTATTGCACTGGGTAGAAGTAAATTTGGCTATGTTCAACACAGCACAAAAGTAGATCAACATCAGCAAATGACACTGACGGTGTGCAGACAATTTCATAATATATGCTACAGAGCTGTAGATAAGAGGGAGTATTTGGTGATAATTTTTGATAATTCTGCATAAAAACCTATGTTGTGACCCCTCATCTGAACCGTCTCGACGAGACGGTTCAGATGAGGGGTCACAACATATGGTTCCAATGAGAAATAAAGAAAATTATCCATCAATTATCATCAAATACCCCTCTTATCTAGAGCTCTGTGCTTGTGTGATATTTCATCATTAACAGTCCTTAAGTCTCTGAGAAATGGAGCTAAATGAAGAGGGTAAACACTTTTGACAAAACTGACAATGGCTATGCCACTCATGTCCAAAAATTTACATCACTTCTGCTCACTGAAGCAGTGAAGACAAATACTATGTTAACTTTCCAAAAATTTAATTATACCGATTTCTTAATTTTCTGGTGAAACTATTTTTTCACAAAACTGATAGCCAAAAGCTGCACTGAGCCATATAAGGGTTATATAGGTACAAATCTGCCCCAATTGCTGGTGATTACAAAATGGCAGTTTATCTTAGTCTGGCCTATGTCAAAATGTCCAAACTAAAATCTCCCATATACTACTTACTTATAATACAGTCTTCATCTACGTTACATTTGCAGCCCCCAGGCCAAGGTCCTGTTTTAGAGATATTATAACATTCCTCATCTGTTTTGGGTTTCATGCCCTCAAACACTGCCTGAGATATTGTGTTGATTTTCCCGACCCCAGCAGCATCCATATATGGTGTGGAAATAGAGGTTTTGTGGGGAGCTGAACTTGTTCTCTTGTACCAAGGTCTCCTGCAGCAGAGCGAGTACTCATAACACTATAACTGAATATTGTCACAGCAATAAGTACTGTTTACAGAGCCCTAGATAAAAGGGAGTATTTGGTGATAATTAGGGATAATTTTTGTTAATTCTTAATAAAAACATATGTTGTGACCCCTCATCTGAACCGTCTCATCGAGACGGTTCAGATGGGGGTAACAACATATGGTTTCAATGAGAAATAAAGAAAATTATCCTTCAATTATCATCAAATACCCCTCTTATCTAGAGCTCTGCTGTTTACTATCAAAATAGTAGAAAGCCAGTACAATACTGTAGCATGACGCTTAAAACCTACAGCTATCCATTAATCCAGTTTAAAAAGAAACCATATGAATCATACATGAACTTCCTTAAGCAGAACATGGCTTCTCACTCAGCAAAATCACAGTGGACCCAAAAACTGAGTCAGTACTCTTATTCATTAACACTAGGCCATGGAGGCCCGCTAGCTGGCCTAAAGTAAAAGGTGGATGACTTGGCAGGCCTATGTCCTCTTCAATAGTATTTTAGCCGTTCAAAAAGATGATGGTAAAGCTATGTGCAATGAAGTGGTATTTAGGTCTGGACGGATGGATGACCTGCGGTTTTACATCCCTTTAACAGCATTTCAGTGATATCCACCAGATCTCAAACCTGGGACTGCTAGATCAGCAGGCAAGCACTTAACCTACTGAGCTACCGGGGCTCCTCATTTAGGTTTAGACAGAGCATAATCAATCTTCAGTGCTTGCCTCTCATTAAAACAATATTGTTGGGAAAGGAATTAAGCTTTTCTATACCTGTTTACTGCAATCAAATGAAGCCACTTGAAATGAAACAGGACAAGACTTGATCAAAGTTTTCTTTTATGTCTCTTCATAAAGAGTAATTTTCATGACACTGAAACCTTAATTCCTTTCATCTGGTTTTGATTTAATCAGAGCTCTAGATAAGAGTGAGTATTGGATGATAATTGAGGATAATTTTTTTTACTTTTCATCGAAACTATATGTTGTGGCCCCTCATCTGAACCGTCTCGTCGAGACGGTTCAAATGAGGGGTCACAACGTATGTTTTAATGCAGAATTAACAAAAATTATCCGTAATTATCACCAAATACTCCCTCTTATCTAGAGCTCTGATTTAATACCATGGAGGGAATAAAGACATAAGCAAGAGGTCAAGGGTTTGTTTCTTGCCAAAGCTCCTTCTGGATTATGTCATTATCATCATTTACCCATTCCCTCACTGATAAATTATGACTGCAATACTGATGAAATGGCTTTAAAACCCCAATCTCCATCCATCCACACTTACTTGGTAGGATCGTATGTCCTGGTTGACCTGTGACCTGGATAGGTCCTGAACACTCCGCTCCTGAGTCCTACATTGGTCCACTTGATCTGGTCGATAGACTCAAACTCACGATCTCTCCAGATCACCTCTATAGGCTGGGTGATCAACACATCAGCTCTGAAAATATTAAATTTAACAGATCAACACATCAGCTCTAAAACTGTTAATATGATAGGTGGAACTATTAAAGGGTGTATAGGTGCACCTCCATGTTTTTCTGCCATATTTACATTGGGAAACAACTTTTGTGACTTGCTGTTTGCCTCCCGGAACAACAAAGCTCTTCAAAAATGGGGTGAACTCTCAATGGAAAGAACTCGAATTCTTTCTTTTATGCGGTGACCCCCCGCTGATAAAGGGATAAAAAACAAGCAAATTCGGTGAATTTATATCTCCCGCCTTAGTGGCCCTGATTTGTTTATGGTTTATTTTAAGTTTCAATTATTGTAAATATAATCAAGGGTGATAACTCTGGAATAAAAGAGGCATAAGTTGCATCTGTCCTTCTTAAACACTTGCCTCGGCTTCACTGCACAATGATGATACATTTTTAATTCAGTTTCAAGAAATTTTGTTCACCGGTACCTTAGTTATGGCTAATTTAGTGATTTTACATCAACTCAAGGGCATTAAATCATGCACTACTGAAGTGATTATGACAAAACTTAATGTGCACTGCTGTGTCATGACAATACATAATTATTATAAGTTTCATGAAATTCCATTTATTTGTTGTTGCCTTGACTCAATTTGTTGATTTTAAACCAATCAAGGGCAATAACTCATTGCTTACTAAAGCAATTCTGACAAAACGTAAAATAAACAAATGTGTTAAGGTGATACATATATAGTATAAGTTTCATAGAATTCTATTCATTGATTACTTAGTTATGGCTGAATTCGTCAATCTTAAATTCATTCAAGGGCAATAACTCAAGCACCACTATTGCAATTCTGACAAAACTTTCTATGCATGACCTCGTTATGGTGATACATATTTAGTTTCATGAAGTTTTGGTAATTTGTTACTTAGTTATGGCTTATTTTATTAATTTTAAGTCAGTTAAAGGGCAATAACTCAATGCACTACTGAAGCCAGTCTAACAAAACTTCACATGCATCAGCACCGTATAGTAGTATAGTAATATATATTTATTTTAAGTTTCATGAAATTCCCTCCAGTGGTTTCTTAGTAATGGCTCCGGACGGACAGATTTTATCAATTTTAAGTCAATTAAAGGGCAATTACTCATGCACTACTAAAGCCAGTCTGAAAAAACTTCACATGCGTAAGCCCGTTATAATATTATATATTTATTTTAAGTTTCATGAAATTCTGTCTTGTGGTTACTTAGTTATGGATCCGGACGGACGGATTTTATCAATTTTAAGTCAATTGAAGGGCAATAACTCATGCACTACTGAAGCCAGTCTGACAAAACTTCATGTGTGTCAGCCCGTTACAGGGATATATATCTATATTAAGTTTCTTGAAATTCCGCCAGTGGTTACTTAGTTATGGCTCCGGACAGACGGATTTTATCAATTTTAAGTCAATTAAAGGGCAATAACTCATGCACTACCGAAGACAGGCTAACAAAACTTCACATGCCTAAGCCCGTTATTGTGATATATATTTATTTTAAGTTTCATGAAATTCCGTCCAGTGGTTACTTAGTTATGGCTCTGGATGGACAGATTTTATCAATTTTAAGTCAATTAAAGGGAATAACTAATGCACTTCTGAAGTCAGTCTGAAAAAACTTCACGTGCATCAGCGCATTATAGTGATATATATTTATTTTAAGTTTCATGAAATTCCTACACAAAGGTTACTTAGTTATGGCTCCGGACGGACAGATTTTATCAATTTAAAGTCAA
This sequence comes from Ctena decussata, assembly GCA_963989385.1. NCBI lineage: Eukaryota > Metazoa > Mollusca > Bivalvia > Lucinida > Lucinidae > Ctena > Ctena decussata. Next base: position 92,241,743 of record OZ022501.1, read on the forward strand.
TTAAAGGGCAATAACTCATGCACTACTGAAGCCAGTCTGACAGAACTTCACGTGCGTCAACGCGTTATCATGATATATATTTATTTTAAGTTTCATGAAATTCCATCCAGTGGTTACTTAGTTATGGCTCCGGATGGATGGATGGAAGGACAGATGGATGGAAGGACGGATGGATAGATGGATGGACGGACATGGAGAAAACTATATCCCTCCGCCTTTGGCGGGGGATAATAATAGCATTGTTGCTTGCCTAGTAAGTATATCCGTTTACCTTGGGATATATGAAATGCAACCATACTATCTGATACAGGGACTTTGTAATAATAATCTCATAATTTATGTTTTGGTTACTGATATTTTATCTGTTTTGCTTGCTTATATGTTAAATTTAGTATGTTACGTTTAATATGTTAAGTTTAATTATATATCACCAAGAAGTAAAACACAATCTCACTAGCTTATATAAATCACATGCCAGTCAATATTTTGAAACACTGACCTATTTGTCAAAATTTCTGTCATGACGTTGTTGGTGTTTTAATGTGTAATGGTGCAGCTTTCTCACGTAAACTCACATTAATATAATTGTTAATCATATTGTGCCATAATACCAGTTTATATCACTATGAGTCAATGAAACTTACATTTTTAGTTAAATTGACAATTATCATATAATAAAACTATCCTTTAAAGCGTAGACCTACTTTGGAAGAGCTTCTTCCTTTATTTTGGTGAATATATGGTTTCACTATCAACTGGCATATGGGTAAATATTGTGTACATTGAGATGCAGTATCTAGCCTTGTGGCATTGTGTTAAGGAAATGGCGTGAGGTTGCTCTGTATCTGGGAAGAAATGCCTTGTCAACAGGCTTTTATTGGAGTACATGTACTTGAAATCAGGCAATCCATAGCTTAACATTATAACGTTATCTGAAATGTGTGATTCAAGTGTAGTTGAAAATTATTGAGTCTGACTGCAATTTTGCGCTGTCTTGATAAAAGCTGTTGTATTCTAATTTGGATTGATTAAATACAGGCACAAAACACATTTAATGGTGAATGGGTACACCTCTATCTTTACAAAAGTAAACAACATCTGTGACTTCCTGTTTGATTCAATGCATGAACAAGCCCTGCCACAGTACCAGTAACCTTACTCTTTAAAGGAAATAATCTACTACTTGAAGGAACAAATTCCTTCCTCAATTAAATGGGAGAAACTCCTTATAATATCAGTTAATGTCCCTGGGGGCATTTTTATTCATCTTACCATCACTTACCTGACACCCTTTTCAAACTTCTGTTTCTTTGATTCGCACCCCAGATCTGGTTCCCTGCTGTTAATCCACTTGTGGGCATCAACAGTTTTCTGCTCTAATTCATCATCATAAATATACTCTATAGGATCACAGTGGGACATAGGGGCAAGGAATATTGTGGAGTATTTATATGTAATCCTGAGGCCAGGATACTTGTCCTCATGTTCTTTGACCTCTATTTCCTCATAGAGGTCAGGAGGGCTGAGTTTGGTTCTTGCTAGAGTGCTGTTGTAGTACTTGATGGTATTGTAGTAACTAGTACGGTACTTGTCCCTGTCTTCTGGTTCTTGTGAGCGTAGGAACTCCTGAACAGACAAGATCAGAGTACCCAATAATACAAGTATTTGAAAATTTTAGGAGCATCATGATTTTTCTCTAAAAATAATAATCATTATCATATAATGGTTGATCTCTAAATAATATTGTATCACTGACAGCATACTCTTGCAAAGATGGCGCCAAAGACAAGTGATAAGAGCTCTTGGCTTTGGCGCAAAAGTTTGTGGGTTTCAATACCACCTGCCTGGTCTGCTCAGACTTTTTGCTATGCGCTTACATGGTAGCTAAGGGTCTCAGCTACCTCAATGCGGACAGGGAAGACTCTGATCAGACTGGGCGGATGCCCAGGCTGATCTGAGTCTGCACTGGGCACACAACCACTTTGTTGGTTTTCTCGTGTCGCGGCTCATCTTCTGTCATTTTACTATTCTATTTCCATATAACTTTCTCAACTACTTAACTGATAAATTTAAAGTCAACATGTTTGTGGTTTTAATGTATTGTTGCAGAATTTATGATGAATTGGTATACCTCAATATTTTAATGTCATTTTACAAAAGGAGACAACTTTTGTGACTTCCTGTTTGTTGCCATGGATGAAATATCCATTTGTATGTCATTTACTTTTAAAGAAAAGAACTTGCTCCTATAGGAGCTAATTTTTTCCTTTAACAGTTGATCTCTATCAAAAAGGGACGTGAAACTAAAAATGGCATAGCCGCTTCCCCTGAAAGTGTACCCATACACCTTAATCTAGCGAACTTTAATCAATCAAAGTTCCAAATGTGAACCATATCAGAATACTCACCATGTCTGTGTCAGCCAGACTATAGGCAAAAGAGTATTCCGAGTTGTTTAATGCGGCATAGTAGTACATCTGAAACGGTACAAGAAAAAAATAGTTTACCCTCTAAACAGCAGTCTAATACAATTATTCACAGAATTTAATACCATGAAAAACAGCCTCTAAAAAAAGGCAAAATGAGGTGCACATTCGGCAGAGAGACTTTAAGTAAACAATATGATATTTCACTGCATGCATGCCATAATCTAGAATTATATGACAACTAAATGGTGTAACTCAGGCTCATTCTTCCCAAAGGTCTGAAATATATTTCATCATTACTTAATGCGCTTATCCCTGGCTTACCACCTGAATGAAGCCTTCTCTATTTTGAGGACCTCTTTGCTTACCCACTCTCAATGTTTTATTTACAAATGACAACTCTTGTAAACTTCTTACCCTAGGTTTGCCACCAGAAGCCTTCTCTATTCTGAGGAACCCCTGTTTACCCGCTCTCATAGCCTTCTCTACAATCGAGAATTCCTCTGGTTGATTCTTCTTGTCTTGTTCTAACTGGTTTATTGGGATGAATATTGGGTCTTCTAGCAGCTGTTACAGGAAAGAAGAATAAATTTTAGCTTAATGGGCCAACTTTCCGGGAAGTGATCCTGCCATTTTCATTTTTGAGGTCTCACCTCTTAAAGGAAAAAAAAAGCTCCTCTAAGAGTATAAGGTTTTCTCCACAAATCAAAAGGGAAGCCACTCTAGCAAGACAGAATTTGCTCCCTGTTTTTTTTGTGTTTTTTTTTACATTTAAAATATATGAGCCGCGACACGAGAAAACCAACAATGTGGTTGTGCACCAAGCCCAGACTCAGATCAGCCTGTGCATTCACCCAGTCTGATCAGACTCTTCGCTAAGCACTTAAAGAGTAGCTAAGGGTCTAAGCTACCTCTATGCAGACAGCGAAGACTCTGATCAGACTGGGCGGATGCCCAGGCTGATTTGAGTCCACGCTGGGCGCACAGCCACATTGTTGGTTTTGTCGTGCCGCGGCTCATATGGGCTTCTCTTAAAAAAAAAGAATTTGCTTTCTTCTCAGAATTTCTCGCATCCTGGAGCAAATTCTATCTTTTCTATCTCTTTTTCTTAGAATAGCCCCCAATGATAAGTAAGGGAAATACTTCTGTGTGATGTGATAGCCCTTAGAAATGTTAAACACAAACATATAAAATTTATTTTATTGCATGAAAATGACATACATGAAACTTATATTTAGGTTTGGTTTGGTCTGGTCCAGTCAAGTTGCAAATCATGACTCGATGGTTGTCAAGGGACAACTTGTCGAGCACACTGTTGGCTTTAGTGACCTATAAGTATGTCAAGGTGAGTGTTTCACTCACTTATTAGAAAGAAGCCAAAGCAATATCATGCTTATACAGACATTTCTTTTTTAAATTTTTCATTAAGGAAAACAAGTAGAACTAATGGCCATGACAAGCTCAATTTCTGACAATTTTATCAGCTGACCTTCAAGTGTGACCATGACCTAGGACCAACCTGTACAACATTTCTACTCATCAAGAGGAGCAATTGTGCCAAATTATTTTGAAATCCATGCATAAACGTAGAAAAAATTGCTTGGACAAACTCTACTTAAGACAATTTTATCATTTTGTCCTTCAAGTGTGACCCGGTTGGTCGGGTGGTGCGATGGAGTTGTGTGTAACTTCCAGTGCCAGGGCGTCCTACTGATTTGGAACATTGTAGGGCAAGGGCCTACTGTGCTTGCAGTAGATGCTGGTGGAGGTTGTTTGGACATTTTTCTCTCATTTATCAGTTCTCCTTTTTCTCCCTCTCTGGGAGATGGCCCGATATAGACTGAAATACTGTCTTTAAGGGCCGTTAAACCCAAAACAATCAATCAATCAATCAAGTGTGACCTTGACCTTGGACCAACCTGAATATATGTTTCACATAACACTTCTACTCATCAAGGAGAACAATTGTGCCAAACTGTTTTCAAATCCATCTGTAAATGTAGAAGTTATGGCCTGGACAAATTCGGACGACCCCACGCACGACCCCACTTACCAACATACACTGAACTGAAGTTGTAACAACTTTGTCTTGCTCACTGCTCACAAGCTCTATTTATGTCCATTTTATCTTCAAGTGTGACCTTGACCTTGGACCTACCTGAATGAATGATCCAAATGGCACTTCTACTCATCAAGGAGGACGATTGTGCCTAATTATTTTGAAATCAATGCATAAATGTAGCTGTAATGGCCTGGACAAGCTCAATTTATGACAATTTTATCAATTGACCTGCAAGTGTGACCTTGACCTTGGACCTACCTGAACAAATGTTTCAAATGGCACTTCTACTCATCAAGGAGAAGAATTGTGCCTGATTATTTTGAAATCCATCAATAAATGTAGAAGAAATGGCTCACACAAGGTCAATTTATGACCATTTTACCATTTGACCTTCAAGTGTGACCGTAACCTTGGACCTACCTGAATAAATGTTTCAAACAGCACTTCTACTTATCAATGAGAACAATTGTACTAAATTATTTGGAAATCCATCCATAAATGTAGAAGTAATGGCCCGGACAAATTCGGTTGGATGCACACACGAACACAAAAAAAGCATATTCGCACATACACCGAACTGAAGTTGTAACAACTATGTCTCACTCACCGCAAGCGGGCTTTTAAGATTTTAATTAACAATAAATAAATATCAAATGTCACTGAATATTGTTTAAATCAAAGCAGATTTTCCTTAAATGTTCAGGACACTCCAGCTACTTATTATTTGTCATGACACCCATAAACATTTTCGTATGCATATAATATTAATCTAAGCCAATTATTTGCAATTTTCCTATTCAATGATTGTCTAAACTTTTAAGACACCAAACCAAGCAACAAATAAAGCACTCCTATTGATGACGACAGCAGGAGATTAGAATAACACATTTGTCTCCCTTGGACTAAGAAAGACAAACTGGCATACTGATTTTCCACTTCTGAAAAGTTGTCAGTACAGATTTACATGTAGAAAAGCTTTCAAAAACACCGCCATCTTATATCAGATGGGAGATAAAACTTTCAAAGTCTGTGGGCAAAGCTCAAACTAGGCCTTTACCAAAAGTAAGTGCAATAGCTATTCCTTTACTTTCACACAGGCCAGATAAACAAGACCTGTCACCAGACAGGACAGCTCACCTGAACCTGCACTTGTCCATCTTCAAGTGCTAGTTTTTGTTTCTTAGGGGTGGGGATGGTGCTGATTAAAATTACCAATCAATATCTATCATCATACAAAATATAATTCAAATCCATCAAAGGGTTTAGAAGCTATTACATTTCAAAATTTCAAAGACTCTGACATAAAACTTAAACATAAAATTTCTCTTAGTCCATGACTTTGACCTATAGGTCATGTGCAGGGGTGGGAATGCAGTTGAATAAAATTTCTAACCAATATCTATCATCAAAACAAATATAAATCAAATTGATTTAGAAAGTATGAGAGCTTAAAAACTTTATTGTATTGTAAAACTTTAACATAAAATTGCTAAGTCTGTGACCTTGACCTATAGGTCATATCAAGGGGTGGGGATGCGACTGAATAAAATTTCCAACTAATATCTATCTTAAACCAAATATAATTCAAAAAGATCAAATGGTTTAGAAACTATGACATCTGAAGAAAACAAACATTAAACCTAACGGTCATGTCCAGGGGTGGGGATGTGGTTGAACAAAATTTCAGACCAATATCTATCATCATACCTATTATAATTAAAATTGATTAAAGGGTTTAGGAACTCTGAGATCTTAAAAAAACTTTAACAGAAAACTTTAACATGAAATGTCTAAGTCCGTGGCCTTGACCTAAAGGTCATGTGCAGGGGTGGGGATACTGCAGAATAAAATTTCAGACTAATATCTATCATCATACCAAATATAATTTAAATCGATTAAAAGGTTTACAAACTATGAGATCTTAAAAACTTTAATGTAAAACTTTAACATAAAATTTCTAAGTCCGTGACCTTGACCTATGGGTCATGACCAGGGATGGGGATGGTCCTGACGAAAATTTTGGACCAAAATCTATCATCATACCAAATATAATTTGAATTGATCAAAGCGTTTAGAAACTATGAGATCTTAAAACTTTAACATAAAACTTTAACATTCTGCTAACGCCGATGCCGACGCAAACGCCGGGGGTAGTGCAATAGCTCTTCTTGAACTTCGTTCAGGCGAGCTAAAAATGTACCATAGGTGCCAAAGAAAATACGACTGATGTGCTAAAAGTGTAGACCCAGATAAGACTCTCCTCTGAACAGTCTGATCTGGTCTGCACTGCTTGCAACTTTGCCTGTAATGTTTAAAACATCACTGAATAGCAAAATTTTAGCACTTAAAGCTGCCAAAATGAAATTAAAATTGCAAACAGCATAGATTCAAATGAAGCTGCTAGCTTATCTTGAGCTGCTTCCTCTGGAGCTACACTGTTTGCCCTCTTGTCTTTGAAATAGAGGATCCTACATGACTGCCAATGAATTATTGAATTTATTAAACGAGTTGGGGGAAAAAGATAAGATGCGAGGTCATGCCAAGCATCTTTTCAGTTTTCCAAACGAGTTTAATAAATTCAATAATAGAGGAGCAAGAATGCAAGGTGCTGTAAATCGTATGGCACTTAAATTGCATTTTATTTGCAAATTTTGCACTAAAACGTCACAATTTTACCATTAGAAAATACGACATTCTTATGAACGCCACTGAATAATGTTATGACGTAATTTGCATATTCAACCCACTAGTTGATTTTCGTTTTTTTATGCATGGTTTTATTATACTCTCAGATGCAACGTCATATGATAATTAAGAAATAGATCAGCTCTAGCAGTGAATTGTTGAGTAATAATTCACTGTTTGGAGGTCTGTTGTAAAGTAGATCATATCACGAGTGCGGAGCGCGAGTGATATATCTGCTTACAACTGACCGACAAACAGTGAATTATTACTCAACAATTCAATGCTAGAGCTGAACTATTTCGATTCTAACACTCAAAAAGGCCGAAAAACTATTATTTTCATTCAAACTCTCCCAGCCTTCCTGCTGGCGCGTTCATGCTCCCGCCAATATTCTTAACTGTATCTAAGACAAATGTACGTTTTTATGGGGACTTTAGAAAGAAAAAAAGACGTTACACCGTCTAACGTCTCAAACCATCACAAAATTACGTCAGTAATTGCAGTGACGTCAGCAATTACACTCACGTGCTCCGAAACAGTGAATTGTTGCAGAATAAAACACAGTAACTTTCCATTGCTTCTATAGGCGCACTGTGTTAGAGTTCTCAATATAACATAGCTCGGAAAAAAGTTTTTTAAATTTTGCAAATGCCAATGCTCTTGTCTACTTTTATTCATGCTTAAAGGTTACAATAATTACAGTAATTACAAAAGATGTCCCAATTCTATGGACATTGCAGCAGTAATTTACTTTATAAAGTTTACTTACATTAGTGCTTGGTTTTAGTTTTGGATGGAAGATGGTCTCCCCTTGATTGTTGATCAGGAAAGAGTAGACAGTTCCCCACTGGTGTTTGGTGAGAAAGTTTTCTATCTTGTCAAGTGTGGCATCTATACCCACCACTCCTATAGTTCTAGATAAACAGAAATACCATAAATAGAGCTAGTTGGGAGGGGTCCATGTTTATCCCCCAGCTAGTGCTATCACATAAAGAACTTTAACTTAAAATATTAAGTCAATGTTAACTGAATGACGAACAGGACAAAAATACAACTGCAATATACCCCTGAAAAATGTGTAAGTCAGGTGTATAACTAGAAATGTGTCCATAGTACACAGATGTCCCTGCCTAGTGCCTTGAGTAAGTCGGTGCCTTGATTAAGGTACTAGCACTTGTAGGATAAGTAGGTTCATAGAGGCAGACTTGTATAATACAAGTAGCCCAAGGGCAACGAACGCTCACCTGAGTTATAAAATATTAGCTTCCAGCTCAGGTAAGCTAATAAACAGGCTGCAATTCTATAGGATTCGATGACCCCATGGGGTGTGGCAAGTTTGGACCCAGAGGCTTGATTGGCAGGATTTATGTAGAGGACCCACTATACATCGCTACATACTAAATACATAAGCTCTTGGCCTTATGGTTTCATAGAAGAAGATTTTTGAAGGTTCTTTAGCTATATAGCTCTATACATACAAACAACCCCCTGGGGTGTGACCAGTTTGGACCTCAGGTGCTTGATTGGCAGAATTTACGCAGGGGATCACTAGACATTGCTGCATACTAAATAATGTAAGCTCTGGGCCTCATAGTTTCAGAGAAAAAGATTTTTGAAGTCTTTCCCATTATAAGTCTATGGGAGCAGCATGGCCAATTTGGACCCCAGGGGGCATGGTTGGCAGGATTTAAGTCGGAGACCACTAAACGTTGCTACATATGTACTCAAGAAGTGAGCTCTGGGCCTCATGGTTTAAGAGAAGAAGATTTTTTAATATTTTCCGATTGTTAGTGTATGGGAACTAATGACCCCCGGGGCATGGCCAGTTTGGACCCCAGGGACATGGTTGGCAGGATTTATATAGGGGACCACTAGACATTGCTACTTGCTACATATATACACTCTTGGCCTCATGGTTACAGACAAGAAGATTTTTAAAAAAATTCCCCATTGTAAGTCTATGGGAGCTTATGACCCCCTGGGCATGGCCAATTTGCACCGCATGGTCATGGTTGGTATGATTTATGTAGGGGACTACTAGACATTGCTACATGCTACATATATATGCTCTGGGCCTCATGGTTTCAAAGAAGAAGATTTTTCAAGATTTTCTCATTGGTCTATGGGAGCTTATGACTCCTGGGGAGTGGCCAATTTGGACCCCAGGGGCATGGTTGGCAGGATTTATGTAGGGGATCACTAGACATTGCTTCATGCTACATATATAAGCTCTGGGCCTCATGGTTTCAGAGAAGAAGATTTTTCAAGATTTTCTCTTTGTAAGTCTATGGGAGCTAATGACCCCCTGAGGTGTGGTCAATTTGGGCCCCAGGGACATGGTTGGCAGAATTCATGTAGGAAACCACTAGACATTGCTACATACCAAATATATAAGCTCTGGGCCTCATGGTTTCAGAGAGGAAGATTTTTTAAGTTTTTCCCATTATGAGTCTTAGTACATAATGGGAGCTTATGACCCCTGTGGAGTGGCCAGTTTGGACCCCAGAGGTTTGGTTGGGAGGATTTATGTAGGGGACCACTAAACATTGCTACATACTATATATATATGCTCTGGGCCTCATGGTTTTAAAGAAGAAGTTTTTTCAAGGTTCTTAAGCTATATAGCTATATATAAACAAATGACTCCCTGGGGCGTGGCCAATTTGAGCCCCAGGGGGATGGGTGGCAGGATTTTAGTATGGTATCACCAGACATTGAAACTTGCTATATATATAAGCTATGGGCCTCATGGTTTCAAAGAAGAAGATTTTTTAAGATTTTCCCATTGTAAGTCTATGGGAGCTAATGAACGCCGGGCGTGGCCATTTTGGGCACCAGGGGCATGGCTGGCAGGATTTATGTAGGGGACCACTAGACATTATTAAATATGTAAGCTCTGGGCCTCATGTTTCAGAGAAGAAGATTTTTGAAGTTATTCCCATTATAAGTCTATGGGAGGTTATGACCCCTGGGGAGTGGCCAGTTTGGACCCCAGAGGCTTGGTTGGGAGGATTTATGTAGGGGACCACTAAACATTGCTACATACTATATATATAAGCTCTGGGCCTCATGGTTCCAAAGAAGAAGATTTTTGAAGGTTCTCATGCTATATAGCTATATATCAACAAATGAGCCCCTGGGGCGTGGCCAATTTGAGCCCCAGGGGCATGGATGGCAGGATTTTAGTAGGGGATAACTAGACATTGATACATGCTATATATATAAGCTATGGGTCTCATGGTTTCAGAGAAGAAGATTTTTTAAAAAAAAATTCCCAATGTAAGTCTATGGGAGCTAATGTCCCCCAGGCGTGGCCAATTTTGGCCCCAGGGGCATGGTTGGCAGGATTTATGTAGGCGACCACTAGACATTGTTATATACTAAATATGTAAGCTCTGGGCCTCATGGTTTCAGAGAAGAAGATTTTTTCAAGATTTTCCCATTGTAAGTCTATGGGAGCTAATGAGCCCATATTTGACCATGCCGCAAAAAAGGTCAAGGTAAACCTAAGGTCATCATTTGAACAGTCTTGGTAGTACTCTAGTACTCCATGCTACTTACCAAGTTTCAAGGCCATAGGTGTATTGGTTCTGAAGAAGAAAAATATTAGTTTATACCATAAATGGGTATGGCTGCCATGTTGGTCATGTGACCTGGACCAGTTGAACAAATTTTTCTTCAATCAATACCTGGAGGCTCTATATGCAATGCGTTTACAACTGGCCCTTTATATATATATACTCTTTATTTCCTCTTTGACAGAGATTTTACAACTGTTACATACAACAATACAGATAACATATATACAGAGAGGAGAAATAGGTAGAGACAAATCGGCAGTTTACATATAAACATATACATATGTACAAATTACATGTAAAACAATGTTGTACCACCACGGAATTGGATGATCTAAACATGGACAATCTGAACAGTCTAAAATAAAGACGCACAATAGCAAGTACAGGCGAACATCGTCTGTCGCCGACAAACATCGTATCCCTCCGCGGCCGGTCTCAATATTAGTTTATACCATAAATGGGTATGGCTGCCATGTTGGTCATGTGACCTGGACCAGTTGAACAAATTTTTCTTCAATCAATACCTGGAGGCTCTATATGCAATGCGTTTACAACTGGCCCTTTGGCTTTTGAGGAAATGTTTGAAAATGTCAAAATATGACAGATCTGGGTCAAAGGTCAAAGAATGACCTTGACCTCTTGTACTAATAATTCTTCATGACCTCATTAAGAAGACTATGCCAACTTTTAGGCCAAAACCTTCAAACTTCCCATTAAATCTTATGTTCTAGCATTTTCCCATATTTGACCTTGCCATAAAAAAGGTCAAGGTCAACCCAAGGTCATAATTTGAATAATCTTGAAAGTACTGGAGAACACAATGCTACATACCAAGTTTCAAGGCCATTGGTCAATTGTTTCTGGAGAAGAAATTTTTTAAAGGTTTCTTCCAAATATGAGCATGGCGGCCAATTGTTGATCATGTGACCCAGACCATTTGAAGAAATTTTCATTCCCTCAACCCCTGAAGGCTCTATATGATATTTGATTACAATTGGCTCAGTGGCTTTTAAGAAGTTTGAATTGTCAAACTATGAAGATTCAGGGTCACAAGTCAAAGAATGACCTTGACCTCTTGTACTCATGAATCTTCATGTACTCATTAAGATGACTGTATTTACCAAATTTTACGCCTTTATCTTCCAACTTGGGCGTGGCGGCCATGTTGGTCATGTGACCTGAACGGTTTGAACAAATTTTCATTCCCTTAACCCCTGAAGACTCTTTATGAAATTTAATTACAATTGGCCCAGTGGTATTTGAGGAGACTGTTTGAAATATGAGATTTCTGGGTCAAAGGTCAAAGAATGACCTTGACCTCATGTACTCACAAATCTTCATGTACTCATTAAGATGACTGCATATACCAATTTGCAGGGCCTAATCTTCAGAACTTTCTATGAAATCTTATGTTCTAGCATTTCCCATATTTAGTACTTGAGTACCCAATGTCACATACCCAGTTTCAAGGCCATCTGTCAATTGGTTCTGGAGAAGAAAATTTTTAAAGGTTTTTACCATATATGGGCGTGGTGGCCATGTTCGTCATGTGACCTGGACCGTATGAATAAATTTTTGTTCCCTCAACCCCTAGTGGCTCCATATGGAATTTAGTTTCAATTGGCCCAGTGGCTTTTGAGGAGATTGTTTGAAATTGTTAAAAAATGAGATTTCTGGGTCAAAGGTAAAAAAAATGACCTTGACCTCGTGTACTCATAAATCTTCATGTACTTATGGAGATGACTGTAGATACCAATTTTTAGCCCAAAATCTTCAACAGTTTCCAAGATATCTTATGTTCTAGCATTTTGCCATATAAAAGGACAAGGAAGCAAATTTGACCTTGCCATAAAAAAGGTCAAGGTCAACCAAAGGTCATAATTTGAGCAATCTAGGTAGTACTCGCATACCTGATGCTACATACCAAGTTTCAAGGCCATCGGCCTATTGGTTCTGGAGAAGAAGATTTTTTTTAGGTTTTTTCCATATATGGGCATGGCGGCCATGTTGGTCATGTGACCAGAACCGTTTGAACAACTTTTCGTTCCTAAGACCTCAGGAGGCTACATATGAAATTCAGTCACAATCGACCAAGCAGTTTCAGAGAAGAAGTCATTTGAAATTGTGCACAGACGGATGACGTACGACAGACGGATGGACGATGGAGCCTGCCTATACTATAAGCTCCCCCAGAGCTACTGGCTCAGGTGAGCTAAAAACTTAATTTTTAGTTATTTCTTATCTAAAAGTTGGTATAAGTTTGAAGTACACATAAAGAATATATAAAATGTTTCATCTGGCATTTTCAACACTAACTGTTCTCACTGTACACCTCAACAATCACAGTCATTGCAAACCCTTATCATAATGCTTCAATCAAACTGAAGGATTAGTTTGACCTAAATCTTCACTGGTTACAACATGTGTAACCAATTCACCTGAAATTCCTCACTAAAGACATGTACACTGTTGAGAAGTAGTGCATCAGGTGCCAACTAGCGGTGCCACCTGATGGTGGGGTAGGGATGTGGGATTGGGTTTTGGGGAGGGGGGTGGAGGAGAGGGAGGGGGAGGGGGGCTAAGTCCAATGGCAAAATTTTTAGCAGACTAAAACTCTATTTTATGATATTGAACAAAAGTTTAAACACTTTGATGGTCATACTTCTGTGTTATTTTGCTAGTCACTGGTATTGCATGAGTAAGCATGATCCCCAGTCCCCAGGCATCTAGATATGGTGACGTCCACAATGCTTCTGTCGGCTCAGCATTTGATGACAAGAACTCAAAGTAGTTGCTCATCTGTGAGATTAAGTTTTCTCCTGACATCAGTTTCAGCAGACTTCCTCCATGGTGGCAGGCAATCTTGCCGGGAAATTCTTCTGCATCTTCTTTTATTAGATAACTAAATATTCTGGCCTGTAATTTAGATTCCGAAAATATTTTTAAAATTACATACCTTGAGCCATGCCATGGGAGACTCTGTGAACTGCACATTATTCTAAATTACGCACATACATGCAGTCAGGTCAGAGCTTTCAAAAATTAGACCTAACAGATTTCAAAGAAAACTTTGCAAGCCCTAATCAGACTGCACAGCTTCTGCAGTCTGATCAAGATATGTCATGTTCACTGAGCAAGCAAAATATGAATATCCTTGAAGACACGTTTTCTCAGGCCCGGCTTATTTGTATTTCTTTTAAGCATCTCTTTATACAAAATCTTGTACTAGTATCTCTTTTACAAAAAGTTTTTCTTTTATTACAAAAAAATCATATACATGTATGTACCATGTCTGCATGGAACTTATAACAGCCATATTTATTGTATTAAAATGCAATAAATCTACACCATACCCATGTACCAGGGCAAATATGTCTCAATGTTTCAAATTCTGCAAGTTTATAGTACTAAAATTTTCAATTTTCATAAAGTGTTAAGAAATAATTTGTAAAAAATAATGTGCGTCATGTAATGCAAAAAGGTTGCTAAACATATGAAACACCACATGACAAAACCAACAAAGTGGCATGTGCGCTCAGTGAAGACTCAGATCAGCCTTGGCAGCAGTCCAGACTGATAAGACTCTTTGCTGTGCTTAAAGGGTAGCTAAGGGTCTAAGCTACCTCCCTGCCGACAGTGAAGACTCTGATCAGACTGGGCGGATGCCCAAGCTGATCTGAGTCTTCACTGAGCGCACTTGCCACTTTGTTGGTTTTGTTGTGTCATGGCTCATAGCTGGAATCAGCAAAGACAAGTCTGTGAATCAGTGAAGTCTTATCAGTGCCTTCATTGGGTGCCAGTAGATTCATCAGGGTCCATACATGTGAGCGGCAACACGAGAAAACCAACAAAGTGGTTGTGCGCCCAGGGTATACTCAGATCAGCCTGGGCATCCGCCCAGTCTGAACAGAGTTTTTGCTGTCCGCATGAAGATTGCTTAGACCCTTGGCTACCCTTTAAATGCAAAGCGAAGCCTCTGATCAGACTGGGCAGATGCTCAGGTTGATCTGAGTCTACACTTGGCACACAACCACTTTGTTGGTTTTCTTGTGTTGCAGCTCATGTGTGAAAACAGCAAAGGCTTTGATCAGACTGTCTGGATGGACAGGCTGGTCTCAGTCTTTAATGTTTGCATATGTCATAAGCACCTTTTTTGCATGATCTTTCATGTATCAACAATAGCTCCAACAGTTTCATCTATAAACCTAGCAATATTATCAAAGTTGCAAACTTCTGGCTGCACTTTACAATATTTCATCTTTTATAGGAAGAATTAAACTTTACTTGCCAATAGCATGGTTCATTTAGTACAACCTGAGGCAATGCTTAAATTGCTGTTTCTAATGCTCATACGTGCTGCTTGACTCTAAATAGACTTTGTACATGTTACAACATCAATACAGGACAAGCATAGTTTACAGAGCTGCAGATAAGACTGAATATTTGGTGATGATTTGGGAGATTTTTGTTAATGCTGAATAAGAGCATACATTTTGGTCCCTCATCCAAACCTTCTTAACAAGGCTCTTGAGATGCAGGGCCAGATTACAATGCATTTTCTCAAGAAACTAGAAAATGTGTTTATGAAACACTATGCCCCCAACCATATGCTTGTCTCTAGAGAAGGTTCATCCAATAATGCTTGTACCTTTGTACCATAGGCTTACAATGCACTAAGTCCAAAAAGGGGCTTAACTCAGTCAAAAATTTACGAATTGTTTTCGAAAGTTAATCTGGTCATCTACACCTTGGGCAATATCAACCTGCAAAACCTCATGATCCTAGCATTAGGGGTTCTCCAGATATTTTGTTCACAAGCTTCCATAGGCAAATAATGCACTAAGTTGAAAAAGGGGCATAACTCAATCCAAAATTTACAAATTATTTTCAAAAGTTAATCAGGTCATCTACACCACAGGCAGTATCTTCCTGCATAAAATCATGCTCCTAGCATCAGGTGTTCTTGAGATATTTTGTTCACAAGGTTCCATAGACTTACAATGCACTAAGTCCAAAAAGGGGCATAACTCAATAAAAAATTCATGATTTCTTTTCAAAAGTTAATCAGGTCATCTACACCACAGGCAGTATCTTCCTGCAAAAAATCATGCTCCTAACATCAGGGGTTCTTGAGATATTTTGTTCACAAGGTTCCACAGGCTTACAATGCACTAAGTCGAAAAAGGGGCATAACTCGGTCAAAAATTCACGAATTTGTTTCAAAAGTTAATCAGGTCATCTACACCTTGGGCATTCTCATCCTGCAAAACCTCATGATCCTAGCATCAGGGGTTCTTGAGATATTTTGTTCACAAGTTTCCACAGGCTAAGTCGAAAAAGGGGCATAACTCTGGAAATACATGACCGGCGGAAAAATACAAAAAAATACGGGTCTGCTTATTTTCCATACTGATCATGTGTATAAATTTTCAAGTTCCTAGCTCTTATTGTTCATGACTATATGTAAGGGTACCTTTGTACCATAGGCTTCAATGCACTAAGTCGAAAAAGGGGAATAACTTGATCAAAAATTCACTAATTTTTTTTTCAAAAGTTAATCAGGTCATCTACACCACAGGCAGTATCTTCCTGCAAAAAATCATGCTCCTAGCTTCAGGGGTTCTTGAGATATTTTGTTCACAAGGTTCCATAGGCTTACAATGCACTAAGTCGAAAAAGGGGCATAACTCGGTCAAAAATTCACGAATTTGTTTCAAAAGTTAATCAGGTCATCTACACCTTGGCCATTCTCATCTTGCAAAGCCTCATGATCCTAGCATCAGGGGTTCTTGAGATATTTTGTTCACAAGGTTCCACAGGCTTAGTCGAAAAAGGGGCATAACTCTGGAAATACATTGCCGGCGGAAAAATAAAAAAATACGGGTCTGCTTATTTTCCATACTGATCATGTGTATAAAGTTTCAAGTTCCTAGCTCTTATTGTTCTTGACTATATGTAAGGGTACCTTTGTACCATAGGCCTCAATGCACTAAGTCGAAAAAGGGGAATAACTCAATCAAAAATTCACGAATTTTTTTCAAAAGTTAATCGGGTCATCTACACCACAGGCAGTATCTTCCTGCAAAAAATCATGCTCCTAGCTTCAGGGGTTCTTGAGATATTTTGTTCACAAGGTTCCATAGGCTTACAATGCACTAAGTCGAAAAAGGGGCATAACTCTGGAAATACATTGCCGGCGGAAAAATAAAAAAATACAGGTCTGCTTATTTTCCATACTGATCATGTGTATAAAGTTTCAAGTTCCTAGCTCTTATTGTTCTTGACTATATGTAAGGGTACCTTTGTACCATAGGCCTCAATGCACTAAGTCGAAAAAGGCAAATAACTCGATCAAAAATTCACGAATTTTTTTCAAAAGTTAATCAGGTCATCTACACCATAGGCAGTATCTTCCTGCAAAAAATCATGCTCCTAGCTTCAGGGGTTCTTGAGATATTTTGTCCACAAGGTTCCATAGGCTTACAATGCACTAAGTCGAAAAAGGGGCATAACTCGGTCAAAAATTCACGAATTTGTTTCAAAAGTTAATCAGGTCATCTACACCTTGGGCATTCTCATCCTGCAAAACCTCATGATCCTAGCATCAGGGGTTCTTGAGATATTTTGTTCACAAAGTTCCACAGGCTAAGTCGAAAAAGGGGCATAACTCTTGAAATATGTGACCCGCGGAAAAAAGAAAAAACACGTGTTCGCTTATTTTTCATACTGATTATGTGTATAAAGTTTCAAGCCCCTAGCTCTTACGGTTCTTGAGTTAGAGGACAGACGGACAGGCCGAAACCAATATGCCCCCACAATTTCTCCGAAATTGGGGGCATAAAAAAAGAAAAATTATCCAACATTTTTATCAAATGCTCCCTATTATCTACAACACATTTTACCTGTGGTTGAAGCACATTTCTCTCGTCAGCAACTTTCCATACTTTAGTCCAGTTATATTTACACACTGGGCCAGGTACATAACCACTTCTGGTGTAGTAACCTAAAATTTGGACAAAGTTCACATGAAACAAATCTAAATTAAGGTGAATGGACTATTTTGACAGGGAAATATTTGCTACAGAGCAAAGTCTTTCCTTTAAAAGTAAACCCTTTGAAATGAGCTTTTCTAACCAAGGATTCCGAAGTAAATACTATTAAAGCTGTCTCAATTGTACAAATGGCAGCCAAAGATGGTCGTGTGGACATACATTTTAAATCCTGGCTGCTTAGATTGCCTTTAAATATTTTCCACCAGCTCATAGCCTCAGATAACGAAATCCCATTTCCTGATAATATTATTAGGTTAATTTTGTATTTATCAAAAGCAAACACCAAAAATATATATGGTCATCAACCTTATTATCGACCTGTGTGCTAAACTTTTTCAAAATGGCAGCAAATGCTTGTAGAGCACTTTTTTCTTGTAAGTGCACATTTCAACAAGCTAATATACTGTAAAACTCTTATATTTGGTGATTACTTTATTTTGGCGATATTGGCGGAAAATGGGAAAATAGCCAAATTAAAATGCTGCCAATTTAAACAGACTAGTGTGAAAGAAAAAGCTAACGTTAAGCTTATATTTATTCCAGCTACCATAATATCAAAGCCTATTCTCATCATATATGTTATAACAAAACAAGAACCCAAGCAAAGGAAACAGAGTGTGAAAATGTTAGTAGACATGTCATACTAATAAGTACCTAAGGCAAGTTGATTAAAATCAGAATGGGCACAGAAATCTATATAGCGGTAAATAGTTTCATAAGGCAAAATTTGGCACAACTAGAAAATGTGTTTATGAAACACTATGCCCCCAACCATATGCTTGTCTCTAGAAAAAGGTTCATCCAATAATGCTTGTACCTTTGTACCATAGGCTTACAATGCACTAAGTCGAAAAAGGGGCTTAACTCAGTCAAAAATTTACGAATTGTTTTCGAAAGTTAATCAGGTCATCTACCCCTTGGGCAATATCAACCTGCAAAAAACATGATCCTAGCATCAGGGGTTCTCCAGATATTTTGTTCACAAGCTTCCATAGGCAAATAATGCACTAAGTTGAAAAAGGGGCATAACTCAATCCAAAATTTACAAATTATTTTCAAAAGTTGATCAGGTCATCTACACCACAGGCAGTATCTTCCTGCATGGTTCCATAGACTTACAATGCACTAAGTCCAAAAAGGGGAATAACTCAATAAAAAATTCATGATTTCTTTTCAAAAGTTAATCAGGTCATCTACACCACAGGCAGTATCTTCCTGCAAAAAATCATGCTCCTAACATCAGGGGTTCTTGAGATATTTTGTTCACAAGGTTCCATAGGCTTACAATGCACTAAGTCGAAAAAGGGGCATAACTTTGTCAAAAATTCACGAATTTGTTTCAAAAGTTAATCAGGTCATCTACACCTTGGGCATTCTCATCCTGCAAAACCTCATGATCCTAGCATAAGGGGTTCTTGAGATATTTTGTTCACAAGTTTCCACAGGCTAAGTCGAAAAAGGGGCATAATTCTGGAAATACATGACCGGCGGAAAATAAAAAAATATGGGTCTGCTTATTTTCCATACTGATCATGTGTATAAAGTTTCAAGTTCCTAGCTCTTATTGTTCATGACTATATGTAAGGGTACCTTTGTACCATGGGCTTCAATGCACTAAGTCGAAAAAGGGGAATAACTTGATCAAAAACTCACGAATTTTTTTTCAAAAGTTAATCAGGTCATCTACACCACAGGCAGTATCTTCCTGCAAAAAATCATGCTCCTAGCTTCAGGGGTTCTTGAGATATTTTGTTCACAAGGTTCCATAGGCTTACAATGCACTAAGTCGAAAAAGGGGCATAACTCGGTCAAAAATTCACTAATTTGTTTCAAAAGTTAATCAGGTCATCTACACCTTGGGCATTCTCATCTTGCAAAGCCTCATGATCCTAGCATCAGGGGTTCTTGAGATATTTTGTTCACAAGGTTCCACAGGCTAAGTCGAAAAAGGGGCATAACTCTGGAAATACATTGGCAGCCGAAAAATAAAAAAATACGGGTCTGCTTATTTTCCATACTGATCATGTATATAAAGTTTCAAGTTCCTAGCTCTTATTGTTCTTGACTATATGTAAGGGTACCTTTGTACCATAGGCCTGAATGCACTAAGTCGAAAAAGGGGAATAACTCGATCAAAAATTCACGAATTTGTTTTCAAAAGTTAATCAGGTCATCTACACTACAGGCATTATCTTCCTGCAAAAAATCATGCTCCTAGCTTCAGGGGTTCTTGAGATATTTTGTTCACAAGGTTCCAAAGGCTTACAATGCACTAAGTCGAAAAAGGGGCATAACTCAGTCAAAAATTCACGAATTTGTTTCAAAAGTTAATCAGGTCATCTACACCTTGGGCATTCTCATCTTGCAAAGCCTCATGATCCTAGCATAAGGGGTTCTTGAGATATTTTGTTCACAAGGTTCCATAGGCTAAGTCGAAAAAGGGGAATAACTCTGGAAATACATTGCCGGCGGAAAAATAAAAAAATACGGGTCTGCTTATTTTCCATACTGATCAGGTGTATAAAGTTTCAAGTTCCTAGCTCTTATTGTTCTTGACTATATGTAAGGGTACCTTTGTACCATAGGCCTCAATGCACTAAGTCGAAAAAGGGGAATAACTCGATCAAAAATTCACGAATTTGTTTTCAAAAGTTAATCAGGTCATCTACACCACAGGCAGTATCTTCCTGCAAAAAATCATGCTCCTAGCTTCAGGGGTTCTTGAGATATTTTGTTCACAAGGTTCCATAGGCTTACAATGCACTAAGTCGAAAAAGGGGCATAACTCAGTCAAAAATTCACGAATTTGTTTCAAAAGTTAATCAGGTCATCTACACCTTGGGCATTCTCATCTTGCAAAGCCTCATGATCCTAGCATCAGGGGTTCTTGAGATATTTTGTTCACAAGGTTCCACAGGCTAAGTCGAAAAAGGGGCATAACTCTGGAAATACATTGCCGGCGGAAAAATAAAAAAATACAGGTCTGCTTATTTTCTATACTGATCATGTGTACAAAGTTTCAAGTTCCAAGCTCTTATTGTTCTTGACTATATGTAAGGGTACCTTTGTACCATAGGCCTCAATGCACTAAGTCGAAAAAGGGGAATAACTCAATAAAAAATTCACGATTTTTTTTTTCAAAAGTTAATCAGGTCATCTACACCACAGGCAGTATCTTCCTGCAAAACATCATGCTCCTAGCTTCAGGGGTTCTTGAGATATTTTGTTCACAAGGTTCCATAGGCTTACAATGCACTAAGTCGAAAAAGGGGCATAACTCAGTCAAAAATTCACGAATTTGTTTCAAAAGTTAATCAGGTCATCTACACCTTGGGCAGTCTCATCCTGCACAACCTCATGATCCTAGCATCAGGGGTTCTTGAGATATTTTGTTCACAAGGTTCCACAGGCTAAGTCGAAAAAGGGGCATAACTCTTGAAATATGTGACCCGCAGAAAAAAGAAAAAAACACGTGTTCGCTTATTTTTCATACTGATCATGTGTATAAAGTTTCAAGCTCCCAGCTCTTACGGTTCTTGAGTTAGAGGACAGACGGACAGAGGGACAGGCCCAAACCAATATGCCCCCACAATTTCTCCGAAATTGGGGGCATAATAATATAAACTAGAAAATGTGTTTATGAAACACTATGCCCCCAACCATATGCTTGTCTCTAGAGAACGTTCATCCAATAATGCTTGTACCTTTGTACCATAGGCTTACAATGCACTAAGTCGAAAAAGGGGCTTAACTCAGTCAAAAATTTACGAATTGTTTTTGAAAGTTAATCAGGTCATCTACACCTTGGGCAATATCAACCTGCAAAAATCATGATCCTAGCATCAGGGGTTCTCCAGATATTTTGTTCACAAGCTTCCATAGGCAAATAATGCACTAAGTTGAAAAAGGGGCATAACTCAATCCAATATTTACAAATTATTTTCAAAAGTTAATCAGGTCATCTACACCACAGGCAGTATCTTCCTGCATAAAATCATGCTCCTAGCATCAGGTGTTCTTGAGATATTTTGTTCACAAGGTTCCATAGGCTTACAATGCACTAAGTCGAAAAAGGGGAATAACTCAATCAAAAATTCATGATTTCTTTTCAAAAGTTAATCAGGTCATCTACACCACAGGCAGTATCTTCCAGCAAAAGATCATGATCCTAACATCAGGGGTTCTTGAGATATTTTGTTCACAAGGTTCAATAGGCTTACAATGCACTAAGTCAAAAAAGGGGCATAACTTTGTCAAAAATTCACGAATTTGTTTCAAAAGTTAATCAGGTCATCTACACCTTGGGCATTCTCATCCTGCAAAACCTCATGATCCTAGCATCAGGGGTTCTTGAGATATTTTGTTCACAAGTTTCCACAGGCTAAGTCGAAAAAGGGACATAACTCTGGAAATACATGACCGGCGGAAAAAAGGGCATAACTTCGTCAAAAATTCACGAATTTGTTTCAAAAGTTAATCAGGTCATCTACACCTTGGGCATTCTCATCCTGCAAAACCTCATGATCCTAGCATCAGGGGTTCTTGAGATATTTTGTTCACAAGGTTCCACAGGCTAAGTCGTAAAAGGGGCATAATTCTGGAAATACATTGCCAGCGGAAAAATAAAAAAATACGGGTCTGCTTATTTTCCATACTGATCATGTGTATAAAGTTTCAAGTTCCTAGCTCTTATTGTTCTTGACTATATGTAAGGGTACATTTGTACCATAGGCCTCAATGCACTAAGTCGAAAAAGGGAAATAACTTGATCAAAAATTCACAATTTTTTTTCAAAAGTTAATCAGGTCATCTACACCACAGGCAGTATCTTCCTGCAAATAATCATGCTCCTAGCTTCAGGGGTTCTTGAGATATTTTGTTCACAAGGTTCCATCGGCTTACAATGCACTAAGTCGAAAAAGGGGCATAACTCGGTCAAAAATTCACGAATTTGTTTCAAAAGTTAATCAGGTCATCTACACATTGGGCATTCTCATCTTGCAAAGCCTCATGATCCTAGCATCAGGAGTTCTTGAGATATTTTGTTCACAAGGTTCCACAGGCTAAGTCGAAAAAGGGGCATAACTCTGGAAATACATTGCCGGCGGAAAAATAAAAAAATACGGGTCTGCTTATTTTCCATACTGATCATGTGTATAAAGTTTCAAGTTCCTAGCTCTTATTGTTCTTGACTATATGTAAAGGTACCTTTGTACCATAGGCCTCAATGCACTAAGTCGAAAAAGGGGAATAACTCAATCAAAAATTCACGAATTTTTTTCAAAAGTTAATCAGGTCATCTACACCACAGGCAGTATCTTCCTGCAAATAATCATGCTCCTAGCTTCAGGGGTTCTTGAGATATTTTGTTCACAAGGTTCCATAGGCTTACAATGCACTAAGTCGAAAAAGGGGCATAACTCTGTCAAAAATTCACGAATTTGTTTCAAAAATTAATCAGGTCATCTACACCTTGGGCATTCTCATCCTGCAAAACCTCATGATCCTAGCATCAGGGGTTCTTGAGATATTTTGTTCACAAGGTTCCGCAGGCTAAGTCGAAAAAGGGGCATAACTCTTGAAATATGTGACCCGCGGAAAAAAGAAAAAACACGTGTTCGCTTATTTTTCATACTGATCATGTGTATAAAGTTTCAAGCTCCTAGCTCTTACGGTTCTTAATATGACAGACGGACAGACGGACGGACGGACAGACGGACAGACGGACAGGCCCAAACCAATATGCCCCCACAATTTCTCCGAAATTGGGGGCATAATAATTGTAATTACCGTATTTACCATGATAATGTAAAACTCGGACTTAAGTGGCCCATATGATGTCAGCAGAAATTACTTTTTTCTGATATCACAAATCCGCCAAAATAAAAATCTGCCAAAAGGTCTGTTTATAAAACCGCCAAAGTTTGCTGCCGCCAAATATTAGTGTTTTACAGTGTATTTAAGGAAACAAATTTAAAGATCAAGCATCAGAGAAAAGCCACTAATGATCACAGGAAAGGAAAGCTCTACAAGTAAAAAATTAATGATTCTCTAGCATTTTCAGCTCTTGTAAACAAGTAAACAAAGCGATAAATCAGTAAAAATATGTGCATTGATAGTCAAATCCCACAGAAAATACCATGATGTGCATTTGTAGGGGCATGTATGCTACATGTAATTAGGTTGAATACAATATATACATATTTTATGGCTGATCACTAGAACTATTATCTCACACTTTAAAAGATGTCTCATAATTCTAACCTCACCATACTCAGGGGCTGAGGAATCAAAAATTTATCAACTTGTCCGGTACACAGATTCTGCTACAAAATGCTGATATCCTTAGGTTTTCCCTATATATCCTATACATTTTTTTGGGCAAGTAAGAAAAAATTTTACTTGCCCAGCAAAAATTTCAACTTGTCCCGGGCAGCCGGACAATGGATTTGTCAGACCCTGCATACTAAAGAAATCTTACAACTCATGTGATATCTTACAAATCTAGCAATACCTGACAATTCTAATGATATCTCATGATTCTAATAATATCTCACAATTCTGATGATATCTCATGATTCTAATATCTCACAATGCTAATGATATCTCATAATTCTAATGATATCTCACAAGTCTAATGATATCTGACAATTCTGATATCTCACACTGCACAACTTTACAGATTCACACTGTAAGTTCTCTCTTCTCTATATCAGTCATTTGTGATAAAATCTCACAATTCTAATAATGTCTCACAATTCTAACACCATCTCACAATCATAATATACATCCCAATGCTACGACAAGTCATAATCTATGAGCTTACCAGGTCCACAACGGATGTTCTCCCCATCTGTATCCTTGCCGTCAGTGACAAACACAATAACAGACTGGCAGCCAGTGCGTGGGTTACTTACTAACAGGTCAAATGCTTTACTGAAGCCCTTTCTGAAAAAAAACAAAACATTTTTGCATGTAAAATTTCAGCAGAGTGATAACAGGTGGAAGTGTGGATTAGCACCAGAGCAATCAGCCTGAAACCTCAATGAGCTGAGCTTATGTAGCCTAGTAAGTAGAGTCCACATCATTCACACTCTCTTGCTTTTATAACATAACTGAGCCGTGACACGAGAAAACAAACAAAGTGGTTGTGTGCCCAGTGCAGACTCAGATCAGCCTGGGCATCCACCAAGTCTGATCAGACCCTTCGCTAAGTGCTTAAAGGGTAGCTAAGGGTCTAAGCTACCTTCTTGCGGACAGTGAAGACTCTTATCAGACTGGGCGGATGCCCAGGCTGATCTGAGTCTGCACTGGGTGCACAACCACTTTGTTGGTATTCTGGTGTCGCGGCTCATATATCAGCAGACTGAATGGAGACAGGCTGAAGAGTAATTCTCTATTCCCACATATGATAATACGTTAAGAACAGGAGTGGAATAATAATAACTATACAATAGATCTGACCTGTCTTATAGACATTTTTATGGCTCTTAGCTTACATGTATTACCCACCATCTTTTCAAAACTTTTGCTTTCACTGTCTACATGGTTAAGGCAGGCACCTAAACAATGCCTTTGATTAGTCTAGAGAGGGAAAATGAACGGCTGTCAAAATTGCCAAAAGATGAAGTGTCAAAATGTTTGGAAATGTAATCACTATTTTTACTATTACTATTTTAATTACTATATTTATTCAGCTTTTAGACAGGATTTTCTCTCTCTTCATAAATTACCTCAAATATGTAACATGTCTATGTGATTCGACTATCAGATAGGTGCTCCTCTTTCAAAAGGATTCCAAAAATCTAGATCTGTCCTGAAAGACAGATCTAGATTTTTTGGATTGTATTTGAAAGAGAAAAACCTCTGTCTTATAATGGTTTATCATATGACGTCGCTTGTGAGAGTGTTATAAAGCCATGCATTAAAAACGATAATCCACTAGTGGATTAAATATGCAAATTACGTCTTAACGTTATGCGTTGACATCCATAAAAACGTTGCGTTTTCTAATGGCGAAATCGTGACGTTTTAGTGCAAAATCTGCTAATAGAATATGATTTTAGCGTCATATGATAAATACAATCTTGCATTCGTGCTCATGTATTATTGAATTTATTAAACTCGTTGGGGAAAAACGATAAGATGCTCGGCAAAGCCTCGCATCTTATCTTTTTCCCCAACTCGTTTAATAAATTCAATAATACATGAGCACTAATGTAAGATCCTCTATATAATGGCAGAAATACGGCATACAGATTGTCAGAAGTGTTTTTAGACTAATTTCAGAACAGATCATCTTAGCAATAAGGATTATGGTCTGGACTGGTTCCATAGTCATATAAGTTTATACTTACTTTTAGAAGTGAACTTCCTGTTCAGACTCTCTGCTTTTTAAAACTGGTAGCTCCGATTCTCATTCCTTTCAAATGCAAACAAAAACAAGCAAAATGCAAACAAAAAAGAACAAATGAAAAAGAGCAAAATGGAAAGGAAATAAAAGCAAACGAGAAGCAATTAAATGGATTTAAAACATGAAAAGTCACAAAAATGTAGATAAATTTGTTTCATAGTCAGCATAACGTGTACAAAAAGTCCCTCAGTATGGAAGTAAGCAAAAAGAGAAACAGTCTCTAAAAATGCATAAGCATCTGAAGAATGAAAATAAATAGTTAAAATAAATTCACATAGAAAGCAAATAAAGACTAAATCAAAAATAAAACACACACAAGAAAGATTTAATTAAAAGCTCTATTACGGTAACCACATATAGGTTTTCATATCATTCTTCTTTTCTGGTTTTACCCAAAATTTTAAGAGCACTGATACTTTCATGGGAAGTAACTTTGCCATTTTTATTTTTGCATTCCTTCATAAAGCTCCTAAGGGAGCAAATTCTTTAAAGGCAGACATCTTCCCAGTGAGACATCTTCTATCAGGGAAGCCTCCCTTTGAAAAAAATAACATACACATATAAAGGTGTATTCAGTCACCTTAAACACTTTTGATATATCTTACTCTAGTTCACTGGTTCCCCCTGGTTTGAGGCCCATTATATTCTTAATGAGATCTTTCCTGTGAGCTATAGTAGCTGGTACCATTCTGTCATGTTGACAACTCTGAACCTCGGTGTTGTAAGCATGCCATCTAATAAACAGCAAAAAAACATTCTTATAATACTATAATCTGATAGATGTCCCTTTGGCATTATTATTTTTCCAATCAAGAAATGATTAGTGCAATAAAGCCATGATGCATGTAAGTCATAAATTGACATTTCTGCAAATTAGCTCCTGAGGATGTTTCTATGTAGAGATGAATGCACAATTTGTCAGCCTAATTGAGAGATTTTGTTTATGGTCATTAAAATCCATAATTAATTCTTGAACATCCCATTTATACCTTTCTCACTATAGGTGTATTTATTTGCCATTCCCTATGCACAAACATAATATATTCATATCATAAGATGTATGAGGACTATTTGAATGCTGTCTTTATACATGTGGAATGATTGCACCCTGCTGAGAAACACAATATTCATTGTAAAAATGTCCAGAACCTCCAGTTGACTTACACATCTGATTAAAACTGCATTTTTTTTAAGTCTTAGATTTCATCAAAGTATCTAATTTTCAGTTTTAACCCTTAAAGGGGTAAAAGGCAGACAACAACTTGTACGTTAAAAATGTTTAGTCCACACTATATCATACTGAGGGTTCAGAGACAAGACTGCAGACAATCTTGTTCCAAATAACGAGGCTCAAGATATGAGCAGCCTCATCTTGCTCTATGCTGTTAGCAATTTCAATAATTATATTTTTGGGACATTCAGGATTAAGTTTAGTGCTGAAATTAACCTAAATACTATTGTACTATGTTACTTACTTGCCAACTTCGTCCCAGTAACTTGCCCTAGCACAGATCACATTGACATAGTCTTGTTTAGTCAAAGTGTTGATAACAGTCTTGGCCACACCTTTGGCAATGTCAAATTTGTCCCCGCCCATGGACTGACTGTGAAATAAATATGAAAGCATATGAGCCGCGACACAACAAAACCAACAATGTGGTTGTACGCACTGCGCAGACTCAGAACAGCCTGGGCATCCGCCAAGCTTGATCAGACCCTTTGTTAAGTGCTCAAAGGGTAGATAAGGGTCTAAGCTACCTCCATGCGGACAGCGAAGACTCTGCTCAGACTGGGCGGATGCCCAGGCTGATCTGAGTCAGCGCTGGGCGCACAACCACATTGTTGGTTTTCTCGTGTCGCGGCTCATATATTTGTGATGTATTCTTTTAGCATCATCAAGTGCATCAATAATTCATCATGCAACCAAACATGTTGGTATTTGCAGATACAGTACATGTAAATATATATTCAGATCAACCTCCTAATTTATGTAGCCAGATCAGTCTTATCACATGACACACTGGGCAGCCTCATGCAAAAACAAGCTTCACGTATTAGTGAATCAGTCTGTGAATTCATGCAGTCTTGTTAGATCCTTCATTGACAGAGCTCCAGACAAGAAGTGATGACAGGGATGCCGCACACAAGGTAATTTTCGCGGTGTTCCATTTTTCACGGTATTTCGCGGTCACTTAGAAACCACGCATGTTAAAATTGTGAAATAAGTCCCTGTTTCTTACAAAGTATCTTCTGTAGACACAATGTTTCTATATTTTGTTTCTGTTTGCTTCGGTAATTGCTGGTACTTTCCACTTTTCATGCATGTTGCTAACCGCGAAAATTAAAAATCGCGAAAAATAATGCTTATATTTTGATCCTTAAGCGCAAAAATTTGAACCCAAAAATTACTGCGTAAACCGTAATTCAAAGATAATTTTTCTTATTTCTCAACAAAAACAGATGTTGTGACCTCTCATTAGAACCATCTCGGGAGACGATTTTCAAGAGGAGTCACAGCATATTTTTTTATGGAAAAATATGTAAAAATTATCCCTAACTTATCCCCGTTACCCCTTCTTATCTGGAGCACTCACTGATTCTTAGCGAATATGCATATTCCATGGGAACAGTAAAGGCTTTGATCAAACTGTGAAGATATGCAAACTGGTATGAGCCTTTGCTGGCTGCATATGTATTAAGTACCATGTTCACATACTTGATTCAAATAAACTAATACAATGAACAGCAAAGGGTCAAATTTGTCTACGGAAGAGTGAAAACTGGTCAATATATTCAGTATTCACAAACTTTAATATTAACATATCAGGTCAAATCTTATCAGTCTGAGACTTAACTACAGGTGGATTGTGAAATTTCAAGATTTGTACATGTATCATTAAAAATTGTCCTATTTGATCGGCAGTAGATGGGTGTTTTTCCTGTCCAAAATGACTCAAATATGTAAATCAGTCATATTAATTATGCTGTAAGATGTTTATAGGTGCTGAGGTAAGTGTATACTAATTGTCAATATTCCAGCATTTATATACTGTAATTAATAAAAACAGATAGCTAACACAAGTTTGACGCACCACATGCGTTCATGGGAACATGAATGCAAACATGAATGCATATGCAGACTTTGATGCCTATTTGGACCACTACACTTCTGCTGCTCCTGGTCCCACAGAAAACAAGGGCTTCGCAAGCGGCGCATAATACGCCCGTTTCAGTGTCATGAAGGAGTTACAGAAAGAACAAGATTGTTTATAGACAGATGGACAGGCAGACAAAACAGGGGAAACAACTCTGTAATTAATGACTGCAATGTTATCCAAAACAACACATCAAATACTATTAGTACACCAAAAATCAGGTTCAAGGGTGAAGCAGCTCAGAAGTTGTGAAACACCAAAGTCAAACAAGGGAGATAATTCATAAACTTTAAGTCGCAATACTTTCTCTTGACAATATACACATCACCATAAAGTTTTGTTAAAACATTTCCAACGGTTAAGGAGATACAGAGTAAAACAGAAATTGATGCAAGGGCAGATAATTCAGGAAGTAAGCCAGAGTTGTGGTTCATGCGCATGATACATTACCCCATTATTATACACATTCCTACAAAGTTTCATTGAAATATTTCAAAGGGTTAAGGAGTTTTGGGGGAATGGGTTAGCCTAAACCAGAGGACCATTGGTCCTGTAGCTCACCTGAGTCCATTCATCCTTAGCACTCAAGATTAAGAAACACTGAAGTAAGTTGTACAATTTGGCCTAATTTCAACTTTGGCTGAGTTATTATGCTTGTCCTAGTAAATATTAGCAAGTTTGATGAAGTTACAATAAAAAAAAACATATTTGTAAAACTTTTTGCCTGAATATTGCAGTAACACAGAAATAAATGCCAATTTGCACTTTTCCCAATACAAGTCTATGGAAACTTTAAAATGCCATAGTAATGAAACCATGTGGGCAACAATAATAAAAAACAATATTTACGTACAGCTAATGTCATGAACATGTATGCAAAGAATCAGCTTCATCCCCCTATATGGTTTTTGAGGAAAAGATTTTTAAATATTTTTTTCAAAAATATTTCCTTAATATTGCCATGGCAACAAATCGAATTCTGCAATTAGGACAAAATTAATAGGAATCATAGAGGACTACTCAAGCAACATTTCTGTAGATAAAAAATCCAAAAATAACTGCAGGGAGATAGCAAAAACTGCAGCTTTCCATTTTTCCCATTTTATTTCAATGGAAACTATAAGTTGCCATACCAACCTAACCGCTGAAGCAATTGCCATAAAAAACTGTAATTATATAGAACCTTGTACAAAAATCCGTACTGTAAAGTTTGAGCTTTATCGGCCACATAGTTTCTGCAAAAATGATATTTTAATATTTTTTCTATTTTTAACCATTCGGTTGCATTGGCAATCAGCCAAATTGTGCAATTTACATAAATTTCATGTGGTTGATAGAGGACTACTCAAGGAACATTTCTGTAAAAGTTTTGTCAAAATATCTGCAGTTACATAGCAATAAATGCAAATTTTCAATTTTCCCATTATAAGTCAATGGCAACTTTATGTTGCCATAGCAACCAAACTGCCGGAGCAATTGCCAAGAAAAACAGTCTTTTCATAGACGGAAGTACCTAGATCCTTTCTGTGAAGTTTGAGCTTTATTGGTTGTATAGTTTCTGAGGAGATGATTTTTGAATATCTTTTCTATTTTTAACCATTCGGTTGCCATGGCAACCAGCCTAATTGTGCAATTTACATAAATTTCATGTGGTTGATAGAGGACTACTCGAGGAACATTTCTGTAAAAGTTTTGTCAAAATATCTGCAGTCACATAGCAATAAATGCAAATTTTCAATTTTCCCATTATAAGTCAATGGCAACTTTAAGTTGCCATAGCAACCAAACTGCTGGAGCAATTGCCAAGAAAAACAGTATTTTTATAGATGGTAGTACCTAGATCCTTTCTGTGAAGTTTTGAGCTTTATTGGTTGTATAGTTTCTGAGGAGATGATTTTTGAATATCTTTTCTATTTTTAACCATTCGGTTGTCATGGCAACCAGCCTAATTGTGCAATTTACATAAATTTCATGTGGTTGATAGAGGACTACTCAAGGAACATTTCTGTAAAAGTTTTGTCAAAATATCTGCAGTCACATAGCAATAAATGCAAATTTTCAATTTTCCCATTATAAGTCAATGGCAACTTTAAGTTGCCATAGCAACCAAACTGCTGGAGCAATTGCCAAGGAAAACAGTATTTTTATAGACGGTAGTACCTAGATCCTTTCTGTGAAGTTTTAGCATTATTGGTTGTATAGTTTCTGAGGAGATGATTTTTGAATATCTTTTCTATTTTTAACCTTTCGGTTGCCATGGCAACCAGCCTAATAGTGCAATTTACATAAATTTCATGTGGTTGATAGAGGACTACTCAAGGAACATTTCTGTAAAAGTTTTGTCAAAATATCTGCAGTCACATAGCAATAAATGCAAATTTTCAATTTTTCCCATACAAGTCAATGGAAACTTTAAGTTGCCATAGCAACCAAAGTTCTAAAGCGATTTGGATAAAAAACAGTAATATTGGTTCCCCCTGCCTATAGATGCTATATATGAAATTTGGTAACAATGGGCCTTGTAGTTTCAGAGGAGATGTCTTTTGAAAATATTGACGGACGACGGACGGCCGGACGACGGATGCCTGCCTATACTATAAGCTCACCTGTGAGCCTTCGGCTCAGGTGAGCTAAAAACTAATCAAAGGGAGGTTACTCCAAAATTGAGTAAGGGGGAACAACAATTCTTATATGTGACACACCGTCTTGTGATCATGCACATTGCTATAAAGTTTCATCAAGATATACCAAATGGTTACTTAGTTATTGAATGCACAAGATTAGTATACACAAGAATACCCTAAAAATCTAATCAAAGGGATGCAACTCCAAAACGAAGAAGGGGAGAGCAACCGTTGTTATACGCGACACATCATCACACCCTCATACATATTGCTATGAAGTTTCATCAAGATATCCCAAACAGTTATCTAGTTATGGCGCGCACAAGACTAGTAGGGTAAAAAATAATCAAAGGGACATAACTTTGAAACTAAGAAGGGGGAGCAACCATTACTATACGCGACACTTTGCCCCATGCTAATATATATGCCTACAAAATTTCATGAAGATATCTCAAACGGTTTCTGAGATATGGTGCGCACAAGAATGTTGACAGACGGACAGAGGGACAGACAGACAGACGGACGGACGGACAGCGCCATGCCATAATACGTCCGTTTTTTCAATATGGGCATATAAAAATCCCTATTAAAGTCTTATGTCATGTCTCAAATACATCCTCTGCTGAACCAACAGTAAAGAACCAGATCAGGAGCAGTCTGATCTAGGACTACACTGTTTTTAATTCTATATGCACCCTTAGATACATTGCTAACACTGTAAAATTAAACTGCCAGATCAACTTTTAGGAGAGTAACGTAAATTATTTCAGGCCTGACAAAAATTTAAGCTGTGACATGAGAAAACCAACAATGTGGTCGTCCACCCACCGCAGACTCAGATCAGCCTGTGAATTAACCTAGTCTGATCAGACTCTTTGCTAAGCGCTTAAAGGGTAGCTGAGGGACTAAGCTACCTTCATGCGGAAAGCGAAGACTCTGATCAGACTGGGCGGATGCCCAGGCTGATCTGAGTCTGCGCTGGACGCACAACCACATTGTTGGTTTTGTCACGTCGCGGCTCATTTAATTTTTTTACGGAAAGAAGAAGCAATTACCTGCAGTCTAAGACTATGATGACATCTTTGGGTCCACTAGTAGCAGCTATGTACCATGGTCGTACTCGGGGATCATAATCATTGTAGAAGCCAGCAAAGTTGGTGGACCATTCTCTACCGGGATAAATTCTCACTGTACCAGTCGTAGAACCAAAATACTGCCACCTTTAAAACACAGTGAAATTTCTAACAAATATTTTTGTAAAACAAAGTCATCTGATGTAATTACTGCTAATACAGTGCTCCAGACAAAAAGGTTTTTTAACAGGGATAATTTACGGATAATTTTCTATGTTCCTCAGAACTAGAAATGTGTCCACAGTACATGGATGCTCCAGCCTAGTGCCTTGAGTAAAATGGCCCCTTGATTAAAGTACTTGCACTTGAAGGATAAATAGATTCATAGTCTTATAGGCAGACTTGTACGATACAAAAGGCCATAGGCCAAGCATTGTCCAAAGTTTGATATGTCACACAAATGCAGCCCTTTAAACAGTTTAAGAGTCACCTAAAGGTCAAAGTAGAAAGTCAGTGGACCATGATATATGGATCATCAGTAACCTGATTTTTGTATATTTCTGTTGTACTTATAAATCCTCATATGAAATTTCAAATGGCTAAAATACAGGAACCCTAAAATCTACCTGTTACAAAAATCTAAACCTTGCAAAAAGTCTAAAATCAGTGGACCCTGACATATGGATCTTCATGAACTGATTCTTGTATATTCCTGTTGTACTCACAGATATTAATCCTCATACAAAATTTCAAGTTGCTTCAATAATAGGAACCCTAAATTCTACCTCTTACACAACAAGTCGCCCAAGGGCAACGATCGCTCACCTGCCAGTATATGCTCAGGTCAAGTGGCCAAAATGAGAGCTTTCGGCTCAGGCAGGCTAATAAACAGGCTGCAATTCTATAGGATTGGATAGTGAGTGTGCAAACTGTTCCACCATGGCCACTTCTATAAAATCACTAAATGACCTTGACCTCTAGTATTTATAGAGGTTGAAGTTGACTGCATTTCCATATCACAAAGCTCAATCGCAACAGAAAAATGCACTTTCTCATCTTTTCCCATTCAAAAGCCTAAGGGACCAAATTTGATCTTGCCATAAAATAGGTCAAGGTCAACCTAAGGTCATCATTTATATAAACTTTGTAGTACTAGAGTCCTTGATGCTACATACCAAGTTTCAAAGCAATCGGCCCAGTGGTTCTTGAGAAGAAGAATTTTTAAGTTTTATACCATATATGGGCATGGTGGCCATCTTGGTTATGTGATCTGGGTCAAATATATAAACATTTGTTTCTTTATACTGTTAAGGCTCTATATGAAATTTGGCTTCAATCAGCTCAGTAATTTCTGAGGAGAAGTCCTTTGAAAATGTTGACAACGGATGACGACGACACAGACCTTGACCTCTAGAATTCGTAGGGGTTGACGATGACTGAATTTCCATATCACAGAGAACAATAGCAACAGAAAAATGCACTTTTTCAGCTTTTCCCATTCAAAAGCCTAAGGAACCAAATTTGGACTTGCCATAAAACAGGTCAAGGTCAAGCTAAGGTCATCATTTATAAAAACTTTGTAGTACTGGAGTCAAAGATGCTACATATCAAGTTTCAAGGCAATCAGGCCAGTGGTTCTGGAGAAGAAGATTTTTTAAGGTTTTTACCATATATGAGCAAGGCAGCCATCTTGGTCATGTGACCTAAGCCAAATATATAAACTATCGTTCCCACATCCTGTTAAGTCTTTATATGAAATTTGGCTTCAATCGGCTCAATGGTTTCTGAGGAGAAGATGTTTGAAAATGATGACATCCAATGGCCAAATGACCTTTGATCAAGGCCACTAAATGACCTTGACCTCTCATATCCATAGGTGTGGAAACTGACTACATTTCCATATCACAGAGCACAAAAGCAACAGAAAAATGCACTTTTTCAGATTTTCCCATTCAAAAGCCTAAGGGACCAAATTTGACCTTGCCATAAAATAGGTCAAGGTCAACCCAAGGTCATCATTTATGAAAATTTTGTAGTACTGGAGTCCAAGATGCTACATACCGAGTTTCAAGGCAATCAGCCCAGTGGTTCTGGAGAAGAAGATTTTTAAAGGTTTTTACCATATATGGGCATGGCGGCCATCTTGGTCATGTGACCTGGGCCAATTATATAAACTATTGTTCCCCCATCCTGTTAAGACTCTATAAGCAATTTGGCTTCAATCGGCCCAATGGTTTCTGAGGAGAAGATGTTGAAAATGTTGACACTCAATGGACAAATGACCTTTGGTCAAGGTCACTAAATGACCTTGACCTCTTATATCCATAGGAGTTGAAATTGACTACATTTCCATATCACAGAGCACAAAAGCAACGGAAAAAAGCCCTTTATCAGATTTTCCCATTCAAAAGCCTAAGGGACCAAATTTGACCTTGCCATAAAATAGGTCAAGGTCAACACAAGGTCATGATTTATATAAACTTTGTAGTACTAGAGTCCAAGATGCTACATACCAAGTTTCATGGCAATCGGCCCAGTGGTTCTGGAGAAGAAGATTTTTAAAGGTTTTTACCATATATGGGCATGGCTGCCATCTTGGTCATGTGACCTGGGCCAATTATATTGGGCTAATTATATAAACTATTGTTCCCCCATCCTGTAAAGACTCTATAAGCAATTTGGCTTCAATCAGCCCAATGGTTTCTGAGGAGAAGATGTTTGAAAATGTTGACACTCAATGGACAAATGACCTTTGATCAAGGTCACTTAATGACCTTGACCTCTAATATCCATAGGAGTTGAAATTGACTACATTTCCATATCACAGAGCACAAAAGCAACAGAAAAATGCACTTTTTCAGATTTTCCCATTCAAAAGCCTAAGGGACCAAATTTGACCTTGCCATAAAATAGGTCAAGGTCAACCCAAGGTCATGATTTATATAAACTTTGTAGTACTAGAGTCCAAGATGCTACATACCAAGTTTCAAGGCAATCGGCCCAGTGGTTCTGGAGAAGGATATTTTTAAAGGTTTTTACCATATATGGGCATGGCGGCCATCTTGGTCATGTGACCTGGGCCAAATATATAAACTTTTGTTCCCCCATCCTGTTAAGGCCCCATATGAAATTTGGCTTCAATCCGCCCAGTGGTTTCTGAGAAGAAGATGTTTAAAAGTGTGGACGCCGACGCCGACGGACCAAGGCTATACTATAAGCTCACCTTGACAGGTAAGCTAAAAATCTTCACTTTGCAAAAGTTGCCTAAGTCTGAAGTTAGTGGACCGTGACATATGGATCATAATGCCCTGATTCTGATGTATTTCTGTTGTACATGTACTTATAGATATAAACCCTCATACCGATTGTCAAGTTGCTACAATAATAGAACCCTAAAATCTACCTCTTACAAAATCTTAACCTTCCACAATTAGTCAGAAATGGTGAAATCAGTGGACAGTGACATATGGATCATTATGCCCTGATACTTGTGAACAGAACAGAAACTTTATTCAATTAAAACTCAGGCCACACACAGGTGGCGTAATTTCTGTTGAACTTATACATATATACCCTCATACAAAATTTCAAGTTGCTACAATAATAATAGGGACCCTGAAATCTACCTCTTACAAAAATCTTGACCTTGCAAAATTTGCCTAAGTCCAAAGTCAGTGGACCGTGACATAAGGATCATCATAACCCAATTCTTATGTATTCCTGTTGTACTTATTTATATAAATCTTCATACAAATTTTCAAGAAGCTACAATAATAGGAACCCTGACATCTACCTCTTACAAAAATCTTAACCCGAGTCTAACAGGATCACGTAAGTACGTACGTACAGACATATGTACGCACAACCCGAACACTATATGCCCCCGCCATCATATGATGCGGGGGCATAAAAACAGAACAGTTGCTTACTGTGAAACTGAACAAATGCACCTTTATAACAATAACATTACCAAAGTCACTATCAAACAAGAGGCCCAAATGGGCCTGATATCGCTCACCTGGCTTTTGTATCCGAATGGTCCCCATTCTGATACAAAATTGGTCCAATTCCAGAGATTTTCTCAATTTCACATTTTGCTACTTTTAGCAACAGAGGCCAACTTGTCTGGTCTTTATATATTTACTTTTGAAACACCTCAAGGCAAGAACCATTTTGCCACAAATTTCATCAAAATCCATTCAGGGGTTACTGAGATATTGTCAGTTTCATGTTTTGTGCTATTTTTAGTAACGGCAGATGGCGGCCATCTTAGAATGCCAAAATGCAAAAAATTGAAAAGCTTTCATGCCATGACCATTTTGACACAAAATTGGTCCAGTTCCATTGTAATTTTCTAATTTTCAAATTTTGCTATTTTAAGTAACAGAGGCCAACTTGACGGGTCAATATTTGTTAATTTGTGAAACACATCAAAGCAAGAATCATTTTGCCACAAATTTCGTCTCAATCGCTTCAGCGGTTAATGAGATGTTGTCATTTTCATGTTTTGTGCTATTTTTAGTAACGGCAGATGGCGGCCATCTTGGAATGCCAAAATGCAGAAAATCGAAAAAGCTTATTGAAATGATCATTCTGACAGAAAATTAGTCCAATTCCACTGGGATTTTCTTATTTTCACATTTTTCTATTTTTAGTAACAAAGGTTATTATGACTTGTCTATATTTGGTTACTTTTGAAACATCTCAATGCAAAAATCATTTTGACACAAATTTCGTCAAAATCTATTCAGCGGTTACTGAGATTTGTCATTTTCATTCATGTTTTGTGCTATTTTTAGTAACGGCAGGTGGTGGCCATCTTGGAATGCCAAATTGCAATTAATCGAAATGGCTTCATGTAAGGAACATTCTGACACAAAATTGGTCCAATTCCATTCAAGGGTTCTTGAGTAATTGTCATTTTATGTTTGTGCTATTTTTAGTAACGACAGATGTCGGCCATCTTGGAAGCCAAATTGCAATTAATCGAAACGGCTTCATGCAAGGAACATTCTGACACAAAATTGGTCCAATTCCATTCAAGGGTTCTTGAGTAATTGTCATTTTTATGATAGTGCTATTTTTAGTAACGGCAGATGTCGGCCATCTTGGAAAGCCAAATTGTAATTAATCGAAACGGCTTCATGCAAGGAACATTCTGACACAAAATTGGTCGAATTCCATTCAAGGGTTCTTGAGTAATTGTCATTTTTATGTTTGTGCTATTTTTAGTAATGCCCTCATGGTGGCCATCTTGGATAGTCAACTGGCACAAAATGGAAATAATTCCTTTTAAGGACCATTGCTGACCAAATCTGACCACAATCAATTGCGTTTTGTTGAGATACTGACATTTGAGCAAAATCGGTCTTGTAAACGCTAAGTAGGTCACTGTGACCTAATTCCGCTATAGATTTTTTTCATTTTTACAATTTTTAATCCCAAGGTCCCATTAATGTTCCACGCAAACTTTCGGCCAAATATACCAAATGGTTCTGGAGAAGAAGTTGATTTTGTTGTTTTTGCTATTTTTAGTAACGGCGGCCATCTTGGATTCTTGACCTGACTCAATTTTACAATTTTGAAACCCTGCAGTCTGGTCATGCTCCATGTGAAATTTGAAACCCATGGGTGCAGTGGTTTTAGAGAAGAAGTTGTTTGAAGTCGTTTGACTATGTCGTTTTTTGACATTGGCATTTGAGCAAAATTACACTCGTAAACAGAAAGTAGGTCACTGTGACAAAACTCCGCTACAGATTTTTTTCATTTTTACAATTTTGAATACCAAGGTTTCATTGATGTTCCATGCCAAAATTCAGACAAATATACCCAGTGGTTCTGGAGAAGAAGTTTATTTTGTTGTTTTTGCTATTTTTAGTAACGGCGGCCATCTTGGATTTTCAACCTGACCCAATTTTACAATTCTGAGACCCTGGAGTCAGGTCATGCTCCGTGTGAAATTTGAGAACCATGGGACCAGTAGTTTTACAGAAGAAGATGTTTGAATATTTGTTTTTAGGTGTTGACGGACACATTCCGTGACGACGCACGACGCACGCCGGACGCATTGGTATGCCAATAGCTCACTATGGCCCTTCGGGCCAGGTGAGCTAATAACAACTGCATGTAAATTTTAGAAGTTTCTACATCTGGCTTACAAGCTGATGTTACAAATAGTTTTGCAAAATATTTCGTAACAGATTAAGACAACCTTCATATGGGGAATGTTCCGACTGATGAGGATAATTTTCAGAAACTGTCTGTGAAGGGTTGTGATTTAAACAGGAATTCTGAAACTGATTCTGACTGTTCAGAGGCTGTTGTGGATGGGATTGTGCTCTGAAAAACGGCCATGAATTTTGTCTGGACTGGCCCCTGAACTTGATACATTCTTTTTAACTCCATATTATCACTTTTGTTAGTTTTAGAGTGAATACTCTTCCACTCAGTACTTGAGGACTGTTGCAAAGTGAACAGGTTCTGTGGTACTCAAATGACCTTGCACCGTTATGTGTATGTGATAGAATAAAATAGATTCCTATTACCTCAGTGTTGGGTCCTCCTCTTGATTCTCTTTAAACAGTTTTTCCAGCCCTGCGGTGTAATACACGGCATTTATAGTGCTGTTATGATCTCTGGGCACTTCATCAGCAATCTTTATGGTAGAGTGATCCCAGCTCACTGGCTGCTTAAAGTAACTGAAATCACAAACAAACTGTATACAGAACTTCACTGTCCCCAGCATAAACATAACATTTAACAGACCTGTTTACTTTCAGACTTTGCCATGAGTAGTCAGGAAGGCAGCTAAGCGTATTTTTGCAGTACTTATGTG
Organism: Ctena decussata; assembly: GCA_963989385.1. Lineage (NCBI taxonomy): Eukaryota > Metazoa > Mollusca > Bivalvia > Lucinida > Lucinidae > Ctena > Ctena decussata. The sequence continues at coordinate 92,281,649 of OZ022501.1, forward strand.
TAGTCCAAGCATGTGGTTGTTGGAGGGGAATGGGGGGATGGGGGTGTTGGGGGTGTTGGGGGGGGGGGGGGGGGGAGGGGCTTTTTCGAATTTTTCTGAGAATTTGACATAGTGTTTTTTTCTAGGCTGGTCTGTTTCTCTCTTTTTAAAATAGGCACGTGTAAAGCAGAAAATTAATGAGGAAAAGAGCTGGGGATGGCAACTGTGTTTCATCTTTGGCAAGGGCCTGCGTTCAAAGTACCACTCTTTTCTATCCTTATAGACAGAAGTGAAATATTTAAACATACCTCAATAATCTCTGTCAGTAGATGAATTTATTATCACAGGATAAATGATGATAAATAATACTATTCTGACCTTTTCATTGCAGCCTCAACCAAGTTAATCTGTTAATTGTTTGGTCAACTTTTGATCGCGAAAACAAAAGACAATACAGTAAAGCTGACAAAAACAGCTTGATATGATTATATAAAATCAATAGACCATGACTAATATTGCCATTGTTTAACTTCTCTTGACTGTTGCTGACTGGCAATTGCAGCCAGACATAATTTGAATGTTTGTTCACAGTAAAATGCACTGCTGAAGGCAATAATTTGTGTTGAATAGAGGCCTTAATTAGGGGCCAAATGTCCAAATATGGTCCAAAATCACAAGGACTGAATAACTGGATTTGTAACCTTGCATAGTTTTAGATGGTTAAAACGTAGAGTGTATTTTTACGCCAAAAAGCGTAGAAAATACGCCTAAATCGTAGTTGTAAACAGGTCTGCTTTAACCTCAAATATCAATAATCAAATGGGGATCTACAGGCACACATGTTTGTTGATTTCCATAGTGTGAAAGCTGAGCTGGGGGAAAATGTAGGACTGGTATATAAAAGTAAAGATGACTGGGTACACTTTCAGGGTAAAGTTTTGCCTCTCTGTTGTAAGGGGGTTCTACTCTTGAAGGAAAGAATTTGCTCCTCTAGGAGCAAATTCTTTCCTTTAAGAGAAGATCCTATGAGCAACTCTTTCCTTTAGAACAGACTCCATTCTGGAAGGGATTATTCATACAGGGAAGGAAACAAGATGTCATGAAAATTGTTCCCCTTTGTAAAGTTAGCGTAACAACATAATATGGTGTACCCATTCATCTGCTGGCTGTGGACTAAAGGAACAGCTAAAATGCCTGACTTTGAAAGGTAACTATGGCACTGTATTTCCGTGCTACCAGGTTTTTCCATGACAATGTTTACAAGCTATTTAGCTTGCTATCAAATCTTTTTTTGTGACTGCTGTAAAGATCTGATTGTATATGTTAATTTAATGAATAAACTTCAATAAAGAATTGTTTAAATTAATCAAAACCCAAAACATCTAGATTAGCCTTACATGATGGATATACAGTTTCAAGATTGTTTGGGAAAACCTCATCTTACAGCAGAATTATAAGATATAGAGGATCTTACATGAGTGCTCATGAATTAATGAATTTATTAAACAAGTTGGGGAAAAAGATAAGATGCGAGGCTCTGCCGAGCATCTTATCGTTTTCCCCAACTGGTTTAATAAATTCAATATACAGGAGCACGAATGCAAGAGTCTATTTATCATATGACATTAAAATCGCATTTTATACGCAAATTTTGCACTAAAACGTCACGATTTCGCCATTAGAAAATGCGACGTTTTATAGACGTCAACGCTGTTACGTACGACGTAATTTGCATATTTAAACCACTAGTGGATTATCATTTTTAATGCATGGCTTTATTACACTCTCAGATGTGACGTCATATGATAAACTGATTTAGACACTTGGTGCATATTTTATGGGATAAACCCTGTTTTATACCTGAAGAAAAATAGCAATTAACTAATTATAATATACTCACGGATTGAATTTTAGATCTTTTGGCAACTTTTCAGGGATATCTGAGTCAGCATACATTTCAAAAGGAAGCTCGGACAGTCTGTTCACACCAGTGCTCTTATTTCCAATAATAAACTCTTCTGTAAAGTTGTCATGGAGTTCTTGTACCTTTTCTGCCAGTCGCTATGAAAAATAATACACATTAATTAGACCATGAAATGTTTATGAAATTAACAAGAAAAATCAACAAAAGCAAGTATCTGCCACGAGATGAAAAGGAACTTCTTTTTAGAATTATGCTGCAAATTTTAGACTAAGAACAAAATAGTCAACAAACTTTCTTGTACTGATAATGACTCTTTAACCTTTTTTTGACCAGTGGACTTGCCTATCCTAATTATTTGAATGAGTCCATTTCTAGTTTTAGGGGTTTCTGGTTACTGTCTTCACTTTCATTGTATTTTGCATAGAAATTCCTGTACGGAATCAGTGGTGACCCTGATCAGATGCTACAGCATCTGAACTGGGCCTGCACTGTTTGCATATGTTCCCAAAACGGGTTTCCAGTCTAAAAATTTACAATGGTACTTTACAACATGATACTTTCAAAGACTCATTTTTGTGAACTGATACCATTAGAATTATCATTAATTCTAACACAGTGTGTTTATAGAAGCAATGGAAAGTTTCCTTGTTTCATTCTGCAACAATTCACTGTTTTGGAGCATGTGAGTCAAATTGCTAGTAATAATTCACTGTTTGTCGGTCAGTTGTAAGTAGATATATCACTCGCGCTCCACACTCATGATATATACTTTACAACTGACCTCCAAACAGTGAATTATTGCTCAACAATTCACTGCTAGAGCTGACCTATTTGTTAAACAATCAGTGCTGAACTTGTGACTAGTATGCTGGTAATTCCTATTGGTTATGACTATCATTTATTTCATGTTTTTAAATGCACTAGTAAGGCAGCCAATGGCCAGTCATGAAAATTAAATACAGTGAGAAAAATTATCTTAGAAGGTGAATCTTGAGACTGATAAAGAAATGAGCTGGAAAGTAACATTGATACTTCAAGTATTTCAAGTGTATAGCTTCAAGTTTTCAATGTTTAGACCACAATGATTGCAATTCAAAAATTCACAACATACTTGCTTTGTTACATGTATTTCTTAAACAAAAATCTATTTCATCATACTCCTGTTGACTATCATAATGTGCATATATATTGGGACACCTAAAAATAATGAATTTTCCATTTGGGACAAATGGAAAATTTATTGTTTTAGGTGTCCCAATACTTAAGCACATTTGGGTATTTACCTCTGCAGCACGTTTTTTCTGTGTGAAGAAAACTCCCAGTCTTTCAGTGACTTGTTTAACAATGTCCTCTCCACTTTTAGTCTCGGACAAATACTGAGCCTGGTCAAGATAGCCTTGGGTGTAGTCACGGTTTATACCATCACTCGCGAGCTACAATATAACATTAATCCAGATAAATGGTGTATTTGATAATAGTTTTGGGAAAACTCTTCTTAATTCTTAAAAAAAAAAACACTGTGACCCCTCATCTGAACTGCCTCATATAGGCAGTTCAGATGAGGGGTCACAATGTATGTTTTGGTCCAGATTTATAAGACACTATACCTAACTATTACCAAATACTGTTATCGACCCAATTAGCGCCCTGTGCTCTTAACTTTTTCAAAATGGCGGCAAATACTTGTAGTAAATTTTCTTTCTTATAATAAGACGCACATTTCAAAGATTTATAATGTATTGAAGGAAACAAATTTAAAGGTTAAACATAGGAGAAAAGCTGCTTTTGGTCATAGAAGGATACAGAAGCTTTACAAATGAAAAAATGAAAGATTCTGTAGCATTTTTTAGGTCTTGTAAACTAGCAAACAAAGGAATAAACCAGTAAAAATATGTCCGCTTATAGTAATATGCCTAAAGAATTACCAAGATGTGTGCTTATAGGGGCATGTGCACTATCTATGTCCAATAAAGTACTCCCTTTTATAGATCTAATGATATGAAATACCAACTGCTTTGTGAGAAAGCCTCAGAGGCAAAAGGGGCCTCAGTCTTGCTGATAAAAAGTCATTTAGTATTCACAGCATCAGAAACCAGGACAAAATAGCAACATAATAGCAATACATCTCATATGAGCTGCTGTGGTAACAAACTGTCAGCTGATTGAAACCTCCTTGGCAAGGCAATGACATATCCTCAGAATAGGCTGGGCATGTGAGAGCACCTAATCAAAATTGCCTTTACATACCAATGACAGCTAACAAGAAATGCCTTGTTGAAGCAATGACATTCCATCAGGGCGATTTTCTTGAAAAGAGGCAGTTTATCAGAACTGCCTTGGATAAGTAATGACATCTAGTCAGAATTTCCTTTCCTACGCAATGACATCTCATCTACATTATCCAGGCAACATGTGGCAACTAAAATTGCCTTGGGATGGTAATGACATTTTATCACAAAGACCTTAGCTAGGCTATGATAGTTTGTCACTTTCCATTTAGCAAACAGTGTAGTTCCTTATCAGACTGTTGCTTTTGGAGCAGTCTGATCTTGGTATACAGTTTGCTTAGACCTACCTGTCTAAATACTTAGACTCTTTATGGTTCTACTTACCTGTAGAATATAGTTCTGTATGAGCATGGCCCAGTTCTGAACATCTCCCTCCAGGTGACCCATGACATGTTTTTCCTCCCCAGGATATTTAACCACAACATGGTTGACACACAGACACAGCAGAAGGAGATGAAACAACATCCTGTTAAATGAGATGCCTCATTTATTTTACATGTTTGTACAGAAATTCATTTCAAAGCCAATCTTAAAGCCTGAAAGAAAAAAAAAAACTCTCAGTATTTAATCTAATGATACCATGGCAAATGCATGAAGAGTGAGAGTTTTTCTTTATGTTCGCTAAACACAGAGCTCTAGATAAGAGGGCGTATTTGGTGATAATTAGGGATAATTTTTGTTAATTCTGCATAAAAACATATGTTGTGACCCCTCATCTGAACCGTCTTGACGAGACGGTTCAGATGAGGGGTCACAACATATGGTTTCGATGAGAAAAAAGATGAGGGGTCACAACATATGGTTTCGATGAGAAAAAAGAAAAATTATCCTTAATTATCATCTTATCAAGAGCTCTGTAAACACCTTGTGAATAAGAATTTAAAAACCCACCTGTGAAGTTTCATGAATAAATTGAATATGATTCAGGAGCTAGGACCCAGATGTTCCACTTATGCAAGGACAACACAAGAAGTATAACACAAACTGTTAACTTTGCTACCTGTTGGCAACACATTGTCTGTATCAGATGGACCTAACATTAAATTCTGTATGGTCAGGAGTTACAGCCCAGAAACAGTCTTTAAAAAAGCACTGATTCCTTTTTCCTGACACATCATCTTGTTCAGGATACTTGCAAATAACTCAAAACAGCAATAGCAAAAGCTGTCTTCTTCATTTCTGACATGTCTCCTTTGACAATGAATCACAAACTGGACTGTTCAAAGTACACATACTCACATGAGGAGCCCCAGTAGCTCAGTTGGTTAAGCACTTTATGGCCTACTGACCTAGAGGTCCAAGGTTTACAGATATCTTCCTAACTGTAAATGGAATTCCATTAAACACAGCTTTCATTATCACCCTCCCATTGTCCTAATATGACTGAAAAACTGGTGAAAAGCTAAGTCACCAATCACAATTATTTAATCCTCAAAAGATGCTGCAGCAGAATATTTTTAAAAAAGAAGTTGCTCCTTAAGGTTAGTCCAGGGATGTGTTTGGGTTTAATGATGCAGTGGTGATTGAGTTGCCAGAGGCAGATCCAGGGGGTTTGGGAAGTTCAAATGAACCCCCTCTTCAGCCTTAATTATTGTATTTTCATGGGAAATTTCAGGAAAAATTGGTCAAACTGCACAAATCGAACCCCCTCAGCTAATTTGAACCCCCTTTCCAAAATTTCAGCTGAAGTAGTACCCAGGGCAGGTTTACATTTAAACAGTTGTATGTTACTGAAGAGCTGATAGTTTCCTGTCGCTGAGTGTGCAGAAGATTTAGTTACTAAGTTTACTTTTCTTGTAAGAACTAGGGACTAGAGCTCTATCCTGATCACAGGTCCTGGTGAATGATTGTCTTTTATTACCAGTAAACAATTCCGATTCTAGGTTGGCTAGCCATTACTGTGCCTACCAACTACAAAGTGTAAATGATGAAAAAAAAAAATAAATTCGAAGACAAGAGGCAGCATGTGTTTATATTCTTTTGAACATCTAAAACAGCAAAATATTTCCAATGATGTGCACAATTATAATAAGCGTCTGGTGATACCAGAAGAAAAGTTGCAAATTTTGACAACAGATTTGGCATTTTCAGCACTTTACCTTCATCCGACTAGTGATGTTTTGCTCTAGACATGTTCATTGCGGTGTAATGCAAATGTCTATTGTGGTTAAAAGACCAGTTTCTGTCCGCATCGTGAGTTTTGGCTTCTGGATACTGTCAGCTTCCAGCCCCAATTATCTATGGAACGCTTGCATTATTGATTGACAGCTGTTTGAATAAAACCCAGTACCATACTCCAAATGTCCGAGTCCCATAAAAACACGCCATTACATGTAACTGACCTAATACGTCACTGACAGAGCAACTGTAGGGTATAATAAAGTGGGATTGGATGGGGATGGCCCCTACCCTACCCTACCCTACCCTACCCTACCCATAAACCCTAACCCCTAATGGCCCTATCCAACCCCTACCCCTACCCTTACCCTTACCTCTACCCTACCCCTACACTTACACCTACCCTTACCCCTACCCCTACCTACCCTACCCTTACCCGTACCCTACCCTACCCTACCCTACCCTTACCCTTACCCCTACCCCTACTCCATCCCACCCCATCCGACCCCACCCCACCCACCCCACCCCACCCTTAGTAAGTTGGGTATTGTGTGGTAAGCGAAGCTAGGTTAGCCTAGGGGTAGGAAGGGGTAGGTAAAATGTCCGCCTCCAGCGGGTCTCGAACCCGAGACTGGGCTACCGGAGCTCCTACAAGGGCAAGAATAAGAAGAATTCATACTTATTATGATAAAATAAGGTAAGTCATTACAGAGGTTTTACAAATGATGAGGATGGCAAATATAATAATAATACTTTTTTAGAGAAAAATAAAATTTAACCAATCAGCTTCGTGTCTTGCATCCGTCCTGATCGTCAACGGTCAAACCAGCTTATGTGGTCACCTTTATTAAGGGGCCACATGCCTTAAGCAACCACCTGATCCGAAATACAATGCAAACGAACCTGTATTAAGGGGTCACTTGTCTTAAGAAGCCAGTTTTGGTGCTTCCCTTAGATGACCCCTTAAGACAGATTTGACTGTATGTACTTAACAGACGATTTGATGACCTTTGACTGTTTTCTGCTTCTCAGCGATACGTTCATAACTACGGAAACACTTCTTTGCTAAAAGTTTCGACTGTTCTATTCCCTTCTATTCTATCCCATAACCTTACTTGGTCGTTGGGGCACAACATACAAACTTTCCCTATTACCCCTTGGTAAATAGTCAATATGTCAGAAACCAACCAAACTAGGACGGTACTCAGTTGCCGATTATGCGCAGTAAGCGATCTCGCCGCGTGAGTTGCCAAGGAAGCGTATATACGCTACCTTCGCCCCAAACGATTTCGGCCGAGAGTAGTGACTATAATGTCAATCTCTGTGCAATTTGAGTGTTTGTTCATTGGCCTAGGATAGATCAGGATAAGCAAACCCATTTCCTAGTCGGATTTGACATTAATCCAGTTTCCCCTTCGTTACCATAGTTTAATGGGGTATGAACAACGAAAAGGTTCAGCGAAATGACATATTATAAGCGTCATGCTTACTGACAGATCCTTATTACTCCGCTTTGTTATTTATGTGTAGATCTATGTAAAAGTTTTCTGTAAACCAAAGGATACAGCAATTTAAATGACAAAAACTGCCATCGTTAACTTAAATGTTATCAGCATGAAAAACAAACTTTGAGATGGTAAATCCATGATTGGATTTGACATCCAGAAAGTTTAATTCGTCATATCGATAACTAGTTCCCTACGGGCATTTGTGCATTTGTCCTTTAATATTGATTCATGAATATCGCAACTAGGACAGATAAAGCAGCTAAATACCATTTATTTATTTATGGCATGCTTTTCTCACGTCAGAATAAATAAGACAATTTACATATCTTTTATCACAAAGCTGACAGGTTGAAATTTAAACATCACAGTCGAAGCGCGTGGCAGTTTAGCCCCTGCTGTGACTTCAGGGCTATTTACCTTTAAAACTAGTATGTTTACCATAGCAACAATATATTTTTATATTGTATATTCATCGGAGAAATAGGGAAAAATATTTGTGAACCAGGGAAAATTCGGAAAAGTCTGATTTTTTCATTAAACCAAGTAGATGTTGTTTTGTGGATAACGAAGCAGACAGATATAAAGAAGCATTTTAAGGTAAACGTTTACCGAAAATGTATCTTTTCTTTGTTTAAAATGTAATATATTATGTAAGCGAAAGGTTTTTGGTTAATGCGCACACGTAGATAGTGTCTAAGACTTTCAGGCTGCAATGCGCATACACTACCCGCAAAATGTCAAGGGAGGCAACACGAGCTGATTGCGCAACAAAATGGCGGATCTAAATTACCCATGTGCAACAGATGACTTCGAAACAATCCCTTTCCACCTTGTCCTATCTTCAGCTGTCCTAGTTGAGCTGGCAAAATCTATCCCTGTCCAGTCCTTAATATTGTATTCCCACCTCTTCTTCTGTCTACCTCTTCTTCTGTTTCCTTTCATTGTGCCCTATAGATTGTCTTTGTTAAACCAGAAGACCTTAAGACGTGGCCAAACCACCTTAGTTTCCGTTTCTTAACCAGCATCAGGAGTTCATCATATTCTCCAATAGCTGCTTGGATCTTCCTGCGAACCTCCTCATTGGTTATATGTACGTCATTGTACGAAATGTTCAGTAACCTTCGGTAGCATCTCATCTCAAAGGCCTGCGTTCTTTTCTCTAACTCTGCTGTCAAGGTCCACGATTCACAGGCATACAGAAAATATGGAAATGACAAGGGAGCGCATAAGTCTCACCTTTGACCCAAGAGATACGTTGTTATTTCTGTTATCTCTCCTGATTGGTTTCAGCTTGGTAAGAGCTGTAGTGGCTTCTGTAATCCTTGAGAGAACCTCCTGTTTCGAGTCATTATCTGAGACAACTGCTCCAAGGTATTTGAAGCTTGTTACGGTACCCAGCTTTTGGCCTTTTACCTTGCTCTCCCTCTGGATGCCATCTGCGCTGTTCGTCACAGTTTGGTCTTCTCAGCACTGGTCTCCATCTTATACCCTGTGCCGGTTCGGTCGAGACTTTCAACTAGAACTTTTAGTTCATGCTCTTCCTCAGCTAGAGCGTCTATGTCATCGGCAAACCGCAGATTGCAATATTTCTGCCGCCTATGCTAACCTCTCCGCCATGCTCTTCCAGAGCACCAGACATGATCCGTTCGAGAAAAATGTAGAAGAGGACGGGTGACAGAAGACATCCTTGTCTTACTCCAGCTGTTGTTCTGAAACATTTTCCTTTGCTGCCATTTATCAGGACTGCACTTGTAGCCTTGTCTTATAGCTGCTCAATGGTGCGAACTAGATTTGTACTGATATTGTACTTCCGCATGGTGGCCCATAAGGCTGCATGCCATAACCTGTCAAAGGCTCTTTTTGAAATCAATGAAGACATGGTACAGATTCTGCTGATGTTGGAGATACTTTTCACATTGGATTCTATGGCTGAAGATCTGTTCTGTGGTATTTCTTCTTGCTCGGAACCCAGCCTGTTCTTCGGCGATTATCTCTTCGCCTGTTCAAGATGACTTTCAGCATGACTTTGCTTGAATGACTGTACCTGCTTGAAAATAAAACTATTTATTTCCAGTGACGCTTCAGGAAATCCGTTCAGAAGTAGCGTAGAGAGTAATGGATCTGACTTGCTTAAAGATTCAGGGTGCAGAAATGTAGTTAGTGCAACGGAGGCCATACTGTACACGCGATGATGTTTCAGGAAGAATTTGGCTAAACCTAGAGCCTGTTTAATGTTAAAGTAAGCAGAAGCTATAACTTTATATCATGAAGAGCATCCGTGTAGGGATAAGAAACATTATATACTCTGAACAGTCACTCTTTATTTATGACGTTTCGGCATACTGCCTTTATCAAAATGATGAAATTTGTACAAGACTACATTTAGAGCGTTTACATTCCTCTCAACATTTAAACATATGTTTGAATTGGTTCCTTGGGAAGTGTTGACTTCCACACTTCTTAAGTCAACCAAGGCCACTCAGCATATGTTTGAATGCTCAGATCAGCATGGGTATCCGCCCAGTCAGATTAGAGTCTTCGCTGTCCATATGGAGAGAGCTGAAACACTTATCTACCCTTAAAGCGCACTGCGAAGACTGTTGCTCTGGCTGATCTGAGTCTTCGCGTGGCGCACATGCCACTTTGTTAGTTTTGTCGTGTCGCGGCTCATTATTATGTATCAGTAAGCTGTGCAGACCCAGATCAGACTGCTCCTAAACAGGGTATACACTGTTTGTGAAACTACTGGCATCTTTTAGACGAATACCTATATTGAAAAATCAATGTGTTCCATATTTTAAAATTATTACGGTATGAAAACTGTGCATGCAAAGATAAGCCTCCACAGACTGACATGCGCAACTCGGGTTTAAAGTTTTCAGTTTGGACTATCTCAGCGTGTTTTGATCAGACGATGTATGTGGGCTGGCTGATTTGGATATGCTCATTTAACATACACATGCATATGTATATAATGAGACTAAAGTATGCGTGCCTCTATAGTTTTGTAAAAAGACAGAAAAAAAAAGGAAAAAAAAAACGAAAAAAAAAGAAAGAAAAAAAAAACGAATACGCTATTCACAAAACTTTGTCCTTTCAACTTGCTTTTTGTCTGATGTTAATCTATCAAGCCATTAACAACTATGGAATACTTAGAATACTTATCAGAAAGTAAATGGAACCAATCACCCTACTAATATTTGCAACAAAAGGCCCCTTCACTTACTGTATACAGCAACAATGGCTGGTACTGGAATCAAAGCATTGGTCGTTATTTGAATAACAATACATATTGTTACTCCATTTATGGAAGCATAAACTTCATTTATGGAAGCATAAACTGTCAATTACTGTTCCTCGATACTTTTTGTTGAAACCATGACGATATGATCGGTATCGTGCGCGTGCAATTTGTAACTCGATATCTCTGAGAGAAAGTCGCGCGATTGCCTGCAACTCAATGTCGATCTTAGCTCTAGCTATCAGATAAGACAAAATTTTGAGCCGCGACACGAGAAAACCAAGAAAGTGGTTGAGCGCCCAGCGCAGACTCAGATCAGCCTGGGCATTCGCCCAGTCTGACCAGACTCTTCGTTCAGTGCTTAAAGGGTAGCTAAGGGTCTAAGCTACCTCAATGCAGACAGCGAAGACTCTGATCAAGCTGGGCGGATGCCCAAGCTGATCTGAGTCTGCGCTGGGCGCACAACCACATTGTTGGTTTTGTCGTGTCGCGGCTCAAATTATTTAGGCTACGCTGAAGTTCATAACTTAACGTTTATTTTAGCATCATTGCGGGATCTCAATGAGGCGATTCTAATGAGACAGAACCATCTGATATACATTTTTTTCTCGGAAAATAAAGAACAACTCCTGATCGATGTACTTATACGAGGGTTGAGCCAGAAGTAACGTCTCGACAGTCACAAAATAGTGGAAAACAACAAAATTTCACATCCAAGTTTGAATTATGATCTGAAAATTTCATAAAAATTAAAGCACAGCTTTTGTGATATCGAGGTAGACGTAAAACATGGTAACGACACAAGCCGCACGTCAACGGCGTTGTTGACCTTTCAGAGGAAGTTTCGATATTGCGTCATGTCCAAAGTAGCATCTTCGTTGTTCCAGCATAGCACTAATATATGTTCGACCATGTTTATCTTTTCCTTCAATCAGTCCCGCAGCTCATGTTGAAATCTTTACACAATGTTCGAATGGCAAAACACCAATCTTCATATATGGGGTCTAAAGAAGAGTGACGCCATTGTCTGACAATGCACATACAGGTGTTCCGGTTTTCAGACGATCATCTAGCGACTCATCTGTATCACTGTAACGCTGATTGCACCTTTATACTTGTAAGCCTCATACTCATTGTTATATCACCTTGTGTCTGATTAAACGGCAGCTCTTGAGTTTCTATGATGAGATAAAACCTGACGTGTTTGTCAGAAATCAACGTTTTTCACTTGGCAGTACTCGTATTAGCAAAAACTAGCCAAAGTCACCTGTTTGGCAAAGAGATGCTCATTCGGTTTACCGTGCGTGTCTTTCATGAACTTTTGCCCTTTTTTGGTGTGTGTGTGTGTGTGTGTGTGTGTGTGTGTGTGCTTCTTTCCCTTTTAGTTTTAAGAGCGGGACGAGTGATTTGATTGTATTAATTCCTGATCATTGCATACCTTCTTACTTTGAAATATTAACGTGCAAGTGACACAGTGACATTACTTCTGGACCAGCCCTTGTATTTCATTATATCAATGCCATAACCTTGTCGTTGTTTGTCGGCATTCTAGGGTCGAGTCGGGTAACTTCGGACAGCGGGTAAATTCGGACATATCATTGCAAACAGTGAAAATCCAGGTCAGACGGCTCATAATGAAACGTCTCATCAGAATTTTCACCGTTGCCGTCTCATCAGGATTTTCACGGTTTGCCCAGTTAATTCTGTTTAAATTTCAAACAACTGACATATAAAGGAAACAATGTCACTGTCCGAATTTACCTGCTGTCCGAATTTACCCGACTTGACCCTATCAGTCTTTGACATTTTGTACATTATTTCAGTAGCTGGAATAAAACCAACCCTTTGGCTATTGGTTTGTCTTGTTTTGCTTTTTGTGTCGGATCTATTTTTTTCATTTCCCATTTGGTGTTTAGGGCAGGATGTGGTAGTCGACTATGCCCAGCGGGCACACAACATTAAATGGCGTCGTATTGACGTCGATGCGATGCGATGACGTCGCATCAACGTCAATACGACGTCATTTCGACGTCATGTTCCTGCTGGGTGTCGGTTTCTGAGCCTTGCCTTCCCGGAGGGCACATGGCGTTGTAATGACGTGTTGCCGACGTCAATGCGACGTTATGGCGTCGCAATGACGTCAGTACGTCATTTCGACTTCATGTGCCCGCTGGGTTCTCATTTACTTGGTACAGGCGGACCCTCCTTACAACGACAGCCTTTGTTTCCAAAAATTTTGCCGTTAAACTGAATTTGCCGATTTAAAGAATACATATTTAGAACAATAAACCTATTCCGTGCATATTAAAATGACGTTTTAAAGAATTTTTCTGTTGTTATGAGTGCCGTTATAAAGAGGGTTGTAAAACCTGTTTGCAGTTGATAACGATTGACTTGATTGACTTGTTGCTAAACGTCCACGACAAACAACTAAGGTCATGTCGGGACGGTCAGTTAACCTAACCACACTATTGCTGGGCAGGCTTAGACCTCCTAAGCGGTTAACCAGTACTAAGTGCACATACTTTCGCCAGTAACTGACAACTGCCCTTCTTGAATAAGTGGAAGGAGAAACGAAAGTATGTGGCCAGACCGGGTTTCGAACCCAGGACCTCTGACTTATGAGTCAGGTGAGTTGATAACGAATTTTGTCTCGCAAAATTTCATGATGACGTACATTCACAGGTACATGTTGAAATTTTGTCGATTCGATGCCATTTGGTTTAAACAGTATTTTATTCAAGTAAACTACGTACATATATATAAAAAATTTACAAATCAGTTCGATGTAGGATCTGACGGTAAAGCGTAATGCTTGTATGATAGTATAGGCCTAATTACTTACACCTTTGACCGTTCATTAGCCATTAGTAAACACATACGTTCCCTGGCAGAGTACTTTTGCACATAAATCCGAAGTCTCCAGATGCTAATACCTGAGAGATATGTCATATCCTCCAGATCAGGTAACCCGAGGTCTCATTCACAAGATATCAGCAGAGGTCGTTTACGAGATCATGTTACCCGCGGTTTATAGATCTCCAGTGAGACGGTGTGAGAATAAGCCATAATCAGGCTGATTAGTTTCTGTAATGTGAACTAATAGACACATTTACTTCATCTTGAGTTGCTTTAGAATGACTGGGTATAAATTATATTTTTTTTCCTTAGAAATACGCTAAAACTGTGCAAACTGCAGCTATCCTATGCTATTAGCCCATTCCATTCGGGATATATCGTACCAATCCACTGACTCTCTTTAACACTCCAAACAGAAATTTAAGGGGCCATGATTATAAACTGCATAAGGAGCATGTTAGAACTGAGGTGAAGAAAAATTTCTTCACATCCAGAGTGATAAGTCCATGGAATAATTTGTCTCAGGACGTCGTTGGAGCTTCCAGTGGAACCTCTTTAACACTCCAAACAGAAATTTAAGGGGCCATGATTATAAACTGCATAAGGAGCATGTTAGAACTGAGGTGAAGAAAAATTTCTTCACATCCAGAGTGATAACTCCATGGAATAATTTGTCTCAGGACGTCGTTGGAGCTTCCAGTGGAACCTCTTTAACACTCCAAACAGAAATTTAAGGGGCCATGATTATAAACTGCATAAGGGGCATGTTAGAACTGAGGTGAAGAAAAATTTCTTCACATCCAGAGTGATAACTCCATGGAATAATTTGTCTCAGGACGTCGTTGGAGCTTCCAGTGGAACATCCTTCAGAAATAGACTGCGAGCTGCGCCTAAGTGATGAAGCAGCTTATGGGCCAATGGTAAATGGTAAATGGTACCCCTTTTGGGGTATCTGGGCAAACAGTCTGGATCCAGATCAGGCCCCACAAACGTAGGGCCTGATCTGAGATCCAAACTGCTTGCTGCCTAGACATCATTTCTACATGAGTTAGTTAGACTAATACTGTCAAAATATTCTTGATTTTTGATGCAGACGACAATTTCAGCAGACGACCAAAAATACACAGAATGCAATGGGATAGGTGTAACAGACAATGAGACTGTAATCTTCAAAGGCATGAGTTAATAAGAACGAACAATGCATTGTGTATCAGGACCAATAATAATGATAATAGTTATAAAGACTTAAAGACAGTGGTGGCACTATATAAGGAGGATTAACATCAACAGTGTCATTATGTCTCTTGATCACATAGTGTCAACACCTCCAGTCAGCCAATAAATGGTCATCACTGGTAATTCTGGTCCACTGATTGGCTGAATAATTTTCACACCTTTACCTGTACAGGTAAATCTGCTGTGAGATGGGAACCAGACCCCCCCCCCCCCCCCCCCCCCCCCCCCCCGGCAGAGAAGTCCTGTCTTTAATTATTTCAGGCGGGTAACACAACTAATCTCCCTCGCGGCTTCAAATATTTTAATATTTACACCTGCCACTGACTTCCCATAGGTAAACCTATAAGAGCAACTGGCTTCATACGTTGATCATGTCACGTTGTCGTCAAGCGACGCCCGAGGTAAACAAACGTCTTGATTGGTCCGCGTAACGTTCGATTGACGCCACGTTATGGCGACGTCTGTTCAACGTAATGGCCGAATACGTCGTTACTATATTTTCTTTGACGCATATCTTGCATATTATACATTAAATTACAACGAAAATACCACAGGAAGGGTCTAAAAGTAAAGTGTAAATATAAGAACTCGGTAAAGTTAGCAGAATAGCAGAATAGCAGAATGAAATGGTGAAGTTAGCAGAATGGCAGAATAGCAGAACTAAATGGTAAAGTTAGCAAAATAGCAGAATAGCAGAATGAAATGGTAAAGTTAGCAGAATGGCAGAATAGCAGAACGAAATGGTAAAGTTAGCAAAATAGCAGAATAGCAGAATGAAATGGTAAAGTTAGCAGAATGGCAGAATAACAGAACGAAATGGTAAAGTTAGCAAAATAGCAGAATAGCAGAACGATTTTTTTTGTGCTGCCCATTCTGCTAGCAGAATAGCAGAACGAAATGGTAAAGTTAGCAAAATAGCAGAATAGCAGAACGAAATTTTTTGTTCTGCTCATTCTGCTCATTCTGCTAGCAGAATAGCAGAACGAAATGGTAAAGTTAGCAGAATAGCAGAACGAAATCAACTAGCAAGGAAAAAATCGACAAATTTCTTGAACAAAAGAATCATTTATCATCAAATCCTGGTGTGACCAGCAGGTGGGCAGACTCATGTCATGCATGGAAATCATGTTTATCGCCGCCTGAGTTTATCTAGTAAAAACTAAACTTGGAATTTTTCGTTCTCCCCATTCTGCTCATTCTGCTAGCAGAACAGCAGAATGAAAAGGTTTGTCGGAATTATGTTCTAAGGCAACCAGCAGAAGGGCACACTCAAGCCATGCATGGAAAACATTTCCCTCCAGGTCAGGCTTCAACTAGCAAGGAAAAAATCCACAAATTCGTTGGAGAAAAAAATATTTATCATCGAATCCTGGTGTGACCAGCAGGTGGGCAGACTCATGGCATGCATGGAAATCATGTTTATCGCCACCCGAGTTTATCTAGTAAAGAATAAACTTGGAATTTTTCGTTCTGCCCATTCTGCTCATTCTGCTAGCAGAATGACTAGCAGAATGACCAGAATGGGCAGCACAAAAAAATTCGTTCTGCTATACTGCCATTCTGCTAACTTTACCAATTCGTTCTGCTGTACTGCCATTCTGCTAACTTTACCAATTCGTTCTGCTATACTGCCATTCTGCTAACTTTACCAATTCGTTCTGCTATACTGCCATTCTGCTAACTTTACCAATTCGTTCTGCTGTACTGCCATTCTGCTAACTTTACCAATTCGTTCTGCTGTACTGCCATTCTGCTAACTTTACCAATTCGTTCTGCTATACTGCCATTCTGCTAACTTTACCAATTCGTTCTGCTATACTGCCATTCTGCTAACTTTACCAATTCGTTCTGCTATACTGCCATTCTGCTAACTTTACCAATTCGTTCTGCTATCATGCCATTCTGCTAACTTTACCAATTCGTTCTGCTGTACTGCCATTCTGCTAACTTTACCAATTCGTTCTGCTATACTGCCATTCTGCTAACTTTACCAATTCGTTCTGCTATACTGCCATTCTGCTAACTTTACCAATTCGTTCTGCTATACTGCCATTCTGCTAACTTTACCAATTCGTTCTGCTGTACTGCCATTCTGCTAACTTTACCAATTCGTTCTGCTATACTGCCATTCTGCTAACTTTACCAATTCGTTCTGCTATACTGCCATTCTGCTAACTTTACCAATTCGTTCTGCTATACTGCCATTCTGCTAACTTTACCATTTCGTTCTGCTATACTGCCATTCTGCTAACTTTACCAATTCGTTCTGCTATACTGCCATTCTGCTAACTTTACCAATTCGTTCTGCTATACTGCCATTCTGCTAACTTTACCATTTCGTTCTGCTATACTGCCATTCTGCTAACTTTACCATTTCATTCTGCTATTCTGCTATTTTGCTAACTTTACCGAGCCAAATATAAGAATAGATATTTAATTTTTCAGCTTTCATCATGTGAAGAAGCCAGTGGTCGTCGCTAAAATTCTACAAGAAGCGCTTCGCGCTTCATGGATTTTAGCTCCGCCCTCTGGCTTAATCACACGACGAACGCTGAAAATCAAACTTCAATTCTTAAATAAATATATTGCAATTAACAGAAAAAATGAAATTCAAGAATCATCTGATAACGGGTTAACATGAGAGAACTCTGAAGAAAACAATATACCAACAGCATCACGTGCATATAGTCCTCTCACAACTAGAGAGAGAGAGAGAGAGAGAGAGAGAGAGAGAGAGAGAGAGAGAGAGACATTTAAATACATTATTTACACTGACATGCAATTATTAAGATATATATAATTACAGAACTAACTCAGCTTTTCATCCATTAAATGCAGCTAAAATGACATGGGGAGTTTGCGCAAATAAAAGTTTTAGTCTAATATCCAGTAACATCCAAATCACGAGCTGCCGCTGCTAGCCTCAGCAGCAGCTGCTGATAGCCTCGCAGCAGCTGCTGATAGCCTCGCAGCAGCTGATGACGTTTTACCCCAGTAAGTTTGGTTTTAGCCCACTTTCTAGGAACGGTCGGCTCGATATAGGTAAGTGTCCTTGTAAGGGATGCATAAATCCCAAAATAATAATGACAAATGATGATAATAATAATAATAATAATAACGTCTGTGTTTAAAATGAATAACTGTAGTTGCAGTTATACAATAATAGGATTTATCTTTCGCAGGCTTCTCCCTTGTGCCTATATATAGTTTACAGACATGTTAACTTATTTCCTTTGCGAGAATAATATATACTAGAATGGAATAGCTACAAAAATAAATTAAAAAAAAAATAAATACAAAAAAAAAAAAAATAATAAATCTATTTCCTTGGCAAAGATTAAAACATGGTACATATAAGAGACTGAATTGGAATATTTGCTTCCCTTACATACCAACAAAATATAATAAGCTTCTAAATTATAAGTAAAAAAAATAAAGGTGTACCGTATTCGACCCGTTTAGCGCACTGTGCGCTACTGTGCGCTAAACATTAAATACTTTCAGTAGACATTCTTCCTAATAAACGCACATTTCAAAGAATTATTATATATAGAAATAAACTGAATCATTAGAGTGAGTGAGTGAACTCGGGTTTAACGTCCCACCAACAACGAGGTCATATGGAGACGGGACCTCGGTTTAAAGTCTCATCCGAAAGACCTGAATCATTAGAGAAAAGCTGCATATAGTCATGCAGGATGGAGATGCTTTGTAAGTGAAAACTGTAAATTTTTTTTAGTGTTTTCAGCACTTGTAATAAGCAATCAAAGGGATAAACCAGTAAAAATATGTGCGCTAAAAATCATATGCCTCAGAACTTCCCATGATCTGCGCTTATTGGGTCACGTGCGCTAATAGGGTCGATTACAAAATATAAATTTGGACGGCTGTGTGCAACTATAGTCATAGTTACGTATCGCTGACCACATGGGGAACGTCGTTAGGAGAAGAGAAGAGAACAAAACAATATACATAGGACTTGGACGAACACTCGGCGCCAGGGGTGTGCAACGCACTTGGCGAACGTCGTTAGGAGAACTGAAACAGAACAGTACATAAAATCCAATGTCGTTAAGCCTGTTTCATATCAGCCTTACGGCAGCCGTACGGCCCTCTGCGATCTCATTTCTGGCAAAAATCGCTGGGTTTCGTGCGGCAGCCGCAAGATCGTCGTACGAATTTTAGACGTCGCAAGGTCGTCGCAACGTCGCAAACTAAATTCTCAACATGCACATTATTTCTGCGATTTTGTGGCAATCTGTGGACGCCGCAAGGCTGCCGCACGACAGTCTTGAGACAACCGCACGATTGACTCACGATTTTACAGGAGTTCGCAAGTTTTTAGGCGGGGCTGGTGTCAATCATTGCTTGCGTTTGTCTTGCGACGGTCGCAAGACAGCCGCACGAGCATCGTACGACAGTCGTGCGTCCTGACAGAATGCTATCGCAAGAATGCTGCGAATCGTAAGACAATCGCGCAAGTTGCACGGCAGCTGCACGACAGCCGCACGACAGGCGCACGACAGTCCTACGATTTTTGCGTCACTTGCGTCTGCCTTAAAAGTAAATCGGTACTCACAGTCTTGACTCCAGAAAAGAAGCATGCCCCCAGGGTTTGCCCCACCAACGCCTCGCATGTCCTCTCCTACCTTGCCGTGCTCGGATGAGCAGCACCAGGATGGCGGCGTGACGCTCTTCTTCATCACGGAGCCTCCTTCTTAGAAGGACAATACGCTAATGTGGGATAGCCATCAGGATCCAATGTGGTGTCGACAATCGATGGTGAAACTATGAGGGTTGCGGGTGGTGCTCTTGCATTTTATTCCTCATTCGAGGCGAATTCGTACGATGAACGTACGGTCATCGTAAGACATTCGTGAGACAGCCTTGCGAATTCTTGTTCGTCGTACGGTGCCCGCAAGAGCTTTGACAAATTCTTACGACCGTCTCACAGCAGTCTTGCGGCAGTCTTACGGCTGCTGCACGGCCATCTTGCGACAGCCGTACGAAATGTTGTTTACTTTTTTCTACTTTTAAGCTGCAAAATCGTGCGACCCGTGAGACAGACGTACGAACATCGTACGGCTGCCTTACGATCTCTGAGACCACGATGGACCCACCCAGATACACTGCGATTTTGTCTGCGATCTGTCTACGGGCCCCATGGCCTCCAAAATCGTACGAACAAAAAATCGCACGGCTGATGTGAAACCGGCTTTACGAGAATTGAAATACACATACAATAAAATCCAACAGATGGAAACCGCTGAGCCACTTCGGGAACATCGTTACGAGAGATGAAAAAAAATCAGCAGTGCGAATGCAGGTTGGGGTGGGGAAGGAGACATTTTTAGCACTCTTTTATTTGGTTGATACATGTAAAAATGCTGAAAAATAAAGTTTATCATATATCTCAGCCCTGTCTCGTAGATCACACCTGTAATCTCTTTCATCGGAAATTTGTGTTACAACAATAATTCTGGAGAAGCAAGAAATTTTGCTGGTCAAATAAAAGTATTTGCTTTCCCAGTGCGCAGTGAGCTAGTAGAAAATTGTTACATTTGTCAGGTCTTGGTCAGCCCATTTATTGATATCACTTATTCAAAGAATGAATATCACAACTTCGAATTATGGATGTCAAATATCCGATTTTATGGATATCACCAATTCGAATTATGATATCACTAATTCGATTTATGGATAGCCATAATTAGAGTTATTGATAGCTATGGGCAGTATTATGGAAATACATATGAGCCGCGACACGAGAAAACCAACAATGTGGTTGTGCACCCAGTGCAGATTCAGATCAGCCTGGGCATTCGCCAAGTTTGATCAGACTCTTCGTTTAGTGCCCAAAGGGTAGCTAAGGGTCTTAGCTACCTCCATGCGGACAGCGAAGACTCTGATCAGACTGGGCGGATGCCCAGGCTGATCTGAGTCTGCGCTGGGTTCAAAAACAGATTGTTGGTTTTCCCGTGTCGCGGCTCATATATGTAATTCGAAGTAGGGATATCCATATTTTAAATAAGTTATATCAAGAAATCGGGCTGAATAACTGATATCCATAATTTGAATAGTTAATATCCAT
Organism: Ctena decussata; assembly: GCA_963989385.1. NCBI lineage: Eukaryota > Metazoa > Mollusca > Bivalvia > Lucinida > Lucinidae > Ctena > Ctena decussata. The sequence continues at coordinate 92,302,893 of OZ022501.1, forward strand.
AAATAATCGCAGAGCAGTCGTTATTTAAACTTATTATTTGTAACGAAGAATATCTGATATCCATAATTCTAATTAGTGTTATACATAAACGGGCCCAAATATTGATATCCGTAACCCGAATTATGGATTTTACTTAATATTTGAATTATGGATATCTAATAATCTTAATGATTAATGGAAATCACTAATTCGACATTGGTTTCACCTATTTGATTTATTGATATCCATTAGTAATAAGTGATATCCGATATCCATAATTCGATTTATGACCATCCATAAACCAAATTATGAATATCCAAAAATTGGGATTTGTGATATCCATGATACAAATTATATCTATTAATAATTATGATTTTCGGATATCCTGAGTTCGAATTATGGATATCGATAATTCGAATTATGGATATCTATAAAAATATTGATGTTCATAATTCGAATTATCACTAGGATACGTGTGCAGTGTTTGAGAGTCCGCGTATTATTTAATGTTATTAATTATTATAAATGAAATAAACTCAGAGTTAAATATGACCATTAACATCTTAAACAGCGTTGAATTTCGGAGTTAAAGTACTTATTACAGAAAACGTATCTTAAAAAAGAAACATGATAAAGTTGTCTCACAGTACCGTAATACCGATATATCGCAAATCCGTTTTCGCTCAGCTTGCAAGTTAATTTAAGGTAGGTCAATAGTACCTCTGGCATCAACTATCAACTGCAGCTGTACAGAAAGAAACAACTGCTGCTGCCTCTGAGACAACACCAGGTCCGCAACTTCAGCTGAGACTCCCGCAGAAGATACTATAATTAGTTATTCAACATGACATTTATTTTTTCTCATCGTTTATAAATTTTCCTACAGATCTTGGCCACTCTTTTCTCTTTTTCCCTCTCTTCTTATTTGCCTATTTATTGCTCATTTATCCCCGGTTTTTAGTTTGGCTCTACTTGTTGGGTAAGATCAGCAAGATGTTTAAAAAAAAAGACAAGGTCAAAGTTAATTTTCAGAAGTTAATTTTTCAAGTTTATTTATTTAATTACAATTATTTTTTTCCTACATTTAGAGCTTCTAGTGTCATCTCAATGTATGTGTTTGAGGACTAATACTAAGAGCAAGCAAGACCATGGTACTGGTATAAACAGAGAAATAAAAACAACAGAATCCTTGAATATGCAAGGTCGTTAGGGTTGTTCAGAAAGCCATTGTCAGCATCAACGAAAATAATATATAGCAGCTGATGTCCCTCTGCTGCCATATATTTACGTAAGGTTTATTTTCTCTTTTTTCCTTCAAATATGTGTTTTCAGTGAAGACACAAAACTGTTTTGTTTGTTTAGGTACTCAAACTGGTGTTTGCTTTTTCACATAGCCACTTTGGGTGTTTTGCATGACAGATATGCGTTATATGTAGTTTAGGGCTCGCAACGAATTAAGTTACCTTACAAATATCCCTTCGGGCACATGGGGTTTGATCAGCTTTGAGCCAACGTCGATTCGACGTCATGATATGGAATCGGCGTTGGTTCAATGCTGGCTAATCATAGTGCCCGAAGGGATATTACAAGAAGAAGCGTCACACAGTTCTCTTCAATTTGCATAACAGATGTGCCTTATATGTAGGTTAGGGCTCGCAACGAGTTAAGTTACCTAACAAATATCCCGTCGGGCACATGGGGGTTTGATCAGCTTTGAACCAGCGTCGGTTATATATAAAAATTTCCCAAGCAGTCATGCCAAAATAACGTTAGACAAAACCTAACAAGATCAGAATGGGAGACTGTAAATTGTTTAAAAGAAGATACTACAATTATAATAAAAGAAGCCGACAAAGGTGGGGCATCAGTAATAATGAACAAAGAAGATTATAAAAGTATGGTAGAAATAATTTTGAATGATGAAACATATTATACTGAACTAAACACAAATCCAGAAAAAGATTTACTACTGAAATATAAGAAGTTTCTTAAAAAATATAAAAGTCAAATGACTGAAAAAGAACTTGATTATCTACAAAATTTCGCAGCCAAAATTAGTAATTTCTACGGATTACCAAAAGTACATAAATGCAAAGAAATAAATGAAAAGTGTAAACTAACAAAATCAGGTTATGTAGAAATCACAGAAAAAGTACATGATTTGAAATTAAGACCAATTGTTGCTGGCCCCTCCTGTCATACGCATAGGCTTAGTAATTTACTCGATATACTTTTAAGACCCTATACCAAACCTGTCACTAGCTATTTAAGGGATACTACTGACTTCTTAAACAACCTTCCGACAAATGTACCAACAAATACAATATTGGCTTTATTTGACATAGAATCACTTTATTCAAATATTCCACACAATCTCGGTGAAGAGGCAGTAAATTATTGGATAGACAAGTACCCCGGTGTCCTCCATTCAAGGTTCTCAAAAGATTTCATAATAGACGGGATGAAACTAATACTTGAGAATAATATTTTTTGTTTCAACAGCACTTATTTCAAGCAAGTAAAGGGCACAGCTATGGGTACCAAATTTGCACCAGTATACGCAACCCTAACTATTGGGTACTTGGAGGAAAAATTATATGATTCTGTAGAATCCATTTATGATACAGAATTTTATATTTACTTCAAACGGTATTGGAAAAGATTTCTAGACGACTGCTTCGTCCCCTGGACTAAATCTAGAGAAGAACTAATACATTTCCATGACATTTTAAACAATTTACACAAAGATATTAAATTCATATTACAATCTGATACAGTTGAACAATCGTTTTTAGATGTTATGGTCCGGAACAAAAGAGGAAACATTGAGACAGATATCTACTATAAGGAAACTGACAGTAAACAGTATCTTTTATTTTCCTCTTGTCATCCCCGACATACAAAGACTAACATACCCTACAATCTGGCACGAAGATTAAGAACAATAATTTCAGAAGAACAGGTACTAGAAACCCGAATGAACGAACTGAAGACGTTTTTAGTCCAACAAAAATACCCTGAGAATATCATTGACATGGGAATCGACAGAGCTATGAATCTTGATAGAACTGTATTAAGACAAGTTGCGCAAAAGACAGAGGAACCTGTCATTACTTATGTGTCCACACATAATCCGCGAAATGCAGAGATATTTAATACCATAAAATATAATTTTCCAATTTTACAAGAAGACCCAAAAATGAAAAGTATTATTTCAAAGTTTACAATAATTAAAAGCAAAAGGCAACCAAATAATTTGAAGCGAATTCTAACATAATCAGAACCACATACCAGAATGCGTCTACAGAGGTCCTTGGGCCTGGGATGACGTCTACTACGTAAGAAACGTAAGAACGTAAGAAACTAACAAAAGCCAAGTTTAGTCATGCCTCTGAACACGAAGTAAAACGTTGTCAGAGGCCAAACTGCGGCCCCTGCACTCATTTGCATTTGATTTTAATTGCGGTAGAAAATTTTACGTACATGAAACAATGACCTGTGAAGTAAAAAATGTGATTTATGTCATAAAATGCAGAGGCTGCGGCGAAGAATACAGTGGACTCGACAGTATCGGATCATCGACAGTATCGGATCACCCTGATGTTATCACCCATTTTTCTCACAAATGAACCAAATATTTGTTTTACCTTTATATCACAGTCATCGAGTTAGACCAATGACGAAAAGCAGGGTGAAAAGTTCGATCGAAATGTGCAGCTGTGAAACAAATCAGAGTTGTTGAAAAGCTTGTCCCCTCTTCAGCGGCGCTTGCATTTAGACTGTTGCTCGTTACCCCCAAAACAAATTTTGGTTGTTTACACAATTTTACCATTAGGCGATTGAAACCGATTCTGCTTTGTAATGTGTCCTGGCATCCCTAAAATTGCAGGCAGTTATTATTTTTGTGACATTCCAGTATTTATGAAACTAAAGACTTGAAAAGTTGGGCACCGGTGTGCGACAGTAACGGATCATTATATAATTTGATCTGAAAAACGGGCATAAGCCGGAAAAGATATGTCGGATGCATGGTCTGATGCTGAAAGCAAGTCATAAATCAACTACCAGAGTGGCTGCTGTGTCTTCTTTAAAAAAAGATCGATATAAAAAGAATCAATATCCTTTTTGTGAAATATCCCCCATCCCACCCACGACTCACACACTAGCGCCTGATAATGACGGTTATGCGTAGCACATTTAAGCTTCAGCTAAACATTCTGAAAAAAATCAAGATCAGCTCGCATGTGCGTGAACCCATTATTGACTTGCGTTCATCAGATGGACAGTTGTTCATTGTGTAGACTCAGATTAGTGCAACAGAACTCGTCGAATGATCATGTAGTGTTTATACTCTGTTTGCATTGATATTCCAGTGCTAAGGCGGAAAATCACCGTAAATTTCTTGATCCTGATCAGACGCTACGGTCTTATCAGGGTGTATTCTTTTCGAAGTCGGATTATGGTCTTAATTGTTTGAGTTGGTCCGTGCTGAAGGGGCGCAGGGGATGACTGAGTTAAGAATTATTGACATGCTTGTACAGTTGTACGCAGTCAACTGATATCTGACAGACATAACCGTTGCTAGTGACGCACCACGTGAAAAATATCGTTGAAAGGCCGTCAAAGTTTCCTCTGAGAGTTTGATAGGTCCAACTGTTTATGTAACCAAATTTTTGATGCTAGTGAGGTTGGCCGAACGCCTCGGAGGAACTCTCCTGTAAAATAATATTATATGATCCGATACTGTCGCAACTGATTCGTTACTGTCGTAAGACCCTCCTGTAAGTCTGGATAGGTTATCTGCCCTTAAAGGAATAAATTTAGTAAATATTTTGACATGGATAGATAGAAGGGATATTTTGCAATTGTAATGTGTAATAACATTCATAATTTTAGCATTCATGTACAACAAAACAGGAGTTTTATTGAACTTGATCCGATACTGTCGAGTCCACTGTATATAGGCGAAACTGGAAACTATTTACGAAAACGGGCCACTGTACACAATCAGCAAATCCGAGACCCAAGTACCAGAATGCTTCATGTTAGTGAACACATAAGTACATGTGCCAATCGGCAAGATCCGAAATACTACATCTTCCCGTTCTACAAAATGTATTTTGAAAGCATGTCATTAAGGCGCGCACAAGAAAAATATTTCATTAAACTTCTTAAACCTAAGCTAAATAGGTCTTCATAATCTGTACCATCAACATACATTGTTTTTATATACATGTATTAATAACCACTTACTCTTATATTAGTAAAATGAACTATACGCAATTATTACACTACGCTGTATAGATATTAATGGGACAGCGCATTGTACTGTAATGAGCGGAAGTCGACGTTACGGCGCATTCGACTAGAACGGTACGTTGCTAACGTCGTCTCCATGCGACACAAAGCCGCCATATTTGTTCCTGATGATCTGTACTATAACAGTGAAACCGGTAGAAAACAGCGAAATAAATCATTCATTACTGTGAAATCGGACTCAATATAAATGCTACGGGTGTGAAAAGAATTTGTGATGCAACATTTGGTGGTGAGAGAGACACTTCCTGACACTCTTTTTATTGCAAGACTGACATCTTTTGATATTTTGTGCTGGGGCCTAATATTTGTTGTTTCTAGTTGTTGATAGAGAGTGTCGCAAATTTTTCTACTTTGTTGCTGTTACACTGCTGCTTCTGTTCGTGGTATGATAGTGACAACTGATGCTGATGTTTTCAATATTCTTTTCTTTTTTAAGATTGATATATGCTGCCTGTGATAATGGTGTTATTAAAAGTGTCAGCCACTGTTTATAGTAAGGATTTAGGCTTATATTACTGTTTTTGCCGCGTGTAGTATTTGCAGACACTAATGTTGGTGGTTTGACAGGAGTAACATCTGCTGCTCCGCCAGTTTTCATAAGCAGATGCTGATGTTTGTACCAGAGACCACATCATCTGTCGATATTGAAGATCAGAGGGACATCAGGTGCTGCCATTAGTACTGAGAATAACTTTTGCTGCTGCTGTAAGTAAAAGCAATAGCTGCTGATGGAGAAGTCAGTTCCTGATGCTGGTGTCATAAGCAGCTGCTAGTGTTTTTTATAGCTACACCACCATCTGCCGATATCGGAGAACAGAAGGACATCAGCTGCTGCCATAATGTATTCAGGATAACTTTTGCTGCTGTTGTTGATGAAATCTTCAGCTGCTGATAATGTAGTCAGTTGCTGATGGTGGTGTCATAAGCAGCTACTGATGTTGTTTATTAGTGATAGTGACACCACCATCTTTTAATATTGGAGAACAGCGAGACATTAGCTGCTGCCATAAGTATTTAGAATAACTACTGCTGTTGATGAAAGCATCAGCTGCTGATGGTGATGTCAGTTGCAAATGGTGGTGTCAGAATGAGCTGTTGATGTTATTATTAGTGACAGTGACCCTACCATCTGCCGATATCGGAGAACAGAGGGATATCAGCTACTGTCATTAGTATTGAGAATAACCATTACGGATGCTGTTGATTAAGTATTAGCTGCTAATGGTGATGTCAGTTGCTGATGATGGCGTCATAAGCAGCCACTGCTTTTAGTAAATGACACTATCGTCTGCCTATATCGGAGATCAGAGGGATGTCAGCTGTTGCTGCTAGTGTTTAGAGTACACTTTGCTGCTGCTGTAAGTAAAAGCATAGGCTGCTGATGGTGGTGTCAGTTACTGATGGTGGTATCATAAGCAGCTGCTGGTGTTGTTATTAGTGGCACCACCATCTGTCGAAAGCATTAGCTGTTGATGGTGGTTTTTAATTGGTACAATTGCTAATGCCGCAGTTGCAGTTAGTACGGCTTATCGCTTTTGTCTTATTCTTTTCTGATGATAGAAGTAGCAGATTTTATGGGGTTTTTTTTAATTCACATGCTGCTGCAACTGGTTGTAAAACAGCCGCATCCTGCAACCTAGGTGGAGAGTAAGATTTGCTGTTGTTGTCTAAGGGGAGGAATGAAATAACTTCTACTGCTGTTAATTTGAAGATACAACAGCTGCTGCTGTTGTGACAGCAAATATCACAGAAACCATCAGCATCAGTTTTCACTCGTTGATAAACGACAGCACAATATATCACTTTAGTCACGTACACCACAAGAAGTAGTAACTGTCACTAAAACTTACTGCAGATATCACTCCGTCCACTGTCAGCAGCAGCTATCACCCTCGTAACAGAAGGCAGCAGCAAAGGTTAGTTTCGTCTCCAGAAGCAGCTCCTGGTATCATGAGTATAACCACCAACAGATGGTAGAAAAAAGATATAATTCAAGCAGCAGCGACTGAAGTCACTCTCACTCCTTTCCTTCAACAGCAGGCAGTCCACAAACAGATGACATATACAGATATTTAATCCAGCAGAAGCAACACCTGCCATTCTCACTACCTATCTTCAACAGCAGGCAGTTCATCAACAGATGGCAGATACAGATATTTAATCCAACAGCAGCAACAGCTGTCACTCTCACTACCCTTCTTCAAAAGCAGGTAGTCCACAAACAGATGACAGATACAGATAATTTGTCCAGCAGCAGCAACAGCTGTAACTCAATACCTATCTTCAAAACGGGCAGTGCACAAACAGATGGCAGATACAGATATTTAATCCAGCAGCAGCAACAGCTGTCACTCTCTTTACATATCTTCAACAGCAGGCAGTCCACCAACAGAAGGTAGATACTGATATTTAGTCCAGCAGCAGCAACAGCTGTCACTTTCACTACCTATCTTCAACAGCAGGCAGTCCACCTACAGATGGTAGATACAGATATTTAATCCAGCAGCAGCAACAGCTGTCGCTCTCACTACCTTTCTTGAACAGCAGGCAGTCCACCAACAGATGGCAGATACAGATATTTAATACAGCAGGAGCAACAGCTGTAACTCTGACCACCTGTCTTTAACAGCAGGCAGTCCATAAACAGAAGGCAGATACAGATATCTAGTACAGCAGCAGCAACAGCTGTCACCCTCACTACCTATCGTCAACAGCAAGCAGATGGCAGATATAGAAATTTAATCCAGCAGCAGCAACAGCTGTCACTCTCACTATCTATCTTCAACAGCAGGCAGTCCACCAACAGATTGCATGAACAAATATTTAATCCAGCAGCAGCAACAGCTGTCGCTCTCACTATCTATCTTCAACAGCAGGCAGTCCACCAACTGCTTGCAGATACAGATATTCAATCCAGCAGCAGCAACAGCTGTCACGCTCACTACCCTTCTTCAACAGCAGGCAGTCCACAAACAGATGGCAGATACAGATATTTAATCCAGCAGCAGCAACAGCTGTCACTGTCACCACCTATCTTCAATAGCAGGCAATCCACAAGCTGCTTGCTGATACAGATATTCAATCAAGCAGCAGCAACAGCTGACACTCTCACTACCTATCTTCAACAGCAGGCAGTCCACCAACAGATGGTAGATATAGATATTTTTTCCAACAGCAGCAACAGCTGACACTCAGCTGCTGCTATTAGTAGTAAGAATAGCTTCTGCAGATGCGTTTGATAAAAGCATCAGCTGCTGATGGTGGTTTAGCAGTTGCTGATGGTTGTGTCGTAAGCAGGTGCTCATTTTCGTATTAATGACAACATCATATGGCGATACTGGAGAACAATGGGATATCAGCTGCTGCAATCATGAGAAAGAATAGCTTTTGCTGCTTTTTATATGAAAACATCAGCAGCTACTGTTGGTGGTTTGGCAGCTGTTGGTGGTGATGTTTCGTTGATGTGATAAGCAGCTGCTGATGTTAATATCTGCGACCACATCATTTGCCGATATGAAAGAACAAAAGGACACTTGCTACCTATTAGAAGTAAAATAGTTTTTGCTGCATCTTTTGACGAAAGCATCAGCTGCTGATGGTTCTTTGGCAGCTGATCATGGCGGTAACATAAGCAGCTGCTGATGTTACTGTTAATTACACCATCATCTGCCGATATCGGAGAACAAAGGGACATTAGCTGCTGCGATCAGTAATAGGAAAAACTTTTGATGCTGATTTTGATGAAAGCATCAGCTGCTGATGGCGGTTTGGCAGCTGGTGATGGTGGCATAAGCAGCTGCTGCTGTTATTATCAGTGACCACATAATCTGCCAATATGGAAGAACAGAGGGGCATCACCCGCTGCTATTATTAGTAAGAATAGCTTCTGCTGCTATTAAATGTATTAGTAACAATAGCTTCTGCAGCTGCGTTTGATAAAAGCATCAGCTGCTAATGGTGGTTTAGCAGTAGCTGACGGTGGTATCATAAGCAACAGCTCATCTCAGTATTAATGACTAATTTGCTGATCATTTGCTGATATCGGAAAAGAGGGACATCAGCTGATGCCATCATGAGTAAGAATAGCTTTTGCTGCTGATCTTGATAAAAGCATCAGCAGCTACTGATGGTGGTTTTTTGCAGCTGCTGGTGCTGGTGTCATAAGCAACTGCTGATTTTAATATCAGTTGTAAGGGTAGTATATACTTGGCAAGCAGAATTCTCGGTTGGAAGAGAATTATCACATAAATGGTTTATTATGTGTGAATCTATAGTCTCCCTTGAAGCGAAATACTCAGAAAATGCTATTTATTGTGCAGTCTACAGGTTCAAAAGCCTTTCTTCAATTAGCAATATAATCTGCCTGAATTATGTATTATCTCATGTGCTTTCATTTTGTGTTGTTAGTATAATTTAGTTAAAACGGCTGAGAATTGGAAATTATGCTAATGAAGTTTGTCTATAATATCTGGGCCCAGGTTCACAATCACACCTTAAGAGATAAGGAATACCTTAAAGTATTAAAGGGTTTACCTTAAAGTGGTTAAAAATGGGTCTTGACAGCACCTTAGCGCTAAGGTATTCCTTAACTTAAGGAAAAATCTTAAAATTTTTAAGGTTGGTCCGTATCAACTTTAACTTTTTAAGGAACTCCTTAACTCTTTACATATGTGTAAACAATGGCGAACGACTCTTTTAAATGTAAAAATAAATGAATAATTAATTCATTAAAGCCCTTTATATTCTAGAAAATATTAAAAAGCTATCATTGCATTTATTTTAATTAATTAGCGTAAACCTATATTTCCTTTTGAACTAGAACAAGTGAGCAGGGGTTTTCGTAACCCCCCGGCCATGGCCATCGCCTAATGACACCAAACTTGAAACACACAAGTTTAACACATATATGATACAGTTTTTTAAGGATGTGCTACAGTATCCAAAGGATTTCAACTGATCCTCTGCAACCTACCAATAAACCTAATAGTTAACATATCAAACGGTTCAATCGAAGGATATTGGAAATAAACTTATATATAGCAGAACTTTGATGCAACTGTTTCAGTATGTAACCTAGATCCGATGTCAGCAGCATTCAGATGTTGACACCTGTTACATGTACAACCCAGAAATAAACCAAGACACATATCATAAGGTCACTGAAGAATATGGAATTAATAATCTTATCTTAAAACTTGGAAAAGCTGAAGCCTATGGTGAAGGTATGTGCGAAGATAGTATAGAATAAATTTTCAGACGAACATCTTGTTTCATGCCAAATATAACCAAACTCAACGAATGGTTGCGATGATATGAGATCTCAGAAACAGTCAAAGCCCGTGACCTTGACATCTAGTTCATAGGCATGGGTCGGGGTGGATCTGAATAAAACTTTTGACAAATATAAACCCAAATTTAAACCCAACCCAACAAAGAGTTTGAATTAATATCAATATCTTAAAATCTTTACCATAAAACTTTTACATGAAAAAGTAAAAGTCCGAGACCTTGATCGCTAGGTCATAACCATGTATGGGGTGGTATAGAATTTAGAGCTACATCTATCATTATGACAGAATTAATGGATATCCAAAAATACAGCAAATTATTGCATATCTAAAATTCGATTTATCGATATCCATACTTCGATTTATGGATATCAATAATTCGATCCCAGGATTTCCAAAAATCTGCTTTATATCTGGATATCCATAAAATGAACTATGAATATCAATAAGTTGATTTATTTATATCCATTATTCAATTTTTGAATATCCAAAAAATCTGCTGATTTATTTGGATACATGTATCAAAAAATCGAATTATAGATATTCATAAGTCATACCATCGATATCCATAAATCGAGTCATGGATATCCAATATCATGCTGTTTTTTTTTTTTTTTTTTTTTTTTTTTTGATAAATATATTTCGAATTATGGATCCATGTAGCTCAGTATGCACATGTTAAGTGCTGGCTTGCTGGTCTAGCGGTCTTGGGGTCGAGCCCGGCTGGAGGTGGGAATCTTTTCAATCGTAAACGGGGCTCCATTGCACACAGCCTTTCATTATGATTCACCCATCGTCCTGATATGACTAAAATACTGTTAACAAGGACGCAAAATCGCAAGTCATCCATCCATCCATCATTATGCCAAAAATACAAACCAAATCCGAGAAAGGATGTTAATCTTAAAAACTCTAACACAAATGCTAACTTACGGCTTGACAAACGGACAAACGGACAACGGGCAAAATCTATATGCCCCTTGTCACACTACATACGCCTATAGGGTATAAACATATTGCTACTTAAAATATGTAATATTTGGCGTATAATGGTAATAATAATAATGGCATTGCCAAACAAATCATCTATAATATGCGCCTGGGTAGTTCGAGCTCTATAAAGATAACGGATAGTTTGTCAACTTTGACAAAGTGAATCTGTGTGTGTGTGTGTGTGTGTCAATCACTCTCTCTCTCTCTCTCTCTCTCTCTCTCTCTCTCTCTCTCTCTCTCTCTCTCTCATGAATGCACATGAAAAGACGTTTGTGTTCAAACATAGATCCTCTTTTTAAAATAGAAAAGCATTCAGTTATGAGACCACGCGCCCAGTGTACGAAACCAGCAGGTATATCATGTCCGTATATGCATCGTGTGTGCATGCAGCATTCTCTTTGCAATTATCGCGCGCTCACACTTACACACATGCCGCCTAGGCATCTTCATACTCAGATTGCGCTAGCTGAGCTGGATCGGATATACTATTGGTCAGACGTATCTTTACGCGATCGATTTCAGATCTGGATTACCTAACCAAGAGGTGGCTAGGCCTTTTGAAACTAGTAAAACTATAGCTTGAAATATAAGGAACATCCCGCATCCAGTTCTAAAATATGCCGCAGAGGTAAAACTGCATAGCATTCGTCCACCTTCATACATGCAGCACGACAAACCCACCCTGCCACCCTGCCACCCTGCCACCCTGCCACACACACACACACACACACACACACACACAACCGCTCCAGCTACAGCTCCAGTACAAACTGCATTAACATGTTTTTTTTCTTGTTTTTTCTGCAATTTTATTGTTCAGTTCCTCTGTCTAGCGAGAATACTACGTGAAAGTTTTTCAGCAACGTCTCCACAATGTAAGAGAGAGAGAGAGAGAGAGAGAGAGAGAGAGTAACGTTTAAGCCTTGCTCGCTACATGTATCATTGATATGTTGATCTTTGCTTGCCATCATGTCAGTTTTAATGGCAAAAAATCATTTTTCAACGTTTTAATACCGAATATTCAAACGTTAGTTTTGACAGTCCGCGGGAACATAAATTGCCGCTTACATCAAACACAAAATATGTAATCTCTCGCTCATTTCCGTCAGAGTTTCCGTATGACTCCGTATAATTTTCCGAAGTCGCCACCTTAGTTAAGGTGGTGTTTAAGGTGTTGTATAGACACACTTTTAAAGACACTCCTTAGTAAAGGTATGGCTTGGACCTTAAATAGTTAAGTTCTACCTTAAAGTAAGGAATGATTGTGAACCTGGGCCCTGGTTTATACTTATAATAATTTATATGCTGCGGTAAAGTGTGATTGTATATTCTGATATAATTAAGTTTTCCACACATAGAAAAATCAAATCTCTTCAACTACATATTGTAATATCAATTAATAAGTTTTCCAATAGATACCAAGTTTTACCTAAGAAGTCGTTCTCAGGAACACAAGTAGGCCTAACATGTTTTACTTGATCTCAAACTCCTGAAATCTGATCTTTGCTAAATTTCCTCACCCCCTAACTCTGGGGTTGGGCTGCAAAATACGTTCACTTAAACTAAAATAAGCTTGCTAGTTAGTGTTAGGCTATAGAGGAAACATTATCTGAAATCATGCCATTTTTCATTAATGTAAATAAAATCATTGAATACAAATTACTTTTTATTTTCATATTCTCAGACAAGCTCAAAAGAAGAACCCGTGGGGAGAAGGTTTGCTATTGTTCGTCTGTCTGACTGTCCTCGACTGGGACTGGTCGTCCGTCTGTCTGTCCTTATCTGGGTCTGTTCGTCTGTCTGTCTGTCTGTCTGTAGGACAGTATTTGTTCGTTAGTCCGTACAACACTATTGTTCGTGTTTAGTGTTAGACAGGGCTATTGACCTGCCCGGGGGTGCTGATTGGGGCTAAACGGACAAATACTTATGTGTATAAACTTGTACAAAGCATAAGAGAGCCAATATGATAGAAGAAATAGTGCGATATACTATTTCAGGACAGTTTAATACTTAAGTTGAGAGCTAACCTATTGCGTTTTTTTCCCTTTGAATTATTAAAGAGCTCGTCCCGTTACATTTTTGGGACTCGTCCAGTTACATTTTTGGGGCTCGTCCCGTTACACAGTGACCAAATTATCTGCCGATATGGAAAAACAGAAGAACACTTGCTGCTGCCATAAGAAGAAAGAATAGCTTTTGCTGCATCTTTTGATGAAAGAAACAGCTGCTGATGGTTCTTCGGCAGCTGCTGATGGCGGTATCATAAGCAGCTGCTGATGTTACTGTTAATGACACCATCATCTGCCGATATCGGGGAACAAAGGGACATAAGCTGCTGCCATCAGTAGTAAGAAAAATCTTTTGATGCTGCTTATGATGAAAGCATCAGCTGCTGTTGGTGGTTTGGCAGCTGCTGATGGTTGTGTCATAAGCAGCTGCTGATGTTAATATAAGTGACCACATCGTCTGCCGATGTCGAAGAACAGAGGGACAGCAGCTGCTGCCATTAGAAGTTAGAATATCTTTTGCCGCTTCTGCTGATAGAAACATCAGCTGCTGCTGATGGTTTGGCAGCTGCTGATATTGGTGTACAAAGCAACTGCTGATGATAGTTTTATTGACAACATTATCTGCCGTAATCAGAGAACAGAGGGACATCACCTGCTGCCATCATGAGTAAGAATCGTTTTTTCTGCTGCTTTTGATGAAATCATCAGCTGCTGATGGTGGTTTGGCAGCTGCTGATGTTGGTGGCATAAGCAGCTGCTGCTGTTATCATCAGTGACCTCATCATCTGCCGATATGAAAGAACAGAGGGACATCAACTGCTGCTATTAGTAGTTAGAATAGCTTCTGCAGCTGCGTTTAATAAAAACATCAGCTGCTGATGGTGGTTTGGCAGCTGCTGATGGTGGTGGCATAAGCAGCTGCTGTTGTTATCATCAGTAACCACATCATCTGCCGATAAGGAAGAACAGAGGGGCATCAGCTGCTACTATAAATATAAAGAATAGTTTTTGCTGCACCTTTTGATGAACGCAACAGCTGCTAATGGTTCTTTGGCAGCTACTGATGGTAGTATCATAAGCAGCTGCTGATGTTACTGTTAATGACACCATCATCTGCCGATATCGGAGAACAAAAGGAACATGAGCTGCTGTCATCAGAAGTAGGAAAAACTTCTGATGCTGCTTTTGATGAAAGCATCAGCTTCTGCAGCTGCGTCTGATTAAAGCATCAGCTGCTGATGGTGGTTTAGTAGTTGCTGATGGTGGTTGGCAGCTGCTGATGGTGGTGGCATAAGCTGCTGCTGCTGTTATCATCAGCGACCACATCATCTGCTGATATGGAAGAACAGAGGGGCATCAACTGCTTCTATAAGTAGTAAGACTTTCTTTTGCTGCACCTTTTGATGAAAACAACAGCTGCTAATGTTTGTTTAGCAGCTGCTGATGGTGGTAACGTAAGCAGCTGCTGATGTTACTGTTAATGACACCATCATCTGCCGATATCTGAGAACAAAAGGAGCATAAGCTGCTGCCATCAGTAGTAGGAAAAACTTTTGATGCTACTTTGAGGAAAGCATCACCTGCTGATGGCGGTATGGCAGCCGCTGCTGCAGCCGCATCTGATAAAAGCATCAGCTGCTGATGGTGGTTTAGCAGCTGCTGTATGGTGGTTTGGCAGCTGCTGATGGTGGTGGCATAAGCAACTGCTGCTGTTATCATCAGTGACTACAACATCTGCCGATATGGAAGAACAGAGGGGCATCATCGGCTACTATAAGTAGTAAAAATAGTTTTTGCTGCATCGTTTGATGAAAGCAACAGCTGCTTATGGTTCTTTGGCAGCTGCCGATAGTGGTAACGTAAGCAGCTGCTGATGTTACTGTAAAAAGTCACCATCATCTGCCAATAGTATCTGAGAAGAAACGGGACATAAGCTGCTGACATTAGTAGTAGGAAAAACTTTTGATGCTGCTTTGAGGAAAGCATCACCTGCTGATGGCGGTATGGCAGCTGCTGCTGCAGCTGCTTTTGAAAAATGCATCAGCTGCTGATGGTGGTTGAGCAGCTGCAGATGGTAGTTTGGCAGCTGCTGATGCTGGTGGCACAAGCAGGTGCTGCTGTTATTATCAGTGGTACAATAAGCAGCGTCTGATGATACTGTTAATCAGCATCAGCTGCTGAGTGCGGTATGGCATCTGCTGCTGCAGCTGCGTCTGATAAAAGCATCAGCTGCTGATGTTGGTTAAGCAGCTGCTGATGATGGTTTGGCAGGAGCTGATGGAGGTGGCTCTTTGGCAGCTGCTGCTGTTACTTTTAATGACACCATCATCTGCTGATATCGGAGAACAAAAAGGACATAAGCTGCTGCCATCAGTAGTAAGAAAAACTTTTGATGCTGCTTTGGAGGAAAGCATCAGCTGCTGATGGCGGTATGGCAGCTGCTGCTGCAGCTGTGTCTGATAAAAGCAACAGCTGCTGATGGTTGTTTTGCAGCTGCTGATGGTGGTTTTGCAGCTGCTGACGGTGGTGACGTAAGCAGCTTTGCTCTTACTGTTAATGACACCATCATCTGCCGATATCGGAGAACAAAAAGGACATAAGCTGCTGCCATTAGTAGTAGGAAAAACTTTTGGTGCTGCTTATGAGGAAAGCATCAGCTGCTGATGGCGGTATGGCAGCTGCTGCTTGCGTCTGATAAAGCATCAGCTGCTGATGGTGGTTTGGCAGCTGCTGATGGTGGTTTGGCAGCTGCTGATGGTGGTGGCATTAGCAGCTCCTGCTGTAATCATAAGTTACCGTATCATCTGACGATATGGAAGAACAGAGGGACATCATCGGCTACTATAAGTAGTAAGAATAGTTTTTGCTGCATCATTTGATGAAAGCAACAGCTGCTGGTGGTTCTTTGGCAGCTGCTGATGGTGGTCAGTAGCACTATCAACGGTAAGTTTTGTTCCAGTAGCAGCCCCTGTTATCATTACCATCACCAGATACAGATATCATTTCAGCAATAAAACTAAAGTCACTCTAATTACCTATATTTTAACAGCAGGCCGTCCACCAACAGATGGCAGATACAGATTTCATTACAGCAGTATTAACAGATGTCACTTTCTCTACCTATCTCTAACAGCAGGCCGTCCACCAACAGATGGCAGATACAGATATCACTCCAGCAGTATCAACAGCTGTCACTCGCATTACCTATCTTTAACAGCGAGCAGTCCACCAATAGATGGCAAATACAGATATCATTACAGTAGTAGCAGCAGATACCACTATCACTACCTAACTTCAACAGCAGGCAGTCCACAAATTATGGATATCAATAATCCAAAGTGTGGATATCCAATAATCTAAATGAGAAATGGATAGCACTAATTCGAATTATAAATATCACAATTTCGATTTATTGACATCAATAATTTGACTTAGTGATATCCATAAATGGGCAAATTGGTTGATATCTATAAATCGATTTATGGATATTCATGAATCGAATCGGTGATATCCATAAAGTAGTTAGACTAGTTGATATTCATACTTCGAATACTGTACATCTATAAGTCGAATCACGGATATTCATGAATAATTATGGATGTCGCTTATTTGTATAGTGGATAGCACTTTTTCACTTATCGGTATCATAAAACGATAATGAATAGTTAACATGCACCCCATAGAATTTCGGTGATATCTATCTTATATTACTTACGTAAGATATAGGAAATCCGCTGGTGACAGACGGACGCATAGACTGGCGGATGGACAAAAGGTGTTGCGGAATATATTATCATATACCTCAAGAACCCTTAAATAAGCTTCATACATGTAGTCTAGTTGACATGGTGCATTGCTGCAATTGCTTATAATTGTCAATCTTTAAATAAAGACTCTCTCAAAATCAAACTCTTACAACTGTGAGCTCTGGCCAGTTGGACATGATCTGGCGACATAGTTTCAACGTCTAAGTTCTCGCAAAAAAAAAGTCTTTTTTAATCGTAAACGGGGTTCCATAGCCCACAACCTGTCATCATCACCCTCCCATCGACCGGATACATGTACATGTATGACTGAAACCTGTTGAACAGATCGTAAAATCGCAGGTCTTTTCTGAGAAAAAAGTGGGAAAAGAATAAAAAATATAACCTGAAAATGTCATTTCTTAAGCAGATGACCCATTCGAACATTCTAAGACTTGTCTCCGAATCAATCCTTGGTCTGTGTTACGTGTATTTATCGCAAAAAGAAAGAAAAAAAATAAATGAAATATATGCCGTGAATCCAACTCGCTGCATTTAGCTTCCCTATACGTTCCGACTGGACAGAAAAGCGTTAGCTGGGCACCTCGCGTTAAATCAACATTGACACAACCTTGGTTCAATGTCACGACGTGGAATCAACGTTGAGTCAGTGTTGATTCAACTCTGTGTGCCTGCTGTGAGGAGACAACCGATGGTAGGATAAACTCTTTTCACTGAAGAATTTACAGTTTGAAATTTGCAAAAACCCAATGACAACACTACTGCAAATGTTACATGACGTTTGACTCTCCGTATTTTTTCAGTATTTTCTTGTGTATAAATACCATGATTTATTGCAAGATATTGTTTAGCATTAATGCTTCACCCTAGCACTTAGCTGATTAAAAACACACAAAAAACTCTTTCCCTACACATAAATTTGTCTTTTAAACGGTATGCCCAATGAGCGTTGGCATGTTTTTTTAAAAAGCGAATACTTGTAAAATGAACGAGAACTGCTAATGTCTCACACTTTCTATACATGCAGCTGCACTCTCAAATATCAATAGATTGGCATTTTTGTTTTTTGTTTCAAATCCAGGCATGTAGCAATCGTTCATTAGGTAGAATTTGCAATATATTAGAGTATGACGGCTTCACACATACTTTCCTGCATGAATTTTAGTCAAAAACTATAATTTACAGAGAAATCCTCAGCAGCAGCTATTGTCGCATTAGCAGCTGCTGTTGGGAGATCAGCAGCTGCTGTTGGGGACAGCAGCGGCAGCTCGTGATTTGGACCCCTCTCCTAATATTATTCAGGGCCCAGTTGTTCAAAGCATCGAAATTGTTAGTAAAGGATTCATTATGTCGTATAAGACCCACAAAATTAAGTCAATTATTTTTGCTGAAAACTTTTAAGGTGCAAAAGTGCCAACTGAGCCCAGTTGCGCATGCTAGCTACATAATGGGTTGATATAACTGAAGAAACCTAGGAAAAGCCACAACACAAAGCAAACCGACCTAAAGCGTCGAAAGAGGAAGAAGGAAGTAACGTAGACTACAAAACAGGAAAGTACGTCACAGCCAGTCCGTACACAGAGGGACTGTACACCAGTGAAGTCTTAAAAATTCATATCACATATAAAACATTTATTTTACGAACAGGTTGCCGAAAAAATGAACATGTTCATGTCTTCGGCGTTTACAGTTTCGATCTTGTATGACGAAAAGGTAATGTGTACGTGTATTATGCGCATAATATTTGTATAAGTTGACACATTAGAAAAAGTGACAGAAGCGTATAACTAATACGGAGAAAATATTAACTTTTTATTGAAAGAATTTCGGTTTGTAATATCATTGAAAAATTGGAGGAAAATGACATGCGCCCTGTAAGCCCTTGCAGACATGATTGCTTTTAAGGCTTTAAAGAACCAAGAGCGAGGGTTGGTCGAAGCCCACCCCCATTTATTTCATTACTGGACGTCCAAAGCCCCCCCCCCCCCCCCCCACTCAACCCCCCCCCCCCCCCCGCCCAGTAATATCATTACTGGACGTCCCAAGGCGGCACTTCTGGTCTGTTTTGGGTCTTCTTGGTTGTTTTATGTGTTGTTGGTTGCTATGTCTGGAATTGATATACATGTATTGTATGTGATGTTCAGGCTTGTCCGTTCACCACCTACATGGGACATGACTGTTCACATGGCTGCCGCTTGTGTTGTCTTTGGTGGTGACAAATTTTTCCTATATGGTGTCTTGGGATGGATCTGGGATTGAATTCTGTCAGTTCAAGTCCTGAGAATTTTCCTCCTTACTTTTTTATACCACCACAACCAGGAGTTTACAGTGATGTTAAGGTAAGGTCATAAAGACGTTATCCTGCACAGGTACTGAGCATGACAATTACACAGTATCCGAACTACATGTACAATCTCTTCCGGTTTTCATAGCGTTGAATCGAGAGTACAAACGTTCGCTTATAACCAGTAGTCGGAAATCATTATGTTTTGAGATTTTATCCGGAATCTGCTGCGTCATTTATAGCTATTCAGCTTCGAAAATGTAAAGAGGTAAGTTTAATATAATTTGCTCTTCGGTCTTTTACTTTATTACCCTGTACAATGTCGTGTATGGGTGGGTAGTAACTTGATTAGTACAGTTTTCAAATCGCCCTTGGCATGATTCTTAAACCATTTTGAGCATTTTCTTACATGTTTTATAAAAAATCTTTAGAATAATCGGAAGGCGTTATCAATCTACAGTTTATTAGTTTTGATAAAAGAATGATAGCTAAGTTTTGCACGACACAATCTCGTGTTAAATTAAGCTGTTCTGAAAAAAAAATCTGCGACGGCAAGGAGTTTTTCATTGTACAGGGCAATAAAGTAAAAGACCGAAGAGAAAATTATATTAAACTTACCCCCTTTACATTTTCGAAGCTGAATAACTATAAATGACGCAGTAGATTCCGGATAAAAACTCAAAATATAATGATTTCCGGCTACTGGTTATAAGCGAATTCTGTACTCTCGATTCAACACTATGAAAACCGGAGGAGATGGTTCAGTGCGTTCGGATACTGTGAATTAGTTATTCCAAAATTGCTAATGTGATAGATTTGTGACATCATTGGTATCTGTTAGGGTAGACAGTATATGCCATGCTCCTCTCGAATTCTTAGTGAGATGCTATTTGAAATTCATACACTGGAAACGTGTGATTTCCTCAAACTATAATTCATTCTAAAATATATTAATTCTCTGTTAATTCATGAAGAAAGCAAATTGAAAAATCCATGTTCATTAAACTAATGATCATTATTTGAACCCCACCTTTCATGGTCTTTGTGCATCATGCACCCCTGGGGTTAAAAGGAATATCTGGTTCATTATTAAATTTTATGTTGAAATGATATGCTAATATGACAGCAATTTCATACCGCAAAAATTCTATATATTTGGACAGATAAGTGTAAGTAAAACAGTGCAGACCCAGATCAGACTGCTCCTAAAAGAGCAGTCTGATCAGGGCCTACACTGTTGTTATGCTGTCAGCATCTTTTTAGTCGCATAATATGTTGAAACACCAACTAATTAAATTTTTAGGACAGTCATGGTAGTTTTTTTTAGGTGGCCAATTTTTTTTTAATTGCTACAGTAATTTTTAACCTGCCAATGAACTCTGATATTTCAAATTGTCTTCTTAATTTTCCTTATGACTTTTTCTTCTATTTCGTACTTCTGCTTGAAATTTCATAAATAAAAGGACCGCAACATGATAAAGTCTGCCTATCGTTAGGAGCAGGAGGCCAGCACATGTGCAGATAAGTCCGTGTATTCATGTTTTATAATATAAATCAAAAGTGTGAATTATAAAAAGGCTTTTCTAATCATTGGCAGCCATGTAAGACCTATTTACACTCAAGATGTTATGAAGAAGCTTTGCAAATATTGAATAATACTGGTGCTTTTTATTAACTCTGCCCTGTGTTATCATAATTGTGACATGCTCTGACATTTTGAGCATTATGGAACCGAAAATGGGAAACTTTGTTTTGAACATTTTCACATTTATTAGTGTTTCGAGAATAGATTTCGAGAGGCACAAAGAAATAGCGATAGGGTTTACTGCAAAAGCAGTCGTCAGTGACTATATCACTCGCGCTTCGCGCTCGTGATATATCCACTTAACGACTGACCTCCAACCAGTGATATATTGAGTAACAAATCACTGTAAGCAAGAATCTATTGCTAAATTTTCACGCGACGCTGCTTTCTATGGGTTAAATGGGGGAAAACGTTAACGTCATTTGAGAATAAGTGGATAACGTTATGTAATAAAAATCGTTTGACGACACCTGTTATAATATTTTGGTGCGTACGGGTAACATCATTGACCACGACCGTGTCAACAATGCGTTTTCTTATTGAATTAATGTTGATTTTTGAAGGCGATACAATTCCACAATCCTATTTTAAAGGATCATATGATTAACAGAATCTTACGCTCGTGGTCATTTCATTTGAAATTTATGAAACTCGCCGAAGGCTCGTTTAATAAATTTTAAATAAAATTACCACGAGTGTAAGATCATCTGTGTATTATGAACGAAATAAACATTTTATTT
Organism: Ctena decussata; assembly: GCA_963989385.1. Classification (NCBI taxonomy): domain Eukaryota; kingdom Metazoa; phylum Mollusca; class Bivalvia; order Lucinida; family Lucinidae; genus Ctena; species Ctena decussata. Next base: position 92,324,854 of record OZ022501.1, read on the forward strand.
GCGGTGAATAAAGTTGCCTGAAAAATGTGTGATATTTTTCATTTCATTGCTTATCTTTTTAACCCACCATGTTTGTCTTAAACTATTCTTTTATTGTACATCGGAGGACAAGAAACATGTCTGAAACTATTTATTATTACTTATCTCCATTTATATAATGATATGACACAATATGTGCATAGCAATTATAAGTCGAGATGAAAATATTTCTGTAATAAAATTCTAAGCATTAGGGCAGATAGGGTAAGCAAACTGTGCTGGCCCAGATCAGATACCTCGAAAGGAGTTTCATCACGGACTTCTGCACCTTTTCAACACATAACTGCTGTGTAAACCCAAGCCGTTTCATTTTTTGGACAGTTACTATGTATTATTTTGGGTGTCCCAGCAGTTAGAATTGTTAACGGTATCACTGCATACATTAGTAGTTGCAGCCACCAGCAGGAAACTTGTCTTCATAACCATAAATGTTATTTGGGCTGTGACACGACAAAACCAACAAAGTGGCATGTCCGCCCAGCGAAGACTCAGATCAGCTTAGGCAAATGCCCGGACTGTCCATAGTCTTTGCTGCGCGCTTAAAGGGTAGGTAAGGGTCTAAGCTGCTCCATGCGGATAGTGAAGACTCTGATCAGGCTGGGCGGATGCCCAGACTGATCTGGGTCTTCGCTGGGCGCACATGCCACTTTGTTGGTTTTATTGTGTCGCGCGCTCAATTTTTTAATGATGTACTTGTATTGATTGTTGTGCTTCCTTGTATCATATCTACGGTATATAAGAGAAAATTTACGTCTGCAAACTTTAAAAAAATGCTTTGTACTGAGAATTCAAAGACTGGATAGTAAACAGAGAAGATGTAGATGAGCCGGCTCATGATGAGTCGCCTCTTCCGGATCTAGAATGTTTGCAAAGACAACTTTTTTCATTTTTCGGCGGTTTTCGGTTAAACGATATTTTATTCAAAATTATACTCCTCGCCAAAAATTTGGCATATAAGCAGCAGATATAGGTGATACCAAGAACTTCTGATGTCAAAAAGTTTGCTATCATTGTTCTTATCCGATGTTTTTAAGTTAACTGAAGATGCCGAGGCACTGGACTTTTGAAACCTAGCAGTTGTTTGTTTGGATACACAGTGCCAGAAGTGAAGACCACTGTATTCAAAATAAAATGTTTGACCTTTTTAAAAACTGAGTCCGAAACATCTCCAAATTAAACTTTATCCTCACCAAACTAGCATATTTTATGGACGAAATGTTCAATTGTAATGTGCTGCATTGAATTCGGACATTAGAAACGAAGTTGTCAATCCTTTTTTCCCCCCAAAATTACCGATAGTGCAAGTTTCCTATAAGTTCTTATCAGTTTTGTCTTATGAAAAATTGGTAGTCATTGATACTGGAACTTTTACATCAGTTACATGGTTCTTATCTGTAGCACGAATTTTTCGGCAAAAGCCTTAAAACTGACTGATATGTTTAGACCGAAATTCAACAGACACGTTTACAGTCTTTTCAAATCAATGAATCATATCGTTGTTTAATATTGTTGGGTGCTGAGGTGCACGGGCGTGTGGCCACCAGAGAAAGCCTCTCCTAGTTTAAAGGATCTTGATTTCTTGCCCCACTTCTCTCCACTCTATCTTGGTTGGGTATCACGTCATGTGCCTGCTGGGCCTGTTGATGGCTGTCTATGTCGTGACTTTTCTTTAGTCTTTAGATTATTACATCCACAACATCACATTAGTCGGAAATAACTGAAACTCCGTTATTGCATAAAAAGCAGTGCCGAGAGGTATTAACAGCCGTGCATCAACAGGCGAAAAGCCGTGTTTCAACAATGGTTTTCACGCGCTGTTGAAACACGATGACAGAACTTTCGTTATGCTTGTGCCGGGCCACTAAAAACCGCCATGCACCTTTGTCTCTCCCGTTTCGGTCGAATTACAAAAATTGGTGGTGCGCCTCTCCCCTTTCGGTCAATTAACAATATAATTGGTCGCGTGCTACCTATGTATTCTTGTGACGTCATCATACTTTGTACTCTTATTACGTCATAAAGTACTGACACGGACTTCAAAGCCATGTTGTCTTCATTCACACGATGCCAAATGGAGAGTTAATAAGTGTTAAAGAAAACATCCATCCTTAAGCTTTCAGCAATCAAGAACTGCAGGATGGTTCATGAATGGGCCAGGCATGTTCTGTATGGAATTTTTTGCTTTGATCAAGGTATCTGCTTTTTGTTGATGAATTTGCAACGACCATCTTGGACTCTTTCCATATCCAGGATGATGGCAGGATGATGGCAGCCATTTTGAACAGCTTGATGCTCTCGGGCCAGAAAGACGGATATTATAACAGAAGTACAGTTTTAGTAGTTCCCTATGTACCACGCTACGTACGGTACTGTTTGTTTAATAGAGACAGCATTTCCAATTTGTTGCTCCCCATTCCCCTCCCCAGCTCCACCATTCTGCTCACTATACGTATTCTCTTTTCCCTCTCTCTCATCATTATTTAGATTCATTTTCATCTCTTTTTTATGTCTTCATTTCTCTTGTTTTCTTTCTATCTAGACATGATTTTCCATCAGTATTTAACACCAATGTTTTTGTATATTTCTAAATGTGAAATGACTTACATGTGTATATCTATTCATAATTTACCACAATTAATTAGAAATAGTTTGATTATAAACCTATTGTCATGAAATGTATATATATGCCATTGTGAAATTACAACTTTATTTGCACAGGAGAAGAACTAAATAAGCATTTATGCTTTCGTTCTGATCCAATTGTTTGTATCATGTTTATATTGTGATCATGTACAGTTTATGATACAATAAATATGTTTAAACTAAAGACGGATATTAAAAACAAGAGGGCCACGAGGCCCTGAATCGCTCACCTGAACAATTGGCAAGGTGGCTTTTACTTATCATGTCTGAAATTGTCAAAATATGAGTTTTGGGTCAAAAGTCAAAGAATGACCATGACCACTTGTACTCATAAATCTTCATGTACTCATTAAGACAACCATATATACCATTTTTAGGCCAAAATCTTCAAAACTTTCCATGAAATTTTATGTTCTAGCATTTCCCATATTTGACCATGCCGCAAAAAAGGTCAAGGTAAACCCAAGGTCACCATTTGAACAGTCTTGGTGGTACTCTAGTACTCCATGCGATTTACCAAGTTTCAAGGCCATAGGTGTATTGGTTCTGGAGAAGAAAAATATTAAAGATTTATACCATAAGTGGTAATGGCGGCCAAGTTGGTCATGTGACCTGGACCGTTTGAACAAATTTTTCATTCAATCAACCCCTGGAGGCTCTATATGAAATGTGTTCACAATTGGCCCTTTGGCTTTTGAGGAAATGGTTGAAAACGTCAAAATATGAGCGATCTGGATCAAAGGTAAAAAAATGACCTTGACCTCTTGTACTCATAATTCTTCATGAACTCATTAAGACAACTGTATATACCAATTTTTTAGGCCAAAATCTTCAAAACTTTCCATGAAATCTTATGTTGTACCATTTTTCCATATTTGACCTTGCTGTAAAAGGTCAAGGTCAACTCAAGGTCATAATTTGAACAATCTTGATAGTACTCAAGTACCCAATGCTACATACAAAGTCTCAAGGCCATCGGTCAATTGGTTCTGGAGAAGAAGATTTATAAAGGTATTTACCATATATGGGCATGGCGGCCATGTTGGTCATGTGTCCAGGAGCGTTAGAAATTTTTTTCATTCCCTCAACCCCTCGAGGCTCTATGAAATTTGGTTTCAATTGGCCCAGTGGTTTTAGAGCACATTCTTTGAAATTGTCAAAATTTGAGATTTCTGGGTCAAAGGTCAAAGAATGACCTTGACCTCTTGTACTCACATATCTTCATGTACTCATTAAGATGATTGTATATACCAATTTTTAGGCCAAAATCTTCAAAACTTACCATGAAATCTCATGTGCTAGCATTTTCCGATATTTGACCTTGCCGTAAAAAAGGGCAAGGTCAACCCAGGGTCATAATTTGAACAATCTTGATAGTACTTGAGTACCCAATGCTACATACCGAGTTTCAAGGCCATCGGTCTACTGGTTCTGGAGAAGAAGATTTTTAAAGGTTTTTACCATATATGGGTGTGGTGGCCATGTTGGTCATGTGACCTGGACCGTATGAACAAATTTTCATTCCCTCAACCCCTGGAGGATCTATATGCAATTTAATTACAATTGGCCTAGTTGTTTTTGAGGAGATTGTTTGATATTGTCAAAATATGAGAGTTCTGGGTCAAAGGTCAAAGAATGACCTTGACCTCTTTAACTCATAAATCTTCATGTAGTCATTAAGATGACTGTATGTACCAATTTTTAGGCCAAAATATTCAACAGTTTCCAAGATATCTTATGTTGCAGCATTTTGCCATATAAAAGCATAAGGAAGCAAATTTGACCTTACCGTAAAAAAGGTCAAGGTCAACCCAAGGTCATAATTTGAACAATCTTGGTAGTACTCATGTACCCAATGCCACATACCAAGTTTCAAGGTCATCGCCCTACTGGTTCTGGAGAAGAAGATTTTTTCAGGTTTTACCATATATGGGCATGGCGGCCATGTTGGTCCTGTGACCAGGACCGTTTGAACAACTTTTCGTTCCTAAGGTCCCAGGAGGCTCTATATGAAATTTGGTTACAATCGGCACAGCGGTTTCAGAGGAGAAGTTGTTTGAAAGTGTGGACGGACGACGGACGGACGGACGACGGACAACGGAGCCTTACCATCCTATAAGCTCCCCCGGAGCCGCTGGCTCAGGTGAGCTAAAACAACAGATGCACCGGCGCGTTGGCTGTGAAACGGTGACAAAATATAGTGCCGTATTTTCGCAAATCTTAACGAATATTTCGTTGAATTTATGCAATAACAGCGATCAAACATTTTTTCCAATGCAGTAACGTTTGCCAGGTCCCTTGGGAGATGTTGAAAACCTCGGCCTTCGGCCTCGGTTGTCAACATCTCCCTCGGGACCTGGCAAACGTTAATGCATGAAAATCCATGTTTGATCCCTATATTGAAAACACTGCAAACTATCTAGAATACAGTCGGTATACCCGATAACGTAGTTTTTTCGGACTTTGAATCTGTCTATGCCCTTCAGATTAATACGTCACTCTCTTTGGACGTATCACCAGTAAACAACTCTGATTCTGATCTCGGGAGAACCACCACCTATCGAGTATCACAGGGCCTTGTTTTGGGTTTTTTTCACGAGTATTGTCTAGATTCATATGATAAAATCGGAACATAATTGAAATCCTGAAGTCAGATTTTGCTCAGCTCGAAGTCTAATTTCAGCCCAAACTACTGATATCTCACCGTAAATTTTCTGGTACCAGAAAATTCACTTTGAGATATCGGTAGTTTGAGATAACAAGGGTTACAAAGTAAATAAAAATAGGAAATTTATTCTTTGATATATGAAGATTTGAGATATCAATGTTCGAGATATCGGGAGTTGACTGTACACGTATACTAAAACATCTCATTTTCCAATCAATCCTTCAATCATTCGACTTCGCAGAGATATGCACGCACAGGAACATCATCCACAACTTATGAACATTTTTGGCATGACACATTAAGGTGGTGATAATTACTGATTTGCAGTCAGTTCAAAATCTGCATAACATACTGAAAATACAACAAATCTTCCCTTAACTTAGCAGGTAAATTCTTTATGTTGTTCTCAAAATTTAGAATCCGAAAATGCAGGACTTGTAATGTTGATGTTAAAAAGGGTTTATAAACAAAAGATCAAAAGGTAATTTTTTGCGCAAAAATCTATGAGAACACAGTGGAGTCCATTTTTTCAAGCTTGAACAATTTCACTTACACACCTGTGTTGGTCACAGTAATGTAATATTTATACTTAATGAAAGATAAAGGTAGACCTGCCTATCCTATATTTAATGAATGCAGCTAGTCTACATGCACCATACACATGATCTGAGAATAAGCTGCTAATTTCGTCCAGTCTACCTTATAATTTGATAAAGGGATGGAACAAATAATTGCTGGGACGCTTTAAAGTTTCTTTAGACCTAAGTATTTAATACTGGCAAGAGTAATGCCTCTTTCTTCGTCTGTGGAAAAGATTTAAGGGGTGATTTATAAAACGAGAAACACAAATGCGGAGGCTTGATATTTCATAGATGGATAGACCATAAAAAAATTGCTGGCCCGTCATTTTTTCTTTTCCGTTCTGTCATGCACTTACAGAGTTATACTCCTTTTTCGACAAATTATTTGCAAGTTTGTTCCCAAAGTCCTGTTAAAATCGTTTAAGCTATGTGGCATACTGCTAGATACTTAGGTGTAGATCACCTATCACCTAATTAACTCTTGGGTTAATTTCATTTAAAATAGATTGGATTATGCTCCTTGGCTAACGTTGGTATTTTTCCAACTGTTAAACCGTGTGACCAAGAGCCCTTGGTTTTAGTATACTATAAGTGAGCCGCGACGCGACAAAACCAACAATGTGGTAGTGCGCCAAGCGTAGACTCAGATCAGCCTGGGCATCCGCCCATTCTGATCAGAGTCTTCGCTTTGCGCTTAAAGGGTAGCTAAGGGTCTAAGCTACCTTCGTGCGGACAGCGAAGACTCTGATCAGACTGGGCGGATGCCCAGGCTGATCTGAGTCTGCGCTGGGCGCACAACCACTTTGTTGGTTTTCTCGTGTCGCGGCTCATTTGATGTGCTGATCATTCTGATGATAGCACTCAGTATTGACAGAGTTATGCCCCTTTCCTTGTCGTTATAAAACATTTAAGTGGTGGTCTATTACTCAAGAACCATGACCTCTGGATCCTTGATATTTCAGAGGTGGATAGACTATAAAATAGACCATTAGCAGCCCCATATTATCTTTTCTTTTCCGCCGACTTTGTATTTTTACAGACTTAAGTTAGGCCCCTTTTTAAAAGAATTAAAAGAGAAAGTTTGCTCCCGATATATTTTTTTCACATTCCCTTTGGTGACTTGTTTTTGTTATGGTCTGGCATATAGTTTTGGGCATGACCCTAGTGTTTCGCAAACACATTTTCTAGTTTTAAGTACATTTGAATGAGGTTGAGATTGGCGGGAGGGGGGGGGGGGTGCGGGGGGTGCAAAAAGGCCAAAATTATACCATGTCTTTTGTTCTTATTATGAAATCAATTAAAAATTAACAAAAATGCATTTTAGTCAAGGACCTTCTCGGAAGAGAAAGTCGCGTTTAAATACAACGTCAGCAGGATCTATGGATGTATTATTACATTCCCTTTGCTTTTCCTCATATGAACCTATTTCGGAGAAAGTGTTCATACTTCTATGAACAACAGTTGGCCACGCGACGTCGTAGGTTGGAAACGTCACGTGTAAACAAACGACCCCATTGGCTATTGAAACGTTCTATTGAACGTCACGTCATGGCGACGGCCGTTTAATGTAGATGGATTACCTGTTGGTTAGTGAAGCTTTTCGTCGTAGGTATCACAAATGTTGTTCTTAAAGATCGAAAATGATGCTCAAAATAAGTTTAATATTCAATGTAATTATAAGAGATAAATTTCCTTTTCCGAAGTTCATGGAAGTATGAACACAAAGGATCCTGTGCAAAATTAACGTGAACGCCCTTTGGGCGTCACTTACTTTGCACGTGACCCATTGTGTTCATACTTCCATGAACATCAGAAAAATGAAATTTATTTCATAAATAAACTCCTCACTGCATATGCTGTCAACCAATCATTTGCTTATTTTGAAACTGCGATGTGAATAGGATGTTGGAATTATTGTGCAATATCATGCTTTTGATAGAAATTAAATAAAAATAATACAGAAATTTTTTACCATCTGTAATGAAATCTAAATTTGAATTAAAGAATGAAGAATTTCAAATAATTATCAACAAACGTTTTAGTGCATAGTTCATACAAACGACAAAACACACAAACACGACCACGGCTAAGCCAGTGAGATCTACGCCTTGCTGTTCGACAGCAAATTAAAATAATATGATACGGACAAGATACAACAAAAGGGGAACGCTACTGCACACCGTGCTAAACGTGTAAGACTCTTTGTCATTCGAGATCCAGTTTCTGAATTTTCCGTGTTTGGTATCATCCTGCTGCATGACTTGCAACTCCTGCAAAATACACATGCTCCGCGACACGAGAAACCCAACAAAGTGGCATCTGCGCCCAGCGAAGACTCAGATCAGCCTGGGCATCCGCCCAGTCTGATAAGAGTCTTTTCTGTGCGCTTGAAGGGTAGCTAAGGCTCCAAGCTACCTTCACGCGGACAACGAAGACTCTGATCAGACTGGGCTGAGGCCCAGGTTAATCTGAGTCTTCGCTGGGCGCACATGCCACTTTGTTGGTTTTGTCGTGTCGCGGCTCAACTCTGTTCTACCAAAATTAATATAACATAGGGACATTGAAATATGGCAGTACCACAGCATAAACGCGGACAGTGATGAATTCAGTATGAAAAATCAATGGGACAAAACTGAAAGATCATTAAAGAGAGTGCATGCTAGTCAAAATCACTGTGTGGTGACAGATTCCCTAAAGCCCCTTTAGCTAAAATCGATCCTTTCAGACCGATTCCATATCAAATATCGTCATAAGTTTTAACTGTTCCCTTCTCTCTCGTTACAATGACATTAATGAAATAATACCGAAGGAAAGACTGACAATTTACCAGGGAACAAGATCTCGTGATTTTTTATTCCTTCATAACAAAAACTAAATTGGAAATTGTAAAGAGACGCATCTGGTTTTAGAATTTAATAAGAGTTTAATTGTTGAAATGGTTTTGTATATCTAGCGTGTATAGAATTTAGCTGAATTGAGAGCATCCATGGCTGTGCTTTGTGTATATTTTTAATACATTGTAAATGACAAAGCACTTTCTGTTGACCGTGAATTGTCGTTCTGGCTACAAGACTTATAGAAACTGCCACACGACTTGTTGATCATATTTACTGAAGTCAATATGACGGGTCAATTCTAGATGTCTGTAAACGATCCAGTATTTAACCCGGCGGTAAATGAGTCCCGAAGTTCAGTGAGTTTATTCTGCCATATGAATTAACACGAACGGAACGATGTAGCAATCGGCTCAACCCAATAAGTTTGAAAGAAGCTAAGTTCATATTGTTGGCAGACGTCAACAGTATTTTTCTACTATTATCTATATGTGATTTGAAACTGTAAATCAGCTGACAGAAGTAACTCGAACTTAAACTAGTGGGCGTTTCATTTGATGGTCAGTATATGCTATGTCAATGATATCTAAAATTTTATCAAATGTAAAGGAAGTCCATCTGATTATTTTACTTTGATGAATGTGTAAATAAAATACAATGAATTGATATATTCTACAAACTTTGTTTATACGCTAATCACTCCACTAACAACAATAGAATATATGCTTAATGGGTACACACTTCATAATAAAATTTCATATACAATAGTAGTAAAACAGAAACGCGAATAGGTCGCACTAGCTTTGGAAAAAGCGCAGTTCCATCCCCACCTTGAGAGTAAAAACTAAGCGTCTGAAACTGGAGTGCCCAAACATAATGTCCAAAATATAACAATGTTGTTCGACTCAAAATGTAAAGTTATTTGACAAACCTTCAGCCTTTGTAAAAGATAAACTGGGGCCGTATTCATAAAACGACTTAAGTGGTTGCTATGCTGTTGCTAAGGCTAAATTTCTTTGAAGGAGATTCCCTACAATTATGAAATTTGCTCTGGAGGAACAGTCTTTTTAGACTGTTCCTCCAGAGCAAGTTTCATAGTTGTAGGGAATCTTCTTCATACAGTTTTAGCTCTAGCAACAGCATAGCAACCACTTAAGTCGTTTTATGAATACGGCCCCTGGTATTATTAATAGATTATTAGAACTTCTAAATGTTCCAGTAGGGTATCTAATTCCACTCTAAATATTCGGCCTTAGGCCTCTTCAGTAAGACGGAACTTCAGGGAGAGGACATTAACCTAGAAAAACTGGAAATAAATAGTTTATTTCCAGTTTGTCTAGAGTAAAAAGTATGCAAAGACCAGGAACTGAAACAATCAAAATCCAAATCCAGCCCTCAAACCATAGTTGGAAACAACTAAGATTACAAATAATCAAGATACAGAGAACATATGGCCAACCGAGTGAGCAGCTTGTTCCCAAAAGGTGGCCACTCAGCAACCCAAACCGAACCAAAAATAATAACATACATAAGGTAAAACATCACAGAAACTCTGACACCAAACACAGGCAACAGAGAACCACAACAGAACTACCGCCTTGGAACGGTCAGTAATGAATTACTGACATACAATTCTCTTCGAAGTTCCGTTTTACTGAAGGAGACCTAAGGCCGAAACAACTAGATAAAATGGAATTAGATATAACATAAACTCGTGATTAAGAAGTAGGTTTGGCATAGAAAAATTTGCTCGAGTGAATGAAAATATATACCACATTTTCATTGCCAAAGGGGGTGGGGGGGGGGGGGGTATGAATAAGGTGGGTTTTCTGCATCCTACCAAAGTTTTCTTTTTTTAACTGATGGTATACACCAATGTGTCTAGTTTATTGAACCATATGTGACTTTGGTCGGAAAGCCCTACTTACAGAGCTATCGGTCCACAGAAGTGGGTGGGGTAATCCAATATGGTTTTAGCCTGTCTTGTAAAAACATTCTCATTTGGTAGAAGAGTATAACAGACAGACAGGATTTGATAAAATGATAAACAGAACATCTAAAATATATTTCCATATCATTTTATTTGGTTTAATTCGAATATAGGTTGTCAAAAAAGACTTCCTTTGACATTCAGCACTTTTTGTTATTTTTGTCCTCAATTTTCAATATTTCTTGGCATTATTGTTAAATAAACAGACCATTTAACGTCAAACTCATGCCAAGGAAGCACCTTGACCTGGACATTCGGATGATGTGACCAGGATTCAACAGTGACCTAGTTTTCATGGTTGACTGAACACATAAACTTGCTTGGAAGATGTTTGTTCATTCAATTTTGACCTAGAATTACGAAACTTTGGTCAAATTACTATTTTAACTGCTATATTACGCCCTATACCCCCGCCAATAAAGGTGAGGGGGTACATATTGGCTTCAGTTCGGATCTCCGTGTCGTCTGCATCTGTGTCTGTGTCACATGTTAAGTCCTTCTTTGACCTTGGAAACAAGGTCAAGGTCAGATTTGGATGACCTTGACCTTGTTTCTAAGGTCATAGAAGGACTTAATATGTGACACATACTCAGATGCAGATCCCAACGGGTTCCGCACTGAAGCCAATATGTATTCCCTCACCTGTAGTGGCGGGGGCGTGGGGCATAATATAGCAGTCAGTTGAAATAGTAATTTGACCATAGTTTCGTAATTCTAGGTCAAAATTGAATGAAAACCATCTTCCAAGCAAGTTTATGTGTTCAGTCAACCATGAAAACTAGGTCATTGTGAAATTCTGATTACATCATCCGAATGTCTCGGTCAAGGTGCTTCCCTGACATGAGTTTGATGATAAATGGTCTGTTCATTTAAAAATAATGCCAAGAAATATTGAAAATTGAGGACAAAAATATCAAAAAATGCTGAATGTCAAAGAAAGTCTTTTTTGACAACATATGTTCAAACTAAACCAAATAAAATGATATGGAAATATCTTTTAGATGTTCTGTTTATCATTTAATCAAATCCTGTCTGTCTGTTATACTCTTCTACCAAATGAGAACATTTTTACAAGACAGGCTTAAACCATGTTGGATTACCCCACCTACTTCTGTGGACCCATAGCTCAGTAAGTAGGGCTTTCCGACCAAAGTCAAATATGGTTTGATAAACTAGTCACATTGGAGTATACCACCAGTTAAAAAAAGAAAACTTTGGTAGGATGCAGAAAACCCACCTTATTGATACCCCCTTTTTATATGTTAAAGTTTATGTGACTAACAAAATTTGTCCGTTTGAACAGAAAATTTGCCATATAATATGTAACAAAGAAACTAGCTATGGAGATTAAAACAGAACACTTTGCTCATAAAGCTTCGTTCACACGGACAAAGTTTCTATGACAAAGTAGGTTTGGCATAGAAAAATTTGCTCGTGTGAATGAAAAAATGTGCCACATTTTCCTTGCCAAATTTATATGGTAAAGTTTATATGACAAACAAAATTTGTCCGTGTGAACAGAAAATTTGCCATAGAATATGTAACAAAGAAACTAGCTATGGAGATGAACACAGAAAAGTTTGCCCATGATCAAATCAGTTTGATTTTTAACAAAGCATATTTAACAAAGAAAATGTGGCGAAGTTGACCGTTCACACGATAAAAGTTTGTTTGTCCAGGTAACTTTGACGAGAATTCTTGGTTCGTGTGAACATGGCAGCAAACATGTCATTGCAAAAGTTTATTTGACAAAGATTCTATGCCACATATTTCTTTAACAAATAATCTGCTCCGTGTGAACGCAAAATGTTTCCCAAACTTTCTTTGTTACAGTTTCTGTGACAAAGAAACTTTGGTCGTGTGGACGCGGCTTAATCATATCAGTTTGATTTTGAACAAAGTATATTTAACAAAGAAAATGGACACAGTTGGCCGTTTACAAGAGCAAAGTTTGTTTGTCCAGGTAACTTTGACGAGAATGCTTTGTTTCTGTGAACACGGCAGCAAATATTTCATTGCCAAAGTTCATTTGACAAAGATTCTATGCCACTTTTTTCTTAACAAATAATTTGCTCTGTGTGAACGCAATTTTTTGGCAAACTTTCTTTGTTACATTTTCGCTGACAAAGAAACTTTGGTCGTGTGAACGAGGCTTTAAAGTGGCCAAAACCGAAATCATTGAGGTTTGGCCACGTTTAAGAGTTTTGTGCAAACTTCACGAGTCTGTTTTATAATCTTCAGTACATGCACAGAATTTAAATAGCATCATTATATTGGAAGCTATTTGCAGAAACTTGAATATTTAATTTCTTGATGGAAATGATATTGCACATTTCCCAGACGTGATCACTGATGTTACACCTAAAAATTTCTTCGTATCAATTTAAGTCTGATGGGTATTTGAGATATTTTATAAGAACTTGGCTCGTCAGATAATACTTACTGTATATGAATCTTTCTTTCCCAAAGAAGTGCTACATTAGCGAATTTCTTCAAAGTCACTAAACCCCTATAGTTTGAGAGAAAAGGTCATTGGCAGGTCTTGGTAGGAGTAGACAGAAACGAATATGTAATATGTGGGTTTAATCAAAAGCCTTTTATATATTTCAAAACTGATTCTGAAGCGGCAGCTCTGGAAACCTCATCTGTAACCAATGATTCCGCACTTATTTGCGTTTTATTGTATTTGAACAAAGAAATATCTATATTAGATGAGAATAGATGAAACAGTTAACAAAAAGATGTTTCTCATATAATTTAGGTTTGCAACTAGTAATTACCATTATATGAAGAAAAACCTGATGTTCTATCATATATCAAGGCATTCATTATTTCTCTGGATCAATAAAGTCAACGTGTCGCATTGTCATCGAGTCACGTGACTTAAGTTGTCTCCGTAAATGGCTCGCTAGGGGTTATAACAATATAGAAATCTGCAACAACCGACAAATTCACAGCTTCTGTTTCTCATTTAGTCCCTCGTGACTATTGAATGTCTTACATTTTACCGAAGTAGCAAGATTCTATTATATTAAAAGCGTGATCTCCATGAGAACTCTTACAGAGAGGCCGCTTGTGGCATTCAGAAAACAGACACTTGTATCACTAAAGATGGAAGATATTTCGCGGGAAACGCCCAAAGGCCGCTTCTTTGGACGTGAAAGTTGCATTTTAAGTTGTGTATTGTCTATGCAATAATAAATAATGCTCATAAAATGAGTTTGCTGTAGTGTGTCTTTAAGATACGAGCAGATGGCAAGTAGAATAAGATCAAAGTAAGAAACGACAAAGACTAAAGCTTCATATATATAAAAGTTCACAAGACCTTCGGCGAGATAGACGTAGGAGTTACCACACTGTCGACTTGTGATATTTATGTAAGTTCAGTTTTTTGTGTGTTAGTTTATACATTATTACAGGCAGAAATCATAAAACAAACATTCGTTTTTTATGTATTCTGCAGATGATATATATAAATAGTGCATGCGGGCATGCATAAATGTGTTGTAATATATTTATTAATACAAAAAAAAATATATTTTAATCAAAACGTTTGTTGAACTTCTGCAGCAATCTTCTGAAAAATAGTTTTGACGTTGGAACCACAAAATATATGGAATATATTTAATCAGGTTTTATTTGTTCATTTTTATTCTTTTTGCTTTTCTGTTTTTCAAAACTTCAAAAGTTTTATCGATAAACACATTGATATTAATTACTCTCTGTATTTATTTGCCTGCTCATAGACATTTTTTGACAGCATGTGTATTGTTTCGTGTAAATTTCTTTCTTTTTGTTAACATGTTTCTTGATGCGATATACAGATACTCGAGTTTATCTGCTTGCATAAATATATATATATATTTTTTTTCAAAAAAAAGTAATAAAAAAAAAGACTAAACAAATAAAGAAGAGAACAAAATAAAATATGCAAATACATGTAGACTGGTTTGCAGTAACCGAGTAATAATCGTGTAAGCGTTGATAGCCAAATGGATATAGAATAAACTACAGAAGTTCCGTATGCCTACCATGTATGACGAAGTAATTAGCAAGATAATATTCCCAAGATGGACTGGTCATATCTGGTATGCAGGTTTGGTCGAGACTTTCAACTAGGGCTTCCAGTTCCTGCTCATTTTCGCTAGAGCGTCTTGCCGAGGAAGAGCAGCCAGACGCTGTCAACATAGAACAGCCATATCAAAATACAAAAAGACAACAATTCAGTGCATCGCAGAACTGAGAGCCAGCATTCATCTTATTATTCTGTACATTATTTGCATTTTTATCCCTTCTTTAAACAATGAAACTTGTCGTAATAGTTTTTTTTCGACATTTTTTTGAAGACAGAATGTTCATATTTGGTATGTTTGTAAACAGGCATGCTGTATCATGGCATGATTTTGGACAGGATGTAGTAAGCGATTTTATCATGCATATGCTGCAAAATGCACATGCTAATAGGGGTATGATAACATAATGTGATATCATGTCACTGTAGATCTGCGCTTGCGCGAATGTTATCAGGCGATGCCTTTAGAAGCGATCTCTGAAGACGACTGGCTATATGTTGGCCATGATAGCGTTCGATTGGTTAAATGACGTCACCGACTTACGTCATAACGCACTCGAACGTCAGCAAGTTCGGACAAAATTGCGTTTGCTTTCAGTTTGCTTGACTCATTTTTACGCCATAAAACCATCTAATAATACATGATAAAAAGAAAACCATGATAGTGCCTTTTGATATCAAGTTTATCAGGCTCGACCAGAAACATGTCGGAATGGCTCGGCAAGCCTCGCCATTCCTACGCTGTTACTGGTCTCGCCTGATAAACTACGTAGTCTGGCCCATGTTCCTACTTCTGTATGTATTCTCTGCTCTTGAAGGAACTTTTTGAGATTTTGCTATCAAAAGACACTATCATGGTTTTCTCTATGTGTGTCTGTTCCTGGTCGTTGCCTTCAGATCTCTGTTAAAAACTGACAACGACTTTTAATGTATTGGGAAATAGAGCCCGAGTGTATATCTGCTTGGTCAGTTTTCTTTCCATGCTTTGAAAATTGACATAGTTCGTAAATCATTTCATAGCAACTGTGCAAGGTCGAATCCGTTTATGAGTTGGTATAAAAGTGAAAACATACAGGTTACATTATCGCAAAAAATCCAGTATTATCCTGCTTACTCTTCTTCGTATTTTTGGTATTTCTATAATTGTTTTCTTTTTGCAACATTTTCTCAGTAATTGTTCACGTATGAGTTTAATTTGACCTAGAGTTTTTTCTGTAGATGCTTCAAACAATAAAAATACCATCATCGCACTATTTAAAGTATCTGGCAAGGATCTTTTAACAATTCATATTTTCATTTTTTCCTTTCTGTTTTAAGCTTCCTTTGGCCAAAGGCTCTAGGGGAGCTTACAGGGTATGCAACCTCCGTCGTCTTTCCACACTTTCAAATGACTTCTTCTCCAAAGCTGCTGGGCCTGTCTAAACCAAAGTTTATAGGGAGCATTCATGGATTGCGAGAACGAAAACTAGCTAAATGGTCATGATTCGAAGTTCAAAATGGCCGTCATGCCCAAATATGGCAATAAACATTCAAACGACCTCTTCTCCAGAACTACCGGACCGATTTGCCTGATATTTTGCAGGAAGCATATGGGGCACCTCCCTATATAATCTAGCTTAAATCTCTCCAGTCGGATTGTAAATAGACCTTAAATGGGTGGGGTAATTTGGGAAAATGACTTACACGGACCCTCAGAGCTAGGTATATCTAATTTTTCATAGAATTAT
Source organism: Ctena decussata (assembly GCA_963989385.1). NCBI lineage: Eukaryota > Metazoa > Mollusca > Bivalvia > Lucinida > Lucinidae > Ctena > Ctena decussata. The sequence continues at coordinate 92,341,408 of OZ022501.1, forward strand.
TGAAGACAATGTACTGATAATATATATGGAGTTTTGTGAAAATTACATGGCAACTTTGGTTGTCATGGCAACCGTTCAAGAAAAAATTCAAATGACATTTCCTGTGAAACTAGGCAGACAATTTTAATCAAATTTCATATAAAGCATTTATCTGAAAGTTGTACAAAAATAGCTTAAACGCTCCGAATTCAAAATTGAAGATGGCCGATCTAAACCAAAGTTTATAGGGAGCATTCATGGATTGCGAGAACGAAAAATAGCTAAAATGGTCATGATTCGAAGTCCAAAATAACCGTAATGCCCATATTATGGTAATCTTCTCCATCAGAGCCACTGGATTGATTTGGCTGATATTTTGCAGAAAGCATATGCGACACCTCCCTATCTAAAATAGCTAAAATTGTCCGGTCAAATCGTAGACAGACCTTAAGTGGATAGGGTAAATGGGAAAATGACGTAAAATTTCAGACACATTGACACTTTGAGCTAGGTAGCCAATTGTTATAAGATTATAAAAACAATGTACTGATAACATGTATGAAGTTATAATGAAAAGTACATAGCAACTTTGGTTGTCATGGCAACCGTTCATGAAAAAATTCAAATGACATATATCCTCTGAAACTAGGCAGCCAATTTTTTCAAATTTCATATTCAGCATTTGTAGGGTGGTTGTACAAAAATTAGCTAATATGGCCATAGTTTGAAGTTCAATGGCCGTCATGCCCATATATGGCCCACTGGACCGATTTGGCTGATATTTTGCAGGAAGCATATAGGGCACCTCCTTGTATAAAATAGCTAAAAACCTTCCGGTCGGATCGTGAACAGATTTTTTGTGGCTGGGGGTAAAATTTGTAAAAAGTTATTGCTGCAAGGCATTTTCCTTTCCATAGTTTACATCAGTATTGCCAATCAAATTTTGAACTGAGTTATCAACTTTGGATGGCTTCAAGCTCCTTATTGGGGAGGTATCTTAAGACCGTGATTGTGAACAACATGATTTTAACTCATTTTGACTGTACATAAGAACCTTTCCCAGCACGAATGGTTTGATTTTTTTCCAGAGCGACTATGCCAGTATTGGCCAATGCTCTTAATTGGTAGAAGTAGATGTATCAGGGGAGCAATACAGGACCATCATGGTCCTCTTGTGTTAGTTTTGTTCCTGAAGAATGTACTGCAAGTGTTTTTGCCGATAAATATATAATACATGTAGTTGGAGCCTTTCTTTTAGGTACAGTGAAAGCCGCCTTAGCTCGACAATATGGGATAACTTTCGGATTATATAACACTAAGTACCAACGTCAAGTTTTTTAAAGAAGGAAATTGCATTTAGAGCTCTCCCGAATTTTTTTTTTTTTTTGGAACAAAATTACCATATGCAAAAATAGACAAGTATGGTCAAATAAGAGTGATCTCCTCCTTCGAAGGTTATACATACACATTACCTGTGAATTAGAACAGCGTAACAAATACCTACGCAATCATCTCTCCTAACTGTGAAACTCACTTCAGGATAAGTCAGCCAAGTTTTTGACAAACGCCTGCCTTAAAGACAAATATTCTCTGCTATATAGAACACCCCAGTCTTTATTGGTTTTATGACCCTATTATGTCATTACCTATGTGCGATGACGTATTTCCTTTGATGAAATAGTCGTGGCACTGGACTGTTGCATAATAGAATCATGCCATCCAATAAACAAGAATATTTGTCTTTAACCCGTTTCTCTTGCTATAGCTTTTGTCATGATCCATTTGGTGTACGTAGGGGTCTTCTATGCACCCTCGCAAAGCTAATGATTAAATCTGTTCTGAGAAACGGTCTGATCTGGTTCTACATTGTTTGTTTTATAAACTTTACATGGTCTGATTAATACACAGTTTGAATTCTGATGTTAGTTTCTCCAACAGATGAATATTATTCATATTTTCATTCACAAACCTATTTTGCTGCAGTTTTCTTGGATCATTAGGCCAATGTCATTGCAATCGACACACATCAATCAATGCCGCGGCCTTTGATCTTGCTAATTTACTGGTTTATTTGCAATCATATTGCAAAGTGAAAGCTATAAATACAATACGTGATTTTTTCTGCTAGAAACAAGGTACGTGAAATGTTTCGTACTTGATATATATGTTACAGTGTTAAATTTTCTGATTAATATTGTTTTGTCAATTTAATCACTGTGACTGTTGTTACAGAATTTTGTAACAAACATTTTTTCAGTCAGCCTAGATAAGAAGGAAATTAAGACCGTAATTTGAATCTGCGATCTTCCCGACATCAACGGGATGCGACTATGACCAGTTGTTCCGGTTGCGATCTAGATTTGGCTACTTGATGTTCGAGGTATATCGGAGTTTGAGAGAAGTAACTTTACAACAGAAAGAAGCATAGACTCAGAAGATATAATTCAGCCGTGACACGAGAAAACCAACAATGTGGTTGTGCGCCCTGCACAGACTCAGATCAACATGGGCATCCGCCTAGTCTGGTCATACTCTTCACTTAGCGCTTAAAGGGTAGCTAAGAGACTAAGCTACCTCCATGCGGACAGCGAAGACTCTGATCAGACTGGGCGGATGCCCAGGCTGATCTGAGTCTGCGCTGGCCGCACAACCACATTGTTGGTTTTCTCGCGTCGCGGCTCATATATTGATTATATCTTAGAGCCAAATAAGTTTACTGTATCACCTTGATGCGAAAATATTTGACCTTGGCTGGGCTCGAACCAATATTTAAATGTTAATGTTAAAATTGGAAGATAGTATTTGTGTAATTTATGAAATAACTGGCCTCTTAGTCATATTTTTGACAGCTCTCTTTTTATATATGTTACATGTAATCTTATTTCAAGATATATTTTCAATAATAGGTGGGCTTCTGGAACATTGCACTAGTGGCCCCCCGTACTAATGTAACAAAATAACTAAGCTGAAAATGAACCAAAATCTGGGAAGAAATGCATAGCAGAACCTTTGATACAGATGCATAAGATATCAATAATTGTCATTATAAGCAGTGCTGCATAAATAATAAATTATGATGTCTTGATAATATGTCAACTGCAGACAAACAAGCTGCATCAAATTTAGCAAAAATAACCATAACTTATATGAATGAAAATAAGTCAGAGAGGATCTGAATCTCCACTTATGGGCATGTTTTCTCAGAATGCGACTCAATACAAGCTCAGGAAAGGCAAATTGAGCTGCATCTTGATAATTAGTAAACCGACCGCGATGATCGTCTCATATTTCGCGGTCATTAGGCCAGTTTCTTCACTACTCTCATATCTGTCTAAGACCTATCTTTTGATCTGAGTCTAAGCTTCATTTAATCAATTGTGAATGTTAATGGTACATAGACGGCTTATTTGAAGAAGATGGCAGCCATTTGCAAGGCCATGCACTACATACTTTGGCATTCTTACATGCAGTACTAAAGTGTCGTAGACGCAGTCGCAGGAACTTCTGTCTCTCTTTCTCTCTCTCTCTCTCTCTCTCTCTCTCTCTTAAAGACACATTTTTCCCGGTAGCACAAAATAATTGCCTCCAATAAACACTGCTTAGGGCCATAGCTGACATCAAAGGCTTGTCTTATCTAGACCATTATGTGGGGATTAAGCCGGTGATGTACCTCTATTATTGGGGACTAATATTGGGGAACTGCTATTATCCTGTTCAAGCATCTTCTTAAATAATAAAAATAAATAAAGAAATAAAGGCATATAAATGATTCAGAATAAATTTTATCTGTTTTTTTTTTAATTATCTTATTCTGATCTGATATAAAGTAAAATTTTATTTATGAGCTTATTATTTAAAGTTTACACACAAAATCATGTTTTATTATCTTGATCAGGATCTTTATTTTCAATTTAATCTGCGCATGCTGATTTTAATACTCACTGTTGAAATAACTGTTATTTGAGCAGTAAATATTCAAACAGCAGTCACATCTGTGTAGACTGATCAGGATCTTATTTTTTGCATTTAATCAGGAATCGCAGACTGTTCATGGGAACAGGGAAGACTGAATAGACTGTGCAGGCTGATCTGAGTCTTATGACTGAAAATGTTGAAATGTATAAGCACCTATTAACTCGGCCCTTCTATCATAAAAAGCAGTATCCGAGCAAACAAATAAACATTTTGCAACAAAGTTCAGCGTGTGTTAAAAACACAGCCTGATCCAATTATAATCTGTTTATAACTACAATCTGTCTTTTTCTTGACAGTTGATTTCCCTCTATCTTGCCACGTACCTGTATTTTAGAACAAGTGTTCCAGGGGCCATATTTTTAAAACGACTTAAGTGGTTGCTATGCAGTTGCTAAGGCTAATTTTCTATGAAGGAGATTCCCTACAACTACGAAATTTGCTCTGGTTCCTCCAGAGCAAATTTCACAGTTGTAGGGATTCTCCTTGATAGAAATTCAGCCCTAGCAACAGCATAGCAACGACTTAAGTGGTTTTATAAATATGGCCCCAGGATTTCCTATCTTTGAGCAGCATGTTACAATAGACGGCCATTAGGGTATTATGCAATCAAAAATATGTCCTCAAGGTTTGCTCTAGCACTCACATAACAAATGAAATATTGAATAAAGGATATTTCCTATTGTTTTCACTGTGAGATAGGCTGTTCGCTGTAGCCAAATTGCAAGGGCGATGTCATCGCTGGTAGAATCTCTGTAGCTCTATTACGTACTTATGCTAGTAGTCTGACTGCAAAATGGAGAGTACCTCTATCCGACGATGGCCCATTTGGCTCACTTTTCATTTCCACATTATTTCACAATGCCGAATTCTGAATTACAAAAGTCGTAGTACAAACTGAACGCTGTTTATGCGATGTCTTGTGTAAATTACTAGCGTTGACATGACTGACTAAGTTTCTCTGTCAACTTTTGACAATTTCATAACACTTCAACGAAAAGACAAGGTTATCGTCAAGCACGCTAACAGTTATCTGTATGAGTTTTTTGTATCATTTAAATAACCCTGTTAGTCTTTTGCCAAAGTGCCATGCATAATCATTCCCTTATTGCATCATTGAAATAGAAAAAGTACGACAGCAATGAGAGTGCCTTCTCGTCACTTATCTAGAAGATGCATACCTGGCACTGCGTATATGGCTAACCTCATGGTCGTCAAACGATCTTTCAGATCTTAATTTGACTTCAAATCAGGCGGTGTTGTGCCGTGTGGCGGCGTAAAACGTCTCCCCATACATCATTCATAGTTCAGATTATAATCTAAATCGTCCTTTGAGATCAGGAGATATATTTTGAGGTCACAAGTTCAGAATTTTTTTGATTGATATAGATTTATTCTATATCATCGCGGTTCAATAATTTGGACTCCTTTTAATACCAATCAGTTTTTGAATCGACTGGCTTGTTAAAATTAAGAAATTACAGCATGTAGATAATGCTTTTCTCTGGTTTTTGTCGCCAGACATTGCCACTGATGAGACTTGAGTAGCCGAAACTTCGAATTATGGTCCAATGTCCTTCTTTTGATTGTGTTGTCTGGTCTTGAAGAACAGTTTTTAGATTATGATTTGATTGGTTTGTTTGTAGCTGTAAAAATAAATTGGAAAATTCTCAGGAACGGACACAATTCAATCCCAGATCCCACCCGAGACACCATGTGGGAAAGATTCCTAGCTCATAACGCTTCTCTGGCTTAAAACCTTCTTTTAGTGTCAGGAGATGTGCATCCTTATCCAGGTCCTTTGTCATCTGAGCCATCTTTAGGTTCCACAGATTGCTCTTTTACGTCATCTGCCTCTATATTGGGAACGATCAATCTTTCGAAGCATCTATTTGTTCACTACAATATGAAAGGTTTATTTAGTAAGCTAGACTTGCTATTTACTGAGTTGAACAAATTTGACTTTTAGGCATTCACTGAAACTGAGTTAAACCAATCCTTTCTACAAGAATATATTCAAATTCAGTCTCATTGTTCATCGAAAGGATCGAAGAGGGGACAGTCATGGTGGGGTCATAAGTTATGTTAAGGATACACTTTCAGCGAAATGGCTGAAAACAAATGATATCGAACGTCTCTAAACAGAATAGAACAGAACATAACTTTATTCTGAGATCAATGTACAGGCCATACGCAGATGGCATAGGAGAAATGTATAAATAATTTCCATATAAACTCATCAAAAACATGTTTACATCAATTTCATACAAATGCACTGTTGTTATTATCATCATGAGAAAAGGTGCCTTATTTGTGGCTATGAGAACATGTATTGTGTGATGTATTTTACAGCCTTCCTAGTTCAGGTGCAGTGTATGTGTTCATCCATTGAAGATTCAGTTTCTCTTGCAGTTGGTTTTGGAATAACCAACATTATCGTAACGGGTGACTTTATTTTCAATATGTTAAAATGCTTAACTCACACCTTTTTCTAAAGGCGAAAGACGTCTGTGAACAAGAATGACAAATGGCATTTTACAGAGAGGTTTTTATTGATCATTTATTACTACTTGTCGTAATTTTTATAGAATAACTACTGCAAGTGAACAACCAAGCACGTGTTTTTTGTCACAGAATATCTGGAATCTGGTCAACCCAAACCCAAACTTGTTTTTTTCATTTTGGCTTTGAGGGTGGTATATGGGATCTGGTTGTATTAATTAGGCTCATTGCCTGTCTGTTTACTTTTCTTATCATGTGCGATATAAATTTAAAGAGTAACTACACTTCAGGAACTGACTGAATCAGATCCCCAACCCTATCCTCAACATCAAAGGGAAAGATTGACAAAGACATCCCAACAAACCCTGAAATACAGTCGTGATTTTCAAAATCCCACATGTTTGATTAAGAGAACATTAGATAGTATTCTCTAATAATTACGTACATGTTTTCTATAAACTAAAACATTAAACATTTATTACAGCACAACACCTAGACCATGAATGTTGCAAAGGGTATAGAATACGAAGTGCTGTTGACCATCAAAACAGCACCGAATAAATTTATACTTAATCGTGTCTTGATGACTATAGATACCAGCCTGCGATAAATGGAATCACCTTTCTGAGCGTTACCGCTCCTGTATCTGAAAGTTATACCTCTTTGGTGGTAGAATGTGAAGATACGGTTTCTGCAGTCGTAACAAAAATAAGTTTCTGCAGCTAAAGAACAAAAAAAGACTTAATATTTGGATGATTTAATCGTCCAGCAAGACAAAACCGTAAGTCACAAATCTTGCCCCTCTATATACAAAGAATTGAAAACATAATGGTATAGTAATTTTAAAGAGTAACTACACTTCAGGAACTGACTGAATCAGATCCCAAACCCCATCCCCAACATCAAAGGGAAAGGTTGACAAAGACATCCCAACAAACAATAAATTACAAGTGATAAGCCGAATCAGCAGCTCTTTCCCAAATAGGTGGCAACTCAGCTATCTTTATTGAACTATATAGTTTACATGTAGACCAACAGAAGGGTTACAACAGACTAAGCAAATTATACGAAAAACATTTAACAACTATTTTTACCTATTTTCTATTTTTATTATAGAAGGGTTAAATGAGACAACACAATAAATTAAACAGCACCGAACATAAAACAAATGCAACCGCAACGAAAGTACCGCCTTTGGACCTTACTTAACCCAATAAATTTATTTATTGATTCACTTTTGTGTGCAATATAGTAAAGCCTGTAGAACACTTGTATGTTCATTTTCTCAAATATACATCATACAGTATTATCCTTTCTCCATGTCCCACTTTAATCATTTTACTTAATCGATCAGTTAACGATCGTTTATAATTGCGTGTAAGGAAAGAATAGATTCGTGCGACTTCGTGACAAAAACGTATTTAGAAAATGCAAAGCGTCGTTGCTTCATCCCTTCTAATTAATAACATCTTAATACTTCTTTGAATATATTGTAAGCGGTGTGTAGAAACAAGATTAGATACCAGTAGCAGTTATAACAGAATGAGATACTTTTGTTTCTTCATTAGAAACAATATTTGGTGTTGCTCGGTTATGATTTTTAAAGCATGCATAAGGCATTTTATCATATGACGTTGCACCTGAGAGTGTTATACAGCCATGCATTAAAACGATAATCCACTACTAGATTATTTAAGGAAAGAATTTCATTTTTCTGGTGTTTATCGAAGTATAAACTACATTGGGCCGCTAGCAAAGTTTACTTGAACCCCTTCGGGGTTCACTTACTTTGCACGCGACCCAATGTAGTTTATACTTCGATAAACACCAGAAAAATTTAGTTCATTGCTTATTGCTTATATTTACATTCTTTTCTATCTATTACTTGACCACAAATTTGCGTTAGGGGCTACAGTTGAAGTAGAAAAACTTTTATACGCAGTTTTTCTGCTCAACGCGCGGAACAGCGTTAACGACGTCATAACGCCGCCTACGTCCAATCAGATGTGGAGAGTCATGGTTTATTTTGACGTCACTTAACGGCATGTGACATCGCGTGAACCGATGTATTTATTGAAGTATAAACTACATTACATTCTAATGGTTTACTATAGGTTTTTTTCAATAAGTGCACTGAGAATGTAAATATATGCAAATTACGTCGTAACGCTATGCGTTGACGTCCATACAAACGTCGCGTTTTCTAATGGAGAAACCGTAAGTAAAGTAATGTAAGTAAATTCTTTCAAAATTGATGTCGGATTAAAATTTCTTTTACACCAAGGCCTATCGGAACCAGAATTTTATGGTGACTTAGTATACAAATTCAAAAAGATTAAGGGTAGGACTGATTTTTCTAATCAATTCCGAAAAATAATAATACGTCACAAACGTATTGGCTATAATTTAAATGTTATGCGACAATCTGCATGCTTAGTGATTAACCCAATCACGGTTGATAACTTTGCTGCACTCTTTAATTGCACACCGGGGGATCGGGCGTCAGACTCTATGATGGCCCCGACCTAAAGCTATATATTTTAGTTGGTTGGGACCGGAGCCTTTTTGTCGGTTGCTTGGTCCACCGGGGCTCAACTGATGACCTTCTTTTGCTTCAGATTTCCAGTGGGGTTGTTTGGCAGGACAGGGATCTCCACCTGTCAGACGGCCCGTTGTATCTGTTGAGTCCTCGTCTTTGCTTTTTCATGGTATTGAAATTTGATTTATGTGTTTACCGTGATGATTCATTGACGAGTTAGAGGGTTATCATGCGAACCGAACAACCAACTAAATGTTTTGTACCACTTCAGATACTGAGGGTGAGGTTGGGCCTGTAAAATCGATTTAAGCCCCCCAGTAATTCATTACTGACCGTTCCAAGGCGGTAGTTCTGTTGTGGTTCTCTGTTGCCTGTTTTTGGTGTCAGAGTTTCTGTGATGTTTTACCTTATGAATGTTTTATTATTTTTGGTTCAGTTTGGATTGCTGAGTGGCCACCTTTTGGGAACAAGCTGCTCACTCGGTTGGCCATATGTTCTCTGTATCTTGATTATTTGTAATCTTAGTTGTTTCCAACTATGGTTTGAGGGCTGGATTTGGATTTTGATTGTTTCAGTTCCTGGTCTTTGCATACTTTTTACTTTTATTTAAAGAGGGTTACTCATTTGGGTTGCCCCAATCTTCCATGAGGCCCTCAAAACAAATACAAACACAATATACATAAATTACATAGTAACTAGGCAATGAAATACTTGGAAATCAATAAAATAAAAAAATCTCATGACACATAACTATCAATCAAATAGAATTATTAACTTGACATAAGGCAAGTTTGGTGATGAAGGCATACTGTCCAAAAGTAAGTTAAAATACTGAACTATTTCTAATAAAAACTATGCTTGTGTCATCCACTTAACAAGTTTATCTGAAAAAGATCTAACTGTTGCAGTAGTCGTAATTTCATTAGGAATAGTATTCCAAATAATGGGTCCCGTATACGAAATACTTTCCTTGAATTTAGTTAAATTTGGTTTAGGAATAGTGAACATCTGATTACTGCTTGAAATGGATCTAAGAGACATGTTAAGTGAATTCAATGGTCTTCTTTCGAATAGCTCACACACATATTCTGGAACCAAATTATTTACCACCTTATACATCATTTTCGCTTTGTTTAAGAAAACACTTTCTTCAAATGACAACATTTGCAATGTTGATTTAGCGCTATCAAAATGTTTTAGTGCAAAATTTGCTAATAAATTGCGATTTTAGTGTCCTATGATAAACAGAATCTTGCACTCGTGCTCCAGTATTACTAAATTTATTCAACTCATTTGGGAAAAAGATAAGATGCTCGGCATAGCCTCGCATCTTATCTTATTCCCCAACTCGTTAAATAAATTCAATAATACATGGGCACTCATGTAAGATCCTCTATAGAGTAGGCAACACCAGTTTCTATATTTATCCCATACTTCGATACTATTTAGCATTCAAAAGAGGATTCTTCCATCCCTATTGCACAATAAGGTGTTTTCGTGCAACTGTGTAGCTTGCAACGCAACTATGTTAGAACCATATCAGACACTGCGCCTAGTCTATATTGTTTGCAAAGTTTGATCGTATTAACAATTGTAAGCTAGATATACCAGTACTCTTCATTTTCCCAGTTAATGGAACTCAGTGAATTTCAGACATTAGAGTCAGCAGAATTTTCCTACTTACTTTTGACAAAGGATGCAAACAAACAAACAAGAATTTCCTACTGACTTTTGACAAAGGATGCAAACAAAGAAACAAGAATTTTCCTACTGACTTTTGACAAAGGATGCAAACAAACAAACAAGAATTTTCCTACTTACTTTTGACAAAGGATGCAACATAAATAACAAACAAACAAACAAAAACAAAAACAAAAAACAATAAGGCCGATGGGGATGGGGGAGAGGGTCTGGAAGGGGGATCATGGAGCATAGTGGGGGCACAGACGGTTATGGGCACTGAAAGGATATTATTATTCATGTCATTAATGTTATATATTGTACAATGCATTCAGTTTACGTAGCATTGCAAAATGCTAACATGAAACACTGCAAAGAAACAAGAAGGAGCAAAAACTCAACCATCATAAAAAGAAAGTTCTTGTTCTTGTTAGTGACATATAACCCAGACCTGTTTTACGCAACTGTGATGTATCAAGAATATTTTCAAAATAGTATTTACGTTATGGAGCGAACGTGAAACTCCAAAATGCAGACATAGTGTTTAAAACCATAAAGGGGAAATAACTTTTAAACCATGAAGCCATTCTCAACAGTGGCACATCTTTATGACTTGTATTCAAACAACCAACTAAATGTTTTGTACCACTTCAGATACTGAGGGTGAGGTTGGGCCTGTAAAATCGATTTAAGCCCCCCCCCCCCCCCCCCCCCCCAGTAATTCATTACTGACCGTTCCAAGGCGGTAGTTCTGATGTGGTTCTCTGTTGCCTGTTTTTGGTGTCAGAGTTTCTGTGATGTTTTACCTTATGTATGTTCTTATTATTTTTGGTTCGGTTTGGGTTGCTGAGTGGCTACCTTTTGGGAACAAGCTGCTCACTCGGTTGGCCATATGTTCTCTGTATCTTGATTATTTGTAATCTTAGTTGTTTCCAACTATGGTTTGAGGGCTGGATTTGGATTTTGATTGTTTCAGTTCCTGGTCTTTGCATACTTTTTACTTTTTGTATTTCTGTTATTGCGATCAAGACCATCAAGAGGAAATTATTCAGGAAGTATGAGTGTGAAAGCTGATATTCCTATGTGCGACATATTGTCATTATCTGCTCTACATTACCGCATAGTATCATGAAAATATTCCGAATGGATATGAAAATATAGAGCGGACAAGAAATGGCAGCTCGAATGTCAAAGGGGAAATAGCTCTGAAAGTATGAAAAGACTGTCGTTCATGTAACCAACATATCGTCATGACCTGTGCTTCATGACTCTGAGGTACCATAAAATGTTTCAAAAGGTATTCACGTTATGAAACCGACATTGAATTATAACTTAAACAAACAAGAGTAGATAGCCCAAAAAAGAAAGAAAGCAAGAGTTGTCATTCATGTACGCAATACATTGTCCTCAGCTGTTCTACATACAGTATCTGTGCAAGATTACGAAAATGTTTCGGTGGGTATTTAAGTTACACAGCGGACACGAATGTGCCCAAAACACATTGAAATCAAAGGGGGAGAGCTCACAAGTATGAACGTTAAAGTTACTTTTCTTGCAGAGCGCATCTTCATGATATCTTTGACATAATTTTAAAGTATCCTGAAAATATTCCAAATGGTATACAAGATACATTTTACAGCGCGGACAAGAACCAGAAAATGTGTTTATGAAACACTATGCCCCCAACCATATGCTTGCCTCTAAAGAAGGCTCATCCCATAATGTTTGTACCTTTGTACCAAAGGCTTCAGTGTACTAAGTCGAAAAAGGGGCTTAACTCGATCAAAAATGTACAATTCTTTTCAAAAGTTAATCAGGTCATCTACAACTTGGGCAATATCTTCCTGCAAAAAATCATGATCCTAGTGTCTGGGGTTCTTTAAGTATTTTGTTCACAAGGTTCCATAGGCTTACAATGCATTAAGTTCAAAAAGGGCATAACTCGGTCAAAGATTCATGATTTTTTTCAAACGTTAATTAGGTCATCTACACCTTGGGTAGTATCATCCTGCAAAAACCCATGATCCTAGCATCAGGGGTTCTTGAGATATTTTGTTCACAAGGTCCTACAGGCTAAGTCTAGGGCATAGCTCTAGAAAAACATGGCAGGTGAAAAAAAAAGAAGACACATGTGTTCACTTATTTTCTATACTGACCATGTGTAAAAAGTTTTAAGTTCTTAGCTCTTACCATTCTTGACAGTATGTTAGGGTACCTTTGTATAGGCTTCAATGCACTAAGTCGAAAAAGGGAATTAACTCGGCCAAAAATTAAAAAAAAATCAAAAGTTAATCAGGTCTTGTTCACCTTAGGCAATATCTTCTTGCAAAATACCATGATCCTAGCATCAGGGGACCTTAAGATATTTTGTTCACAAGGTTCCATAGGCTTACAATGCACTATGTCGAAAAAGAGGCATTACTCGGTCAATAATTCATGATTTGTTTTTCAAAAGTTAACCAGTTCATCTACTTATAAGTCCTAATGAGCTGGCAAAGTGTCAAGGCTCCAGCTTAAATGCTTTCTGAGATATCTTGCTCACAAGGTTTCATAGGCTTACAATGCACTAAGTCGAAAAAGGGGCATATATCTCAGTCAAGATTCCACGAGTTTTTTTCCAAAAATTAATCAGTTCGTATAATCATCAGTCCAAATAAGCTGGAAAAGTTTCAAGGCTCCAGCTAAAATACTTCTTTGAGATATCTTGCTCACAAGGTTTCATAGACTTACAATGCACTACGTCGAAAAAGGGGCATAACTCGGTCAAAAATTCACCTTTTGTTTTCAAAAGTATATCACTTCATTTACTCATCAGTCCTAATAAGATGGCATAGTTTCGAGGCTCCAGCTAAATACTTTTTGAGGTATCTTGCTCACAAGGTTTTAGTATGATTTTTTTCTCAAGGGGCATAACTCCAAAAAGGGAGACAACTCAGACAAGAAAAAATACGTGTCAGCTATTTTTTATGACAAATCCATATGAGAAATTTCAAAACTCTAGCATGCACGGTTCCTAAGATATGGTATGCGTGACAGGTTCCATAGGCTTACAATGCACTAAGTCGAAAATGGGGCATTACTCGGTAAAAAATTCACGAAGTTTTTTTCAAACGTTAATCATTTCATCTACTTATCAGTCCTAATAAGGTGGCAAAGTTTCAAGGCTCTAGCTAAAATACGTTTTGAGATATCTTGCTGACAAGGTTTCAGTTTGATTTTTCTTAAGGGGCATAACACCAAAAAAGGGATACAACTCGGACAAGAAAAAATATGTGTCAGCTATTTTTTTTTTTATCACAAATCCATATGTGAAATTTCAAAACTCTAGCATGCACGGTTCCTAAGATACAGTATGCGTGACGAACGGACGGACGCACGGACGGACGCACGGATTCACGGACAACCCAGAAGCAATATGCCCCCTCAACTTTTTCGAAGTTGGGAGCATAAAAAACGGACAGACGGATGGACGGTTGCCAGGCTCAACGCTATATCCTCCGAACCTTTCGGCCCAGGAACAAAAGTAAAGATTATAAGAAAATAATGATAATCACTGAGGAGAAATAGCACTTGTGATAGCTATATGCCTGTGTTTCTATTTTATTTCTTGCAGTTTTTACAAGGAACTAACATATAATTTTGTTACACCAGACACTGTATAGTTTAGGCCTAAATTCTATCTCAAGTGTAGCAAAAACACCATCAAAACTCGAACAGGATATCTTTTTTTATTTGATCAGTATCGCCCAAGAGAGATGTAATAGACCTAGTTATCAGATTAGTCTGATACACTCCACTGTCACAAATATGTCTCAAAGACCGTGCCTACTGGTAGATCGTGTTTGAAAATGAGTGCTACTTTAATGCACTCTTTTAATGGAGACGATTATGACAATAAAAGTGTACTGTGTTGCACATTTAATTATCGCTCAAGCAATGAATCAAATTAATTGAGTATACTATCTTTGATGCTTTGTTATGTTCCTGCATTTTTCGTTACGTGACATGTATTGTTGTTGCTTTGCTGTGTTCTTTCTATATTTGTTGGTCTAGTGTGGTCTTGCCACTTTCTTTTGTTTTGGTGTAGTCTTGCTATTTTTGTTTCTTTGGTGTGGTCTTGCAATTTTTATTGCTTTTGTGTTTCTTTGCCATTTTTGCTGCTTTGGTGTGTTCTTGCTACTTTGGTTGTCTCGCCGTGTTCTTGCCGTTTTCGTTAGCTTGATGTATTCTTTTTGTTTTTGCTGCTTTGGTGTCTTCTTTCAATTCTTTTGCTTTGGTGTGTTATTGCTATTTTTGTTACCTTGATGTATTCTTGCTTTTTTTGCTGCTTTGTTATGGTCGTGCTATCTTTTCTTTAATGTGTTTTGCTATTTTTGTTGCTTTAGTGTGTCCATGCTATTTTTTATGTCTTCATGTGTTCTTGCTATTTTGGTTGTCTTGACGTGTTCTTGCTACTTTTATTACCTTGTCGCATTCTTGCTAATTTATTGTTTTCATGTATGCTTGCTATTGTTTTTGTTCCCTGCTATTTTTGTTGCCTTCATGTGTTCTTGCTGATTTTGTTGCTTACATGTGGTGTTGCTATTTTTGTTGCTGTCGTGAGTTCTTGCAATTTTGTTGCTTTCATATGTAATTGCTCCTTTGTTGCTTTGAGGTCATTTTGCTTCCAGAGTCCATTTTTTTTTAAATTTATACATGCATGGTTTCGAGTGAAACTTCGTGTGATTAGCAGAGTATTTTATTTCTCGAGTTTTCTACCACGCCTCACGATAACGACCGGGTATTATTATTTCCTTCGTCGTTATTCCGCCTGTTGGATTTCGATATTTTGAGTAAATGTTTGCAGATTTTCTTCAAACCGGATGTGTGTAAAGGCCTTAGGTGGTAGGGGATTGCGAATGAAACAATTTTGATAATTTCCGACGAAGTTATGGCACTTCTCAATATTCAAAATTACTATTTGGAATATTTTAGTAAAACGACACAGAAATGATCGAGGAAGGACAATCAGAATTTTATCTGACGGGGCTCTTTGCACCTGCTTCAAAACTATTTACATGTCCAAATATGTATTTGGCCTGTAGTTTCTGTACTATTTGGAAGCTCTTGTTGAACTTCGGTAAAGTTGAACTTCGGCAAAAATGATCGAACTAAAGCTTCCGATTACAATCAGTATTTGCACAGACATGACTGTATTCTCTGCTCTTAAAGGAACTCTTTCAAACAATTATCTACTCTTTCCACAAGGCACATGCGCAAGAAGTGGTTTTGGCCTACAAATCATTAGAATATCTTGGTGAAGTTCACAGGTTTGATCGAAGTGAAGTAAGCTTGGTGTTCTACTCTATTCTATCTTATCATCGTGCGATGTAGTTGGGTCACCCGCAATGACTTTGCAACAATCCGTTTCCTTTTTGTCCTGTTTTCAACCACCCTTGTTGTGCTGGCAAAAACTATTCCTGTACACTTTTTGATATTGTCCTGCAACCTCTTCATCTGTCTACCTCTTATTCCTTCTTCCTTTTCCTTTCCTTGTTCCCCGAAGAATCGTTTGCTAAGCCAGAAGTCCTTGAAATGTGACCAAACCGCATTAGTTTCCGTTTCTTCACCATGGTCAGGAGTTAATCATATTCCGCAATATCTGCCTGGATCTTTCTGCGAACATCCTCCTTAACTATGTTTTCCTTGTACTAAATGTTCGATAACCTTAGGTAGTATTTCACTTCAAAGACCTGCGCTATTTTCTTTAACTCTGCTGTCAAGGTCCACGGCTCATGGGCATAAGGATTTATGCATATGACAGAGGAGCGCATCTGTTTTATCTTTGAACCAAGCGATATGTTGTTATCTGTCCCAGTTGGCTTCGGCTTGGTAGAGCTGCAGTGACACGTGCAATCCTTGTGAGAGCCTCCGGTTTTGAGGTATCATTTGAGAAAACTGCTCCAAGGAACTTGAAGCTTGTAAAGGTTCCCAACTTCTGTTCTTTTTACTTGACCTCCTTCAGTGCGCCAATGGCGCTGTTTGTCATCAGTTCAGTCGTTCTTGGCAGTGATCATCATTGCATTCCTTATGCAACTTTGTGGAGACGTTAAACTAGGGCGTCTAGTTTCTGCTGTCCCTCAACAACAGCGTCAATTCCATCGGCAAATTGTAGACAGATAATTGTTCTGCCACTTATTCTAAGTTTTTCATCATTTTCTTCCGGAGTATCAGCTATTATCTTTTCGAAAAACACAAAACTGTTGAAGAAAATGGATGAGAGAAGGCATCCATGCCTTACTCCAACTGTTGTTCTAAGCCATTCTCATGTGCTGCCATTCAACTGGAATGCACTTGTAGCCTTGTGGTAAGGTGCTCAATTACACGAATTAGGAATACGTGACAGATCTGTTTCAATTGCTTAGTAACAACTCAAATGATACACCTATAAATATAAAAAATGTGAAATTTGTAAACAAATGCACAGCTTGGGTGAAAAGTTAATTAAATCGAGTTAACCCTCAACCCTGCTTCAGCCCCCCCCCCCCACTCCGCCCCGCCCCGCCAATTCGCCATTTCATTATTACTTTATCTTGCAGATAGTTTGGTTAATTTAGCGGGTTTACACCCAACGATATTCCTGATTTGATATTTCAATATTAGATTATCTTGCAGATACTTTGTGTAATTTAACAGGGATTACGGCTTTATACCCCCATCGCTATTCCGTACATGATATCTCAATATTAGATTATTTTGCAGATGTTTTGCTTAATTCTATGGGGTTTACAACCCCACCGCTATTCCTTATATGATATTTTAGTATCTTGCAGATATTTTGCTCAAGGGCCATATTCATGATGTCTGACTGAAGAAAAAAAAAATCCGTTGATTGCATGAGATGTAAAATGTTTTTATTTTTGTCCAATTCAGGAAATAATTTACATGATTACTTCTAATTAGTACGATCATACTTAGATTAAAAGCTTCAATGTCTTTCTCACATTGAAATAGGAAAAAATAAAAGGCGGCGTAATGTAAAAATTATACCTATCGTATGTGCAAACAGCAAATTCGCAGATCAGCTTGTGCATTAAGTTTGCAATGTCTGATTAGGGTACTTCCTGTTCGAATGAATAATCTGAGCTTCGTTACGCAAAAAGTGGCGTAACGCTTTGCGAATACCGAAGACGCAACCAGGGTCCGAGGTTATAAAACTTGAGTATAATATTAAACTCAAATTAACTCAAAATAAAGCACACTGATTGGCTGCTGTAGCCAATCAGTGTGCTTTATTTTGAGTTTGAGAATGTATTCAAGTTTTATAACCTCCCGACCAGTCTGTGAACCCGTGCAATATACAGCCAATTGTCAAAATTCTTTCCCCAAATTGTATTTTCCATAGTCTTTTAATGCATTTTCAAATCTGCAGGGAACTTGCTGTAGCAATACTGCTTTTTGCATGACATTAGTTTTCGTATGGTTAGTAAGAACAATAATTTTGATTTATATGAGAGTTGATCCAGAAGTAATGTCACCGCAGCCATAAAAGCGTGTAGAAGCAACAAACTTTTGTATCGAGGTACCTCAATCTATTTGCATTACGTTCTGAAAATGTCATAAAAATATAGTACAAAGTAACTAAGATATCGAGATAGACAGAATGCATGGTAATGACACGCGCCGCACGTCAATGACGTTGTTGACGTAGCCTACCAGACGAAGTTTCGATATTGTGCCATATCCAAAGTAGCATATTCGTTATTCCAGCATTGCACTCATGTCTGTCAACCCATGCTTATCTCATCTTTTAATATTCTTGAACAGCCCCGCAGTTCATATTAAAGAATTTACACAATATCAGAATTGCAGAACATCGATCTTTATATATGGGGTCCAAACAAGAGTGGCGTTATTGTCTGACATTGCACATAAAGGTCTTCCAATTTTCGGACGATTCTCTAGGACTTAGATGCACCCTTATCGCGCTGATTGCACCTTTACACAAACCTCACAATAACTGTTCTGTCACCACATGTCGAACTAAACAGTTCGAGAGTCTCTAATGGTGATATTCCTAATCTATGACTTAACCGCATATATGTCCACTGACGCGTTTCTCAGAAATCGACAATTCTACACTCGACAGTAATAAGCATTAGCACAAGCTAGCGAACTTTAAACTGCAGTGACGCCATTCAAGTTTTAACAGTGGGTGGCGGAAATATATTTCGTCATCATACCAACTATGATGTTGGGGATAGGGTTTGGGATCTGATTCAGTCAGTTCCCGAAGTGTAGTTACTCTTTAGATTTCCATCTGAGTTGGCGGGTTAGTTTGATTTTGATTTGCGATTGGCTTCGAAAATTATGTTCACTTAATTAACGTTATTCTAACGTGCGGCGCGATGGTGTCGGTGACTTTCTTTGAACGTCTATGTAATTGGAACGGATAAAGATTCCACCATTGTATTTATTCTGTAAATCAGAACTGAATTACAGCGTACTAGATATATTTTTTTTATAATAATGCTACATTGAATAAACGCACAATGGACACAGTGACATTACTTCTGGATCAACCCTTGTATTCCAATTAATTGTCCTTTTAGAAATATATTTAAAGGCAACACCAGGAATTTTAGCAATACTGGACGACGTCACCATTGACGTCAATAGAAAACTGCATTTGTGAAAGTTTTATTGAAGCTGAAACAGTTTTAATTCAATTATACGTAGGTTTAGGGCAAGCTAAAATTTGTTTATATTGCAGAAATCTTTTAGGTTTTTAAGTATGCAAACATTGTTATGAAAATTTGAACACAAGCCTCACAGTAAAGGTTCTTTCGCACTTGCAAATGCACTAAAGTCAATGGAAATTAAAATGGGAAAGACTTTTGACACTTGGCTGTAGCTAAAGCTTTCTTTGTGTCGGAAGATACGTTAGTTTAAACTTCAAGTGTGCGAATGACATAGAATTTGATAAGACTACGTGGATGCGTAGGTTTGCCCGAACCTTGCTGTTTGCATATGCATTATACCTTTTGCGTGGACCGGCTCATCTTTGGATAGCGTGCAAAATAAAGAATCATCTGCCGGTTAAAATGTGCATTCTCTATTTGCACATGCTGCTGGTCCGGTTTCACGCAACGCTTCTCAGTTCAACTTTCAGTTTCCGAGAAAAAGCTTTTGTAATTGTAGATAATTAGTATGTGGTTCAGATCACTAATATATGATAAATGCGACGGGTTTTTGTATTCTTTGAAAAATATTGTCCATCTAGTTATTATATATCATTTACTGTAGAAACTATACCGGGAAACGTTGGTCAGTTATTGTAATTATTAAAAGCTTTTACTAGCCAGAGATATCAAACTATTCTGATCAGACTGCTTATCTAGTAGGATTTTCGTCCTGTTGATTGATGACATTACCATAATTTTGACATGTCATAGGAACTTTACTGTATCTCATCGCGTTTTTAACGAAACCCGTTTATTTTGGAACCCTCTGGATATGATTTTTTTTTTCAGTGCATGATTTTAGTCCGGAAGAGTATTAGTACCAGGCATACTTTTATATTTTGTGTTTCGTATCTCGAAATTTCAACTTAGTATCTCGAAATTTCGACTAAGTCGAAATTTCGAGATAATAAGTAGAAATTTCGAGATAATAAGTCGAAGTTTCGAGTTATTAAGTAAAAAATTCGAGATAATAAGTAGAAAGCTCGAGATAATAAGTCGAAATTTCGAGGTATTAAGTAGAAATTTCGAGATATCTAACTAAAAACAAAAGTATGCCTGACCCTAATACTCTTCCATATTTTAGAATATGCTATGGTGTACACGGGATGTGGTACCAAAACAGACTTTGTTATTGCAATGAGTTCGCAGCAGTCACTTTAGTTCATTTATATATGTCTGCCTATATATGAGTCGCGACACGACAAAACCAGCAATGTGATTGTGCGCCCGATCAGAGTCTTCGCTAGGCACTTAAAGGGTAGCTAAGGGTCTAAGCTACCTCCATGCGGACAGCGAAGACTCTGATCAGACTGGGCGGAAGCCCAGGCTGATCTGAGTCTGCGCTGGGCGCACAACCATATTGTTGGTTTTGTCGTGTCGAGGCTCATATGCTGTTCCACTGAGTCAGATAGGAAACTTCTATGGAAGGAACTGAACCACATCAGAACCTAAGGTTACATTTACAATATAAGCATTTGAAACGGTTAAGTACTGACGATTCAAATGCAATGACTCTGGTGTTGTTTGTTGCCACATGGTTTTGCAGCCAGTGTGTCCATTCATTGGAATACACTTGCAGAATGCCCACGGGAGAGGGGTGTATGTCCCCATGGGATTATCAGAAAAATAACACATATTCCCCTCTGCTTTCGACATATTTTCATCATGTAAATCATCTACAACTGCAGGTAAATTTAGAAGGCCACCTCCTGTAATAACTCAAGAAACGTCGGAAATCCTTGCAAAACACGGCAAAATATTCACTACTTCTCTTTTTTCTATATTCAAAGTGGACTGGTTTTGACCAATTTATCTTTAATATATATCTGCAGATTTTATGATCTAGTTATTTCTCCAAAGTTGTACAATTTTATCATGAAAGACAAAACTGTTTTTAGTAAGGGTACTTTCACTGATCTGGCCAGAAATTCTGCAAATCTAACGTTGCACTCACGTGCAACTTTTGTCCATCTGAAAACTTGTTCATTTACAGATACAAACATAACAGTTTATTTCATTTGGATGATGTTAAGGCATCATAAATAAATTGACTTCAAAGACTTCTTAAGTTTGTCAACTTATGTTTTTTCTACACTCTATATCACTTTGCCACATAAGTTGATCGAAGAAAAACTTATAAATTTGAGCCGCGACACGAGAAAACCAACAATGTGGTTGTACGCCCAGCGCAGACACAGATCACCCTGGGCATCCGCCCAGTCTGATCAGGCTCTTTGCTGAGGCCTTAAAGGGTAGCTAAGGGTTAAGCTACCACCATGCGGACAGCAAAGACTCTGATCAGACTGGGCGGATGCCCAGGCTGATCTGAGTCTGGGCTGGGCGCACAACCACATTGTTGGTTTTCTCCTGTCGCGGCTCATTTGTTTGAGTGGGCTTTCCAAAGGCAAGGTTCGCCTTTTCTTGCCTGTAACGAAAGAAACGCTTTCTTTACTTCTGAACACCGACACTGATCTATAAACTTTGGTCATGTTAAAATATGTGTGAAACCTTAACATAACTTTTAGACAATATTTTCATTAGATTTGGTACTAAATTATATAGACAAATTGTTGGCATTCCAATGGGTACTAATTGTGCTTCTCTTGTAGCGGATTTTTTTTATTTTGCTGTGACAGAGATTTCATGACTTTCCTTTCTGATGAAAAACAAGCTGAAATTATTGAAGCATTCAACTCTAAATCTAGATATCTAGACGCGATTTCAAATATTGACTTTGAAGGCAAGGTGAATCGAATTTATTTGCATAAGCTGCAGTTAAACAAAGCTAAGGCAGCCTTTATCGGAGCCCCATTTTTGGATTTACATTTATCTATTTCAAACTGATTTGTTTGATCCAAATATATGATAAACGCGATGACTTTGATATTGACATTGTAAAGTTTCCAGTCATGGATGAAGACGTTCCCCGTTCTACCTCTTACGGGATTAATATTTCTTAACTTATTTGGTTTGCTAGAGTGTCTAGTCATGTGACTGAAGTCAATGTCCGTAATAAAAAATTAACTGCTAAGTTTCTCCAACAGGGCTATCAGTATTGTTAACTTCGAAAAGCTTTTTCCAAAATTCTATCGCAGACATTACGATTTGGTTTCTAAGTTCAAGGTCGGATTAAAAAGTCTTTTGCAACAGGGCCAATCGGAACAAGAATTTTATGGTGACTTAGTCAATAAACTCGAAAAAAATGTATGTTCGATTTTTCTGATCAGTTCAAAAAAAATCATACGTTACTAACTTACTGGATATAACAAATATAATGCTGCAGTCTGCATGTTAAGTGGTTTACCCACTTTGCTTCCCTCTTTAGTTGCACGCCGTTTGGGCGGAAATCAGACTCAGTTATGAGCCCGACATAGAGCTATTTATATTAGTTGGTTGGGACTGGAGTGCCCTACCTGTTGCATGCTTATTCGGGGTTCAACTATTGGTTTGCTTTTGCTCTGAAATTTCAGTGGTGCTGTTTGATACGCCAGGGATCTACAGGTGTCGCAATACGTTGTTTCCATCGAGTCCTCATCTCTGATTCATCAGAGGTCGTATCCGTGATTTTTAATTTTTCTGTGATGATTCGTGGATGGGTTAGGAAACTCTGGTGCATACCAATTAGCTCACTAAATGTTTCGTACCACCGAAGAAGCAGGCGGTGAGGTTTGGCGCCAGTTAATCTTGGTTGGGTTCCCTCTCCCCGCCCACTCCCCCAGTAATCTTTCGCTGACCGTTCCAAGCAAGGCGGTACTTACGTTGTGGTTTCTCAGTGTTACATGTTGTTATGTCGTCTTGTCTATGGTCTCTAGCACTCTGGTAACTTGTATAGCTGCCAACTCTCCTTTCTTGTTTGATTTGTTTTGTAATTTAAAATAAAAAATAGGTTAAGATAGCTGTTGCTTCTGTTTTTGATGGGAGATGAATGACCACCCGTTTGGAAAAGAGCTGCTCATTCAGTTTACCGTGCATGTCTTTCGTGAACTAATGTCAGTTTGTGTGTGTGTGCTTCTTTCCCTTTTGGTTTTGAGAGCGTGATGTCGGATTTGATTGCATTCGTCTTGACTATTTCCAATCTTTTTACTTTTCAAAGCCACGATGGCATTTTGAGGGAGGCTCCTGTCGAACTACGCGTACACTGGTGCAACTAACAATTATGAGCGTACACATATGTTCGAAGTGGTAGCCATTGGTTGCGTTTTCTGAATCAAATGCCATGGTTAATGCCTTCTTTACTGATTGCATTTCGTCATTAATGAGTCACAACACGACAACACCAACGAAGTGGCATGCGCCCACCAGCCAAGACTCAGATCAGCCTGGGTTGGTCTAATCAGTCCTCACTTTTAGCATGAAGTTAGCTTCGATCCTTAGCTACATTTTAGATGCACAACGCAGACTCTGCTCAGACTGGACGGATGTCAAGGCTGATCTGAGTCTTTCCGTGACGCACATGCAACTTTATTGGTTTTGTGGTGTCGTGGCTTAATTTTAATTCGTATAGTGGCTCAGTCTGTTTACTCTTCCACATGGTGCAATTATTATGGTTGTTGTTTTCATTTCATTGGTTCTGTGTTTAACTGCATGTTAACCCCCAGAAACATTTGTTTGGGTGACTTTTGTAGGCGAATGCAAGTATGCATGTTTCTGATGGGAGATTGTTTGAAGAGTGCAATCTTAATTCCAAGCAATCTGCTATGGGTCTATGGGTCACCGAGCCATGCCGTCGTCGACAGAGAAATCTTACCAACAGCTTTATTTAATTGTAGCGTGAACAAAAAAATTTGATCTTAAAATTAATAAATAAATTGTAAAACTATGTTAGCATAATAACACCAGATAGAACATTGCCTGTGTTTATTGTTGTCTTTCAGAACAAATACAGCTTATTTATAGATGCCGTTGATGTTCCCGTTAAACATACTTTTGTCATGAAATTTATTATTTAATTCATCCTTTCCAAACATTAAACTTGACAGAAGAGCCAGTTTCACTTAGGTGCTGGTTTAGTGTTAATGCTGTTCTCTTGAAGTCTATGAGCAGATAGTTAATAGAGTAACTAATAAACAGTTAGGTTCATTTGTCTACCAACGTGAAAAACCCCACAATGAACTTTTGCGAGAAAGGAAAACTGACCGGTTGAATCAATAATTTGTCACAATCGTGCTATTAAAGGTAGGTTCCTGAACTAGCGATAACAATTATGTTCACAAAATAATTTTGTCTTTTTCTGGGTAGTATTGAATTCTTTTATTTTTCTGAATCTGTTGCTACCCAGAAAATCGTCAGATGTTAAAGAAAATAGTCGTCTTCCCTTTTTGTTTATTTTCCATCGTTGGAATTCCAGTTCTAAAAATAGATATGATATATATCTATAAGTGCGCGATTTCTGATGCCAGGTGTGTGCAACTATGGTTACGTACCGTTGAGCCACTTGGGTAACGTCGATACGAGAATTGAACAGAACAGAACAGAAATTTCTGATGCCATTCTCCAAAGGCAAGTTTTCTCTTGCCGTGAGCTCTCCTAGAGGTCCTGGCATGGCGGATGGGTTAAAACTATCCCAAAATGCAATGCAGCATGACATCAGCTGCGTTATCTATTTTTGGCGCGAACTAAAAATAGCCCTAACTGGTGTGCGAAGCAGAGTTAGGAAATCCCTTGCAAAACAACTTTTTCTAATAATTTTTTGATTTACACTTTTAAGTGAAGCTATTAATTCCCTTTTTATAAGTGCTTTCCAACCAACTTGAATGAATGATCATCGAAAGTATGATGCATTCCAAAGTACAGGAACCTACCTTTAATTTACATGAGCTGGTGTCGTCTAACGAGGATGTCAAAAATAGTTCTGTACTTCACACTTTTTCGCCAGCTACAATAGGGATATGATATTGAAAATGATAAGGCTAGTGACTACTGGTTTTATGACACTATCAAATCATGAACAAAGAATTATCTCGTAACTGAGCTCCCGCTTGTGTTATTGAGATTTTTAAGGGTAACTAACGCTGTTTAAGATTTATTCATAAAAGTGTGTACGAATAAAACATCTCTATGAAGATTCTCGATAACACAGCTCCTGAGAGAACTGCTAAACATTTTACCATGAAAATACAGAAAAATTGGTAGATAAATGAAAGACTAAAAGCAATAAGCCTGAATTTCAATCTTTTGACACAAAAACTCATTGTCTATATCTGTATCTGTATCTGCCAGGTACTCCGAACGCCTAATTGATATTGTTGTTTTATTTAGATTTAGGTTCAATTTAGAAATTTGTGAGTATGTATCAGCTGTGAAATCTGCAAAAACATTGATTTGGTATTTGATGATAATTATGAGGGATGATATTATGAATAATGAAGTGTGATTAAAGATGATCAAAATGAGTAAATTAGTATATGATATGTGTATCGAGTTTCAAGCTGGTCTAGATTAGCTTGACGGTTCTGGAATTTCGTCCTGTTTTGACCAAGTTCAAACTTGCTCTCTCTCTCTCTCTCTCTCTCTTATCTGCCTGTCTGTCTGTCTGTCTGTCTGTCTGTCTGTCTGTCTCACCTTGATGTTTTTCCTGTATTTTTATCTTCTTTCTCTGAATTTCATATTTGGCTGAAATCATGTTTTTAGGCTTACTCTTCAACTCTCTCTGTTTCTCAAACCTTATTATTAGTGGTTGCCGTGTGAACGTAAACTGACAGTGCTTCTGATTTTATGTATATAGCCACTTTTCTGCCATCATATACGTGAATGTATAGTTTTCCTAGGAGAAGAACCAAATAAGCAAGTTGCTTTCGTTCCAATTCTAATTGGCCTTTCCAATGATATATGCATGTATATAACAACGCCAAGTATCAGCCAATAGGATGCCCTATGATCATTTGCATTATTTCTGAAATGCCCCCACGCACTTTCGCTTTTATAAAATGTATTGCGTATTTGAAATACAAATTGCAGAAGGTAAAAAAGTACAAGGCACAGCATTAAAATAGACGGTTAAAAAATAACATTAGGCAAAGGATCCCATTTTGTTGTCCCGCTTTTGCATAATTTCATAGCTTAAACGAGGAACCAAAATTATGAATCCCTGTTCCCCTTTCTTTGTGCTAGTTATATGACACATTAAGAAACACATGAACAGAAATGTTGTCATCAGTTGTGAAGACTGTACCGCTTTTATAATGATATGCGTTTTGGTAGGACTATGGAGACGAAGAAACATTTTTGGAGTCATTTGCCATCCCTAATCATGTTGTCATTCTGTATTTGATAAAAATTGTACTATTTTAGCCTTCATAACGACCTTTTGGCCTTATATGTGTACTTCATTAAACCCTTGGCAGGAAATTCCTAACGGAAAGACCTGTTAATATGCTACATGTATTTGGTCGCAGGTGTTTGTTGCTTGATTTCATTAAAGCTCTGAGTTCTCGTCTTTATATCTCTTATATAAAACAGGGACATTTGATATGCTGTGATTATCACGATTAATAGCTTCTTCATACAGCAAAGCAAGTGATTCTTGGTGATATACAAGGCTTTTTGTGTAGAAATCAATATTTTGACAATGAAATGTCTCATTATTTTAGAAAACCTATGTCTATATTTTACCATACCTCATATATAAGGCATCGTTTTTATCAGCTTTGGCACTTATAGCACCAAAAATGAAAATATTTAAATTTGCAAACAGTGTATGTCCAGATGAGGCGGATCATGATGAGCTGCCTTATCTGGACCTACCCGGTATGCCTTTTGTTTTTTGGATTTTCAATATGAACGAATTTGGACAAATATAATTCTTTTTCTTTTTTTTTCTATCTTATACGAAATAGTTTATTTTCTACACTGTTCACCATAATCCACATTATTGATGGTGCCTTTAACATTTTTGCATAGTTTAATGTTACTCATTCCTATTTCTGAGACAGGGACTGTTATAATATACATAGGATATTAAAGGCATGAGAAACAGCAAAAATTCTGAGCTGGTAGTGTTCTGAACAAAATATTTCTGGCAAGGTATAGATGACCATGTCAAAGCTCATATCCCTAAAAGCATGTTTACTAAAGCTTTACAAAAACTATGCGCTGTTTGCCGTTCGCGTCTAGTTGTTGTTTTTGTTGTCGTGGTGTTGTTTAACGTCCACAGTAAACAGCTATGGTCATGTCGGGACGGTCAGTTAACCTAACCACACTATTCCTTGGCTGGCTTAGACTTCCTAAGCGGTTAACCAGTACTAAGTGCACTTACTTTCACCTGTAACTGACAACTGCCCTTCTTGAATCAGCGGAAGGAGACACGACAGTAAGTGGCTGGGCCGGATATCGAACCCAGGACCTCTGGCTTATAAGTCAGACGCCCTACCGATCGCGCTTCGCGGCCCGGCTCGTTTGCGTCTAGATGTAGGCCTATAGAATAAGACTGAATAAGAGCAACGTACCCTCTGTCAAAATTGCAATTTTCCCAAAATTTTCGCACTTTTTCGAAATGAAGTCACATATTTGAAAGCCAGCAGCAGTCACAAAAAAACTGAATCCGTCTTATAAGACCGATATAGGTTTTGGATTGCTTAAAAAAGAAAATAAAGAAAGAAAAAGAAACTAAGCAGAATTTTATGACTGATTTTGGGCCATTCTAGAGAGGAGAAACCCCAGTTTTATAACCCATTAAAGACGGTGCTTTAGATACAGTAAACTCTTGATATCTCAAAGTCAAAGTTCTTCTCAAACTACTGATATCGCAAAGTAAATTTTCTGGACCCAGAAAATTTACTTTGAGATATCAGTAGTTTCAGATGAGAGGAGTTGAAATGTAGATAAAGTTAGAGAATGTGTCCAAACGTTTTTTCCTTGAAAGAAGAGGATCTTTCAGGTATCAGTGCTGGAGATATCGAGAGTTAAATGTATTTGGCCATTCTAGAGGTGGAAAATCCCCGCTTTATAGCATGTTTAGTCAGGAAAGCATATAGCTTGCATTCTGATATTTTCTGAGCACAAAGTAGAGGACATATTTGGGATTTCTTGACTAACATGTGATACGTAAGATAGAACAAAGCTCAACAAACGTCTGAAACAGGCCCCGAGGTTATAAAACTTGAGTACATTCTCAAACTCAAAATAAAGCACATTGATTGGCTGCTTCCGAGCATGTGCTCGGAAGCAGCCGATCAGTGTGCTTTATTTTGAGTCATGCTGGGAAAC
Organism: Ctena decussata; assembly: GCA_963989385.1. Taxonomy (NCBI): domain Eukaryota; kingdom Metazoa; phylum Mollusca; class Bivalvia; order Lucinida; family Lucinidae; genus Ctena; species Ctena decussata. The sequence continues at coordinate 92,370,007 of OZ022501.1, forward strand.
AGCCAATTAGTGTGCTTTATTTTGAGATTATTCTCAAGTTTTATAACCTCGAACCCAGCATGACTTATGCAGTACTGGACGGACACACGGCACCAAAAGCGCGCAACTATGGTTACGTACCGCTGAGCCACTTAGTGAACGTCGTTAGGAGAATTGAACTGAACTGAACTGACTAATGGATTTGGGTAAGCAGCCACGTCACAGTTTCATAATGAGTGTTTTCAGGCCACCATTTGTATAGCATAATTAATACTTTGTTCATGACGTGACGTTTTCATAACACTTTAATAATAACTAGCCATAGTAATATCAGTTTCAGTATCATATACCTATTGTAGCAATGTGTGAAGCAGAGAATGAGTTTTTTGACATCCTCGCCAGACGACACCAGATAAGGTGTACTAATTGCTTGGGTGTCGGCAAACTATTGATTAAATCGAGGTTCAGCTCGCCAAAGTTCATTGTGGTTTTTCACCTTGAATGGACCAATATACCAAATCCAACCAACTATTTAATTACAGACAACAAAAGAGAAAAGCATGAGAATGAGAAAAGTACAATACAACATATATCAAAGGCTATACAAAATACCTAAAACATTAGAATAATATATTAAGCAGCTGTTTCTACCTTTTATAAGGGCGATACACAATGGGGCTAATTTTCAAATCATTGAAAAAAGTTCGTTGGAGCTAGGAAATAAGTATAACGGGGGCTAATTTTCCTGGCTTTTCTTAGAAGTCACTGAGACTAATCCAGTTGAATTTACCTGAATTTTCTAAGAGGAAAATACAATATTGTTGAGACTTAGAATACAGTTCTGTTCTAGTTAATTTAGAAGGTTTTGCTGATACATCGTCAGAAGCCTTCCTGCTTACACGCGCTCTCAAAATAATTCTCGTCTGGCTCAAGATTGTGTTCAAGAGATAAAAATAGAAAGGACTTCTTCGATTAAGGCGAGGATTTTCCCCATTAGACCGGTGCGACAGGTCCGAATTTTCAAAAGTATAAAGTGTGCAAATTTTTCTTAGCGGAGCTTCCACAAATATGTAAGCCGTATGAAATCAGATCATTTGTGATTCAGACCCAAAGACATGGGGAGATAATCCAGTCTGACTCTACCTACCCTTAATTCAAGGTTTTCGCATACCTCAATTTTTGAGGTAATAAAAATATTAAAATCAGTCATTCATTTCAAACATTTCTGTCATAAATGCATGCTAAATACATGCATATCACAATACAAAGCAATGATTTTCTTCTTGTTACGCCTGACTGGCATTTAAACATGCAAAACCACAGTTATACTTCCGGTCAAAGCGGCCAAAAGAGAACGCTTCACTATAACTAAAATACAAGTACTTTCCCCCCCGTGACCCAGCATTTCCTTCATGCAGCAGACTTATACGATGCAAGTACGCAATATGTATGAGTGGGAAGCTGGGTCACGGGGGGGAACGATACTCAATAAGCCAAAGAAGAAGAATGGTCAACAGTAGCACTGTGATCTTCAAGGATTTTATTGTGTACCATGACCTTGAAATGAGGTCAAGGTCACATACATACAGTCAAAAGTATCCAGTGTTATCTGTTATGTAAGTAATGTAAGTCAAAAAAGGGTGAAATATACAATAAATCATTATTTCAACGAACAGTTTGAGGAAAATTTACAGTTTATCTCAACAATAACGTCAACGTCAACGTATGTTTAACGTACTTTACATAGACACAAACACTTGAAAATTCATTTTCCATGCAAGTTACAAGTCATAGTCATAAATGCAAAGCAAAAGTCAGTGATCCGTATAACTTTTAAATCATGGGGAAAATTCACGCCTTAATCGAAGAAGTCCTTAGTTTCTCAAACCACAAAACAAAACTGAAAGAAAATAAAGAGCTATTGTTTACAGGTGATCAGAGCAGAATGCTAGAATTACGACAAACAGGCTTCGCCTTGAAATGGCTAATGGCATCAACTATATTTATCATATGACGTCGCATCTGAGAGTGTAATAAAGCCATGCATTAAAAACGATAATCCACTAGTGGATTGAATATGCAAATTACGTCGTAACGTTTTGCGTTGACGTCCATAAAACGTCGCGTTTTCTAATGGCGAAATCGTGACGTTTTAGTGCAAAATTTGCTAACAAAATGCGATTGAGGTGTCATATGATAAATAGAATCTTGCATTCGTGCTCCTGTATTATTGAATTTATTAAACTCGTTGGAGAAAACGATAAGATGCTCGGCAGAGCCTCGCATCTTATCTTTTCCCCAACTCGTTTAATAAATTCAATAATACACTTTTGTCCACAGCCTACAAGTTCAGATTCTGGTGAACTTTTCAACATGAAAATGTTTGTTTACATAGATGGCTGATAAGCAGCTGTAACTGTTGCTTAAGTGGCACCCTGCAGTAAAATATTGGTCAAACTGTTTGATGTTTAAATTTTTACAAGCAGTATAAGAGCTTTCTGTTTTCTTATGCTATTAGAGGCTAGTTTACAAATAACCATAACAACTTTATCAGATCCTTGGATGAAGGGACATTCCATAGTCTGTGCCATATAGTAAATACATGAACACTCATGTAAGATCCTCTATATATAAACTACTAGTAGTTTTTCTGCATGCAACATCACCTTCATCTTCCGCACATCAGTACACAAAGAAAGCACGTACAGAAAGCAACACGGAGAGCTGTTGAAGATTAGGTGGCCACAGTGCTAGCATCGAGTGTGGCAAACATTGAACCATTGCATATCAGAAAATTACTCCTCTGTCAAGTAAGATGGCTAGGAAAGAGGGCAAAAGAACCATAACCAGCGTGACAAACATGAAATATAACAGGGACATACACACCTTTTGTAGTTAAGGTTTTTCTGTTGATTTTGTTGTATATTCTAAAAACAAGAAAAACACAAGTAACATTTTCTCTGTGTTGTTATGATGCTTTCCATGTATAAGTCGACTATAACTATGAATTTCCTATTTCATCTGTAGGCTTTCCTCTTTCAGTCCGACCTATGACTGGCCCTACGCCTTTTCTGCCCAAATAAATTATCTGAAATTCAAATTGTGCTCTTAAAAATGCGATTCAAAGTCTGCTGTCCGATTTTATTTTCTTTAACAATATTATTACGTCAGTGATGCAAAAATGTAGGCTTTTATAAAATCATTAGAGCTTTAAATGTGCGCGCTACATGCAAAATAGCTAGGGAGCAACATTAATGTGTTCTATGCACAGTCTTAAGTCATTTTGGTTGAATCATGACGCAAATAGTGTAATATAAACAAGAAAATTCTTTAAAAAAGATATTGAAAGTAAAAGAGGCATGGTGCCAATTGTAATCATTTATCTATTGGCAATGTAGCGCAAAGACAGCTTCGCATCAACAGGGATGCAACGTAATCACAGGCTAAGGATTTACATATTTACATTTTACGCATTTATTTATTTTTCATAATCCAGATCTCTCTCCTTCCAAGGGCTCTGACCTACTCGATCGTCCTACATCAGTCTAACTGCTGCTATCAAAATGATATTGAGTTTTCTGTGAGTCCCCATATGTGATATAGTTATCCATGTCTATGTCTATAATTTTCCCATAGGATGGAAGGGACTTAAATGTATTAAAATTAGCTGTAGTTCTAAAAGCATCTGGTACGGAGTTCACAGCATGCCTGTAACTGCAGCGTAACGACATGAGTATTTACCATGCCTTGAGGATTTTTCTTTAGGCGCTGGCAATATAATATCTAGTACTCTTGCTTCTAAAGGATTTAACTATTCAGAACTTATTTCTTCACTATTGTACCATGTGGCAGCCGTAAATCGCCTCCACGTACATCATCATAGTGCAGATTATATTTTCTGGTCCGTTGGGATCATTGAGTTTGTTTTGAATCATTTGGAAATAGATGCATGCTTAAGCCGGTGGTAGGGGGCGCGACCAGTGTTGCACATTTCATTAAAAAGAACTGATGGAGTCAGAAGAAAAGTCGTGAAAGTGGCACCGCCCCCCCCCCCCCCCCCCAACACACACACACACACACACACAAAAAAAAGATCAGTCTGATCACTTTCAATTGGTTTTAAGTAATTCAACCAGTTTACATTTATATATCAAGGAACTAAAATTTTTCACTAATATATATTGCCTATGCACGAGTCGAATAATATTGTTAAATTTGGACTTACTTTTTTGATATAACTTTTAACCCTTCTGTACAAGTATCCAAAGTTCTCGATAAGAGGGGTATTTTAGGATAGATGCAAAATGATTCTTGTAACTCTAAAAATGTTTTGTCCATCATTGCACGTAAAAATAGTAATAGTCCTGACAAGATTTTGAACGCTAAGGGATTCGTAGTAAGGGGAACTTTGCTATTACAAGAAAAGCAGATACTCCAAATTCACGGGACAGTAGGGAACCTATTTTATATATTTTTTTCCGCGATATTTACAGGACACAGTTGCCTGGGGACTATGTTTAAATAGCAATGTTGAAGAAAAATGAAAGACGGCTCATATAATAATTGTGACCTTCTAAAGTTAAAATTTGCAGTGGCTGTAAGATATACCTCTTTCATGTGTCCTCTAGAAAATATACATGCGTTTGCAGAGTTGTCCAGACATATCACAGCTTTACATGTTTTCGCTATCAGAAGTTCTGTCTTTATGATACTTACCGAAATATGACGTCACGATCAGAACTTTCTGAACATCCTTCATAGCTCCATGCGGACAAGATGACTGAGCAGACTGGGCGGATTCCCAGGATCTGACTCTTTGCTAGGCGCACCTGCCATTCTGTTGTTTTTATCGTGTCGCGACTCATTAATTTATCATTGTATTGTAATTCTCGTAAGCACTGCAAAAGGCTGAGCTGGGGTAAAATTTCGTCACTGGAGCATCCCACTGATACTGTCATAAAGTAATGAAAGGCAGTGCTACGATTGTGGCATTTGTAGGAGTTGCTTTATTGGTTTAATTTTTCTTTCAGGTATGTTTGTATCTCACTTCCTGTCTCAGGGAGACTGCTCAAAAGCCTCTCGGTAGGATATATGCTAAAATACGTAATGTTTCAAAGGGCCGTTAAACCTTAAACAAACACGCAAAAACATAATTGAGCCATGACACGAGAAAACCAACAAAGTGGTTGTGCGCAGAGCGAAGACTCAGATCAGTCTTGCTATCCGCCCAGTCTGGTGAGAGTCTTCGCAGTGCGATTAAAGGGTAACTAAGGGTCTAAGCTATCTCCATGCGGACAGCAAAAAGTCTCTGATCAGACTGGGCGGATGCCCAGGCTGATCTGAGTCTTCGCTGGGCGCACAATCACTTTGTTGGTTTTCTCGTGTCGCGGCTATATGAAGATGCCCGGAAAAGGCCGCAACCAACCTAAGACACCAAAAAGCCCAAACACAAAGAAACTGTACAAAAATACAGCAACATCAGTCTGGTTTTACTTGTTTACTATTTCAAACCATAAAATGAAACAGAAAGCTAAGTCTGCAGGGATAGGCCTAGTTCAAGCCAACCATATATACTGTATATTTGGACAGCAACTCTGAATGTCTACGAAAAAGCGTAAAAAGGATAAATTTTGTGTGATATCTACATGTACAGACGTGTTTGTGAAGATTACCAGTTAAAAGTTTATTCCGATAATAAAAATCATCAAAGTGACATACAAATGCAACCCCTTTGCAAGCATGAATATAAACACCATATACTTTATAAAGATAAAAATATCCTAGAATTGGGGCACCTAGATATCTTTTACAGAAAAAGAGAGAAAAATATTCCCTAATTAAAGTATCTAGCCCTATCTGACAAATCTTTTGAAGGTTAACACCCCTAGAAATCAGTTTAAAAGAACGCGGTGGCGGAGTAAATGAACTGATTTTCACTCTTATCTTGTAATACAGAAGAAAGATTCACCTTGTCATTCGAAGACATCTCGACGACAAATTGTTAATGCACTTTTAATATTTTAATGACTAGATTATTTCTTTGGATAAAAGAAAAAAAGATTATAAGTTCTTTGAAATAAAAATGCAAATGTAAGCAAAACATTGAAAAGATGTAAGATACTTTATAGTAATTTGTTCGGTAAATGTACGTTTTTTTGTAGTGGCTTTGAGTGTTGGCTTTAGTGGGCGACTCATTAGACAGATTTCTGTTTTGATTCTTCTTGGTTGTTTTATATATGAGCCACGACACGAGAAAACCAACAAAGTGGTCGTGCGCCCAGTGCAGACTGAGATCAGCCTAGGCATCCGCCTTGTCTGAGCAGTCTGAGCAGACTCTTTCCAAATCGCCTAAATGGTAGCAAAGGGTCTAAGCTACCTTCATGCGGACAGCGAAGACTCTGATCAGACTGGGCGGATGCCCAGGCTGATCTGAGTCTGCGCTGGGCGCACAACCACATTGTTGGTTTTCTCATGTCGTGGCTCATATTGTTAGTTGCTATGTCTGTTATTGATATATTGTTTGTGATGTTCAGGCTAGCACGTTGACCACCTACATGGAAAATGGCTGTCCATATGGCTGCCGCTGGTGTTGTCTTTGGTGATGTTTAGTTTTGTGTTGTCTCTTTCCCACATGGTGTCTTGGGTTGGATCTGGAATTGAATTGTGTCAGTCCTGAGAATTTTCCTCCTTACTTTTGTAAGTGCATGCTTTTCATTTAATGGCATTGTGCATGCGTATTTCCTTATGCAGTTACTATATACCAATTACAGTTTCTAATAAATGTTGTTTAAGCCAAAACATTTTCAAGTGGTTCTGACTAAGAAAAGGTACACAAATGTACTAAAGAGTCTGAGGGACATTAGCACTGTTTGCCTTAGATATTAGACTTTTTAAAGATAAATTAGTAAAAATGAAATAAGTCTGACACCCCTTACATTGGAAATGGACCTGTCAAAGTAGCTAAGCAGAAGACTACACTGGCCATAAACGGGTCAATCGCAAGCTCTGCTGCGTGCTGCAAAGCTCAGTGTTAACATGTTACAGCAAGCTCTGCTGCGTGCTGCAAAGCTCAGTGTTAACATGTTACGCAAAGAGTTGGGTGACTTCCTGCTACCATATGAGCCGCGACACGAGAAAACCAACAAAGTGGCATGTGCGCACAGCGAAGACTCAGATCAGCCTGGGCAGGTGCCCAGTGCGATCAGAGTCTTTGCTTGCACTAATAGGGTAGCTAAGGGTCTAAGCTAGCTTCATGCGGACGGCGAAGACTCTGATCAGATTGGGCCGACGCTCGGGCTGATCTGAATCTTCGCTGGGCGCACATGCCGATTTGTTGGTTTTGTCGTGTTGCGGCTCATATAGAGCAGCAAGCGGTTTAAAGCGAAGCATTTACATATATTTAGAACTTAAAATGAAACAGTACGTGCCTATATTTTGCAGGCATGTATATAAATTGTATATTTGTATGTTTTCAGGTATCTGTAAGAGTACCCGCAAAACAAACCCTCAAACAAACTATACAGAACGGATGGTTCAGTTTGAAATTGAAATAGCTTAGAGCGTTGACCGATTTCAAGGACACACCAGCCAAAGGCTCAGTACATCGACGCCACCCACAAATCAAACCCTCAAACTATCCTGGACGGATGGTTCTGTTTGTTCAGTTTGTAACTGCAATTGCTATGAGTATTGACCCATTTCAAAGGACACACCAGTGAAACGTTCAGCACATCGACGCGACCCCAGATCAGAATACTTCGTCTGTTTACATAAAGAGTCCGAAGAACTGGCACCAATGCACGACAGAACTATTAAGCACAATGAAGACACAAGGCATCCAGTCAGTCTCCTTGAGGAATGCACTCCACACAACCACTCGACGATGGACGTAGAGAGTTCCTGTGTCGAATACGGGTATTCTTGGGTAAATAATACAATACCAGGTTGTTATTGCTTGAGAATACACGTAATTGACAAGGTAGATTCAGCACATCAAGGGCAGAACACTTCGGAAAGTCGTTTCAGGGGCCGTGTTCATAAAGCCACTTAAGTCGTTGCTATGCGGTTGCTAAGGCTAAATACCTATAAAGGAGATTCCCTACAACTATGAAATTTGGTCTGGAGGAACAGTCTTACAAAGACAAGACTGTTCCTCCAGACCAAATTTCATAGTTGTAGGAAATCTTACAAAGACTGTTCCTCCAGACAAAATTTCATAGTTGTAGGGAATCTCCTTCAAAGAAATGTAGCCTTAGCAACAGCAGAGCAATCACTTAAGTCGTTTTATGAATACGGCCCCAGATACAAAAAAATGCTTTAAGCACATATTTCTTTCAATATATATTGTGGACACCGTCTTGACATGTACATCTCTTGTGATCTCAAAACATAGGGGACCAGAAAGTTTGCGAGAATAGTAGTTGAGACAACAGTTGTACTTTAATCACTGCGTATAGGTAATTAAAACAGTAATTTTACAAATTCGTGTTGTTTAAACAAGTCTGTATATGAAAACATAACAGTTTTTTTTGTAAACCGTATGTCTTTGACAGTTCCAGCTTTGGTAAGAGATTAACAAAATAGGATATGGGCCACTGAGCTTCCTGCTCGAAGTAGACAAAAAATCTGGGAAGAAAGGACAGAAATCTGTGAGAATGTTGCACCACTAGCAGTTGAAACAGTATGATCAGATAAATACCGTTTGTAAGCTTACACACGAGACATGTGCGTTGTGACAATAGCGAATGCTCAGGTTGGTCTGAATCTTTGCTGTTTGTGCATGACCTATCGACACGGTTTTAAGTGACTCTGCTCAAGAATGAATAAACGCATATATAGTATTCCTCTAAATTATTGAGAATTACATTTTGACATACAGTTGCTAGCTTTACATGTTCAACGATATTTTAAATAAGTAAAATACAATAAAAGAACTTCATTTTTAAGTTTGATATATAAACATAACAAGTTTATGCTTGCGTCAGTGGTAGGTAAATATGGGCTAGGGTAGACCCCTGTAAAATCATGTCCCTTGATTTCAACTAGGTTTTGCTATACTACTTTTGCTTGAAATAGACTATCTTATATGAAATAGTTTATTTTCTCTATTGTTCACCATCAACTACATTATTCATGGTACCTTTATATTTTGCATAGTTTTAATTTTACTAATTCCAGTTTCTAAGCCAGGGACCGGCTGTTATAATATACAAAGAATATAGATGGCATGAAAAACAGCAAAAATTCTGGGGCCGTATTTATAAAACTACTTTAGTCGTTGCTATGCTGTTGCTAAGGCTACATTTCTATGAAGGAGATTTCCTAGAACTATGAAATTTGCTCTGGAGGAACAGTCTTTTTTAGACTCTTCCTCCAGAGCAAATTTCATAGTTGTAGGGAATCTCCTTCATAAATATTCAGCCCTAGCAACAGCATAGCAACGACTTAAGTCGTTTTATAAATACGACCCCTGGTCTGTTGATATTTTCAGACAAGATATAGATAATCATGTCAAAACTCATATCCGTAAAAGCATGTTTACTTAGCCTTACAAAAACTATGGGTTGTTTGCAGTTTCCGTCGAGATGTATAGAGTAAGAATGAATTAGAGCAACTTACTGTCCGCCATAATTGCAATTTTCCCCAATCTTAGGCACTTTTTCGAAATGAAGTTATTTGTTTGAAAGCCAGCAGCATCTACAGCTAACAAGCTCTTACAAATTCTTTTTCGGTTCGAAAACACTTAGATCACTAGATGAGACAACCATTCAAAAATTACTTGATTTGTCATGATCTTTTCCACAATTATTGATTTTATTTGGTAAGGGTACATGATTTTCCAGTCGATCAAAAAGTCTATTGGTGGCACATTTCAAGGGGAGTAACATTTTTGACTCAAAATTTAAGTTATACTGATATGATAAAAAATCACAGAGGGATAAACAAGTAAACAAAGCTATTATATAAAGTGTGTATATGATCTGCCAACTACCAGTGCTTAATTTTCACTTTTCAAAATAATCTGAATAATTTTGAGGAATACAAGTTGATATAGATAGCCGAATGGAAAGGTACTCCTGAACAAAATAGTTTCAGCTCTGAATGTATATCCAACTTATGAACCAGTTTACATGAACAGAGCAAAATTTGAGATGAGATGGCCGTTTAAATGAGATGGCCATTGTAGAATAAAGGAGATGGCTGCATACTCTCAGGGTCCTAGAATAATACCTAATTTGTGCATTATATGTAGGCCTTCTGTATACGTGATACATAATTTGTAACTTATATGATGCAATGTATGCCAATTGTGTATTATATGTAATCAATTGTATCAATTCTGGTTAACGATGTTTTCAAGGCTGTTACGAAACGAAAAAGAGTCATGGTTCCAAAACTACTTGGTCATCGTGGCTAAACAGACTTGTTTAGCCACGACGACCGGATTGTTTTGGAACTCTGACTTCTTTTCGTTTCGTAATAGACAATTTTCGTTTCGTAGCAGCCCTAGTATATACATATTAATCAGGATGTGTACTATAATGACAAATTTGTGTATTATGATATATAAGCGCATACACTTAATACAGTTCATATGTAATTTTTATTTTACCGGCATGCATTTGTACATAGTGTTCTTGATAATAAAGACGCGATTCGTATTTCTTAGAAAAGTCTCCTGATAGACACATTACACTGTAATGCCGATAAGTGTTGAACAGAAATAACAATATCTTGTTCATATATATGATAGACTACAGATAAAAAATGACCTAGAAGATGTTCATATGTAAAATTTGTCTCTTTGAAGCTGATATTTCTTAGCTATACAAAGAGAATACCAATAACGTCGTTTTGAGAATAAGAACAACATTGACGATTTAAAGTCCCTCGTTGTATAAAGGTGAGCAACGTCACGACAAAACCAACAAAGTGGCACGACAAAACCGACAAAACCAGCAAAGACTCAAATCAGCCTGGCTGGGCTTCCATCCAGTCTGATATGAGACTCGCTGTCGGTATTACGGTAGCTGAGGCCCTAAGGTAGCGCACAGCGAAATCTAAGCATACTGGCTGGTCGGAGTCTTTGCTGGGCGCTAATGCCGCTTTGTTGGTTTTATCGTATCGGGCTCATTTACTTAAGACACTGGGGCACATTAAAGTCTCCATAGTCCTATCAGTGGCATATGGATACACTGCCGTGTTTACTGCCATGTTACAAAGGTATACATTTTTGTGATTTCTTGTTTACTTCCCTGGATAACAAGGGGTCTGCTCTTCATGGACAAAAGTTGATTATACTCGTAGTGCAGTAAATTCTTTCCTTAATAACACTCCCCCCCCCCCCCCCCCACCCGACACCAAGGGACAAAGAAATGAACAATACAGAGTTGCTTCCCCTAAAAGTGTATCCATTCAACGTAACAAATTACCATGGTTACTGTAAAAATACAGAATGTGTAAGAAAAAAGACTATTACTAATGAACTGAAGACGGAATGTGAAACAGTACAAATTCTGACCAGACTGCTCCTGAAAAGCCGTCTGATTTGGGCTTTCCCTGAATTCTCGGGCTTAATGTCTTGATATTTTGGATCATTACGTTATGTTGGACAGACAAAACAATGGTCTCTGGTGGAATTATAGGATGTTGATAATGTCACACAATCATAATAGTACATATCTTGTATACAGTGCTTCTCTAGGCTTATTTCTGGGTCTGTCTTATTTAAAATTTTAGACCATTTTATATCCTTGTATTGCTACTTGTAATATTTATTAGAATTTTTAGAGTATTTTATATCCTTGTATTGCTATTTGTAATATTTATTAGAATAAGTAAATTAATGAATAAATAAAATAAACAAATTTTAAAGCAAACTTATTTATGTTATGCTCAGCTTCCCAATAAAACCATGCTTGTATTTTGGCTAGTCCGGCGGGTTACCATTTACTGAAGGAAAAAGCTGTGGGACAAAAAGTATAGACCCATTTAGTTTAAAGAAATATAATATGAAAAAAGTATCGTTCTCGCAATGTTAAAGAATATTGATATTAGTTTAGATGGCAGAAAAAAAAATCATAAAATGGCTTTAAATTACCTAAGCGTTGCTTCTGTCCGTGCAGTCGTTAACCTTTTCTCTCAATAAACATCGGAAAGGGTGAGAATGATCCTTGTAAGTCGTTGCATTTCCGTATTCTCCCAGTACCTAGGCGGACAACCAATCACCGCGATAATAATTGAGCCACGACACGAGAAAACCAACAAAGTGGTTGTGCACACAGCGCAGACTCAGATCAACCTGGGCATACTCTTCGCTAAGCTCTTAATGGGTAGCCCCGCCCAGTCTGATCGGACTCTTCGCTAAGCGCTTAATGGGTAGCTGAAAGTCTAAGCATGCTTCGTGCGGACAGCGAAGACTCTGATCAGACTGGGCGGATGCCCAGGCTGATCTGAGTCTGCGCTGGGCGCACAACCACTTTGTTGGTTTTCTCGTGTCGCGGTTCAATTATCTGAATTGGGCTCGTTTACGAACTTGGTCAGTTCCGTGTTTGTTTTATCAAATGTATTCTTTTTGAATTGTTGGTGGCCTCGCTGCCTGTACAAAGTAAAATGGGCTGTTTAAGGCAATATCGTTATCATAAGATAAACAAAAAAATCTAATCTTTTCACATGACATACAATAACTTGTATAAGAAAGAATCTGAGGCTATATTTATAAATCCACTTAGGTCGTTGCTATGCTGTTGCTAAGGCTGAATTTCTATGGAGATTCCCTACCACTATGAAATTTGCTCTGGAGGAACCTCCAGAGCAAATTTCATATTTGTAGGGAATCTCCTTCAGAGAAATTTAACCTTAGCAACAGCATAGCAACGAATTAAGCGGTTTTATAAATACAGCCCCTGATGTTTAGATACATCAAGTCCACTATATTCTCTCTTAAGGCGTATTAATTTACTGCAAAGGGAGGCCAGTTATCTGGAAGTAGTTTAGTATTTGTCTCCCTTCCAACAATAGGCTACACTTAAAAGAAAGCAAATTGCTCTCAGAGAAGAGAGAGGAAGAGCAACAATATAACCTATTTGGAGAGGTGGTTCGCCTTTAAGGGAGGTATATGCCACATGTACTCTATAGGAGTTGTTGCCCTTATAATCTGGTTCCATTGAACTTTATCCATACACAATACGCTCCTTTACCAGCCAAGGGTACTAAGACCACTTTGTTCCCGGAACAAAGTGGACTTAATACCCTTGGCTAGCGAAGATGACACATGTCGGTGAATTTATACATTTCCATGTTTTCTCGCCATTTTTAAAAGGAGACCACTTTTGAGAACTTCTGTTTGCTTCCTTGGATTACAAACCCTGACCAACCCTTCCAAAATTCAGTTTTATTCCTAAAGGAAAAATATGCTTCTAGCCTAGAGGAGCAAATTTGTTCGTATGAGAGTTTTACTCTATTGGAAAGGGCGAAATTGGTGGCATTTCTTCCCAAGAATGTGTATCCATTTATCTTAAATCCTGTCGCATCATTAATACCATATATTATACTTTGATGACGTAATTATACGGTGGGATTGTAGCAATTACATAAACACTCCAGACTTTGAAACTGCCAAATGACATGTACGGCATGCCAATAGATCCACCAACGTCTTATTTAAACAATTAAAATCAATGTTCTCCATAAAAAAGCTATACATGAAAATCTGAACATATTACAATTACGCAGTAGACAAAAATGTGGGTGCATCATAATTTATTTAGATCTATCTCGTGTATCATAACTTACCAGAACTATCTCATTAGTTGGACTTCAGGAAATGTTAAATTTATAACCAAATCCATGACACGAAAGTTGTGCCATCTTCGCATATTACCGTCCTTTCATGGTTCCAATTTAAAGCACCCTCCACATTCGATTTAAACAACAATCATGATACGAATTGTCCGTATTAAGAGTAGCCATTTAATCCAGCCATGTCAGTCCATTGATTGGACTAGCTACCACAGTGTAGCTCCGACTGACTGGGTATAATCGATTCCGCTAATTTTCGCTTCCTGCAGAGACTGTACATCATATTTGGCTTCCGCCGAGACTGTCCGCGAACTCTTGCTTCCTGCCGAGACTTCTGTACATGATAAATGGCTTCCTGCAGAGACTGTCCGTGTGATTCTGCTTCCTGCCGAGAGCCTCGGCAGGAAGCAGAATCACGCGGACAGTCTCGGCAGGAAGCCATTTCTCGAGGACAGTATCCTCTGCAGGAAGCAAAAGTTCGCGGACAGTCTCGGCGGAAGCCAAATATGACGGACAGTCTCTGCAGGAAGCGAAAATTGGCGGAATCGATTATACCCTGTGTAACTGAATACTATTGCTGGCTGGGGCTTAATTCCGATGCCTATTTTGGCACATGGTTGTACCTGAGTAGCCTGTGGCAAAAAGAAAAAACTACCAGACTGCACTGTATGGTTCACCAGTGTACTGAGATTAATCTGAAATAATTGGACAATGTGCGCGTATAAGAATACTTAATATCATGTGGTCGTCAACAGTTTCTGAAAAATCACTGATCCAACCTTTTTCCCTTACATTTGCATTTGCTTTCTCCAACTCAATGGAAGCCTCGTATAAAACTTGGCTTTAATAGGTCCAAAATGACTTTGGAAATTTTTGAAATTGTTTTGCTTACATCAGGATGCCTTTGGACAAAGGTCAAAGACTGACCTTCACCTTAGGTATCATATATAATCGCGATTTCATTTAGCGGACTACAGATAAACTAATGTTTATTTCAGAGACTTAAATAGTTTCTGGGAAATGCAGTGTCAAGTATTTTTCAATAAAAATGCACAACAAACAATCTACAAAGAGTTCAAAGGTGTACCTAGTGTCTTCACTTGCACAAATCTGATAGTAAGCAGGGTCAAGATGCTGTTTACCAAGTTGCAACGTCATCGGCCATTTGGTTCTAAAACGTTTGAAGGTTTTTACCATATATGGTCATTGCAGCCATTTCAGTTGTGTGACCTCAACTGTGTTGACTAATTTTGACAAAGGTAGAAGAAAAACGTTTTACTATTTGCTGATCATCTCAATGTTACGAATTAATAATTTAGGAAATATACCAACTCAGATACATGTACCACATAGAAGCGGCTGTGGTCTAGTAGTTTTAACTCGTTAAACTACAAATCCAGGAGTCGCAGGTTGGATCTCCTGCTCCTCCGACATTTCGGATGAGACTTTAAACCAAAATCCTCGTCTCCGAATGACCTGTGTGTTGGTGGAGCTTTAAACCCGAGTCAACTCTTTTACTTGATACCACATACATGTAGTACATTTTTCAATACAATTCTTTGAAGCGTATGTTACCTTTCCGTAAATATCAAAGGTCAGTCTAGGATTAATCATTTGATTAAATGTGCTATTACATAAGTTCGAATGCTGTATACCAAGTTTCATTGTAACCTGCGATTTGCTTCGGGTTTTTTATCATATATCTTGGCGATGTGACCTCGACCTACATGTATACAATATTTTGTTTCCCTGACCCATGGTTGTTCTGAAGCGGATCATCTGGCCTTGTGGATTTAATGTTTATCTTTAGCCCTACGGTTTGTGCATTCGACGCCAATGGCGCATGCCCGATATATTTCTTCAGTCCAATAGACCAAAATACTACCCAGTGTATTCTGGGTTGGAAAAGTGGTATCAGGGAAGCGGTCGGTGATTGCAATGTTACTGAGCATCGGCAGTGGCGTCCGCATTGTCTAACCGGCAAATCTATGCATGTACAGGTTTGCTGCTTTGACAATGCAGACGACAATGTAGATGATATGATAATATTTGTGACTCAGCTGGCATGCTAAACTATTCACAGACTAAATAAACAAAGCTTTTAAGTTTGTATATGATCGGCCAACTACTATTGCTTAATATTCACCTTGCAAACAAATCTCAGTAATTTTGAGGAATGCTATACAAGCAAAACTAAGCACATACCGAGGTAATGTTCCAACTATGGTTTCGTGTCCTAGTTTCGTGGGACTGTGGTCTCGCTTAAAAACACAACTGGACAAACAACACAACCACGGAAACTGCATCTGAAAGTTGGCTTCAGTTGGTCCAGTGGCTATTTAGAAGATGTTTCGAGTTGTCGAAATATGAGCCTAATGCAAAGGTCAAAGAATGGCCTTGACCTTAGATACCCAAAGTATATTTACCAACTTTTAGATCATAAACTAACTATTATTTCTAATATTAAAGTATAAAAGAGCAACTTTGTCCTTTCCCCAAAAGAGGTCAGCCTAGGTGAGTCCATTTGAGTGAATACCCCAGATGCTTTATTCCAAGTTTCAAAGGAACCCAGTAGCTCAGTAGGTTAAGCGCTTGCCTACTGATCTAGCTGTCTCTGGCTCGAGTCCCGCTGGAAGCGGGGATCTTTTCGACCGTAAACGGGTTTCCATTGCACACAGCCGCTCTCATTATTATCCTCCTATCGTCCTGATATGACTGAAATACTGTTGAAAAGGACGTTGCAAGTCATCCATCTATCAATCCATCCATTTCTCCATCCACGTTTTGGTGTGATATGTTTGATTTAGTTTTGAGGTTCTGCACATAAAAATGGGTTGAGCAGTATCCATTCCAAAGAAGAAACCTATGATGAGGACCGCGTTTGTTGTATGTCTAGCACTGTGGTCACTTTTCCAAAAGGGGTCAAGGTCACCAATCCTATTCAGTTCTTTCCTATATCCTAATGATACATCTTTGCAAGTTTTATCACAATCCATTCATTCCTTCAGGGAATATGGTGCAAACAAGCCATTTTCATTGTAAGAACCCATGTGACCTTGAAAATAAGGTGAAGGTCACCAAACTTAAATCAGTTTTTCCACCTTCATATGTTATTCTTGTGTATATTTGGTCATACATACCCCATCAATTCTTGAAGGAGATATGGTGTAGACAAGCCATTTTTCGACATTCTCTAATCAGCTCTTTTCCCCACCCAATACGATATCTATGCAGGTTTGGCCAAAATCCATACATCCCGTCAGGAGATAGAGTAAAGTCAAGAAGCTACGTCGACGCCGACGTCAATGAGATCTGCACCAAAAACAATGTGCCCCACCCCCTCCCCACAACGGTGAAAATTTTTTGAAGCTCCTCACATTTTCTTTTCATCAAAAACTGGCAATGTTTTTGCGTACATGACGTTTGAAATTTAAAACGTCTCGTTCATTAACGACGTCGTTAGTTTTGAATAACTTGGCCGATAACTCCTAAGTTTCTTTTATTACAAAGCGAAAATTGCGCTGATACATGCTTTACCTATAATGATAACAAGCCACATCATGTGATTTCCAACAATGTGGCATTGGTGACAACCAAAGGCTCTGATCAGACTGCACATAAGTGCAGTCTGATCAGAGCTTTAGCTTGTCACATCAGCCATCTATGGAAGTGACCAAAGCCATAGAGCCTACAGTGAGGTCTCTGATTAGCCTTTATATTTGAGACGGGTGATCTGAATATCACATGACAAAATTGCCACATTGTTGGGTTAGAAGTTACATGACGTACCTATATATCAATCAGACAGCGTTCTTATTTTTCGGACAACTAAAATTACCAGAAATTTGAATTTTCAAATTCTTGAAAGGAATGGGATTAGTACTTTTTATCGGTGCAGAATACAAAATGAACCAGCCATATGTTTTGCGACACAATTAAACAAGATTTTTTTTACTGCCATTTAGGCTAAATCGGCTATATTAAGATATTCATTCTTCCTGTTAAAAATTCCGGTTTCATGAAACTCATAAAAAGGGCGTTATTAAAACAAGTTTCATATAAAATATTGATATGCCTCTGTAATTTGATATCTGTTGGTTTGAAATCATTTAGTTCTGGTTTTCTGTCTCGAATTCTTGGAGAAATTATGAAACAATACTGTTCTTCTTTTGTTTCCTCCAGAAGTTATGTCATATTAAGACAGCTAATAAAAGTGTGTAAAAAAAAAAAAAAATAAAAAAAAAAAAAATAAAGCGATTAGGTTTTCTGCCATTTTTCAACGGGAGACATTTTTTTTGACTTCCTATTTACTTCCCTGGACAATATGCCTCTCTCAAAATGGGGCCAACTCTTAACGGAAAGAATTTACTCCATTAGGAGTAAATTTTTTCTTTTAAGAGTTGGCCGCCACTGAAAAAGACAAGAGTCAAAATGTAAGAGGTAGAGTTGCTTCCTCTGAATGATTAACAAGCTCACAGGGAAATTTGAACAGATTTAAATGATCCGTTCAAAGAGACAATATGCCTAAGAGAACGTGGTCAGACATGTTAGATTTCATCAAGACAAGCTAAATCTCAGTTATTATCCCATTCTGGAAGTCGATTCCCATAAGAGTTTCAAATCTGAGTCAGTTTCTCAAAGCTAGACTAAAAGTTGTTTACACCATCAAGAATTTTATTTCGGATCTTCGGCCCGCATAGGAGCGTATACATAGGCATGTAATGGTTAGACAAAACAAAATATAAGCTAAGGACAGAATTTCAAACAACAGATCAAGCACGAAAGAGACACTTTCAACACCCTAGAACAGTACCACTGTCCCAATATTTGCACTACGGTGTATGCATAGAACTATTAATGGGGTACATCTACATAGTACATCGTTGCCCAAAGCCAGAAGATCTGGTGCATGTCCAATTAAAGTACCCATTAAAAACATCGGAATGAGGTAGACCGGAGCATATGCCGCGCTGCACATCTAGTCTAGTCTATCCCATAACCTTGTGAGGTCGTTGGGGCACCACAGATGACTCTACAACAATCCCCTTCAACCCAGACCTGTCGTCAGCTGCCCTAGCTGAGCTAATAAAATCCATCCTTGTCCATTCTTTAATATTGTCTTCCAACCTTTTCTTCTGTCTACCTCTCTTTTTCTTTCTTTCACCGTGCCCTTGCTAAACCAGAAGACCTTGAGACGTGGCCAAACCACCTCGGTTTCCGTTTCTTGACCAAGGACAGGAGTTCGGCATAATCTCCAATGGTTGCTTGGATCTTTCTGCGAACCTCCTCATTGGTTATATGGTCCTTGTACGTAATGTTCAGTAACCTTAGCATCTCAACTCAAAGGCCTGCGTTCTTTTCTCTAACTCTGCTGTCAAGGTCCATGACTCACAGGCAGCACGTACCCTTCAGAATAGCATCGCCCAGTGGATTTGATGCAAGCTATACACTGTATCTTTACCGGGCACCAAAAGCAGTCACCATCAAAAAGTTCCCGTTGCTCTCCGAGTGGTAAACTAGGGTAAAGTCGGGTAAATTCGGACAGCGGGTAAATTTGGACAGTGACATTGTTTCCATTATTATTCAGTTGTTTGGAATTTAAACAAAATTAACTGGACAAACAGTGAAAAACCTGATGAGACGGCTCAGATCTGGATTTTCAATGTTTGCAATGGTATGTCCGAATTTACCCGTTGTCCGAAGTTACCAGACTTGACCCTAGTCAAGACAAGAATTATTGTACACAGCTATTCTACCGTCACGTTTAGTGACAATATGTCGGTTGTTGTGCATACATTGTGTCATATAACTGGCATGAGGTAGGGCGAGGGGAGGGGCAGGTTTTGGAAAATTGAAAAAGCGCTCTACAAAATAATGAATTTTCTTACTTGGTCCCCGTTATTGGACAATGAAATATATACAGAAGATAGACAATGAATCAAACATCCAATTCTCATGGCGCCAGAAAGGCGAAGAAAAGGTATGGCGCTGCAAGACCTGCCACCTGACCAAAACAAACGCAAAGAATGAAAGCCAAACTCCGCTAACTTCCATGTCGCTACATGTAATACATTCAGTTTTAGTTTTAGAATGTTTCAGACAATTTTACCAGAAATAGGTAAATAAGGTTATTTGAAGTTAGGGTCAAGTCAGGTAAATTCGGACAGTGACATTTTTCCTTTATATGTCAATTGTTTGGAATTTAAACAAAATTAACTGGGCAAACAGTGAAATCCTGATGAGACGGCTCACTATGAGCCGTCTCATCTGGATTTTCACTGTTTGCAATGGTATGTCCGAATTTACCCGCTGTCCGAAGTTACCCGACTCGACCCTAGTGACTCCAGTGCTTTGACGAGAATCCGCACTGGTGCACTTATTATTCGATTGATGAAACCCTGGTGCTGCGATTGCATTCGTGTTCATCATTGCTCAACGGGAAACCAATAAAAAGAATAGATTTGTCATTTATCAAAAACTTGTTCCACATTTCTTTGTCAGCGCATGTATGTACTTATGTAAACATACATCTTGTCATCAAACCTGAAAGAGAGGCTTAAGGGAAGTTCTTTAAATGTAGGCTTATATATAACTATGCATGTAGTCTTCCCCACACCTCCACACTATCATGCTGTTTGTCAAGTCGTGCTTGTTTAGCAGTATGAAACAATAACAGGCATACAATTATCTCAGTGTGTGTTGAGTTTTGTGTGCACTTGTACAGTTTTGCCGTTTTCACAAAGCGAACGTAGAGACACTCACTGCAATCGCCGACCGCTACCCTGATACCACATTTTCCAGCTCATGACACGGGTTTCGCGTAGTCTGTTGGGTTGAAGAAATCCCTGTTGTGACCACCCTTTTTATAACAAATGATTAATTTTCTTAACTGATATCCAAAACCAGATCTACGAATGATTTTCTTGAAAATCATTCGTATAGTCACCATATTTTGGAACTGTTATGAGTGTTAGGACTTAATTGCACTGAGTAATAAATTTTGTGTATTTCTTGAATAAATTACCTTAAGCGAAATAATCATCGATTGTATTAAAAGTACTAAGTCTGCATATTTCCAGGACTAAACCGTAAGTCAAATCAGCATGAAGAGTCGTCTTCAGTTCAAAGACATGCACTGGGCAATGCATAAAAATGCCAAATGAGTGTGCATTGTCACAGAAGCCGAACAGTATTCGCATTATACACAATTTCATTCCTAACGTCTTAAATTATCACTTGTAAGAAGTTTCTTGTAAATCAAGACTTTGCTATTCATACCTGCAATACATTAGAACTTCTGAGTTGTAACGTACACAAAAGGTCCTTAGCACATGATTGACGCCCAGCGGGCATATAACGTAGAAATGACGTCGTATTGATGTCGATCACATCGCATCGGCGTTAATACGACGTCATTGTGACATCATGTGCCTGCTGGGAGTTTGTTCATGTTAACAGGAAGACCAAGAATAAGTATGTGAAGATGCACAGGCTGATCTTATTCAGTCCTGTAATCACATGCTGTAAGATACCTTTTGTGCACGCCGTCTCATAGGAGGCACGACACGACAAAACCAACAAAGTGGTATGTGCGCGCAACGTAGACTCAGATCAGCATGGGCATCCGCCTAGACTGATCAGACTCTTGAATTTCGTTCAAATGGCAGCTTAGGGTCTGAGCTAGCTTTATGTGGACAGGCAAGACTCTGATCAGACTGGGCGGATGCCCAGGCTGATCTGAGTCTTCGCTGGGCGCATATGCCACTTTGTTAGTTTTCTCGTGTCGCGACTCAATTATGCTGATTTAGAGTGATTTCTGATACTGTTTTCGCAATAAAACAGATGCGCGCATGATCGTGTTACTGTTATAAAACACGAAGTATTGAAATCAGGATTGCAAGTCATCTCAGAAAGGGAATAAAGTCATTCAAACATGTAAAAATGTCCTTCACGACATATGCAAAAAGTGAATAATCTGACCAGCTGGCTACTCATTGTAATCATTGGTCTCTGTGATGTGTTCGTTGAGAAGGGCGTACATTTCTAATAAGTCTACTGAGATTTGCAGCTTCGTCTGAGTTATTCTGTTTTCGCTTGTCATATGCAATCTTTTCTTTCGACAAATCTGAAATTTCATTTTAATGAGCACGAAAAGCAGGTAAAACGGGAATTCTGTAAAACTTATTAAAACAAATCTTAATATAAGAAATCAGTCGAAATTAAAGCTTTTCAATAAGATTTTGGTTTCAATATTTGTTTTATTTTATGCCCAACACGGAAATGATGAGAAATATCAGCTAGATAGATAGGAATGATAATATTCGCATATGAATTTATTGCTCATTCACCTTTTGCTTTCAATTACCATATTTATTTTGTTATAAGACGGGTTTCCCCGCCAAAACATTTTTAATCTGCCCTGGTTGAGCTGGCAAAGTCCATCCCTGTCAACTCTTAAATATCGTTCCCCCCCCTCTTCTTCTGTCTACCTCTTCTTCTTTTTTTTTCCTTTCACTGTGCTCTGAAGAATCGTCTTTGCTAAACCAAAGGACCTTGAGACGTGGCCAAACCACCTTAGTTGCAGTTTCTTGACCAGGGTCAGGAGTTTACCATATTCTCCAATGGATGCTTGGGTCTTTCTGTGGACCACCTCATTGGTTATATGGTCCTTGTATGAAATGTTCAGTAACCTTCGGTAGCATCTCATCTCAAAGGCCTGCGTTCTTTTCTCTACATGTAACTCTGCTGTTAAGGTCTACGATTCACAGGCATACAGAAATATGGAAATGACAAGAGAGCGCATAAGTTTGATCCAAGAGATATGTTGTTAACCGTAACTCTGAATTATATATTTTTAGAGTTATGAGTTAAAACGACAGACAATGATCATGAACTTATACAATCAGATTCTACATCCTGCTCGCAAAACCATGATGGAAGTAAGTATACATTGTCAATAGTTCATAAAAGACACGCATGGTAAACCGAATAAAGAGCTCATTCCCAGACAGGTGGTCATTAATCTAACCCAAATGAAAATAACGCTAACTTCTGTTTTACCTATTTTATATTTTAAATTACAAAAACAAACCAGAAAGCAAAGTGGGCAGCTGTACAGGTGACCTTACTGCCCGAAGACTACAGACAAGCGGACATAAGAGCACGTAATATTGATGTTTCACAACAGAAAATCCAAAATCCAAAGCATATCATCTCAAAAAGATATTGCCCGTTTTGTTTCCATATCTGATAGTCAAACATTGACGATTTGTACGTAGCTGTTGAAAATTTAGTGCCTAATTCAGTGTTAGAATAGTTATGAAGAGGCAACGTTTTTGTGAATAGCGATGACTGCCCGTTAGTCATTCCAAATCGTTAGCAATTGTCGAGGTCACACGCCATGCTAGCTACTCGAAATGTTTGCAAAACCAACAATGATTCGGAAGACGACTTTCGTGTAGTAAAAGTGATCTTTTGTTACCAAATTTGATGCAGTGGCTATTCGGAGACTTTGAATTACACATAATTTACAGTAAGATACCGATCACTTCAACATACTCACGGGGGTAAATCAATACGTGAAGGGACACCCTAGTCTTGCAAAATTACGTTAATTTTCTGTAAGTATTGCCACGGTTTTGCGACTCACGGAGTAAAAATTTCATTTTTTTCAACAACCACGTTTGCAATGGCGTTGTCAATGAGCGCACGCTATTTGGTAATAATTTGTTTCGAGATATATGCAATAGAAACGGCACTTCCATGTAAATCATGCGAGTTAATTCGGTCACAAATGCCGTTCTGTCGATTTCAAGTACATGTGACTTTGGAACAAATTTAGAAAGGAATCAAAGAAGATGCGAAGTTTCATTTATATTTTTCATGTTAATTTAAGCTTCGGTTTAATATTCTTTCTGGTCGTAATCAAATTATTTTTCATCGTTTTAAGGAAGAGAACAACTACGCATTTTATTGACCGTTTTGCTTAATGTACGATAAATTTTACAGTTTATGCTGTGACATTTTCTTTGACATAGTCAGAGTTGTTCATGTTTTTAACCCATATATATGGCGGATTCACAAATGTATGAGTCAGAGTATACATACTATATTAGAAATACGTTGAGTCGAGAATTTTAACGAAAAATGTCCGTACGAGAGTAAACCCGAAGCAGAACCAATTTTTTTTTTCTGACCACCATTGTCACAAACGATCGGCAATTTTAATGAAGCGGATAAGACTCTGCAACTACCCTTCATTTCTATGGCTGGTGGCTTTACCTGAAAGTGGATAATAAGCCATTATTCCACGTGCCAAAAATGAGAGTTCATACGAGGTATCTTTTGACTCATGTACGAATGGCGTTGTCCCATTTTTCCTTTTTATGCCCCCGTGAGTGTATTCAAGGGTCTTAATATTTATTCCTATCCGTCCGTCTGTCTGTCAAATCGTCTATCCGTCACACTTTAAGTTATAGCGTTTCTATAAGCGGCTCTTCTCATTTTTATCGTATGCTTTTTAAACTTTGTACATATGTTGCAGAAATAATGAAAATGATAACGTGTTTTAAAGGAAGTAAAATTAGTTTTGAAAGAATTAAAGCCTCTGGAACTTGTCATTTTGGACAGTTTTTTTATACTATTGATTGTTTGATTGTTTTGGGTTTAACGGCCTTTTGAGACAGTATTTCAGTCTATATCGGGCCGTCTCCCAGAGAGGGAGAAAGAGGAGAAATGATAGACGAGAGAAAAAATGACCACACAACCCCCACCCGCACCTACTGCAAGCACAGTAGGCCCTTGCCCTACCATATTCCGAATCAGTAGGACGCCCCGGCACTGGAAGTTACACACAGCACCATCGCACCACCCGACCCCCCCTTTTTTTCTTTTTACTATACGAAGGGTATGGAATTTGTGTGATCAACTCCTCTATACAGTTTTCAATGAATTCTTATCAAACTTTGTACGCATAATCAGGGTTTAATGAAAATGTGTAAGTTGTATTTTGACAGGGATAAAAAGAGGATCTTACACGAGTGGTCATTTCATGTGAAATTTGTGAAACGAGCCTTGGCAAGTTTCATAAATTTCACATGAAATGCCCACGAGTGTAAGATTCTGTTTATCATAAGACCTTTTAAATTGAGATTTTAACGCCTTCAAACTGAACATTATTTCAATAAGAAAACTCATTGTTGACATGGACGTTGTCAAAGACGCTACGTTACGCGCCAAAGTGTAATACAGGTGTAGTCATACATGTATATTTTTTTACACGACGTTATCCACTGGATAACAGCGACGTAATACGATTATATATACACATTATTATAATAGTAACTTGATCTGGCGTAATGTATCACGTCGAGTGGATGAGCTCATACCATCGGATCACCCGAGACGCTTGCGTCGAGCTTGCGTCGAGGGTGATCCGATGGTATGAGCTCAGCCATGAGACGTGATACAGTACGCAAGATCAACTTACTATTGTAATAATTTATTTATTATATACCTTAGGGAACAACCAACCATTCATACTTGCCAACGCTAATGCATCGACCCTGATTCGAACCTGCGCGGCAGAGGTATGTAGCTAGTCGTGAGACAAAAGCTGCCAACTGAGCAATCGATTCGTGCCATTTTGACGTGTTTGTTGACGTTACGTCACTAGTCCTGTATCTCTGGTTCTCGTTTTTACGATGCACGCTAAACAATGACGCGCCCGAAGCTGGACCTCAGACATAGCCTCATTTTAAAGGATAGTGATACGGATTCAGAAACGTCAGTTTGATACGGCGTTCTGTATCAGATGGTCGGAAAACAGACAGTTCAAAGGGCGTATCATTGATAGGTATATAATAAAAGAATCTATCATGAGTGTGAGGTACGGATAGAAATCTATCATAAGGGTTATTGTTTAGCATCACGAGGCTTGCCGGGTGATGCCAAACAGTGACCCAAGGGACAGATGTGTCCATCCATACCTCATACTCATGGTAGATCCTTTTTCTTGCATACCTTTATGTGCTGAAGCTTTAATTACATCAAAGATTCCTCTAGACGCTGCGTTGCTACGTCCGCTATTTTGACAACTGTTGTGATTTTTGACGTCGTTATGACGCCAGCTAGCGACGAAGTTACGTGACGTCCAATACAACCAGTGCAAAATGAAGTCATGCGAAAACTTTTTTTATCCTACCCACGGGTCAGATAACCAGGGTAAGATAAGAATTTCTATCCACTACACTGCTGTCGCTCCTTACAAAAGAACTGACAATTTCATCTGTAACGTCGATACGAGAATTGAACAGAACAGAATCTGTGCACAGATAAGATCACGCTGGTCTTGCATTCAACACAGGCAACGAGGCAACGTACTTTAAAACACGATTGTTTTCGCATATTTCTTACATTAATTTCAAACTATCATTCTTACGGTCCCGGCAGTTTGTTAGATCTCTTAGTCAGACCAGATTTTCGAAGAAATTCCGTCTAGTATAAATGCAGTGCTTGAATAAGGTTTTTCACCAATTCGTTGGTTGGTCGTTGTGGCCCAAAAATTGTTTTCAAGCATTTCTTGAATATGCATAGCAATTCAGTAAAACTTTTGAGTCCTATTTCAAGAGTAGGGGGTCGGATGGTCCGTGAGACTATACTTCTGAAACAAACTTATCCTGATGGGCAGAACAAGCAGGTTCCGTGTACGTTGTCTTCGTTGCCTGTATTGAATGCCAGACCAGTGTGAAGATTGATGATTTGGTTTAAACAATAGTGTATTTATATAAACTACATGGTTGCATAACAGTACAATATACAATCTGGTGCAGTTTCTTACGGTAAGCAAAACGTTTGTTTGATAGTAATTTTCTAAAGATTTAGTTTGTACACTATACCGTTCTGCCGGATGCCGTATAGACATGACGTGACCTACCACTTGGACAACAAATATTAGGACACTGTTATCTAAGCAAACGGTGTAGACCCAAGATAGACTTTTCTTCCGGAACAATCTGATTGGGGTCCGCACTGCTGGCCACATTGCCAGAAATCTTGACAACATCGCCTCACAGCAAAATCAAAGACGTTGTAAAACTTAAGGACATCAATAGTCATTTGGCAAAGGCATACTTGATTCACCACAATTACGCAGTTGGTGGGAAGTCCCTTCAGGTCCGAAACTTTTCTGATCAGCTATTATATGTTAAATACTCATTTTATGTGTTCTTCGTAGAGCAACAGTATTTTTTACTACTGAAATGCCAACGTGCATCTACCTTCTATTGGAAATAAGTGGGGTAGGCCTACACCGTTTTTTTTTTTTGTAATATAATGCAAGGCACAACGCATTCTTACAGTACATTATTTAATCATAACAAGAGCCTATAAGTCGGTCACATTGATTCAGAGGAAAGAAAATTCTAACCTTCAGACTGCCAGTTTCCAAAGTTTCGAGCAAGTATATATTAAGAACTCATTTGTAATGAAAAGTAATCATTGGAGCAATACTAGTATTTGCACTTATTAACAATGGACATATACAGGTCTATACTAGGAAATCATGTGCGTACACCGTTGTTTTTATGCATGGAAACGCATCCTGCAACACGTTCTTAGAGTGTATCATATAAAAAATCACAGAGGAAGCTAATTTTGTCAGAAAAAGAGACGAAAAAGGTCAGATTGATTCAAAAGAAAGAAAATTCCTACCTTCAACCAGCCAGCCTCAAAATATGAACACTACCTTGACAAACTAGAACCGAATTGGCACGTTAACTACTGCATCTCACGTGAAACATTTTTAACGACTATTAACTTTAAAGAATCCTCCAAAGCGTGACCAGTTCACTTTTTCTATAAATGTCCCGTCATGCTTATAACTGGTACTTATTTCACCAAAACACTAGTGTTGACATAATGTTTCATCAAAAACGAAAGTACACCGTGGCAAGACTTTTACCAAATACGCCCGGAAACGCAAGACTAGGTTGTCTCTTCACGTATTGATTTACCCCCTTGATACTAAAGGTGTAATGTTGAGAATATGTCACCTGCCGATAATGTAATCTGTAGGCCTTACGGATGTTTTTGGATTCTAGCGCCAACAATTCAAAAATAGCCAGACTGAATCACTTGTAGCACCTATCACTCCAGTTACCACAAAGTTGACACATACAGCGAGCGTCATACGACACATGCGAGCGACACACATATGAGGTACCAAAAGGATCAACACTATAGATACCTGTACCTGTATGCCTATTGACGGGTATCGGTAATTTTGACCCATTTGACACACCATACGAGTAGCTGGCATGACGTGTGACCTCGACAATTTCTAATGAGTTGGGATGGCTCACAGGCAGCACGTCCCGATCACAGTCATCACCATTCACAAAAATGTTGACTCTTATTTAAGCGCGCATTTCATAACGATTCTAACAGTTAATTAGGCAGTTAAATTTTCAGCAACTATGTAAAATTCGTCAATGTTTGACTAACAGAAGCGGAAACAAAATGGGCAATAATTCTTTGAGATGGTGTTTTAGGAATTTTAACATGGAATTTCATGAATACAATATTGTGACAGCTTATTGGGACGTTGAATGATTGATTCTTTCCAGGCAGTGGTTTAGAGAAGATGTTAATATTTCCAGCTGCAATAACTATTCAGATTTTCACTATATATTTGCTTACATCACAGGCACCTCCACGCCATTGTAGGCACCTCCAGCTGTTGTTTTGAAAAATCAAGCCTTATTTGTGATCAATCGACATTTATATTTAGGCAAGGAGGTTACCTTAACATCAGTGTGCCGAGAAAAACAGATTCGTATGCAAAATCGCTGCATTTAAGACCTAAAACGGCCGAATTCTTTATGTTTTGAGCACTGTGGGCTGACATCAAAGCCACTTCAAAAGTCGTATCTTTGATTAATATGGAAAGTTCTGGGGGATATGATGTGTGACAAAACTTTATGTCTATTAGGGTCGAATAGCACTTTTTGATGTTTAATAAACTCCCTGGTTATTTTATATTTTGTCAAAAAAGAGGAATACCTACCGTTTGTTATAATTTTTTTTGACAGTCAAAGGCAGCTCCATATGCCTGTCACAACTTTTTATCGGGAGGTACCTGTGATAGTTTACCAGGCCCCGAGGTTATAAAACTTTTTTCATGCTCAACTCAGCTGAGCATGAAATTTTACTTGCTGATAAATAGCAAATTACTGATAAGCACAGTTGTTTTCTTGCTCAGTTGAGCTGAGTATGAAATTTTCTCTGCTTATAAATATGAAAAAGCCAACATTAGTTGGCATTTTCATATTTATCAGCAGAGTAAATTTCATGCTCAGCTGAGTTGAGCATGAAAAAAGTTTTATAACCTCGGGGCCAGGCGTGTTGACGAGTTGACAGTAAACTTTGAAGCGAAAACTATAGCGACCTAGCATACAAAATGTCAAGCATTTTACTCTACTGCAAATTTTAGATATCGCCAAAGATAAAACGAAAAAGTTCGAAATAATACCGTGCTCCGCAGTACCGTCAAAAGGTTAATATGACGACCAATGCAGATTAGTTCCCGAAGATTGCACAGTAAATGAAAGACATCACTGGATAAATGAAAGATGAATCTGTTTTTTTTCCTGCAAATTTAATGGGTTTACTATTAATAATAACATTTCTATAGCAAAGGTCCTCGTATTTTTATCATCCCTCGTAAGTGCAGTGACGGGGAATGTTGCAAAGTCTGCAGCGCTTTTGGACGAAGTAGCACTTCCAAAATGGGGTCTACTCTTAACTCATTGCATTCTGGGTATTTTTGTCGTCTGCTGAAATTGTCGTCTGCATCAAAAATCAAGAATATTTTGAAAATATTGGTCTAACTAACTTTTGTAGAAATGATGTCTAGGCAGCAAACAGTTTGGATCTCAGATCAGGCCCCACGTTTGTGGGGCCTGATCTGGATCCAAACTGTTTGCCCAGATATCCCTTAAAGGTTATCCCGAACGGAATGAGATAAAGGAAAGAAGAGCGGCTGTTTTCTGTTCTTTGGTGTATTCCTTGCTTCCAAAGGGTCTTACTATTCAGAACTTATTCTACAGTTGTTGGTCTCGGTTGAGAAAGAAGGCAAACTGATTGAAAACGGCAGTTGCTTCTCCTGAAAGTCTCCCTTATCGTCTTTAGGTACTGTGTGTTGTTTTCCATTTGAATTCAAACGGAATTCTCTTAAAATCTAATATCTTCATATGGAACTGTCATACTTTCAGCAAACTGCGTTATCATGCCCGGAAGTTGTCATACGTGCATAATTTGATTGCTTTATCATCTTTGCACCTGCGTACAAAGAAAACTTTGAAGATTTTTTATGACTTACATGTAGGGTAGAGGCAGGGCCTAATGTTACTCATCCATAAATTCAGTCGGGTTCTTGGTTTGAAAGGTAGACCCGACGTCATCACTTTGCAGTTGAAGAGATAAGCCTCTTCTCTTTGTAAGAAAGTGTATAGTGTATAGAAAACAAAACTACAATGATCAGTCTGTGCATCCTTGCAGGATGAATGTTTGCCTTTCCGGTAAGTATTTTTTCGCAAGGGGGGCTAAATTATATTCATTAGAAAACTTGGGAAGAAGACAAAAGAAATGAATTTAATATTAAATCATATTTTCCTGCTATTAATTGACAGACATTACTGCAAAAACTCAGATTTACTACTGTCGTCATTGATTTTATATAAAGAAAATGGTAGCAAGTGAATGGCATCATTGTACTTCTACTGAAAACCTATACCTTATAACAGTATTACCTGTATCATTATAAATTGTAATAAATATTTTTTTAAGTGTGTACACAGTTAGCTTCAAGAGGAGATTAAAGCTCTCCCATACAGATTCTTCTGAATCCCATTTGCATAAAATACTATGTTTTGAAATGTGTATAAATATATTAATGTTTATGCAAATAAAATAAAGTTTAAACCAAAACTCTCCCAAACATGTTTTTTTATTTTAAGATATCACTGTAAGGTTTTCGCTATATTTTCCTCATTGTAAATGACAGCTATCATTGAACGGATATTCTCATATTTGAAAAGTTGTGGGTCATTTTGGTTGCCAACCTTCATTGTCTAGATCCGACATGATAACATTTATCCTTGATAATGTACAGGAAACAAGGAGCCTATTCCTTGACTTTCTTTGCTTAAATTGCATTGCCGAACGGAGAACCCAATAACAGGAAAAGAATTTGTATAGAAATCTGTTATTATTATCATCATTTAACTTTCTGTATGATAGAATATATGCATACTTATTCAAATAAAGGACACAATTGCTATTGATGCTGCTAACAAACTAACACAAAGCGCACGGAAATCTGTCAATCATAATGTTTAATAAAGAGACCAAGTAAGACATCCAAAAAGATGGGGACCATAAACGGCCCAAAGTTTAGGACGTTTATGGTCCCCATCTTTTTGGATGTTCAGATTCCAGATTTTTATAATCGGAACGTTGAAACAATTTTCAAACAAGAATCGGCAGTAACACTTGAATACATCTTCTGGATGTCTGCCCTATTTGATCCATTTTAGGCAACTTTCTTTTCAAACTGCTTCATCCCAGCTGTGTATACAGTTAAGTTTTGGAATGCAAATGTATTTTGAGAAGAGAAAATTAGCTGTGTATTCCTAAATTTAAACATTCTGAATAAAGGCGGTCTTACGTTAAGGACCTGATAAGTATAAAAGATTCATCTTATAATTTCAGGAGTGTGAAGCAAGCCACTCTGCCACAAGTGAAGAGTACAATGCACGGTTTGCGGTCATTTCGCTATGAGGCAGCCCGTATATGGAACAGCCTACCGAACAGTATGAGATTGGCTGAGTCCTACCCTCAGTTCAGGAGGCTACTCCACACCTGGGATGGCCTTATTTGCAAATGTTCGACATGTTCTGTTTAAATTTTATGTTTCATGTTTTAATTTCAGTTTTGTTATTTTAAGGCCCTTAGTACTTCCTTTGTGCGCCCCCCCCCCGCTCCCCCACTTCCCTCTTTCGTTTTCGTACTTAGGATGATTTTCATCCTCTTGGTCCACTTAAACCCCTTTTCGCTTTCGTTTATTTGTTCTTATTTCCAGGTGTTCTGTACTAGCTGTGATGAATCTTAATCTGCTTTTCTTAGTCTACCTATCCTTTTTTATTCTTGTCTTATCTGATCTTACCTTCCTATATGTATAATGTATATTGTTTAATATGTATAAATTGCACGCTGTGATACTATGACTATGTACATGTATTTTTAATTTTGCATGACTGCATTATTGCATGCATTTCTGTTGTTTTACTTATGTTTGTCGAAGGAAAAGCCCTACTGGGCTTATGTTATGTTATTCATGTTCGACAAAAAATAAAGTTTCTATGTCTATGTCTATGTCTAAAGTACCAGAAACATAAGCCATAGAAACACGGACACTTCCAAAATATCTAGATACACAGAAATGGATCCTAAAAAGGAAGTGTGATCAGGAGCTAGCCATTTAGTCAGCATCATCTGTCCATTATAATGTACCCGCCATGTATATGTATCTGATTGACAAGTCAATAAAAACGAAAGTCCAGTAACTGAAAGCCATACTATGTTTCGGCTGTGTCAATCAAGTCGGAAATAAGTTTAAAAATGGCCACACTGTAAAGGTCAATGAGGTCATACGGTGTCTCCCATGGAACGCTTTAAGAGTTTACACAAGTTTTTTTCTGCGTTAACCCTGTGACAACAATTTACTTGTGAGTAGCTGAATTCCCTCTATCAACGAAGTCTTGATAGTTGAAACAGATTGCAGCATAGCGGACTAACTGAGAGACATCAACTCCGTATGCCGGTGTCGGAGGAATACAGCTGCTCAAAAATGGAAAGTTAACTCTGGAAAAATTGATATCATCCCTCTTGTCAGAAATCAAGGCCACATCCACTCTTAAATGCATGTATCTCCTCTTGTATTTAAAACAAACATTCAAGTTGAATTCGTTTTCATAGGACATGACTGAGAAATAACAAATAGGTAAAATAATTTAGATCCTTGATCTTCCTTCCATCATTTTTGTTTTCCTCTCAGGGCCTGTGAAATTGAATGGGTGGGGTAATCGGTAGAGATCCAGTCGTTCTGTGCTTACCTTTTTCTGTTTTATTCCGTCTAGTAGCAAGTTCGAAATCTGATGAAAAGAAAGTTTTTTTCATAACGTATTATTTCCCCATTTATGCAAATCAATGAAAGAACTAATTGCTGAATGTATTCTGTTTTCTTTTTATTTATTTATTTATCTTTTTTGTTTACATTCTTGTCATCAAATACTCGTACAACTAAGAAAATACTTTCTGGAAATTTTGAATTGACAAATGGTACTTGCGCCTTTGCACAAAATACGGTACGTTAACATACACCTAAACCTGGACATTGCAGCAGAAGCGCTTACATATGTATAGCCTTGTTATTTCATTCAGCTAGCAAATATTTCATTCATATAGACGGCTCGTATATTAGTCTGCGTTTCTTGCCTCCAGAAGGTCCTCCTTCAGAATTTGTTTTATATGCTTTGATGAAATATTTCAAATGTGAGTACCGGAATATGACATGCTGTGTTTTAAATAATTCATAATTTGGTTTGAAGATTTGAAATAAAAGATTTATATAGTCTGATGGCTTGATAATGGGGGCTCTGAAAATAAGTTTTTTTTCTTTTCTCAGGAGAATGTTTTCATAAATTATAAATAGTTTGTTTAATGTGACTTTAAACCATACCAACAGTCTCATAATTATGAAGTCTTCTGGCGTCCGTTAATTCTCGACGTATTTCCCATGAAATGAAATCTACACCAGGTAGACGAGTTCGATTCACCATGTCTTCAAAGTATGGATTACCAATGTTAAAAGATCTAGGTATCTACATGTTGAGTGAATGCTTAAAAATTTTCAGTTTGTCAGTCATTAGAAAGAGAAGCCATCTCATTCATGTCAAAATAAGAAAGAGCTACAAGAGGAGCACAATTAGTACCCACTGAAATACCAACAATTTGTCTGTATAACTTAGTATCAAAATTAATTAAAATATTAAAACCTATAAAACCTATGTTAAGGCTTCACACATATTTTGGCATGACAAAAGTTTATATCTTGGTGTTCAGAAGTTAAGAAAGCATTTCTTTCATTTCAGGCAAGGAGAGGCGAACCTTCCGTTATTTTTATTGTTTTTTTTTTTTTTTTTTTTTGAAGTCTGCACAAAGAACTGAATTTTATGAGAGGCTGTAGCAGCTGAAAATGACCTAGTTAGCATGGCTTAAGACCTTGAGTGATCAGGTTCATGCATTCATTCACGCAAAGATTATGTCTAAAAATGCATTTGATTTCAGAAAAGCAGAACACTTGGTGGGATAAAGACCATGTGACTTTGAGTGTGATCAGATACAAGGTGACTCTGAAGCTCGCAGAAGCCAAAATACATCGAAACTGTAAATTGTGATGAAGGTCAGCAATACCAGTCATGGTGATCTATGATGACCTGGTTTTATAGCATGTGGCCTTGAGTAAGCAGATGTTTGCATTGAAGAAATCTGATAACCCTTGAGGCCATAGAAGGAAAAAATTGGTTAACCCCTTAAGAGGTTTAAGCCAGCCCAGTAATTGCGTGGTTACCATGGACATTAAGCAACAGCACAACATTACCTATGCATGCAAAATGAGAGAGCTATGCCGTACCATAAAAGCTCTAAAACCTGTTTCTGCTCCTCAGGAAGAAGTCTGATGTACACTGTTTGCTATTTCCATTTTAAGAAAAATGACAGTAAACTTTTTTAGTCTCCCATTTTTTTTTCAATTTTTATGGTAGACCCTGATCAGACTACTATTTGTGAGAAGTCTGGTCTGGATCTTTGAAGTTCATTTATGCATTTTTTCAACATTTTAGGGTAAATATGCAACTTTTTCCAACTATAGCATCCATCAGGAGAAAATGAAACAACAAAACAACTGAACAATATATATATCTATTAACAAATCAGCACATGAATCTTAAAGCACATTTTACAATTAAAGGAATTTGAGACAGAATTTGAGTAAATTCCCCTTAAGTGCCAAGACTTTGTCTTGGTTTAGACAGTCTTGGCAACACAGACATACATCATACCAAAATGGAGAGTCAAAAGACACAATTTTCTGAACAAGTTCTTAAAGAATTTAGTATAACATGTACATTACTTTCAGTTCAATCAAAGAATCTCACTTGTTGTTATTTACCCTGTACTCAGTGAGGCTACTCAATAATTTGTTATGTGTTAAAAGTGTATCTGATGCTGTTCTACACAGCAATACAGTCATGCTTCAATTATGTACTGTGAACAAAGTTTCTTCAGTGGCGTGGAACAATTTGCAATTTATTTATTTATTTATCTATTAGAAATTTGTTGACAACATATATATATATATATATATATATATATATATATATATATATATATATATATATATATATATATATGGTAGGATTAAATCATCAACAGTGCAAAACAATATTTACTGAGCGCTTTCGGCTTTCGCCTTCTTCAGAGTTTACAGGTACAAGAAAAAATTCAAAATTTCAACATTTCTACAGGTAAATCAAGAAAAAACAAAATAATCATGAAAACGTTTCTCAATTTACTATTCAAATTCACATTAAACGACCAAAGAAATTGAAAAAAGGTCGTTTAACAAAGCAAAATTGCTACAAGGCGGCCGTTTCACGGCCCCAGTTCGAATTTGAAATTGCAAATGGCTGCCAAAATGAGAAAAATCGTATTATGCGATTTGTAGCGGTGTATTTATAGCGATATACATACATTCTGTATACTGGCCATTCAGCTATGATGCAAAACTCACCATAATGAAGGAAAAAGAGAATTTTACATGTAATTACATCGCTACAATATATATATATGAGTCAAGGGATTGGACATAGGCTAGGCCTATATATGCCCTCTCCTAGGAGAGAACAAATATAGGCCTAGCCTATGTCCAATCCTTTGACTCATATATAAGTTGTCAAGAAATTTCTAATAAATAAAAAGGTTTGCAATTTACTGATCTGCATTTTAATCATGAAAATAAAAGCTCCTTTACAGAGCTTTATCACTATTTTCCATAATAGTGGCATGAAACCCATCACACATTTGGTGCTTGTGATTCATATATAAATGACAAAAATTTAATTTGCAGAAATCCAAACAACAAAATAAACCTTACTAATATTTTCAACAAATATTCTCTACATATACACACTTTCTAAATTTCCAGCCACAGTATACAATCGATTTTCATTATCAAGAAATAGAAATCCAACTTAGAGAATCTTGGTAGTTTGAGATAACAAAAGCTATATATACAAAATATAAAGGAAATGTGACTTTTGCAGTGGGTATTTTAAGATATCACTGTTTCAGATACTGAATGTTAGCTGTTATTTACAGTTACTCTGATAATTAACCTGCACAGTAATAATTTGGGTGATGAACTCTTTCATCTTTGACTTTGGAAAACTTTCTAATAGGAGCAGTCTGATCTGGGTCTCCACTCAGGCTCTATTTGCTGAGGCACTTCTTAACCAATAAATGAGCTGCAACATAAGAAAACCAACAATTTCGCATGGGCGGCCAGCAAAGACTCAGATCTGCCTGGGCATCTGCCTAGTCTGATCAGAGTATTTGCTGTCTGCATGGAACTAGCTTAGACCCTTAGTTACCATTTAAGTGCACAGCAAAGACTCTGATCAGACTGTGTGGATGCCCAGAATGATCTGAGTCTTCACTGGGTGCATATGCCACCTTGTTTGTTTTGTCATGTCGTGGCTCATTTAGCTTGACTGTACTTCCAAAACATGAAATACATTGTAGCTCCAACCATTCATTATCACAGCAAAGACATGTCTAACCCAGTAAGATACAGTTTTCATGGCAATCACATACCATATAAATCATAGTTAACACCCCAGCATTAGTATATGCCCCCTGCCTCTTTTCTGAAAATAATCTTATATTAACTTGCATTAGTTTCTGTTTGCTTCTTTGAATGAGGTAGCTCTTTGAAATGGGATCAACTCTTAAAAGAAACAATTTGCTCCTAGAGGAGCAAATTCTTTCCCTTAATAGTTGACCCCTAAAGAGAAGAAAGCCCCAAAAAGTTGGAATGCTTTCTCTGCAAGTATACCCTTTCATCTTAATTCTGTTTATCAGCACTGATTCACTTTGCTTTAGCCTCTATTTGTAAAGGGCATCACCCCAAGGGTGTTTAATAGGACTAGTATGGTACACAGATATGTTATTTCTACTTGTCATTTTAGAAGAGAAAGTTTATAGCATAAGACTGAAAAAAGCATATA
Organism: Ctena decussata; assembly: GCA_963989385.1. Classification (NCBI taxonomy): domain Eukaryota; kingdom Metazoa; phylum Mollusca; class Bivalvia; order Lucinida; family Lucinidae; genus Ctena; species Ctena decussata. The sequence goes on from OZ022501.1 coordinate 92,407,191, forward strand.
CACTGAGCCATAAATGACAAAAACATACATTGATAGAAGAAACTGACACTTCAAAGAAACTGACACTTCAAAAGCAATTAAAACACCATGATTAGGAAGTTTTACTTAATTAACAGACATGACAAAGCTTAATTCCTCAATGCTTTATCTAATTACTTTTTCATATTAAGTAACTGATATCCTTAATTAAAATTGAAGAAATACTTTCAGAAAAACGATGAAAAATGCTGAAAAATGTCTATAAATGAATCTGCAATTCCAAGATCCTGTCAGTGACTAACCTATACAAATGTACCAGTTGCTTTATAGACTGATTTTGGACTAAGATGTTATAAAGTTTCTAAGCCACATTATTCATATTGAAAATTTACTTTTCTCTGAAATCCTTATTATATCAGACTCGTGACTCCTGGGGCCGTATTCATAAAACGACTTAAGTGGTTGCTATGCTGTTGCTAAGGCTAAATTTCTTTGAAGGAGAATCCCTACAGCTATGAAATTTGCTCTGGAGGAACAGTCTTACAAGACTGTTCCTCCAGACCATATTTCATAGTTGTAGGGAATCTCCTTTATAGATATTTAGCCTTAGCAACCGCATAGCAACGACTTAAGTGGCTTTATGAATACGGCCACAGGTCTCCCAATATCAAGATGTAAATGTTGGAGGGGACATAAAAGTATCAGAGACACAAGTTAGATTTAACAATATGAATTTCCAAAATCTTCGACTGACAAAAGTCAAGTTGCTTTATAGCTACATATAAAAGCATAATTTTCTGTGCCCACATCCTGATTACTTTTTTGTGTCACCTGCAGTTAACATAAGCAAACAACAGGTATTTGCATCTTTTGGATTATTATTGCATTTAAAACCAAACTGTTCCATTTCAGGACAATTTATAATCATTTTATGTGTCCTAATTCTTTTTAATATTTTTATGGTATTAAATCAATAACCACAGCATACTCCAGTGGATTCATATCAATAAATTGATCTATAAATCTAGAAACAAAATAATATCTATGCAAGAGTCTATATATAACAGGGGTGCATTTGATTAAAAGTCTATTTTTAAGGGGACTGGGTACATTTTCCTGTTTTGTGACATTTTTCACAGGGGACAACTTTTGTGACTTCCTGTTTGTATGTTTCTTTGGAGGACAAAACCCTTTCAAAACTGAGTCTACTCTCAAAGGAAAGAGTTTGTACCTACAGGAGCAAATTATTTCCTTTAAGAGTTTACCCAAGTGGAAAAGGGAAGCAAAAATTAAAATGACAAAACTGCTTCCCTTTAAATTGTATCCATTCACCTTAATTGATATGCAGAGTGCAGTTACATGTGTAATATATGATACAATATACCTAAATTATGGGAACTACTATCACAGTTGTCATGTTATCATCAAACTGAGATCAAATTATCATCTCACAGTGGCAGTCCCAGAATATAATCTCAGCCACCTTGAATTGTCCAAAACTAAATGCTAAACGGTGCTGATTAATGTAAGGGAGATAATTCTGTGCAGACTCTGTAAGAGTCAAAACTCCAGATAAGGTGTGTTTTCAAGGATAAATCTGAGATAACTTCTTATTTCTCCATGAAAACATGTTGAGACCCTTCATAAGAACTGACTCAGTAATGCGGGATCACAACATATGTTTTTATGGAGTAATATGAAAAATTATCTCTAAATTATCCATGGTATGCCTTCTTATCTGGGACAATTCTAATAAATTTTCAATCTCATCTTCATCTATAATTTGTGGAGAACAATTATTGCATACTTCACATGTGTTTATTTAGTATATTCATAGTGTGATACATGTATATTACACTATTAAACAACAATAGTTCAGACCTCCAGATAAGGTGGGTATTTGAAGATAATTGGAGGAATGTTTTTAGCTCACCTGAGCCAGAGGCTCCGGGGGAGCTTATAGTATGGTCAGGCTCCGTCGTCCGTCGTCGTCCGTCGTCCGTCCGTCCGTCCGTCGGTCGTCCGTCCGTCCACAATTTCAAACGACTTCTCCTCTGAAACCGCTGGGCCGATTGTAACCAAATTTCATATAGAGCCTCCTGGGACCTTAGGAACAAAAAGTTGTTCAAACGGTCCTGGTCACATGACCAACATGGCCGCCATGCCCATATATGGTAAAAACCTAAAAAAATCTTCTTCTCCAGAACCAGTAGGTCGATGGCCTTGAAACTTGGTATGTAGCATCGGGTACGGGAGTACTACCAAGATTGTTCAAATTATGACCTTGGGTTGACCTTGACCTTTTTTACGGTAAGGTCAAATTTGCTTCCTTGTGCTTTTATATGGCAAAATGCTAGAACATAAGATATCTTGGAAACTGTTGAAGATTTTGGGATAAAAATTGGTATCTACAGTCATCTTAATGAGTACATGAAGATTTATGAGTACAAGAGGTCAAGGTCATTCTTTGACCTTTGACCCAGAACTCTCATATTTTGACAATTCCAAACAATCTCCTCAAAAGCCCCTAGGCCAATTGAAACCAAATTTCATATAGAGCCTCCAGGAGTTGCCGGAACAAAAACTTATTCATACGGTCCAGGTCACATGACCAACATGGCCGCCACGCCCATATATGGTAAAAACCTTTAAAAATCTTCTTCTCAAGAACCAATTGACCGATGGCCTTGAAACTTGGTATGTAGCTTTGGGTACTCGAGTACTGTCAAGATTCTTCAAATTATGACCATGGGTTGACCTTGACCTTTTTACGGCAAGGTCAAATATGGGAAAATGCTAGAACATAAGATTTCATGGAAAGTTTTGAAGAGATATGCCTAAGAATTGGTATATACAGTTATCTTAATGAGTACATGAAGATTTGTGAGTACAAGAGGTCAAGGTCATTCTTTGACCTTTGACCCAGAACTCTCATATTTTGACAATATCAAACAATCCCCTAAAAAAAACTGGGCCAGTTGTAACGAAATTTCATATAAAGCCTCCAGGGATTGAGGGAATGAAAATTTGTTCAAACAGTCCAGGTCACATGACCAACATGGCCGCCAGGACCATATATGGTTAAAACCTTTAAAAATCTTCTTCTCCAGAACCAATTGACCGATGGCTTTGAAGCTTGGTATGTAGCATTGGGAATTCCAGTACATCAAGATTGATCAAAATAATGACCTTGGGTTAACCTTGACTATTTTACTGCAAGGTCAAATGTGGGAAAACGCTAGAACATAAGATTTCATGGAAAGTTTTGAAGATATATGCCAAAAAATCGGTATATACAGTCATGTTAATGAGTATGAAGATTCATGAGTACAAGAGGTCAAGGTCATTCTTTGACTTTTGACCCAGAACTCTGTCATTTTGACAATATCAAACCATCTCCTCAAAAGCCCCTGGGCCAATTTTGAAACCAAATTTCATATCGAGCCTCCAGGGGTTAAGGGAATGAAAATTTTTTCAAACATCCAGGTCACATGACCAACATGTCCTCCATGCCCATATATGGTTAAAACCTTTAAAAATCTTTTTCACCAAAACCAATTCACTGATGGCCTTAGAGTAACTAACCCTAGAGTACTGAGGCTGAATGGACCCAGGTGAGCTACAGGACCAATGGTCCTCTTGTTTAATTTCTCAACAAAAACATATGTTTTGGACCCCTATTACAATTGTTTTGGTGAGACAGATCTAATAAGGGGTCACAACATATGAGCCGCGACATGACAAAACCAACAATGTGGTTGTGCGCCCAGCGCAGACTCAGATCAGCCTGGGCATCCGCCCAGACTGATCAGAGTCTTCGCTGTCCGCATGAAGGTAGCTTAGACCCTTAGCTACCCTTTTAACGCTTATGAAAGACTCTGCTCAGACTAGGCGGATGCCCAGGCTGATCTGAGTCTACCCAGGGTGAACAACCACATTGTTGGTTTTCAAGCGTCGCGGCTCATATGTCTTCATTGAGAAATAAGAAAAATTATCTCAGAGTTATCCTCAAAATCCCACCTTATCTGGAGCTCTGTGTAACACTATTTAACAACAACAGTAGTGGATCCAGAGGCAGTTCCGGAGGATTCAAATAAATCCCTTTTTCAGCCCAAATTATTTCATTTTCATGGGAAATTTCAGGAAAAATTGGTCAAACTGCACAAATCGAACTCCCCTCAGCTAATTTGAACCCCCTATCCAAAATTCCTAGATCCGCCCCTACAACAATACCATCTAAGTTGTCTGGTTAACCTAAATATGCCCAGTGTCCCAAAGTAGAATCTTTCATTTTATGAGTTGGACACATCCATTTAATATTCAAAGAAGTTTTTGTATAGAAATTACTGCAAAGTAGAGGTTCAGACAGAGTTTCTTTCTTTCTTTCTTTCTTTGTATACTGCTACACCCTCTCTCGAGGATTATGAGCAGGTGTACGATGTACACTCCAGTTTTGTAGTGTCTTCCCTGTTTGGAAAGATCCATGATAATGAGACACTGGGCACAGATGGGTTAACCTTACAAAAATAAAACCAGAACATCCAGCAAGCCAAATTTTGAGGTAAAAGTCTCATATGTTGGACAATTTGTTCAAAATTAAGAATGTCATTAGCTAATGTAATGTTAAAAGTTTAACTCATAATATTGTAAATAAAGTGAAATTTTTAATGAAATATTTACATTCTTGGTGTATTTACTGAAAAGCCCTATAGTAAACCACTGGAACATAATGTAGTTTACATTCCAATAATTACACTGAGACACGCGACGTCAATGACGTCAAAATAAACAATGACTCTCTACAACCTGATTGGACGTCAGCAACGCTATGACGTCATGCATGCCATTCTGCTATTAGCAGAAAAAACTGCGTGTACATGTTTTGCTGCTTCAATTTTAGTGCTTATATAAGATTTTTCATGAAAGATTTGATTGAAACGAATGTAAATATAAGCAATGGACATAATTTTTCTGATGTTTATCGAAGTGTAAACTACATTGGGTCACTAGCAAAGTTTACATGAACCCCTTCGGGGTTCATTCACTTTGCACGTGACCCAATGTAGTTTACACTTCGACAAACCTCAGAAAAATTAAATTCATTCCTTAAATAATTAAGAGCAGCTTTTTGCACTTGTCAGGACATGAGCAGCTTGCAGACAAGGTTTCTCATAAGGTGTATGGGCTCATGTTTTATGTTTTCCTTCCATTTTACGAACAGAAACATCTTTTGTGACTTTCTGTTTGCTCAGCTGAACGATGAAACCCCTCCAAAAAGGGGTCTGTTCTTAAAAGTAGGAAAGCAAATCCTTTTCTTTAAAAGTTAACCCTACTGGGTCTACTCCACTGAGAGGGGAAGCAAAAATGAAAATGTTAGAGTTCCTTCCTCTGAATGTGTATCCATACACCTTAAAATATTTCACCTTTTTTTTATTTATCCACCAAACATGTATACTCAGTGCCCCAGAAATCAAGAGGTAACATGGATAATAAGGGATAATTCTCCATATTTCTCGACTAAAACCTATGTTGTGACCCATCATTAGAATTGTCTCGCCGAGAGGGTTCTAATGAAGGGTCTCAACATTTCTTTTCATTGAGAAATAAGAACACTTATCCCAGAACCTCGTGATCTGGAGCACTGATATTGAAATTTTATTAGAGACAATGTGTTGAGACCATTTTCATGACAAGCCAAAGTAAACAATATATTTCTGTGGTGGAATAAAAACAACTTTTCATCCCTTAAATTTGGTTTTATCTGGAAGCTCTGTTTATCTCCCCATGCCTATTTCAGGAACTTGTTGACAATATTGTCAATGAACCATGGCTCTGTAAACTGGAGATGGTCGGTGTTGGAAGACAGAAAGTGTATTCTACTGCTGTTGTAGAGAACCTGTAGTCCTAGCTTGTCCTGAAATACATAGAAAGCAATATGAGCCCCGACACCAGAAAAACAACAATTTGAGAGTGGTTGTGCTCAAGGTGAGCTAATAAGGACTTTATACATATGAGCCGTGACATGAGAAAACCAACAATGTGGTTGTGCGCCCAGCCCAGACTCAGATCAGCCTGGGCATCTGCCCAGTCTGATCAGAGTCTTTGCTGTCCGCATGGGGCTAGTATAGACCTTTAGCTACCCTTTAAGTGCACAGGGAAGAGTTTGATCAGACTGGGTGGATGCCTAGGCTGATCTGAGTCTGCGCTGGGTGCACTACCGCTCTGTTGGTTTTCTTGTGTCACGGCTCATATATCTTTACATTTTTTGTTGTTCATTGGGCCAACAATATTGGGGCAGTGAATGTTAGCAGACTCCTCACCTCGAAGCATCCCTACACTGCTTATTCATGCATTATGTGGGAACATCTAGGGGACAATTATATAACATTTGCACTCATGTATCATTTTTTAAAAATATTTTAACCCTTATAGCACCTAAAAAGCATATATGATTTTCGTCTGCATTTTTCAAATAATGTTTTGTCCGAGTTATATCATATTCAGAATATAAAGACTAGAAAGCAAATAGCATAGATCCAGATGAGGCAGCTAATAACAGCCCACCTCATCTGGATCTATGCTGCTTGCAATTTCACTATTTTTGGGATTTTGGCACTTTGAATATTGAGTTTATAGTTTTTATAAACTAATCAATGCAAACATGTGTCATTTGACAGAAGGTAGAAGGGCATACCACACAGGGGAAGGGAAATAATTCTTACAAGCTATAAACCCTGACTCTATATTATTTAGTTCACTTCATTAAAATACTGTGTCCTGCACAAAATGAAAGCTATTTCCTTTTCCTATATAGCTTATTTGGGTACGAGGACAGTTAAAGTTGTGAATATTAAAATTAGGATCAGTCTGAGCAGTTTGATAATTATCTACACAGTTCCTTACCTAGCTCTTACAAGTTGTGCATATTCTGTGCACAAAAACTGTGGAGGCTCTGATCAAAGAGAAATGCTGTACTACAGTTAAAGACAGTATTGGATAGCATCTCTTAAGGTGTCTGGGTACATCACCATGTCTTCCTGCCATTTTTACAAAGGGAAACAATTTTTGTAACTTCCTGTCTGCTTCCCTGGATAAAGGAGCAGTCATCTCTTAAAGGAAAGAATTTTCTCTGAGGGTAGAAAATTCTGTCCTTTAAATACTGACCTCCATTGAGAATAGAAGCAAAGCAGATGCTTCCATCTCTTTAACTGGTCAAATCCATTTATCATTTGAGGGACATTTTGTGTAGAACTTACAATTTAAACAGCCAAATGTAGACTAATATCAGATCCTGGGCTCTTCAACATCTGACATGAGTCTACACTGTTTGCATAGGTCCATGTTATGGGACATAACACCTAAATGAGCTAATCCATCGATCCCATGCAGGCTTACCTGGGTGTACAGAGGGCTCTCTTGCATGGTGTACAACTTTTTATCCTGTCCTGGCACATAAAAGCCAAACCACTGAAAAGAAGGTTAAAACACAACATATCATATATATTTTTATATATATATCCCATATATCTAGCTGATGCCTCAACCTCTTCTGACAACTGACTAAGCCATCTTTGAAAACTGACAATAAATCTTGTAAATATTTCGGAGTCTTGGAACTATTTTTATAGATGGTTGTGCTGGAATGAAAGAAATCAAATTTATTTCAGCTGGATTTTATTGGTGGATATGTAAAATCTGGCCAATCACCCACTATAACTTTTAAATTTATGGGTACACACACCTCCATGTTTTTCCACCATTTTTACAAAAAGAATTTCTTCTGTGACTTCCTGTTGGTTTCTTAGAGGATGATGCTTTTCCAAAATAATGTCAGCTCTTTGAAAGAGTTTGTTCCAAAGACCAATTTAATCTCTTTTAAGGCAAAAATGAAGATGACAGAATTAGCTCTCCAAGCTATATCAAACTGAGAATTCAAAGACTAGAGGGCAAACAGTGTAGAATCTGATCCAGATGAGGTACGTGGCTCATGATGAGCTGCCTCATCTGGATTTTTCTAGTTGCAAATTCAACTTCTCGACCTACAATACTGTTGGAAAACAGTTCAGATGCTGATCAGACTGCTCCTTGAAGCAGCCATGGAGCTGTTGGTCTGGATCAATTAAATTCAATTTGATGTTCACAAACTGAGTTTTACACCACAATGACGCACCACCATAACAAAAGTTTACGACCATAAAACCAAACATTTATCTCCCAAAATGACAATTTGGAGTATAGTAAATCCCTACATCTGTTAAAGCTCCTGATGAAATGACAAACAATGCAGATCCTGATCAGGCTTCTCCTTTAGGAGCAGTCTGATCTTAGTCTACACTGTTTGCAGAGGAAATGCTTTCTCAATATTTCAGGTAATTACTGCAATAATGCATCCATTTTGTATAAATAAGCAGGTGATATAATTTCACCAAATTTAATAAAGAATTGCAACATATGCTCTTTTTTAAGACAGATAACAGAAGGAACTGACCCTATTTCAGAGTGTTATCTGTGACATCTTGTGTGCCACATCATGAAAGCAACAGGGCAACAATACCCTGAATCGCACACCTGAGTAAAAAGGTCTATGGTCAAACTTAGGCAATCATTTGACCAAACATCTGTCGTGATAAAAAATGAGCAAAAAATGAGGAGACACGATTTTCCCCATACAAAGTCTATAGGAACTACCTCCTCAATGGAAATTGGATCTAGCTAAATTTCAGTCATCTAAGCTATTGTGCCTGTCCTCGTTTCCTGCAAGTCTGATACAGATCTGATCAAAATTAACCAAAACAGCTGGAGACACTATATTCTTCGACATTCAAGGGCAAGTAACTCTTTTATGATAAGTCCAATCAGACCAATATTCGAACTCATCAGAGACTTCTTGCTTGTCATTGTCTCCTGCATGTATGATAAACATCTGATTAAATGTAGAGACACCATTTTCCCCATACAAAGTCCATGGGGTCACTCAAGGGCATAGAACTTCATGATGGAAAATTGGATTTGACTGAATTTCCATTTTGTTCAAGTTCTTGTGCCTGTCCTTGTTCCTTGCAATGCTGAAAAAGATCTGATCAAAATTGATTGAAAAAGCTGGAGACACTATTTTTCCCATTTTTAGTCAATGGGAGCTATTAGTTGCCATGACCTATAAGCTCAGGTGAGCTAAAAATCTGTTATAAGGTATGACCCCAATCTGTACAGTCTGGGCACCTGTTTTACAAGGGAGATAACATCAGTATATTAGCAGGGGCTTCCCTGGTAGATGAATCCTTTTTCCTTCTGGGGCTACTTTCAGCCGTTTTTTGACCAGTGGACTTATCCATCCTTATCATTTGGAGGAGTCCATTTCTAGTTTTAGAGGTTAAGGGTGGATCATTTTAATTTCTATTGTTTTTTGCATAGAAATTCCTGCAAGAAAACAGTTTAAACATATTTTTATTGCTCAAATGTAGCAATGGCGTCGGGCTACAAGTTCTCACAACATTAGTTACAGCTCCCCACCACCCCATCCCCCCCTCCCCTACAATATTCAATACAACAGGAACATGGCTAACAACTAACAATTCAGTGCCCGCCATAACTCCAAACAGTGAGACACTTTATACTTTCAGTATATCCGGTTTGATGTATGTTATGCAGAAAACAGTGAGGACTCAGATCAGACCATTCCATTGACAGCTGTCTGATCCAAGCCCACACCATCCCACACAACAGGCACTTTGTCTAAGAAAACAGTGTAGACCTTATTCAGATGCCACATTATACAGGCACTTAAACTGAGTCTTCACCATTTGTACAATCCCCAAAGGGGGTTTCTGGTCTGAAAAGGGTTAAAGATAATAAGAGTTTGCTCTGCCATACAGAGCAATCTTTATTTCCTCTAGAGAAACGTTCCTGTGAGAAGGGAGATAAATTCTTCCAATTCAGGGTGAGATCCTTTGAATCTGTATCCATATATCATAAAGGTTTACTCCCTCGTATTTCATTACGAAATAATCACATAATAAGGAAACTGGCTAGTTGTATGCAACACAATTAAGTCTTGTACAAACAATCTTCAGTGAAAACATCTTTATGACTGGTGGAGTAAATAACTTAACAATAGCATTAACCTCTAATCTGTGCACGTGAATTCATTTCAGCCAATAACTGTCTGATACAACTTTACCATGATTAACTATGATTGCTGGGCATATCCAGTCTTCATTTTTGGCGCGAATAGTGGACCAATATTCTCGCCAACTTGTTGATTTTCTTAAATTCTCCTACTTCAAGTGACCATCACAAATCATAAATTAGACAGATAAAAGTACATTTACGAGCAATCATTATCATGCCTAGGATATAGTTTTTCGTAAGAAATTTGAAAGTTAATAGAAATATTGAGGGCATGTATCTTTAAGACATATGCAAACTGTGTATGTCAGAACTAAACTGCATTCCTGCTTAAGATTTTTTGTCACAGACGTAGTAATAAGTCTACTTCTCCATGTGACTATACGACCAACTACAACTGCAGTCGAAACAACTCTTGCTTCACGACTACACTTATATCTACAACTGCAGTCAAAATGATAGCTATGGTTAATGGTGATGAAAAGACTTGTCAAGCCTGGACAGAGACATGATGGAAGATCAAAAAGCAGGGGCCGTATTCATGAAACGCTTTATGTGGTTGCTATGCTGTTGCTAAGGCTAAATTTCTTTGATGGAGATTCCCTACAACTATGAAATTTGCTCTGGAGGAACAGTCTTACAAAGACTGTTCCTCCAGACCAAATTTCATATTTGTAGGGAATCTCCTTTATAGATATTTAGACTTAGCAACCACATAGCAACGACTTAAGTGGCTTTATGAATACGGCCCTTGCGGACTTATCTCAGCAAGCACATGATGTTTATTCAATGTCGCATCAATGTAAATGCAATGACATGAGGTTGCATCGATGTTGATGCCATGTCGCCTTAATGTTATGTTGCCACTGGATAAATAATTAAAATTCTTAAATACTTATGGCACTATGTCTCTTGTTTCTTGTTTGACATATGAAAGTTTCATTTACTGTCTTGATTATCTAAATACAGTTTAAACTTGGCATGTGCACAGGCTGATCTAAGCATAGGGATCTGCCACATAGTAAGTATAGCAAGAGGGCCATAAGGCCCAGAATCACTCACCTGAGTATGGTGGACATGTAGGTCATGTGACCTAGACCGCTTGAATAAACTTTCGGTCCCTCAGCCCCTGGAGGCTGTGTAAGAAAATTGATTACAATTTGCCCAGTGGCTTTAGAGGAGATGTTGGACTGGCTTCCGTCAGAAACATTGATGTGCCTAAATTCATATTTTTTTCGTAGACTATAATAAATATCCCTCTTTTCTCTTAGCTACTGTTTCATCAGACCAAGAGAAAAATGGGATTGTAGAGACATGGTATCGATATAAAATAAAAATAAAGCTTTGAAAAAAATATATGAATTTAGACAAATCAATGTTTCAGACTGGAGCCAGTCTAAGGAGATGTCTTCAATTGTTAAAATATGAGAGACATGGGTCAGAGGTCAAAGAATGACCTTGACCTCTTGTACCCACAAATCTTCCATGTACTAACTAAAAGGACTGTATATACCAATTTTTAGGCCAAAATACTCTAAACTTGCCTTGAAATCTTATGTTCTAGCATTTTCCCATACTTGATCTTGCCTTAAGAAAGGTCAAGATCAGCCCAAGGTCATCATTTGGACAATCTTGATAGTACTCAAGTACCTGATGCTATAGACCAAGTCTCAAGGCCATCCATCATTTGGTTATTAAAAAGAAGATTTGTAAAGGTGTTTGCCATATATGGGCATGGCGGCTATGTTGGTCATGTGACACAGACTGTTTGAACAAATTTTAATTCCCTCAGCCCCTAGAGGCTCTATATGAAATTTGGTTACAATTGGCCCGGTGGCTTTTGAGGTGGCGTGTGAAATTGTCACAATATGAGAGACCAGGGTCAAAAATTGACCTTGACCTCTTGTACATATTAATTTTTATGTACTCATGTCAAAATCTTCAACAATTTCCAAGAAATCTTATGTTCTAGCATTTTTCCATATAAAAGCTACAGAAAGCAAATTTGACCTTACTGTAAAAAAGTCAAGGTCAAACCAAGGTCATAATTTGAATAATCTTGGTAGTACTCCTGTACATAATGCTACATACATAGTTTCAAGGCTATCTGCCTATTGGTTCTGGAGAAGTAATTTTTTTTTTTCATATATAGGCATGGCGGCCACATTGGTCATGTAACTAAGACTGTTTGAACAAATTTTTGTTTTCCCACACCCTAGAGCCTCTACATGAAAAATGGTTACAATTGGCCCAGTGACTTTTGAGGAGATGTAAGAAATTGTCAAAATATGAGAGACCAGGGTCAAAGGTCAAAGAATGACCTTGACCTCTTGTCCACATAGATTTCATGCACTCATAAAGATGACTGTATATACCAATTATCAAATTCTTCAACAGTTTCAAGAAATCTTATGTTCTAGCATTTTCCCATATAAAAGCACCAAAAAGCAAATTTGACCTTGCTCAACAAAAGGTCAAGGTCAACCCAAGGTCATTATTTGAACAATCTTGACTGAACTCCTGTACCAGATGTTACATACCAAGTTTGAAGGCCTTCGGCCTATTGGTTCTGGAAAAGAAGATTTTTAAAGGTTTTTACCATATATGGGCGTGGTGGCCATGTTGGTCATGTGACTAGGACCGTTTCAATAAAATTTGGTTACAATTGGCCCAGTGCCTTTTTAGGAGATGTGTGATATTGTCAAAATATGAGAGATCAGGGTCAAAGGTCAATGAATGACCTTGACCTCTTTTATGCATAAATTTTCATGTACTCATAAAGATGACTGTATATACCAACTTTCAGATCAAAATCTTCAAAAGTTTCCAAGAAATCTTATGTTCTAGCATTTTTCCATATAAAAGCACCAGAAAGCAAATTTGACCTTGCCGTACAAAAAGTCAAGGTCAACACAAGGTCATAATTTGAAAATCTTGGTAGTACTCGCATACCCAATGCTACATACAAATTCAAATTCAAATTTATTTTATTTTTGAAAACCTCTGTTAGCAAGGTATACTAGTAATTCGAAACGACAGAAACAAGAAGAATTATGAAAAGTATGAACAAGTCAATACCATTTCTAAGGGAGACAACCTAAGCAAAGCCATTTTCCTTTTACTGTTCCAGTTATTGCCAATAAAGCCAGACAATATGAAGCGCATTCGCCTTTTTCATTCGGATAAGCATGAGCAACACTTACATTGCTTCAGATAAGGAGGAGTAACAGGGACAACTCTGTGACAAACCTCAACGCCCTGGAACCAAAACACATATATTGTGACCCCTCACTAGAACCGTCTTGTTAAGAGGGTTCCAATGAGGAACCACAACTGATGTTTCCACACATATTGTGACCCCATACATATACCAAGTGTCAAGGCCATCAGCCTATTGGTTCTGGAGAAGAAAATTTTTGAAGGTTTTTAATATATATGTTCTGAGCAAAGTAGGAATCGGTACAATTCCGGAATTGTCCTGGGCAAAATAGGAATTCTCACTTTGTTGCGCAAAGTGGGAATTCTTACCTTGCGCAACACAATTTCGGAATTGTCTCTGGGCAAAGTGAGAATCGGGACAAAGTGAGAATAATTAAGATGTTAGCGCGGTTAACAAATATAGGTTTGCATTTATTTGTTTGATATGATTTTTTTTCTTTTTCATTTTTTTTTTGTAATTATATTTCTGACAGGATAGAATGTATGAGCCTCTGGCATTGAAAACAACTTTCAATATTTCTCTTACATCTGTACAAAGTTTCAAGTCAATTCCTTAAAACTGTGAACGAAATTGATTACACAAACTTGTCATCCTAAATCGTCCTAATCAGAAATATTTCTAAGTTCGGGAAGGCAGTCAAAAATAACATTTTTTTCTTTTAAAAAAACACATGCACAGTAACAGTAATACATGCATCTACAACACCTGCATAAAGTTTCAAACTGATCGCTTACAATTTTGGAATTGATTATATAGATTTGTCCCACAAATCCTAAGTTTCAAAAAGGCTGTACTTTTGTCAAACTAATAGTTTACTTTTCAAAAGGCATATGCGCATCTACATATGTCTGCAGCATGTGTACAAAGTTTTAAATCAACTGCTCAAAACTCTGGAAAAACTTGATTATATGAGCTTGTCATCCTGTATTAACCAAACCTCGAAAAAAATCCAAGTATGAGGCCTTAATTTTGTCAAAAATTTAACAGTCAATTCCCTGTTACTCGTATCAAATGAATCTGATTCTTACTTTGTTCTAAAGATATCCACTTTGAGCAGACACATTTACTTGTTCGTTAAACCATCAAATCTCTTGCACAATTCTAGAATTGTACCGGTACAATTCCGGAATTGTAACACAAAGTGAGAATTCCTACTTTGCGCAGGACAATTCCGGAATGGTACCGATTCTTACTTTGCGCAGAACATATATATATGCATGGCAGCCATGCTGGTCATGTTACTAGGACCGTTTGAACAAACTTTTGTTCCCCTGCTTCCTACAGCCTCTACATGAAATTTGGTTATAATTGGCCCAGTGGCTTTTGAGGAGACCAGGGTCAAAGGTCGAAAAATGACCTTGACCTCTTGTATGCATAAATTTTCATGTACTCATTAAGATGACTGTATATACCAATTTTCAGGTCAAGATCTTCAACAGTTTCCAAGAAATCTTATGTTCTAGCATTTTCCCATATAAAAACACTAGAGAGCAAATTTGACATTGCCGTACAAAAGATCAAGACCAACCCATGGTCAAAATTTGAACACTCTTGGTAGTACTTGCTTACCTGATGCTACATACCAAGTTTCAATGCCATTGGCCTATTTGTTCTGGAAAAGAAAGGTTTTTACCATATATGGGCATGGTGGCCATGTTGGTCATGTGACCCAGACCATTTGAACAAATTTTTGTTCCCCTGCCCCTAGAACCTCTACATGAAATTTGGTTATAATTGGCCCAGTGGCTTTTGAGGAGATGTGTGAAACTTTCAAAATATGAGAGACCAGGTTCAAAGGTCAAAGAATGATTGATTGATTGATTTGATGCTTAACGTCCACGGTAAACAACTAAGGTCATGTCGGGACGGTCAGTTAACCTAACCACACTATTCCTAGGCAGGCTTAGACCTCCTAAGCGGTTAACCAGTACTAAGTGCACATACTTTCGCCAGTAACTGACAACTACCCTTCTTGAATCAGCAGAAGGAGAAACGAAAGTATGTGGCCAGACCGGGATTCAAACCCAGGACCTCTGACTTACGAGTCAGGTGCCCTGCCGATTGCGCTACCCGGCCCGGCGTCAAAGAATGACCTTGACCTCTTGGTCGCATAAATTTTCATGTACTCATTAAGATGACTGTATATATCAATTTTCAGGTCAAAATCTGAAATAGTTTCCAAGAAATCTTACTCATTAAGATGACTGTAAATACCAATTTTTGGGTCAAAATCTGAAAGAGTTTCCTTACTCTTATGTTCTAGCATTTTCCCATATAAAAGCTATAGAATGCACATTTGACCTTACCCTAAAAAAGGTCAAGGTCAACCCAAGGTCATTATTTGAACAATCTTGGTAGTACTCAGGTACCCAAAGCAACATACCAAGTTTCAAGGCCATCGGCCTATTGGTTCTGGAGAAGAAGATTTTCTAGGTTTTTACCATATATGGGCGTGGCAGCCATGTTGGTCGTGTGACCAGACTGTTAAAACAACTTTTCGTCCCTGTCCCCTAGAGGCTACATATGAAATTTGGTTACAATTAGCCCAGCGGTTTCAGAGGAGAAGTTGTTTGAAGTTGTGGATGGATGGACGGACGACAGAGCCTTACCATCCTATAAGCTCCCCTGGAGCTTCTGGCTTAGGTGAGCTAAAAACTATATTTAAAGCAATAATAGTACAGCCTTATCTATAATTTTTAAAACCTATATTGTGCCAGACAGGAATATACACATGCACAGCTGGATTTCCTCATGACATTCTTATGATCAGGGGCGTGATAATTAAAAACACAGTTATACTGTGCCACTTTCAAAGATAAGAGTAACTGAATTTGAAATTTACTATTAACTGTTAATAACTTACAAGCCTGACTAACATAACATGGAAGTCATCATGATGAAAATACTAATATTTGTAATGTTAGTTGCTGCATTTAGTGCTGCAATGGATTGGAAGAAGATGTCAAAATTTGAAAGAGATGATCATAATGAAGGTGTCAAGGATATGGTTAGTCAAATCACAGAGGACAGTGGGATATATCTGGATATTGCTGCAGAAATTGTTGCTTTAAAAGAAACGGTAAATCAACAAAATCTAAAGATAGCAACCTTGCAGAATCACCAACAAAGCACAGAGTCCAGCTTAAAACAAATTATCAAGACCCAAGAAAAACAAATTTCAAGGATGAATAAAGAACTCAAAGATCTGCAAAAAACTGTCATTAAACAAAATAAGCAGTGTCAGAAAACAACAGAAGAACATAAAGTAACTATGGAAAACAGTGTACCTGACCGAAACAGTGATTTTGACCAAGACAGAGACACAAAAACAATGGAAAAACAAATGTTCAAACCTAAAACTAATATTATAATGTCCTGGACCTATAAGGGTTATACCCAACCTCCAACAGGGAAAATTGCTGACCATAATGACTTTACCAATCTGTCAGCAAGAAACCTGCCGGACACCTATATCACAAACACTGAACTGGATACTCATCAGGTTGCATCAAAAGTACAAAGAAGAACTGTAACTGTTGCTATTCCACCTGGCAGAACAGCATTCTCATCTTATTTAGGCCATAATCTTGACCGGGTTACCACTGGCCACACTGTGAAATGTGATCAAGTTCTTTCTAATTATGGAAGTGCATATAACAGCCATACTGGAGTATTTACAGCACCCATAACTGGGGTGTACCTACTGACATTTCACATAAGCACCTCTAAAGGGAACAGCCATACACGTGTAAAACTTGTAGTAGATGACAGGTACATAGTGGCTGCCTCAGCTGATCCAGGACACACTGACCATATTGGTGTGGGGGGTAACACAGCTATTATTCCTCTTACAGCTGGAGAAGCAGTGTGGCTAGAAGTATTCGACTCCATTGCTGGCCAGATAGAAAGTTCAAGCACATTAAGATTTGTAACTTTTTCTGGTGCTTTGCTCTTTTAAGGTGTATGGGCTCACTTTCAAGGTCCGCAACTCTGCCATTTTGATTTTCTCTTCCCTTCTAAACAGGGTCAACTCTTAAAGGAAAGGATTTGCTCCACTAGGAGCAAATTCTTCCCACGAAGAGTGAACCACCTTGTAGAAGAGCCTCATAATCTAGGGAAGCAGTTAAAGTCACAAATTGGCTCACCTTTGTAAAAATGGCAAAATAACTCGCACATGTACCCATTTACATTCAGTGGTAATTAGAGTCAATTCGTCTAATGTCGTACGGTTTTGGACGCCATCACACACTGCGTTGCCGTTTTTAGCGCCTACAGTGGTCTTTCCCATTACAAATCACGAGGAATATCTCTGCTTTGTTCATACTGCAGTTATACATACGTCAGGGGCAACTAAAATAGCTCAGAAAGCAATAAATCGTTCTGGGGTCACATAGGCTAATGTCGTACAGTGGGCGGGAATGTCGTACACCGAAGAGAGTAATTCCGTACGTCGATCAGCAACAAAAGAAGACAGTCCCTAACTGTCCCTTAAGTGCCCTGATATGGCAGACTATTTGCTTTTCAATTCCATTATGCTGTGACACTCTTCACATGACAAAAATAATAATAATAAACTATATTGTAGGGTTCTGAACGCGCAGAATGTGAAGACAAAAATAATAATAATAAACTATATTGTAGGGTTCTGAATGCGCAGAATTATAATTGGGGATTGATGAGATGAAATAATGATATTTTATGTTGGGGTAGAGTACTAACATAACAGAGCACCAAAAGCTGAATACGTAAGTCCCGTAGTGTAGTGTAGGAAGTGAAAAAAGAAAAACCTGAATATAGTGGGGCTGAATTACATGTATTTTGCATGGGCAAAAGTACTGGGGTGGATAGGGTAGAGGTAAAACAGGACAGATGAGAGCATGTGGCTATCAGACTTATATTACTACTCGAGCGTTATCTGCATTACCAGCTACACAAACCATTGTGTAAATATCAAATATCATCTCATCTGATCCAAGTACCAAACATTTTAATCCCTTCCCAATCTTAATCCTCATATTTTGTGCACTGCCAATTTACCATTCCCATTTTATCCTAACATGAACTATCATTCTTAATGCATGTACTTCCCTACCTCACTTAAGATTTCCATTTTTGTCATCCAGTCTGTCTTTCCTTTCATTACTTCGTCAGTCTAAATGACATTAGCCTACCCGCACTAGTATGAACTAAAGTGCCTCTCACATTTGCCCAATCTTAGTCAAATGCATTCCAACTTCAACAAACCTACGTATACCAACATAGGAGACCCACCATGTCTACACCCTACCCTACGCTTCCTTTTCTACAAATCATCTCCCTATCATATTATGTCTCTACTTTCCTAAAACAATGACCCTATGATACCCTCTGTTATGTTAGGTGTGTGGCCCTCTCCACCTTACCCTGTAACAAGTCTGGTATAGAAACCTTCAACACCAGCTTAATTCTAGTAGCCAGTAACCAGTTACCTGATGAGCCCCCATCTCATCATATCCCTTACTTTATTCTACCTACTAAGTATCGTAAGGAGATGGGTTAGGAGGTCATTTGTAAGTATTTCATGAGTACTCACAACATGCACACTGCATACAGGAGGTTCTAATACACGATGACACCACTGTACGAATTTACCCTCCAACGAAAAATAACGCTATTTTGAAGGAGTCTAATTTCGTACAGGTTTTATATGGCGAATTATGTAACTTAGGAGACTGACCAAGACATTTTATTTGCATTAAAATCGTATTATTGTTTCCTAAGGACAATTTTAGAGGGAGATTTCACGCTAAAGTTCACTGAAAAAGCAAGTAGTAAGGGTTGTCAGACGACACCATCCTTGTCGAAGGGCCCATGTCTCGGAACGAATGGATTCAGTTCTATTCACTGTACCATACGTATTGACCAAATGAAACGTAGTTGACAAACGGGCATAAAATGGTGAAACCGGACACTGTATTCGTTGAAAAGAAAGACACTACAACGGGTTGTTCCATGCAGGGGGAAAATGCATGAGAGACAGACGTTATTGCGGAAAATTTGATGGTGTACGAAATTACCCGAGTGTACGAAATTAGGCGGATCGACTCTACTATTCTGAAAATAAAATTTGTACCTCAGTCCAAACTGTCTGTCTTAGAATATTCATAGGATACTATAGAGTTAAGTTACAATACAGTTTTCATACACATCACTGATTGGTCTTACACAAGTTGTAAGTAATATAATTCTGTCACAACAATCTGAAGTTAATTTATTGCAATTCCATTGGCAGAGAAGAGTTAATATATACATCAATTAAATCCTGTACTAAAAACTTGAAACTGTTTTGTTTGTGGTGGTTTTACTGATATCAGCAGATATTTTAAGACAGAGATAGCACTTCGATGGATTTTAAGAAATGAACTTTTATTGGATTGTACCAACTTAATGTGCCAGGTTCCAATAATCACACACAAACTCAACATTATGACTGTTCTTTTGTAGTTTGTGGTAGATAAGTAGAGATTGTGAGTGTTTAGCCAGAGCTAACATATCCATAAAATCAAACAAAGACACCAAATAATGGAATTTAATTGGTCCCCTGTAAACCCAGCTCAAAAACTTCCACTTGGCAAAGCTGATTTAGGCCCATATTCACAAACAAAACTCAAACTCATACTCCACTCATGCTCAAGTATGGTAGGTTCAAGTGACACTCAAGGAAGTCTTGAGCCTTCCAATAACAGCAATGTTTCCAATACCTCAAAGAGCAATTTTGCTTAAGTATTAAAGTCTCAATAGTCCGGAAAGTGGTAAAAATGTCAAATACAATCATTATGAAAAGTGGTTCAGCCTTCATGTATGGTGATAAAATATGGGTTGATGTGCATATTCTAGGTCATGTAATGGGCAAAAATTGGGGGGGGGGGAACAAAAATGTTACAAACAAGCTGAACTGTAAAATAAAGAAATCAATTATGATGGATTTTCATTCATTAACATTCAATGGGTCCAAGAAAGTTGGTTGAACGGGAAGGAGAAGGGCCAGAGTTCGAACACCTTCAGAGAGACATGGCAACTGTTATGGACAAAGCAAACATGGCTAACTGATATTCTTGCATTTTATGGTATTATTCTATTGAAAAACTCATCAAAAATGCCTACAGAATCATAAATACTTTCAGTCTTAGTGCCTTGTGTATTGTAATATCATCCCACAAAAAAGATCCACACAACAGCCTAGCTGACAATACATGTAAATGAAGGGAAAAAAAAGCTTAGCCCAAGTGGCAATTTTATATTAGGTAGCATCATGTGAACAAGTTACAACCAAGAATGTGAATAAGCAAGCCTAAAACAATGTTCAATCAGCAGGAGAATTCCATGATTTGGCCATGGATTTTTTTTCCATTTAAACATACATGTAGTCTCAGCTATGTGTGAAAGGGTCTATGCAATACTATGAGCTGCGACAAGAGAATACCAACAAAGTGGCATGCGCACCCAGTGAAGACCCAAATCAGCCTGGGCAACAGCCTGGAGTATTCCCTGTGCACTTAAAGGGGAGCTAAGGGTCTAAGCTAGCTCTAGCAGACAGCAAAGACTCTGATCAGATGCCCAGGCTGATTTGAGTCTTCACTGGGCACACATGCCACTTTCTTGGTTTTGTCATATCAAGACTTATATGATACTAACCTCACTCTCTTTTGGTTGGACCATTGTGTCTTGTAAAAACTTCACCAAAACTAAGTTCTGGATTTTCAACAAGTTGGTCTTGTATGTTTGATTTACAGTCTAAACAAAAAATGAATAAAGAAATAGGGTATATATGAGCCGGGACACGACAAAACCAACAATGTGGTAGTGCGGCCAGCGCAGACTCAGATCAGCCTGGGCATCCGCCCAGTCTGATCAGAGTCTTCACTCTCCGCATGGAGGTAGCTTAGACCCTTATCTACCATTTGAGCACTTAACAAAGAATCTGGTCAAAATGGGCAGATGCCCAGGCTGATCTGAGTCTGCGTGGGCCGAACAACCACATTGTTGGTTTTGTCGTGTCGCGGCTCATATTTAGTTACAAGACAGGGGATTTTCTCCCTCCAACATCACCCTCAATATGTAAATCATTTGTATCAATTTTGCTATATGATTTTCTCCCCTCCTAAACAATCCCTAAAATCCAGATCCAGCTTGTAAGATGGATCTAGATTTTTACTTGACAGATCTAGATTTTTGTGTTTGTATGATGGATCTAGATTTTTGTGTTTGTTTTGTAAGGGAATAATCACCATCTCCTAATCAAATAATGTTATGTTATACTGTATATACAGTATTCAGCCTACATTACTATTTGTATGTTGTTATATCAAGGAAAAATTTATCATGGTATATAAGTACACTTTCAGGGGAAGCAACTCTGATATTTTCATTTAGGCTTCCGTTCTCAACTGACCTATCCATGTGATAATTTAACCACATCTACCTTAAATCAACTTCGACATACAACATCAAGATACATTGATTATATACCTAGCAAGTTACATGCAAAATGTTTGTCAAAGGTTGTACCGCTATGCTTTATTATTCAATCCATTTCGATTGGTAAGCAAAATTCTGTCAATCAGTCTATGGACAGGTCCATTTCTAATATAAGGGGTTTCTGAATTGATTTTTTTATATAAGCCGCAACACAAGAAAACCAACAGTGGTTGTGCGCCCAGCACAGACTCAGATCAGCCTGGGCATGTGCCCAGTCTGATCAGACTCTTTGCTAAGCACTTAAAGGGTAGCTAAGGGTCTAAGCTACCTCCATGCGGACAGCGAAGACTCTGATCAGACCGGGGAGATGCCCAGGCTCATCTGAGTCTGTGCTAGACACACAACGACTTTGTTGGTTTTCTTGTGTCGCGGCTCAATTATATTAAATGCAAACAATGGAGACACTGATGAGAAACTGTATTCTAGGGCACCTGATCTGGGTCAACATTGTTTGCAAAGATCTTTTTTATGGGAAGCCAGGCATTAATGGTTAAAATTTGGTGTAACAAAAATTGTAAGCTTGCAATAATTCCACCATTTTCCAAACTAACTTACATTCTCTTGGTTAATGTCTGCCAAAAAGACACTTTTGGCTCTGTACTCTGCCTCTTTCAATGGATCGTGCCAATATTCTGCCTGGACCAAACTGAAACAGTAACAAGGTCAAGATAGACAGACCAACAGAACTCCAAGTCAGTAAAAATGTTGTGATATTGGAGAAAAAAATAAGTAAATAAATTAAAATGGTTTGGGATCAGTCTTAAATCACTTCCCAGATACAACTCAAATGAAACCAAACAGAATAAAGAATCTGACTTAGTGGAGAAATAACTAAAACTTAAGAGTAAGGGGACATTGCCTTGCACAGTTTTATGACTTTTGCAGCATTTGCTGATAAAGCTTGTTGCCTAACTGCTGTTTTTGTGTATAACAGTATATCCTGACCTTTTCAAGATGTAAAACATGACAGCATTTGACTTCAGGTTGTGACGAATACCGTATTTGACCTAATTAGTGCACATGCTCCTATAAGCGCACATCATGCTATTTTTTAGGCATATGACTATAAGCGCACATATTTTTACTGGTTTATTTCTTTGTCACAGACTCTTTTGGCTTTCATTTGCAAAGCTTCTGTATCTTTCTATGACCATTAGCAGCTTTTCTCTTGTGCTAAACCTTTTAATTTGTTTCCTACAATATATCATAAATCATTGAAATGTGCAATTATAACAAAGAAAAATTACTACAAGTATTTGCCGCCATTTTGAAAAGGTAAAGCACACAGGTCTCTAAAAGGGTCGATTACGGTAATACATCTCACTGTATAATATTTAATGCATCTAGTATACATTTACACAAGCAAAAAGATTGGTTTCATTATAACTGGCATATTCAGTAATTGTCTGACTCCCTTCCTGAATTCTAACTACATCTAATTTATGTCTGGACTTCTGTAAAACTTCAATGGCATTTCATTTGAAAAAAAAAATGAAACTGTAAAAAACTTACCGGTTCTGTACAAAACT
The DNA here is from genome assembly GCA_963989385.1 of Ctena decussata. NCBI lineage: Eukaryota > Metazoa > Mollusca > Bivalvia > Lucinida > Lucinidae > Ctena > Ctena decussata. The sequence goes on from OZ022501.1 coordinate 92,430,561, forward strand.
GAAAGAGAGGAAAAATATGACATTTACTTCAATGATTAACAACAGCTGTTACAGGACAATATAGCTTGCCTAATGGTGCCTTATCAAAACACTTTAATCAAAACACCCAAACCTGGCCACAAGGATATAAAACTTATTTCATGCTCAACTCAGCTGAGCATGAACTTTTCTCTGCTGATAAATATGAAAATGCCAACTAATGTTCACATTTCCATATTCATAAGCAGAGAAAGTTTCATACTCAGTTCAAATGAGCAAGAAAACAACTGTACTTATCAGTAATTTTCTGTTTATTAGCACGTAAAATTTCATGCTCAGCTGAGTTGAGCATGAAAGAAGTTTTATAACCTCGGGGTCTGGATGCTGATACATTTACTATTAAGGTGTATGAGTAAACCTCCATGTTTTCCACCAGTTTTTCATAGGAAGACAACTTCTGTGAGTTACTGTATGCTTCTCTGGACAACAAAACCCTTCCAAATAGGGGTATACTCTTACAGGAAAGAAACTGCTCCAAAATTCTACAGTTTTGAACTTTAAGGTCAATTTGACATGAACATATAGGTTCTGAAATAATATGGAAGAGCTTTTCTGTTTTGCAGCTGCTTATATATCAGTAAATGGGCCTTTAGATTTTAAAAGCAAACAATGTGTGCTCCCACATGACTAACATGTGTGCAGACTTGTCTGAGCATGTACAGCTGGCATACGCCTGACAGCAGTTTTCTCCTAAGCAGAGATGATTTTCAGATGGTACTGTTTCAAAGGCTTTACAGATTCATGCGGAAAAGATCATTGCACAGTCATCTGTGTGCCCAAAAGACCTTGAAAGGTTACTGGATAGACTTAGGCTCAACATCAAAATTGTCTATCTTTGTGAAAGGTCTAAGTGCATGAAGTTGGGGACTCAAACTGCATGTGAAAAGGTCCACTTTCATCATGTAGAGCTATTTTTTCTGTAGTCAGATGGCAAATAACTGAAATTAAGAAAAAATTTGTTTAGCTTAAGTTTGATTTTTCATATGACACCTAAATGTCAGTAAGTTCTATTTCTGCAATGGGAAAACTTATCTTGCTTATTTTTTCGCAAATTAGTATCAAACAAAAAATTCACAAAGTTTAAAATCAGCACTCCTCTTATCAGTTTTTTTTTTTTGTTTTAAATTGATAAATGTCTATAACACTTTGTGATGATTTGAGAAAAAGTAAGAAACGTTCTTGAATAATCCTCAGTTGCAAACTATGCATGCCCAGAGCTGCTGCAAGGTGGCCATTGGGAAGAAAGGTGGACTGAGAATGGTGAAACTGAAACTAAGGTGGTTTGGCCATGTCTCAAGGTCTTCTGGTTTAGCAAAGGCGATTCAACATGGCACAATGAAAGGGGGAGGAGGTGGGGGTAGGGAGGAAGGGGTGGAAGGATGGGGGTAGGGGGAAGGGGCAGAGTGTTGGAGAGTGGATAGGAATGGACTTTGCCAGCTCAACTAGAGCGGCTGAAAACAGGACAAGATGGACAAGGATCATTTCAAAGTCATCTGTGGTACCCCAATGACCTTTTAAGGTTATGGAATAGAATAGAATAGAACGATAGTCTGGGAATACATCAGCTTGCTTAAAAAAATCCAAAGTTCTGACTACACAATCATGATGAACTGCTCCTTGCCTGATCCAACTGCACAGTCAAGATTGCAGGGGTTTACCATGGCCAGTCATTATAGGAATAAATTTCCTTTTTTGGGATTTTAATCGATGTGTAAATGCCTGCAAATCACTCACAAACTGAATAAAGCCCATATGGTAAGTTTGTGAGGGATTCGCTGGCATTTTCACATCGATAAAATCCCCAAAAAAGGAAATTCATTTCTTATAATTCCAACTTTGTTCATTCTAAATTTTTTCTTCGATTACATTGCCCATCGGTTTACTACACTGGATGGTTTAGGTGAACAGCGTTCGACAAAGTCAGAGATATAAACATTTCAAGCATAACTCCCTTTGAAATTACGAACTCTATTTGAAATTACAAACGGCATTTTCCTACGTTTTCATTTTTGACCCATTTCCTTGCATGAAAAGTTGTTAACACTCCAAAATAGTCAATGATTCAACCAAAAACACTGTCGAGGGCGTCGCCATTTTGAAAAAATTACCAACTGGCGTTTGTTATGACGCTAACGTTACATCATCAATGCCATACATGCGCTTGCTTTGGGGGTCTCAAGACAAATTTTGTTCTTTCATCTGAATTACATTAAAAAATGCAAAATTGCTGATTCTTTACGGAAAAAATGTGAAAAAACTTTATCAGAAGAGAATGCTGCATATGGATATAACATCAACAGGAATTTTCAATGTATAAACGCCTCTCTTCAGATGTTGTCAGCCAATCATTTGTTCGGATTTTGTGCCAAAGAGAGGCTGTTGGAATTATTATAGTGGCAATACCTTTCATAAGCTCCAAGATCAAGTAGTCTTCTGACTTCCTCACAGATGGCGCTGCTGCTCCCTGGACAGTGGGGAAAACCAAACACACCTGCAAATATTATACATGTAATATGGATAAACACCATGTGAGCCACAACACTAGAAAACCAACAATATGGTTGTGCGCCCAGGGCAGACTCAGATCAGCCTGGGCATCCGCCCAGTCTGATCAGTGTCTTCCCTGTCTGCATGGAGGTAACTAAGACCCTTAGCTACCCTTTAAGCACTAAGGAAAGAGTCTGATTAGACTGAGCGGATGCCCAGGCTGAACTGAGTCTGCACTGGGCGCACAACCATATTGTTTGGTTGGTTGGTTGATTTAATGCTTAACGTCCACAGTAAACAGCTAAGGTCATGTCGGGACTGCCAGTTAACCTAACCACACTAATCCTGGGCAGGCTTAGACCTCCTAAGCGGTTAACCAGTACTAAGTGCACATACTTTCGCCAGTAACTGACAACTGCCCTTCTTGAATCAGCGGAAGGAGAAACAAAAGTATGTGGCCAGACCGGGTTTCAAACCCAGGACCTCTGACTTACGAGTCAGGTGCCCTACTGATTGCGCTACGCGGCCCGGCACGATATTGTTTGTTTTCTCGTGTTGCGGTTAATATATATTTTCTAAGTATCGGGACAAATAAGTCTGAGCATAAAGTGCAAACATTGATCAGGCTGCTCATGAGCAGTCTGATCAGGGTCTTCACTGTTAGCCATTCCATCTGCACCTTTTGGAAGCATTACTGCATTGTTAAAACAAACTGTTTGATTTTTATAACAAATACGGCAATTGTTCTAGACATCCCAATTCTTAGAATTTATATGTTCATATGGATAAATAAATTCTGAAACGATGTATCCTTTTGGCAGCTCTGTGCACAGAAACGGATTTTGCCAGCTCACAACTAGGGCAGCTGAAGACAGGACAAGGTGCAAAGGGATTGTTTTGAAGTCATCTGTGGTGCCCCAACGACCTAGTAAGGTTATGGGATACAATAGAATAGATTAGAATGCACCTTTAGGTACAACCTCGCAGAATATCCTTCAGTCAAGGTTACTATTTTTAGAAACACCAATAATTAATTGCCTGAAAAACCATAATATTGTAACTTTCAAAGTGTAGTTTTATAGTTGTTATGCTAAATTCATAGCTGCAGCTATTATTTGGCGATACAATCTATCACCATGGACACTTACAAACAGTTTGTTTAAAAAATCAAATTTAAGGCCTTGCTGCCTAAAATTTTCCCAAAGTGTAGTTTGTTCCCTAAGGTATATGAAAGAAGAATTGTCAGAAGACAATTAGGACATTTAGAGGGTGCTTGGCTCTAAACTGTGCAATTTCAGTAGGTATCCTCACTGTAGCTATCATAGCCTGCAAGGAAGTGGCTTAATGTGAATGGTTAATGAGGTCATCAGATCATGAAATATAGGTCAAGGTAAAAAACGGAGGACCTCCTCACATTTTTTTGTACACAAAAGTAGCCAAATACAACCAAGATTGGTTCTAGATCACCAAATCCTTTTATTCATTACCCAGATTTTGTCTGAAAGTGTTATTTATAGCATCTGTGAATTGTAATGCCTATGGGGTGTTTATTACAAGAAATACAGTATGAGGCATTTTATTATTAGAAATACAGTATGGGGTATTTATTATTAGAAATACAGTATGGGGCATTTATTATTAGAAATACAGTATGGGGCATTTATTATAAGATATACAGTATGGGGCATTTATTATTAGATATACAGTATGGGGCATTTATTATTAGATATACAGTATGGGGCATTTATTAGCAGAGATACAGTAATCATAGTTAGGTGTCTTTATTATGCTATGTTTGGGGCCAAAAGAAAGGCTCAGCCTTATAATTATGTGAAGAGTAAACTACAGAGAAGTATAAGACAAATTAGCATTAGACACTCATTTGCCTTATGTTGTTTTGCAGTGTAGTCACATAGGGAGCCATGACATTATATAGTGTTATATCCAAAATGCTACTCAACATTGCAAAGAAAAGCATTATAATAAGACCCTATCTGTATTTTGCTTTTTCCTAGCTATCAGCTACCCAAAGTGGCATCTGAAAAGTTTCTTTCTCATGACAGAAATTGAATATAGTAAGTTACCCTGATGCTGTCCCCCAACAGAGATGAGGTTTTTCATTGGTGGGCTTGGACATCGTTGTGCAATTGCTCTCCTGCAGGAAAGATAAAATCAGCTTCAAATAACTGTCTACAAAAAAATACAAATCAACCTTACTTATAATAATTTGAAATTAATCACAATGTGCCTTTTTACTAAGATTTAGACTGACTATTCACCACTGAGAAAAGAAGGTTGTTGTGACTTTTTATACTTTAGCATCTTCTGCCGCTGTTAAACTGTGAACAGAAGATTCAACCGCAAGTTTCATGTATTCAACCTTTGATGATGTTTAAGGACCAAAGCAAAGCTACTGTCATTCACATTAAGGACTGCAACAAACATTAAAACACGCAAAAATATGTTGTTGAATTCTATTCTATTCTGTCTATTCTATCCCATAACCTTACTAGGTCGTTGGGGCACCACAGATGACTTCGAAATAATCCCTTTCCACCTTGTCCTGTCTTCAGCTGCCCTAGCTGAGCTGGCAAAATCCATTCCGGTCCACTCCTTGATATTGTCTTCCCACCTCTTCTTCTGTCTACCTCTTCTTCTTTTTCCTTTCACTGTGCCCTGAAGAATTGTCTTTGCTAAACCAGAAGACCTTGTGACATGGCCAAACCACCTTAGTTTCCGCTTCTTGACCAGCGTCAGGAACCGTATTCTCCAATGGCTGCTTGGATCTTCCTGCAAACCTCCTCATTGGTTATATGGTCCTTGTATGAAATGTTCAGTAACCTTCGGTAGCATCTCATCTCAAAGACCTGTGTTCTTTTCTCTAACTCTGCTGTCAAGGTCCACGATTCACAGGCATACAGAAATATGGAAATGACAAGGGAGCGCATAATTTAGTTTCACCTTTGATCCAAGAGATATGTTGTTATCTCTCCAAATTGGTTTCAGCTTGGTAAGAGTTGAAGTGGCTTGTGCAATCCTTGAGAGAACCTCGTGTTTTGAGCCATCATCTGAGACAACTGCTCCAAGGTATTTGAAGCTGTTTACAGTACCCAGCTTCTGCCCTTTTACCATGATCTCCCTCTGGATGCCATCTGTGCTGTTCATCATCAGTTTGGTCTTCTCAGTACTGATCTCCATCTTATACCTTGTGCAGGTTTGGTCGAGGCTTTCAACTAGAGCTTCTAGTTCCTGCTCTTCCTCAGCTACAGCACCTATGTCATCGGCAAACTGCAGATTGGTAATGTTTCTGCCGCCTATGCTAACCTTTCCGTCATGTTCTTCCAGAGCATCAGACATGATCCGTTCAAGAAAAATATTGAAGAGGGTGGGTGACAGAAGACATCCTTGTCTTACTCCAACTGTTGTTCTGAACCATTCTCCTGTGCTGCCATTCATCAGGACTGCACTTGTAGCCTTGTCGTATAGCTGCTCAATGGTGTGAACTAGGTTTGCACTGATATTGTACTTCCCAATGGTGGCCCATAAGGCTGCATGCCATACCCAGGCTTTTTTGAAATCAATGAAGACATGATACAGACTCTGCTGATGTTGGAGATACTTTTCACACAGGATTCTAAGGTTGAAGATCTGTTCTGTTGTGCTCCTTCCTGCTCGGAACCCAGCCTGTTCCTCAGCGATTATCTCTTCGGCTTGTGGTTTAAGCCTGTTCAAGATGACTTTCAGCATGACTTTGCTTGAATGACTGATGAGGCTGATGGTTCTGTAGTTCTGGCAGAGCTGTAGGTTGCCTTTTTTAGGGAGCGTAATAATCAGCGACTGAGTCCATGGGATAGGCCATTCTTCCATTCTCCAGATCCCGTCACAGATATTTGTTAAAACATCAATCATGGTCTCCCCACCAGCTTGAACAAGTTCTGCTGGTATATTATCAACTCTGGCAGATTTCCCCTTCTTTAGTGCTGCTACTGCAATCTCAACTTCCTCACGAAGGATTGGTTGTTGATCTTCTTCTGGGGGCTGATTGCAGTCCAGAACCACATTGTCACCGTAAGTCTCATGGTTGTATAGTTCTGAGCAATATTCTGTCCATCTGCTGAGAATCTCTTGTTCCTCTGTAAGGTATTTCCCAGACTTGTCCTGGATACTGTTGTGGATCTACCCTGTTTCTCTGAAGTAAGATCCTTCACCAGCTGGTATGCTTTCTTGCTGTTGTTTTTCTTCAGGCAAGTTTCAATCTCCTCGCACTGACTAGCTATCCAGTCCTCCTTTGCTTTCTTCACTGTCTTTTGAATCCTCTTGTTTGCTTCCCTGTATTCTTCTGCTCCTCCTGCTTCATACCTCTTCTTTTTCAAATTTCTCCTCTCATCACAGAGGTCGAGAACATCTCTGGTGACCCAGGGCTTTTTCCTGCGACACTCTTTCCCAAGTATCTCACTGGCTGCCTCAGTCACGACTGTATTGTAGGTGGTAATCATGGTATCTATGTCCATGGCATCATCCCTCAGACCAATGAGTGGTGCAAATTTCCCATCTATTGTTGCTTGAAAAGTGCATGCCACATCTGGGTCCCTTAGCTTCTCAAGATCAAACTTTAGTCTTGTTGTTGAATGGTATTATTTAAACTGATTTTCCATTTTATCTGTATTGTTCATACAGAGCAAAGACAAAATCATTGAGTACAGTTTGCTGTCAGTCAAGTGTCACAATGAATTCAACATGCTTTTGCGAAATTTACAGATAAACAGTCTGGTTCTTTGCTGTCTTACATGACAAAAATAACAATTTGCAAGAATAAAACTGGACCACAAGGTGGGCACTAACACTTTAATGGAGATGGTTGATAAGAAAATCAGCCCTAAGACCATACATTTCTGCATGTAAATTAGTGTGTAAGAAAACATGACAAATTCCATAAAATAATATATCTATATATACATACCAGAACTGGCCCCCTTGAGAGAAGCCTATAGCATTATAGCCAGCCTGCAGCTTAGAGTCCTTTTTCAGTTTGTCACATACCATTGTGATCTGATCATTAACATTCATGAAGAAACCATTCATCTCATCCTGTTCAACAGCAAAAATAATCAGCTTTATTATATGACCTCGGTTCAAGGTTATAAGACTTGAGAATAATCTCAAACTCAAAATAAAGCACACTGATTGGCTGCTTCCAAGGAATCAGCCAATCAGTAAGCTTTATTTTGAGTTTGAATATGTACTCAAGTTTTATAACCTCTGGACCAGGACCCAAAATGAGGGACTGATTTGGAAGAAATAATTTCTCTTGAATATGAAATTCTGTTTTGAGCTGTTAGTATAAGAATTAATATCTTCCCCAATTAAGCTCCTCCTGGAAATCGGACAAAACTTCTCCCTTGGGTGTTGTTGTTTCAATTTTAGTAATGACGATCCCCAAGTGGCTCAGCAGTGTGTAACCATAATTGCATACATCTGGCACCTTCTCCCCTTTTTCAAGGCAGTGAAGTAGATGTATATAGCCCCTTATGACCTAGATTCACCCACTCTCTGCAGTGTGGCACACAAAAAACCTGAATGGCTTAATGTATCAGATCTTCACTCAGCTAATACTCAAATCAGTCTGTGAATCAAAGCACTCTAGCTAGATCTTTGATTTATGCCTCCAGATCCTGTAAGGTCTATACATTATGTGTGCAAACAGCAAAGGCAGTGTTTGCTGTTTGCATTTGTTAGAAGTACCTTTTTCAGTCTGGAGACTTACAATTATCCATCATGCTCTGCCTCACTGATGAAGGCCAGCCACAGATTACAATTTTAGTTCACCACACAAAATTGCTGATGGTTTTACGTACATCCTTCTTATGCTTATATTAATTTTTGGACCAGTCCATCATTATTTCAGAACAGTATTTTTGATTCACAAACATTGAGTTTGTTAGTCACAAACAATCTAAAAATTTGTGTGTCCCTAACACTTTTTCAACTTCAAAGGATGTGGGTTCTTCTTCTATAACATTTGAACCTTGATAATAAGGCATATACAATGTACATGTAATGCAATGCTTACTCTTTCAGTTTTGTTGTCTACTATATGTACCAAATTAATCCTATTAAACGCCAGCAGGGGGTTGGGGGTGGGGGGTAGACATTGCATTTTGCAAAAGGAGGCTTTATTTACGGAAGAGCCTAAAGTGTAGAAAATGACGAAATACCTCTAATAAACAATGTAGAGGTAAATTGATATACTTTCCAAAGAAGCAACTCTGTTATCCCCCCTTCTCAGTAGGAATCAACCCCTAAAGGAAAGAATTTGCTCAACTAGGAGGAAATCCTTTCCTTTAAGAGTAAACCCCATTTAAGAGTGCTACCTCATCAAGAGAAATTAGCAGGAACTCATGCAAGTTTAGATTATAACAATCCATCATGAGTGTCCATGTAGAATAGGGAAATCTCACCAGAGGTGTCGGAATTTCAACCAGGGACGAGGCTTGCCGAGTTCCTGGTTGAAATTCTGACCCCGAGGGTGAGATTTACCTATCCTACATGGACTGACTCATGATGGATTATTTTTCTCCCACTGTTAGCGGATTTTGAACCTCAAGTCAGATTAGGCTTCAGAACAGAAAAATTCTAACTTTTTAACCAATGATCTGAAGTAAATTTTGAGCAGCCCAGTGTGTTTATCGGGTCCTAAAATGGGTTTAAACACAGTTTGCACCTCATAATTAGACGGAAAACACGATATGTGGACTATTTTATCTTCCAGAGGGCAAAACAAAATGCAACTTAGCCTCTCACGTCATGCGCATCAAGTTTGCTAGCGACGTTTTTAACCGGTTTTAGTGACGTCATTAAAATTGAGTGACGTCACAAACCCATGATCTGCTATCAAACGTCATCCAACATGCTTGCGTGTCCATTTTGTTCATTTAAAATTAAAATATTAGTCAAAAAATGAAAAAGTCTGGTTGCTAATATAAGGAAGATGTTGCCAGGTATAAGATAGAAATTTCTTATATGAGCTGACAGCCTATCTTATATAGGCAAAGGTGGGAGAAAACATTATCATCGGAAAAGAGGCAGAGGGCGTTTATTAGAGCCGGGGCTTTTATTAGGATTAATATGGTATGTCAATTATATACAGCTTTTAACTGGTTTTATGACAGAAAGCACAGTGGTGGGTTGTTTCATATCACATACTGTTATAATCAGCCATCACGCTAGAAAGAATTTAATGTTCTGTTTTTTCCACCATACTTCAAGGTAATATCTTGTGCCATTGTAGTAAATACTTATTTAAAATGAATGGTCAGCTATCACAAACGAGCATGATGGATAATCGTAAGTTTTCAGACTGTTTTTTTTTTCTTTTTTTGCATTCTTCCGACTCATAGGATGATGCATCATGGTTAATAGTAATTAATGCACTCTTTTTTCTATTTGTATATGACACACAAAATTACAAATTTATCTGTGTAGTGGACTGCAATAATTGGGTTCTTATAAATTTGACAGTTTAGGGTCACAGTGTTGTACAAGCATGATGTACAAGCAACAATCTGTGATTCAAGCTTGTACAACACTTGGACTCTAACATCCGAAACAGTGAAACTATTTGCCAATCACGATTTCTACAATTTCAAACAAAGCGAAAAACAAGTAATTTTTTTTGCTGATCATTTTCAGGTATTGGCAATACTATATGAACTGCGACATGAGAAAACCAATAAAGTGGTTGTGAGCCCAGCATCTGCCCAGTCTGATCAGAGTCTTCACTGTCCGCATGGAGGTAGCTTAGACCCTTAGCCTTCCTTTAAGCACTTGGGGAAGAGTCTGATCGGCCTGGGGGATGCCCAGGCTGATCTGAGTCTGCACTGGGCACACAACCACATTGTTGGTTTTCTTGTGTCACGGCTCACTTATATGAAAGTGTATACCTCTTCAATACTGTTTCCTATTTCCAGTGAGCGTACATACACACCGCTAACTTGTTTCTCAATCAGTTTCTTGATGGATCCCATACTGAGAGGATTGCAACATGTATCTCCTGTAATAGTTACATACATTTTGTTACAAATTCCCCAAGGCTCACAAAATAAATTCATTGAATTGCTAAACTGCTTAAGTGGGATGCCTTTAAATTAACCAAAAAGGACTTAATAGTTACCACAGCAGACCTGTTTTCCCCATATTTCTAGCCCACTATGGTGATATTCAGATTTTTTACACAATCTTTTCACATTTGTTAATTGAACGTAAAACAAGAGGGCCATGAGGCCCTGAATCGCTCACCTGGGCAATTGGCAAGGTGGCTTTTTCTTATCATGTCTGAAATTGTCAAAATATGAGTCTTGGGTAAAAAGTCAAAGAATGACCATGACCGCTTGTACTCATAAATCTTCATGTACTCATCAAGACAACCATATATACCATTTTTAGGCCAAAATCTTCAAAACTTTCCACGAAATCTTATGTTCTAGCATTTTCCCATATTTGACCATGCCGCAAAAAAAGTCAGGGTAAACCCAAGGTCACCATTCGAACACTCTTGGTGGTACTCTAGTACTCCATGCTACTTACCAAGTTTCAAGGCCATAGGTGTATTGTTCTGGAGAAGAAAAATATTAAAGATTTATACCATAAGTGGTAATGGCACCATGTTGGTCATGTGACCTGGACCGTTTGAACAAATTTTTATTCAATCAACCCCTGGAGGCTCTATATGAAATGTGTTTACAATTGGCCCTTTGACTGTTGAGGAAATGGTTACGAGAGCCAAAATATGAGCGATCTGGATCAAAGGTCAAGAAATGACCTTGACCTCTTGTACTCATAATTCTTCATGACCTCATTAAGACAACTGTATATACCAATTTTTAGGCCAAAATCTTCAAAACTTTCCATGAAATCTTATGTTCTAGGATTTTCCCATATTTGACCTTGCCGTCAAAAAGGTCAAGGTCAACACAAGGTCATAATTTGAATAATCTTGATAGTACTCAAGTACCCAATGCTGCATACCAAGTCTCAAGGCCATCAGTTAATTGGTTCTGGAGAAGAAGGTTTTTAAAAGTTTTTACCATATATGGGCATAGTGGCCATGTTAGTCATGTGACCATGACCGTTAGAATAAATTTTTGTTCCCTCAACCCCTGGAGGCTCTATATTAAATTTGGTCACATTTGGCCCAGTGGTTTTTGAGGAGATTGTTTGAAATTGTTAAAATATGAGAGTTTTGGGTCAAAGGTCAAAGAATGACCTTGACCTCTTGTAATCACAAATCTTCATGTACTCATTAAGATGACTGTATATACCAATTTTTAGGCTAAAATCTTAAAAACTTAATCATGAAATCTAATGTTCTAGCATTTTCCCAAATTTGACCTTGCCGTAAAAAAGGTCAAGGTCAACACAAGGTCATAATTTGAACAATCTTCATAGTACTCAAGTACCCAATGCTACATATCAAAACTCAAGGCCATCGGCCAACTGGTTCTGGAGAAGAAGATTTTTAAAGGTTTTTACCATATACGGGCGTGGTGGCCATGTTGGTCATGTGACCTGGACGGTATGAATAAATTTTTGTTCCCTCAACCCCTGGAGGCTCTATATGAAATTTGGTTTCAATTGGTTAAGTGGCTTTTGAGTAGATTGTTAGAACTTGTCAAAATATAAGAGTTCAGGGTCAAAGGTCAAAGGATGACCTTGACCTCTTATACTTGTAAATCTTCATGTAGTCATTAAGATGACAGTAGATACCAATTTTTAGCCCAAAATCTTCAACAGTTTCCAAGATATCTTATGTTGTAGCATCTTGCCATATAAAAGTATAAGGAAGCAAATTTGACCTTACCGTAAAAAAGGTCAAGGTCAACCCAAGGTCATAATTTGAACAATCTTGGTAGTACTCGCGTACTCGATGCTACATACCAAGTTTCAAGTCCATCAGCCTATTGGTTCTGGAGAAGAAGATTTTTTCAGGTTTTTACCATATATGGGCATGGCGGCCATGTTGGTCATGTGACCAGGACCGTTTGAACAACTTTTCGTTCCTAAGGTCCCATGAGGCTCTATATGAAATTTGGTTACAATCGACCCAGCGGTTTCAGAGGAGAAGTCGTTTGAAATTGTGGACGGACGGACGGACGACGGACGGACGACGGACGGACGACGGAGCCTTACCATCCTATAAGCTCCCCCGGAGCCGCTGGCTCAGGTGAGCTAAAAAATGACACATATTAAAAGACTATGATGAAATACTGAAATTACAACGTTTTACCTGCTGCAACTGAAGATTGAATTTACCTTTAATAATGCAGAAGCCCACAAGTTTAGCACCCTTTGTTCCCAAAAAATTGAAGTCTATGAAAATAAGCCACTGCAGGAGTTTCACTAAACTTTTTGACATCTGGCAGTCAAGGCAAAGTAGGCGGGTGATTTTCAAAATTTTCCCTATTAACCCCATACAAATTTATCAAATGTAGCAGGGGGAAAATGCCTAATTTTGACAAAGTAGAAGGGGAAACCTCCGCCTCCCACCTCTCAATGAAACCCCTGCACTGTGCAGCTGAAAGAACACTTTCCTGAAGAAGCTGTCAAGTTTCTAAACGCCCTTTTCAAGGAAAATATTTCTGTCACAACGGAATTTCTTGTGCATTCTTGATCAAGTTGTTTAAACCAAGTTGGCTGGTGGGCAAGCCCACACTAAGGTGTGCTGGAGGGAAATTCTGCACACAGAAGACCCCCTGCCCCCTCCACACACATACACCGAAAGATAGCAAATTAATCCAAAAATTGTAAAACGCAAAATAATGAAGCCCAGAACAGGGCATTTTGAGAAGAGCTGACATCAAATGGCAAAGTGAAATGCATATTGCAGCAAAATGATTAATTAAATTTTTTTAACTTTCAATGTTTTTCTTTGGATCTTTTTACAATGTTTTTTTTTTTTTTTTCAATGATATTAATTTTATAGATTAAATGGTCATTCAATTTTTGTCTTAGCAGCTGTAAATAGTTTTTGATATCCTGTCTTGTTGATGAACTGACCTTTAGCTGTTTTGTCTGTTAATTACATGTAATATTTTGTCATGGATGCCCCCCCCCCACCCCTCCACACACACACACCACACACACACACAACCAAAAAAAATGTGACATTCATATTAAATAACTTTTGAGTCTAATTTTATCAAAGATTATACTGATAATATTTTCCCACAAATAAAAGTACGGCGTCTAAATAAAGAATGAGCTTTCTGCTAGAAAATTTATGTTTTCCAAAGGATAATGTAAAATCATGGTCTTATGGTGCTCAGCCAACCAGATCACTCTACCTTGTATTACAAGTAAAATATTTGCTAAACACTTGTCAACCTTTGACAATTGTTCAAACATGCATCTATGTAGACAGATCCCCATGAGTTTCTCTGCTGGGGTAGTACCTGTCAGGAAATGTGTGAAACTAGCTGAGATAATGTATTAGGAGTTATCTTATTAAATGAGCTCATTATGATAATTGACTGTATGCAGTTCTACTGACAGTATGATTTATAGCCCTATTAGAAAGTGCTCTTCCAGGATTCAAGCATCATGTTAGTTTCATCTTTATTTTGATGTTTACGTTTAAATTATTTAAGAAATAAGTTTCATTTTTCTGGTGTTTATCGAAGTATAAACTACACTGGGTTGCGTACTAAGTAGGTGAACCCGAAATGGGTTCATGTAAACTTTGCTAGCGACCCAATGTAGTTTATATTTCGACAAACACCTGAAAAATTAAGTTCATTGCTTTCGTTTACATTCTTTTTTGTCTATTAAGTGACCACAAATTTGCATTTGGGCTACAGCTGAAGCAGAAAAACATTTATATGCAGTTTTTCTACTAACAGCGGAACAGCCCCAACAACATCATAACGTCGCCTACGTCCAATCAGACTGGAGAGAACCATGGTTTATTTTGACGTCACTTAACCTTATGTAACGTCGCATGACCCGATGTAGTTATTGACATATAACCTACATTACAGTCTAATGGCTTACCAGGGCTTTTCAATAAATGCACTGAGAATGTAAATATTTATAGATTGAATAGTGTGTTCCGCAACATGAATATCAGACTGAAAAAATAGCGAAACACAATCTTTTGTAAGCAGAACTATATATGACTTAATGCATACCTGCCAAGTTTTCAGTTACCAAAAGAGTGAGACTGCGCGCGAAGCCTCAATTTAGCCCTGTTTTCCACCTTAGTTCATTCGCGGAGAAACCCATTGACAATGGAAAAGAGTGAGATTTTTTGGGGTCATTTTTTTTTTCCTCTTTATGTGAAACTAGAGATTAGGGATGGCAGTGGGGAAGAGTAGGATCAGTAGGTAGTTCTTTAATGAAGATAAACATCAAGTATTCTTATTTACAGTTTTTATTTTACTAAAATTTTACATATTGAGTTTGTTAAAGTGATCTGCTATCAAAAATGGCAAGTTATGTTCTTCAGTGAAGTTGCTAAAGAGAGTTTCAGCTCTGATAACATCTTGGTCTGTCTTGGTAACAACAAAATCAGATACCAATTGCAAAAGTCAAAATCAGATACCGATTGCAAAGTCAGATACCGATAGCAAAAGTTTTGATGTTTTCAATGGCCAACTGTGAAGATCTGTGTTACCGTGCTTTTTTACATCGTTTTTTCTGGTGTGGGAAACACTGAAATGCCTTTGGCAAAGTTTACAAAACACAAAGTTGTTGGGGCTTCTCATTCTTTGTAACCCAGGTAAACTTGATCTCCCATCCATTTCATGTTGTCAATATGTCATGTACATAAAAATGGAAGTACACGTTTGGTCGTTTTCGGCTCTAATCACTATCGAATACTCAAGTTATTTTTACCCACGCTATTTTAAGACTATCGGAAACCTCTACCATTACCTATTTTTAGACCAGGTGACGAATTTTCCCGGAGATAAATATAGATTTGGTGACCGAGATTGTCCGAATGTAGCGGAAGTTGAGAGAAAACACGTTTTTGACAATCAAGAAAGCACAAAAAAAGACTTTTTTTCATACTTCTCTGGTTTAAAGTGAAATCGTGAGCAAGCGAAGGAAGCGTGAGTTATGGCTATTTTTCAAATTACGATCGTGAGGTCGTGGGAGGCGTCAAAATTTGTGAGGGTCACGCACAAATCATGAAACTTGGCAGGTATGTTAATGACTAACAGTCCTCTTACTTGAATCTTACTTGGAAGTAAGGGACTATTGAACCCTTACTTGTGGTTCGTCTTCCCTCTCTCAACTTCTTTGACTCTTCTATTATTCTTTGACTTCCGGTGTCGTATCATAATAATAAGTCTATAGGAAAGTCTCTTATGTGGCCTTTTAATTTCTCACTTTTATGTTCATATCTCTAACAGTCTCATATGTTTATATATTTATCCAGGTATGTAACACTCATTTAACAGTATATATCAGTGTCATCGAGCCGCCTGATTATCCATAATTTATCAAGTTTAAAATTGAAATACAGTGAGTGAAGATATTATATCCTCTGGCAAAGAGTTCCATTCAGTGAGTGAAGAAATTATATCCTCTAGCAATGAGTTCCATTCTTCTATTATTCTCACAGAAAACAAGTTCTGACGTACTGACTTACAGCATCTTGGTTTAAACAACTTTAATGTATGTCCTCCAATTGAAGAGTTATTTATTTAGAATTTAGTATATATCAGTGTCATCAAACCGCTTGTTTATCCATAATTTATCTAGTTTAGTTTTAAATTGAAATACAGTGAGTGAAGAAATCATATCCTCTGGCAATGAGTTCCATTCATCTATTATTCTCACAGAAAACGAGTTCTGACGTACTGACTTATTGCATCTTGGTTTAAATAACTTTAATGTATTTCCTCTAGTTGAGGAGTCTGCCATTTGGAAGAAATCTTCAACAGGAACGTCATCGATCCCTTTCATAATTTTAAATACTTGTATCATATCCGCACGCTGACGTCTATATAGTAACGTTGGAAGGTTTAATTCTTTCAGACGATCTGCATAGGACAAATGTCGTAATTCAGGAAGAAGTCTAGTTGAACGTCTTTGCACATTTTCAATCATACGTATATGTTTTTTGAGGACTGGATACCACACTAAATCTCCATAATCAAGATGAGATCTAATTAAGGACTTGTACAGACACAAGAAAGTGTCCTTGCACAGATATGCAAATGACCGCTTTATCAGCCCGAGAATTCTATTAGCTTTATTTACTGCATAACTAATATGCTGTTCAAATTTTAGGTCCTCCTGAAATATCACTCCCAGATCCTTCTCACTGTCTACGCTTTTAATGTCTACTATATTGCTGTTCTTGTCTAACATTTTATATGAAAACTTTGGATTGTTGTTTCCAATATGCATAATTTTACATTTATTAGAATTGAAAAAGAGTAACCACTTCATTGTCCATCTACATAATTCAATCATATCATTCTGAAGAATTTCATGATCTTGTATCCCTGATATCTCCTTATATAATTTAGTATCATCTGCAAACAACTTGCAATAAGATTTTACTTTAGCAGGTAAATCATTCACATATATAATAAACAGTACTGGGCCTAGAACCGAGCCCTGGGGCACTCCAGATGTAACATCAGTCCAATCAGAGGTAGTTCCATTAAGTACGACTCTTTGCTTCCTTTCAGCCAAAAAATCTTTCATCCACTGTAACAAGTTGCCATTTATTCCAAGTTTCTGGAGTTTTAATAGCAGTCTTTGATGGGGCACAGAATCAAATGCTTTTTGGATGTCCAGATAGAGAGTATCTACAGGTGACCCATTATCAATAGCATTCGTCCAGTCATCGAGAACCTTTAATAACTGTAAAGTGCATCCACGCCTATCACGAAACCCATACTGACTTTCAGAAAAAATATTATTGTCAATGCAATGCGACATCAAAGCATTTCTAACCAACTTCTCCAGTAATCGACAGAGAACAGATGTAATACTAATCGGCCTGTAATTACTTGCTGATTGTTTATCTCCACTTTTATATATACATGTTACATTTGCGGATTTCCACACCGGCGGCAGTCTACCAACAGCAAGTGAATTATTATACAAAATGGTGACTGGATAGGCTATATACTCAGCCATTTCCTTCAGGAAACGAGGATGAATTTCATCTGGTCCTGCAGATTTAGAGGTGTTAACAGATTTCAACAGATCTCTAACCTTGCTGACAGTAACAACAACATCACAAATGTCATTATCAATCTGCCTATCAAAAGACGGTAACTGACCATTCTCAATTGTAAACACGGATGCAAAGAAGTTATTTAAAACACCAGCTTTAGACTTATCATCAGAAACTGTGTGACCCATATTATCCTTTAAGTCTCCAATTCCCGATTTAACCTGTGACTTTGAACGTACATACTTCCAAAATGACTTGGGGTTTGATTTGACTTCCATTGCAACTCCTTTCTCATATTTTTTCCTGGCAAATCTTACGCATTTAGGAATCTTGTTTCTAATTTTACGATACTTTTCATAGTCAGCTCTGTTACGGGAGAAGGTATACCTTTTCCAAGCTCTGTATTTGTCTTCTATTAATTTCTTACAGTACATAGCCATCCAGACAGGCTTGACTTTTTTCTTATATTGTGTTTCCGGTATGCACTTATCTATTACTTTTCTTATGTTACAGTAGAAGAAATCCCAGCTTTCAATTGTGTCCATATCATTCATCAAATTCCAATTAACTTTGGATAAATCCTCAGCGGCCTGCTTATAGTTACCTCCATAATAATTTCTAGAATGAATACCTTTGTAATAAGCATCTATGGAGGTATCAAGTTCAATCTCTATACACAAGTGATCACTGTTACCAAGTCTGGTCGTTATCTCTACATTTTTGATTAAGTCTACTGAATCTGCTAGCACAAGGTCTAGAACATTACCAGGATCCAAGTCACGCCAACGCGTTGGTTGAGTGATAAACTGCTCTAAAAAGTTATCTCTAATACATTCTAAAAATCTGAAAGAATTATGAGTCTCTCCTGTAGATGTTGTCCAATTAGACCAATCTATCTCAGGAAAATTGAAGTCTCCAATAATAATTTTATGCTTACACTTCTCCTGACATACACGATCTATAAGATCAAATAACAATACAGTATTCTCATCAGATGAATTAGGACTCCTGTAAACTCCACCTATCAAAATCTTGTCCTCCTTATTAATTTTAATGTCAACCCATACACTTTCTAAAAAGTTTGAGGAAGATAAATCATTTCTCAATTCTGCACTAATAAAGTCTTTAACATAAATCACAACTCCTCTACTTGATTTTGTCACATTACTTCTAAAGCAGTTATAACCACTAATGTTAAGCTCAGCTTGAACTGTCCGAATATCTAGCACTCCATTAACTTCCTGGTCCTGGAGTAATATAGCTGAATTAGCAAATAACGAAATAAACATAATTAAATAAAATATACCCATTCCATGCCAGATAACTACTGGTACTGGTCCATTATTGGCTGTAATTTTCTCTGAAGCGAGACAGCCAACTTCGCAAAGCACAAAGACAAGACAAATCAAACTGAGTCTGTCTGCCATTTTGAAATCATATGACTTACTGAGGGAAACAACCGTAATACATAATTTTTATTTCTGATTTCTGACAACATATAAACATAATATCATCAAAAAATAAATAAATTGGATATATTTATGTATTTTGGTGTATTCTTTGTATAACTGTATGATAGTTTTAAGAAAAAAAAAGAATATTGATTTAAATCTCAATTTCTTAAAATTATTGCTCCCTTTTGATCACATGACAGTTTTATCACATGACTTTTGACATTTCGGAGGCAAGAACGTGTGTTGGATGTTGTCACATTTTGTGATTGATTGCTTGTAACAGAGCAGTTGCATAGATTTTGCTTAGATCTGAGATAAAAAGAGGAAGGCAATGGCCTCTAAGGGTATCTCATTAGTTGGCATGTGTTGTAGAAGAACTTGTTGCCAAAAATCAAGACAATTTTCATTAAATTTCCAGAGATTTACTCACAAATACCCTCCAGGGAGTGCACCACCTCTCAAACCGAGTAGGTACATGGCCATATATAGAGACCTACATGGTGCTATTGAGGAGCCAACTGCAGCTAAAGATTTTGTTTATGCTTTGGATAAAAGAGAGCGCCAGTTGTTGCGTGTCGAATTAGAAAATTTTGAGAAGGGCGAAAAACAATCAGAAGGTAGGAAGAACTTAAAATTTACAATTATATTTTTGTATCTCATTTTTTTATACTTACCACACATAAGTGGTGGGATATTATGTTCCGTGTGTCTGTCGTACGTCCATCTGTCCAGTGTTCACACTTTGTTTCCATTCATCACATGTATTTATTAATGGATCCAGTTCAAATTTTGCATAGGTGCATTTCTATTAAGAATGACTGGCTTGGGGTAGTTAATGGGCAAATTTCTATAACTTCTGACGGATTTATGGCACTTGTCAATCTACAAAAAATGGTTTGTGGCCTGTAGTTCCTTCACTAATCACAATGTGGAATATCATGGTGAAACTTCACAAAAATGATTGAAACAACAGTAACTGTGTGTTACCATCAAAATTTTGTCCTTAGGGGTTATCTGCCCCTACCCTTGGGCTATATACATGCATAAAAGCATTAAAAAATATAGATAAAATCATGCAGGGTTGGAAGCATTTTTTTTCTATAATTTGCAGCAAATGATCAGAGAAATAATTCAAGCCTTCTGTGATGCTCAAAATTTACCCTATGTGGGTTATCTGCTCCTGCCCCTCCTGCATTACAGATGCACAAAATAATGAAAAAAATTATATAACATCATGATTTATATATATAGATTTTTCTGAAACTATTGACAGAAGTAATGAAGCCATTTGAGATTATCAAAATATGGTTCCATTGGGGCTACCTGCCCCCGCCACATGGCCACATACATGTATTAAATAGATAAATCAGCAAAAATGGACAAGTGAAATTCAGTTGCAGTGGCGGGGTATCACACAGTTGTTTGCTATGCTTTAATTTTCCATATTCAGTGCTGGAAACTCACAAGATTCATGCAGTAGCCCAAAAGCTTAACTTGTCAAAGTTTCAGTGGCCTAAACTGTCCACTAGCTACTGATAAACTAATTATCCTATTCATTTAGTACTCTCAGAAGATAAATTTGGGCCACTCAAGTTCATATTTTAAAGATTTTTCATGACCCAAGACAAAATTAGGCACATTTGGCCACTGGACCATTGGCAGTTTCCAGCAATGATATTGTCTATACTTGAAATACCCAGAGACAAATCAAAACATAAAATTGAGTATGTCAGTTAATTAACCAAGATTTGACAGGGTGCTATGGTTCTTTTATTTTTATAGCTTATCTGTCTGCATCAAGGAAATTTTATTTAAAAGTCTGATCATTTATAAAAAGGGGAAGGCAGTGGCCTTTAAGAGTATCTCACTAGTAGGTATTGTTGGTTTCAAGGATGTCCCTGAATCACATCTTCTATAAGCCTCTGGGCCATTTAAATCTCCTTCAGTTCCTGTCAAAATCTGAGAGAAGACTTCTCCCTGAAATTCAGAAAATGTCGTAAAAGTTCTCCCTGTCTGAGATCTCTAGGCTGACTGCTGATTGCACACAGCCTTTCAATATCACCCTCCCATCATCCTGATATGACTGAAATACTGTTGAAAAGGACATAAAATTGCAAACTAAGGTGGTCTTTTTTTTTTACTGAAATGCCAGGATGAGGTTTAAAACATGCTTAATGTTGCCATCTAGTAATTCCTTTCGAGGTCATAATTGACTAAGGAGTTACTTGAAAACTTATCTTTACACAGTTGGGTAAACCTTGTACCCGACTAGCTCTCGATCCTTAAGCCATTAATAAAATGGGTCCTTGTAAATAGTGTAGCACCAGGTCAGGTACTGTAGAATGGGGCTTCTGATCAGGGCCAACACCAATTTCTATCTGTCTATCTCTTCATACTGCCATATGCCCTCACATACATTCTAGGCAGGTTTGCATGTAGTGTCTGTATTAGACAGGAAAAGAAAAGGCAATAGGAAGGCATAGAAAGTTTGACAGTGAAGGATAAAAATAGGTTAAAAAAAATAAGAGTAGCTAAAAACAGGTTAAAAACATTTGCTTCCCAGGATCTAAGGCCTTGAGTTTTAATTGCAGCTCACAGACTGAGGCCTTCAGGCATCAAGGCTCTGCAAGCATGCAACAGACTCGGGGAGAGCATTCCACTATACTAGCAGGAAAGCAGGAAGAAAGAGTATTTATAAAAGTCCCTTGACGCGTGTGCCTGCCTGAAAGTCATAGAATGGCATTGTTCAAAACTAACGATGTCGTTACTTAACGAGACGTTATAATTTCAAATGTAAATATCTCAAAAACACCAATATTTTTTGTTGAAAAAATGTGAGAAGCTTTTGCAGTGCAAAAGCTTCTCACATATTTTCAACAAAAATATCATTGTATTTGGTTATAAAGTTGCAAAACATTTAACGAGTTGACCTAAGAGCTCGTTAAGCTAATGATGCTTTGAACAACTGGGCCCTGTTGTTATATTGGACATAGTCTGGAAGAGGGACTGCCACAAGCCTGTGGACAATTTTATAAAACAGACAATGGCGAGCATCTGCCCGCCTTTGCTCCAAAGTTTGCCACCCAATTTCTCACGGAAAGCAGAAACTAATAAGGAATCAAAATCTTCCTAATGAACCTGTGTGTACTGCCCGACAGAAGAGTCCTCTAGACATTAATGATCCAGAGCTGCAGATAAGGATGGGTATTGAAGATAATTTTGAGATATTTTTTCTTATATCCCTGCAAAAACATTATGTTGTGACCCCTCATTACCAGTAGAACTGTCCTGGCAAATTGGTTCTAATGATTCATCACTGCTATGTTTTGATGGAGAAATATGGAAAACTATCCCTGAATAACCCTTGCTACCCCTTTTTATGAAACACTGAAATTTAATGGGTCAATTTTTTCCTTCTTTTTACAGAAACTGTTGCCACTAAACCAACAGCCTCACAGCTGAGGGCAGGTATGTGGATCTTTTTCTCCTTCTATATATAGCACAGGGTATAATTGATTCCGCCAATTTTCGCTTCCTGCAGAGACTGTCCATCATATTTGGCTTCCGCCGAGACTGTCCGCAAACTCTTGCTTCCTGCAGAGGATACTGTCCTCGAGAAATGGCTTCCTGCTGAGACTGTCCGCGTGATTCTGCATCCTGCTGAGGCTCTTGGCAGGAAGCAGAATCACATGGACAGTCTCTGCAGGAAGCCATTTATCATGTACAGAAGTCTCAGCAGGAAGCAAGAGTTCGTGGACAGTCTCGGCAGAAGCCAAATATGATGTACAGTCTCTGCAGGAAGGGAAAATTAGCGGAATCGATTATACCCTGTGTATTGGGTGGTGATAATAAATGGGTGCACTTACTCTCAGTCTGATCAATGTTTGCACTGTTCCAAAGTGTGTCATTATAAATTCTGTGATAGTCTTAAGACACTTTTATAGGCTTGAAAATACAAAGACTGTACTGTTTTTCAATTGAGAAAGAGGCTTTACATTGATTAGCTACTTTATTATGCATAATGCCATTCTTGAAACGGCCGGGCCGGGTAGCGCAATCGGTAGGGCACCTGACTCGTAAGTCAGAGGTCCTGGGTTCGAATCCCGGTCTGGCCACATACTTTCGTTTCTCCTTCCGCTGATTCAAGGAGGGCAGTTGTCAGTTACTGGCGAAAGTATTTGCACTAAGTACTGGTTAACCGCTAAGGAGGTCTAAGCCTGCCCAGGAATAGTGTGGTTAGGTCAACTGACCGTCCCGACATGACCTTAGTTGTTTACCGTGGACGTTAAGCATCAAATCAACCAACCAACCATTCTTGAAACATGCTTGAAACATGGTACACATACATAGTAGCCAGCGTGAATAGCATAATTATGCAATGCTCTAGTGCCTTAAACATTCGGACACCTTAAATTATTACCATAATAGTCCTAATACTAAAATGGTTTAGTTTTGCAATGCAGTCAATGTATATGCATTAAATTGGCTAAATTGTTTTAGCTATCAGTAAATCCAAGATTACATATAATAGTAGATCATAATGGTGGTGGTCATGTGTATATAATCATACATGTACTTTATTTGTGGTTCAAATTAACGTGTACATTAATTTAAATTTGTGTCATGACGTTTAATCAGCATTGATTCAATGTTGATTCAGTCGTGTGTGACTCCTGGGTTTATTATTCAAATGTCACAGTTTTCAAATCAACGTTTACAGTGAACCCTCTTTACAACGACAGCATTTGTTCCCAAAAATTTTGACGTTAAACTGAATTTGCTGTTGTAATGAATGCATTTTTAGAACAGTTTAGCCATTCTGTGCATATCAAAATGACGTTTTAAAGAATTTTACTGTTGTAAAGAGTGTCGTTGTTAAGAGGGTTGACTGTATTTGCAAAAACCTGTAACAGTGTTGAAACAGTAATGGTTTATTATACATTTTGTAGAAAATTAGAGTTGTACATATGTGTTGCATTTAGGCACTGTATATTTCGGCGAGCACACACTCTTGAATTTGCATTGAATCAGCCCTGATTCAATTTATGATGTTGAATCAGCGTTGATTAGGTATTGTGTGCCTGATCGATGTACAACGGTAATTTTTAGCTCGCCTGAACGAAAGTTCAGGAAGAGCTATTGTTATCACCACGGCGTCGGCGTCCGCGTCCGCGTCCACGTCCGCGTCCGCGTCCGGATTGGATGTTTTGGTTAAAGTTTTTTGAAGACCTATATCTCCTTAACCCATGGACGGATTCTTTTGATACTTGCACTGTAGTTAGATATTGGTCCAAAGTTTAACAGGGTACCACCCCCACCCTACTCTGTGACCTTGATGTCAAGGTCATGGACTTAGAAAATTGGGAGTATTTTTTGACAGGATGTTTTGGTTAAAGTTTTATAAAGCCCAATATCTCCTTAACCCATGGATGGATTCCTTTGATACTTGCACTGTAGTTAGATATTGGTCCAAAGTTTTCCAAGGTACTACCCTCACCCCCCTCAGTGACCTTGATGTCAAGGTCATGGACTTAGAAAATTTTCTTTTTATTGATTGGATGTTTTGGTTAAAGTCTTTTAAAGACACATATCTCCTGAACCCAGTGATGAATTCTTCTTATATTTGCACTTTAGTTAGATATTAGTTCAAAGTTTTACAGAGTACTACCCCAACCCTGCTCAGGTACCTTGATGTCAAGGTCAGGGACTTAGGAACTTTGGTCTATATTAATGTTTTCTAATTGTATACTGATTCATAATTCAGAGATTTAGTTTACAGTTTAACTGATGTTAGACACTTTTTTGAGTTTTTACAAAACACTATATACTTACCCCACTAGGTGACCTTGAAGTCAAGGTCATCGACTTAGAGTTTTGTGTTAAAGATTTTGATTAAAGTTTTATATTTATGAAGACATAATTTCACAGTGCCACAATGGACTCAGTTGATACTAATACTTGGACTGATGTTTTAGGTAATGGTTCAAGGTTTTGATACATCCTAGTCCCCCTTCCCCCCACCCCCACCTCTTAGTTCTTTGACCTCAAGCTCATGGACTTTGAAATTTCATGTGGATTTTTTTTTTTTCATTTTGATTTTATTTTAAGACTTACTTCTGAGATAGCTTTTGTTTATAAATGTGTCGTCATTATTGACATGCTTGCCTGAAGTTTTATGCATAGCAGTCCACACCACCAAAGCGACTGTGTGATGGGCAAGCACCTATTCAGGCGAGCTATGCTGTCAGCCGACAGCTCTTGTTCATGATCTTCTCACTGCATAATTATTGAGAGTTCATATTCACGAGTTGTCTCGCCTAGGCACTTTGCGAGAAGCATATATATTTACTTACACTTTCTCCGCTAAAGATCTAAATTGTTAATATGATTCATGTTTGCATGTATTGTACCCTTTGGTATTTATAGTCTCATCATCGTCACTGTACTGTCCAATATGCCATTGTATATGTAATGTTGTATGTTTCCTCTTGGGCTTTACAGCTTTCTGGACTTGTTAAATAAACTTATCTTACCTTATCAATAAAAAAATGCAGATGGAATGGCAAACAGTGTAGATCCTAATCAGACTGCTCCTCACTTAGAATTTATCTTTTAGTTAGACTATAATGTACTCAGCAAAAAAAAGAAACTTGACATAACGTCATAATTGAGCCGCAACACGAGAAAATCAACAATGTGGTTGTGCGCCCAATGCAGACTCAGATCAGCCTGGGCATCCACCATGTCTGATCAGACTCTAAGCTTAGCACTTAAAAGGTAGCTAAGGGTCTCAGCTTCCTTCATGTGGACAGTGAAGACTCTGATCAGACTGGGGGGGATGCCCAGGCTGATCTGAGTCTGCGCTGGGCGCACAACCACATTGTTGGTTTTGTTGTGTCGCGGCTCATATTTGGAACCAATTCAGATTCAATTTACTAGCATTTTGAAATTTTTGTGATTTCAATTTTTCAAATATTCATTTTGCTCAGTTGTGGTAAAACTTCAGGACATTTGATACAAATTGGTAACATTAAAAACTTGTTCTATAAAAGACAGGGGTCAAAGTCAATTTTCAGAGAAAGACAAAAGCAAAATCAAAACAGATCTTTGTTTGAAGGGAAAAACTACCAATTTTATCCTAACAAGAGCCATGCAGACAATGCCCATGCATTCAACCAGTTGATGCAGATTTTTCTGGTGAAAAGTGGACATTTTTTTTTTTTATCTTTTTGAGGACAGAGTAATGCTGCCGTTTATGTTTGTTCACCTGGGCCCAGTTGTTCAAAACTAACGACGTCGTTAGTTAATGTGATGTTAAAATTTCAAACGTTGATATCACAAAAATGCCAATATTTTTTGTTGCAAAAATGTGAGAAGCTTTTGCATTACAAAAGCTTCTCACATATTTTCAACATAAAGTACAAGTGTATTTGGCTATAAAGTCACAAAACACTTAACGAGTTGACCTCTTAACGAGCTCGTTAGTCTAACGATGCTTTAAACAACTGGGCCCAGACCTGGCACATTCATCTTCTTTATGAATTGAAAAGTACAGAATGGAATTTAGTGAAAAGTCATACAATTGTATAGCTTATTGATACAGAATGTAGTGTACAAGAGGTATTGCTGTTTGATACTTTAATATGTCCAGAGCATAATGTGAATACATGTACTAGTACATGGAAATTAAGAAAATGTCATTTAAAAAATTTACTGTATTGGTACTGGACCCAATTTAGAAATGTTTCCAAGCTAGAACTTCAAGCTTTTTCTGGTGAACATGTCTGTTATACTGACTGTGTTTGGTATATGATACCCATATTAGGTAGAGATGTGATCTTTTTATTATCATAAAAGGCTTATTAATAATTGCTGTGACAGGAGGCATGATTGAAAGAAACTGTCACTTAATTGTTTTAGCCAGAAATGCCGTGGTCAAGTGGTTAAGCTAGTATCTGACTGGGATGCGACAACTGGCGACTTGTTTGAGACAAAGATTTGCGATAAAATCCACTACTTTGCGACATTTTTCATATTTGGGTCTCACTGAAATGGTAATTACGACATATTTGCGAGTGTCGCGCGAATGTCGCACGAATGTCGTGCGATTATCTCACGAATCTTGCCCAAATTCGCCTGGAGTTCGCACACACGTCGCGCGACATTCGTGCGACGTTCGCACAATGAAATTGCGATTATTTCACTCATGCCACTGTGTCACGATACTCTCGCGAACGTCGCACGACTGTCGTGCGAAGGTCGTACAACAGTCGTACGATGATTTTGCGAGAAAATGAGAACCTATTGATATTCCAGCAATTTTTTAATCATTTACCTCAGAAAGATGGATATTGTGTTTTATCATAAAATATGGGGCGGTTCAGCCAGAACTCAGCCAGTACATTCTGGTGGGCATCCTTCCATGGGTACTGTTTCTCACTCTCAATGCCCAGTTTCTTTTTCTTCCTTGTTTGACCCGTCAGAGAAACCGTGGGAGCTCCCGAGCTCTCGTCTTCGGAGGGAACAGGAGGTGGGACTGTCTCGGCTTCCTGTGTTGTGGTTTGATGGCCGGGTGCAGTGGCAGCTCTACCCTTACCTCGCCCTTTTCTGGCCTTTGCTGGCATGATGCCCATGTTGGAACTGAATGAGTGCAAACTGTTTGCGAGAAACATAATTGTCCAAGTCACGTGGGACGAAAATACGAACCACTCACAACACTTTTACGACATTTCGAGTAATTTAAGACACTAGCACGATAGTCGTAAGATATTCTTATGAATGTCTCACGACGTTCGTGCGAAAGTTACTCAGTTTTATTTGCTCGCAATTTAGTCGCGGAAGTGTCTTATTTATGTCGCAATTTGTTCGCATTATAGTCTTATTTATTTCTCAAATTGTTCGTGTTAACACTCATTGCGACTCGCCGGAAACTAAATTGCGATGGGTCCGCGACGCGTTCGCGACACCCGCGATGACTTTGTGACTATGTTACGACTATATTGCGAGAAATTTTGTCGCACAAAAAAGTTTTACATGTAAAACTTTTTTGTGCGACAATGTGAACGGTTTGCGCCAGTTTGCGACTCACGCGAGCGTATTGCGAATCCCCGCGAACGTTTCAAGACAGTTTTGAGACTCATCCGCGAATGCAATTCGCAATCAGTCGCAAACTGTCGCATCCCAGTGAGATAGGGGCTTTAGAGTGACTCCGCTATGGGGTAGAGAATCCCAGCTTGGGGTCAACTAGTGTGTTGGAAACTTCCTCTCGACCCATCATCAGCAGTAAATGGGTACCTTTTTTGAAACAGGGAAGGATAAAGCAGCAAAAGAACAGGGATGGGCTTCCCCTTTCATACATGTATGCTGTGCCCAAGATATAGTGGGCCTCTAAACCCCCACTGGCTTTACCTGTGCCCAAGATACAGTGGGCCTCTTAGCCCCCACTGGCTTTACCTTTTATTCCTTATTGCAGAGGGCTTTGGGATAAAATGAGGAGTGCAAGAATCATAACCTTATCATAAGTAAAAATGGGTTATTTCCCTTCCTAATTTTTGCATTTAGGAATACAACTTCACACGTACATGTTAAGTGTGAAAATATCTGGGATGAGAGCATGTTAAAGTATGCTGGAACAAAGGTCAAGGTCAGAGCTGCTATTGTTACAAAACTTTGTCATCAGTTTAGCCAAGTTACTTGTGGAACCAATCTACTGTAACTTCACACAAATATTTTTTGTAACAATGGTTGAAACAAAATTGCATTTCAGGATGCATTTCACTGAGTTACAGGTCATGAAAAGCTTTGTTACTGCATTAATGCCCTCATTTATGGATTAGTTTTAATATAGCTTCACACATATGTTTAATATAACAATGTCTTGGATAATTTCACATTTCAGAGGCCGGGCCGCGTAGCGCAATTGGTAGGGCACCTGACTCATAAGTCAGAGTTCCTGGGTTCGAAACCCGGTCTGGCCACATACTTTCGTTTCTCCTTCCGCTGATTCAAGAAGGGCAGTTGTCAGTTACTGGCGAAAGTATGTGCACTTAGTACTGGTTAACCACTTAGGAGGTCTATTTTTAGCCTGCCCATGAATAGTGTGGTTAGGTTAACTGACCGTCCCGACATGACCTTAGCTGTTTACCGTGGACGTTAAGCATCAAATCAATCAATCAATCAGATGCTAGAGCCAAGGTCAAGGTCGCAGTTGCTTTTTTTAGGAAAGCTTTGCCATAGCTCTATGGCCCTCATTTATTGATTGATTTTCATATAACTTCACACAAATGTTATATATAATGTTTCAGTCTGCCGTACAACAATATGGTCAGGTCCACTGAAGTCAACTTATCTAACAATCCTAAATATCATGACTTTTGCTAAATACTTAACGCAATTGTGTTTAAGAGACTAGCTTTGCTGATAATGATTCCTTTTGTCAAAAGATGTCTCTTCCTCAGGTGAGCAATTTCGGGCCATCTAAGCCCTGAGTTCTTGATTTTTTTGGGATATATTCCTTTTATAAACATTAAACATTCAGTTTCAGACATCGGAAAGGTGTAGTCAGACATTAATGGGTGATTGAACTAGGTAAATTCATGATGTTCTGTTCAAAAAGGTTTTTGTTTGTGTGTTATTCTTTCAGTTTATTCAAAATGCTGTTCAGAAAGGGATTTTATTTGTTGTTCATCAAAGTGTTGTTCATAACGGTTCTTAGTTTGTTGTAATTTACTCAGTTTGTTCACAATTAAGGCTTTATTTATTATTTTGTTTCAGTTACTCAAATCAAATTAATATGAGAATGAAATTGAAACAAAGATATTAATTGCCATAGCCTAAATGCTTATGGCGAATGGGTACACTTTCAGTGGAAGCAACTCTACCAGTTTCTTTTCTTTGTGTTCTTTCACTATGGTATTCTTTCTCTAAGGGAGTCATTTATTCAATAAATAATTGCAAATACCCCCCTTTGAGAAAGGAGACAAAAATTTACAGGAAAGAATTTGCTCCCATTGGAGTTATTTCTTTTCTTTAAGACTTGCATTCTTCACTGAAGCAAACAAGAAGTCATAAAAGCTATCTGTCTTCGTAGCAATGGTGTAAAAATGGAAGAATTTTCATACATTTGTAGTACAAGTATATCAGCTATTGCAGTATTGTTAAATTTGTTCTGTTTCCATGTTTATGTTGTGTTCATTTCTACTGGGACATATAATAATACTGGTGAACGATATCTGGAATGGACTGACAAGATATTATATATCTTAATTTATCAAATAAAACTCCTAGCAATCAAATTACCCAGCAGTCTTAGGAGTCTCAGACAAATGGATGTTTTACTGGTAATTCTGAGAAAATTTGGTTACTATTCCAAGAAAACATTCGTTGTGACCTCTTGTTAAAACTGCTTCACTGAGAGGCCATAATACATGTTTTTATTGAAAATAAGTAGAAAAAATATCCTAAATTTATCGTAAAACAGCAATATATAAATTATCTGGAGCTTAGAGCCTGAGTCTCAGGATGCCATCAAAGACCACTAACGTAATAAAATAGAGCTCTAGCCAAAATTGCCCTTCAATTGATTTTTGTAACACATAACAGTTTGGTCTTAGAGAATCTGGTTTTAAGGTTACAGCAATTTATGGAACAGCTTACATGAAAGTCATTGTAGCCATCTGTTACATTATGAACTGCCATATTTGCTCTGGTAATGTGCCATAAAAACACTCCTTCACCATGTTCACAGGTTTGAATAATGTGTAAGAACACGGTTCTCAGAATAATTGCAAGAAGACTTGTTAATAAGTTTAAAACTGTTGTGAAACACAGTATAAAGAACCATGCAGTCTGTTTATAAATAAAATCTGTGCTTTGATTTCACATGAAGTTTCCTGCAGATTCATGCAAACTATAAGTGATACAGTGTACCAGAAGGTGGACCCATAAAAATGATATGCCATATGGTTTCAGCAGCCTGATAAGTAACTAACAAGTTTTATAGGTAGGTCAAAGAATATGTTCCTCAGGACTTCTTACCCATGAGCATGCCTACTGCCCAGCCTGTTTCCATCATTTAAATTTTAAAATTTTACGACAGAAGGGCTACATAAGTAATGATAGGGCCTTTAACAGTTACAGGAGAGGTGCATTGTGTGAATTTAGATGCCATATGAAACTTTTGGAATTTAAATGTCCTAACGATATTGCCTTTAAGATAGGGAAAGCCCTCTGAGCCTGCAGGATGCAGTATATTTTTGAAATTTCATTTTTGAGGTGTTTTTGTTTTTTATCTTGCCTGTGACCTGCAATTAGCAGAAACATGACATAGGCATTACTTTTCTGGTGTCAGTGTCCATGTCAGCATTGGCTGCATAAGTTTAGAATGAAATACCATCCATTTTTTAAAGGGCTTAATTAACACACGGGTTATCCCGAGACAACGGACGCGACAGAAGACAACCAACGCAGTTCGATTTGGTGACGTCATAGGACTACCTAAGGTAGGAAAACAGCGATTTTTAACCTTGAACATGAATACTTTTAAAAGTTATTTGGCAGAGTGAAAGCAGACTAATGTTGGTACCAACCGATGAAGTTTCACGGAGATTTGTTCATTAAAATGAGAGCTAGACCTCGCAACGTTTCATTTCGTTCAATTTCACCTACCCCTTTCTATTTCGGTTGTAGTTTTTGGCTATGTTAGACATCTTATTTCTTATTTTTTTCTTGTGTAGATATAGTATATTGTCTATGGTTCTAATTCATCGCATGCATTCGTCTGAAAAATTATTGTCGATTGTTCAAATCCATGGAACAGTGAACACTTGAGTTTGTTCCTGGACACAACATACCACGGGTCATGAAACATCTGAACGCGGTTCGTCAGCATACTTCGGGAACAATGAACGCAGTTTGTAAAATATCAAGTCCTTGGAAAAAATCGATGTTACCACTCGCGATTTCCTTGAAACTGCATTATTTGCGATGCAGATATTTGTGATACCAAGCACACACCTAACAGACACCCTTTAAATGGTAGATGCGAGTTCAGCAGTGTGAGTGGTTGTTGATGGTCAGAGTTATTCAGCTGAGCGCTTGATAGGGCTGGGGCTGCTGAACTCGCCTCTGTCGGGTATAAACTACTGAGTGACATTTGGCATAAGCAATATGGCTTAGTTACACTTACGAAATCTGAATAGATGGATTGGGTGAAGTAAATTGGTGAACCATAACATTATTACAGCATTTTCAAGTCATAGAATGGAAAACGTTCAGCTTTTACAATGAGCTGTCGAGTTATACATGTAATCCGCTCTTCGTCTATCAGTTGCAAGACGGCCTAGACAAATTTCTCGTGCTCCGTTCTTAAGATGCTGTCTACTAAACAACTAACTCCTCTATTCTATTCTATTCTATTCTATTCTATCCCTTAACCTTACTAGGCCGTTGGGGCACCACAGATGACTTCGAAACAATCCCTTTCCACATTGTCCTGTTTTCAGCTGCCCTAGTTGAGCTGGCAAAACCCATCCCTGTCCACTCTTTAATATTGTCTTCCCACCTCTTCTTCTACCACCTCTTCTTCTTTTTCCTTTCACTGTGCCCTGTAGAATCATCTTTGCTAAACCAGAAGACCTTGAGATTGGCCAAACTTTAGTTTCCGTTTCTTGACCAGTGCCAGGAGTTCATCGTATTCTCCAATGGCTGCTTGGGTCTTTCTGCGAACCTCCTCATTGATTATAAAATTATGGTCCTTGTACGTAATGTTCAGTAACATTCGGTAGCATCTAATCTCAAAGCCTGCGTTCTTTTCTCTAACTCTGCTGTCAAGGTCCGCGATTCACAGCCATACAGAAATATTAAAATGACAAGGGAGCGCATAAGTTTCCCTTTGATCCAAGAGATATGTTGTTATCTCTCCAAATTGGTTTCAGTTTGGTAAGAGCTGAAGTGGCTTGTGCAATTCTTAAGAGAACCTCCTGTTTTGAGCAATCGTCTGAGATGAGACAACTGCCCCAAGATATTTGAAGCTTATTAGGGACCGACCATTTGATATTCTGGGGGGGGCCTGGTATATTTATCAAAAAAATTTCCTGTCTTTGGATATGCAAGAAAAAAATAACCTGGCTCATAAGGGGGTTAAAAAAAATAATCTGGCTTCAAAAGTAAGAGAAAAAAATAACCTGTCTCCACCCAAAATTAAAAAAAAAAAAATATTGTCTGCAGATAATTCCATTGGAATTGAGTTTTTATAATGTCTCTGGCTTCTGGGGGGCTGCGCCCCCCAGACCCCCATATTTATTAGTAATATTTTAAAATTATCTACAATTGGTTTACACCAGCGGGCACGCGTGTGCATACATTTACAAAAACATCCTATACAACATTCACATACATGTATTATTGATCTGCCACATTACTAAGTAAATGTTTCCACTAAAACTGAATTGCAAAAGAGTCAATAGCTTATGGGAGACAAAACCATTATGGCAAAATAAACACGCTAAAAGGCAAAAGTCCTAATATAAAAACCCTTATTTTTATCATCGTTCCTAGTTTTACTCTATTGTTTCCAGTGTTAAAATTGCCATTGAAATTGGGAAATTGCTTCAGCTTCTGGGGGGCGTTGCCCCCCAGACCCCCCTTTGATAACTTCTTAGTGCATAACTTTCAGCCATTTTATTAATTGCCATTCATGCATAAAGTGACTCTATCAGTAAGTATTTATCAAACTTTCTAAAGTACGAATAAAGCATGTTTGGCCATATATTGGGATAGAAAAAAAAATTAAATTCCTAATGTTAGCTCTACAACTTTGCCAAAATAGCCCTAAATTTTGGCCAAAATATCCCTAATTTAAGGCCTAATTTTTTGCCAAACTCATACAGGGATGTTTGTATCTGTACCTTAGATGAAAAGAATAACATGCTCCAGGCACTGGTTTGCAAAAGCAAGCTAAGCCATGCCCTTGGCCTGGTTAAAGACAGCACCATGTTCTTTTTGTGAGAAAAAAAGGTGAAAAAAATACTGATGTGGGTAAAATAAAAGGATATTAAGGTCAAGTAAACAAGGATCTGATAGTTCAGCTATAAAATTAAAACAAAAAAAAAAATAACCTGTTTGAGTTAGTTTGTAAAAAAAATAAATTAGCTCCCACAAGGTGAAAAAAAAAGAAATTGTTTCCAGAGGCCAGTGAAATAAAATGTTCTGTCTCCATCAAGAATACCAGGCCCCCCCCAGAATATCAAATGGTCAGTCCCTTACAGTACCCAGCTTCTGCCCTGTTATCGTGATCTCCCTCTGGATGCCATCTGCGCTGTTTGTCATCAGTCTGGTCTTCTCAGCACTGATCTTCATCTTATACCTTGTGCAGGTTTTGTCGAGACTTTCAACTAGGGTTTCTAGTTCCTGCTCTTCCTCAGCTAGAGCGTCTATGTCATCGGCAAACCGCAGATTGGTAATGTTTCTGCCGCCTATGCTGACCTTTCAGTCATGTTCTTCCAGAGCATCAGACATGATCCGTTCGAGAAAAATGTTGAAGAGGGCGGGTGAAACATCCTTGCCTTACTCCAACTGTTGTTCTGAACCATTCTCCTGTGCTGCCATTCATCAGGACTGCAATTGTCGTATAGCTGCTCAATGGTGCGAACTAGATTTGCACTGATATTGTACTTCCGCATGGTGGGCCATAAGGCTGCATGCCATACCCTATCAAAGGCTTTCTTGAAATCAATGAAGACATGGTACGGATTCTGCTGACGTTGGAGATACTTTTCACACAGGATTCTAAGGTTGAAGATCTGCTCTGTGGTGCTTCTTCCGGCTCTGAACCCATCTTTCTCATCTTAGTTATATTACTCATCTCATCTTGGTAATATTACGTTGACAAGATCGTGCTAAGGTTGACACTTAAAGCCGCGTTTAGATGGACAAAATACATCCGGGTGTAAATTTGCACCTGGGGTGCAAAATTGCACCCGGGGTATATTTTGTCCATGTAAACGACGTTTATAGGTAGAATCAGTCGTCTTGGGGTGTACTTTGTCCATCTAAAAAAGGTTTTAAGCAAAGTCGGGGATGCCAATTTGCACCAGGGTGCAAATACGCACCCGGATATATTCTGTCCGTCTAAACACGGCTTACGAATGGTTGTAACATATTTGTTTTTTGTTCACACAGATGCACATATGCTGAAACTGTGTGAGAGCTGGCTCTATACTAAGTGTAGGCTTGTTTGACCTGTATGCGAACGATGACGGCCATTATTCTTGACTACTTCCTATCGTAAACGCGCTTCCATTGCACACAGCCTTTCATTATCACCCTTTCATCGTCCTGATATGACTGAAATACTGTTGAAAAGGACATAAAATCGAGAATTATCCCTCCATCCATCTTGGCTGCTGGACTTTGCACGTGCGCCTTAGTCACCCGATTATATTTCAGGCGCGACATAGCAATTCGTGCTTTATGCCATATGCGAATAACGAAGGCACAAATTAGCCTGCGCACCCGCATAGTCTTAGCGTCTTTATTGTTCACTACATAGATAGAACAAAGTCTCCAGAAGGGTCATGCCAAATAGCTAGCCTCAAACCAGCATGAGTAACTCTATTCTGGCTTGTGTCTACGCTGGTCGGAACTCTTGAAAACACCATATCTCATGAACCGGCTCAATTGTTTTCACTATGTGCTGTTGGTTTGTGTGACTGTTTGGATAAGATGGGATTGGTTTCACTGGTTCGATAAGGTTTCTCAAAAATTCAAGTGAACGCTCTGGGTATAAGGCTTACATGCAATTTTCATCAAATAAGAACCTTGTGAAGTTTATGCATAGACATTCAAACGTTCATGCATAGTAAAGCGTTCGCAAGCGTCACCCCCGGTTAACTATGTATATGCAAAGGCTGTTACGAAACTAAAAAAAGAGCTGTTACGAAACGAAAAAAAGTCGGAGTTACCAAACGACCTGATGACCAGGTCGTTTGATAACTATAACTTTTTTTTCGTTACGTAATGATCAGCTCCTTTTCGTTTGGTAACATCCATGAAAACATAGTTAACCAGGTGTGAGTGTATGTAAGTTTGGGGTTCAGACCCACTTATACATTGTAATCAAGCTTTTGAGAGGGGACGTCGTTCCCAAAATATAAAAGAAAAAACGGATCGAACATGTGACCCTTATATTGCTATTTTACGAGGTGATTGCATGGTGAATGAGCTCACGGCTTCTTCAGCTTGGAGAGCGCTGGTGAGTGCAACATTTTAATGCCTTTCAACAATATTTATGATGTATCTCTGTGTGTGGCAGAGAACTTAATGCTTTTTCTTATGCTGATGATAGTACTGCATTGATTTCTCATTTGTATAAAATAGCAAGTGCAGGAATAGTAGACAAGCGATTTCAGTGAGATATTTCAATCACTTAAAAGATACTCACGTATGTAGAGACCAGTTCTGATACAGCAAGATGTGTGCATCAAATGAGACAATACGTAATGCCGCATGGATCGAGTAGTGCCCATCTGCAAGCATGAGGCAAAATATGTTACTTACAACAATAAAAAAAATAGAAATGGAATGGGTAAGAGACATAGTCTGGTTGCCAAATGGAGATTTTGGGTGCAACCCAAAAAAATAGTCCGCACAAAATGTTTTTGCACAGATGTGTTCATCACCATGTTCGTACACTGAAACTGAATGATGCCACCTTGGCATCATTGGGTAAAATATTCA
This sequence comes from Ctena decussata, assembly GCA_963989385.1. Taxonomy (NCBI): domain Eukaryota; kingdom Metazoa; phylum Mollusca; class Bivalvia; order Lucinida; family Lucinidae; genus Ctena; species Ctena decussata. The sequence continues at coordinate 92,467,470 of OZ022501.1, forward strand.
AGATGGCGTCCAAGATGGCTGCCAAGGGATAAAATCCTCAATATCTTCTTAAATATAAGGGCTAGAAACATACTTTTGGTGACTACTTATAGGTTTTCGAGGTCGAGGAATCGATTAAGAATGTCAAAAATTATTTCAGACAAATCAGTTACAAAATGGCGGACAAGATGGCCGCCAAAGCATAAAATCTCCATATCTTCTTTAGTATACGGGCTAGAAACATGATTTTGGTGTCTGCATATAGGTTTTTGGGGTCAAGAAATCCATAAAGCATGTTAAAATTTACTTTAAGGCACTAACTTACACCAAATTGCGGACAAGATGGCGGACGAAGCATCGATTACGGAGCTGAATGTCTTAAGAAATGCACTTTTTGATAGCAGAATTCAGGCTTTAGAAAGTTTTTTAACCTGGAATTTTGAAATTATAAGATCTATGAATTTTTCAAAAAAAAACAAAAAAAAAGGAAGTCATAAAGACCTCATTTTGCATCTGATAGTGTTATTACCAAGGAAACCATGATGATCCATAAGAGCCCAGTCCAGGTATGGGCAGACAGCCCCGTTTAGAAAATTTCAGTCGCAACCGAAAGACATTGACAGCTCGATACTTCATTATTTTAAGAATGTCGTTTTTAATGGCTTTTTATGGTCATAATTCCATGCATGTACCTTTTGGTAAAGTAAAATGATTAACAGAGGTCCAGAACTAATACAATCAGACCCCACATTCCGCCCTCAAAACCAAAATACAAGAATGACAAATAGTCGCGAAAGACAAGCATAGTAAATGGAATGAACAACCCTCTCAGACATTCAGTTACCCCAATTGAAAATAACAGTAACATTTATTTTACCTATTTTTATCAGTGTTTCAAATAGGACAAAACAGAAAGCAAACTGGGCAGCTATAAGGTAACCATATTGCTATAAGACCACAGACAAGCGGACACAAGAACACGTCACAGAACATTGAGGAACAAAAAGGGAAGTTAAATAGTTTTACTTGGTCCAAACCCATGCCTTCTGCTTCTGCAGTGGTTCTAAACATTTAGTTAGCATTTGGTCTGCATGAAGGGTACCCAACCCATCAATGAATCATCACAGACAGCAAATCAATCACGGATAAAACCTATGATGAAACAAATATGAGGACTCGACAGAAACAACGTATTGCGACACCTGGAGATCCCTGCGAAACATCACCAATGAAATCCAGGAGCAAAAGAAAAGCACCAGTATAGAACCCCGAATGGCCAAGCAGTGGGGCAAAATTTTGATCTTGGCACAAAGGGTTCTTTTACTTTGATTGCTTAGCTGTATTTAAGTTTTGTAAGAAAAATCCTTTTTTCCCCTGACTTTATAGCTTTACTTCTTTTTCTGTATATTAGCCTTTAACCAGGGGTAAATAACCCAGAAGGAAAAAAATCAAGTCGTAACAGAAAAAAATATCTTTACTTTGATCTTTTGTCAGGAGCTGAATAAAAATCACTTTCAGGTCTTTGATTTTATGCTGACATTATCTCAGTGTTACGCTTATAGCATATGGTTAGTTAGCATATGGGCTAGAAGCAGGAATAAACAACTTTTGGCGACCCAGTTTTAATCTGCCAGGAAACTGTATTGCAGTTTTGGAAAATCCCTTTTAGAGATGGTTCTTACTCTACTTGTAGATCTACTTTTTCTTTTCCAAATGCAAAGTCATTTATTCAGTTTCTATAAAGTACGTGCTCCGAGTTTGGGGGCATACGTGACCCAACGTTTACATATTTAAAACTTTTAAGGACTGTGAAATATTACATGAAAATACCAACTTATGTGTACTTCAGTGGTTCAGAAGAAGAGGACTTTTTAGATGAAACGGTGACATCTTGGGCCGCAAGCACTCATACCAATTTTCGTTCTCTCAAACAAATGGAAGTATAGGTATATATATCAAGTTTTCCCAGTAGCCTTTGCGCCGTTGGAGCAATAGGTTGTTAGATTCTCATTGTGTTTTTGGAATAGCGCTATTATGAAAGGTCGGGCTAAATCTATCCTTGTGCCTTTTTTTTGGCCATCCTTGATTCTAGTCCGGTACGAGTACATATTTTTTGCTAAGTCGACAGATAGCCGTTTTCAGTTGTTGTCAGAGATAGGATTCAAACCCTTTGTTTTCTGCACTTAAGCCAACTACTCTAGTAACTCAAAAAGTGATTTTGATCGGCCTAGCAGCTTTTGAGAAAAATTTGTTTGAATGTTATTGTGATCTGAGCTGACGGGTCTATGAAGCCAGTTTATGTTATTAACTTTCCCGTAGAACTGCTCGGTCTATGAAGTCAGTTTATACTATTAACTTTCCTGTAGCATTGCTCGGAAGATTTAGTCAGGTAAGAATGTTTGCACAAACTGGCATGACAATTATGCACTTTTGAAGCTAAAACATTTTAAATGTGCATATACAATTTGTAGTCAACTGTCTATAATCATGGGTAGTACTGTCTCCTTTATACTTGAAAGAACTGGGAAAATACAAAAAAAAAAAAAAAAAATTAAAAGCTGTTTACAAAATTTCTTACTGCTTTGTAGTAAGTATGATCTTTTCTGACTTGTAAATTTTCCATACCGGCCAGATGCTAAAACTCTGGCTGTGGCATGGCACGAACCTGCGACACTCACACCACTAGTGCCGACCATGAGCTATAATTTAACTACGCAAGCAACCAACAAATATTTTGTAAATTTTCCATACCGCCCAGATGCTAAAAATCTGGCTGTGGCATGACACGAACCTCCGACACTCACACCACTCACTGATTGCCGACCATGAGCTGTAATTTTAAACGACGCAAGCTACCAACAAATATATATCAGAGTTTCTTAACCTGAATTTTAATTGAAGAAAGTAATAGACAATAGAATATAACAAATTTCTTGTAACCTTTAGATTGTTACTCGTAACAACGGCTTTCTGTAATGACTAAAGCGTTGTCAACGGGTTATCTGCCCTTGACTGTACTAGGTTCTTGTGAACCATCTTAGCCCTCTTGTTAAAACACTGTTAGAATGGGACTTTTATAACTTCAGTTTTATATTTAACAATCTTATACGAGTACATGCAAAATCCGGATTTCTAATACACAAACCAGAATTCTGCTATCGGAAAGTGCATTTTTCCGATAATTAGTGCCGTGACCGTTGCTTTGTCCGCCATTTTGTGTAACCGGTTTGCTTTTAAGTGAATTTCAACTTGTTAAACCAATTCCTTGGCCCAAAAAACCCATATGTAGACATCAAAATCATGTTTCTAGCCCGTATACTAAAGAAGATATAGAGATTTTTATGTTGTGGCGGCCATCTTTTCCGCCATTTTGTAACTGATTTGTCTGAAATAATTTTTGACATTCTTAATCGATTCCTTGACCTCAAAAACCTATAAGTAGCCACCAAAAGTATGTTTCTAGCCCTTATATTTAAGAAGATATTATGAATTTTATTCCTCGGCAGCCATCTTGGACGCCATCTTGAATATTTTAATTTCCCCAAGGATGCCAAGGTGGCATCATTTTGTTTCAGGTTAAGGACATCCTAAATAATAAGAATCTGCATCAAACATTTGTGCGGACTATTTTTTCGGGTTCTCGTCCCGGCACCCAGACTAACAGTAGGGTATAGATTTTCTTTGGTTTAAAACTGCGTTGGTTGTTTCTGGCGAACCGTGTTCATTATACCTGGCCTAAAATGTGAACCGTGGTAAGTTGTTGACAGAAAAAAGACAGTACCTAACTTCAAATGCTTATAATTCCATTCTACAAAGTAATTTATGATTTATTACAATTGGCATGTTTTCTGTAATCCCTGGTAGCATTGAAACTGTCAGAATCCCCAAGTTTGTACATTTGGTAAACCGTTCACGGCCCTCTGAAATAAAATATTTATTTTTTTTTTTGCTTCGTCGCTGACATTTCAAAGTTTTTTTGTCGCTTTGTTGATTATGCTAGAACCCGGGATTTCTCCATGACTTGTAGAAAACTCCCCCCTTTCTTAATATGGAAACCAGAAATTTCGATTCAGTCTGATTAAAGAGAAAATAAGGGAAAAACGGCTACTCACATCTGTTTTCCGCCTTACCTGTTGAACTGCGTTAGTTGTCTTCTGTCGCGGTCGTTGTCTCGGGATAACCCGTGTGATTAATTAAAACTCAAGTCAAACTCAGTCACTTTAAATATTACAAAATAATGGCTTAATTGTAACTGACAGTTACACAATTGTTTTTACTGTTAAATTACAGTAACCACATATCAGGTATGTATGATAAAAAGATATTGTGCCATGTCATGTTGGCTAGCGAATTGTCTGACTAGAACCACTGAAATTGTAGTTGATGAAAACAATTTTTCTGCCAAATTGAGATCAATTGATTTGCTGCAGGCAATATTGTCTTGATCAAAGCTTGTTTGTGACGTCTTTCGGCTTTCTTAACTAGAAATAAGGCGGCTAGGGATATTGTTTCCAGATTGGAGATAATAGAAACTCAGGCCATCAGTTAAAGGCAGAAACTTTTTGTCGCACATATTTTTCCATAGAAGGAGTTTTAAACTGACCTTATGGTTAAACTTCAGTACAGGTGTATAAGGGTACATTTTCATGATTAAAGGGGCCATTTATTTTTGCATGGGTGACATTTTTTCCAGTATTTATTGCTTTTCTGGTAAGTGAATCACATCAACAAGGATGCCCACCCTTAAGGTAAAGAATTCACTCAAGTTTTAAAGTGTTTCTTTTTAGCTATTTATATGAAAGGAAATATCTGCAACTTATTTGACGTCCTGTTGCTTCCATGGATGACTAATAAAAAATATAATGCTTCCAAAATGGGGTCAGCTCAAAGAGGAAAGAAAAAGCTTCTAGTGAGCAAATTCTTTACTTTAAGAGTTGATCAGATGGGATGCAACAACCAAAACAACAGAGTTGCTTTCCCTAAAAGTATTCATTCACCATTAGAACCAGTAAGCTTGTGATGAAAACCCTTCCCTCACAATTACATGTAAAACTTCAGTTTAGGCGTCATCACGTGAAAAATAAAGCGTAATTACGTGTAAAACTGCATCTTGCCACGTAAAGACATGTAACTATGTGTAAAAGTATGTACTGCAACAGAAAGCCAGGAGCAGCATGTAAAATTTTACATGTAGTTACATGTAAAAGTTGATCTTTAGAAAAATACACCTGGCAAAACCTGTAGAAATCTAACTTTGTCAAAATAAAGCCTGTAAAACAAACTATCTGAGGACTTAGAACATTTCTACACGTAAATCATGTAAAACTGATAACTTAATCATCTGTGTGTGTAACTTGAAACTTCCTGGTTCCACCTTGTAGCCGGGCCGGATAGCGCAATCGGTAGGGCACCTGACTCATAAGTCAGAGGTCCTGGGTTCGAATCCCGGTCTGGCCACATACTTTCGTTTCTCCTCCCGCTGATTCAAGAAGGGCAGTTGTCAGTTTCTGGCGAAAGTATGTGCACTTAGTACTGGTTAACCGCTTAGGAGGTCTAAGCCTGCCCAGGAATAGTGTGGTTAGGTTAACTGACCGTCCCGACATGACCTTAGTTGTTTACCGTGGACGTTAAGCATCTAATCAACCAACCAAATAATCCACCTTGTAATATAGTTTTATGAGGAAATGACTTTTTATGAGGGTACCAGCTAAATGAGAGGGAAAATTACAATCTTGCATTTCAAATTTTGAAGTCATGTTCATGTGTAGAGATGTAAAAATGAAGTTATAATGATTTGGAGCTTAGTACATTACTGGATACAGTTATCAGAGTGAGGAGAAGGAATGATATTGTAATGATTAAAATTTGCTTCAAAAGCTTTAATCTCAGTCAGAAGCTGAAACATGTCAACTTGTGCATGACATCATTGAGCACATAATTCAGCCCATATACTTTGCATTCACAAGCACTGAAAGGCTAGCAGCTGGAATAAGGACTGACAGGACATGCAGATTTATGTAAATTTTCAACATGAGACAATGTTGCTTCCTTGAAAACAACCAAATCACAAACACTTTTCTTGAAAATGGGATTGGTAGGAGGGCTATACTAATTTCTCTACATGGCCTGTGGATGGAGCCGATTTATTATCACACATTCAAAAATACCATATTTATCATATTAAACACCCCTGCTCTAACAAATGTTCCCTGCCCCTTTTCTGAAAATAATTTTATATTAACTTGCATGAATTCATGTTTGCTTCCATGGATGTGGTAGTTTTTTGAAATGGGGTATACTCTTAAAGAAAAGAATTTGCTCCTAGAGGAGCAAATTCTTTCCTTCAAGAGTTGATACCCTCCCCTACTGAGAAGGGAAGCCAAAATAGGAGAGTTACTTCCACTGAATGTATATTCTGTTCACCATAGCAATGTTTATTAGAGGTATTTTGGCATGAGTGGCTGATAAAATTTTAATTTAGGCTCTGTAGAGCTCCCACCCCCCCTTTTGTAAAATGCAATGCCCTTGGGGCATTTGTTATGGCTTGAATGAATCAGATTGACCAAAAAACCAGTGTTCTTTTATACCTGTATTTTACTGTTACATACAGCTATCAACACCATTTCCTGTACTTTCCTGGCATTGGCCGAAATATCAATTATGTCTATTCTTTGGCATCTTTATTACAAGAAGAATTTTACTCAATGGATAACTGGTGGATGACTTGCAAATTTACATCCTTATCAACAGTATTTCAGTCATATCAGGACAATTGGAGGGTGATAATGAAAGGCTGTGTGCAACAGAACCTGCTACAGTTGGAAAGATTTTCACCCTCAGTAGGTCTCGGACCCAGGGCTGCTACATCAGCAGGCTAGGAATTTCACCCGTAAAATTTTCCAGAATTTTACATGTAAAATTTTACGGGTAAAAATTATATGCGTAAAATTTTACGCATTAATAATTTTACGTGTAACTTCAGGACACTGTATACCTACATGTCATTTTCTATGCGTAAAACCATGGTAGAATGGTACATGTTAAAGTTTACATGTAAATTTATCAATACGTAGATTAATACATGTAGCTACATGATATTAAGTGTAAAACTCTCGTTTAGTTTGAAAGGCAGTTTTATGAGGACCTTGTGAATGCGTAAAAGTTTACGCATTAAAGGAAGTTCTACATGTATTTACATGAAAATACATGTAATTTTCTACATGGTCAATAATCAGATCTTCAGTTATCCTCCTATTCTTTATTTTTACACATTCACGTAACAGCCTGTAAATGGCGGTGCCAATACTCCGCATTCCTGGCATTACGCATAAAGCCATGTTATTTACCCGTATTTATGTGTAATTGTGAGAGAAGGGAATTTAGGGAAGGAAATTAGCCGCGACACAAGAAAATGCACAAAATGTGGTTGTGTGCCCAGCACAGACTCAGATCAGCCTGGGCATCCGCCCAGTCTGATCAGAGTCTTCGCTGTCCGCATGGAGGTAGTTTAGAGCCTTAGCTACCCTTTGAGCACTTAATAAAGAGTCTGATCAAACTGGACAGATGCTCAGAGTCTGCACTGGGCGCACAACCACATTGTTGGTTTTCTCGTGTTGCGGCTCAAATAGGTATGTGTCAGAGTTATCTCCCTCTGACTCTTGTACGCGTGCACCTTAATCTAGTGGTATTTCATTACAATCTCCCAATGAAATTATACCATACTTGATGGATAAAATAAGAAACTGCTAGCTCCATACTGATCCCAAAATTTTTGCCTGATAATCAGTTCAGCTCTGACAGCCAATTGTCAGGATTTGAAGATTATTCTGTACTCAGTTCATCTGAGGGAAATTTTATGAGGGAGATTAATACTGGTTCTGTAGGCCCCATGAATAAACTTTTGATATTGCATTTTCTGGTAAATTTATTTGTTTCAGGGCTGTTATGTATTTTTTGTAACAAAGTAGCTTTTTGTAACTACAGAAAAATGCTACAAAAATGTATGTTAATAGGATTTCTACTTTTGTAACAAATTTACCTCCTAATCTTTATCTACTGTTATACCACTGATGGAAATATACATGGCATCTGAAAGTGTTAGTCACTGACCATGAAACTACCAGACGTCCTGGCAATCAATATATGTTGATTTTCCAGTTTAGCTAAGTTAATTATGCTTGAAATTTTGATAAATAATTAAGACACTTTTCAATTGGTACATTAAGCCACTTTGTTGCAAAAACACACTTTCCATGACTACTTTTATAACAATTTCTTTTTCTTTTTAAGTTTGTGGCTTCTATCATAGCAGTCAAAATATCATCTGACAATCTTACTGACTTACCATGAATAGAGGATCTTACATGAGTGGTCATTGCATATGAAATTTATGAAACAAGCCTTTGGCGAGTTTCATAAATTTCATATGAAATGATCACGAGTGAAAGATTCTGTTTATCATGTAACCCATTAAAATGGGATTTTAATGCCTTCAAACTGAGCATCATTTAATAAGAAAACGCATTGTTGACATAGACGTTGTCCATGACGTTACGTGTACTCGCCAAAATGTTAATCATTACATGATTTTTATGAAACAACGTTTTCCACTGATAACAGTGATGTCAGTATTATGATAAAACTAGATATTATGTGCAAGATGTCGTTGCAGCTGTTGAAATTGTAAAATCAGTTTACCATTTAAGTTTTTTTACAAAATAATTTGTAAATAAACTATAAATTATTTGCATTGTTGAATACAAATCTCAGGTTTTAAATACTTGGAAGAAATAGTTATCATTGATTCTGTTTCACAAATCTGTTGTCTGGCTGCAAAGTACTGTATTTCTGTTGATACATCCCAGGGCATTGCAATTCAAAATGTGTAGATGGCACTCCTGAGACAAACTCTGGCCAATGAGTAATATTAATTTCGGTGATTCAAAGCCATATCTTGGTGAAGTTAGAGACAGTGAAGCTGAACACTTCTTCACAGAAAAACAGGGTTTGGGTGATGGGTGGTGGGGGGCATTAATATGGTTATTTAGAGAGATGTCATTTATTAGAGAAATACGAAAATGTGGTTAAAATTGGTCAGGCAAATTAAAGAATGTTTTGCCCGCATGTCTACATAATAGAGAAACAATGATCTGAAATCATTTTGAGGTATTAGTCATGTACATTGCAACAATTTTTTTATTTTTGGACCATACTTATATCCTGATATTGTTATAGACATTATAATGTGTTCACAAATATTCATCAGAAGGGATATACGACACTTCGTCGAACGACACTTTGTCTACTAAACCATTTCGTCGAAAAAGCTTTTTGTCAAAGGGTCATTTTGTCGAATGTTCACTTCGTCGAAAAATATTTCGTCGAATACTTTCGACAAAATATTTTATGCTCACCCCGGCCGCCATATTGTATCTGCCGATCATTTGACAAGGGATTATATGACTGCGAGGCTACAGACACTGGCAGAGATTACCGAATGAAAAAATAATAAATACCGTAATCATATGGATGCTCGTGAAACAGACGAGAGAATATAACATTGATTTATTTAAAACAACATATAATAGTACACATTTTATAAATTTTAAAGTTAATTGTGGTGTATTTTAAGTATTTAGCACATGTCATCACTGATCAACAGACTACACTGACATTATTAGCTCACCTGGCCCGAAGGGCCATAGTGAGCTATTGTCATACCAATGCGTCCGGCGTGCGTCGTGCGTCAACACCTAAAAACAAAATTTCAAACATCTTCTTCTGTAAAACTACTGGTCCCATGGTTCTCAAATTTCACATGGAGCATGACCTGGCTCCAGGGTCTCAGAATTGTAAAATTGGGTCAGGTTGAAAATCCAAGATGGCCGCCGTTACTAAAAATAGCAAAAACAACAAAATCAACTTCTTCTCGAGAACCACAGGGTATATTTGTCTGAATTTTGGCATGGAACATCAGTGAAACCTTGTTATTCAAAATTGTAAAAATGAAAAAAATCTGTAGCGGAATTTTGTCACAGTGACCTACTTTCTGTTTATGAGTGTAATTTTGCTCAATTGCCAATGTCAAAAAACAACTTATTTAAACAACTTCAAACAACTTCTTCTCTAAAACCACTGAACCCATGGGTCTCAAATTTCACATGGAACATGTTTCAAAATTGTAAAATTGGGTCTGGTCAAGAATCCAAGATGGCCGCCGTTACTAAAAATAGCAAAAACAACAAAATCAACTTCTTCTCCAGAACCATTTGGTGTATTTGGCTGAAAATTTGCATGGAACATTAATGGGACCTTGGAATCAAAAATTGTAAATATAGTGGAATTAGGTCACAGTGACCTACTTAGCGTTTACAAGACCGATTTTGCTCATATGTCAGTATCTCAAGGAAACACAATCAATTCTGGTCAGATTTGGTCAGAAATGGTCTTTGAATGGAATTATTTCAATTTTGTGCCAGTTGACTATCCAAGATGGCCACCATGGGGGCCGTTACTAAAAATAGCACAAACGTAAAAATGACAATTACTCAAGAACCCTTGAATGGAATTGGACCAATTTTGTGTCAGAATGTGCCTTGCATGAAGCTGTTTTGATTAATTGCAATTTGGCATTCCAAGATGGCCACAGTCTGCTGTTACTAAAAATAGCATCAACATAAAAATGACAATTACTTAAGAACCCTTGACTGGAATTGGACCAATTTTGTGTCAGAATGTTCCTTGCATGAAGCCATTTCGATCAATTGCAATTTGGCATTCCAAGATGGCCACCATCTGCCGTTACTAAAAATAGCACAAACATAAAATGACAATTACTCAAGAACCCTTGAATGGAATTGGACCAATTTTCTGTCAGAATGTTCCGTACATGAAGCCATTTCGATTAATTGCAATTTGGCATTCCAAGATGGCCACCATCTGCCGTTACTAAAAATAGCACAAAACATGAAAATGACAATATCTCAGTAACCGCTGAATAGATTTTGACGAAATTTGTGTCAAAATGATTTTTGCATTGAGATGTTTCAAAAGTAACTAAATATAGACTAGTCATAATGGCCTTTGTTACTAAAAATAGAAAAATGTGAAAATTAGAAAATCTCAGTGGAATTGGACTAATTTTCTGTCAGAATGGTCCTTTCATTAAGCTTTTTCGATTTTCTGCATTTTTGCATCCCAAGATGGCCGCCATCTGCCGTTACTAAAAATAGCACAAAACATGAAAATGACAATATCTCAGTAACCTCTGAATAGATTTTGACGAAATTTGTGTCAAAATGATTTTTGCATTGAGATGTTTCCAAAGTAACTAAATATAGACAAGTCATAACGGCCTTTGTTACTAAAAATAGAAAAATGTGAAAATTAGAAAATCTCAGTGGAATTGGACTAATTTTCTGTCAGAATGTTCCTTTCATTAAGTTTTTTTGATTTTCTGCATTTTTGCATTCCAAGATGGCTGCCATCTGCCATTACTAAAAATAGCACAAAACATGAAAATGACAACATCTCATTAACCGCTGAAGCGATTGAGTTGAAATTTTTTGGCAAAATGATTCTTGCTTTGACGTGTTTCAAAAATTAACAAATATTGACCCGTCAAGTTGGCCTCTGTTACTTAAAATAGCAAAATATGAAAATTAGAAAATTACAATGGAACTGGACCAATTTTGTGTCAAAATGGTCCTTGCATGAAAGCTTTTCAATTTTTTGCATTTTGGCATTCTAAGATGACCGCCATCTGCCGTTACTAAAAATAGCACAAAACATGAAACTGACAATATCTCAGTAACCCCTGAATGGATTTTGATGCAAATTGTGGCAAAATGATTCTTGCATTGAGGTGTTTCAAAAGTAAATATATAAAGTCCAGACAAGTTGGCCTCTGCTACTAAAAGTAGCAAAATGTGAAATTGAGAAAATCTCTGGAATTGGACCAATTTTGCATCAGAATTGCACAAAAGCCAGGTGAGCGATATCAGGCCCATTTGGGCCTCTTGTTTAATGTCCGTTTTTCGTCTTCTTATTGCAAATTCAGTGCTGCCCTGCGCAAATATTCGTAGATCGGACGGTTTTCATAGTCTTAAACAATTCCTTTTATCCTGGCATTTACACTTTTAACAGTTCCTGATTGGCTTTTAGGGGTTTGTCCAGCATTGAATTGCTCGATACATGTGTCAGTGTTGGCGGCTTGCTCACTCTTAAGTCTGTCAAAAAACTAAAAATGTTCGGGGAATGTTTTACAATAGTAACGTCAAAATGACGATGCCATTCCTCTAGCTAGTTGTTGGTACGTAATTCGTCAGTTTTAGCTCGGTCATAGACATTCCACATAGCAGGGGAGAAACATAGCGGGTCTCAGACTCCGCTCTTTGGCAATTCGCAGAAAAAATTCGACAAAGTATCTTATTCGACGAAAATACATTCGACGAAGTGAGTTTTCGACGAAATGGTAATTCGACAAAAATTTTCGATGAAGTGTCGTAGTAGACGAAGTGTCGTTCGACGAAGTGTCGCGCAGCGATCCGAAGACAGGGTGTTGTTTTTTAATGCCAGTGTCAATAATATTTTTCCTGGACTAGCAATTCACAGGAACAATTTCTAACTTCCTGAATAACTAATGGAGAATGATTTTCTCCCCATGCCATGATTGATTTATAATTCATAATTTTCTTTTGTCTTTTTCAGTGGCACTCCACAACACAATACCATTTATAGGGTTTGGTTTCCTTGACAATTTGCTCATGATCATTGCAGTAAGTATATCAGGGCCCAGTTGTTCAAAGCATCGTTAGCATTAAACGGGCTCGTTAAGTCAGGTCAACTCATTAAGTCTTTTACAACTTTATAACCAAATATGCTGATATTTTTTCTTTAAAAAAATGTGAAATATTTTTTCTTGAAAAAAATGCTGATATTTTTTCTTGAAAAAAATGTGAAAAGCTTTTGCTTTGCAAAAAAATGTGAAAAGCTTTTGCAAAAGCTTTTCACATTTTTTCAACAAAAATATTGGCATATTTAAGATACTAACGTTTGAAATTTTAATGAAAAGTTAACTAACAATGTCTTTAGTTTTGAACAACTGGGCCCAGGTGTTTTTGTTCAGAGGGCCATACTGTACAAACTAGTCTGGCTACAGACCCTATGTTCAATATATCTCCTGCAAAGGAACAATCTGACCACCAGAGTATTATACAGATTCGACTGGTCCAGCCAGGCTAAGTACAAACATACATGGCATGGTTTACAAACATAGATGGCATGGCTGTTGGAGCAACATGGAAGGCCATACAAATTATTCTATCTGCACCTGGTCCTGTTTTTAGTTGCCCTTGTTATATGCTGGCCAAGTCCATCCCTGTCTAATCTCGGATACTTTTTTTTCCATCTCTTATGTTAGGCTGTTCGTATGACAGGAAGGGTACATCTACAGTTTTGTTTTTCACATTCAACCAAGGGAAAAAACTTTTGTGACTTCCTGTTTGCCATCCTGGTCAACAAAACCCTTACTGATTTGAATATTATGTATATGTATGTATTTAATGAAGAATAAAATACTGTTTAAACCAACAAAACCCTTTCAAAACAGAATCAACCCTTGAAGGAAAGAATTTGCTCTTCTGGGAGCAAATTCTTTCCTTTAAGAGTTGGCCCCCTTGAGAAGGGAGGCAAAAGTGAAAATGTAGAGTTGCTTCCCCTGAAAGTATACCATTAACTTTAATATGGCAGGAAGGCCTGATAGTCTATATTTTTTTGCTAATAGGGAAATGAGTAGTTGAGAAGATACCTAATCACCCTATAAACAGCCATCATCCTTGTGATTTTCCGCATACTAATAAAGCTGATTATGGGGGCTCAAGGAAGATAGACTGCATGTTAATTAAGTTAATGATGTCACTAGAAAATGTGTCTTTTGGCATGTTAGAACAGACAATTTTAGATCAGTTGGTGCATGCAGGCAATTGTAGAGTCAGCCAGTAGATTCTGATGACTTTATGCCCTTTTCATTCAAGTTTAAGTTATTTGTTTTTACTGTGTGCTAGACAAGGGGCTGTCAGGACAGCCATCCTTAGCGTATAGGTACACAGGTCTTGTTTTGCACTTTTTTACATGTATGCATTAATATTTGCCAGGTCAGGAGGAGTTTGTTCGAACATGAGATGTCAGCAGAGTATTCAGATATTTTCTGAGGGACCCAGCAATGTGAATGTAGTGATTTTTTTGTGTATTATGATCCATTTATAAAAACAAAACCACATGTCCTAGGACAGCAACATATTGTCATGTTCACAAGCACAAACAAAGAATGTTAACAAATATTAAACAGTGGTCAGACCGCACAAAAATTTTATTTGGAAAGCATGGATTTGTTCGATTTGTAAATGGCCACAAAACATTATGCATATCATAGCAAGAAATGATATTGTTAGGCATCAATCAACTGTACCTTGCTTTTTGTGAAATATATACGCATGCACATGTATGTAAAAAATGAAATGTATTCAGTTATATTCTTTAGATTCATTAAGACATTTATAGAGATTATGCAGACAGCAACAACTTACCTTTCTTAGGTGAATTCCACCAATTTTACTAAGGGCAATAACATTTGTGACTTCCTGTTTGCTTGTCCTAGGTAGCTGCAAAGTCTTTTCTTTAAGAGTTGACCCCATTGAAAAGAGAGGTAAACATGAAAATGGAACAGTTGTCGGTTGGCAGTTTACTTTTAGTCTTTAACTGGTCAATTGGTGAGATTTTAGAATTTGCAATTCAGTGAATTTGCAAATATTAGCAAAATAAAATTCTTGTTTGCAAACTTTTAAGTGAATAACAGTAGCCCAATATTTAGGGTTTATACAATGATTTGAGTTTCATGTCTGTGTGAGACCTGTGATGTTGATCAGTATTGATTTTACTGTTAATAGAACCAGAGTGATAAGAAGGAAAAAACAGTCTTTGGTCATTTCAGACTTCATTAGTCTTCTAATATGATAGGAGAAAATGTACCATAAGCATACTGATGCAAACATACTGCATCAGTCCTATTATATATCCTGGGGCATTGTGTTTTATGAAAGCAGTGGGGGGGGGGGGGGGGGGGGGGGGGGGGCATTATTTCAAGTCTAAAGTGTAGGGGGGGGGGGGGGCATTATTTCAAGCCTAAAGTGTAGTAAATCGGACACTGCCAAAATATTGTACTGTCCCTGCTGGTCCATTTCAGTAATCCCGACCATGAATTTAAAAGATTGTTATAAACTCTGCTAGATTGAACAGTATGATCATGACTGGCATTGATTGTGTCTGTTTAAACTTAAAATGATGTTACAGTAGTCAAATGAAGCCCAAAAACCACAACAGATCTAGCTTTTATTTTGAGAAAAAGAAAATCAGGTCCACAAAAAAGGCTTGAAGGTCTGCAAAAATGGCTTTTATTTCACAATACTGTACGTATATTGCAAAAAGCTTGTTAGTGTTATATTCAGAATTGTGAATTTAAAAGTAAATTTCAATTAACTTTTCTTTAGTATGGCTTTTATTTCACAATATATTTCAAAAAGTTTGATAGTATTATATTCAGAATTGTGACTTAAAGCCGGGCCGGGTAGCGCAATCGGTAGGGCACCTGACTCGTAAGTCAGAGGTCCTGGGTTCGAATCCCGGTCTGGCCACATACTTTCGTTTCTCCTTCCGCTGATTCAAGAAGGGCAGTTGTCAGTTACTGGCGAAAGTATGTGCACTTAGTACTGGTTAACCGCTTAGAAGGTCTAAGCCTGCCCAGGAATAGTGTGGTTAGGTTAATTGACCGTCCCGACATGACCTTAGTTGTTTACCGTGGACGTTAAGCATCCAATCAACCAACCAACCAAAGTGACTTAAAAGTATGTATTTCAATTAACTTTTCTTCAACTCTAAAATCTAAAATGTGAGTACATGTTTCATATTTCAGGGAGAATATATAGAGCTACAGTTTGGTGCTATTCTCGGAATCTCAACGATGGCAGGTGAGATAACATCACAGCCTGAAATTTACGATGTCAGCTTAATGTTTGAGCCGCGACAACCAATAAAGTGGCATGTGCTCCCGGCAAAGATTCAGATCAGCCTGGGCATCTGCCCAGTCTGATCAGAGTCTTCACTGTGAACTTAAAGGGTAGCTCAGTGTCTAGTCTAGCTCCATGGTGACAGTGAAGTCTCTGATCAGACTGGGCGGATGCCCAGGCTGATCTGAGTCTTCACTGGGCGCACATGCCACTTTGTTGGTTTTGTCATGTTCCAGCTCATTTTCCTTTAAAAATCAATAGCACAATGCATTATTAATGGCAAACTAATGCTTCCCAGTCCCTGTAAGTTTCAATTATGTTTGTTCCTGATAAGGTTGAAATTAAAAGCTTCTGGACTCAGCTATGATAATTGTATGATATTAGCAAGAAAATTGTTGTACGTTTCCTGCTTGTTTAATTGCCGAGATATTCATGTTCTTAAACCTGCTGTCTCAGTTTTACTGTAAAAATCAGAGCTGCAGATAAGAAGGGTAGTTTAGGATAATTTAAAGATAATTTTTCTTATTTCCCAACAAAAACATATGTTGTGACCCCTCATTTGAACCGTCTCGGCTAGATGGTTCTAATGATGGTCACAAATTATGAGAAATATGGACAATCATCCCTAAATTATCCCTTCTTATCTGGAGCTCTGAAAAGTTAAAAAAAAATGGGACATCTGAACTGATTACCATAATTGTCCAAAAAATTGAAAGTTTGGGTTTTCAGTGCAGTAATGCATCTGAAAGATTCAGATGGAATGGCAAGCAGTGTAGACCCTAATCAGACCCTTCTGGGTCTGCAGTTTGCTCAGTCCTATCTGTGACAATACTTAAAAAATTATCACGGTAACGGTCTCAGTTAAAATGAATGGGCTAACTTTGAGGGGTAGCAACTCTGCCATTTTAGGGGTAGCAACTCTGCCATTCTAGGGAAGCAACTCTGCCATTTTCATGTTTGCCTTCCTTTGCTAATGGGGTCAGATCTTGAAGGTAAAGATTGTTCTCCTTGGGATCAGCTGGGAGCATTCTTGACGGTAAGAAACTGTTCTCCTGGGGATCAGCTGGGAGCATTCTTGATGGTAAGAAATTGTTCTCCTTGGGATCAGCTGGGAGCATTCTTGACGGTAAGAAATTGTTCTCCTGGGGATCAGCTGGGAGCATTCTTGACGGTAAGAAATTGTTCTCCTGGGCATCAGCTGGGAGCATTCTTGACGGTAAGAAATTGTTCTCCTTGGGATCAGCTGGGAGCATTCTTGACGGTAAGAAATTGTTCTCCTGGGGATCAGCTGGGAGCATTCTTGACGGTAAGAAATTGTTCTCCTTGGGATCAGCTGGGAGCATTCTTGACGGTAAGAAACTGTTCTCCTGGGGATCAGCTGGGAGCATTCTTGATGGTAAGAAATTGTTCTCCTTGGGATCAGCTGGGAGCATTCTTGACGGTAAGAAATTGTTCTCCTGGGGATCAGCTGGGAGCATTCTTGATGGTAAGAAACTGTTCTCCTGGGGATCAGCTGGGAGCATTCTTGACGGTAAGAAATTGTTCTCCTTGGGATCAGCTGGGAGCATTCTTGATGGTAAGAAATTGTTCTCCTGGGGATCAGCTGGGAGCATTCTTGACGGTAAGAAATTGTTCTCCAGGGGATCAGCTGGGAGCATTCTTGACGGTAAGAAATTGTTCTCCTGGGGATCAGCTGGGAGCATTCTTGACGGTAAGAAATTGTTCTCCTGGGGATCAGCTGGGAGCATTCTTGATGGTAAGAAATTGTTCTCCTGGGGATCAGCTGGGAGCATTCTTGACGGTAAGAAATTGTTCTCCTGGGGATCAGCTGGGAGCATTCTTGACGGTAAGAAATTGTTCTCCTGGGGATCAGCTGGGAGCATTCTTGATGGTAAGAAATTGTTCTCCTGGGGATCAGCTGGGAGCATTCTTGACGGTAAGAAATTGTTCTCCTGGGGATCAGCTGGGAGCATTCTTGATGGTAAGAAATTGTTCTCCTGGGGATCAGCTGGGAGCATTCTTGACGGTAAGAAATTGTTCTCCTGGGGATCAGCTGGGAGCATTCTTGATGGTAAGAAATTGTTCTCCTTGGGATCAGCTGGGAGCATTCTTGACGGTAAGAAATTGTTCTCCTGGGGATCAGCTGGGAGCATTCTTGACGGTAAGAAATTGTTCTCCTGGGGATCAGCTGGGAGCATTCTTGACGGTAAGAAATTGTTCTCCTGGGGATCAGCTGGGAGCATTCTTGACGGTAAGAAATTGTTCTCCTGGGGATCAGCTGGGAGCATTCTTGATGGTAAGAAATTGTTCTCCTGGGGAGTAGCTGGGAGCATTCTTGACGGTAAGAAATTGTTCTCCAGGGGATCAGCTGGGAGCATTCTTGACGGTAAGAAATTGTTCTCCTGGGGATCAGCTGGGAGCATTCTTGACGGTAAGAAATTGTTCTCCTGGGGATCAGCTGGGAGCATTCTTGATGGTAAGAAATTGTGCTCCTGGGGTTCAGCTGGGAGCATTCTTGACGGTAAGAAATTGTTCTCCTGGGGATCAGCTGGGAGCATTCTTGACGGTAAGAAATTGTTCTCCTGGGGATCAGCTGGGAGCATTCTTGACGGTAAGAAATTGTTCTCCTGGGGATCAGCTGGGAGCATTTTTGACGGTAAGAAATTGTTCTCCTGGGGATCAGCTGGGAGCATTCTTGATGGTAAGAAATTGTTCTCCTGGGGATCAGCTGGGAGCATTCTTGACGGTAAGAAACTGTTCTCCTGGGGATCAGCTGGGAGCATTCTTGATGGTAAGAAATTGTTCTCCTTGGGATCAGCTGGGAGCATTCTTGACGGTAAGAAATTGTTCTCCTGGGGATCAGCTGGGAGCATTCTTGACGGTAAGAAATTGTTCTCCTGGGGATCAGCTGGGAGCATTCTTGACGGTAAGAAATTGTTCTCCTTGGGATCAGCTGGGAGCATTCTTGACGGTAAGAAATTGTTCTCCTTGGGATCAGCTGGGAGCATTCTTGACGGTAAGAAATTGTTCTCCTTGGGATCAGCTGGGAGCATTCTTGACGGTAAGAAACTGTTCTCCTGGGGATCAGCTGGGAGCATTCTTGATGGTAAGAAATTGTTCTCCTTGGGATCAGCTGGGAGCATTCTTGACAGTAAGAAATTGTTCTCCTGGGAATCAGCTGGGAGCATTCTTGATGGTAAGAAACTGTTCTCCTGGGGATCAGCTGGGAGCATTCTTGACGGTAAGAAATTGTTCTCCTTGGGATCAGCTGGGAGCATTCTTGATGGTAAGAAATTGTTCTCCTGGGGATCAGCTGGGAGCATTCTTGACGGTAAGAAATTGTTCTCCAGGGGATCAGCTGGGAGCATTCTTGACGGTAAGAAATTGTTCTCCTGGGGATCAGCTGGGAGCATTCTTGACGGTAAGAAATTGTTCTCCTGGGGATCAGCTGGGAGCATTCTTGATGGTAAGAAATTGTTCTCCTGGGGATCAGCTGGGAGCATTCTTGACGGTAAGAAATTGTTCTCCTGGGGATCAGCTGGGAGCATTCTTGACGGTAAGAAATTGTTCTCCTGGGGATCAGCTGGGAGCATTCTTGATGGTAAGAAATTGTTCTCCTGGGGATCAGCTGGGAGCATTCTTGACGGTAAGAAATTGTTCTCCTGGGGATCAGCTGGGAGCATTCTTGATGGTAAGAAATTGTTCTCCTGGGGATCAGCTGGGAGCATTCTTGACGGTAAGAAATTGTTCTCCTGGGGATCAGCTGGGAGCAGGCTGATTGAAATCTGCACTTTCTTTGTTAGGTGAATCCTTTTATCAAAGGCAGCTACTCTTAAAGGAGTAGTGAGAGCAGGCAAATAATACCATGTCAGAGTATCTCCCTTGGAGGCAGAGCTCTAGATAAGAGGGGTATTTGATGATAATTGAGGGATAATTATTTTTATTTCTCATTGAAACCATAGGTTGTGACCCCTCATCTGAACCGTCTCGACGAGACGGTTCAGATGAGGGGTCACAACATATGTTTTTATACAGTATTAACAAAAATTATCCCTAATTATCACCAAATACTCCCTCTCTTATATGTAGCTCTGTGGAGGTATGTCTGTGCACCTCAGATGTCACCAAATTATAAAAAAATAAGCTAAAACCTTTATCGCAAATCACTGGAAGAAGACTTATGTTGTGATAGCCGGATTTTATGCATTTTATCAAATATTCTGCAAGCAGCATGGCATTTGGTTTGTCACAAGGTTTCCAGCCTTTCTGTCAATAAAAAGTAAAAACCAATTTATGGGCAAGACAGTTTATGTTAGCTGCCGGAATGAAATAATAGTTTAAGCAGTCTTTTATGATTCATCTAGGGATGCTTAAATTGGTATTGATATTAAATCAGTGATTGTTTTAACCTTGATACAGTTAATAAGTTAATATTTACATTCTCAATGCATTTATTGAAAAGTCCTATGGTAAACCATTAGAACAAAATGTAGTTTATATTTCAATAACTACATTGGTTCATGCAACGTTACATAACGTAAGTGACGTCAAAATAAACCATGGTTCTCCAGTCTGATTGGACATAGGCGATGTTATGACATAGTTGTTACGTCGTTGACGCTGTTCCGCTTTTAGTAGAAAAAATGCGTATAAATGTTTATCTGCTTCAACTGTAGCCCCCAACGCAAATTTGTGGTCAGTCAATAGGTAGAAAATAATGTAAGTATAAGCAAAGAACTTAATTTTTCTGGTGTTTATTGAAGTACAAATTACATTTGGTTCCTAGCAATATATACATGAACCCCCTCTTCACTTACTTTGCACACAACCCATTGTAGTTTATACGAGGGTCATCCAATAAGTCTTGCAAAGGCCGTCATTACTGCTTTATTACTTGAGGTATGGTAATCAAATTATACCATTAACAGCTTACGTATATAATACACATATGTTCTAAAAACCATACATATGACATTCCTTTCTCAGATATGGGAGGGTTTTGAACGCAAAGGTGTAAGTGATACCGGCGGTGAAATTGCACAAACACGACGTCTTTTACAGGAGGCAAGAGTAAGAAAGTTCCTTCATATATGTTTATCATTCTTTCAAATTACAAGAATTCATGTTCTAAAGTAATCGCCTTATATGTAAGAACTCAAATAAGAGACAGTTATCATTTCACATAACCGAACAAATGTGGTTGCTAGGCAACAAGGGAATAATACAGAATTTTAGCAAAATTCAAGTGTTTGACGTTTACCTCTGGTTTCTTAAGGCTGCAAACGATATCGAACAAGGCTCGAAACTTATATTTTCACTTATATCTTTATTTCAGCATCTCGGGATTATTCTTTGATAACAAATTAATGGCAGTTTAGCAAACACTTCATCTGCTGTGAAAGCCTCTTCTTCATATACCCATTTTATAAGATATTTTAGCTGCCCGAAAATCATGATGATCTTCGTTTGACAAATAATAATATCTTGATTGACGGCAATATCTTGACCTAGGTACCATTTACATACTTCAGTATTGTTTTTCCATATCTCCCAGCAATCTTCAGATATTTACGAGCGTTCTGAGCTAAGCTAGGGCATCTTAAACAGACAACTAGAAGCCACCGCCGCACCCATAAAGGTAGTATTCTTCAGTTGCCTAGCAACGCCATTTGCAAGATAATGACGTTTCTGGAAATTGTTGACTGGAAAGGAGGGAAGATGCAATGGAGGAATGTGGTCTGCTTGATTCATTTTTAATTATTATTTGCCTGAAACTTGGCCGTTTGCAGGACTTATTGGATGACCCTCATACTTCGATAAACATCAGAAAAATGAAATTCAGTACATGTGGCATTATGACAGATGCAGAGCAGAAGCCCTAAAAACAAGATAAGTAACTTTCCAACCAGTCAAGATATATAAGTGCAAATTACCCAGAATGTCATAAAATCTTATCAACTGCATAAAAAATGCAAAAAATCCAAATATGAGTCATTGATGTTAAATTACATCTTTATTATATGTTGGTTTAAATGTTGATGTTCCAAGGTTTCCACACCTGTATTCATGTTGAAATTTGGACTTGGTTGTCTAGATAATCAAGGTTGAGTTTTAACTAATTTGCATAAATTTCAGACTCTGGTTGACTCAGATAGTCATAGCTGACTGATTAAAAAAAGGTATTTTCTGAAACCAGAAGTCTTCAACTTTTATATGAATTAACAAATCTGAATGCCATAAGTAATATAATGAAACATTTACAAAATTTGTACTTGCAGTATTATACAAAGTACTTGCATTGGAGTGATTATTGTTTTATTTATAAACTTAGTCCAGTACCATTCATTTTGAACAGAAAGATACCAGCGTCATCCTTGTATCTGTCTCAATTCAAATATTGTATGCCCCCACCCGCTTAAGATCTCTTTTGCTGCTTGGCATTGCATGTTGTTTTAGATAGCTTTGAGGGAAATTACTTTTGTCAACTGCGTGTCTCTCTTAAATAAATCCATCAATTTCTTACTTCATTTACCTTAAAGTACTGGAACTGATGCATTTCTATCCAGCTACATGCAGAATGAACGTACATCTTAAGGTGTTGGGGTACACCTCCATGTTTTTTTTTTGTTTTTTTTTTGCCCCATTTTACATAGATGAACATTATTTTTTACTACTCAGTACTTGTTACTTCTCTTAATGACCTTACCCTGTTCAAAATGGGGTCTGCTCTGAAAGGAAAAAATAAATATAGATATAAATAAAATAAAATTAAGAAATTGAATAAATGATAAAATGGCTCCTCTAGGAGGAAATCATCTTTCCTTTCCTTTAGGAGTTGACCCTACTTGAGAAAGAAGGCAAGAACGAAAATTGGCAGTTTTGCCTACCCAGAAAGTGTACCCATTCTTGTGTCTCTGAGTCACAAGGCATACAACGCATGTCACTATCACATGCTAATAGTGGTAAATAGCTTGTGTTTTAAAAGATTATAATCTCTAATCAAAGAAGAAAAATCAGCTGTATCTCAGGTCTTAACAGTCTGATTTTAATGTCTTCAAGCACATTAACCTCACTCATAACTATGCCCTTTGTCTATAGCAAATGCTGTCATTTTATAAAATAAAACCATTAACCAGGACACTTTGGAAAACTAACCTCATGGTCAGTTTTCCAAAGTGTCTTGATAAATGGCTTTATTTTATAACCAATGACAGTTGGCTAAGACAAATGACATTAGTATGGGGTAACTGGTTTTCACTACTTTGAAATTGGCCTGATTTTCTTACCTGGTCTGGGAGAAATTTCTTTCAAAGCTTAAGATATTTACCATTATAAGCATGAGTTCATGACGTACATTGTCCACCTTATGCGTCATATCAAATAATAATATTTTCTTTTCAGCTGCTGCCCTGGGAAACTGGTTTTCTGATCTAGCCGGAGTACAGTAAGTTTTCATTTACAATGCTTTAAATATAAGTAAGACACTTTAAAAGTAGGTTCCTGCATTAAGGATGACAATTCTGTTCAAACAATAATTTTGTCTGCTTCTGTTCAGTATTTAAGTACTTTCACTTTTGAAATCTGTTGCTGCAAAGAAAACCTCTGGGTTTTGCTGAAAATTGTCTTTTTTGTGCCTCCACAGTGAAGTGGGGAGGGGCATATAGTTTGGCCCTTGTCCGTACATACATCCATCCATACATACATCAGTCACACTTTGAAGTACTGTTCATGTCTCCGCAACTCCTCCTACATTATTTGATGCAGGAATTTGAAACTTGGAACACAGTTCAGACATGCATTGAATATGTGCGACACCGCTCATTAATGTCTGTATTTTCAGTTTCGGGCATAAAATGATATTTTTTTAATTCTGAAAGCATGTATTTTTCAAAGGTTATTATGAATTATGCTGCCATTGTTTACTATATGTTGACCATGTATGTTATGTGTACACATGGACCAAATGGTCTATTGTATTTCTTGAATAAACATAAATGAGACAGAACTTTGATCCAGTCAATATTGCAGAATTATGTCCCCTTGAGTGACACATATTTTGACCATATTGCAAACTTTGTAGTACTGTTCGTGTCTCCATGGCACAACTCCTCCTACAGTATTTGATGCCGGGATTTGAAACTTGCAACACAGTTCAGACATGTATTGAACATGTGCATAAAGGAAAGGGAACTTTGATCCAGGTCCAGGTTTTTTGTGGAATAATGTCCCCTTGAATGACATACATATTTTGACCATATTTCTTTGGCTTATGTTCAACTCACCTTTTGTCATCACTCTAGGGACCTCATTTATTAACCGATTTTGATATTACATCACAGCTATATTGGGTATGACAAAACCTTGAAGAAGCCAGGGTAGCTCAGTGGGTTAAGTGCTGGCCTACTGATCTAGCAGACCGGTTCAAGCCCCACTTGAGGCGAGAATTTTTCCTACCATAAACAGGGTTCCATTGCATACAGCCTTTCATTATCACAGTCCCATCATCCTGATATGACTGAAATACTGTTGAAATGGACGTAAAATTGCAAGTCATCCATCCTTTTTCAAAACCTTGAAAAAAGTTTGTGTTTCAGGTTGGTAGGGTCAAGGTCACAGTTGATGTTTTTAGAAAATTTAGTCATGCTCTAGTGCTTTTATTTTTGGACCGATGAGGAGGTATACATGACCCCCTGCTCACTTACCTTTGATTCTCCATGAAGGTCAGGTTTGGGCTTGCATAAAAAGGTACCTTATAGCATGTATAAATAGGAAACTTAGATCAACCTGCACATCTGTGCAGAATGATCAGAGCACTCCATTTATCATATATGTAATCAGTGTATACTGGAATATAAAGACGCATGAATTTGCACAGCTGTGCACATCTCAAGGTCTTCTAGTTAAGCAAAGATAATTCTCCTGGGCAAAGTGAAAGGAAATAGGAGAGATAGACAGAAGAAAAGGTGGGAAGACAATATTAAGGAGTGGATAGGGATGGACTTTGCTAGCTCATCTAGGGCAGCTAAAGACAAAACTAGGTGGAAAGAAATTGTTGTTAAGTCATATGTGATGCAGCAATGACCTCACACATCTATGAGATAGACAAGACTAGACTAGCAGGCTGATAAGGTTTGTTACTATACACATGGCTGAAAGTGTCTTTTCACGTGATAGCAATAATATATATTGTGACATCTCATTAGAACAGACTTAAATTCAATGAAGAGATTCTAATTTGATGGTTTTAAAAAGAGAAAAGAAAAATGATCCTATAATTACACTCTCAAAAGAACTCTTACTTTAATTGACCTTGCTTTATTGTACTATGCAAGCTGTTATTTACAAGACAGAAAAAGTACCATAAAATTGATACTGTGCACTTATTAGGGCATATGCAGTTGTTAGGTAATCTTCTGCAGCTCAAGGTTACTGTATTTATCCTATTAAATGCCCTGGTGGTGTTGCATTTTGAGAAAGGGAGCAGTATTCAGAGCCAAAAGATTAGTAAATCAGCCACTGCCAAAATTCCTCTAATAAGCAATATAAAGGTGATGGGTATACTTTCAAAGGAAGCCACTTTATGTTTGCCTCCCTTCTCAGTAGGGGTCAACTCTTCAAGGAAATAATTTGCTCCTCTTGGAGACCCCATTTCAAAGAGATACTTTATCCAGAGAAGCAAACAGGAATTCATGCAAGTTAATATAACATTTATTTTGGGAAAATTACAGGGGGTGTTTGTTAGATCAGGGGTATTTATTAGGATTAATACAGTAAATCTGCTTTATTGTCATCTTTCAGAACTGTGCATTATATAGAGAAGATAAGCAGTTTATATGGAGTAAAGGCCCCTGCCCTGACACCACAACAAGTAGATATGTCTTCAACTAGATGGGCTTCCAATATGGTAAGATCAAGAATGGGGATTTAACATGATGAGATCTCACAAAGTGTATTTTTATAAACATGTAAAACAACTTACACACCATAATGTTTTGTTTATTTGGAGTATTTACATAGAAGAATTCTTAAGCTATCAGCAGTGCTAGAAGGTCACATTTCATATACTGTGAAACATACTGTAAGTCACAGTAAATAAGACCATAATATTTGATTTGCTTTGGTGTAAATACCTGAGCATAAATCATTTCAAGCATGAGTTGTACCTTGACAATATGTAAGGTGATACGACAAATGAGAAGGGGTAGCAATTACCAAGACAGATAGATCTTTCTACAAAATAGCATTTAATATCTGGTCCCTCACTCAGCAATCAGATATACAGAGACTGAAAAAAATAAAGAGGCTCTTTTATCAGTTACATTGTATTTTTGCTGTAAAGAATAAAAAGAATGACAGGTAATCCCTTTTTGTAAAAATGGTGAAAATGCATGGTGGCATTCCCATTTACCTTAATATTTTCTATCCTTTCAGGGTAAAGCTGTAGGAGTTAGTATTGGCTGTATCATTGGCATGTTCCCGCTTTTATTCTACAAGAATCCAAAAGATAGAGAAAAAGAGAAAGAAGAATCACCAAGTTAACCATTTGACAATATAGTGAAGTAGAGTTCCCTCCCCTTAAGCTTACAGCTCCACAGTGAGGCTGAACTGGTTCCAGGTGTTTGAAGTTGGTTTTTGCTGGTACCCAGTAACCTGGATAGATGATTTTGTTTTAGGGCCACACAATAGTACTCCAAGCTTTTGGAATTGTGGTTATGATATGTGGTGCGCAGATAATTATATTGTGGCCCAAGCTTGATTCAAACTCCGAATCTCAAATTTAGGAGTGCTTTTTGTGCTGGAGCACTGAGTGCATTTGAGTTGGTACTACTTGTCGATTGTGTTGTAATATTTTAGGGTATGACAGTCCATATGTTACGGCCACTGGCTTCGGACTTCGCCAGTTTTGCAAAGTTAAGATTTTTGTAAGAGGTAGATTTCAGAGTTTCTATTATTGTAGCAACTTGAAATTTTGTATGAGGATTTATATCAATAAGTACAACAGAAATACACAAGAATCAGGACACAATTATCCATATGTCACGGTCCACTGATTTCGGACTTAGGCTTATTTTGCAAGGTTAAGAGTTTTAATATGAAATAGGTGTTACCTAAATGCGTGCAAAAGCAGATTTTTTTTTCTTTTACAAAGTTGAGGGCATATAGGAGGTTTTAGGGATTTCCATTATGACGTAAATCTGGCGCATGCACACAGAGCTGGCCGTCAATTCATCGGCCAGTACTATGTTTCACAGCGTAAAAAGGCAGATTTTTATTATGCAAAACTCAGTTTTTCAGTGTTAGTAAATCATAGTTTTCGAAAAAATAATGTGTGCCCGATTTGTAGGCTCCCAGAATGGAATTTCATGCATACACAGAGGTACATACATGTCTGCACACAACTTTTATTCAACGTTTTGTGTCCGATGTGTAGGTCCCCAGAATGGGGGTGTCATCTTACAAAGAGTACATATCCTGCAGGAACACAACGGTAATTTAACGTTGTGCCCTGATGTGTAGGCTCCTAGAATGGAAGTGTCATGCATGCAAAGAGATAATTATCCTGTAGGCACATAACGTTGATTCAACGTTGAGCGTCCGATGCATGGGATGTCATCTTTCAAAGGGTACATATCCAGCAGACACACAACGCTGATTCGATGTTGTAGGTCCGATTTGCAGGCTCCCAGAATCGGGCATCATGCATACAAAGGGGTACCCTGCAGGCACACAAACGTTGAATCAGTGTTTATAATCAACGTCGTTCAACGTCGATAGCCCGATGTGTAGGCTTCTGGAAATCCAAGAATCTTTCGTCCAACAGATTGTCAAATCGGGCCACAAGTTTTATGAAAAGTCCTTAGATGATGGTGCGTTGCCCGCGTTGTGCTATGACGTCATCATGTCGTGACACACTTCAAAACAATGGTCAATACTGTGTTTGTAAACATACTTTGACGATGTCAACGGGAAAGTGAAGCAAGTTTTTTAAAGGAAAATGTAGATGTACCAAGCTTTAGATAATTTACAACTACTAGATCTACTGGATGACATGTGAATGCCTAAAGGTTCTTGCTCTGCATTGAAGTCATTGCACATCGAGGTATTTGGTTCTATTCACGAATTTCCGTGTCCTTCGTATACTACATCGACCATGTTGTCTTTAAAATAGTCGCTTTTCGAAATACCGAGGTCAATTCTGATAGATGGCGGCCATCATTTCCAATCGAATCGACGCACGAGATTAATGGCATGTGATTTATGACGAAGTGTCCCCTATTGTTTTTTTTTATTTATCCTTTTGCTGATACACAGCTAAATCAGTTACCGTTTACTTATTTGGACTTTTAAGTTGAAATGACCGCCTTTAAAAATAAAACAAAAAGAAATAGATGTTGAAGAAACTTTTTTTGGTCACTCTCTCAGAAGCGGGACTTCGTCAAGGAAGGGCATGTGATCGAGGATGGCTCTCGGCTCAGTGTTACTTTGCATTATAGAAACGGGACAAATCCAATGTAAACAGCCTAAGAGCGTGGCCATATTTGTCCAAAAGTTTTAAGCTGGAAGGTGTTGGATTTGCTCTTTGTGGAAGTAGCTTTTTTTAATGATGCATGTTATCTATAGGCGTGCAGCAGCACGGACGCACTTTGCGCGTCCGCGCGCGTGAGCTTTGCTCACGCGCGTTGCTTTTGCACGTATAAGAGGTAGATTTCAGGGTTCCTATTATTGTAGCAACTTGAAATTTTGTATGACAATCAATAACTATAAGTACAACAGGAATTTACTAGAATCAGATCATGATGATGCATATGTCATGGTTCACTGACCTCGGACTTAGGCTAATTTTGCAAGTTTAAGATTTTTGTAAGAGGTAGATTTTAGGGTTTCTACTATGGTAGCAACTTGAAATTTTATATGAGGATTTATATCTATAAGTACAACAGGAATTTACAAGAATTAGATCATGATGATGCATATGTCAAGCTTCACAGACTTCGGACTTACAGCTAATTTCTCAAGGTTGAAATTTTTGTAAGAGGTAGAGTTTAGGGTTCCTATTATTGTGGCAATTTGAAATTTTGTTTAAGGATATAATGTCTATGAATATAACAGGAATATATTAGATTAATGTCATCATGACCCATATGTCACGGTCCACTGATGCTTGCTGTAATCCTGTGCACAGTTTTTAGCTCACCTGGCCTGAAGGGCCATAGTGAGCTATTGTCATACCAATGCGTCCGGCGTGCGTCGTCACGGAATTTGTCCGTCAACACATAAAAACAAATATTCAAACATCTTCTTCTGTAAAACTACTGGTTCCATGGTTCTCAAATTTCACATGGAGCATGACCTGACTCCAGTGTCTTAGAATTGTAAAATTGGGTCAGGTTGAAAATCCAAGATGGCCGCCATTACTAAAAATAGCAAAAACAACAAAATAAACTTCTTCTCCAGAACCACTGGGTATATTTGTCTGAATTTTGGCATGGAACATCAGTGAAACCTTGGTATTCAAAATTGTAAAAATGAAAAAATCTGTAGCGGAGTTTTGTCACAGTGACCTACTTTCTGTTTACGTGTGAAATTTTGCTCAAATGCCAATGTCAAAAAATGACCTATTTAAACAACTTCAAACAACTTCTTCTCTAAAACCACTGAGCCCATGGATCTCAAATTTCACATGGAGCATGACCAGACTGCAGGGTTTCAAAATTATAAAATTGGGTCAGGTCAAGAATCCAAGATGGCTGCTGTTACTAAAAATAGCAAAAACAACAAAATCAACTTCTTCTCCAGAACCAGTTGGTATATTTGGTTGAAAGTTTGCATGGAACATAAGTGGGACTTTGGTATTAAAATTGTAAAAATAAAAAAAATCTATAGCGGAATTAGGTCACAGTGACCTACTTAGTGTTTACAAGACCGATTTTGCTCAAATGTCAATATCTAAAGAAAATGCAACCAATTTTGACCAGAATTGGTTCTTGAATGGAATTATTTCAATTTTGTGCCAGTTGACTATCCAAGATGGCCACCATGGGGGCCGTTACTAAAAATAGCACAAACATAAAAAATGACAATTACTCAAGAACCCTTGAATGGAATTGGACCAATTTTGTGTCAGAAAGTTCCTTGCATGAAGCCGTTTTGATTAATTGCAATTTGGCATTCCAAAATGGCCGCCATCTGGTGTTACTAAAAATAGCACAAACATAAAAATGACAATTACTCAAGAACCCTTGAATGGAATTGGACCAATTTTGTGTCAGAATGTTCCTTGCATGAAGTCGTTTTGATTAATTGCAATTTGGCATTCCAAGATGGCCGCCATCTGCCGTTACTAAAAATAGCACAAAACATGAAAATGACAATATCTCAGTAACCGCTGAATGGATTTTGACGAAATTTGTGTCAGAATGATTCTTGCATTGAGATGTTTCAAAAATATCTAACTGTAGACCATTCATATTGGCCTCTGTTACTAAAAATAGAAAAATGTGAAAATTAGAAAATCTCAATGGAGTTGGATTAATTTTGTGTCAGAATGGTCCTTTCATTAAGCTTTTTCGATTTTTTGCATTTTGGCATTCCAAGATGGACGCCTTTTGCCGTTACTAAAAATAGCACAAAACATGAAAATGACAATATCTCAGTAACCGCTGAATGGATTTTGACGAAATTTGTGTCAAAATGATTCTTGCATTGAGATGTTTCAAAAATATCTAACTGTTAGACCAGTCATATTGGCCTCTGTTACTAAAAATAGAAAAATGTGAAAATCAGAAAATCTCAATGGAATTGGACCAAATTTGTGTCAAAATGGTCCTTGTATGAAGGCTTTTCGATTTTTTGCATTTTAGCAATCCAAGATGGCCGCCATCTGCCATTACTAAAAATAGCACAAAACATGAAACTGGCAATATCTCAGTAGCCCCTGAATGGATTTTGATGAAATTTGTGGCAAAATGATTCTTGCATTGAGATGTTTCAAAAGTAAATATATAAAGACCAGGCAAGTTGGCCTCTGTTACTAAAAGTAGCAAAATGTGAAAATGAGAAATTCTCAGTGGAATTGGACCAATTTTGTATCAGAATGGTTCCGTTGCACAATAGCCAGGTGAGCGATATCAGGTCCATTTGGGCCTCTTGTATGGAGGTACCCACAGCAGGGGCATCTGTGTACGTTGGACACATTTCTAGTTTTTATATATGCATACAAACACCACTGTACATAACTAGAACCTCATGGAGTTGTTGTGCAATATATTTACCACATTGTATTGTTATTACAGTATTTTTACCCTAAGAATATATCTGCTCATTCATCTAGTTTTGTGTATGAAATTCTGTGTGGAAAAAATGTTTGTATGTAATGCATTTGATACCTGTAAAAACTACTTTTTGAACATTCCAGAAAGTAATTCTTAAAGCAAAAAAATGAAAGTAGCTGAAATTGCAAACAGTGTGCAGATGAAACTGCTCATAATGAGCCACCACATCTGGATCTACATTCTGTGCTCGCTTGTTTCTGAAAATTCAATATGATAAAGCTTGGGCAAAACATTCTTTATAAATTCTGCAGAATGTAAATTTTGTCATCTGCTTTGGGTTTTCTTTGGTGATTAATGCTGAATTTAAAGTAAATGTTGCAACCAGTTGGTAAAGAAGAAAAGAAATAGGTCCTTAGAAGATGTGAGATTACTGCAAATAGTGAATAGATAAGGGTTTTGGCTCATTCTTGCAAGTAGTGAATATTCAGACCAAACTGTACATCTGTACTGACTGGCTACACCCATTTTTTTTTCACATGCAGAACTTTCAGGGTCATAAATTATGTATACCAACAGCAAATCTTTCACAAGACTGTGACGACAAGCAGGCTGGTTTTCATCTGTTTTGTTCTGCATAGAGTGTCTAGCACCATCTATGCAGTGACAAAAGTTCTGACCAGAGTCTGCACATGTGCAGACTGTTTGAAGCGTGCTGTTGGTATACATTTGCTTATTTGTTAAGGTGCCTTTATGCATGTTGTAGCTCAGTTGGTATGCTCCAACATTGAAGAAGGTGTGGGGGCATATTGATTTGGGTCCTTCCATTTGTTTGTCTATCTGTCTGTTCGTCCATCTGTTACAGCACTGGCTCAGGAATAGTTGGAGGTAGGAAATTTTATGTGCAGAATATATATGAAAAATGTGCGGTTACACAATTTTTTTCCATCAGACTTGTCATTGCCAAGTTGTGACTGTGTTTTGACATGGCAATAGAATAGAAAAGAACAAAAATTGTATTATGAACAGCCTTGTGAACAAAATATCTGAAGTGTGTCTTGAGCTACTGTTTTGATATAAAGCAAGGATGATAGGATTAACTTTTGAGCCAACTCCGTAAACTTTTGACTGAATTAGGCCCTTTTTGGACAAAGGCATTTTTGTCAGATTCAACATTCTGAACAAAATATCTGAAGACACACTTGAACTAGGCTCTTGATATTTAGCATTATGTTTTGCCATAAAGCAGTGATGATCTGATTAACTTTTGAGCCCATTCTGTAAATTTTTGAGTGAAGTATGCCCCTTTTAGGACTTAATCATTTTGTCAGAATTAGCAGTGTGAACAAAATATCTGAAGAACCATATAAGCTAGGGTTGTGATACTCGACTTAATGTTTTGACTTAATGCAAGGATGACCTGTTTAGCTCTGCATATTTTTGACTCAATTTTACCTTGTGAACAAAATATTTGAAGAACCACTTGGGCTAGAGTCAGGATATTTGGCATGCAGTTTGTTCCTAGGGTGAACTTGACCTGATTAGAGCTCTAGATAAGAGGGAGTATTTGGTGATAACTAGGGATAATTTTTGTTAGTTCTGCATAGAAACATATGTTGTGACCCCTCATCTGAACCGTCTCGAGGAGACGATTCAGATGAGTGGTCACAACATATGGTTTCAATGAGAAATAAGATAAATTATCCTTAATTATCATCAAATACTCCCTCTTATCTAGAGCTCTGCATTCTCTTCAGAGACCCTTCTCGTTTAATGTCAGGCATATAGTTTATGGCATAGTGTTTTACAATAACATAAGTAGACTTTGTAAAGACAATCTTTAAGGTGCATGGGTATGCTTCCAAGTTTTTTTGCCAGTTGTACAAAGGGAAACAATTTTTGTGACTTCCTGTTTGGCTTCCCTGAATGACTAGCCCTTCTGAGGTGCTCTTGGAAGAAATAATTGCTATGGGAGAAAATTCTTTTAAGATTAAGCCTACAATAGGAAGGGCAACAAAATTGAAAATGGTGCAGTTGCTTCTGTTTAAAGTCTCCATAGTCCCATCAAGGGTAAAAACGTCGAAACTAAAATCATAGTAAAAAGCGGTTCAATCGTCACGTTTGGTAATAAAATATGGGTTGATGTTCATATATTGAGTCATTTAACTGGCAAAAAGTAGAGAAAAGTTTTTGAAAAATAAAAAATTGCTCTACAAAATACAAGTTCCTGTTCTGGTTTCCCATCTAGCAATGCTATATAAACATAGGCGGGATAGTGATTGGGACTCCACGCCTGTACATTATATTTTTACCATTTTATTTAACTTAATGAAATCGAAAGTAGGTCAGTTTAGTTGCCAACTAAAATGACCCAAATAAATTTTGAAACACTTTTTACGTGAAACTCAAGGGTGTTTTATTTGTTTAACGCTGGCTAATCACGGTCATTTACAATGACGCAACTATAGTTAGAAGCCTGAGGCAATACCTCACGATAAATTTTTTTATGCAGATAGAGCAATGAGGCCTTTAAAGTGTATACATTTGCTGCAAAGACAGGGCTGGTACTTTAAAAGGAAGATTAACTTCTACTGTCATTGAGGAGATGCAAGTCATGGATGTGTTCCCATGCACCTTTTGGGCATCATCATTATGAGAATTGAAAAGACCCTGCATTATTTGTCTGTCAATACTTCATGTCAGCCAATAAATTTATTAAAATTATTCTCGTTCAGTTTACAATTTTCTGTTTGTTACCAATAGCAGGTTGAAGGTCAAACAAAAACGTTTTACTATAAATAAACTAAGATAATGATATTACGTAACTCTGTCCTAGCATATACTGAAGATCATATCCACTTAAACATCTTCTTATCTTTGTCGCTCA
The DNA here is from genome assembly GCA_963989385.1 of Ctena decussata. NCBI lineage: Eukaryota > Metazoa > Mollusca > Bivalvia > Lucinida > Lucinidae > Ctena > Ctena decussata. The sequence goes on from OZ022501.1 coordinate 92,501,666, forward strand.
TATCATTTAGATTTCACCTGTTATATTTGGCTAAGTATTTGAATGTGTATATGCATGTGTGCGCACATATGTGTGCTGCTATTTCTGCATTGCTCATTGGATTAATCAAATACTTCACAGCCATAGAATTGCCATATGACATGGAAGCCAATACCAGTTTTCTTAATAAATAATCAGCTTGTGCTGGTCTGAGATGGACCACTTAATCCTTTAGTATGACAAGTCTGACTTGACAGTGCAATGGGTTGGTCTTTGTTTGTTTGCATATGTATATGAGCTGCGACACGAGAAAACCAACAATGTGGTTGTGCGCCCAGCACAGACTGGGATCAGCCTGGGCATTCACCCAGTCTGATCAGACTCTTTGCTAAGTGCTTAAAGGGTAGCTGAAGGACTAAGCTACCTTCATGCGGACAGTGAAGACTCTGATCAGACTGGGCGGATGCCCAGGCTGATCTGAGTCTGCGCTGGATGCACGACCACATTGTTGGTTTTCTCGTGTCGCGGCTCATATAAGGGTCTCAGTTTGGTTTACCTGTGTGTCAGCTTTGCTGTACGTATGTGTTTGGATGTGTTAATGAATAGGAGTAGACCTTCTTTGTATGTTCTTGAAGTGTGCTGGTTGTTCATTAAATATATGCCAGGTATATCACACTGCAGTTATATATATATTGATTTGTAGAACAATTTGTAGTAGATCTGCCTAGTGATATTTTTTCTTGTTTTAATATATAGTGATATACAAATGTTTGAATCATGTATTGAAGCTTTAGACAATTTTTATGTTGGCTTATGAAGCTGTTGAAGGTGTATTTGTTTACAATCACATGTATATCAGCTAGTGTTCATTGTTTTACTTCTTTACTTTGTACAGGAGCCTTACCGTAGGGTAATGTTCTGTAGGCACATGTGCAAACAGAAAAGACTGCATACTTCCAGTCTGCATAGGCCTCATGTTTAATCACCCACAGGTCTGTATATTGTTAAACGGAATACACCATATGCACAACATTTTGAGTCAGCATTCTTGTGGTGTGATAAATATAATATGAGCCATAAAAAGACAGTTGGCTTGATGTATCTGCAAACAGCAAAGACAAAACCAGTCTGTGAATCCTTGCAGACCAGTCTTAGTATTCTGCCTATAGATTCCTTTAAGGTCCATATGTGGTGAGAATGGCAAATGTTTTGATCAAACTGAACATGTACAGGATGGTTTGGGCTTTTGCTGTTTGTGGATGTGTTCAGCACCCTCTTTTCATGCTGTAACTCATATAGATTAGTGGATGTATGTGTGAATTTGAATTACCAGGGCCCAGTTGTTCAAACCTAACACTGTTGTTAGTTAACAAGACATAAGAGATTCAAACTTACTTTACACAAAAACACTGCCATTATTTGCAGAAAAATGTGAGATCCTTTTGCACTGCAAAAGGTCCTAACATTTTTTTTTGGCAAAATATATTAGCACACTTGCTTTTATGCATACTGAAAGACTTTCTCCAGTTATGGTACTGAACAGGAAATATTTGTAGTTTATAGTATGACAATCAATTTTTATAACATATTGCATATGTATGAACAATTATATTTGGAATTTTAGAAAGTAAAATGGTGGATTTGGAAATAATGTTTAATGCAGGTCAGAATTGTAAATGGGAATATTTGCTCATATAAAGAAAAATCAAAACATTAAAAAAGTAGTAAAGTATCATGTAATAGAAACAGCTGCATAGCATACAATTAGTTTTAATAACATGTCTCTAATTGTGGTCTATGGTTATTCCATAAATACGACAGATTGTGAACTGTAGACCAGCAGCCTTTTCTGTGTTTGTTCCTTGATATATATTAAAGTTTATTATTACACTAGACAGTTTTCTGCCAGAAAAAAGGTGAAAACCAAGACATATATATATTATTGTAAAGTACACAGGTGTGTTGTTAGATACTGTCTACTATTTGATTATAATGAAATTCATACCCAGTACTGCTTAGTACTAAGGCAACCTGTTGGAGCAAATAGTGTAAACCTAGACCATGCTGCTGAGAGCAGTCTGGTCTAGGTTTGTCCTGTATGCCAGTGATTGTATAAGCAGTTCCTGATAGAACTTAATCAGTTAAGTCAGTGTAGAAAAGGTAGAGGTTTCTGGATATTTAGGGTAATGACAATGACTATGTTAGTTCTTCTGTCAATTAAAAAGATCTTGGCCCCGGTTGTTCAAAACTGGTGACTGTTCAAATCTGATGATGTTTTTAGTTAACGAGATGCTAAACTTCTGAAGGTATTGTATACAGAAATACCAATATTTGCTGAAACAAATGTGAGGAGCTTTGCAGTCCATAAACTCCTCACACTTTTTTCAGCATTAAGTTTTGGCACACTTGACTTTGAGTGTACTGTACCAGAAGTCTTTATGAATTTTTGACAAAAAAAGTTGTTAGCATAAAAAACTTGGCGCTGGTTTTAGTAGTCAGTGCTTTTTGTTTGACAACAGTTTATCTTTCTATTTTTTAGCTCACCTGAGCCGAAGGCTCAGAGGTGAGCTTATAGGATGGGAGTCGAGCCGTCGTCCGTCCATGCGTGGGTGCGTGGGTGGGTGGGTGGGTGCTTCAACATTTTCAAACATAAATATCTCAGAGACCAGTGGGCCGATCGCAATCAAATTTTATCTGAAGCATCATTTGGGTGGGGGAAAGGCTACATTAGGTTTTGGTGCCGATCAGCTCAGAACTCTGGTTTCTATGGCAACAGATAGCCCCCATAGGGTTATAATGGGGAAAATGGCGTCATCACGTTTTCTTGACTGTTTTTGATTAGATCCTTATCATACTTGCAGGTAATGATGAATTACACAAGAGCTTGGATGAGAGTTCGAAATTTGGACAGATTGGAGCACAGACTACGGAGTTAGCTGCCCTTGAGCGTTTGAAAAAAATCCCATAGTGTTATAATGGAGAAAACTTTTTAGAATAACTTTGTCATCGCTCTATTGCCTACATTTCTCAACGGATTTTAAAATAACTTCACACAAATGTAGGGCATGACAATATCTTTTTAGAATATTTTTAGAAAAACTTTGTCAGCGCTCTAGCACCTACATTTCTCAGCAGATAATAATAACTTCACACAAATGTAGGGCATGACAATATCTCGAGCAAGTTTGACTTTCAGGATGCTGCGCCCAAGGTCAAGGTCACTGTGGCTGTTTTTAGAAAAACTTTGTCAGCGCTCTAGCACCTACATTTCTCAGCAGATTTTAGAATAACTTCACACAAATGTAGGGCATGACAATATCATATCTCAAGCAAATTTGACTTTCAGGGTGCTGCACCCAAGGTCAAGGTCACTGTGGCTATTTTAAGAAAAACTTGGTCATCGCCCTAGCACCTTCATTTCTCAACGGATTTTAAATCAACTTCACACAAATGTAGGGCATGATAATATCTCAAACAAGTTTGACTTCCAGGGTGCTGCGCCCAACGTCAAGGTCACTGTGGCTATTTTTAGAAAAAACATTGTCATCGCCCTAGCACCTTCATTTCTCCATGGATTTTGAAATAACTTAACACAAATGTAGGGTATGACAATATCTCAAGCAAGTTCGACTTTCAGGATGCTGTGCCCAAAGTCAAGGTCACTGTGGCTATTTTTAGAAAAACTTTGTCATCGCTCTAGCACCTACATTTCTCAACGGATTTTAAAATAAATTCACACAAATGTAGGGCATGACAATATCTCGAGCAAGTTTGACTTTCAGGGTGCTGCAATCAATGTTTTTGATTAGATCCTTATCATACTTGCAGGTAATGTTGACATACATAAGAGCTTGGATGAGTTCGAAATTTGGCCGAATTCGAGCACAGACTACGGAGTTAGCTGCCCTTGAGCGTTTGAAAAAAATCCCATAGTGTTATAATGGAGAAAACAACGTCATCACATTTTCATTTTTCATCGGATCGCCTTCATACTTGCAAGTAATGAGGATATGCATAAAAGCTTGGATTAGTTAGCATTTCGGCTAGATCCCACCACTGACTATGGAGTACCTGCCCTGAGCATCCAAAAAATCAATGTCACCACTTTTTCTTGGTTTCTACTGATCCGATCATTTTCAAACTTGCAGGTAATGAGGAAATGCATAATATCTTAAACAAGTTTAAATTTTGGCCAGATCAGGCCAACCACTACGAAGTTAGCTGCCCTTGACAGCTCTGTCTATTGTGCTCTTGATCGGATACTTTTTAAACTTGCATATATTAAATGAGGGCATACATAATGTTTTGGATGAGTTTAATTTTCAGCCTGATTGGACCACTGACTGTGGAGTTAGCTGCTCTTAAGCATCTTAAATATCCCTATAGGTTTACAATGTCTCTCAGGTGAGCAATTGTTGCCCTTTGGGCTACTTGTTAATAAATGAATGGTACTCTGTGAAAAGGGACATCAAGCTCTGTTTATGCAACAAATACATAGTTGAATCTCTTTTCATAAATCGTGGTTCATCTGTACCTTTAGGATTTATTATGATATATATAGGTGTTGATATTATATTCCTATTGGCTCCAAAGCCTTTATACAGAAGCAATAGATTTGTTAAATAAGATTGTAGCAGAGTAAAATATGAAAGCAGTACTGTCTTACTTTGTCTATAAAACCATAATAAAAAAAGAAAAAAGAAAAAAAAAAAATAGAAAAATCCTCTGAAATTTCTGCCTCTGCATGTATATTGCAATAGTTATTTGGTTCTTGTCATATACTTATCCCTTTCCACTATAGTAAAAGTTCCAAAGGGCTGGAAATGCTACTTAATGGTACTTAAGCATCTGTTGAACTATTTTGTCCCAAATCTTTACCCCAGACAAATAAATCCTCAGATACAATTACAGATTTTTCCAAATATTCAGGCACAGAATTTATTGTGTCATTTTATTTAACTTTAACAACTATCCATTGCATTTAAATGGCTAATTCCTTTGTTATTGTAACATATACACAGATATTACATGCAAAAATATACACAATATTTCCTTTGAAACCACAAGGGTTTAAGTTTGTATTTTGACTTGATAGTACTTTGATTCAACTTGTATGATGGCAGCAGTCAGAGTGCTTGTTGAGGTATAACCATACACTGCCATGTTTACCTTCCATTTTGACAAAAAGTAACATTGTGCTTCCCTGAAGAAAGCCTTCCAAAAAGGGGTCTGCTCTTAAAGGAAAGACTTTGCTCAAAGAAGAAACAAAATTATGAGTTGACTGAGAATGAAGAGCCATATTAAACAACTTCTTACTTGTTTCTCCTGAAAGTGTATTCAGTCACCTTAATATTTGTAAAACCTTAAAGCTGGTACAGATATGCTAGAGCACACGAATAACTAGACCTAGATTTCAGATTTATGGAGCAGTTTGGCCAGGAGTCAGTTTTTGTCTCATTGTGATAGAGGTGTTCACTTATCCATCCACCCGTCAATCATTCCGTTTGTCTGGCTGTCCGTTCGTCCACAATTACGTCGACCCTATTCTTTAAATCCATTTCTCGCAAAGTATGGTACCTACAATCAGCAAACCTGGCACAAAGTGTTGTGTTAAAATGTTCTTGAGGGCTATTGCACTTATTTTCACGCTTGACCTATATTTCACGATCTGCTGACTTCATAAAATTTTACTTCCAAAATTACATTGACCCAAGCGGTTAAGTCCATTTCTTTCCAAGTATGATAATCACCATATCATGCATAAAGTTTCAAGGAACGTTGCACTATTCTATCCTTGACCTATTTTTCATACTAGTAAGCTGCTTACTTTGTAAAATTTTACGTCCAAATTGCATTGACCCTAGCTTTTATTTCATTTCTCTTGTAGCGTATAATGCATACAACAGTCTCAAACCTATTATGAAGTTTCTTCTTTGAATGGCCTTCTCGAATGTTTCTGTTTTTGTATCTTTGACCAATATTTCATGCTCTGTTGGTTTTGGATTTTTTTTGTGTGTCACCTGGCATCTACACATTGCATGGACTCCAGCATTTATGTCCAGAATTGCATCCTTCCTAGCTTGTAAGTAAAATTCTCTGAAATATTTCTACGCAAATTCATCAAACCTAGCTTACACTTTCTTCCAACCATGGTCTCTGCAACTGTGGAAGTACATTTGTACAAGGCAGGTGCGACATAGTGCTCCGCGGAATTCTTGTCTGTAGGACAGAATGGACTTTCCTGAATTTGACGATGAAAAACTTAAATATTTACATGTACATCATTACCAATGTTTCTTCGATCCATATTTCTTTATTCTACATTAAATTACCACGAAAAGAGCACATAGAGTGTCTAAAATAAAGTGTAAATATAAAAATTAAAGTTTGAGTTTTCAGCGTTCATCATGTGAAGAAGCCAGTGGTCTTCCCTAAAATTCTACCAGAAGCGTGAAGCGCTTCATGGAATTTTAGCTCTGCCCACTGGTTTCATCACACGATGAAAGCTGAAAAATCAAACGTTAACTCTTAATTAAATAACGACCTTGACGTGCCGTAGTCACAGGAGGCGTGCTGCTGCAAGGGTCACACAAGGCGTGCTGCTGCAAGGGGAGTCCCTGACATTGTCAGTCTGCCAAAACAAAAAAAAAGTCGGCCACTTCTGAATAATCTTCTTCATGCTGCCAAAAGCTCTCTTAACTTCTCAAACCGACTGGCCAGCGTTGAGCTTACCAATGGCCTGATTTTGTGCAGATCGTTATTTAACCGAAGCATGCTGCAGAAGAAAAATCTTTTGTGATTTTCATATTTGCAAGAGGTTTGAGATTGCTTATTAAGCAAACGAATTGTCGAGTTATAAACATGGTGATTTTTGAAAAACGAAATATGACCGATGTGTATTTTTGTTTGAATACGGCCCATTGCACACAGAAACAACCTTTAAATGATAAAAAAAAGCACTACAGACAGTTTTGAATGTATTCTGACTTTAAGAAAATGACAAATCCCAAACTATTGTACAAAGAAAAGAGGTTATTTTTTTTTTAAATTGGCTAAGTATATATTCATTTTAGCTTTGAGTATCATAATGGAATGTTCAATAAAAACAAGAAAAAATGTGCTTCTGAGGTCTTATTTAGAGCTATCAGAACAAATTTAACAAACAATTAAACATATTTAGCATGTAAAGAATCAAAATTAAGCAGAGAGAAAAATATTTAATTTAAAAAGAAAAACATGTCATAGGTCCTGTAGCAGAGAGAAAACCCAAATCTGCCTGCACATTTGTCGGTCTGTTCAGATATAAACAATTTAATGATGCTAAGGAATCTATCCAGTGAAAAACCAAGACATTAAGCAAATTAAGAAGAGGCTTCTCTGGTATCAGATACACACAAGACATCCTTTCAAATAACAAATAATCCATAGGCACACAAATTTTATCAATGTCTATGCGTCACATGACACTGACGTAATGCTGTGTCAACGTCTTGTGCTGTCTAAGCATTGTTTATGCTAGACTGACGACAAGCTGGTCTTAGGACCTTGAAAATGGAAACTGTCAGGTGGCAATACTGGCTAGAGACCAGTGGCAGCCATATTCGATTGTGTGCACAGTTTCGTGGTTTTTTTTTGCTTAAAAGATTATAAACATTTGTATAGAACCCAAATCGGAACACATACAAAAGGGACTGGCACAAATGACATCCTAGAGGGGCAAACGATAAACTACTTCCCCTAGGTATCCTCGAACAAACATCAACTCTTTTACACAGGACTATGATGCTTGATCCTCGCATAGTTGGATGGCTTGGATGTGTATACCGAAATCACTTGCAATGCAAAAATGTGACACAGACCACCGTCTGAGAATGGCATATGATTATAAATTAGATTTACGTAAAGTTCATGGAAATGCATCTTTCAGCACATGATGGCAACTGTAATGACCGCTACTGGTATGGTCATGTACGTGCATGTTTTGCTGCCTGTTTGTGACCTGTTTCGGGGACCTGCTTCGGGCAAATGTTACAGTGTACTTCAATAAACAACGACAGTTACCTCTAGTATATTTGATTAAAATATAGTCTAACTAGATGTCTTCCTTAGATAACTGAGTAAAACAGCGTCACAAAAAAAATTGCCACCACTGGTCACTAGCTTGTATTGTTTAGAATACAGAAGAAACTGATAACTGCAAACAACTTGTACTGTACGAGCAATGTCTCTGATCTTTCAGCTTATGATATAAACCAATCGTTTTGCGGTTCAGTTTGAGAAAGTACCATAACATGTATGTGCATTCAAAAATAAAGAAATTAGTTTACATTTTAGCAAATATTTTTTCATTTCTTTTTTTAAACGTAATTTAAGCAAATGCACTGTCAAAACTGAAAGACCAGAAAGCATCAACCCAATATGAGCCGCGACACGAGAAAACCAACAATGTGGTTGTGCGCACAGCGCAGACTCAGATCAGCCTAGTCATCCGCCCATTGACCAGACTCTTCGTTAAGTGCTCAAAGGGTAGCTAAGGTTCTAAGCTACCTCCATGCGGACAGCGAAGACTCTGATCTGACTGGGCGGATGCCCAGGCTGATCTGAGTCTGCGCTGGGCGCACAACCACATTGTTGGTTTTGTCGTGTCGCGGCTCATATAACTTTGTATACATAATCACAAATGAATTTTTGATCTTTAATGAAAATACATTGAAAGTAAACTTTTGCATGTCCGCTATTACTGACTCCAATTCCGATCACGCAAAATCTTTTTAAACTCAGCCGACCTCCACGGCTGGTGCCTTTTAACCCTATCTGTTCTGTACTTCCATGCCTAAGATGAAGCCTCAAAACAGACTGAAACCATGTACATGTGCCATTGAGAGCAGTTTTGTCCAGATTTTATCAAAGGTCTACCCTTTTCTTTCAAGAACTCTGGTATACAAACAATATAACAGCCACAGTACTGTATCTGCTATCTTATACATGATTGTCCACGCAATGTTTCATCAGCGCCTCACTACTACATCCTTGAGGAGTCTCATCAAGATCTATAAAGGAGTCAATATCCTCTGACTTGGTCCCACTGCTGCCCCACCGGTCATCCACGTAGCTCTCTGTCTGAGTCCTGAACGTCATCTGTCGAATGTATTGTCGACCTCTAAGGCAGCTACATAAAGCCCTCTTGAAAGTCTGACGAAAGTTTTTCGACATGAAGCCATACACGACTGGATTTACACAGCTGTTCGCATATGACATAACATGAAATGCCTCTCGCATGTATTTATATGGACCTGTCAAAGTCAAATATAGAATTACATTAAATCCTTTTTGGTATATTAAAGCAATGAATTGGTATCTTTTTGGTAGCAGTTATCTAATACGGTACAAAATCAACGTCAGCCCGCCAAGTAACATAATTCTTGCGTGTTCTAGTATAATAGATTTACAAGAGTTATACCATTCAAGGGCGTAGCTACCTATACGGCAAATACGCAAGTGCGTATTGAAATTTTGTCAAAATTGACAAAATTTCAAAACGCACCTGCATATTTGCATGCTGAATATTTATAAATTAGACAAGATTTCAATAAAAATTACCAAAGTGGCTGAAATACTAGCTTTCCCTTCAAGAAGTAGAGAATAAAACATGGTTGTGCGTATTATGAAATTGCCCCTAGTTACGCCCCTGCCATTGTTTGGAAGCATAATACTTATAGACAAAACGAAACAGCTCCTCTCGATTTTCGATTTTCTTTTTTTTTTTCTTTATGAAGACTGCGCAGTTTGCTTTCGTTCCATTAGAAGATGGTGTTCGGGCTGTGTATCAAATTAATGATCGTTATTTGTGATTTTATTTACCTTTTATTTATTTAGATTTTTTTTCCAAAAAGTTTTCAACTGTTTCAGGCATCTCAGAGTGAATGTGACTGGTCTTCATAACAAATTCAGCGGGCACAAAATGTTGAAATAATGTTGATTCAACGTCATAACGTTGAATAAAAGGTGATTCAATGTTGTTAAAACCTAATATTTACATTCTTGGTGTATGTACTGAAAAGCCCTATAGTAAACCAATGGAACGTAATGTAGTTTACATTCCAATAATTACATTGAGACACACGACGTCAATGACGTAAAAATAAACAATGGCTCTCTACAACCTGATTGAACGTCAGCAACGTCCTGACGTCATGCACGCCGTTCTACTGTTAGCAGAAAAAACTGCGGTTACATGTTTTACTGCTTCAATTTTAGCGCTTATATAAAATTTTTCATGAAAGATTTGATTGAAACGAATGTAAATATAAGCAATGAACTTAATTTTTCTGAAGTTTATCAAAGTGTAAACTACATTGGGTCACTAGCAAAGTTTAAATGAACCCCTTCGGGGTTCATTCACTTTGCACGTGACCCAATGTAGTTTACTAGCAAAGTTTAAATGAATCCCTTCGGGGTTCATTCACTTTGCACGTGACCCAATGTAGTTTACACTTCGATAAACCTCAGAAAAAATGAAATTCATTCCTTAAGTGTGCCGTTTGGTACCAAAACCATGACCTGTATTTTAAACATTCGTTCAGCACGACTGGATATTTACGTTTGTTCAGGATAAAAAGTCAGCATACTCGACATATCTCGGCTTATTATCCAAAATGCCATATACATACCTATATGTAGTTCTGGAAGAACCTTAAAGGCAACTAGAACGTTGTTGATGGTGATTGGTGCCCAGCACAGTGCAAATACAACGATGATAGTCACAAGCATCTTGATTACCTGTCAAAAATTTACATAATTGAGCCGTGACACGAGAAAACCAACAGTATGGATGTGCGCCCAGTGCAGACTCAGATCAGCCTGGGCAGCCACCTAGTTTCACAAGACTCTACGTTAGTGCTCAAAAGGTAGCTAAGGGTCTAAGCTACCTCCATGCGGACAGCGAAGACTTTGACCAGACTGGGCGGATGGCCAGGCTGATCTGAGTCTGCGCTGGGCGCACAACCACATTGTTGGTTTTGTCGTGTCGCGGCTCAATTATTGACAACGATTAGAAACATACTACAGATTCGCATTGTTATCAAATTTAACAAAACTATATGCATAAAGTGGGTGAAGGCCAAGACAATGCTAAAAATAACTGGATCAATTTAGCCTGGATCGCATTCTTTTTACATTCGAGCGTGGTCCGCGATTCTGTTGATTCGTTTAACAGCTGCATTTCATTGAGAAACATTATTCCCAAAACTGATTACCAGTTCAAAAGCACTTACGTATAATTATTATAACGCAACGTCTGATTAGATAACGTCAAACATTTGCGACAGTGTCTGCGATATGCAGTCGGAAACCCAACGTCATCATTGGCTAACGTCTGCTTTTACTTTGCTGAAAGTGCTTGGTTTGGGTTCCAATTAGTACACTTTTGAATATAAAAATATGAAAAGTGCACTGTAATGGGGGTGGGGGAGGAGTGGGGGGGGGACTGTATTAAAAATTGTCATTTGGGGGAGTAAATAGTTTCTTTTTATGGTCACAAATTTTGTTTTACGGCTCCGCTTACGCCGTCGCCGTAAAACAAAATTTGCGACAAAACAACGACAAATTTACCTCCCTAAATGACAATTTTGAGTACATTAAACCCCTAAACACTCGTAGTTACTGAAAAAAAACGTTTTGTAATTGTAATCAAGGGTGCATATCTCTAACAAGAAAAGAACATAATCACAAAAAACACACAGTCCACCTACGACACGGAACTGACTAAGCTGAAACGGAGCTTTGCTTAATGGCATGCATTAACCTGCACGCCTTTAGCCAGATTTTCCTAAGACAAACGTCTAATTTAAGTACCTGTTTTCTTGTATTGTCATCCTCGGTAAATCTGACTTTCAGAGCCGACGGTTGGTCGATTGACCTTTGCTTGAAATTCACCTTGTAACTGTCTCGCCTACAAATAAAAAATATAAGTCTAATTCTTCTTACTAAATCCTCAAATTAGAAGCAAACGATTCTATACTAAGTAAAACAATTGAAGGATATCAAAAGTCAGTCTTGTTTGTGATACCCAACAAACTATGTACCAAATCATTTATACGTGTATACAACAGTTCGGGGACTTTGCAAGTAAAAGGCAAGTTCCATTAATGTCACACTACAGTGATTAGAGTACAGTACTACTCCAAATGTACTAACCCCCTACTGCAAAACTATATATATATATATATACTGCTCAAAAAATAAAAGAACACTGTATATTATTTCTAGAAGTCTCTATATAAACGTCTTCGTCATCATTACCAATAAATAGGTTAGGCATCAATGTCTACGTGGTCTTGTTGAAATTATATGAAGTGCTTCTTTAGATTTTTTGAGCAGTATAGTCCATTTGCACTAAACTGTTAAGCAACTATATCACTATCGCTACTACTGCTGAAAAGTTATTGTCCCCCGCCTTTTCGAAGAAAAGCGGAGGGACATAGTTTTCGGCATACCGTCCGTCCGTCCTTCCGTCCGTCCGTCCGTCCTTCCGTCTATCCGTCCTTCCGTCCGTCCGTCCTTCCGTCCTTATTTCCGTCCTTCCGTCCCCCTAATGTAGTAGGTACCTTGTGTGCGCAACTCCTCCTACAGTTTTATGCCGATTCTTTCGAAACTTTACAGATGTTTTTGTCATGGTCTGAAGATACGCATGTGGTTTGGATATAATCCTGAGATTATTTTTTGTCACTTTTTCCACAAGTTGAACTTAGTAATTTTTGAGGCATTTTTACTATCAAAGTGAGTAGATAGTGGGTACCTTGTGTGCGCAACTCCTCATGCAGTTTTATGCCGATGCCTTTGAAACTTCACAGGTGTTTTGGTCATGGTCTGAAGATACGCATGTGGTTTGGATATAATCCTGAGATTTTTTGTCACTTTTTCCACAAGTTGAACTTAGTAATTTTTTAGGCGTTTTTACTATCATAGTGACTAGACAGTGGGTACCTTGTGTGCGCAACTCCTCATACAGTTTTATGCCGATTCCTTTGAAACTTCACAGGTGTTTTGATCATTGTCTGAAAATATGCATGTGGTTTGGATATAATCCTGAGATTATTTTTTATTACTTTTTTCGCAAATTGAACTTAGCCATTTTTCATACATTTTTACTATCAAAGTGAATAGATAGTTGGTACCTTGTGTGTGCAACTCCTCCTACAGTTTTATGCCAATTCCTTTGAAACTTCACAGGCGTTTTGATCATGGTCTGAAGATATGCATGTGGTTTGGATATAATCCTCACATTATTTTTTTTATTACTTTTTTCACATTTTTAACTTAGCCGCTTTTCCAGCTCAAACACTTAAGTGTATATACAGTGGAGACCTAGTTTCCAAGGCGGGGGACATAAATTCGTCGAATTTGCTTGTTATTATTGTTTTAAACAATAAATGCTTGTTTTAAACAATAAGTGCAAATAATAAGCGACACAACAAACTTTTGATAGATAATAATTGCTCATATTTGAACCTTGCTTACTCAGACGCAAGCTCTCTTTCTTCTGCAATCACGCAGTAGAAGGAAATAATTACGTAACATCGCAAGGTGCTTCAGAATTTAAATTATTCAAGAAAGACATTCTTCAACGTGTCCAAAGTGTTAAAGAAATTTGTGTTGTAAACAGCTTAAATGCAGTAAATCAAAGGCGACCTGGAGTGAGGGCTATATTGAATGCACTGCGAGACACCCCTCTGTTTTCGAGATAATTTTGAAAACTGCCGTATTTTCTATAAATGCAATATAGGCAGCAAAACTTCGTTCAACTGCCTAGCCGAATATCAGATTGCTACTTCTGACCAGCAACTCTATGAGCCACCGTCTGATAAGGTCAATAGACTCGTCTTAACTGAAAGACAAAAAAAAAAAAAAAATACAGTGAAGAAGAAAAGCTCGGTGTGTTTGACTTATTGCGGTAAAATACGGTAACCTTTCAATATATTTATGCATGATTTACATTCTGTGTTTTCTTTTAGCAGAAAATGAAAATAATGCGTAAAAGTGCAGCAATGCATACAAAATGCATCTATCCAACCACCTTATCAGACTTTCAGGCGTTTAGAGAGAATTGTGGTATTAAAATCAAGCAAGAAGAATAGCTGGGGACATTATAAAAGCATGCACTCTATATATATTGTTTTCTGTATACTTGTATTTCGCTTACTGACAATGACGTATCCCGAGGCTAGCATTAAAATCACAGTTTGAAGAAAAAACTTAAGAACACTATTTATGAAATTGATTTTATCATTTTATTTCGAAATCAGAATTTTTTACCCACATAATTGTAGAGATTTTTTATTAATTGCTATCTGGGAATGAGAATTTTAGTTTGGCGTATCTAACTGCAGATGCAAAGAAAAAATAGGCTTATAAGTTCTGCCATGATTTTGGTACTGTGGTGCGCGGTGGTCTGTCATTTCACAACAGGAATAGTCAAGTGTTTACAACATAACAGCATATACTAATCTATTGCTTGGTCTGCGCAAGGCTAAATAATATTACAATCTTTAAAAGGCGATCCAAGGCCAGTCGCCTCGCATACAGTAAGAATGACGTAAAAAGTAATTCTTCATACAAAGAGTATGCCGGTTATGCGGAAACGTTTTATTACCGAATAGTAGTTTACAAATCCTTTGGGATAGCCAATCTGCATATGAGCCGCGACGTGACAAAACCAACAATGTGGTCGTGCGTCCAGCGCAGACTCAGATCAGCCTGGGCATCCGCCCAGTCTGATTAGAGTCATCGCTGTCCGCATGGAGATACCTCAGACCCTGAGCTACACTTTAAGCGCAAAGCAAAGGTTCTGATTAGACAGAGCGGATGCCCTGGTTGATCTGAGTCTGCGCTGGGCGCACAACCACGTTGTTGGTTTTGTCGTGTCGTGGCTCATATGATTGGCAAGCAATTTAGGAAAAACTGATTAGTAGCATCAATGGCACATGTAGCAATGTAAGTAAGCCTCGCTGTGAAAATCCGTTTTACGGCACGTGCAAAATGCATGCCCGGATCAGGACGTGCGCAGTTTGGCTTTTAAAATACGAAAATATCAGATTAACGATATCTCCGGCTAAAATGCTAATGCTCTGACTAGCCCTCGTAATCGCGGAACGCGGGCTAGTCAGAGCATTAGAAATGTAATAGCCTTAACACTGGTTTTTACCCGTGCATTCCTTTATGAGTTACAGGAGTTTGAAAAAAGATGATCAAAGTTAATCAAAAACTTGCAGTGCACGAATATTGTAATTTTCTAAATTCCCCACATAAAGAAAGGTTAAAAAATCATATCATATTTAAATCACTCAAGACTTCGGGGAATACGAGATTTTATTACACCGTTTGTGAATGAACTACTTTATGCCGATTTCTCGTGGATTCGTGCCCCTTAATATTAAAGTTTACACATGCGCATCATCAGTGGAATAAAATAAAATTTAATTACATTTAGTTTAACTCAAACCTATTGTTTTATGGTCCAAACAACAAAAAACAACAAAAGTTGAACAGTTTCTAAAAATATCTTACCGTATCAAGTCAACCGTGATGATCAGTATCATCTGGAGGCTTTCCATGGAGTTCGTGCCCTTTGCTTAAAAGTCAATTTTGACTACTTCCCTTTGACCATGGCTCGTTTTTCCTATACTTCCCATAAGTTGAAAATGTCCTTGTGCAGTTTCAACAAATATTTGAATATTATCTGTGTCATAGCAGCATTTTTTTGAAATAAGTATTTCAGGACTCTAAAAAATTTCAAAAAACTCATTTTCAATGTTAAACAAACAGACTACAATTGTTCTCTAAAATGATTATTAATCTAATGAACAAATCAATGCCTTAAAATTAGTATTAACTTATTTACAAATGATTAATTTTTCAATGGTTAAGGGTATTTATTGATCACAGTGAGGGCACAGGAACTCACAGTGCCTTCTAACAACATGCACTTTTGTGCAGAATGCCAAGTGAACCCAATGATCACATCTATCACACTTAGCCCAGTTGACTATTTTAAGGTAGGAAAGTGCACTTAATTCAGGTGGGGAGTTTCTTTTACAGACACAGCAGTAATCAGTGCTATCTTCATCACTAGAATTTTCAGAATCGGCTGAATCATTTGTCTTGGCTTCATTAGCATTCATATTTAGACCACTTGTAGAAGGCTTTGGACTATAGGTAGGAGATTTTTGCAGCTTTTTTCTGTTTTGTGTTTGTTTCTTTGAGCATTTTCTTTTGCCTGATGATTTTTGCTCTTCCCTTTTATCTTCATATATTTTCAGCTGCTCAGTAAAGACAGTCTCTGTGATGGCTGTTCCTCCAGGATTAGGTTTCATCAAACTTGTTTCAGATTTGGTTTTCTTACTTTTCTCACATTCTTGACAATATGACACAGGTTGCAACTTTTCTGTCTTTAATTTTAGGAATTCATCCACAGCTTCTTTCCCTGACTTTATTGCTTTAACTTTTTGCAACGGCTGATCTTCACGAAAGCATTCACTAGGAAATAGTTTTTCCTTGTCCACGGCATCCTTGGAAAATGGAAAAATCCCTGTTTTTCGAAATCCCGACTGAATATTGATTGGCACCATTGCTTTCAGATATGCTCTACAAGCCATACTACACATATCATACTTGGTAATGCTTTGTCCAATATTGTTCCTCATAAATGTAGCACATTCTGAATAATAGAAAGATTTAAATGGACCAAAGACGGATACATCTAATGGCTGGAGGAGATGGGAGGTGTGAGCAGGTAACACAAATAATATGATGTTCTGGTTGTTTGCCCATTCAATGAGACCAGAAGATACATGGGAAGCATGGCCGTCATATATTAAGAGAATTGGTTCCTTCTCAGATGCTTGACCTCTCACGTAGGGCAGAAAATGGTCTTCTAAATATTGCTTAAATATTCCAGAGTTGGACCACCCTGTCTCTGACATAACACCTTTAGCTCCCACTGAAGCCCCTTTCATTAGCTCTGGATTGTACCTTTTTCCTTTGAAAACAAAGAAGGGAGGCAATGCATTCCCTAAAGCGTTGACGCATCCTATGAGGGTTGTTGTTGTTGATCTAGGAGAGGTAACTGACTGTGGCTTGCTGTTAGGGTTGGCAATTACATTAGGAGGTCTGTGATCAGGTTGAAGGCCAGTTTCGTCAATATTGTAAATGTTTTGTGGCTTGTCATTCAAGTTGAATTTATTGATAATCTGTGATAGGTTGTCAAAATATCTGTTGACAGTTTCAGGAGTTGAAGATTTGGCTCTGTTTGTCTCCAGTTTTCTAGGATTTAGTGTGACTAGTCTGTTATTCCAGCGTCTCAGGAAACCATACAGCCAACTGTTGCTAAGGGCTTTCTTTGTTTCCTTTTTGCCCATATCAAAAGCTAATTCCCCCGCAATATGTTGGAGCTGAACATTGCTATAGCCATAGCCTAGCTGAGCCATAGTTTCTACATTCTCTACAAGGGTCTGTTCTTCTTCTTGTGTGAATATAGTCTCACCACCAGTTTGAAAATTTTCACTGTCAACATAACCTTTGACTCTGTCTCTTAGTGTTTGCACAGGCACACCAAACTGTTTGGCTGCTCTTTTGACGGGGGTGCCATTCTTCACCACTGATTGATAGGCAGTAAGGAGAGACTCTGCAGAATAATTTCTATACTTTCTTTCAAAACGCCTGGGTTTGTTCTGAAACATACCAAAAAAAAACAACATTTTCAAGACCCCCATCCACAACTAATAATTAATATGAAACATCATTATCTATTTATTTATTGATGTATTTATTTTTGGAAGCAAAGAATGAAGAAAGATAAATGTATTTCCATGTAGGAAATTCATGTATGAGCCGCATAATGAGCCTTCAATCAATTAAATATTCCAATTATGTATCTGGAAATAATAAGGAGCTAATTGAACAGAAGATATGCTGAAAAAATTTAGAACGTAATGTCTTAATTGGAGTGTAATTGGCTGTGGGTGCTTAACAAATGATGAGCCGTATAGTCAAGCGCCTGGAATGATTCAGATCAAGTGTCCTTGACCTTTGTCGTTTGCATCGGAAGCGGGCGTTCAGAAAACAGTAAAATTTGGAGAAAAATGAGGATAAAATAAAAAAGAAAAAGGATTTATAGGGAAGAATTATGTAATTCTCAGTAAGCATATCTGCTTTATTCAGTGTTTAGGACAGTCTTACCTGTTTTTTCCGCATTTTTTTGATCCGAAGTTAGAAACCGGACACTGCTTCAGAACTTTCATGGAATCTGGACACGCGAAAGACGTTACATGCTCGTGAATTTCACGCGAATTTAAAAGGCACGAATCCAAAAGAAGGCACGAATCCATGAGAAATGGGGATAACTGCCTAAACTTACAGTTTTATCAGGAAAGCAATTAAGAC
The DNA here is from genome assembly GCA_963989385.1 of Ctena decussata. Lineage (NCBI taxonomy): Eukaryota > Metazoa > Mollusca > Bivalvia > Lucinida > Lucinidae > Ctena > Ctena decussata. The sequence goes on from OZ022501.1 coordinate 92,520,083, forward strand.
AAAACTAAAAAATGTGTTCGTGAAACACTATCTCCCCTATCGTATGCTTGCTGCTATAGAAGGTTTCTTCACCGAATGCCTTCGTCAGAGAAGGAGTATAAGTCAACCTAATTAATTCGTGTATACCTTATCCATCAAACTGATGCCAAATATCATTATATCTACCCGAAATCTTCTCTCGATATTTTGGACCTGATGCGCATGCTGCAATCGCAGTTTGCGTTTGTGCAAGCATAATCTGGAGATGTGTCTACTACTGGGGATTATTCGCATATTTCTGAGGACCTTTCATGCATATTTGAGACTTCACTCTGAACAACAGTTATTTCCACTGCTGCATGAGAATATACTGAGTATCTACCTGATCCAATATATTTAAAGGCGCTGAATTATTTTCTTTTTTTAGAAATTAAGTGTTCGATATAACTTCCAGTTTACGCGTTCTCGCATCACTATCATTTCTGATCATTTAGGGTATACATGTACAATTGCACGCCCTAGCTGATTAAAACGACAGTCATACGATACTCTGATTTTTTTAATCTCCAAACTCATGATTTTTTTTCTTGAAAATTTAATTCGGTGTTACACATTACAAAAGATATCTTACGCTATATTTCTAATCATAGGTCTGTCACGTGACATAAACCATAGTTCTTGGCAGATACGACAGTAGGCGAAGATCATGATGCTGACGGGTACCAGCAGCAATATACAACACATGTACACCTCGAATACTTGGCCGTACACAGGCTTTTCCCATTCTTTCACACACCAGGTAGCTTTGCGGTAAATACCCACAGTTATGTGAACCTAGAATGATAAAATGAAATTTTCTTGAAAATGAGAAATTAAGTTTTACAAGTATTATGTAATTAGTAAACGAGAGAACGCGGGTTTAACGTCCCACAAGCACATCTATAAGATACGGCGACGTGACCTCGTTTAAAAATCTTCGAGGAATTGGTAAATTTCCATTCATTATGTAGCCACTTTTCTCCGGGGGTAAACTGTTACCATCTATGATGTGCTCCTCAAAATCGTTCGAGAACACGAATTACATATTCCACTTGTCATGTCCAGTTATACAATGGCAGACTGCAGAAGAGGAAAGAGAAGAGACAGAAACAGGGGTGCACAGAAGACTAAACTTGGTGCAATTACTAAAAAGGGTGATTAATCTGGAGCATTACAATTTGACAAGCTATGGGTTAGATTTGGATGGGAATGAGACAGTTGCCGTCGGAACAGAAACTTGGAACTTTCGAATACAACCGTTTAAGCCAAAATATCCACTATCAGTAGGCTTACTTTCGTTGCGGTTGCATTTGTTTTATGTTCGGTGCTGTTTAATTTATTGTGTTCTCATTTTAACCCTTCTATAATAAAAATAGAAAATAGGTAAAAATAGTTGTTAAATGTTTTTCGTAGAATTTGCTTATTCTGTTGTAACCTTTCTGTTGGTCTAAATTATTTAGTTCAGTAAAGATAGCTGAGTTGCATCCTATTTGGGAAAGAGCTGCTGACTCGGCTTATCACTTGTAATATATTGTTTGTTGGGATGTCTTTGTCAATCTTTCCCTTTGATGTTGGGGATAGGGTTTGGGATCTGATTGAGTCAGTTCCTGAAGTGTAGTTACTCTTTAAATTAGCTTGGGAACAATGACTGGTAGAGATTGAAAGAAAATTCAGATATTTTAGGATAAATGACTCAATAGACAAGAAGGGTGCTCTATTGATATTTGGCGGTAGAGAACTTGTACGCCTTGATAAATGTCTGGCAGACCCAACTGAGAAGCCGAATCCATACCAGAGGATAAGGAAGAAACTAAATGAGTATTATTTGCCAAGCAGAAATAAACATTTTGCAAGATTTAAATTCGTTAAAATGAGGCCAACACCTTAAGAAACAACAGTCGCATATGAATCACGGTTGAGAGAAAAGACTAGAGTGAGTTTAGAGACGGTTGTGAGAGCAGAGTTTTGGAACTTTTGGTCCAACCTATTAAAATCAGATAAAAAGGTAAAAGGTAAAGGTTTCCCATAGCCTAATAGCCATAGGGGCAGTGGGGGTTAGAGACCCACTGTATCTTGGGCACAGCTGATGAAAGGCGGAACCCATCCCTCTCCTTTCGCTGCCTTATCCTTCCCTGATTCGAACAAGGTACCCATTTACTGCTGGGTTGACAGAGAGAGTTTTCCAGTCATTGTATGGCGACAGTGAGCCGCGAACTTACGACCTTACGGTGACTTTCTGCACAATAGCCGAGCCACTCGACTACGGCGCCTCTCAGATATTAACACAGAAATGCAGCGAGAAAATGGACATTATTAGAGTTTCTGAGAGGGTCTGGTCAAACAGAAGATATATGCATGAAACTCCCTGACAAGCAACAGCTGCCAACCGAACATAAATGGGCTAAAATGGAGAGATAGAATGTGAAAAAATGGAATTCTAAACAAATATATCAAAATGCAGATGTTTGGAAGGCCTGTGGATATTGCAGCATATCAGGGGCCGTATTCATAAAACGGCTTAAGTGGTTGCTATGCTGTTGCTAAGGCTAAATTTCTTTGAAGGAAAAAGACTACAACTATGAAATATGCTCTGGAGGAACAGTCTTACAAAGACTGTTCCTCCAGAGCATATTTCATAGTTGTAGGGAATCTCCTTTATAGATATTTACCCTTAGCAACCGCATAGCAACGACTTAAGTGGCTTTATGAATACGGCCCCTGGAATATATTCTTAAGGCAGTAGATGCCAAGCTTATCTACTGTACTGTATTATTAAATGTAACAAAAGAAACTATTATGCAGTGGCTTGTAAAACAAAAATATGTCTAGAAAAAATATTTTACAGGCCATACTTGATCAAGGATAAAACCAAGACAACAGCTGATAGTGTAAAGAAAAACAGCGAACTAGATTCAAGTAGCACAGGAGACTCAAATAATGAGTTTCTTTCCAAGTCCATGGGATACCTTAGTACAAAGAAAGCGAGAAAAATGGAAGGGTATGAAAGCATACCTCAAAATTCTGGGGCCGTAATCATAAAGCCACTTAAGTCGTTGCTATGCTGTTGCTAAGGCTAAACAACTATATAGGAGATTCCCTACAACTATGAAAATTGCTCTAGAGGAACAGTCTTTGTAAGACTGTTCCTCCAGAGCAAATTTCATAGTTGTAGGGAATCTCCTTCAAAGAAATTTAGCCTTAGCAACAGCATAGCAACCACTTAAGTTGTTTTATGAATACGGCCCCAGGATGTTCAACAGAAAGCTCATTGGACTTTGAGGAAGAGGATACTAAAGAAATGGTGGTTGACTAGTGGAACGGGCAGAAAATAGTCAAACAAAGGATGAAACTTGAAAGCAAATTGTTAACTGCTTCAGAGCCATCACCTCAAGAGTATGGAATGGGAAAATTGTAAAGAATACTCTGAATAAAATGTAGCAAAGAATTACATACATGTACACAAAGAAGTTGAAGGACTTCAAGCGCAGGTAAAGAAATTGAAACACAAATGAGCCGCGACACGACAAAACCAACAAATTGACATGTGCACCCAACGAAGCCTCAGAGCAGCCTAAGCATCTGCCCAGTCTGACTTGAAGTAAAAAGTATGCAAAGACCAGGAACTGAAACAATCAAAATCCAAATCCAGCCCTCAAACCATAGTTGGAAACAACTAAGATTACAAATAATCAAGATACAGAGAACATATGGCCAACCGAGTGAGCAGCTTGTTCCCAAAAGGTGGCCACACAGCAACCCAAACCGAACCAAAAATAATAATAACATACATAAGGTAAAACATCACAGAAACTCTGACACCAAAAACAGACAACAAAGAACCACAACAGAACTACCGCCTTGGAACGGTCAGTAATGAATTACTGGGGGGGGGCTTAAATCGATTTTACAGGCCCAACCTCACCCTCAGTTTCTGAAGTGGTACAAAACATTTAGTTGGTTGTTCGGTTCGCATGATAACCCTCTAACTCGTCAATGAATCATCACGGTAAACACATAAATCAAATTTCAACACCATGAAGAAGCAAAGACGAGGACTCAACAGATACAACGGGCCGTCTGACAGGTGGAGATCCCTGTCCTGCCAAACAACCCCACTGGAAATCTGAAGCAAAAGAAGGTCACCAGTTGAGCCCCGGTGGACCAAGCAACAGACAAAAAGGCTTTGCTGTCCGCATGCAGGTAGTATAGACCCTTAGCTACCCTTTAAATGCACAGCAAGGACTATGTTGGTTTTATTGTGTCGCGGCTCAAATACATTTGCTTGAAGACAACTATCACCAATATCCAGGTCGGTCAAAAAGTGCATTTTAAGAACGGGAATTGGTGGCCAGATACCAGTCCAGGAAGAACGCAGAGCACAAACTTTCAACGATGCTGAAATCTTGTAAATTTGACGAAATTTTAATAGTAACTGCAAACAGACGCGACTGCATGAAATATCTTTGGGGCTAAACTGTTGGTTATAAAACATAATTGTGCATAACATGTAATAATCCCCTAGCAGAAAAACTTGACAGTGTAGTCACAGACCTTAAGCTGGTACGTCTGAATGTATGAACCTTTTATCAAGTTGGAAAAGGACTTCTATGCTTAAGGCGTGAATTTTCCCCATGATTAAAAAGATATACGGATCACTGACTTCTGCTTTGCATTTATGACTCTGACATGTAATTTGCATGACAAATGAATTTTTTCAAGTGTTTGTGTCTATGTAAAGTACGTTAAACATACGTTGACGTTGACGTCATTGTTGAGATAAATTTAATATTACCCTCAAACTGATCGTTGAAATAATGATTTATTGTATATATTTCACCATTTTTTGACTTACATTACTTACATAACAGACAACACTGGATAGTTTTGACTATATGTATGTGACCTTGACCTCATTTCAAGGTCATGGTACACAATATAATCCTTGAAGATCACGGTGCTACTGTTGACCATTCTTCTTCTTTGGCTTACTGAGTATCTTCCCCCCACCCCGTGACCCAGCTTCCCACTCACATATATTGCGTACTTGCATCGCATAAGTCTGCTGCATAAAGGAAATGCTGGGTTATTGGGGGGGGGGGGGAGTGTTTGTATTTTAGTTATAGTGAAGCGTTCTCTTTTGGCCGCTTTGACCGGAAGTATAACTGTGGTTTTGCATGTTTACATGCTAGTCAGGCGTAACAAGAAGAAAACCATTGCGTTGTATTGTGATATGCATGTATTTAGCATGCATTTATGACATAAATGTATGAAATGCATGACTGATTTCAACATTTATATTACCTCAAATAAAGAGGTATGCGAAAACCTTGAATTTAGGGTAGCTAGGGTCAGACTGGATTAGCTCCCCATGTATTTGGTTCTAAATCACAAATGATCTGATTTCATACGGTTTACATATTTGTGGAAGCTCTGCTAAGAAAATTTGCACACTTTATACTTTTGAAAATTTGGAACTGTCGCGCCAGTGTAATGGGGGAAAATCCTCGCTTTAATCATAGAAGTCCTTTGTTTGAAAAAAAATAATTAAAAATGAAAAACATTTCACCATGGTTTATTTATTCTGACTCGTATATAGCAAATAAATTGACAACGATCAAGATTACAGAGAAACTATAAAGTGTTAAATGCCATTATGTTTTCTCCCATCTGAACCAAATAGACCGCGCTTCGTTTGCCATTAGACCAAGCTAATAAAGACAAAATAGTGACAGCGTGTTTCACAGCTCTTTTAATACCTTGATGCATCTTATGGTTTGACACTGCAGTAACATTTAATGACAGCGAACACTTCGGCGCCTAAAATCAGTAAACTTAATTTACAAAAATCCGGCTGACTTCAATGCGCTTCGAGTTGCAAAACGGCGGAAAACTGCATACTGATTTTCATGAACATTGTACCAAAGGAAGAGAAATTGTAAACTGAAAAGGGAACTAGAATTAATTCAATCAGTAGTAACGCAAGTCTCTTACTTCACAACAAAAACATTGAAAAAAGAAAAATGCTAAAAATCTTATTTCTCGTTGACATCAAATGTGACGTCGCTGAAAGAATGACGTAAAACTAAGCTGCTATCGTTTTCCAATGTCTTTAAATGATGTATTACAATATCGGAGTGGCTTTTGCCAGACGACTGGCAATTGTGGTTTTGCGTTAAAATCGCTATTGACAGTCGACTGGTAATAGAGATTTTAACGTAAAATCACCATTGCCATTACCAGTTGACTGGTGATAGTTATTTCCACGTAAAATCGCTTTTGCAAGTTGACTGGTAGCAGCGTTAATAACATTAGAAACGCTTATGCTAGTTTCTTAAGTTTTGGTCCAAGAAGGGCAAATTCTATTTATCAGCAAGAGTCCTTCTTTGAATTTATTGTTGCACTCTCATTTATGCATGTATGAATTACTTATTGCTTTATATGTGCACTATTTTTACAATCCCTTGAGCTTCGAAGTTAATGAGTGTCCACGATTTCATACATTTTTTATTCCATCAACAGATAACAGGATACTATGTGATCTTACTGCTTGTGTTGGATAAGCCGTGCATCTCCGCGGTATTTTCGGAGTCTCCCCTGTTATCATCAACAGTTTACTACAGAGAAAAAGAGAGCAGTCTGGTCAGTCTGTGCAGATGCGTAGGCTGAGATGCTTAAATGACTCCTTTTTAGTGGCATGATTAGCCGATGGTTTCCTTTGCGATGAAGATGTCAATTACTCATAACCGTTCTAGTCATCTGCTGTTTCCACCATAACGGGTGTGTATTGCTCCGCTTATGCCCCAGTCACACACACATATACTGATTCTGCGGATGCTACGGATGGACCGTCCGTATCTATTCGTATCTATCCATTTAATCCGTAATGGATCCGCAGAGTCCGTAACTGTCCGTATCATATCCGCAGAGTCCGCAGAATCCGAGTTGAAATTTTCAAAAGGTTCAAAATTCGAGCGCGGATGAGTAAACCGTAATGATCCGTAACTGAACGCATTTATCCGTATCTAATCCGTGTCTCATCCGTATCTATTCCGTATCTTATCCGTAACTGAACCTATCATTCTGCAGTCCCAAGTTGAAGACTGATACGGTTTCATGCGGATCTTTACCTTTAGTTACGGAAGTTATGGGTCATGTCAGGGTCATTGATGAGGCTCTAGTAATCGGAACCTCGAAGAATGGCCCACGCTCCTTCTCTCGAATGTGTTAAGTGTTCTGTGCTCATGAAGGATTAGATTTTTATTTAAATGCGTATACCTGGATACAACCTATAGCTTGGGTAAAGGTAAAGGTTTCCTATAGCCTAGTGGCCGTAGGGGCGGTGGCTTGGAGGAGGAGGGAGGGGGGGGGGGAGGGGGGCGGGGGAGTAGGTGATTAGGGTCAATGTATCTTGGACATGGCATATGAAAGGCGAAGCCCATTTCTCTCCTTTCGCTACCTTATCCTTCCCTGATTTGAAAAAGGTACCCATTTACTGCTTGGTTGACATAAATACATGTATTCAGTCTGCAGTTGATAAAGTGGATACTATACTAATTCTTTTAGAACACTGCACACATTCGAAGGAAGGAACATGGACCATACTTCGAGAATTCGGCTACTCAAACCGCATCAGTGGCCCTGATATGATTTGGTTACGACAACCAGAGAAAGCATAAGATAATTTCTTAATTTTGATTAAACAGTAAATTCAAAGACTAATTAGTACCATAAAAGGTCTAAAAGAATAAAAAAAAGCAATAATCTAGGCTATAAATCTAAACCAATCACAAATTTCTGATTTCTCGGAATATTTTCTTGGCCTAAAGGAAAAAATATATATAATCTGCACTATGGATGACGTATGGGGAGACGTTTTACAGTCGCCGCACGGCATGACACCAGTTGCACTGAAGTAAAATAGAAATCTAAAAGAGTTCATTCAAGAGCACAGAACACATTCGAAAGTAGGAACATGGGCCATCTTCGAAGTTTCGGCTACTGAAGCCTTATCAGTCGATATCTATTGCTTCATTTCACCATTAAACTTTGTCCTATATTGGACAACTAATCATATTTAAAAAAAAGAATTACTTTGTCCTATATTGGACTAATAAAAGTCAAATAAGTTTATAAAATGATAGCCCTACTTTTGCCATTGGCAAGTTCATGAAAAGATGACCCCTCTGTTACAAATAAAAAAACATAACATCGCACCATAACTTCACTGGAAAGGAGGTTAATTTATACAATATAGAAACTGTTATAAGTGGACGTTACACGGTAAGCGTAACGTCGTTGTAAAGTTACAAAACGTAACTTAACGTTAAGTTAGTTGCTAAGTAGTTAGTTAGTTACGTCGTCGCTCTAAATCGTATGGGCTCAGTATTGTAGAAGAATCGTAAAATAAATTGGATTATGGAACTTACATCGATGTTCACTTCTTTTGTTGCAATTCCACAATCGGGAAAATCACAACAACAAAATCTGGTAGCAGAGCGAGGTTAAAATAATCGTTTAACAGATTTTATTGTTTCCATTCCCGGAGCCATCGCTGCCAGAAATGCCGGACTAGCTCTTGGATCCGGCGCCATCGTTTACGAAGATTAAACTGCGTTGTATCCACTGACGTTGATGCAAACTGATCCCCAAGTTGTCCATGTAGGAAGTGGTTTGGGGTCAGGGGTACATCGTCTGCAGGGTTTGCTGATTGATATGTTAGTGGCCGAGAGTTGATGAGACCCTCGGCTCCGATAATGGCGGTGATTAGCTCTTCGTCGTCGATATCTGCATTCCCTAGGATAGCGTTGATAGCCCGCTTTTCCGATTTTATCATGGATTCGTGCACTCCACCGAAATGTGGAGCAAACAGCGGGATAAAGTGCCATTTAACCCCTTTGTTTGCGACTGATTCTAGTATTTTGTTTTCACCTATTTGAGAAACCAGTGATTTCAATTCATTGTCAGCTCCCTTGAAATTGGTCCCATTGTCATAATACATTTCCTCAGGAAGTCCCTTGCGGCTAGCCATCCTGTAGAAAGCGTTCAAGAACGAGTCGGTGTCAAGACCAAAAGCTACTTCCAGGTGTACAGCTCGCGTGGCTAGGCAGGTAAACAAACATAGGTATCTTTTCTCTCGACCTTTCCCTCGCCCTTGGACGGTTATGAACGGGCCCCCGAAATCAACAGCTGTCTTTGTGAATGCCCGAAAAGATGTCTTTAGTCTTGATAGAGGCAACGGAGCCATAATTTGCTCACAGGCTTTTGATTTCCGTCGTCGACATTCCGCACATCTCTTTTTCCACTCTCTAATGACCTCACGCCCAGACATGATCCAGTACCGAGCCGATAACGCTGCTAATGTTTGGTTTGTCCCTGTAGCGCGATGCCCTTTTTCATGGAATTTTTTAACAATCAGCTTTGTTACCCAGCTCTTACGGGGTAAAATTATCGGGTACCTCACATCATATGATAGAAATTTCGCGTTCTTCAAACGACTATCTGATCTGATCACACCATCACTGTCAAGTTTCGGTTGTAGACCCAACAATTTGCTGCTTAATGGTAATGGTCTTCCGAATAAAAGAGACTGCCATTCTTCACGAAAATAGGCACACTGGGTCTCCTTGATTAATTGTATCTCCGCCCGATTTAGCTCATCAGCTGACAGCTCCCCGGATGTTCTATCTGTCTTAGATTTCTGGGCGTTTCCAATAAAACGATTTACCCAAGCCAGGATTCTTTTTAACTTCAACCAGCTGGAATAGCGACTTGAATCCACCGGAAACTGCGATTCATAGGCAGCAGACACGAAAGCTGAATACGCTGAGCCATGAGAACGGTGGTCCTCAGCTTCAGAATTTTGATTTCTTTGAATCAGAGTTGCTCTTTTGATTTCGACGTCTGTAGTAGGTCTCTTGAAGATTTTGTTACTAGGCCAGGTATCCTTGGGCTCTGCAAGGAAATCTTGGCTTCTCAACCATGTACCGCTCCTACTTAATTCTGTTGCCTTAAGTTCTCTGCTTAAAAATCCGCTGGATTCAGTTTTGTCGGTACATGTCGCCATTGATCTGGGTTTGTGTGGCTCTGTATTTCTCCGACTCTATTTTCTACGAATGGCTTGAACTGACGGTTTTGACCTCGAATCCACCAAAGTACATTAGCGCTGCCTGACCAGAAAGTTGAATGACTCATTGGAATATCTAGCACCTTCGAAATTTTCTTTGTTAGTCTTACTCCTACAACAGCAACCATCAGTTCGAGTCTTGGGATGCTCGTTGATATACTTGGTACCACTCGTGTCTTTGCAGCTACTATGTTCCGAGTAACAGAGCCATCTTTATATAAGCACCTCGCATATACAACGGCTCCTTATGCACTCTCTGATGCGTCTACGAATGTGTGCAGTGTCATGGTGTCCAAATCCTTAACCTCTCCCCACAGGCATATTGGTACTTGAAGCTGCTTCAGGTCGCCTAGCTCTTCGAACCTCGCACTGCGCTATTAAGTAGCGATTCGCTTAATTCTTCGTCCCATTCCAAACCGGCGGTCCATATATCTTGTGGAAGCATTTTAGCCCGGATTGCAACCACCCGGTGCATTTTCTTTGAATGTAAAAACGTCCCCGTCTGCGAGCCACCACACACCAAGTGTTTTGGCACACGGCAACTGGTCGCGGTCAATGTCGACTTCAGCTTTTCGATCTTCCATCGGGATCTCTGATAACATTTTTGATGAATTTGACAGCCACTTTCGAGCGTGCATGCCGGCTTTTGTCAACAGGCTAGACAGCTGCTTGTATATGTCGATTCCTTGATCTTCATTCTGTGCTGAGTCCATCGAATCGTCCATGTATGTTGATTTGAGGACTGTTTCAGCTGCCATGGGAAATTCTGCCTTGTACTTTTGGGCATGTTGCTGCAAGACATATTGAGCTTGGAATGGCGAGGAGTTCACCCCAAACACAACTCTGTCGAACTCGTAAATATCTGGGAGACGATTCTGACTGGTTCCCCTCCATAGGAACCTGTGGTATGGCTTATCCATAGGTGCGATCCCAATGCGGAGGTACATTTCTGAGATGTCGCATACTACTGCTACCGGAAACCATCTGAAGCGCAGTAGTACATCAAATAGGTCCTGCTGTAACTTAGGCCCTTGATGTATGACGTCGTTTAAAGATACATCCTCATACTTGGATGACGCATCGAATACGATCCTAACCTTGGTTGTTTCTGTGTAAAGTCTAATGACCGGAAAATACGGCAGGTACCATTTCGATTCGCATTTCTCATGCTCTGGTATTTTTCTTACATATCATTTCTCAACATACTGTTCGATGCACTGGCTATATGCTTCTGCAATGTCCGACGATCGTTTGAGTCTTTTCTCTGTATTTCCCAGTCTACGTAAGCCAAGTCATAATTGTCCGGTAATACCGGCCGACTTTCTTTCAAAGGTATACCGACCCGATACATTTGATTTTTATATTCAATAGAGTTTTCTGCAGTTGTAAATGCTAACTTGTCCTCATGACGAATCACGGGTGTTTCATGCGTCGAGTGCATCTCCTCAATCTCCCAAAACCTTTTCAAATTTTCGTTTAAACTGTCTAGAGCTGACTGGTCTCTTAGAAAGTACGTGCATACGAAGTTTGTCTGCAGTGTTGGACAATGATTCCTGCCTGGACTGCCAATGCAGGTCCACCCAAGTGGCGTTAGCCTAGCTATAGGTTCTCCTGACTTTCCCCTCACTTCTTCGATAGCGCAATGAAGATCCGCACCATCCAGACCGATTAGTATATCAACAATTTGCCGTTTTGTGCTGCGCGGGGAGTCAATATCTTTTAAATATGGCCATCGCTTCTTGCATTTGTTCCAATCAAAAACGGCCATGTTTCCTGTTACCCTGTGTGCTGTGTACGCGGTAACATTCCTGCTTACATTGCCGTTCAAACTCTCTAATTCGATGCTAACTGGTTTGGTTTCGAATGTTTCAACCTGGCCATTTAAAACATTAACCGTCACCCGTTCTGTTTTGCCCTGCAGACCTAACTCTCCCGCGACATCTGCATTGATGTAGGTCTTTTTGCAGGCATTATCTATTAATGCATTGACATGCAATGACTTACCACCATTTTTCAAAATCACGGGAACGGTGCGAAGTGCTATGAAGTCTAGTATACAATCGCCTTGGGACAACATAGTTGTCTATTGTTTTCGCCCCTTCCCCTCCGTACCGGAAGTGATTGGACTGTCAGCAAGGGCCTTGGATTCGGTATTTGCGTTCACAGTACGTTTCAGCTCGGTGTCGTTCGGTGAATATGAACGCTGTTCGGTAATTTGCCCCCGGTACCGCTGTTTATGTAATAACCTGTGATGTAGCTCTCGGCAGCTATTCTGACCACACTGGCGACTTCTTGGACACGCCTTTCCGGCATGCCCCTCCGCAAGGCAACGATAACATAACTGGAACACCTTTGCTGTAGTCCATCGTTCGGGCACTGTTTTTTCCCATAAACTGAGGACACTTCCAAATCCCATGCGACTTTCTGCATAACTGACATGAAACGGTTTTCATGGCCCGATTGTCCCCTTCACTTTCTCCAAAGAACGCTTGCTGGTATTTATTCCTCTGTAATGGCTGCGGTGGTTGAGTCCCTGCTGCTTTTCCAGTCAAACCATGCACAGTTTCTGAAGCGACAGTTTGAAATTCGAATTCCTGTATAATCCACGTCCTCAAAGTAAGTACCGATTCTGACATGCTATTTTCGAAAATCCAGCGATGATAGCGTGCTAGTAGTGATTCAGGTAACTTTCTCTGCAGCTTTGTGTATAGGGAGCCATCCTGAAGTTCGTAATGAAGCCCTGCTCCTTGAAGGTTTATTATGGCGATGCCCAAGAGGTCAGCAAATTGGTCAAGATCCCTGGCATTTCCCGACCGTATTTGCCGGAAGTTCTCTAAATCTTCAAGGTATATGGAGATCTGTCTACGCTTACCCCCGTACTTTCTTTCAAGTCTTTCTTTTGCCGCTTCATATGCTGTTGCAGAATGGCCCAAATCTTCCATAGCTTTCAGCGCATCCCCGGCTAAGTACTGTCGCAGCTGCAGTAGTTTATATTCTCCTGTCGCTGGCGGACTGTCAATACACGCTAGGAAAGCAGCTTTCCAACTGGTATCTGAACGCGCTTTAATTGTCTCCATAAGTCTTGTCCGATAGATGACCCTGTCTTGTTTGCCTCGAATGGAAACACGTGCGTATTCATGTCTATTCCATGGCCCATCTGACCCATATGATAATCATCTGTTGGTTGTTGGCGCTGCGAGAGCTTACTCTGTCTGTTTTCAGTCACTTGATCATGCTTACTATTCATGGATTGATGCTGTTTGATGTTACCATTATAGGGCTCTCTAAACACCGTTGGCTAGGTAACAGGAGTGCGATATGATGTTGATGCTTCAGTTACTGATTCCCAACGTTCACCATCAGGATAAAAGGTTCTTACCTTTGGTATCGCCTCTTCCTGGGTTGATGCCGATTCCCCTTTGTGATCAGTGTCCGAAATATCCGAGATGTTCATATTTTCAAGACAGTTTACTGAAAGAATGTCCGATGTTACACTAGATTTGTCATCTTTTCTCGAGTCCAAATATTCCCTAGCTGTCTCAGATGTCATATAAAAATCTTCTTCGATTTTTTCCATCTCTTTCACGACTAGCTTGCTCTTCTGTAATTCTTTATTTTTCGTATAAGAATCCGAGAAATTTGACAGCACACCCATAACAATTTCCAAGCAAGTATCCATGTGATCGCATGCATTCCTAACTTCTCTGCGGCTTGGCATATCTTCTTGCTCAAACAATATTAACAACTTATTCCATGAACGTATAAAGTTTGATTTAGCACGTGCCTTATCTTTCTTAAACTTTGTTTCCAGACCTGCAAGGTCGACGATGTTGCTCCGATCCTCTGTAACGATTGTATCTTCTGATGACGCCATGATAAATTGTCGATTTCTCTCTATTAAACGATGATTTTAACCTCGCTCTGCTACCAGATTTTGTTGTTGTGATTTTCCCGATTGTGGAATTGCAACAAAAGATGTAAACATCGATGTAAGTTCCATAATCCAATTTATTTTACGATTCTTCTACAATACTTAGCCCTTACGATTTAGAGCGACGACGTAACTAACTACTTAACTAACTTAACGTTAAGTTACGTTTTATAACGTTACAACGACGTTACGCTTACCGTGTAACGTCCACCTATAACAGTTTATATATTGTATAAATTAACCTCCTTTCCATGCACCATACGTCACTGCCATGGCACCGATCCAGCCTTTCTGTTGTAGTAGTGCTTGAGATATAGTCTCTGTCTCTGCTGGTGTTGTTGCCGTACAGCCGCCTCTCCAAACCATCCTTTAGGTATCTGTCAGTATTGGAACGCAAGCTTTTTGTATTGAAACGTTTCTTTAGGAAACAGTCCGTTACAATACTCCGAACGAGACCCGTAACTTCCGTAACTAAAGGCAACGATTCGCATGAAACCGTATCAGTCCGCAACTTTGAGTGGGACTACGGAATGATAGGTTCAGTTACGGATAAGATACGGAATAGATATGTATGTGACAAGGATAAGATACGGATACATGCGGACATATGCGTTTAGTAACGCAACATTACGGTTTACTTATCCGCGCCCGAATTTTGAAACTTTTCAAAATTTCGACGCGGATCCTGCGGACCCTGCGGATATGATACGGATATGATACGGACAGTTACGGACTCTGCGGATCCGATACGGATCAATTACGGATAAAACGGATAGATACGGACGAGTCATCCGTATTATCCGCAGAATTCGTATGTGTGTGTGTGACTGGAGCACACAAGGAGTAGACACAGATGTGGACGTCGCAGTTAATCTTTTCTATCCTTCTATCCGCTAGGCATGGGCAACAGTCCGTATCTGGAGGTATTTATCCGCATTTAAAGGTTGCAAAAGTTAACGGAAGGTTAGTAGTTCGTACCTATCCGTATCCATCCGGATCTATTGGTAACTATATCCGTAAATTCATTAAATAAAATAGGCCACGCCCACAAATCATGCGGATAAACTGAGGATTATATCCGCAATTATCCGCCCTGTCCGCAATGTGTGTGTGTGTGACTGGGGCATTAGCGGAGCTTTTGGTATGCAAAGTCATGGGAAATCAGGAGTTCTTGCAGAAAAGCACAAGCCCTTCCGCGAGCAGATCTGTTCTCCGAACAAGGCTCGAACCCAAAGCAGTGATAATGATCAACAGCCAGTTTAACCACTTGCCATGGAGACCGGGTCTAATTTTAGTATGATTTATATACCAATGCAATAACTTTTTTTTCAGTTTTAAGACAGATAAATCATCAGTGGTTTTACGGTCCTTCAATACCAGTCATGTCGGGGAAATGGAAGGGTGATAATGAAAGTTTGTGAATGGAAATGAAACCCCTTTAATGATACTTCCATCGGGATTCAACGCAGACCATCATCTTAGTACTTAACCTAATGTGTTATCGAGGCTCCCCAGTAACACATAGTTCCTTACTATGCAGCTATAAACTTTAAATGGGATACAACTGCTAAATCTTAAATTTATAATTGAAAAATGTAGAGTGCTAAAAATACAAACTAACTGGCACTAGCGATTTCACGTTAAAATGGCTATTGCCAGTTGACTAGTAATAGCGATTTTGACGTGAAATGGCTATTACCAGCCGACTGGCACTAGACCTTTCCTAAAAATATACTAATTTACTGTAATCTGCGGTTCAGCTAAAGTTTTCCCATGACTCAAAATACATGGAACCGGCCAGCCTACTGGAATTTCAAAAAAAAAAAAAAAAAAAAACAAAAAAAAAAAAAACAACGTCATTTTTGTGCTTTTTTATTTTAGCACCGCAGTGTATATGGTGCATGTGGCTATAAGGAAATAGCGCTGACCTTTAAGAGTAGACCCAATTTTGGACGGACATCTTAAAGGTCTAGGTAGCCAATAGGTCAGAAAAGTTGTGGCGATAAAACACGAAATGTATGCATACAACTCTACGTGATTGCTTGCATGTACTAAGTACTGTTCATTGTATTATATATGAGCCGCGACACGAGAAAACCAACAATGTGGTTGTGCGCCCAGCGCAGATTCAGATCAGCCTGGGCATCCGCCCAGTCTTACCAGACTATTCGCTAAGCGCTTAGAGGGTAGCTAAGGGTCTGAGTTACCTCCATGCGGACAGCGAAGACTCTGATCAGACTGGGCGGATGCCCAGGCTGATGTGAGTCTTCGCTGGCCGCACAACCACTTTGTTGATTTTCTCGTGTCGCGGCTCAATTATGTACTTGTATGAGGCAACATATCAAAATCGGCACGCCAAATCACCTTTCTAGGAAATCATTGACACGGCATCGAATCAACTGCACGCTCTGAGCATAACACCTAATCACAAAGGCATAGCTTGTAACAGACAGAATTGAGCCACAAGAGGAACACGTGTCCGAGATTTTCATTTAACAGAAAAAAGGCAAATGACTGGACATGATTTGAACCGCGACATGTGAAAACCAACAAAGTGATATGTGCACCCAGCAAAGACTCAAATCACCTCTGGCATCTTGCGAGTCTGGTCAGTCTTGGTTGTGCGCTTTAAGGGTAGCTGAGGGTCTAAGCCGTCCCAAGGCGGCAGTTCTGTTTTGGTTCTTTCTGTTTGTTTCTATGTCTGTTATTGATATATTTTTTATGATATTAATGCAAGTCTGGTGACCACCTACACGGGAAATGGCTGTTTACATGGCTGCCGCTGATGATGTCTTTGGTGGTGACTAATTTTGTGTTGTCTTTTTCCTACATGGTGTCTTGGGTGGGATCTTGGATTGAATTGTGTCAGTTCCTAAGAGCTTTCCTACTCAATTTTCTACGCTAACCCCATGCCGACAGCAAGGACTTTAATCAGACTGAGTGGATGTCCAGGCTAATCAGAGTCCTCGCTGGGCGCACATGCCACTTTGTTAGTTTTCTCGTGTCGCGGCTTAAATCATGTCCAGTCATTTGCCGTTTTTCTGTTAAATGAAAATCTCAGACAAGCATCCCCCTTGTGGTTGAGCTCACTCTGTTATCTAACGACATAATTGTCTATCTTAAAAGCACATCGTCCTTCAATTTCAAAATCAGATCTAACTTGGACCCAACAGCATAACCTACGTGTAAATATGAGCGTCAATATTGAATTTCTTGCACCGCCAGTAAACATCAATGCTTATCGTGCAGTTTGACTCTTGTTGACAAAATATGCAAATATACAATTTAAGAGGCATTTTGTCGATTATGGTCGCACTGCATAAGAAACACATTTGTTTATGACAACTTAATATTGACTGAATATAGAGAAAATTAACAGTCAGAAAACTTTTTCTACTCATTCGACCGTATCGTGGGAGATCTTACAGCATATGCAAATTAGTTATATTCAGATCAGCCTGGTCACACCCACATTCTGTTCAGAAAATACTCAGGGAAACCGATTCGTCCATGTAGTTTAGAAATCAAACTGCACATTCCTCTGAGCATGCACACAGAACCTTGGAGAGGTTTTCTCATTCAGCGGCCCGCCATGCATAAATTTCCCTGCCCTAAGAAACTAAGAGAACTGCAAGCCGAACACATCCATCGGAATCGACATCGATGTGAGCAAAAATTAGTTAAGAAAGGCCCAATTAATCAACTGCACTGTGGTGTGATGAATCCAAAGACAATTCGTGTCACTACATTGCAAAAGGTCAGGTGCTTCGTTACCTGAGAACTTGCCAGAAGTGTTTTGTCTCACGTTATTAGTAACTAAAAACAAGAGGAGACAATAAGGATCTAATACCAATTTAATCGTGCAACTTCAGGAAAGTGATTGATGTTGTCTTACTTACCCTGCCAATGAGTATAGGAAAAGCTAAAAAGAATGATAAAATCCACAAAATGACTATGGCACGGCGTGTTTTACCCACTGTACAAGTATATTTGGCTTTCATTGGATGAACAATGGCATAATACCTGAAACACAGAAACCCAAAGTAAAACAAAGGTGGTTCTTAATAAACTGAAATACATACCCAGCAGGCACATTGTGTTGAAATGACGAACGTCGCATCGACGTCATTGTTTAAATGACGTTGTACTGACGTCGATGCGACGTAATAACGTCGCATCGACGTCAATACGACGTCATTTCGACGTCATGTGCCTGCTGGGTATACAGTTGACTCTCATTATTTCAAACACTAATATCTTAAAGTACCCTCTGATATCAAAGAATATAGTTTGGTCTCAATTCTTATTTTTCTTAACATTTTAACTCCGGAATTCTCAAACTACGGACATCTCAAAGTAAATTTTGTGGAACCAGAAACTTTTTTTTTTGGAAATATCAGTAGATATTGTCAGGGTCACTGACGAGGCTTTGTTAGCCGAAACTACGTAGTCTGGCCCATGTTTCTACTTCTGTATGTATTCTCTGCTCTCGAAGGAACTTTTTAAGATCTTAATTCTACTCTAAGATATCTCGAGTTGACTGTATATACATGTAGACAAAAAGTTATTTCCGTCCCAACAGATACCGGTAATGATTTTCTCCCGACATACAAGCGTTTCGGAAACAGCTTAGTTTTCAGGTAAGTCACATTTACTGGCCAAAAGATTTATTTTTTGCTTCAAGTAAGACCATGTGTGAAAGATTGATTGATTGATTGATTGTTTTTGGTTTAACGGCCCTTTGAGACAGTATTTCAGTCTATATCGGGCCGTCTCCCAGAGAGAGGGAGAAAGAAGAAAGAAAAGATAGACGAGAGAAAAAATGTCCAAACACCCCCGCCCGCACCTACTGAAAGCACAGTAGGCTCTTGCCCTACTATAATCCAAATCTGTAGGACGCCCCGGCACTGGAAGTTTCACGCAGCACCATCGAAACACCCGACCACCCCCATGTGTGAAAGAGAAAGTGCGCTTTGTACAGTCACTAGTGTGACGACACAGATGTTACTGCGCAGTGGACACCTGCAAAGTTAAGGTTCAGATCATAGCTTCATCACGAAACTGGGTCATTTATTTGCTATAGGCATTCAGCATGTATCGTGTCGGGAGAAACAACTTTGCCGTTTTCATATTTGCCTTTCTGCTCAAGATTGGGGTTATTTTTTTTTAAAGAAATTGCTCCCCTAGCAGCATATTCTTTCCTGTAAGAATGCACCCTATTTTGGAAGAGCTTCGCGTCCAGGGGCCATATTTATAAAACGACTTAAGTCGTTGCTATGCTGTTGCTAGGGCTGAATCTCTATGAAGGAGGTTCTCTATAACTATGAAATTTGCTCTGGAGGAACAGTCTTTTTAGACTGTTCCTCCAGAGTAAATTTCGTAGTTATAGGGAATCTCCTTTATAGAAATGTAGCCCTAGCAACAGCATAGCAACCACTTAAGTCATTTTATAAATACGGCCCCAGGGAAGCAAACAGGAAGTCTCAAAAGTTGATCCCCTAAGCCGATGTAGCATGCTTAGGGAGAATGGGTACACTTTCAGGGGCAGCAACTCTGCCATTTTAATTCTTTGCCTCGCTTTTCAATAGGAGGCAACACTGATAGGCAAGCATTTGCTCCTCTTGAAGAAACTATTCTCTTTCAGAATATATATCCAATTTCGGAATGGTTTCGTTGTCAAAACAAGCATATAGGATATCTAAAAAAATAGTCCCCTTTGCCAAAATAACGAAAAACATGAAGGAGTGTCCACACAATTTAAAATGTGTGTCTGCGTCTCCATAAATTGGCCGCTTATTTTGCAAGGCAGACCATTTTAACGCATACCATTTCCTAATGGAATGTCCGATAGGGCTACCTTAAAGAAAGAATTTGTTCTCTTTTCGGACAACTTTAAGGAATGCTGTCTAACAGCAGGTGAAGGGTCTAGTGGTTAATGACGCTCGGTTATGTCCCAGAAGGTTGCGGGATTGCATCCGGGTTAGGCCAACCGGTGACTGGAAAACTCTCTCTCTGGATTCAGAGGTAAAAGAGTACCTTTTTGTATCAGGGAAAGGATAAGACAGCAAAACGAGAGGGATGGGTTCCGCCTTTCATATGACCAAAACCTGACAGATACAACGGGCTTCTAACCCCCAATGCGCCTGCGGCCAACAGACTATGGGAACTCTAGGGATCTAAGGACACCAACTAATTGTCTTTCAGAGTATTGCAAGTTTGAGGGTACAGGTACGACTGACATAGGACAAAAGAGGACAGTCCGTTGTTGTTTGTTTGTTGCAAAACCCTCCATCTTTGTCTCATGTAAGCCATAACTGTACCCTTAAAACTTGCAATGCTTGTTCTGAGTCTTTAAGATACATGTATGTATTTTGTTACAGGAAAGTGTTCCAAGAGGAATATATCACAAGTTTTGTGGCTAGCGCAAAACCAACTATACATCAGTATGGACAAGGGCGCCGATAGTAGCCACTGGTAAATGCTATCTTAACGATTTTGTAACATAAAGTACCTTTCTAAGCTCATCGATGTTAGTGTTGTAACAGAACAAATCGCTGATACATTCTGTATATAATGTACACTCTTGCACAGGAACTCCCCAAATCGCCAAATATAGGAGAAAAATGCAGCAAACTGAAAATAAAACAAAACCAAGTATACTTTCACATGTGACTGACAGCATTCCTGCTATTTCTCATCAACAGTCTACTCTCGATATCTCAAAGGCGATGTTCATCCCAAACTACTGATATCTCAAAGTAATTTTTCTGGTTCCAGAAAATTTACTTGAGATACAAGTACTTTCATGAAAATTACTTGGAGATATCGGTCGTTTCGGATGACAAGTGTTGAAATGTATGGAAATACAGAAAATATATCCAAACTTTATTTGATATGAGAGGGTACTTTGAGATATCAATATCAGTGTTCGAGATATCGATAGGTGACTGTATTTTGTTTCATCAAAGTGCATTGGTGAATGAATACACTGTGAGAAGAAATAACTCCCATTTTCTGTTTTTGACTCTCTTCTCAATTGAGGTGGGGGTCTACTCCTAAAGAAAAGAATTTGCTCCTAGTGGAGCAAATTCTTTACTTTAGGAATAGACTCCTTCTTGGAAGAAATTTCTTCTCCGGAAAACCAAATAGAAAGTCGAGAAAGTTGTTACCATTTGTAAAATGGCAAAAAACGTAAAGTTGTATAACCAAAGCAAGGCCAGCGTTTGTCACTGGTTCTTAGATGATCCAAGGGCAATGGAATATTATGATTTTGACCACATATCCTGCCCTGCCGGCGAAGGCAAACATAGTAGTTAGATACAGGAAGAAGGCTTAAGTCCTAAAAGCTAAGATATAACCAAAAGCAGAAAAGGGAGACACACTTATTTATAAATAAAAGTAAAAAGAAATAAATGGGTCAGCCAGTAATCAATCAATAGATCAATCAATCGATCGATCGATCGATCGATCGATCGATCAATCGATCAATCAATCAATCAATCAATCAATCAATCAATCAATCATTCAGTCAGTCAGTCAGTCAGTCAATCAATCAATCAAGCAATCAATCAACAATCAATCAACGACACAGTAGATCAACCAATCAACATACTAATAAATGCTCAAAAAAACTGAAAAAAAAATAAAAGAGAAAGTAATTGCTACCAGCCTGCTTGTCTCAATTAAAAGACCAACTGAATTACCCCTACAGTACGTCTAAAAAGCACATTCAGATGCACTCAGCTTCAAGAGAATAATTGAATTGCTTTTTCAAATACAGTTTATTTAAAAGACTCATTTTCTGTTGCGTTCAATTCTTGAAAATACATGTTATTTCAAACAATGAACCCAGTTGTTAACTTTTTTCCTTTACAAAGATGATCTGCACTAAATGGCATACTCGCCCTGAACGTTCTTATAAGGCCAAAGACGAGCAGTTGTTAGGCAGCTCTATTCAAATACCATCAATCTTATTGTTCTCTTAGGTCCCATAATTACAAGTCAGAAATAATGAGTAAAATTGATTGAGCGAAAAATAAACTGGCAAAATAAACAATGATGATATTAATTGAAATTATGGAAGCTTCTTTGAAAATCTGTACTTTAGCGTTAATATCTCATTTTTTCAGTTGGCAATCGAGGCACTGAGATACTAGAACTGTCAAACTTAAATACTGATACCGAAGGATCGCTAAAACTTAATGGTATACTCAATCGTGTTTATGCCATGTATTTGGACAAAATTATATAGGCATACAATGTAGAACGACAACGAATTTTGTGGAGGTGTGGTGGGGAGTAGGGTTAGGATCGGGAGGTGGGGGGGGGGGGGGGAGATGGGGGGGGGGGGGGGGGGGGGGGCTGCATTGATGGCCATCCTATTAATACGATAATCATCCTTTGCTCAACCTTTATATGAGCCGCGACACGACAAAACCAACAATGTGGTTGTGCGCCCAGCGCAGACTCAGATCAGCCTGTCCATCCTATTAATACGATAATCATCCTTTGCTCAACCTTTATATGAGCCGCGACACGACAAAACCAACAATGTGGTTGTGCGTCCAGCGCAGACTCAGATCAGCCTGGGCATCCGCCCAGTCTGATCAGAGTCTTCACTGTCCACATGGAGGTAGCTTAGACCCTTAGCTACCCTTTAAGCACTTAGTTAAGAATCTGATCTTACTGGGTGGATGCCCAGGCTGATCTGAGTTTGCGCTGTGCGCATAACCACATTGTTGGTTTTCTCGTGTCAGGGCTCATATGTGATACAATGTTTAGCCGTCGTTTCGAACAGAATACTTGTCCATCCAGATCATTTGGATGAGTCCACTTCTAGTTTTATGGGTTTCTTTTCCTTTTCATTGCATTTTGCATTGGAAATGTGCAGACCCTGATCAGACGCCGCGGTCTGCGGCGTCTGAGCAGGGTCTGCACTGTTTATATATATCCTTAAAATGGATTTCCAGTCTAAAAAGGGTTTTAAACAGATTAAACAGATCAAGAAACGATATATCCCATAGAAGCAAAGGATGCACAAAACAAGATGGTACAACAGGCTTGGTGTTTATAAAGAAATGCAAATGAAGGCTCTTTATTTCAGAATTTTCAAATGAGTCCAGTCCTAAAGAACCGGAAAAATATAACTTGCACTGTAGTGAAGTACACTCACACTGGTCTTGCACTCAACACAGTAAACGAAGGCACCGTCCATGCCAGCGAAAATTTCTGACTACACAACTATATAGTCTGTTTTCACACACTACTTAACCTTAATTTCAAATTATTATTCTTACGGACCCTACAGTTTGATGGATTTCATAGTCAGACCAGTTTTCCGAATAAATTCCGTCTGGTAGAAATACAGCGCAACCAGCATCCTTTTTCTTTCACCAGTTCCTTGTCATGAGCGTTGTAGTCCGAAAAATATTTTAAGCCTATTTTTAATATGCATATCAAATAAGTAGAACTTTTGATTCCTTTTTCGATAATCGGAGTTTGGATTGACCATGAAACTTAGCTTCTGAAACAAACTTACCCTGGCTAGAGGAAAAAGCAAGTTACCTGTACGTTGTCTTCGTTGCCTATGTTGAATGCCAGACCAGTGTGATACTGGCGATACATATTACATGCTGTCTCAAACTCGTATTTTCTCTGCATTCGGTGTTATTGTGAAGAATAAAAAAATGAGCCGGGAAACGACAAAACCAAAAAAGTGGCTTGTGCGCCCAGCGAAGACTCAGATCAGCCTGTGCATCCGACCAGTCCGACCAGTCTCCGATGTCGGCATGAAGGTAGCTTAGACCCTACACGTTCAGTGCACTGCAAAGACTCTGATCAGACTGGGCGAATGCCCAGGCTGATCTGAGTCTTCGCTGGGAGCACATGCCACTTTGTTGGTTTGGTCGTATCGCGGCTCAAATGTGCAATATGTCTATTACAAAGGAAATTTATTTGGCTCAGACTGATAGATGTTTGAAGACCACAAAGTCATTGTAAGAACTCATTGAGGTGAAAAGTCACAGACGCTGCAAATATTAGCAATACATTTCTTGTAAGAGGTTTATATTTAATCCGTTTCCTAAGCTACAGCTGGCGTAGGCAACCAACTATATTTCTAAATATCCGTTTCGTGCAGCTACGTATCATAAAAGTATAAAAATTGGGCTAATACATACACATACCGTATCAATCGTATAGATTAAACGGCCCGGGCGCTTTGGGGGGGGGGGGGGGGGGGGGGTTGCGGCGGCGGCGGCGTTCTTTAGAGCCTAAATTGTAGTAAAAAAGCCATTGCTAAAATATCTCTAATAAACGGTATTAATATGAATGGTTATACTTTCAGAGGAAGTAAGTCTACTGTTTTTGCCTCCCTTCTCATTAGAGATGAGATCAACTCTTAAAAGAGAGAATTTCCCCTTTATGTGTTCATTTCAAAGATACCTCATCAAGTTTATTAGAGCAGGGGTGTTTAACAGGATTCATACACATTTACAAATTTTATTCATTGTCAGATATGTTATATCATTGTAAGGTTAGCTACAAAGTCAAGTGAAATTTATTTAACGTCGGTGTGATTACAACATGTCAACAAAAGCTCCTACATGTAGGAGCTTTTTCTACCGACCACAGGCGCTTGAAGTTTAGACTGCAAGACTCTTCAAAATGTCTAAAATCGGAGAGAACATATGTCATTAAAAAATATTATTGTACAGTGTTGTATTGGGCACTTTAGATGACAAGGTTTAGAAACGTTTCTAAGCTAGAACTTCAAACTCCTGTGCTACCGACTAACAAAACTTAAGACAAAATATTCTATGACAGTAGAAGAGACTTTCTGTTCGGGAAGCGGTTGACTTTTAAAATTTTACAGCAAAATTAGTATTAAATTTAGAATTTGCTTAATGATAATAGTAATTCGAATTATGGATATCCATTATTCGATTTATTGATATCTTTAATTCAGTATGGATATCCATTTTACGATTTATGGATATCCATAATTCGAATTATAGATATGCATAATTTGAATTATGGATATCCATAAATAATTATAGATATCCATAAATAATTATAGATATCAATAATTCGAATAATGGACATCCATAATTCGAGTTATCGATATCAATAAATAGGGAATATTTAGTAAAACGGCACCCCATATAATCCACGACTTTAAAGGAAACGACGAAATGATAAAACCACACAACACACGTAGAATAACAGGAAACTACAATAGAAACAAGGGCTTGGATTATTTAGTGTTAAGAACTTGGTTGGTTGATTGTTTTGGGTTAAATGGACCTTTGAGACAGCATTCCAACCTACATAACACAGAGAGTGAAAGAAAAAGGAGGAAGGCAAGATAAACGAAACAACTCCACCATGCACCTGTTGCAAGCACAGCACAGGCCCTTGCTGTACCTTTGGCAAGTATCAATAGGATACCCAGGCGTCTTCGGCCACTCCAACACCCCCAAATAGTAGGTAATCCCAGGCAACACCATCCGATTTCTGATGCAAGCAAGACCCCAAGGTTTTAAAACCTTTTTTCATGCTTAACTTAGCGGAGCATGAAATTTTACCTGCTAATAAATAGCAAGTTACTGATAAGTACAGCTGTGTTCTTGCTTACTTCAGCTGAGTATGAAATTTTCTCAGCTTATGAATATGAAAATGCCAACTAATAGTATGAAATTTTCTCTGCTTATGAATATGAAAATGCCAACATTAGTTGGCATTTTCATATTTATCAGCAGAGAAAATTTCATGCTCGGCTGGGTTGAGCATGAAAAAAGTTTTATAACCTTGGGGCCGTGTGAGATTTGCAGTAAACAAAATCTGCAACCAAATATTTCTTTGTCATTGCAAATGCATTAATGAGTATTGTCATGCACTTATTTCTGATTCACGATAGAAAAACGTGCAAACCTCAGAACTCTGGGGATTAGTATTTTAGCGTTATGTCTCTTGATAACATTACTCTGTCTGTAGAATTACAAAAAGCCACTCTTGCAATGGAATACTGCGCCTTGCGTATTAAGTCTGTTTGCTATTCAACCACAAACTAATTCAGCCACAAGACTCTTAAATGATTTGCCGAATATATAAACGAAAGCATTTCAGCAGAAACACAGTTTATCATATGACGTCGCATCTGAGGGTGTAATAAAGCCATGCAATAAAAACGATAATCCACTAGTGGATTAAATATGTAAATTACGTCGTAACGTTGTGTGTTGACGTCCATAAAAACGTCGCGTTTTCTAATGGCGAAATCGTGACGTTTTAGTGCAAAATTTGCTAATAAAATGCGATTTCAGTGTCTATGATAAATAGAATCTTGCATTCGTGCTCATGTATTATTGAATTTATTAAACTCGTTTGGGAAAACGATAAGATGCTCGGCATAGCCTCGCATCTTATCTTTTTCCCAAACTCGTTTAATAAATTCCATAAAACATGAGCACTCATGTAAGATCCTCTATTTAAACAACGTCAACTTGTCTTGACGCTGCGTGACGTTGTTCGCGTGTGAGGTTGATTGGTTTGAGAAAATTGCATATGCCCTCTGACCAAAAATTCAAAGTTTAGACTGATTTTGAGTAACAACAGCACAAAGCAAGCATACACGTAAATGTTTTGGCTGTGTAAGAGACTTTATCTGTTACTTCAGTTACACGTTTTGTAACCCTCAAAGTTTTTGGCGAATACGAAAATTACTGCTCTTACATATAAACGTTAAAGTGACTCATTTTTTCTTTTAGCAACAATGTGCATTTTGGACATTTACTTGCGTCCTCGCCCTGTGTAGTTCTTACTAAAATCAGTTTAAAACTGGTGTTTTACAATGATTAATCATTGCTGTTGTCTTTCTTCACACTGAAATTTACACTGAAATTGTTATGTTTTCTAAAAAGTTTAATGAATTTACCCTAAAGTTATGTATAACTTTCGTTGAAGAGTTAAACTGAACAAGACGACTGCCATGCGGACTAAATAACATGTAACATGGACCACTATGGAAAATAGGGCGGCGGTTTGAGCAATAAAATGTGCTCGCTAACTTATAGCAAAGGATCGGAACAGAAAAAAACAGTAAAGAAAACCCCTAGCGGACCAGACATGGCTCAGCTAGTATAAAGGATTGCACGATTCTTTCAGGCATACAATTTATTATAGACGTATATCTAGCCTAGTCTAATCCTTTTACTAAACCTGTTGATAAAGTTTCCGTCAGATACAATCCATACAACGGTCTCTGTAATAGCATGACAAATTGTAATTGTCTCTATTCCCGCGAATCTGCTAGACGTCTCAAACATATTTGAGCCGCGACACGACAAAACCAACAATGTGGTTGTGCGCCCAGCGCATACTCAGATCAGCCTGGGCATCCGCCCAGTCTGATCAGAGTTTTCGCTTTGCGCTTAAAGGGTAGCTAAGGGTCTAAGCTACCTTCGTGCGGACAGCGAAGTCTCTGATCAGACTGGGCGGATGCCCAGGCTGATCTGAGTCTGCGCTGGGCGCACAGCCACATTGTTGGTTTTCTCGTGTCGCGGCTCATTTTATAGATAAGTAGAGAACAATATGCATCAAGATCTTAAATATATGAGTATGACAAAACTGAGAGAACATTATCTTGCTTGTGACGACAACAGCAATATAGCAGTTATGACGAGTGTCGTCGTCTTTAATAATTGAGTCGCGACTCGACAAAATCCAACAAAGTGTCATGTTCGCCCAACGAAGACTCGGATCATAGGGAACATCCGCCCAGTCTGAACAGAATCTTCATTGTGCTCAAAGGGTAGCTAAGGGTCTAAGCTAGCTATATGCGGGCAGCAAAGACTCTGATCAGACTGGGCGGATGCCCAGGCTGATCTGAGTTTTCGCTGAACACAGGTGCCATTTTGTTGTATTTGCCGTGTCGCGGCTCATATTACCTTGTACTAGTTTTAGCTATCTTAAAACATAAATCGTTTGAATAATTTAGCAGTTTAGGAATAATTTATACTCAAACACTTGTGAGATTCTTGGGCAAGAAAATTTGCGAGTATTAGCAGAAATAGAACTCTCGCAAATATGAATTATTTTACAGTAATGCAAAGACTGGGCTTTCGTTCAAACACAGGCACCCTCACACTACGGATGGAAAATTGTTAAACGTCTTCGAAACATAAAAAAAAACATAAAAACATAAAAACGCTTTGGTGCACACATGCAGCAGAGAAACCAGTGCGCCCCGAAAGAGATGATTATCAAAACAGAGCAAAAGAACAAGCAAAATACTTTAACATATATTTACACAATGGCGTTATTTAGACACAGTCATTTGACGTCTCTGCGGCCTCACAAAGTACACGGGAGCCTCAAATATGGCCAGAAACCGTTCTTCTATAGTCAGATACGAAGTAACTATCTAGTAATAAGACACAGGAGAAGTCAGCATGAAGACGGACATCCTACCCTTTACTACAGTCAGAAAAAGTGTAAGCTGGCATAGCTGATATAGAGTTAATTCATTTGAGCCGCGACGCGACAAAACCAACAATGTGGTTATGCGCCCAGCGCAGACTCAGATCAGCCTGGGCATCCACCCAGGCTGATCAGTCTTCGCTTTGCGCTTAAAGGGTAGCTAAGGGTCCAAGCTACCTTCATGCGGACAGCGAAGACTCTGAACAGACTGGGCGGATGCCCAGGCTGATCTGAGTCTGCGCTGGGCGCACAACCACATTGTTGGTTTTCTCGTGTCGCGGCTCATTTGAATGCTCAGGTTTTACTAAAACTCGGTGAAAAAATGATTAGATGCTCGCAAAGCCTCGTATCATATCTGTCCCCTCCCTCTCCCTCTGGCAAATTCAATAAGAAAATAACAAACATATATTCTTGTTGTCACACGGTACTAAAACACATTTTATTCGTAGCTTTTTGCATAAGAACACCAACATCACGGTATTGGCAAACGCGATATGTTATGGGTGTCATCGAAATGCGTAGCACTTAGCAGTATCCAACTACTGTGCATAATTAGGGGGAGGGCTGTAACTTTAGGGGGAGGGCTGTAACTAGGGGGAGGGCTGTAACTTAGGGGGAGGGCTGTAACTAATGTTGTGAGAACTTGTAGCCCAACCCCATTGTATATAAAGGCAATAAAATAAGTTTAATCTAATCTACTGTGCATAATTATCTAATCAACAAGTGGATTATTATTTTTAAGCCCGACATAATAGCTTTGCTACATGCTATATTTCAGATTCTCTAGACTTTAACACATGGAAGAAATTGTTGCAATAACATATCAGTTCTCTGTTGTTTTATTGCTTTGTCGCGCATTAACAAACAATGACATGCACTTATCTTCTCACGGAAACAATTATGTAATCTACTCGTCTCAAGGGAATTTGTTGGCACTTTTCCTCTCAAAATCTAGTCATTCTTGAAGAAGGCAATGACCAAAATATTATCAGACTCTATAAACGTATATTTCTGAAAATGTTCAGCATTTCTTGAGCAATGTCAACTCTTATCCACACTTTCGAAGCGGGAACCTCCTTCTCCGGAGATATGGAGCTTTAAAATAACAACTATCCTGTTCTTCCTCTGCTCTATCTTGTTCTTCTACTACGGACTTAGATCAAAGTAGCATAGTTACACTTTATTCCACTACAGGATAGAGCATTTTTTGTTATTTAAAAAGTTCCATTTCCCTAAAAGGTCGTGAGATGGAACCCGGGCTTCGCCATCTGACGACTGGAAAACTCTGTCAACCCAGCAGTAAATGGGCACCTTTTCATCAGGAAAGGATAAGGCAGCGATAGGAGAGGCATGGACTCCGCCTTTCATCTGCTATGCCTAGGATACAATGGGCCTCTCATCCCCACTGCCCTTACGGCTATTAGGCAATGGGAAATCTTTATCTTTTTATATCCCTGAAAAAAAAGGGGTTTATCACCCAAACATTTTGATAAGACTTAGTGTTGGAACTATTCAAGGAATTAATATTTTAATATTGCATTTTTTTCTTTGGAAAAATGAGTTACCAGAAAATGTTTAAAAAGTGAAACTTTTAACAGACTGTTTACAACAGTACTACTTCAAAGTTGAGCATGTTATTGTGACCTTGCCTTTTTGCTTTCCAACATGTTATATGCAATCCATATCATGATAGTGAAATATTAGTGCTATTGATGTAATATAAATTGAGCCACGTTGAAAACAAATACAAGAATAAAATAAAACTTTTATACACATTGCCGAAGTTATTGCTCAGATGCAAATTGGAATTGTATACAAGCGCCAATATCCAACATACCCAAAATTTGGTATAACAGAGATTCTTTGTATACGCCCCAGATCTTGGAATCTTAATTATGTGGTCGTATAAAGGACTGCTGCAGAATTAAAAAAATGAAAGAAAGAAAAACTAACAGGGCTAAGAAAATCATTTCTGTGATCAATTTATGCCGTTTACAGCCAATTACAATTTCACAATACATGAATTGCAATATTAGCTAATTTCAGTTATCTGGAGTAATTGGTTTTGTATGCCTTTTTGTTGCAGTTCATGTTTATTGGACAAAGTCTCTGTTACCACAAATGAGCCGCGACACGAGAAAACCAACAATGTGGTTGTGCGCCAGCGCTGACTCAGATCAGCCTGGGCATCCGCCAAGTTTGACCAGATTCTTCGTTAAGTGCTCAAAGGGTAGCTAAGGGTCTAAGCTACCACCATGCGGACAGCGAAGACTCTGATCAGACTGGGCGGATGCCCAGGCTGATCTGAGTCTGCTCTGGGCGCACAACCACATTGTTGGTTTTCTCGTGTCGCGGCTCAAATCATAGAGTTTTGTCGATAAAGCTGACCCTTCTTATCACAAAAATTCTCTTTTATTTTATTATATTTATTTACACATTTGTCTTAAGAGGGTGACACATTTAGCAAAAATAGCCATTCTACCAAGTGGCCCTCTGCAAGCATGATACATACATATACAATAAAATACAAACATATTTACAGAATAAAAGAGCACAAATATTCCTCAAGCACATATATACATAGACGTCAGACATACATTCTAAAAATGCAGTTGTTAGTTAAAATTAATCGAAGAATATAGACTGGCCACGTTTCCTTTTTTCTCTACATTTCAATTATGGATATCTCAAACTACTGAAATCTCAAAGCAAATCTTCTAGAACCAGAAAATTTTCTTTTTGATATCAGTACTTTGAAGTGAACTTCAGTATTTGATATCTCGAGAGATGACTGTAGGTTTCCATCCATGTCTGGGTGGCATTGCTTCGAGATGAATGCCATTTCTGGATGACCTTATCCATATTTTTGATATAAGCAACATATCCGGACAAGAAGCACCTCCTGCCACGCTTAGGGCGACACAATTCTCTAAATACAATGTAACAAAAATAATGATAGAGACTGTAATGCAGTCACCCTGTTGCATACTTGTCCTGTCGGAAGAAGTAATTATAAATCTTAGGACAAAAGGTGTGAATACCTCATAATGCCAGCTCTCTAGTGTGTTGCTAATAAACAAGTATTACGTTATAAGTGTAAATTTGTCACAGACAATTCTAAGTTCCTTCATCAAAACACGTAATATTCCGTGTGCTTAAAACTATGAACGTACAACTGCTCACCATTTCCTGTCTTAGATACAAAAAACTGAAAATTTGTTTAGCAAAGAAGGACGCAAAGAATTAGTACTGCATTTGGATGAATACGTTGATAATTCAGCGAAAATAGTATATAGAAACTCTGATGTTAGAAAAGCTGAAATGACATTTTACAATTCAGCTTCTTGTCCACGTTTCCTGATTTTGTTTTCAAAATCGCATAAAATTATTTTTTTAAAACTGCCTTTTACAATTTAGCTTTTTGTCAATGTTTCCTGATCTTGTTTTTAAATCTCACAAAACTAAACTGCCTGTTTAAAGCTGCCATGCCCATCGTCTATTTTTCCCTTTATGTTTCGGAATTTACCGAAATTAAGAAAGTTGCCTCTGTCGCACTAAACTTGTGGGTACATTATAAATACAACAATACACAATAATTTACCATTGAGGCCTTGAATATGATGTGATATCAACCAGAGAATGCCAATGCTGACCTAAAGAATGCATTGTATAACCATGCTTGAACCCTTTTGCACTGATCTGAACAGAAATTAGAGTGACTCCCATTTGCCTCATCGATTCACCGAGAACCAGAATTAAAAATATAACACTGCTATACTATACTGATTACGTGAAAACTGACTTAATAAATCGTAAGCCGGCGTCCTTACCCATAAAGCATTCAAGGACGATACAACGTATCAAACTCCCGTCTCCGTATGACCTATATGTGTTGGTGGGACGTTAAATCCGAGTTCACTCACTCAGTCACTTGTATCAAACTTGATTTAAAGTAAATTGATATACTTTTCCGGAAAGTAAAATAACTAATACGACGAGGATAATCTCAAACTCAATATAAAGCACACTGATTGGCTGCTTCCGAGCATTTGCTCAAACTCAAAATAAGGCACACTGATTGGCTGCTTCTAATCTCAAACTTAGAATAAAACACACTGATTGGCTGCTTCCGAGCCTATCAGCACATGCTCGGAAGCAGCCAATCAGTGTGCTTCATTTTGAGTTTGAGATTATTCTCAAGTTTTATAACCGCCAACCCAGATCCCATATCCTGTCATAAAAAAACAACAACAAAAGGTAAAGAAGTATAATTGACAGAAATTTTGCCATTTTATTTTTGTTTCCCATCTAAATGAGGGTAAATTTTTTAAGAAAAACATTTGCTCTCCTGGGGAAAACATTGTAGTATGCCCATATACTTTTACATCATGACATCGTTTTTTTTCAACGTTGCTTGCTTGCTGGTTAGATAGCTTCCATGAAAGTCTGTATCATGTGATATAGGGGAGAGTCGGGTAACCTCGTACAGCGGGTAAATTCGGACAGTACCATGTCTACCTTTATATGTCAGTTGTCTGGAACTAAAACAAAACAATAACTGGCCAAACAGTGAAAATCCAGATGAGACGGTTCATTATTATGAGCCGTCTCATCTGGATTTTCACTGTTTTCAATGGTATGTCCGAATTTACCCGCCTGTCCGAAGTTACCCGACTCTCCCCTAACTCGGATTTAAGCATCGAGATAAAGAAACCAATACGTGAAAGAAAGCTTAGAGATAAATGAGCCGCGACACGACAAGACCAACAAAGTGTTTGTGCGCCCAGCGCAGACTCAGATCAGCCTGGACATCCGCAAAGTCTGATCAGACTCTTCCTTAAGCGCTGAAAGGTTGGCTAAGGGTCTAAGCTACCTCCATGCGGACAGCGAAGGTTCTGATCAGACTGGGCGGATGCCCAGGCTGATCTGAGTCTTCGTTGGGCGTACAAGCACTTTGTTGGTTTTCTCATGTCGCGGCCCAAATGTTTTTACTATGATTTTAAATATCTATAAAACATTTCTTTTTTTCTACAGCACAACAAGAAGAAAATACTTTATGAGCAATCAACCCTGTTTCTAACATCCGATTGCACCATATTACCATGGTCTTTGTGGACAAGACTTGGTATAAAGCAAGTTTTCTCTTCATGGAGATCAATGTCATATTAACAAAACATAATACTCAATAAGTCTGGTCACTCACACAAAAGCAGGCTCAGACTGATATATGAATGAAGACCGACAAGTCATTCCTAACATGTAATCATGTGAAAAGTCTGAGACACTGCAAATATCAGAATTTTTTTGACAATAAGAGATTTATTACACATCGGCTAGTCTGTTTTTCAAGGTTTCTGACGATTTACAGCCTTCGTATAGAATAAAGTAGTAACAACAACTGGAATATCTCCGAGTAGTACCAAAACGGGATTTAAATAATTACGCTGTTATTGTGAATCTTGAAATATTTGGTAAATCCCGTCGAATTTCCGGGGTTTTTTTCTTTGCAAAATCACCAATGCTTTTCTTTTATCAGGTCTGTCTAGGTCCAGCGTGTGGTTTTCTGTGTCACGGCAAAACCAACAAAGCGGTCTGTGTGCCCAGTGAAGACTCTGATCAACCTGGGTATTCAACCAGTTTTGATCAGTCTTCGTTGTCCGCATGGAGGCGACTTTGTCCAAAACCTGCCCTTTAAGAGCACAGCGAAGACTCTAATGAAACTGGGTCGTTGCTGAGGCTGATCTGAGTCTTCACTGAGCGCACATGCGACTTTGTTGGTTTTCTTCTGTTGGGGCTCAATTTTGTATTCCTTCTGATGCGCAACCCATCAGTTGTATTTCAACATTTTTCACCTGTAAAGCTGTTCATTTAGCTTCCTGTTTTCTTTTATGGTTTGAAATAAAAAGGAAAATTAAATTGAAACCATCTGATAATATACTTGTTTTGCTTTCTGTGTTGTTATGTTCTAACAAAAGTTTAGAAAATAGACAGAAAGAGATGTTTTGCGTACAGTTTTGCTTAACTTGTATGTTTTTGAGCCAGTGGGGAACCCAGGCGGCGAGGCTTGTGGGCATGTTCAATTTAATGCCTTGAATGGTCTGTAATAAATTATTTGGGGCCTTAAATCAATTTTACATGGCCACAAGCCTCGCCCTGGGTTCTGCAGTGGCTCAGAAACATGCTAGTTAACCAAAACTCACGCAAAACATCTCTTTCTGTCTATTTTATCTTTTTTTATGCTCTTTTGTTTTATTTCAAACCATAAAACTCCATAAGCCAGTAGATTTTAGTTCACTTAAGCCGAAGGTAAGAACTGTCGAGGAAAAAATGTGGTTACGGAGCGGGGAAGGGTCGAGTAAATGTCGTCTCAGAGTTTACCTCCAATGGTTTGGGAAATGCTAGATCAGGCCCGGAGGTTATAAAACTTGAGTACACTCTCAAACTCAAAATAAAGCACACTGATTGTCTGCTTCCGAGCACATGCTCGGAAGCAGCCACTCAGTGTGCTTTATTTTGAGTTTGAGATTATTCTCAAGTTTTATAACCTCGAACCCTGGTATTACAGAGTGGCTTTTGTTTCTTCACGAGTTTCATTGCACCTCCCTACTTATGATGGTTTTAATTTTATTTGAATTTTTACGTATTTCATCATCAGCTTTCGAATGAAATATTGCCAAAGGGCTGGGTAATCTTCCTTAACGCATGACCTGCGGTAGTGGACTAAGAATTGCTCTTCAATACTAGACTGTCTTGCTCCAGATATTATATCACTTTATATGAACTTTAACATAGTGCATATCATTCATGGGCACCATTTGCATGGTTTTTACTTTTTATTGTTTTTGCTCCTATTTATCAAAGTGGTATATGGAATTTGTAGGTTAATTGGATTTTTAATGCGATTTACTAGACACATTTGCTTTTACAATGTTAAAATCGAGTTGTTGACTTCTGTAAATTCGTGAAGGCGTCGCATGCATAATCTTAAGCTTAAGCAAGGTGCATATTAGGTTAGTCTTGATTCAGTTAACCTAGATTCCAGTTTTTGTGCTGGAATGGTCACAAACAAGAATTGAAATTTGATATTTCGTTGCCATGACTGTTCTTTGTTTCAAAAGGGTATTCCTACTCAGACTTTATTTGTCGTAACTGCTGCTTGTGTTAAATACTGTGTAGCGGTCGTAAACGATTCCCCCTTTACTTACGTTTAGGTATAATTTATTTCATATTGCAGGTAAAATAAAGGTCTGTAAATGTAGCACTTGGACAGCACATTATAGGAACGAAAATTAGAATCTCAAATTTACTAAGACTCTTCAAACATGCATAAAAGAAATGTTATTTGCAGCTTTTAACTCTTAAACGGTACTCGATTTTAAATTTCACGACCTTATTTTCAGAATACAGCTCCGCTAAAGAAACAGAAAGACATGATCAGGAATTAATACATTCAAATCCCACATCCCGCTCTTAAAACCAAAAGGGAAAGGATCACACATACATAAATTGACAGAGGTTCACGAAAGGCACGGACGGAAAACCGCATGAGCAGCTCTCTCCCAAACCGGTGGCCATTTAGCTACCCTAATTAAAAAAACGTCAGCTTCTATATTTTTATTGTTTTAAATTACAAAACAAAACAGACAGCAGAATGGACTGTTATTCAGATATATACGTATCATAGAGTATGAACTAATGCAGACGAAATGTATTTGTTCAACAAAAGGTCATTAAAACTAAATCATGGTTTGAAGACCCCCACCCAACTTGTTTATATACAAAACTGGCAAGTATATACATGAGGCAAGTTTACACACTATTAGATAACATATACACCTGTCACTATGTGTTGCATAAATAAGTGCTTGTCTGGTTCTAATTAATATTTCAGCGATGATTCTTGATATATATATATATATATAAACGAAGTATAAAACGACTTCACATGCTCATTTTTTAACTTTAATTGTCACATAAACAAACGCGTTTCGTTAAACAACTCTTCAGTGTTAAAGTGACATTAAGAATGGCGGCGTTGGCTCTTAGCAACAGTTTATGACGTAACGTCATATGAGTTCTATTCTATTCTATTCTAAATTCTATGACACCATAATGGTGGCAGATGTTTAATATTAACAGTTGGAACGCAGCTCCAAGGAGTAGGGATATAATCAAACACATAGCAACGAATTTTTGTTCGAAATTGTCGCCATCAAAATGGCTATCGACGAACCCCATAGTACTTTAACGCCACCATACAGATTAATCAAATCGCCCCACCGTTTGAAATTTTAAGAGCACTTTTCTGACTTCCATTATTGAATATTTCTGTTAAAATAATTCCAGGACACATTTTTCCGCCTGTGTAATTATTGACGAAACATTGCCCTTTACGTCAGCGTCAAACATGTGAACAAAAAATTACGATTTACAGCTTATTCGACTTTCTCCAAAACGCAGACCTATGCCATGATAAATATTGATAAATATTCTACTATTATGTGAAATTTCAGAAAATTTGGTTTTGGAACATTTTAAAATTGCAAAATAACATATGACCACTCGGCTTGAAAACAAACCAAAAATGGCGTCGAAATCATGCCAGCCTTACGCGCTAAGTGTTCACTGCCAATAACAAACTCACAATTCGGCCTGCCCGTAGAAACGATACACCTCTCACTGATTAATCTTCAACCAAGACCGAATAAAACAGTCAAGCAAATTCATTTTATTCATATTTTATTGTCAGATAGAATAATGTTAACTCTCACCTCTATGCTCTAGCAAATCGTAAACATATGTTTATGACGTGATTTTGAATCGATTAGTAATTTGTATAATCGTGGCTTAAAAGACGGACTTAATCAGCAATTGATGTTCATTTAGGTACAGTTCATGCTATCGTTCAGGATTAGCCTTTCCCCTCATAACTGAACGATAATTTAACAGTTACAAATTTCTTTTTTAATTAGCAAATCACGCGCTTGATTTCAAAAGTCAAATCTACAGTTGTATGTGAGTAACCTGGGAGGGATGAGGAATGCCCTCCCCCCCCCCCCCCCCCCCCACTCCCCCTCTCTCGTGGGACGGTTAGAAGCAGGAGTGCAGGGGTTATTACACTTTACGCACAATTATGTTTATCCTTTGAGAGCAAGAATAAGAGGTGGGCCCCAAAGATACTTTATATAGTCGTGTCTGCTTGCCGCTACTATTAAAATCTTGTTCAACTTACAAATAACAGCAACATCAAATATGGCCATACCTAGTGAAATTTTATCTATTTGACAAAATTACAATACGCAGTTGGTTGTTAGCGTATAAGCAGTTACGCGTTTGAGAAGGGTAAGCAGTGCACTGTATGCATGCGATGTTTTTGCATTGCCTGTATAAGTTTGAGAAACTCGTCAGGCATATCTCTCTCTCTCTCTCTCTCTCTCTGTGTGTGTGTGTGTGTGTGTGTGTGTGTGTGTGTGTGTGTTTGGGGGGATTGGGGGGCAACATTTACAAATCTAAATCTGCAGGTACACGGGTAAATCTACATCAAATAATAGGAGAGAATAGAACATTTATTTCTCCAATTACGGACCTTTTGGGTTATGCAGTCACATATAAACAAACAACATAATTCAGATCGTGTTTTCCTATTTCTCTATTAAAATGACTGATGCTGCCTCACATTAGAGTAGTCTTGGCGAGGAGGTTCTATATACAGCCGCAACACGTTTTCATGGATAACTGGCACAAATTATCGTAGACTTATTATCAATACACAACTTTATTAATTTCCTGTTAGTTTTCCTGAACTGGGAGACTCTTCAAAAATTCTTTGCTCCAAAGGAGCAAATGCTTTCCTTAAAGAGTTTAGTCCCATTGGAAAGGTAGGATATATCAAAAATATTATTGCCGAGATGCTTCCACTGAAAGTGTACCCGGTTGCCCTAGGCCGACACATTTACGTGTACACTCTCAATTTCATTCCTTCCAATGCTTAAGGTGGTGATAATCACTGATTTGGGACAAAGACAAAAATCTGCATAAAATACTCAAAATAACACTGATCTTTCCAAAACTTAGCAGATGCCTTCTTTATGTTGTTTCTCATAATTTAGAATCCCAAAACTCAGCATTTGTTAATGTTAAAAAGTGTTTTTATAAGAGAAGATCAAAGGGTAATTTTCTGCGAATAAATCTGAAAAAATAATATCATTATTGAAAATATACTTAGTGCTTAGAGTACCTTGTTGCATAATGGAGAGCGTCCTAGCAATTATTTTTTCCATCTCTTTCACACATTATCCGGCTGAGCAGTTGAAAACAGATGCAGTCTGTGTTCAAATTTTTTTGTCAAAACACACAGGTGAGACAGGTGATACTATTTTAACAAGGTTGAACAATTTCATCTACACACCACTGATCATGTCAGTAATGTATTATTTATATTGTAGGTGTTAACATAGGTATGCTTGCCTACCCTATATTTAATAAATGCGTCCAGTGTACATTGACTTTGTACATGGCTGAACATTGAGAAAAAGCTACCGTTTTCATCTGGTCTACATTACAATTTGAGAAAGAGTTGGAATAAATAATTGCTAGGACGCTCTTCATTATGCAAGATTGCACCTTCAGCATTACGAAAATTTTCAATAACGATATTATTTTTTCAGATTTATTCGCAGAAAATTACCCTTTGATCTTTCCTTATAAAAACACTTTTTTAAGCAGCATGTACGTCTATTTTGTACTCTAAACTGTAAAGAACAACGAAAATAAGAAGTCTGCTAACTTTCAGGGAGATACGTTCCTTTTTTATGGTTTTATGCAGATTTTTACATCTATCATAAATCACCACCTTAACTTGTTCATTCTTCATTTATATGCCGACTAGAATTGTAACATTGTAACGTCAATTCGGGTTAAGTCGTCAGGCTCATTAAGTCGTCACTTTCCTTTCTCACAATGCTCTCTTTGCCTACGTCATCAAAGAAGTGGAGGAGCGGCAAAAAATAAAAATAAAATTATTCAGCTTTTATATTCTTTTGCCATAACTAGTATTATTTTTAATATTTGCAAGATATAAGTTGTTATTTAGGGGTACTGATTTTCGACCCTGATCGAAAAGTGGGCGACGGAATAGTCCAGATTTAACGGGTAACGGCGAATGGGTTTTAAAACTTTCCAATGCGACCACGTGCCAAAATCAAGTGCTCGGCCTTGAGAAGAATGGTAAAAGAAACGAAAAAGTTATTTCCCTTGTACCAAATCATGCGATTAGATAAAATATTTACCATGAAAGAGCACTGACGACCTAATAAGACATCTGACGACTTAATGTTACATTTTTATGTATTCTTGGCTCCACTCTTTTACACTAGATACCGAACAGATATATGAATCGCGAGAAAGTTTCACTTCATCAAAGCGACTGTATTGATGTTACTATAGGAATGAATTTTATTTCCGTGGAATTCATCGATGTGTAAACGCTGGCGAATCACTCACAAACTGAATAAAGCCCGAAAGGCTTTTTGTGGGCGATTCGCCGGCGTATAGACATCGATAAAGTCCACGATATTTTATGCCTTAAAATTCCAACTGTATCATGAAAACATGGAAAATAGTTGTAAATCGTTGATTTTAGAAGCTTGCGGGAAAAATATGATTATGATGCTGGAATTTACGAAGTCTAAAGTTTTTTTCTTCTAGCCAATCAGATTGCACAAAACGAACTAAGTTGGAACTATTGAGAAGTATGGGGTGGTGGTAGCACCTAGCAAGCATCCTCGAACAGCATTATACTTTTTATAACAGCAAGCATGTCTAAATTCTCTCTCTCTCTCTCTCTCTCTCTCTCTCATTATTCAAATCATTCAATTTCTTATTCCAATTATCGAATTTTCAGCAATGCCTTCAATGCCTGGTTCCAAAGCTTATGCAGAAGTCAGTGAGGTCTCAGACTTTGCAGATGCGCGAGCTCATCTGAGACATAATTAGAATAAACTGCCCAGAACCGCATCCCATGTTTCCTAGAACACCAGAAGGAAATGCACATAAATAGGAATGCATGCACAAACACAGATACCCCCCCCCCCCCGGCACACATATGTGGCTATGATTTCAGTGCTCATTTATTAAATTATCTTCGTCATGATAGAGTTCTGTTCTTTATACTACGTTTTATTATTTGCAAGAGGTCGAATTAATTGATTAAATAAGTTTCCTTTCCTTTTTTTTAAAGAATCCACGAAGGTTATAACTTAAGAGCCTACTGACGACATTCAAGTACATAAGATGACGACTTAATATGAAATGTCATATAAGGTCGTCAGGTCCACCCTTCTGTCATTCAGTGATTTTTCACGAAAAAAGTTCGTATTTCAGGAATGACTGAAATAAATAATCGTTTATCTTAATAGTTCAGGTACCCGTTGCAAAAAACCGTTCTCAAATACCTTTGTTCGTTTATGCATAGCAATACAAAATATGCCACAACCTGACGACTTAATGTGCATTGACGTTAATTGTCCGGTTGACTAGAAGGCCCGGGTATCTTGCAGGTCACCAGAAGATTTGATATTTTTGCATTTACGAATCGTTCCGAAGGCACATGTAAAGGGCAATCCAATACACTTTATACTCAACTCTGGGCTTATTCTTCATACTCTGCGTCCTGAAATTAAATAATTGGGCAGTCGATTTCCGAATCGACTAGGACATCAGTCGAAATATATTCATTAGGCAATGATAGGAATTGAGCTAGCGGCCTTCAGATTCTCATTTGACAACTCTAAGCTACCAAATGTGGTGACGTGCGGGAAGGTTTTCACTTTTTCCCTTACTGTAGTATTTTCTGAGGGCCAGTAAGTACACGGGTGACCTGAAACAAGCAAAGACTAAGATAGCCTGCACTACAATTGTTATAAAAGTTAAGATGAACAGCTTGCATGTGTGCGTTCTATTATGGATCTTGGCTGGTAGCTTTTTTGTTCATGCACATTTTGCTAAATGAAGGCAATGATGGGTTGCTTGAATAAGTATACAACGTTCATGCGTATTTCAACAGTTCCTCACACGCCCGCTATTTTCAAATTTCAAGCAGATTGTTTAAGTATATGGTCTTTACGCTTATAAATTCGGGATGTGGAATTTGCCAAAGTGGAGCGATTCGTATACAGTTTAAGTCCATGTACAGTACTTTGCTTCCACGGAATAAATGGCTGTTTTTGTGCCACGTGCCAAACGTCGGATGGCACGTAGCAAGCCTCCAAATTTCCCCCACACCTCCCACATCCGCACACCCCGACACATTTCAGGCTCATCATCGAACACACGAAACACTCTTCGTAACTTAATTCAGAACGGAAGGTGTTTGCTTGCAAGCCAATCAGGGTTTTGCTATTCGCTTATATATACAGCTTTGTATCTTGAAGCAGTCTTGTTAGACTAAGCAGATTTTGCTGTTATCATATCTGACTAGATTCCTCTTTCCCTGTTGCGGTTCAACTGCTGGTAAGATTCAAATGATTGTAATAAATCTCAGTGTACATGTGTGTAACAACAATGAAGCCAAATCGGGCAGAGAGAGAGAGAGAGAGAGAAGTACGCTGTCATAGCAACGACTGCTCAAGTTATGTTTTGGACCTATACATCACTCCGAGCATCAGTCAAGACGAATTCCCCCACTTCCCTGGCCCCACCCAGCCCCACCCTCGTCACCAACCGCCTCCTTTCAGCCCCACCTGGCTTGTTTGTTTCTAACGAGCCGCGACGCGAGAAACCCAACAATTTGGTTGTGCGCCCAGCGCAGACTAATATAATCCTTGGTCCGCCCAATCTGATCAGAGTCTTCGCTGTCCGCATGAAGGTAGCTTAGACCCTTAGCTACCCTTAAAGCGCTTAGGTAAGACTGCGCAGACTAGGCGGATGCCGAGGCTGATCTGAGTCTACGCTTGGCGCAGAACCACTTTCGGTTAGTTTTCTCGTGTCGCGGCTTATATGTTCTCTGTAATTGTTGAACAAATTATAAAATCAGATCGTAAATTTTTCGAAAACTAGATAAACACAACGACAAGAAAGAAACTCTTTACTTCGTACTGGTGCATTTCATGTTCGACGTATATAA
This sequence comes from Ctena decussata, assembly GCA_963989385.1. Taxonomy (NCBI): domain Eukaryota; kingdom Metazoa; phylum Mollusca; class Bivalvia; order Lucinida; family Lucinidae; genus Ctena; species Ctena decussata. The sequence goes on from OZ022501.1 coordinate 92,562,755, forward strand.
GAGTATATCCGTTTACATGGCATGCGGTCTGGAAATCTAGCTCGAGGCAATATACGTCATTTTCTTTTATTACGTCACAACCTTGACCTAATAACTTATTTGACAGAAAACAGATGACTGTTTGAAAGATAAATAATATTAGAAAAGGATATTATTTCCACAAATTTGAGTGGCAGAACGTCAGATTTGTACAATGTCAATCAGGTCAGGAGTCAGGTAAGGTATTTTCTACCAGTTTTTAGTCTATTTTAGCTCACTAAACTCCGTAATTTTCTCCTCTTCAAGTATTTAGCAATCTGAGCTAATGTTTGACAAGCTGTAACCTCAATTTTCTGTCTAAATTGTGGCTGTCCGGCAAGTATTGCTGGTGCTCATTTCACGTGCAAGACCGTTTCCTGAGCGTTAAAACTACAGATGCCATCTTTTATTTTGCAATTTAAAAATGTTCCAAAACGATATTGCTTGAAATTTCACATGCAAAAAGAAGAAATAATAAAGTTTTCGATGGCATGGGTGTGCGCATTGGAGAAGGTCTCAGCTTTCTGTACATTATGTTTTGTGTTGATGCAAGTTTTCGGTAGAATCAAGATAGAGTATTGTACTTTGACGATGAATATTTAGCATTTCGAGCAATTTTGGCCCTGAATTTTGTTGAGAAAGCCTGCTTAATACTAGTTAGCAAAACATTTTTATGCGTTTTATCATTTTGATATAATGAGTGCCTCTATATACATTTGAGAATAATGGGAAATTTCGTCAAGAACCATTTTCGCCATTTTATGGGCCTATTTTTTGTGTGGAAGGATCCACCGTTGTAAATACAATCACCGCTTTTCGAGGGTTTGCGTTCCAACTGTAATGTAAACTATTTAATGTAGGCTTAAAACATTTGATAAAGTAATTTTCTTTATTTAACCTAGCGGAGGCGCTCTCAGTACTAAGTTTGAAAAACGGAAACATTTGAAATTTCGGCTCCGTGTTACAACATTCATCTAAATGCGCACTTAATGGTATCATTCTTGTCGAGGGGTCTCGTATCTGTTGGGCGTGTATGGTGCGTCTTGTTCTCAGTTTTCCGCCTGTTTGACCTATGTAGTATTCTCCACACCCATTGCATGTTATTACATATAAAACGTTTTGTACATCACACGACATATTGTCATTTACATAGAATATTTTCCTTTTGAAATTGTATGAATTTGATTCTATTGTATGTTGGCACAATGAACAATTGTTTCTACCGCATTTTGTTACTTTAAATCTTTGGAGGTTTAATGTTGAACTTGTAAAACTGGCTTTAGTTAAAAGTCTTTTTAAACTTGGCGGTTGGCGTTTACTTTTTATGAAATTTGTGTCTTTGAGAGCGTTACTCATGGTGTTGTCATTCATTAAAATTGGTAAGTTATTTTTCATTACACCAAATATCTCTGGATTTTTTGGATTATGTGTGGATACATAAGTTATGATGTCTACGTCTTGTTTAGTTTTAGGGGTGAGAAGTTCGGATCTGGAAATGTTTAATGCTTTTTGTATTCCATTTTGAATTAATTGTTTTGGATAACCGCGACTGATTAATGACGTAGTAAGTTCTTGCAATCTTAAATCCCTAACTTTCTTTTCGGAAACAATAGTGCAAATTCGTCTTGCCAAATTATATGGTATACTTCGTTTCGTGTGACTTGGGTGACAGGATGTAAAGTTGAGATATTGTTTTGTATCCGTTTCTTTGTAAAATTGATCAGTGCTTAACATCTCATTTTGCTTTATTATCAATATATCTAAGAAAGGCAATTTTTGTTTATTCATTTCTATCGTAAATTTATGTCGTTGTGTAAGTTATTCAGAATTTGGTGAAAGCTATCGAGTTCGTCATACGATTTTGTCCATAAGATAAAGCAATCGTCAAGGTAACGTTTCCACTTTTCTTTTATATAGTCTGAAAAGTGTTGGTCTGATTCTGCCAGTTTTATATATAGCCTTTCTTCCAAGTAGCCAAGGACAAGTGTGGCATATGTGGGAGCACACTTTGTTCCCATGGCTGTTCCCCGTATTTGATTATAAAATTTTCCGTCGAATTTGAAATTATTATTTTCCAATATTGTTTTAATGCCTTCTAATATAAATCAATTTGAAAATCGTTTGTGAATTAATTCAGGATACTTATTCAGCCAGTGTTCAATTGCTTCTAGCCCAAGTGAATGGGAAATGTTTGTGTAAAGGTTAGTTACATCAAATGAGACTAAAATTGCATTTTTGTCTGTTTTATTCGGTATGTGTGAAAGGAAATCTATGTCGTCTCTTACGTAACTTTTGATGTGCTTTACAAATGGTTTCAATAAAATGTCAATGAGGTTACTTAGTCTATGTGTCTCACAGACTGGACCTGCTACAATCGGTCTAAACTTTAAATCAATTGGATCAGTAAGCTCTAAAATGTCTGTGTTTGTTTTCAGACATTGTTCCTTTATAAGTTTGCTTTTGTGGATCTTAGGTAATCCGTAAAATGAACTCGTCTTTGGTTCAAATATATATATATATATATGCTGCTTTGGTTCTTTAATGAGTTGTGGTCCTTCACCACGAAGACCGAACAACTCCTATATGTATATGAACCAAAGCAGGATGAGGTTTGCTCGAAGGTAACATCGATTTAAACCCTCCCTCCACCCCCGTCCACCACGACCATTAATTATTTATTACATGACATTCGAATGCGTTTCTTCTGTTGTGTTTATTCTAATTGGAATCATATTGTTCGTCCACATTTTGTTTGTCTCTAACTTAATTGTTCGATTTATGTTTGATAGCCTTGTGGCCATCTATTGGGAAGAAGCTGTCTCTTTGGCCTTTTGCTGATGCTGTTTATTTTAGTTCCGTCTTATCTGAAGATATCTTTTTATCAGTGTCCTTTTCTCTACTGTGTGTATGTAAAAATAAAAACGAAAAATAGGTACAGTAGATTTTTTGTGTGCCTATATATCTATGCACGTTAAGGTAGTTGTTTATGTATGGTATTGCTATTTGTGTTGTTAGTGTATGCTACTGTTTGCTGTTGTGGATGATTGTGTGCTTTAATAAAGCAGTTGCCTACCATTGCCCTTTTACATTTCTGTCTTGTTTTCTCTATTTGTTGAGCAAGACAAGACCTATGATTGGCTTGACGTGCTCTTTACCAAAGTGGGTGCGCGTTATGTCATGTCAATAGCTGCCAAAAAACGTTCTTAGGCACTTAAGGATTCGGCAAATTCGAACACTGTCACGCTGATTAGATTATATCTAATCAGAGTGACAGTGTTTGAATTTGCCGATTATATAATCAGCGTGACAGTGTTCGAATTTGCCGATTATCTAATCAGCGTGACAGTGTTCGAATTTGCCGATATCTAATCAGCGTGACAGTGTTCGAATTTGCCGATATCTAATCAGCGTGACAGTGTTCGAATTAGCCGATATCTAATCAGCGTGACAGTGTTCGAATTTGCCGATATCTAATCAGCGTGACAGTGTTCGAATTAGCCGATATCTAATCAGCGTGACAGTGTTCGAATTTGCCGATATCTAATCAGCGTGACAGTGTTTGAATTTGCCAAAGGATAGCACGTCACTATACCACACAATAGTTGTGTCAAAACTTTCTGGTACAAGAGATAAAACAGCTAGTATAGTATTTCAGCCTAAACATTTGTCATTCTATATTACAAACTCGCTCTTTCATGCATTAACACGATACAAACGGTCAATAAAAGATGATCTACATATCCAATAAAAGATTTTGTATGATCGCATCGTCGCAGACACGGGTTATTATTAAATGCGATCAGACGTACACATCTTTTGAGAAAAGGTGTAAATGTCTTATAAAGTCATCTCTCTAGGGTAATTAATTTCACCCCTTTTGACAGATCAATATTGCGTTATAAGAATAAATCTATTGCAGACACTCCTCTGGCCTTTCACCAGAACACGTAATATTACGTGAGATAAAAGCCATAAGCATACAACTGCTCATACCGTCTCTTCTAGAAAGAGAGAAATAATTGCATAAGCAACCCGAATGAAATGTTTTTGTATCTTGATGGAGATACGGTAATTAGATGCAAGGCGAGGATTTTGATTGTTTTCTTTTCTTTTAATGTTTTCTTTCCCATTTATTGGTTAGAACAGGATGCGTCGAACGGTTGTATAAGTTTCTTATCATTCCCTTAGATCTACTTTGATTGCATTAGTTCATGAAAATCATTCATCTTTTGACGAGTAAACTGCTTGGTATCTGAAAAGTGTCCCAACTTAAAAATTCTAATGACGGAGCCTAGGAATTGTCAACATCATAACTACAGTGGCGACGGCGTTTAAACGTACATGCGCATCGCAAAAAATTCGCATCCCATTCGCGTTCGAAACGCGTATTTTACAATCGCGTGTTTGTGATTTAGAGACGCGTTTATAAATTAAAAGAACCAATCAAATTGCTCCATAAAATCGAGTATAGTCGCGTTTGCAAGCCAAACTCATCTCAGCCAATCAGAACTGCGTTTCCAGTTGTTCGCGATCCTTCGTCGCTTCGTGTTAGCACGCGTTTGCTGTTTAGACCAATGCAATTTGCGTTTGCGCAGACACAACTGGAGCTTACTAGCATATCGGATATGTCTTTGTACCAAACATATAAAAGTGGTCAAAATATTCAAATCATGACTTAACACTCGTAACCCGTAAGACATTAGTCCGAACTCGTAAACAACTATTTCATGCGTTGTAGAGACAATAATCAAAACGGACAGCCCTTTGTGCTTTGGAAAACGATGCACTCTGTATCTCGGGCAAAAGTGCATCGGACAATCCACTGAAACTCTGGGCAGTAGTTTTGACTGTTGTCCACATAGGCATTGGTAACTGTTGTTTACTGTTTTGATGTTGCATTTACTGACTGTAATCTCATTAAATTAATCAAATCCATTCGTTGCAAATCTGGTACAATGGCAGTCATTACATCAACAACAACATGTAAAAATAGTTCTTATGGCATATTTGAATAGGAATAGTAAATGAATTGACCAGCCTTCTCATCCACGCAGACTGATCACAGCTATTACCAGGATTTCCAGGTAATATGCAAACATAATATGAAACGATGATTTTAGTTAGATATTACGGGTTCTCATACAAGTTTGAGTCTAAGCTATAAGCAGATACACAAAGCAGCTTACTGCGTGTTATGGTAAGTTACCATAAGTCGTGCAGTCTCTTGAGAAATTCGCCAGCCAGTACGTCACGATAGTGCAAGATAAATGAATTAAGTTTTATTTAAAGAGTGTAATGTAAAAGCGTCTAACTGGATTTGGACTTGCTTTTTTACTTTGAGAAAAGATCGAGATTCACTATGTATTGGGAAAAAAAAAGATAGGCAATTATCAGGAATTTAAACAATCAAATTCCACTTTTTTCTCATATGCTTTAACAGACTGTCAAAATACATTTAAAATTTTGTTTGTTTGTTCTTCTAAGAAGTGTAAAAGGTCAATGATCAGGAAGTGATACAATCAGGCCCCGAGGTTATAAACTTTTTACGTGCTCAACTCAGCTGAGCATGAAATTTCCTCTGCTCATAAATATGAATTGGCCAACTAATGTTGGCATTTTCATATTCATAAGCAGAGAAAATTTCATACTCAGCTAAACTGACTAAGAAAACAACTGTACTTTGAAGTAATTTGCTATTTATTAACAGATAAAATTTCATGCTCATCTGAGTTGAGAATAAAAAAAAAATAAAAAAAAACCTCGGGGCCTAATTCCAAATCCCACCGACAGCGCCAAACGGGGAAAAGTTACACGAAGCAACAACACAAGTGGTAAGACAACCCGAACAGATAGTAAAACGAACGGCTCTTTCCAAGATAAGTGGTCATAAAGAGGCACCGAACCAGCATATTAGACATACAAAACATTTATTTTTTCCTTTTTTGTTGTTACCTATACATATGTAGAACCTTTTATCAGAATAAAGAACATACATACTAAAGAAATCGAGCTTTTGGTACATTATTCACGAATTCTGTTTAAATTTGTGTTTGTCATTCGTCTACACTGTAGCCGGGACGCGTAGCGCAGTCGGTAGCGCGTCTGATTCAAGAGCCAGAAGTCCTGGATTCGATACCCAGTCCGGCCACTTACTTTCATTTCTCCTTCCGCTGATTCAAGAAGGGCAGTTGTCAGTTACTGGCGAAAGTATATGCATTTAGCACTGAATAACCGCTAAGGAGGTCTTAGTCTGCCTAGAAATAGTGTGGTTACGTTAAGTGATAGACCCCGACGTGACCACAGCTGTTTACCATGGACGTAAAGCAACAACACAGCAATTGTGTACATTATAGTGATTAAAGTAGAACGGATGGGATCCATACTCGACTAGAAACACTATATAGAAACACTATATGTTTAGGCTTTGCAAGTATTTTGGACTCCTTCCATTGAATAGACATAAGAGAGTTGGCATTCTGAGGCAGGATAAAACGTTTAAATTCAATTCTAGAAGAGATCCTTCAAGAGCAAAGAACACATTCGAAAGAAGGAACATGGGCCAAACTTCGAAGTTTCTGCTACCCAAAGTAAAAAGATGGGCAATGATCAGGAATATTAATACAATCAAATCCCACATTCCGCTCTCAAAACCATTAGAAAAGTAAAAGTATGCAAAGACCAGGAACTGAAACAATCAAAATCCAAATCCAGCCCTCAAACCATAGTTGGAAACAACTAAGATTACAAATAATCAAGATACAGAGAACATATGGCCAACCGAGTGAGCAGCTTGTTCCCAAAAGGTGGCCACTCAGCAACCCAAACCGAACCAAAAATAATAAGAACATACATAAGGTAAAACATCACAGAAACTCTAACACCAAAAACAGGCAACAGAGAACCACAACAGAACTACCGCCTTGGAACGGGCAGTAATGAATTACTGGGGGGCTTAAATCGATTTTACAGGCCCAACCTCACCCTCAGTTTCTGAAGTGGTACAAAACATTTAGTTGGTTGTTAGGTTCGCATGATAACCCTCTAACTCGTCAATGAATCATCACGGTAAACACATAAATCAAATTTCAACACCATGAAGAAGCAAAGACGAGGACTCAACAGATACAACGGGTCGTCTGACAGGTGGAGATCCCTGGCCTGCCAAACAACCCCACTGGAAATCTGAAGCAAGAGAAGGTCACCAGTTGAGCCCCGGTGGACCAAGCAACAGACAAAAAGGCTCCGGTCTTAACCAACTATACTATATAGCTTTAAGTCGGGGCCATCATAGAGTCTGACGCCCGATCCCCCGGTGTGCAATTAAAGAGTGCAGCAAAGTTTCCAACCGTGATTGGGTTAATCACTAAGCATGCAGACTGTCGCATAACATTTAAATTATAGCCAATACGTTTGTGACGTATTATTATTTTTCGGAATTGATCAGAAAAATCAGTCCTACCCATAATCTTTTTGAATTTGTATACTAAGTCACCATAAAATTCTGGTTCCTAAAGGCCTTGGTGTAAAAGAAATTTTTATCCGACATCAAATTTTGAAACCAATTCATGGTGTCTGCGATAGAATTTAGAAAAAGCCTTTCTAAGCTTATGATACCGATAGCCCTGTTGAAGAAGTTTAGCAGTTAAACATTTATTACGAGCATTAAAGTCCTCTACATGACTACACACTCTAGCAAATCTTATAAGTTGAGAAATATACACTCCATAAGAGGGACGACGTGGAACGTCACCATCCAAAAATGGAAAATTAACTATATCAAAGTCAAAGTCATCACGTTTATCATAAATTTTAGAAGATACAAAACCGTTAGAAATAGATAGATATAAATCCAAAAAGGGGGCACATACACACAGAAGGTGACACAAGTTTACGAAAGACACGCACAGTAAACCGAATGAGCAGCTCTTTCCCAAAGAGATGGTCATTCAGCTACCCCAATAACAGCATCAACGTCTATTTTTACTTATTTTTAATTTTAGTTACAAAACAAAACAGAAGGTAGATTGGGCAGCAATACGGGTGACCAACCGCCAGAGACCATAGACAAGCGGACACAGCACAATATAAATAACATCAAGGAACCGAAACAGAAATACCGCCTTGGAACGGTCAGTAAAAGATTACTGGGGTGGGTGGGGGGGGGGGGGCTTAAACATGTTTTACTGGGCCCAAACCTCGCCCTCTGCTTTTGCAGTGGTTTGAAACATTAAGATAGCTGTTTGGTCCGTATGAAGGTTTCAAGCCTAATCAGTGACCCTGACATGATCCTGTGCCAAAAGTCAGGGAAAACATACTGTAATGTCTAAAATAGAACAGTCAATTAAGACTGATTAGTATTAGCAAGGGGTCTACCGAATAAAAAGTGGTGATTTAAACTATTACAGTTTCTCTTCTGTCGCTATCAGTGCCTGGTTTTATCCTGACATAAACTGAAAAGTTAGATGAGCAGATTGATGGAACACCGGTTTCTGTCTTTTTTCACGCAATCTTGCGTATTGTGCCCACAGCATTAATAACCAATGGGGTTGTCTTTTCAACATTATATTTAGATGTCAAAACTGGCAGGATAAATGACCCTTGAGAGCAAGCTTTAAAGTGGGATGACACCTTTTCTTAGAAGCATTTACATGTTTGTATCCTGAATAATTCATAATGTGCGTGATCTAGTGATTTGATTCTTCATAAAATGGAATTGGATTGTGGATTAAGTACACGCAGTTGTTTCAGCTTAATACAGTTAATCATACGCAAACAAACAGTACTGTAGTAAGGCCACCGCTTTTGTTAGCTAGCTCCTCCTTCTTTCCGTCTACTTCCTAATGCGGACCAAACAGCTGACTAATGTTTCGAACCATTGCAAAAGCAGGAGGTGAGGGTTTGAATCCAGTAAAATTAGTTTAGCGCCCCGTTCCACCTGCACCCAACCCCACAGTAATCTATTATTAATGGTTCGATGCATTGCGTCTGTTGTAGGTTCTAAATGTTTTTTTGTTTTTACGTCCGCTTGTCTATACAGCTGCAAACTTTGTTTTCTGTTTTGTTTTGTAATTCAAATTTATAAAAAATAGGTAAAATTATATGTAACTGCTGTTTTCAATTGGGGTAGTTAAATGAAAATCTGGTTTTCAGTGAACTTGTGTCAATTTTTCCGTGTGTGTGTGCTTCTTTCCATATCGGTTTTGAGAGCGGGATGTGGGATTTGATTGTATTAATTCCTGATCATTTCCTACTTTTTTACTTTGTATTATTTCCTGATAATGGCCTATCTGTGCATATGTAGCATGGTTGTGTCGATTGCTGTAAAGTATACAAAGGCTATACTCATTACAAGACGTATGATACATCTTGTAATTAATACAGGTTTTGTACACTCAAAACAGGGGTTTGACAATATGACAAAGGACTTCTATCTTAAGGCGTGAATTTTCCCCATGATTAAAAAGTTATAGGGATCACAGACTTTTGCTTTGCATTTATGACTATGACATATAACTTGGCTGACAAATGAATTTTCAAGTATTTGTGTCTATGTAAAGTACGTTAAACATACGTTGAAATTGACGTCATTTTCTGAGATAAATTCTAAATTATCCTCAAACTGATCGTTGAAATAATGATCTATTGTATACATTTCACCCTTTTTTGACTCTCATTACTTACATAACAGACAGCACTGGATAGTTTTGACTATATGTATGTGACCTTGACCTCATTTCAAGGTCATGGTACACATTATAATCCTTGAAGATCACAGTGCTACTGTTGACCATTCTTCTTCTTTGGCTTACTGAGTATCGTTCCCCCCCCCCCCCCCCCCCCGTGACCCAGCTTCTCACTCAGACATATTGCGTATTTGCATCGCAAAGACAAAGTACTTCCCCCCCGCCCCCCCGTGACCCAGCATTTCCTTCATGCAGTAGACTTATGTCACCGTATACATGACTTATGTAACCCTTTTTTTGACTCACATTACTTACATAACAGACAGCACTGAATAGTTTTGACTATATGTATGTGACCTTGACCTCATTTCAAGGTCATGGTACACATTATAATCCTTGAAGATCACAGTACAAAGTACTACATACATATAGTCAAAACTATCCAGTGCTGTCTGTTATGTAAGTAATGTGAGTCAGAAAAGGCTTACATAAGTAATGTATACGGTTACATAAGTCTACTGCATGAAGGAAATGCTGGGTCACGGGGGGGAAAGTACTTGTATTTTAGTTATAGTGAAGCGTTGTATTTTGGCCGTTTTGACCGGAAGTATAACTATGTTTTTGCATGGTTAGATGCCAATCAGGCGTAACAAGAAGAAAATCATTGCTTTGTATTGTTTTATGCGTGTATTTAGCGTGCATTCATGACTAAAATTTACAGAATGAATGACTGATTTCAATATATTTATTACCTCAAAAAATGAGGTATGCAAAAACCTTTAATTTAGGGTAGGGTCAGACTGGATTATCTCCCCATGTCTTTGGGTCTGAATCACAAATGGTCTGATTTCATACGGTTTACATATTTATGGAAGCTCTGCTAAGAAAAATTTGCCCCCTTTATAACTTTGAAAATGCGGACCTGTCGCGCCGGTCTAATGGGGAAAATCCTCGCCTTAATCAAAGAAGTCCTTTACCCTGGAAAGGTTACACTTTAAAGCACAATCCACCTTATACGCCGACTGGAACATTTCAAAAGGAGAGGAAATGCAGTAGTGGAACCATCACTCGACTGACTCTGCTATCTAAAACTTAATTGGAATGTGGATCTTATGATGCAGTCTCTCAAATCAAATCGAAACAAACCACTTTATTTGGTTTTCAGGAATGTGACCAGGTGCATTTAACAGTTACAATCTGACACATTAAATATTCAAGCGTGTCTCACTCAGTACATGCAGAAAAGAACACACTCCTTTCCGTTAACAACTTCTTTGTATGCTTACCCTTTTCTGTCTCTCAACTATGAGCACTGATACGGAATTTAGCAAACGAAGAGATATATGGCTTTGGCAAATCATATATGAGCAATTACATTTCTTGTTTATAATTTACCTTTAAGGTTCAATAAGTTCTTAGCTTATTGCCATTGGCTTAATTCTTGCTATCGTCAGATATATAGGATTTCGAATGATAAGAATTTTCTGAAAACAGAGTGTACCAATCTGTTTTTGGATAATGTGCATTGTTTTTCCAAACATGGTCAAAACCAATAACATGCACAAACACTTTAAAATTTACTTGCGAAACCCTTGAAAAATTACATACTATATTTATAGCTATACACTTTGCTTTACCTAACCACTTAGTATAATCTAATCAAGGCACAGGCACGACTGAATTGTGAATGCTATTCTGAGCAGGCTTACCACTTCGATTGCACGACGGTGGGTCGGGCCTCAGACTTTATGAATGCACCAACCTTAACCCAACATAATGGTAATACAGACGGTTCGCGTATAACATCCGTACTTGGGCGTCTTGGGTCAGGCCCACGGTGGTTTAACTGGTACGTTTCTTCTGCTTCGGAATTTCAGTGTTGCTATTTCTGTGAGTCCTCTTGTTTGCTTTATCTTAGTTTTAATTTTGATTTCCTTGTTTCTGAGATATTATGCTTATGAGCTAGGAATCTTCCACGCTAACCGAAAAACTAAAGTGTCTGATGAACTAATGCAGAACCAAGGGGAAGGGTTTGTCGCGACCGCAAACCGTCAAGCCCCCGAGTAATTTCATTACATTCATCCGTCCCAAGGCGGCACCTCTGTCTTGGTTCTTCTTGGTTATTTTATGTGTTGTTTGTTGCTATGTCTGTTATTGATATATTGTTTGTGATGTTCAGGCTAGCCCGTTGACCACCTACATGGTAAATGGCCGTTCACATGGCTGCCGCTTTTGCCGTCTTTGGTGGTGACTTATTTTGTGATGTCTCTTTCCCTCATGGTTTCTTGGGCGGGATCTGAGGTTAAAATGTGTCAGTTCCTGAGAATTTTCCTATCTATTTTAGCTCGCGTTTATGTCTAAATACAAATTTAAAGAGTAACTACACTTCAGGAACTGACTGAATCAGATCCCAAACCCTATCCCCAACATCAAAGGGAAAGATTGACAAAGACATCCCAACAAACAATAAATCACAAGTGATAAGCCGAGTCAGCAGCTCTTTCCCAAATAGGTGGCAACTCAGCTATCTTTACTGAACTAAATAATTAAGACCAACAGAAGGGTTACAACAGACTAAACTAATTATACGAAAAACATTTTAACAATTATTTTTACCTATTTTCTATTTTTATTATAGAAGGGTTAAAATGAGAACACAATAAATTAAACAGCACCGAACATAAAACAAAAACAACCGCAACAAAAGTACCGCCTTGGGACGGTCAGTAATAACTACTGAGGGTTCAAACCTTCACCCTCACCCTCCGCTGCGGTGCACACAATTAGTTGGTAGTTCGGTTCGTATGGAGGTCCCCTAACTCATCAGAGAGTCATCACGGTCAACAATTCAGATTAAGAAAAGACCGTGATGAAGCAAGGATGAGGACTCGACAGCCAAAACGTGTTGAGCCACCTGGAGATCCCTGGGGCGTCAGCAACACCACTGGAGCAAAAGAAGACCGTCAGTTGAACCCCGGTGGGCCAAGAAAGAGACAAACATCCGGTCCAACCAACTAATATATAGCTTTATGTAGGGGCTATCATAGAGTCTGAACCCCGACCCACCGACGTGCAATTAAAGAGGACAGCAAAGTTGTCACCCGTGATTGGGTTAACCACTAAGCATGCAGACTGTCGCTTTACATCTATGTAATATCCAATGCGTTTAAATCGTATGATAATTTTCTTAAATTGATCAGGAAATTCTGTTTTCCCTACGATTTTGCGTAATTTATATACTAAGTCACCATAAAATTCAGGATCCGATAGGCCTTGTTGCAAAAGTGACCTTAACCCTGTATTATAATTAGAAACCAATTCAATGAGTCTACGATAAAATTTAGAAAAATCTTTCCGAAGTTTATGATACCGATACCCCTGCTGTAAACGCTTGGCAGTCAAACTTTAATTAGGAGCATTGAAGTCATCCAGATGACTAGACACCCTAGCGAAGCGAATAAGCTGAGAAATGTAAACATCATAAGAAGTGTGCGGGGAACATCACCATCCAAAAACGGAAAATTAACAATGTCGAAATCAAAATCATCGCGTTTGTCATAAATTTTAGATGAAACAAATCCATCTAAAATAGATAAATGTAAATCCAAAAATGGTGCCTCGGTATCAGAAGTATTTGCTTTATTTAACTGCAATTCAGCAGGATAAATTTGACTAACCATTTCTTCAAAATAAGGATTGTCAATATTTAAAAGGTCTTCAAAGTCTCTAGACGTTGAGTTAAATGCTTCAATGACATGAGCTTGAGTATCATCAGAAAGAGACATCATAAAGTCTCTTTCATAGCAAAATAGAAACAAATCTCCTACAAGAGAAGCGCAATTAGTACCCATCTGCATTCCTATAATTTGTCTGTGTAACTTAGTACCGAATCTGATGAAAATGTTATCTAGAAGATATACTAAAGCATCACAAACATTTTGGCAAGACCACATTTTAAACCTTTATTGGTCATCGGAAGTAAAAAAAAGCATGTTTATCATTGCAAGCAAGATAAAGAGCACCCTCTCTCTGAAAAGTAGTCTCAATTAAATTTATTAGTTTCTTTTTTATTAAATTATGGGGCAAAGCTGTATAGAGTGTAGAAAAATCGCATGTAGACAAAAGTAAAAAGTATGCAAAGACCAGGAACTGAAACAATCAAAATCCAAATCCAGCCCTCAAACCATAGTTGGAAACAACTAAGATTACAAATAATCAAGATACAGAGAACATATGGCCAACCGAGTGAGCAGCTTGTTCCCAAAAGGTGGCCACTCAGCAACCCAAACCGAACCAAAAATAATAAGAACATACATAAGGTAAAACATCACAGAAACTCTGACACCACAAACAGGCAACAGAGAACCACAACAGAACTACCGCCTTGGAACGGTCAGTAATGAATTACTGGGGGGCTTAAATCGATTTTACAGGCGCGCGACTTCAGTTTATCAAGAACCTCGGTAGAATTTTTAATTGACCAAAACAAATTTTTTCCTGACCGTTCGTAAACTTCTTCACAGTACCGAATTACATCAATTATGATAGCGGTAAGGCAAAAAGTTAATAATTTGGAAAGTTCAGTAGTGGTACAAGCACTAGAATTAGCAATAAACCTGGCTTTATGTGGTCGTTTATGAAGTTTAGGTAACCAGTACATCGTAGGAAGCTTGTCCTGCCGTTCCTCAAGTTTACCTTCGCCGAGGCACAAGTACAAATTGCACTGTATAATGAGTTTGCACTACTATCCAGTCGCGGTTTAATGACATGAATCTCCAAACAATGCACACAGAATAATAGCTATAGTTTTGTCCTGCAATAGCTCATATCAAGGTAGTTTGTATCCTAAAAGGAATTAATCACTTATGCTGATATTTATGATGGCTGCGCCAGTTTTCGGGGTATTAACATTTGCTCGCAACATACAAACTGTGTGATCAACAAAGATCACACCTTGATAGTCTGTGTGTACATAAAAATATATGTTAAGTATAATAAGTATACCTTTTATGTCCGCATGTTTCCATGTTTACCAAATTGATCGAATCCAAACAGATGCTCAGATGAATCTGCTCTCCAAAACTGACCCAGTTTTCGGGGTACGTAAAGAATCCGCCTACAAAGAGAATAAGCTGCAAATCCTAATGACAACAACTGCCGTTGTGAGACCCGCAATTCTTTAGGATGTAGAAAAGATGTTTGAGTTATCAGATAAAAAGCTCATAATTAAATAAATCGCTGTGTCATCTTCGTCGGTACTTTCCATAAGCTTTGCAGTGTTTCCAATATGGCATAATAAATAAATAAGAAAATGAGTAATACATTTCATATTTACGACTTTCTCAAAACTATCGAGTGCAAAGTAATGTCAACTTTGCTAACTATATACTGTCAGTAATGTTTTATGAATGTCAGTCAGAGAATGATACTTATGGTGTCACTCTTTTGGTAATTTGATCTGAGTCATAATCTGGTACAATTTCAGTGCGTATACGATCTATGTATGCCAAGAATAAAGCATATAATGTATTTAGCCTTTTTAAATATTACTATTTCATCAAATTCTCATAAAAACAATAATGAAGTTCCGATCAGTTTGCCTGTGTAAATAATTTCGGAAAGGGTATTCACAGTGCATGTATCCCTTAAAGTATTTTTACAATAAAGGCAGTACAAATCAAAAGAAACGAAACAATTTGTCTCTGTCAACTGATAGCAGTTTTTCTATCATTGTTTTCCACTCCAGAAATTACCAATATAATTGAATTTCTGTAAAACAACCGAGTGCAATGATTTCATTCAAACCATTCTGATGTCTTTGTGTCAATTTATCTCAGAATTGGAACGGACTAAAAAGCAAAAAGGACAAAAATGAGAATTCCCATTTTAATACAGACAGTACGAACATATTATTTTTGGCTATAAGACTGTCTTGACGAGCCGTGGTCTGTAGCGCTTAAAAAGTCGCTAAAATGAAAATAGTTGAATTTGCGAACAGCGTAGGTTCCGATTAGGCGGCTCATCGGGGTAAACACTAATTGTCGTCTAGTCTTTGAATTCTCCTGAATTTCAAACTCCAAAAATTGACAAAGACATCCCAACAAACAATAAATACAAGTGATAAGCCGAGTCAGCAGCTCTTTCCCAAATAGGTGGCAACTCAGCTGTCTTTATTGAACTAAATAATTTAGACCAACAGAAGGGTTACAACAGACTAAGCAAATTAAACGAAAAACATTTAACAATTATTTTACCTATTTTCTATTTTTATTATAGAAGGGTTAAAATGAGAACACAATAAATTAAACAGCACCGAACATAAAACAAATGCAACCGCAACAAAAGTACCGCCTTGGGACGGTCAGTAATAACTACTGAGGGGGGGGGGGGATTAAACCGGTTTTACTGGACCCAAACCTTCACCCGCACCCTCCGCCTCGGTGCACACAATTTGTTGGTAGTTCGGTTCGTATGGAGGTCACCTAACTCATCAGAGAGTCATCACGGTCAACAATTAAAATCAAGAAAAGACCGTGATGAAGCAAGGATGAGGACTCGACAGCTAAAACGTTTTGAGACACCTGGAGATCCCTGGGGCGTTAGCAACACCACTGGAACCCTGGAGCAAAAGAAGACCACCAGTTGAACCCCCGTGGGCCAAGAAACAGACAAACATCCAGACAAACCCAGCAGTAAATTGGTACCTTTTCCGATTCAGGGAAGGATAAGGCAGCGAAAGGAGAGAGATGGGCTACGCCTTTCATCAGCTGTGCCCGAGATACAGTGGATATCTAACCCCCACTGCTCCTACAGCTATTAGGCTATGGGAAACTTTACCTTTTATCCAAACAACTGCTGAGTTTCAAAATTTCAGTGCCTCAGTATCTTCTGTTTATTTCATAATATCGGATAAGACCAATGGTCAGAAGTACTGTGTATCAGTTATATCTGCTACTTAGTTCATCATTAATTATGCTAAACGTTTGGCGAGGAGTATATTTCAGGACATGTTTCAGGGAAATATCATTCTTATATGAATTCTACATTTATCCTCTTGCTTACGCTGTTGAAGTTCAGTAAGTTCAGTATATTCCGACAGCGGGAAAGACATCATATCCCACTGGAAAGCTTCCCAATGGTTGTTTCTGTTATCTTAATAAATCATTCAGCTAATTTAAAACTGATTTGTTTCTCTCTGACCATACATCATCATTGTTGACACAAAATGCCAGGAAATTGCCATAATTTAAGTCGATTATCTGTTCGAATGAAGAATTATCATTATGCCATGTTTTCCAGGGAGCAATATTCTCCCGCGATGCTCTGGATACATTGAGTTAAGAAACACAAGGTCTAACATTGGTTATGTTCTAGCAAAAAGATATGTCGCTAAATCTGGAATAGATGTGATGCCACCAACAGCTTCTATGACAGGCGTTGAAATTAGACATCACATTCTGAAAGAGTACTTAACCTTTTCTTTGATAATGGGCAGACAGCATTAGGTACATGTACTTAAGTACGGATCAAGTGATGACCCTATGGTTAACCGTTGACCTTCTAAGAAAAGCTCAAGATCTGTATTGGATAACTTAAACAGTAAATTTCCTAGAAATTGTTGAATTTTATGATATAATTATTAGTAGATATAGTCAGCTTAAAGAGACCACGATTGCCTAAGGTTACCAAAGGTAAATGGTGTGTGCATCTTTGCCCGAGGTCAATAAGATTCCAAAATTAGAAAAAAAAAACTTTTCAAATCCAGTAAAACTGATGATAGCCATATTTAATATAGAGCTTCCATGCACATACAAATGACAATTTTTGCAAATTAAAACAATCTAGTTGCTAAGCTGGCCGTTGTGCTCATATATAATACAAATGTTTAAAAAATTCTGCATCCTCAGAATCATAATGCCGATGACACTGAAATTTGGTATGTACATGTAGTCTTATATGTTGAAGTGTTGCCGTTTGTTCGGATGAAGATCTGTTGTCGACCGTTGATCTATTTGTGGAAATGCTAATTTTGGTTCCTTTATTTCAATGTGGGAAATGTTCAAATAATATCTTTCTAAAAACCTACTGAAGTTTATGACCTAATACGTAATTGTTTTATATAGTCAACTTATTTAGTACATGAAGAAATAAGGTTACCTATGATAGATAATTTTAAATATCATTTGCCTGAAAGACACTGAACCAAGTGAAGTCATCTTTATCACAGTTGGCAACAGTTGCTATCCCCTTTAATTGCATGTCGGTGGGTCGGACCTCAAACGTAATGACATAGCCTTCGCTTATCTTGTTTCCCAGCCGGCACATGACATTGAAATGACGTCGTTCTGACGTCGATGCGACGTAATGACATCGCATCGACGTCAGTAGGACATCATTTTGACGTCAAGTGCCTGCTGGGTTTGCTTTGTGTTCAGTTTATTTTTCCTTTCCCATCTACTATAGCACGGAGAGTATTCACTGTTAATGATATAGTCCCCATTTTACATGACACCATTTGGATCATAAGACGCAGGACAGACATAATGTTCTGTCTGATAACTAAATATTTCCTAAAGCCAAATGACACTGAAAACACCGGATATTGCCACGCTGGACAAATATATCCGGTCTGGTATTGGACACGTCACGAACACCTTAAATAAGATTTGTAGGATGTTATTCAGTCATGCTAATTCGATTTTTCCGCTCCCTTAGCAACATTACTGCTAAAACCATCTTGATAGTTCCAAATCGTTTGCCGGCAAAATAACAGGTTTGGCATACGCAATTTTTTCGATGCTGGTGCATTCTTCTTAAAATACTGACGTCGATATCGTTATATACTTAAAGTATCAGTTTATCGGAATATCAAATATATCTGTATAGCAGAGAGACTTTCAGCGTAATTTGCATGCTGTAAATTGACGTGAGTATCAACTCGCGTAGTCACATATCAAGATAACGCATCAACATATTTAATTTATAAATGTGATGTAATTTTCCATCAATCTGAAAACTGCCATTTTTCCTCTCCTTTGCTTGCATCTAACTGAAAAGAACTTTAATTCAATTGATTCATTGTTTACTTTATATTGTTGAAAACTCAGAAATAGAAAGACCTATGGGAATGACATTGCTGTTCGTCAAGACTGATAAGCTTTATCTCCCAGCGGGTACATGACGTCGAAATGACGTCGGGCTGACATTGATGCCACGTTTTTACGTCGCATCGACTTCAGTGCGACATCAATACGACGTCTTTTGCCTTCTGGGAGCTAATACAGATTCTAAAGTGAATGGGTGTGCTCCATGTTTTCCGCCAATTCTACAAAAGGAAACAACTCTCATGACTTCCTGTTTGCTGTCCTGGACAAGGTATCTCTTCAGATAAGAGATATGCTCTTAAAGAAAGAATTTGCTATTAGAGGACCAGGGGCCGTATTTATAAAACGACTTAATTGGTTGCTATGCTGTTGCTAAGGCTGAATTTCTGTTAAGGAGATTCCCTACAACTATGAAAGTTGCTCTGGAGGAACAGTCTTTTTCAGACTGTTCCTCCAGAGCAAATTTCATAGTTGTAGGGAATCTCCTTCATAGAAATTTAGCCTTAGCAACAGCATAGCAATGACTTAAGTCGTTTTATAAATACGGTCCCTGATCCTTTAAGAGTTGACTCCCCTTAGAGAATGGAGGCAAAATAACAACGGCTAAGTTTGTCGAGTTCTCATCTTTGATTCGTCATGGGTCTTGCCCATGATTTTTCTTTTGTTATTTTTCTGTGATGATTCGTTGATGGGTTAGGGAACCTTCATGCGAACCAAATACCTAACTAAATGTTTCAAACCACTGCTGAATCAGATGACAAGGGTTTGGATCTAGTAAAACTAGTTAAAGCCGCCCCACCCCTCTCCAGTGATCTATTACTGATCGTTCCAAGGCGGTATTTCTGTTGTGGTTCCTCAATGTTACATGTTCTAATGCCCGCTTGTTTGTGGTCTCCTAACAATATGGTCGCCTGTATAGCTGCTCACTCTCCATTTTTGTTTTGTTTTGTAATGTAAAATAGAAAATAGGTTAAAAATACGTTATTGCTATTTTTAATTGGGTTAGCTGAATGACCATCTGTTTGGGAAAGATCTGTTCATTTCGGTTAACCATGCGAGTCTTTCGTGAACCTTTGTCAATTTATGTATACATTGTCCCCTTTGGATTTGAGGGAAGGACAGCGAATCTGATTGTATTAATTCCTAATTATTGCCTATCTTTTTTTTCTTTTCTTCCCCTGAAAGTGTCTCAATTCACCTTAAAACTTATTGTCAGTCATACACTTTTTTTAGCAGATATTGATGAACGCATTAAACATAACTGTAATAGCTATGCATTAATATGCGTTTAACTATATATTCAATATTTAAATTAACTTTACAAGTCCTAGTTGCTTTTAACTAGCAAATATAAGAAATGGCTTGTATCTCATGAATAATTATGAGTTTTAGAGAAAGAACAGGAATATATGCTTATAACCAATATTTATTTGAGCCGCGACACAAGAAAACCAACAAAGTGGTTGTGCGCTCAGCGTAGACTCAGATCAGTCTGGGTATATGCCCAGTCTGATCAGAGTCGTCGCTGTCCGCATGTAGGTAGCTTAGACGCTTAGCTACCCTTTAAGCGCTTAGCGAAGAGTCTGATCAGACTGGGAGGATGCCCAGACTGATCTGAATCTCACTGGGCGCACGACCACTTTGTTGGTTTTCTCGTTTCGTGGCTCATTTGTCAGTGGTGGTAAATTAATCACCTTAGAGAGCAAGGAATATTTAGGAATATTAGCCATTTACACCTTTGTTTCAGATTGTAACAAAGTAACGCCTAGGGTAACACGTTTCGAGTGCTAGGAGTTGATTGCACCAGATGATCGCTCTGTACTTGCGCTTATAATAGCCGAAACTTCGAAGTATGGCCCATATTCCTTCTTGCGAATGTGTTCGCTGCTCTTGAATAAACTCTTTAAGATTTAATTCAGTACACATCCTTGCTGAGCATCTGAGAGACACTGTACACAGTGTTCATACCTCTAACTAAGTGCTTAATTAGCCGAACCTTCGAAGTATGGCTCATTTTTCCTCTTTTGAATGTGTTCTCTGCTCTTGAGAAAACTTTTAGATTTTGATTGAATGTTGAAATCATGATCATAAATGATATCAATACTACTAATTGTAATGCCACTGTCACGCATCTCATATTAGCAAATTATTAGCTCACCTGAGCCGAAGGCTCACAGGTGAGCTTATAGTATAGGCAGGCATCCGTCGTCCGTCGTCCGTCGTCCGTCCGTCAACATTTTCAAACGACATTTCCTCTGAAACTACAACGTCCATTATAACCAAATTTCATATATAGCATCTATAGGCAGGAAGAACCAATAATACTGTTTTTTTTTTTTATCCAAATCGCTTTGGAACTTTGGTTGCTATGGCAACTTAAATTTTTCATTAACTTATATGGGAAAAATTGAAAATTTGCATTTATTGCTATGTCACTGCAGATATTTTGACAACACTTTTACAGAAATGTTCCTTGATTAGTCCTCCATCAACCATATGAAATTTATGTCAATTGCACAATTTGGCTGGTTGCCATGGCAACCGAATGGTTAAAAATTGAAAAAAATATTAAAAAATCATCTCCTCAGAAACTGTGGAACCAATAAAGCTCAAACTTCACAGAAAGGATTTTGGTACCAACCTCTATAAAAGAACTGTTTTTCTTGGCAATTGCTCTAGCAGTTTGGTTGCTATGGGAACTTAAAGTTGCCATTGACTTATAATGGCAAAATAGAAAATTTGCATTAATTGCTATGTCACTGCAGATATTTTGACAAAACTTTTATAGAAATGTTCCTAGAGTAGTCTTCTATCAACCACATGATAGTGTAAATTGCACAATTTGGCTGGTTGCCATTGCATCCGAATGGTTAAAAATAGAAATAATATTAAAAAATCATCTCCTCAGAAACCATGCAACCAAAAAAGCTCAAACTTCACAGAGAGGATCTGGGTACTAGCCTCTGTAAAAGTACTGTTTTTCTTGGCAATTGCTTAAGCAGTTTGGTTGCTATGGCAACTTAAAATTGTCATTGACTTATAATGGCAAAATGGAAAATTTGCATTTATTGCTATGTCACTGCAGATATTTTGACTTAACTTTCATAGAAATGTCCCTTGAGTATTCCCCAACCAGCAGTATTAAATTACGGCAAATTGCACAATTTGGCTGGTTGCCATTGCAACCGAATAGTTAAAAATAGAAAATATTAAAAAATCATCTCCCTAGAAACTGTTAGGCCAATAAAGCTCAAACTTTACAGAAATGGTCTTAGTACTAGCCTTTATGGAATTACCGTTTTTCATGGCAATTGCTCCAGCAGTTTGGTTGCTATGGCAACTTATAATTTCCATTGACTTATTATGGGAAAAATGGAAATTGGCAATTCAAGCTATATCACTGCAGTTATTTGGATTTTTATTCTACAAAAATGTTTCTTGGGTAGTCCTCTATGATTTATTTGAATTTTGATCAAATCGCTGTATTTGGTTGGTTGCCATGGAAAAATATAGGGTAAATTTTAGAAAAAAAATATTCAAAACTCTTTGCCTCAAAAGGCATAAGGGATACGAAGCTGTGCTTTGCATACATGTAAATGACATTAACTTCTACATAAGTTATGTTTTTTCAATCAATCCCATAAGAACTCTGGTTGCTATGGCAACTTATAGTTTCCATTGACTTATAATGGGGAAAGTGAAAATTGGCAATTTTTGCTGACTCACTCCAGTTATTTAGATTTTGTTTCTACAAAAATGTTCTTTGAGTAGTTCTCTATAATTCATATATTGTTCAAATCGCTGAATTTGATTGGTCGCCATGGCAAAATAAAGCGTAAATTTTTGAAAAAAATATTACAAAATCTTCTCCTCAGAAGACATAATAGGAATGAAGCTGATACTTTGCATACATGTTAATGACATTAGCTTCTACCTAAATTGTGTTTTACTTTCCCGTTGCTCATGTGAATTTGTTGCTATGGCAACTTAGAGTTTCCATAGACTCACAATGGGGAAATTGGAAATATTGCATATGTTTCTGCGTTACTGCAGATATTTTGACAAAAGCTTTAAAGAAATGTTCCTAGAGTAGTCCTCTACCAGCCATATGAATTTTGCCTATATCCCTGATTTTGATTGGTTGCCATTGCAACCGAAAGCCCAAGTTTTTATAGTATTATATTTATGCCAAATATCTTTTTCTCAGAAGCCAGAAAGGTGGATAAAGCTGAATCTTTTTTGCCTAAATGTTTATGATATTATCCTGTACATAAATGGTGTGTTTTATTGCTGTTGTACATGTGGTATTGTTGCTGTAGCAACTTAAAGTTTTTTTTAACATAATCTCAGTGCTCAGGTGAGCGATATAGGATCATGGGTCCTCTGGTTTATCTTTCTAATGGTACGTCCTACAAGGCAAAGTACTCTCCTGGATTTTACTTTTTGATAAAATGTTATAGTTTCACTTTGGGTGGGTTGGATTTGTCACAGATGCCTTTCCTGTGTATTGTATCACCTTCTCGCACGTCGAACAAGAAAATCTCTCTCTAGAGCATTGTGGTATTTTTCTGTTGTCTCAAACATAGGCTGTGGCACCTGATGCATCAGCTCCTGATTATCGCTAACAGAGAATTTAATTATTTGAGAATATATTATAGTAACTGTTTTAGAAAATCATACTTTTCTATTGTATGAATTTCAGATGGCATCCCACTTATAATTCGAGAGGAGCATGGCATACACCGTATGCCATGCTCCGCTCAAATTTAAGTTCGATGACGCCTTAGATATGTTACCATAGCAACTATAGAATAACCAACTGTTGTGCTAAGTACTTTGGCTGATTGACGTCAAGATGGTGTCACTTAGACAACTACATAAACCCATAGTTTCTTTGTCAATAGGTATATGGCGGCATTTGTTCTTGAGCATGGCAACCTGTGTATGCCATGCTCAGCTAATTTTTCAATGACAACAGAAATTTCAGATTTTCTCACAAATAATTATGTACAAGTCATGTCACTCGGTGTTTGCTTAGCTTTTCACTCCGAAAACTGCCCCAATCTGTTGGTGTGTGTAATAATAATAATGATGATAATAATAATAACAAAAAAAAATGCCGAATACGCGGACGCCAACAATATGACGGCAACGGTAGCTCTCCCTATATTTTGTACGACAATCACTTGTAAGGTCAATGGGTAACATTATTTAACAGTCTGACAGTTATTTCATCTCGATAGCATACGGTGTCAGCTGGATAAAGAGCTATTAACACAGAATACCGATTTTCCGAGAATATTCTGATGATTCCATCTTTGTTTACTGTAACGTTTCCCGGTTTATATTTCGCTCAATCAGTTATAGTCATTAATTCTGACTTGTAATTTGGCGGCTTAGAGAACAGCAATATTTGTATGCTGATAGCTGCCCTAATTCTGACAACTTATAATAGAGTTTTTCATACCGACACTTTAATAGATTTGTAGCCTCTGTATATTTAAGTGTGGAATCTGTTTGGCGCAATAAACAAGCATAATTTAATATTGGCTTTACAGCGTAAATCAAGGACAAGTAGTTTATAGAGTTTTATTATTTCTTGAAGACTCTTCCTTCTGTGTATATAACGCTTTCTGCATTCGTTTACTCGAGTACTATGTCGGCTGAACTGGAGGTTAAGGTGAATGGGGAAAAGGATATGGAAAAATAAAAAGATAGGCAATCCTCAGGAATTAATAATTCCGTCATCAAAACCGAACAAAAAAGAGGCACACACACACACACACACACACACACACACACACACACACACACACACACACACACTTTTTTTTCATTTTTGCTTCCCTTCTAAATGGGAATCAACTCTTTAGGAAAAAAGTTTGCTGCTTAGCAGCAAAAATTCTTTTTTTCAATAAATCTCATTTTGGAAAACCTATGTCGTCTACGGAAACAGGAAGACACAAAAATTGTTCCACGTAGTTTACAAAATGGCGGACAACATTACAGTGTGTAAGTCTGTTGTAGCTTGAGCTGCCCTGGAAAAGTCACATTCATAAAGCTCCACCCAAGACACGGAAAGCACACCCAAGACACGGAAAGCAACACGGAAAGCACACCAAAGACACGGAAAGATAACATGAGAAACACATCTCTTATCCCTTAACTAACTTCTGAAATTCCTTATTAGCAATTTGAATCTCGGGAGCTATTTAAAATTGATTAATGCTCTGTCCACTAGCACTGAGGTAATGACTTTATTAGATCGTGGGCCACTTGGAATTATGTCATTTTCAAGATGGCCGCCGCAAAAACAAAATGTCCGCCATTTTTATGTACTTTTCAACACATTATTTAAGGTAATAGTCCAGAGGCCCGTTGGCATGGATGTTTATTTTATGCCCTGATTATAGTCACTTAGAGCATTGACTTAGAGAGTTGCAAAATGGTTGTTGCCAGTGTTTCTTTCAACACTTTACCGAAAAATGGCCAAAGTGGTGGGTGGGGTAACACTGGTCCATTACAGCACATAAATGCAATAAACGCAATGTAGAAAATACTTTGTGTCATAAATATCCCTTTTTAAATGTTCTAATACATAAAAAGCAATCTGAAGTCTGCAAATGATGACCAAAAAGCATGATATATTTGTAACGTATATAACTGTAACTAAAATACAAATAATCAATAAGAAACAGACCAAACGGTGGAATGAAATTTTTACATGTGGTCCTAAATTAGCATAATCTATCGCTTTTATTTGACTCATGCTCATCTCAACTTTGACAGAATTCCTTGATATATGTTGAATCAGTTAGGTTGCAGTTAGTAGTGGCAATATCAGTTGAAGACAGAATGTAACTTATTTCTTATGAATTCCTGAAACACTGGTGATAAGGTATAATTAGCTGTAGTCTGTATTATGTCTTAAATTGAAAAAGTGTACAAGTACGCAATGTAAAATGTTATTCTTATATTCATTAGACAATAATAATTTTTAGGTTGTATCTGAAAGGCACCCAAACAGTAACATTACGTAACATAATCGAAATCCGTCCCAGGAAGAATAATCCAGGGTCATATGTAATAAAAATCGAATCTTCGTGTAGAAAACAACTTCAATTTGATGTTGTTATCATAATCAGTAAAGCAGTCTTTCAGCAGCTCAAAAATGGTTGTTGCTATATCATTTTATGTGTTTTACCTAGAAACTGACCAAAGTAACGGGTGGGGTAACAGTAGCGTGTTACAGCAGCAATCTGTTACAAACGAAATATAGGGAACAATTAACGTTATAAATGTAAAGCGCAATTAAAAATGATCAATATGATTTTTTATATCTAAATAAAAGCTATATTGACATATTTAGATAAAGATAATCATCAGTCAAATAAGACCAGTAACGTACATAACCGTGACTAAAACACAATTAACATACATGAATCGCTAGAATGAATTTTATATGATTGGTCCTTAATCAACATACTCTGTCACTTCTCTTTAAACCATGCTGAAAGAAGTGCTTGCATATGTTGAATTAGTTAAGTAGCAGTTAGCTGTGGCATTGCCAGCTGAAGAGAAAAGTTTACTTTTCCTTAGGATTTTCCCCAAAACAGTTACTGACGAAAATATCTAACTGTAGATGATATAGCCTTTCAGTGTAACTGTTTATGTCTTAAGTTTACACATGTGAAGCAGCCATGAAGAAACACCATTGTTTGTGCCTCCAAGTCTGATAATATGGGATTATCCTGTATTTGAAAGGCATTGTAACAGTAACATTACTGTACATATCTGTAATGTATTAGGAATAAGTTTTTTTTTTATTTGAGTAAGTTGTTTTCAAAGGTTCAATTCTTGGATGCCAGAAAGCATTTAACTTACCATTGATATTAAGACAGCAAATATTTACTTTTTATACACTCACATGAACTCAACATGAACATCTGAAGCATTTAGAATTTTCTTAACATTTTTGACTTACAGCAACACCACAAAACGCATCACTTAAAATCTTGGGGGACCAGTATAATATGTATAAGTTGACCTAACTGATCCATGTTTAGGGTTAGAATTATCATAGGGGAGATACCAGATACCTGTTTCCCTACCTATGCTGTCTACCGAGGCAATCAGGTAACCTACATGCAAAAAGTGGCTGTCAGCTGAGGCAACTGATAAAGTATCGGCTCACTTGATAGTTATTATCATCGTGCTTGAATGTAATCAACGTTACCTTTTTGTGTTGCTTCCATCTGTTACTGCACCATATTATCACTATGTCAATTAAGTAATGGAAAATGATATACTTTAAGAGACACATATAAAGCGTCTTTTCATGAGTCGGTTCATGACGTGTATCTCTCATTGTAACATTACCAAGATATATTGGTCAGATAATTCTGTACAGTCCCTGTTTGTGTTCTGATACATTATTATCAATACATTAAGTGTTACGAAAGACAAATGTAGTTTTGATCATTCGACTTTTAATATGTATGCTTCTTCTATCATTGTATTGATATAAATGGTATCAGAAAGCTGCAATTTCTTACTGTATATGAACTCATTCAGAAAAGCGGTAAGACTTCATTCATAAGCAGTTAACCCGTGTAATTATTGCTAGACAATAATTATTAATAATACAAATTATAGTAATATCTTCAAAGTCAAGGAGGTCATCTGAAAATAGATATATCAAGGTTTGTCCTTGACATGAATAGTATGCATTACCTTATCATTTGCTAATTTTTAATTCAGAACTAATGTATTACTGTTTAAGCTTATGAGATATGAGGAACTTATAAATTACCCAGTAACTGGTTGTATACGTTATTCGATCTGTTTTCCTTCTCTTTGTTTTGTTACCGTACTGCAAAGTGAAACTACAGGTCATTACATTCTTTAGGACATCTGGTATTTGCCCAGAAATATCCCACATCAAATATGCTGTCGTTTTGCGTAGCCACTTAATTTTGAGGCTTAGAATTCTGTAGAACTCGGTCCCTTAAAACGTAAAATATTCGTCAAATTAAAAGTTAAGTCCTAATGCTGGTTCCATGCTAAATCCTAGTATGTTTTCTAGTCTAATTGACTTGACTCCTAAATTGTTTTAAACGCTTTTATCGTTTTTACCCTTTTTGATAAATGCTAGTAGAAAGAGCACATCTGGTCATCAAATTACCTTACATAGGGTTTCCCGGCCTAATCCAAGGTTATCAAAAAACTACCGAGATCACAGCTTGAGGTAAACTAACAAACCACACCTACCCCACTTAATACCTGTTAAGTGGGGTTAGTCTGGCAGACATTCCTAAGACTTAACATGAGAACATGAATCATGCACGACCAAAGTAAAACAGGCACAGTCTAACATGTCGGTTCGCTATCGTGACTTGTGAATGTATACTCTACTGTTTATATGACTTGACCGAGCTTACCGTGGCCTTCTTTTGCTCCAGTGCTCCAGTGGTGTTGCTGACGCCCCAGGGATCTCCAGGTGTCTCAACACGTTTCGGCTGTCGAGTCCTCATCCTTGCTTCATCACGGTCTTTTCTTGATTTTAATTGTTGACCGTGATGACCCGCTGATGAGTTATGGGACCTCCATACGAACCGAACTACCAACTAATTGTGTGCACCGCGGCGTAGGGTGAGGGTGAAGGTTTGGGCCCAGTAAAACCGGTTTAAACCCCCGGTAGTTATTACTGACCGTCCCAAGGCGGTACTTTCGTTGCGGTTGCATTTGTTTTATGTTCGGTGCTGTTTAATTTATTGTGTTCTCATTTTAACCCTTCTATAATAAAAATAGAAAATAGGTAAAAATAATTGTTTAAAGTTTTTCTTATAATTTGCTTAGTCTGTTGTAACCCTTCTGTTGGTCTAAATTATTCAGTTCAATAAAGATAGCTGAGTTGCCACCTATTTGGGAAAGAGCTGCTGACTCGGCTTATTACTTGTAATTTATTGTTTGTTGGGATGTCTTTGTCAATCTTTC
Organism: Ctena decussata; assembly: GCA_963989385.1. Lineage (NCBI taxonomy): Eukaryota > Metazoa > Mollusca > Bivalvia > Lucinida > Lucinidae > Ctena > Ctena decussata. The sequence goes on from OZ022501.1 coordinate 92,591,556, forward strand.
CCTTTGATGTTGGGGATAGGGTTTGGGATCTGATTCAGTCAGTTCCTGAGGTGTGGTTACTCTTTAAATTTACCAACGCTGTTTATTGCTGTTTAGCGGTAGCATTCAGATACTAAACTGGTTTTGCTTTATTAAAAAATCAGCATGTGGTCACGTATGCTACTTAATTTAGTAAACCAATAAAGGACATAGAATGAATGATTTTGTCCTTATTCTTTAAGAAAGGTAGGTGCAATGTTTGCAGATATATGCAGTATGTTAAACTAGCGCACTTCTAATTTTAATTACATGTACTATTGTAAAGTGTTATCAGTTAGTTTTAAGTTTATTTTTGTTAATAGTTACAAGGAGAAATTAATAGGATGCAACTAAGGGGGCACAAAACGTAGAACGACGCCTTGGGCCAGTTACGACTTCACACAGACGGGATCCTGAGGTAAACCGAAAGACTTGTTGAACTACTGCATGGTTACTCATATTTTGTCCAGAAAACAAAATTGGGTCATCTAGTATGATATAAATCATTCATGACAGAGATGTAAAGTGTTTCAGAAAGTCTTACTGTATTCCAACACTAGTTCTCATGAGTGATAAATCTTGCCAAATTTGACAAGTAAATAATATTTACTTGTCAAATTTGGCACATTTATCATGTGTTAAGAAGAAATGTCAATGGCTTGTTAGTTGTTTTTTTGCACAAAAACGCAAGGTTGCGTGAGGTCGCGTGGAAAGTGGATTGGTCTGGTAAAGCGGATTGGTCTGGTAAGCAGTATGTTGGATCCGAAAGGTTTTCATTTTGTTGCTTTACCATTTGGTGGCTTTACCAGAAAAGTAACCAAGCCATAGGAAAGGAGTAGGGATCAAAAGATTTTCTACGTCACACAAAGTAAAAACATCCCAGTAAATAAAACGTCGCGTTTCGGTGTAAGTGTTGCTTTTTTATTATTATTATCATTATTTTTTTTTGTTTGTTTGTTTATTCTTCTTCTTCCTAGAGAACTTCTTTATATTTCCGAAAGCATTCTTACGGAATATATACTTATGCTGACAAAACAGCTACCCAAATGCTTCGAATCACTACAGAAGCAGAGGGCGAGAGTTTGGATCCAGTGAAACTAGTTTAAGCCAAAACTAGTTTAAGCCTCCCAGTAATCTATTTCCAAGGCGGTACTTCTGCTGTGGCTCCTCAATGTTACACGCTCTTATGTCCGCGATTCTATGGTCGTGAGCAATGCAATATGATCACCTGAATATCTGCCCATTCTGCTTTCTATTTTGTCTTGTTTTGTAATTTAAAAATAGAAAACAGGCAAAAATAGATGTTGCTGCTATTTATAATTAGGGTAGCTGAATGAGAAGCTGTTCATTCGGTTTACTGTGCGTGTCTTTTCTGAACGCTTGTCAGTTTGCGTGTGTCCTTTCTCTTTTGTTTTTGAGGGCAGCTTTTGGGATTTCATTGTATTACTTCCTGATCATAGCCTAACTTTTTACTCCGTAAATACATCTAGATGGTACTTTTGCTTCTTTTACTAAGAGCTCAGAAGTCCTAGTGTTTTCCCCGCCCCCATTTCCCCCTCACACTCCCATTTTCGAAATATTCACGGGGATTAAAAACAGCAATGCCTATTTTCCCTTTCGAATATTGGGGGATAATTAAATATAAACAGTCTACTAGATAAGATACAATCTTACAAGACGGACACGGTGCCAGGAGGTTCTAGTTTTGGATTCGTTCCCTTGATCCTTCTGGAGAATATCTATATGACAATACAACAAACAGCTAAGACTTTCTTCATAAATACTTATAAAGCACTTTCTGCGTTTCGTCTCATAAGACTACGACAGTTTCACTTAAATTCGTGATAACCTACTCCGAGGATGTTAATCAATTGTTTCAACATTTGAAAATTTAAGAAGGCTGGGTTCCGTTTTGCGATTTACTGTCCTATTCAGTTATCTGGCGAATCAGATGAGACTTTTAAACCAAGGTCCCGTCTCCATATAACGTGTGTGTTGATGGGACCTTAAGACCGAGCTTACTCACTCTCTCACTTTGAGTGCTGATAATAAAAATAAACAATTGCTTAGAAAGTCAATACAAATTGCTTATTCCTGTTTCATAAGCAGTTAATTTTATAATTATAATTTTGTATCTAACGCAGATATATGTAATGCAGATACGAACGTGTGTAATACTAAAAGATTTCAAGAAAGATAAATCTATACAAGTTAAGTTCCTTGGAAAAGTGTAAACAAATCAAAGCCTCAGTCTGCCTGGGCGCTTTCGCTTGCAACCAAACGAGCGCCTTTCGGCGTTCATTGTCTTTGAATAAAGACACCAAAAATGTAAGGAAAAATAAGATTTTCTTTTTTTCTGAAGCAAGTACGCCAATAATGAAACTGTAAATTTCTTAGTGTGTTTGTTTCACACACGCTTTGCAACAGTGTAATTCGGTTTTATTTAGCTATGTAAAAGTGCTGACATGTAAATTTCCCAGGAGACTGCACGACGAACATTACCATAGCAACCCTAAATATTTTGAAACCAGACTAATTTGATTATCAAAAAAAGTAACAAGTTAATTTTGCTAATGTACTGTCTGTCGTAAACTTTTGCTGGAAATTAGGGCAGACCCTGATCTGACTACTCCTCGGAGTAGTCTGATCAGGTTCTGCTCTGCTTGCTTTGGCACGTGTGTCCCACGTGTGCTATTTAGAGTAATCGCGGTATAAAGGACCACTATTGCACCAGTTTCACAAGATGTAATTTTTAAACCCAATAACTCTGCATTTAGCAATGGTTACGATATCAAACTACAGTCAAGGGTAAAAAGTAAATCTACAAAATTGATTGTGCCATAGACGTCAGAGCATTTCCATGTTTACTGGAGATTACTGTTTTTGCTCTTCTATCCCACGTATAACAATTATTTTGCTACTAGAAGAAAGTTAAATGAATAAGATAAGCAATATACTTAAACAGCCTCACTTCGGATATTTAGTCATTTTTTTTCTTGACGCCGCTATTGACGGTAATTGAAACATGTTGTTTTCAAAATTCATGCTAAGTTCTACAAACTGTATCTTGACAAAGGGGGAACGTAGTAGTTGTTTTCTGATTGTTCCAGTTAAACTGCCAAAATTAATGTTCTTGTAAACATGTAAATGCACTAAAGTCTTTGGGAAAGTATTGTTGAGGATTCACTTTTGGTCCTTGAATGTAGTAAACACATCAGAACATGGGATCTTGTTTACTACTTGGTGAAACGCTTCTTAACCATAATACGTTACAAGCTTATTGCTGAGGTTTTTTGTTTCCAAATGACTTGCTCAGTTTGAAATGAGAAAGAGGCCCATCTCTGTGACATTGTGACGCAGGATAGATGGATTGATAACATGTGGCTGTACTAGCCAATTCAACATTATTTCGTCCATATCTTGTCAATGGAAGTGTAGAAAATATGTATCATGCCCTGAATGTGTGTGTCTTTCAAATCGAAAAATGTAAAAAGATAGGTAATTATCAGAAACTAATACAATCAGATCTCATATCCCGCCCTCAAAACCAAAAGGGAAAGCAAATCATTTTCTGAAAACATGTATCTTGCGTAGACTGGTTTTGGCATAAACTATTCAATTTTACAACTTGTAAATGTTTTCCAATAGGGAAAGAAATAAGCAATTTAAATAGAGTGAAACTAGACTTTGCTTATTCAGTTTTAATTGCTAGATAGCCAGTTTCAGTTTTTAAGCGTCTAAAACATCTGTCCGCTTCGCAGCTGCACATACTGGCCTAGGAATGAGAAGTATTCGTATGTTTTAATATGGTTGTATCATGATACAGATAGTTTGAAAGCTAAAAATGGTAATTCGTCAGTCAGACTAAGGCATCGTGCCTATTAATAATCTCTAGACTTCTGACGATGACACGTTAAGTGCCTGACAATACTCATAAACGTATATTTCGAGGGACCAAAAAGCATGTTGTTGAATTAAGTAAAGCAGATATAAGTAGTTCACTGCGTTCAGTCAGCTATCGATTTCTCAAAGTGAAGTTTGCCTAAAACTACTGATATCTCAAAGTAAATTTTCTGGCTCCAGAAAATTAATATATACAAGACGGGTTTTTGAGTTATCAATGTTTGAGATAACGAGAGTGGACTGTATTTATCACGTTTGTTAGGTCTAATGCTTGGCCCCAAGATTTTGCTGAAAAATAAAATACAGTAATGCTGGGCATACTATAAAATGTGCAAGGACTGATTGTACTATGTTTGGAATGTTAATTTTTCCAATGATATGTTTTTTTTTACTAAATATAGATAGTACAGGTGTAATTTTTTTGCACAAGTATGCCTGTCTCTGCATCTTCAACAATTTCCAGAAGCACACAACGATTCCTGATCATCCATCGCCCTTATTAAAAAATAAAACACGTCGTGTAAACAAGTCCTTTCACAATTTTAGTACATTAATTGAAATTTGGCAAAGCTTTTACAGCATTTTGAAGCCTTTCAGATGTTTGTTTTGAGATTTGACAGTTTAACTGTTGTAATTACACATACAGAGCGGCATGGTTGTACAAACAGCTCCTGTCAAAGGTTTCAGTCAATTAAATCAGAACTTTGCACAGATGCATCAGACAACTGCAGCTGTGATTTGTCATGTTTGGAAATTAATATAATTTTGACGATAAAACGGTCTGTTGAACGTGAACAGTATTTAGTGGTTATTCAGCAATGTCTGCTGGCAAGATTTTATAATCAACTCTAACTAGAGTTTTAGCTAGTTAGCTACAAACTTTGCACAGAGTTTAAATACATATCGAACATGTGCTTATGTACTTTCGAATCGTAAAATACAAAATGTTTGAAAATATCACGGTTGTTTCATATTATAAAATAACATAAAAATAAAAGTAATACGCCAGACGTTACATATTGTTTAGAACCAATCATTGCAAAGTAGACAGACGACGATGGAACTCTGAGTTTCTTGTGCCTGCTATATTTGGAATATTTGATATGATTTAATTCGAAGTATTTGGTATAAAATAAATCAACTAAATTAAATAACAGCCGAGGTTTCGGATGTTAATAACAGTCTGAAAGACATCTGCCAGGAAATATATGATTATATCAAACGCATTACATTGCATTGATCAGTAAAGGGATGGGACACAAAAGCAAGTAGGAAAATTCTCAGGAACTGAGAAAATTCGTCCCAGATGCCACCAAAGACACCATGTGGGAAAAAGACAACACACAATCAGAAACGCCAAAGACATCAGTTGCAGCCAGGTGAACAGCGATTTCCCGTGTAGGTTGTCACCGGGCTAGCCTTAACATCACACACAATATATCAATAACAGACAGAGCAAGAAACAACACATGAAACAACCCCAAGATAACCAAAACAAAAGTGCCGCCTTGGGACGGTCAGTAATGAAATAACTTTGGGGAGGGGGGTGGAAGAGAAGGGGCTTGACCGGTCTGCGGTCGCGACCAAACGGTCTTTTGTTAGAAATAAAGAAAATTAAGATATCGGTTCTCCAAGAACGTTAATTTAGAAAGAAATTATTGGTGTCTTGAAAATCGACACTAATCTGCTAGATCATGAATATATTAAACCCCGCGTTTGGCTTGACCTCTCTTCTGAACACTGCAACTTTAGAAGATAAAATGAAGACAGAAAACGGTATATACATAAAAGCTTATTAAAAAAGATGTCCTGCATGTATCATCAACAATTCGAAAAGGACAAAGACAGGAAAGCAATACAAGAAAACAGAGAGAAAGAAAAATGTTGAAGTGACAAAATGCCACCTCTCATATACTCGTTGGCGTACAAAGCTTGAGAACACGACATCGCTACAATATCAATTAATATTATCGTAATCGTTACCATGACAGTGGATGCAAAATAAATATTACAGCCGCATGTTTTTCGGAGCATTGTTTGCATACTATATTTTAGCTGTGGATTAAGATGGGACACTGCAGAAATACTTAAACTTCGGAAAGCTTTTACTAAATATTATCGTAGACACTTTGAATTGGTTTCTAAATATAATACAGGGTTAAGGTCACTTTTGCATCAAGACCTATCGGAACCTGAATTTTATGGTGACTTAGTATATAAATTACGCAAAATCATAGGGAAAACAAATTTTCCTCATCTATTTAAGAAAATTATCATGCGATTTAAACACATTGGTTATAACATAGATGTAATGCGACAGTCTGCATGCTTAGTGATTAACCCAATCACGGTTGACAATTTTGCTGTCCTCTTTAATTGCACGCCGGTGGTCGGGGTTCAGACTCTATGATAGCCCCAACATAAAGCTATATATTAGTTGGTTGGGGCCGGATGTTTGTCTGTTCCTTGGCCCACCGGGGTTCAACTGGTGGTCTTCTTTTGCTCCAGTGTTCCAGTGGTGTTGCTGACGCCCAAGGGATCTTCAGGTGTCTCAACACGTTTTGGCTGTCGAGTCCTCATCCTTGCTTCATCATAGTCTTTTCTTGATTTTAATTGTTGGCCGTAATGACTCACTGATGAGCTAGGGGACCTCCATACGAACCGAACTACCAACTAACTGTGTGCACCGCGGCGGAGGGTGCGGATGAAGGTTTTGGCCCAGTAAAACCGGTTTAACCCCCCCCCCCCCCCCCCCAGTAGTTATTACTGACCGTCCCAAGGCGGTACTAACCCCTCAGTAGTTATTACTGTATTACAGTAGGCGGTACTTTCGTTGCGGTTGCATTTGTTTTATGTTCGGTGCTGTTTCATTTATTGTATTCTCATTTTAACCCTTCTATATTAAAAATAGAAAATAGGTAAAAATAGTTGTTAAATGTTTTTCGTATGATTTGATTAGTTTGTTGCAACCATTCTGTTGGTCTAAATTATTTAGTTCAGCAAAGATAGCTGAGTTGCCACCTATTTGGGAAAGAGCTGCTGACTCGGCTTATCACTTGTAATTTATTGTTTGTTGGGATGTCTTTGTCAATCTTTCCCTTTGATGTTGGGGATAGGGTTTGGGATCTGATTCAGTCAGCTCCTGAAGTGAAATTACTCTTTAAATTTAAATGTACAATCGATTCCACATACATCTGCTCTGGGTAGTTATTGTTTTTTTTTTTTAATTGATGCCCCTGAGATGTATTTGTTCACGGCTCTAAAGTGTATGGATTCACTGCCATGGTTCCTTTACGCCGTGTTATTAGCGGCAGACCGCTTTTGTGTCTGTTGGCGTTCGGGGGAGGCGAACCCCCTAAAAATGAGGCCTACTCTTAAAGGTACGAACCGTAAATTTCTTCCTTTTAGGGCTTAACCCTGGTGCAAAGGAAAGCCAAAATGAAAACGACATATTTGCTTACTGTTAAACACTTAATATCTACGGTATCAAAATTCGCGGTTATAAAGAATGTGACATATCGGCATAGTTTGTCTCTGGCGTTCATCATATACCATGGCTAAAGAAAATTTGACGTTAATTTGTAACTTTTTCGTTTAACTTCGTAAGGGACCGACCATTTGATAAATGTGTAACTTTTTCGTTTTACTTCGTTAGGGACCGACCATTTGATATTCTGGGAGGAAGTGTGTGTGTGTGTGTGTGTGTGGGGGGGGGGGCTGATATATTTTTCCGAAAAATCCTCTGTCTTTGGATATGCAAGAAAAAAATAACTAGTAAGAGGATTTATATTTTTTTTTTCAAAATTAGCGAAAAAAACCTGGCTCCACCAAGAAGTTAGTAAAAGTATTGTCTGCAGATAATTCCATTTGAATTAAGTTTTCAAAATGTTGCTAGCATAGCCCCCACCCCACCCCCCCACCCCCACCTATTTAAAGTAATGCTTTAATGTTATTTACAGTTGTTTTACACCAGCAGCATCGCATGCACATACACTTTCAAACATCTTATACAACATTTACATATATGTATTATTGATCAGCCGCATAACTGAATAAATGTTTCCATTGAAATTGAGTTGCAAAAAAGTCACTTGCTTATGAGAGACAAAGTCATTATGGCAATAACGGCCACTTTAACAGCAGTAATCAGGTATCAAGCATCCCTAAATATCATTTTTTATGCCTCCATAAAATTTCTGTAAAATCACAGAGACAAATTCCTAAAAAGGCCCTTATTTTTTCATCATCCCAAATTTTTCTCAGTTTCCAGTCTTTATGCCATTAAAATTGGGAAATTGCTTTGTCTTCTGGGGGCGTTGCCCCCCTCCCCCCGACCCAGGACCCCCTTTTTTCTCTTTTAAGCTTAGATATTTTGCCATGAGCTAACTGGCTTGCATTCACTTTTCAAAACTTTCAAAGCGCAATATGCATCTGATTTTGCTAGAAAGCCATTAAATTCCTATCATAAGCCCTAAAATTTTGCAAAAATATCTCTATTTTTTGCCAAAATAGCCCTAATTTTAGCCCTATTTTTTGCCAAGTAATGCTTGCAAGCCTGTATTCTCATACAGGGATGTTTGCATCTGGACAATGGATTAAGAGAGTACCATGCTTTAGGAACTGGTTTGCAAAAGCAAGCTGAACCATGTCATTTGCCTGCATGTTCTTTATGTGAAAAACAAGGTGTGAAATTTCTGATGTTGGTAGAATGAAGAATAATAATTTGCGTGTGTAAAGGTCAAATAAATTAGAATCTGATAGTTTAGTTTATAAAATTAAAACAAAAATGTTCAAATTAGTTTGATAAAAAAAATAAATTATCCCATTCAAGATTGCAAAAAAGAACTTGTTTTCAGAGGCCAGTGAAAGAAAATCCCGTCTCCATCAAAAATGCCAGTCCTTCACCCCCCGCCCGACCCCCCCCCCCACACACACAGAATATCAAATGGTCGGTCCCTTATGAAACTACATGTTTTGACATCAATTAGAATTGCCTCTTCGATTCTTATGCGATGTCACAATATATCGTTCAATCCGATGGTGTAGGAAATATTTCAAATACATATACTATGCTGTTTGTATGTAAATATATGAAAATCTATTTGAGTGCCCTTTGCCTTAAAGACAAATATTCTTGTTAATTGGGTGCCATAATCATATTAAGCAACAGTCCAATGGCACTGCCATTTCATCGAAGGAAATACCCCATCACACATAGGTAATGATAAAAGAGGCCATAATACAGCCAACAACTAGGGTTGTGTTCTGTTTAACAGAAAATAAATGTCTTTTACCGCAAATATCGCCAAAATAGAGTAACCGCCAAATATAGGTGTTTTACTGTACCCTGCAAAATATACTCATTCCTCTTCTGAATATAGTAACACTATAGATGAAGCCCTGCCGATACAAGGCACCGAGAATAGACATGTGAGGTAAAGACAAACTCTCGTTGCGGTTGCATTTGTTTTATGTTCGGTGCTGTTTAACTTGTTGTGTTTTCATTTTAACCCTTCTATAATAAAAAATAGAAAATAGGTAAAAATAGTTGTTAAGAGTTTTTCGTATAATTTGTTTAGTCTGCTGTATGGTACACCGCGGCGGAGGGTGAGAGTGAGGGCTCAGTAAAACCGGTTTAAACCCCCCCCCCCCAGTAGTAATTACTGACCGTCCCAAGGCGGTACTTTCGTTGTGGTTGCATTTGTTTTATGTTCGGTGCTGTTTAACATATTGTGTTTTCATTTTAACCCTTCTGTTGGTCAAAATTATTTAGTTCAGTAAAGATAGCTGAGTTGTTACCTATTTGGGAAAGAGCTGCTGACTCGGCTTATCACATGTAATTTATTGTTTGTTGGGATGTCTTAGTCAATTTTTCCCTTTGATGTTGGGGATGGGGTTTGGGATCTGATTCAGTCAGTTCCTGAGGTGTATTTACTCTAAGGCTTTAAATTTCAATATTTGGGGCCACATCACGTGACTCCAAACAATAGCATTGGTGACAAGCAAATGCTCCGATCAAACTGCACTCATGTGCACCCTTTAGACGCGGTCTAAACGGTAAGGCACATTGCAACATTGCTACATTCTTGGAAATCACATAATGCGGCTCAAAATTTTGTCATTATACATAAATGGGTTTGTAGAATGTATCAGTAGACTTTAGTTGTGTTTAACTGACAATCAGTTATAGTCTCTTAATAACAATATCATAAACAAACAGAACAAAGTTCAGCATCAGCCTGATAAGAACAGTCTTTGCATGGATTCGGTATTGTCAACACACAATGCAACGCATGTATACTTAAAATACAAAGAAGCGATTGCACAGTTTTCACGGGGTCTCTTCTTCGACAAGTTCAAAATAAATGACATAGTTTCAAGACGGTCATTGACCCGCACCATCCCGCTCGTCTTAGTCCATTTTGAACGATACAAAATAATTCGGTGAATCGTCATAGAAATGATCAATTGTAAGCCTTACTATGCATATCGGTATTTAGCAGTTTGGCAGATCTTTTATCTCAGTGTCTTATTTTGTCAGCTGATAAACGAGATATTAACACAAAATACAGATTTTCAGGGAATTTTCAATTAATTCCATCTTTGTTTATTGTAACATTTCCGCGTTTATTTGTCTCTCAATCAATTTTAGTCATTATTTCTGACTTGTAATTATGTGACCGAAGAGAACAATAAGATTTATCGGTATTCGAATGGAGAGGCTTTATAAACTGTTCTGAGAACTGCAACGTGCCAGTGTACTTTTATATATCTTATTCCTGTCGTAGTATTTTATTTCAGTTTAAGAGATTATTGAATCTCTTAAACTGAAAAAAAAAAAAAAAAAAAAACACACTACAACATAACAACGGATAACGCATAACAACGGATGGCCAAACTGCATTGTTCGTAACAATGCTTGCAATCGAAGTAAAATGTCACTGTCTGCTAGGATACCCGGTAGCTCAGCAGGTTAAACGCTGGCCCACTGATCGAGTGTTCCCGGGTTCGAGACCCGCTGGAGGCGGAAATCGTTCCAACCGTAAATAGCCTTCCATTACACAAGTAAGTGAAACCTGCACTTGTACTCATTGCTGTTTTAAAGGGGTTTTTGATTTGCATGCATTTAAAACTATATACATGTATAGCGATGAAAACTCGAAATATGTAAAGTCAAGTATGTTGTATTTCTAATACAGGGTTTATTCAAGAGGTATGGATACAAATCCTTGTTCTTTCCGCCATCTTTGCGAAGGGTACTATCTTTTAGGATCCCTTGATTACTAGGTTTTTCCAAAATTTGGTGTTGTCTTAAAGGAAAGAATTTAATATCTTTTATGATTTTCTATTGGCTCCCCTAGATTACTCGGTTTTTCCAAAATGCGGTGTAGTCTTAAAGGAAAGAATTTGCTACTGCATATGATGGAAGGATGACTTGCGGTTTACGTCCTCCTCAACAGAATGTCAGTCATATCAGGACTATGGGAGGTGATAATGAAAGGTTGTGTGAAGTTGTGTCCCGTTTACAAAGATTGATAGCCTTGACACTTTCGGCATTTGGGTGGTTTATTGGCTTAAGCTAGAGCAAGGGCCTGTTGTTCTTTCAGTAAGTGCGAGATGGAGTTATCTGGAGTTTCAATCGCGTCTGTCAGTCCAAGCGTCTTCCCCCTATTTCTCTCTCTCTCTCTCTCTCTCTCTCTGAGAATCGACTAGAGAAATAGTGACGTTAAACCCGAGGTTACTCGTTCATTGAAATAGTGTCTCAAATTGACATTTAACCTCAAACAATCAACAAACCAACCCACAGGACAAGTTACGTTCCTCAAGAGCTGAACTCCAGTTAGATAATTCCTCAAGAGCTGAACTCCAGTTAGATAATTCCTCAAGAGTTGAACTCGGGTTAGACCCATTACAGAAAAGAATCACCCTAGAGTACACATGTTTATTTTATTTTTTGATGTTATTTTGGAAAATAAATCTAGACGATAAAAAACTATCTTCTGTTTAAATTGTGAAATCGACTAGCCAGTGGTATATTTTTTTTTCTGGTTTAAAAAATTGAAGCGACGGGCTCAGTCGTCATCAAATAGTAAGTTTTGTAAGTAAGTATAGCACTTAATTCGGACATGTTCGCACTGCTTACAAACCGGCCCTTTGATATTGTTGTTGTTTTCTTTGTATTTCTATTGTAGAATGAAATAAACATTTCACTCTGTCTCGTCAGAAATCAGGCTTGTTTGAAATACAAATCATCAAGACAGTGTGTTTGAAGCAATACCGCTGCTATACTGTCTTAGACGCATTGCACCTTATCTGAGTTTTAATGCATTAGAACCAAAAAGACCACATTTCAAATTGATTTAACTCGTGCAATTCATGATATTGCTTAATTCTAAGCGTGCTTAGGAAAATAAATCAAGATAATTAAATAGCAGCTGAGGTTTCGAAAAATAAACGACAGTCTAGGAGTAATAATGTTCTTTAATCTGCTATAAAATACATTAACCCCCACTTCCAAACTCAAATACGGATTAATAAATGTCTGCGGCTAGATATGTCATGCAAGAAATGCAGACTTTTCACTATATAGACAATTAAAATGTCGAGACGACAAAAGACTCCTTCAAGAATGATAACAGGTCGCGTAAAATTACAACGAAATAGATTCCTTTATGGTAAGAAAAGGCAGATACTAAATCATAGCCCTACTGAAATGCACAGTTCATACACTTCCATGAACCGTGTCATGCAAAATATGCCTGAAGGATTTGCAAGAAGCTATGTCTTAAACAAATCTGTGAATCCAAGCAGTGTCCCTAGAACATTTACTTTGTGGCTATTGATTTCTTTCGGTCCCCGAAGTTCATCACCGGCATGAGCTTTTGCTTGTCACATACGGCTTTAGTACTTTTTTGCGCGCCGCGACTGAAATTTCGCTAATGTTGCACAGCATGTGAAGTTAATGAAGACGGAAGGGGCAACTATTAACATTTGAAACTTCCCAATTTTACTTATCGGTAACATTTCAAAGATGCATATGAAATCAGCAAATCATACACTTTTCTGAGCAGCCACACAGTCTAATTGGACTTTCTCTCTCTTTCCTTTTGACATCATACAAGGGGTAACAGATTGATTGTACAGTTTGTAAAGCGAATAAATCTGTTGATCCACTCCTGAATTGTTTTCAAGTCACAGATAATTCAAGCCCTTTTCTGACCAGCCTGAGGAGAACAAAATACATTAGAAACATTGAGCGCCTGGCCGATTTCTTTGATGGGGCTCTTCATGGCCCAGTCAGTTGTTTTCCTTTGAGCTGAGTGTCCCCAGGCCGCAACTAGTCCCTAATTTTGTTTCGTCAAACGGTTGACACTTTCACGTGTTTTATTATGGTGCTGGCTGACTTGTTTTATAGGCCCGTTGCAGACATAGCATACGCCTGTTATTGGAGATGTGTTAGGACTAAATAAGAGGTTATTGGCACAATGCTAACTTTATGTAAAGTTACGAACTAATACAACAAGATCTCATTTTCCGCCCTCAAAACTTAAGGGAAGGAAATAAATACATAAACTGACAGCACTTCGAGAAATACGGGCGATGTAAGCTAAAAGAACAGCTCTTTCTCAGAGAGGTGGTCATTTACTCTTAGTAGCTTATTAGTGCTTATGATTGGCGGCTTAGCTGTTGTAGTTCTTCATCGACAGACTGAGTGTCTGTAACCAAGTAAAAAGGCTAAAGGCAGCAAAAGGCGAGTGCACGGCTTCCGTCTTTCATATATTGTGTCTAAAGTAGGAGGGGCTTCAACAACCCACTACTCCTTCTGCCACAAGAATGAACAAAAACGGAAATAACTTTGATAATATTAGACAGAGGATAACACAACGATTGGCAAGTAAAATATTTTAAGTGTACCAAATGCCAGCTTTCTAGTTCAAAATTTTTTTATGTTGAACAGTCAAATGACGGCAAATTTCCGTCAAAACTACATCTTGCCTAAGAATAACAACTTAAATATCGAAATCCTACTTCATATACTTTTCATGCAAGCCTGCTGACAAGATTGATACAACTTTCTGCTAAGAAAGAAGAATGCCATGTCAATATTTGATACACCGTAGTTAACGTCACCAGATGAATGTCACATTTAATACTAACAGTATATCAAATGTCGAACAGGCCGAAAGTAGGAGAAATGCCAAGACAACATAGCGGCATAATTCAGTGAAATATTTACGAAATTACTCAAAAATTAATCATATGGTGCACTGCTGACAAGGCTGGGTTAAGCAAATTTCTACTGTCTTATAAGTAGAATACTTGTAGTCATGGACACAGCTTAAATTAATCCGCATCCAAATGAACTTCAAACCAGGTACTACTGTATACCAAATCTTAGCTCAGTAGATCCAACAATTCACAGTTGGAGACATTTGAAGTCAATAAAGGGTCAAAATTCAGTTATATATATGCATCTCAGCCAAAAACCAACATTTTAAATATTTAAATACGTTTCCTGTAGTTTTCCTGACAAGGTATAGATAGTCTTTGAATTTAATATATTTATGATTTCTATTAGCTGAATCGAGAAATAAATGTCAATATCGGACACGCAATAATGAACTTATACTAGAATGGTAGTTAAAATGTAACTTGCAGAATTAGAACTTTGATTACGCATATATTTGAATAAACTAGTTCTAGTTCTATCAATTATGTGCTGGGCTCCTCTGGAGCATCTTCGCACAGTTACTATTTATAGGCATGTGACAAGGTGTGTGAAGTCCTGTACAGCTATAACTGGTTAAAACACCCGTGTTTACGGGTGCCCACCCAGGATCAAATTCTTGAAAGATTCAAGGGACTGGGCACCGACTGTTTCAGTAGGCAGGCTGTTCCGTAAACCTTATCCTTGATGGGAAGAAAGCAAACTTGTAGGCATCTACACTGCAGTATGGCACGAGATATCTGTGCTTATGTCCTCTTGTTCGGGATGCACCAACAGGCTGAAGAATATAGGATTTATAGAACAAAATACTTATCTAAAGTCAGTAAGTTTAATTATTACGCAAGGCAAGCTCACTTGTTATTTGGAGCTGCATCACAACAAACACTACAATTCTAGAAGTAATTTATTGCTGACCGTTCCAATGTGGTGTTTCTGTTATTGTTTATTATTATTGTCATTGTCGGCTTTAAATTAGTCATTGACCTTTTTCTACATTATTTAGAATAGCCTCGCTGTCTTCGGCTAGGAAAAACAGACCTCTTTGCTTATTTGCTTGCCTTGTTTTGCTTTGTAAGCTGTTTTATATTACTTTCAAAAATAATCTGAGCATCCGTCCATTGATTGATTGTTTTGGGTTTAACGGCCCCTTGAGACAGTATTTCAGTCTATATCGGGCCGTCTCCCAGAGAGCGGGAGAAAGAAGAGAAATGATAGACGAGAGAAAAAATGTCCAAACCATCCCCACCCTCACCTAATGCAAGCACAGTAGGCCCTTGCCCTACAATGATTCAAATCAGCAGGACGCCCCGGCACTGGAAATTATACACAGCACCATCGCACTACCCGACCACCCCACAGGCATCCGTCCAATCCAGTCAGAATCTTTTCTGTGCGCTTAAAAGGTAGCTAAGAGTCCAAGCTACATTCCTGCTGACAGTGAGGGCTCTGATCAGACTGGGCGTATGCAGTCTGACTGGGCGTATACATGCAACTTGCTTGGTGTTGTCGTGCGCGGCTCATTTACATTTTACAAATGTAGTGCATGCTTCATGTCTAAAGCAAATACGGTTTATTTCGCTCTCAGACCTTGGCTGGAAGTCTTAAGTAGGGCATGATTCCGTTGGCTGGTGCTAACGTCTCACTATTACAAAACAAATGGATAATTAAATACAAACAAAAGCTGGCGGAGATACTGACTCATGTTATGATCATTTTTAAGCAAAAATATAAAGATGAAGTAATTTCTAACTTCTGAAGTCAGTATAGCTCAGTCGTAAATGCAGAATTCATACTCAACTTGATAGATTATGTTATTTAAAAAACAACAACAACAAAAAAACAACAACAACAGATATTATTGTTGTTGCACCTGCTTTAGCAAGTGCGATAAAGGAGTTCAATTTTCCGCCCGTCTTTTCGTCCAACCACAATTACATTGACCTGGCGTATATTTTTTCTCCAGCTACGAGACCCCCAGTCAATAAACCTAGCATCAAGCTTTTTTTCTCAGAATGGCTTCGGTGCATGTTGTATTTATTTTTACTCTTGACCTATGTCACGCTCTGTTGACTTTGTAACATTTAAGGTCAGTGGTAAAGAAAACAATATGTGTACTGTAGCGTTGAAATTCATTTCTCTCAAACTAATATTCCACACTCATCAAACTTGGCAAAAACAATTCTCTAAGAATAGTTTCAAAGCATGTTGCATTTATTTTCATTTTCGGCTTGAATTTCATATAACATATAATTTATGCTCGGCTAACCTTGTAAAATTTTATTGTGCGAAATTACTTTGACCCGAGAGTTTAAGTCAGTTTCTCTCAAAATTTAACACTTTTACCATATTTAGTCATCAAACCTTGCATAAAGGTTGTTCTTAGATTGTTTTTAGGGATATTGAACTTACTTCGTACTTTAGATATATTTTATGCTCTTATGTTAAGTTTAAATTTACATCCACCCAAGTGCTGAAGTCCATTTCTCTTTAAGTATATTACCTACAATCATCAAACCTGACATAAAGCTGCTTTTCAGACCTATACTTAACATTCTGTTGACTCGTGAATTTTTCACGTCAATTTGAAAGTAAAAAGTATGCAAAGACCAGGAACTGAAACAATCAAAATCCAAATCCAGCCCTCAAACCATAGTTGGAAACAACTAAGATTACAAATAATCAAGATACAGAGAACATATGGCCAACCGAGTGAGCAGCTTGTTCCCAAAAGGTGGCCACTCAGCAACCCAAACCGAACCAAAAATAATAAGAACATACATAAGGTAAAACAATACAGAAACTCTGACACCAAAAACAGGCAACAGAGAACCACAACAGAACTACCGCCTTGGAACGGTCAGTAATGAATTACTGGGGGGCTTAAATCGATTTTACAGGCCCAACCTCACCCTCAGTTTCTGAAGTGGTACAAAACATTTAGTCGGTTGTTCGGTTCGCATGATTTATGATTTCCCAGGGTTTATGTAGCCACAACTACATAAACCCTGGCGTTTAAGTCCATGTCTTGCTAACTACACCATATACAATTATCAGACATGGCAATATCAGACCATGATATTGGTTCTTAAGCTTAGAAGAAGAATTGTTAGACTTCTTCATATCCTTAACCTGTATTTCATTCATTGCTAAGTTCAGTTGACTCTGGAAGTTAGCGCCCAGTATTTCATCTTTCCTAGCTTATAAGTCCAATTCTCTCAAAGTTTCAAACATAAATTCATCCAACTTTGCTTACACTTTCTTCTTACAATTATCTCTGCTACTGTAGAATCACAGGCCAGGTGTGGCTTACCATTCTTGTCTCGTGCACTATCAGGTAAACGCGTGTATCAAGGCACAAAACATACAGATGACCTGAGAAATTCTTAAAAAAAAAACAAGTAACGCGTGATTCTGATTAAGCTAATTTTTGAAAACCATTCAAAGTATGTTGTTTTCTTTTCGGACCAAATTCAACCTTCTATGATGGAGCTTTTCTTCTGAAATCTAGAAAGAAAAGTAGTTTGGTTCACATTTCATCCTAGACATCAAAGCCGAACCAGACATTAATTAATTATTTGATTCTTCGGAATCACTTGTATAGGCCATGAAGACAAACATTTCCACATTTAGGCATCGTAGGCATAATGTTGGGCGATCCAATGGATTCTGGTACAGAAATGTAACGTAAACGAGCTAGATTACCATTCTATATTTTAAATCTTTCAGCTTGACAGGCCAGATAAGAAACGTTGACACATTTTTAGGATCGCATTGTTTTACACCAAACTTATATAGAAAATCTGATGTGAAAGGTTTAGTTGAGTTAAAGTGTATAATAGCACCTCCATGTTTTCCCAGCATTTTCGCGAAATTCGTTACTTCTCGTTTGGTTCGCTTCCCTTGAGGACGTAACCGCGCAAAAAGTGGTTAACTTTTAAAAGACACTATTAGCTCCTCGGGAGCGCAAAGTCTTTCTCCTAATAATTAACTAGACTTGGAAAAGACAGACAAAATCAAAAATAGGGGAGAGTCGGGTAACTTCGGACAGGCGAGTGAATTCGGACATACAATTGCAAACAGTGAACATCCAGATGAGACGGCTCATAATGAGCCGTCTCATAAGGATTTTCTCTGTTTGGCCAGTTAATTTTTGTTTTAGTTCCAAGACATATAAAGGAAACAATGTCAGTGTCCGAATTTATCCGCTGTCCGAAGTTACCCGACTCTGCCCTAGTTGTTGTTTCTCCTGAAAGAGTACCATTCACCTTAATAGTTTATCGAAACATGCACTAAAATTCTATTTTCCAAGCACCAAAAGAGTTAGATGGGAAGATTACAATTCATTATAGAAATTAAATTATTTGTTCTAAGGAACTGAATAAAGAAAAACCCATCAAATTATCTAAAACAATTGCTGAGATAGTAAGAGTTGAAGTTAAAAATATTACAACTCATGAGCGCATGTTTTAGCTGCCTCATTAATATTAACTAATAGTCTCCCATTACGCCACAGCATCATAATAAATTTTATAAGTATCAATTAACATTTGGTATTAAGTTCTAAAACCGGTTGGTAGTGGCAGTTTGGAATCACTGATACTGCTTACATTTTATATACACTTCTGCCACGCTTGCAAATAAATTCTAAATTTAGATAATGTTTTTTTTATTTATCTGAATATCAATTTACATTATTGTCATTTAGTCTTAATGGATGCAGTAGTTTAAAATCTGTTTATCTAGTGATAAATGTAAGGTCATTTCTGTAGATTGTAATACAAAAGGTTGCTTAGCTTAAATATCATTTGCGTATTCCGTATATTAATTGGTTTGGTTTTGAAAAACGTATCTACAACACAACACCATGTCCTTGTTGATCCCGACGATGTAGCCGTTTCTAAACTTATTTCCGATTTGATGGCCTCAGCCGAAGCTTAGTTAAGCTTTCAAATACCGGACTTTCATTTCCACTGACTTTTTCCACAGATACATAGATATGGCGGGTGTATTATAATAGGCAGGTGATGCTTACTATCCGCTGGCACCTGATCATACCTCTGTTTTGGGGTCCATGTCTGTGTATCTAAATTATTCCGGAATTGCCTATGTTTAAATGACCTACGAGATCGGATTTATGATTTAGGTACTTTGACCACATTCATATATTGTGCAAATATCTATAAAAGGATACGAACGGGAGCAAAATGCTTATATAGTTCTTCTCCTTAATATTAATTATCGACAATGCGGCTTTAAAATAGAAAACAATATGACGAACGGTTCCAAATACATACAACAGTCCCTTTCACTATTAGAGTACATGATATCTTCCCTTACCAAGTATCATCAGATGCTGTGATGAAAGCAAACACCATAACTCAATTTTGACAGTATCTGTAGCTATGAAGGTATTTATATAAATTGATCGAGCAGATAAAAATAGCTTATTTTTTCCTGGGGAACATCGTTACGAGCACTGAAACAACAACGACAAACAGTTTATTTATGCAGTCTCGTTCTTTATGTCTCAATGGAGAGTTCCGAATTTAGCGTAGCTCGTTTCAGATGAGTTACCTGTGTTCTCTATCGCAGGCGTTTCTTACCTGATACCATGTCTTGGGGATCACGTCGGTTAGTATGACTCGAAAAAGGCTGTCTTTTGGTTGTCGAGAACACTTCAAACTTTTGTGTCATAGCAATACTGAAGTCAAATACAGAAATGCATATCTTTCGCACCAAATTTTGTAAAGGTACATGTTTATTTCTTCTTCATCAATAATTTTACCACAGATAAATAAATAAATAAATAAATAAATAAATAAATGTAGCTCCATTGGAACCAAGGAGCGAAACAAACAACATACCTGACCATTGTTTTAATAACTGACAACTGCTGGAGGTAAGTCCTTTGTGATGGATGTAGCATCAGGAGTTATTTTTTGTTTGCAGCCTTGTGGTATCATTCTGTACATTTACATAATTATACGCAGGCATAGCAATGATAATACGCAAAGGACCTCTGACAGTGTTAATGCAAGTTTTCAATTTTTTTTTTTTTTTTGCATGTTCCTAGGAGAGAAAAAGTTAGAACATTTGGCGTTAGTATTTAGACTTAGGTATTATTAATGTTTCAACAATAATTCTGACTAATCACCATGCCTCTATACTAAATTCAACCGGATTTATCACGAAGGGTAGGTGATATTTGTAAATATCCAGTCTCCAAAAATAACAGTCTTTGTTGACTCTGTGTTTGATAAATATTACAGTTGCTAATAGTATGTGATATTTTTAATAAGAGTTCAGTGCATTTTGTTTATAATCAAGGGGTGTAACAAAATCCTCACTATTAAGATTTTTTCAGCTGCGGGCTATCTCTCTACCCGCGGTGCCTCACCATGCCACTTACACATGTGTATCATGATAGCATGCACATACGTTCAAAGTGGCCTGCTGAGGCACGAGGGAGGGAAGAAGTTTGAAATTTAAAAAACAAACACAAAAAACAAACAACTTATTTATTTCTATCACTTTTAATTATAAATTATCGCATTTTCACCAAATGCTATGAAATGAGAAAATAAAGTTTAAGTCAGTTATGGGCAGTTAAAAGGAAAAAAAAATGACGAGAAATTCGTGTGTGTATCAAATGTTCATTTTTACCTAGTTTTGTTGGCAAATTTACATTACACATTCGATAGTCCAAAGGCATGTAATTAATCTATCCCTACTGTCTGAAAGTCCATTGTATTTTAAATGCACAGTACAAAGAACGTCGCAACTGCATGAATCCTTATGTTTTACTATTTTGACATAAGTAAATACAATAATTCGGTGACAGACATTTTACTCAGCCATATACCGGACACTAAAGCGTCAGGTGTGCTTCATCATCCACACCAGCTGTTCATAATTTATAAAAGTGTACCTTTCTTGGACCACCAGATAACTGTACTGGATTACTTACCAACCTGCAAACATTTTGACAAAAGGTTATATATAAAGTCTTGACTCTGTGGTTTCAGAATTATATCCACTATAATATTATCAACTCAATAGCCCAGAGATCTGAATTACTTTCTCAGTGACACATTGAAACATTTTATATCTTTATAATAACCCAGCAGGCACATGACGTCAAAATGACGTCATATTGACGTCGATACGACGTAATGATATCGCATCGACGTCAGTACGACGTCATTTCAACGTCCTGGGCCTGCTGGGAATGTTAACATTTCGGGTATATTCAGGTCGAGATTACATCAGATTAGACTCTATAAGAAAGTTATAATAAATGATTTCTAACATATATGACTTGTATTAAAATACATAAAACAAATGTAGGTTATAGAAAATAATAGACTTTTCATAAGAATATTGAATCTATGAGAATCATGGAATTGATCGAAAGAAAAAGGTAAACACGCTTAGTAATATGATTGTCTGTCTAGCAATATAAAAACAATCGATATTCTTTCGCTTCTTTCATACAAGTAGTTGTTTTTATATTACTTCATAATTTCAAGCTTCAAATCTGTGGAGGCACTTATGCCGATTAGTATATAACAAAGGGAAAAACTGGCTCATAGAGAAGATTAGTATTCCATTAAGTGAGGGCCGCACATTGAAAAGGAAGGTAGAATGAAAATAACAGAGATGCTTCCCTTAAAGGCTTAGCCATTCAGTATAAATCGGGTCTGTTGGTATGTCACTGTAGATGTGCAACTGCCCGTTTAAAGGCAATGCGTATGATTCGCTTCCTGTGTGCTAGTTTATTTGGCAGCTTACTTTTATCGTCCTTCCTTTAACTTTGAATAGCATGCTTTTCACTTTACCCTCTGTTCATTGTCTCTTCTTGGGTCATGTGTTTTATATTCTTATATAACACGCACCCCTTATGAATTTGCAAGCATACACTTTAAATCGCTCTGTTATCAAATATGCAGCCGTTTTGTTGATGGCTTAATTTGTGAGTGTTGAATATCCTTTGAATCTTTATTTTATATTTCTTCTTTTGAAGGTCCTCATTCTTAGAAAAAAATGTGTTAGTGACTTATTTCATATTTCTACTGCCTCTCTTGTCTTGGGCGCGACTTATAGTTTTCGCCATTGACGAGGACACGATACTCGGATGTGCTAAAAATATGAGTTACCAAACGTACACATATTCAAGAGAAGATGAAATTTTGATGCAAAGACAAAACAAGGTAAACATGTAATTCCTCCAGTTACGAGGGTGGGGGGGGGGGGTCCAAAATTAAAGTCACTTGCATTGTTTCTTCTTTACTGCAAATATTCTAATTATTTTGACTTGCTCTGCCCTTCAAAATAAATACACCTTTTTCAGCCAGTTAATCCACTTTTGGAAGCAGTTTTCATACTCTTCAATGGGGACTCCCATAACACACTGATAAACCGCATATCCAAGGGCATTTCTCGAGGTACAAAGGAGTCTGAGGTGCTTAAGTCCTGTTTTTAGGGCTTCCCGTTTTGTTGTACTTCTTCAGTTTTCTTAGTACAACATTTTTATAGAACTTTGCTGTGACTGTTCTGCCTTTTGCCACCAGATTTTGCATGACTAGTACTGGACGGACCCTTATTATTGAAGACAATTACATACATAAAGTTCTTTACCGTTCGTGTTCGTTTGGCAATACTTTGACGTCTCGCATTTTGTTGGCCCAAATTCGGTGGGAACACTTCCGCTTTGGTTCAGAACAGCAAAACCCAGGTTTCATCACCAGTGACTAAGTAGTTGAAAGGTCTTTCCGCTATATTTTGAGTACATTTTTATGGAATTTGAATTTGCTACACTGGTCCTCTTTTGTTCATCTGCTAACTAATGGGGTATCAATCTTGCATTTTGCTTCTTCAAAATACCATGAACTCGAGCTAACGACAAGTTTGTCAACCGGGCTAATTGCTTCACTGTGAATATGGACATTTTTTTAGGATATTGCTCATTTTTTCGATGTTACTTTTAGTTGTTATTGTTTCAGGGCAACCTGTGTGAGCAGCATCTTTAAGTTGCTGCTGCCCGCTCCTAAATTTAGCTACCCACCTGCAAATCGTCCTGTGAGACATTTTGGCCACTTGTACAACAACAGCTTGTCTGACTCGGACATATGCAATTATCTTCGGATCAAATAAGTAAGAGTTAACTCGTGCCCAAGCGCGGAACAGCTCACATTTGATCGGCTTTATCACGTGAAGATCAAGTTGAACTCATCTGAGTAACGATCAAGTTGTACTTGAACAATAAAAAAGGTTTTTGATGCATACAGGCAACTTGCCCTCTGTAATGGGAAGATCCAGTTCTTGGCGCATGTAAGCAGAGAAAGTCATGACCAGCCTGTGCATCATTACAGTCATATAATTCATATAAGCCATCATTGCTGGCTGACATTATTCCATAGCCGTGTAGAAAGCGAGAAATATGAACCTCACTGCGTGAATTTGCAGGCTGATCCTAGCAGGGACATGTCCGTTCGAAATTTCAGGGCGCGCTTCCGGTATCTGCAACGGCAGGAACATGTGCGTCCCCATTCATTAATGGGGAAGTATGTGAAAGATCTTCTCCATTTGTCAAGCGACCGTTTATTCACCAGCATTTGTTTATATTCTGAGGCTGTATCTCGACCTAGTTATTGAGCATGACAAGACAACAGTGAGAGTATAGTCAATTTTATAATTTAAAAATATAATAACAAATGAATAAAAAAATGATATTTATAAATGTTTTACAGGAAAAAAAGGAGGAAGATGAAAAGGAAAACTTAATAAGGAAATTGAGAGCGTGGAACAGGAGCGAAGTTGTACTATGCATACAAACTAATTTTAAAACAAAGCAGTGATAATTTATGGCATCTATTTAAACGTTGAATAAATTCTAACTTTTTAGATATTTAACCAAACATTTATTTAAGCAGACTGTTACAGCGTATCCAAAGTCCTTTTGCTACTTAATTTATTTGTGGAAATAATATGTTTTTTTGTTTTTCTTTTTTGTCCGTATGATGGTATATTGGAGCACACGTGAGCTCATGACAGTTTACCTTTTTCATTGTGCTTGTAGTATAGGGTGATGGATAATTTGCGATTGTACGTCCTTTCAACTGTATTTCAGTCATATCAGGACGATGGGAGGATGATAATGCAAGGTTGTGTGCAATGGAACCCGTTTGCAATTGCAAGAATTTCCGCCTCCAATGGGCTCAAACCCGGGACCGCTAGATCAGTAGGCCAGCGCCTAGCTTACTGAGCTACCGGGACTCCTGTACATGTAGTTGTAATCATCGTAGGCAAAAGAATATATCTGCATAACTTAAAAGTCAAATTTTAAATGTGTAGCATCCTTCAAAATAAACAGAGTTTCACATATTCAATATATCCCTGCTGAAACTGAGGGCTCACTATCCTGCATACATAAAACCTGCTGACCACAATCCACCCTTTCAAGGCTGATCCGGTTTTACACATAGGAAGACAATCCTTCCGTGGCGCAGACAATATACTTAAAACACTAGTTTTCGTCAGATGGTTGGTTGCCTGGTTTCAGTCTATATCGAGCCGTCTCCCAGAGAGAGAGAGAGAGAGAGAGAGAGAGAGAGAGAATGAAAATAGATATGATAGGCGAGAGATGATAGGCGAGAGAAAAATTCCAAACTACCCCATCCGCACCTACTGCAGCACAGTAGGCTGTTGTCCTATTACTATCAAAATTAGTAGGACACCTCGGAACTGCAAGTTACCCAGCAACATTGCCCGGCCCGACCAGCCTCTCGCCATATGGTATTGGTTCAAATATTAAATCATAAATTCTGACGGGATCAAGCCTGTAATGCATTTTTGCCCCTTATCTTTAACCCTTTCTAAAACATCATCTGTATCTTAATATATTCCATTTCTTTTAATATCCAATATAAACTGATAATGTACTTATCTACATTTTACTTTATTCAAGATTTAAAATATCGAAATAAGAAGGAATATCGGGGACAAGTTACGCAAACCTGCTACGAGGCAGGTTTGTGTGATCCTTACTTTCTGAGCGTCACTCACCGTTTCTTTATTGATACAAAAGCCAAGTGATCGAGAGTCAGCCCTGATCGGAGTTGTGATCCTAACTTGAGTTGGTAAATCCGATCAACGAAGATTCTCACCTGAGTACCACTCAGCTTCTACTTATCCCGTTGTACAAGCGGCCATTGGTCCTCCCCATGGATATCGCATACCTCACGGTGAATGTTCACAGGTTTATACCGAGTTGCGACCTACCTTTTATATAGGCCCTAATTTCAAGCACGTTGTTAGCTCTTTTTCCTTTCATTTTGTGTATAGTCTAAATTTGTGTATAGGGTAAATGAATACGCTAAAAAGAAAAGTACACTGTACAAAGGTCAGTGGAGTTGCGAGCGAGATTTTTCCCTATGTTACCCTTTAGTGATCACTCTATCGACACGAGGTGGTTTTGAGCCCACATTTCACGACTGGCGCGAAATAACACTACACTAACACTGATTTTGGAACACATCTCGTATGTAGCGTCTTGTGCTCTGAGACTGTACGACAGTTTGGGCATTAAAATCAAAGTTCTTGAGCACTTGTTTGTTAGAGACACAGTGGCTATAATCGTTGAAAGGCGTCATACGATAGGTATCTTAACTCATATGCAAACAGGGAAGTCTCATACCAGGCTGCCCATTCGCGCAGTCTGATATACTTCCCTGTTCGAATACACAAATTATAATTCTGGAAAAACTAAATAGTAAAAAGCTAAAGGAATTGAAAAAACATTCTTGAACAGGTTTGAATATTTTGCTACCCACCTGGCTTAAGTCCCCTATTCACTCAACGCCCTTCAATTATTCCGCTTCATTAACAGTTTATTCAAATGTAAATGCTTCCTTATTAGATTAACGTTAATGCTGAGCAGAGGAATTAGTTAATCACATTGCTCGGTTCTCAATGCTATAATTGCACAATCGGCAATAGATAATTTTTTCTCTACTATGTTCTCATGGGAAATTTGCAAGTCATTTTGTCAAGATAACTTCATTTTAATGGATATCTTTTATTGGGAATCGTATGTCAGACGAGTACCAGTCCAGAAGCGATTTTGGCGCCAGTTATCTCTAATTTGCATAAAACAGTATTCGATCCCCGTTGAAGTCTTTATCAGATTTGGTTGATCTGGTTGCAACTTCTAAGGAATAAATTGGTACATAACGTACAAGAAATTTCATGAAGATACAAAGTGAAAGCAAAAGTAACGATGCACTGGACATCCGAGACATCAGTGTGAAACAGAATGAAATAAAATGAAATAACCGACATTTTTTTCGGACAAGTAATCACTGCAAAACAAGAACCCTTTGAAATGACCAACACTATAAAACCATTTAGTTTTAAGATAAATGATACAATTTCAGGAGAAGCAACTGTGTCATTCTGTCAGGTACACACGATGGGGGTCAACTTTTAAGGAAAAGCATTCGCTCTCTTTCTTTTCCTTAAGTGTCGGCCCCTTTTGAAAGGATAAAACGGCGGAATTCATACCAGTGCACCCATAAACCATAAACGGGCTGCTTTAATTAGTTTTGACGTCAGCCTTTTCAAATTAAAAGGCAGCTCAGTTTAAAAGGTATATATTCGGTCAGCGTAGGAATAAATTTTTTGAGACCCGCATGTGTCTGGATAAGTATTAAATCGACTTTGCATGAGACCAGCCAATCTAATGCTTATAAGGTTAGTCTTCGAACAGTGCATATACTCGAAATCATTTTATATCTCACGAGGGAATAAGATTTTATAAATTGAATTTGTCTGCACTAAGCAACATATGTAAGGAATATTTCATCATGATAGTGATTTTTCAAGATCTTCAACTTAAAGAAAGTATTCAAGAAAACCGCCTTTTACTGTGGTTATCTAGAATGTTTGAGAATCCTGTGGAATTGACTTAATCCATCATCACACCTGGTTTACTATGTTTTCATGGCTGTTCCAAAACGAAAAATTGTTCCAAAACCACTTGGTCATCGTGGCTAAGTAAATTTGACAACCAATAAGAATGAGCAGTGGGCCAAAACATATTGATAGAAGAGTACTCAAGAAACATTTCTATAAAAGTTTTGTAAAAAAATTTGCAAAAAAAGCGCGGTGGCTCAGTGGTTAGTGCACTTGACTCTGAAGCCAGAGGTCGTGGGTTCGAATCCCGCCCGAGGCGAAATCTTCCTATGTCCGAACGCGTTTTTCTAGCATCATTTGCAGGGATGATGCTAACAAGTGTGCCGTCCTTCGGATCGGGACGTTAACTGGAGGCCCCCTGTGCAGGGAGAGTCATCCCCTGTGCAGGTTAAAGATCCCTACTATAGCTATATGGCTATACGTAGGCTTTCATCCTGCAACACCGGAGTGTACAAAAAGTACACCGTCTGTGTCCCCTTCAGGGGTTAAGGCGTAAATGGAAGAAAGAAAGAAAAATATCTGTAATGGCTTATTAGTATTAATAAATTAATAAATAACATTTTTCAATTTTCTCCATAATTAGTCCATGAAAACTCTAATTTTCCATAGACTATAGACCAAACTAAAGAGCCGATTTTCATAAAAAGAAAAACCTTTCGATTCCCAAGCCCAAGAATACTACAGATGCAATCTGGAGGGGGGGGGGTCAATCGGCCCACTGGCTTTGAAATTGATATCGTTTGAAAGCGTTGACGACAGACGACATACGACCTACGACATACGGCGACGACGATGGACAACTGCCTATCCTATAAGCTCCCCCGGAGCCTTCGGCTCTAGTGAGCTAAAACGCACGCGGCTAAGGGTCATAAAAACGTACACAATGAAAGATATCGGTGCCACTACCCCATAAGAGCCAATGGTGATAAATACAGGAAGGGAGTCATCAATTTTACAACCTGAAACTTCACTTCAAGATACTTCACCTTTCCTAGGGATCAAGCGCCGTGAAGTAAAAACAAGATGCAAACAGTATGCAGCATTTACTTTGTAAAGTTAGACCGCTTAAACAACAAGAGATTATCTTTGTACCAGTACATGTACACTACTGGTAATTTATTGTAAAGTTCCAGTTCGCAGTTCATTTTTAGTTCAGTGACAGTATGCAAAAAGGCATTAGAGGAACGTTAGATCTGGGGCCGTATTCATAAAGCCACTTAAGTCGTTGCTATGCGGTTGCTAAGCTAAATATCTATAAAGGAGATTCCCTACAACTATGAAATTTGGTCTGGAGGAACAGTCTTTGTAAGACTGTTCCTCCAGAGCAAATTTCATAGTTGTAGGGAATCTCCTTCAAAGAAATTTAGCCTTAGCAACAGCATAGCAACCACTTAAGTCGTTTTATGAATTCGGCCCCAGAGACAGTCCTTCGCAGTGGCGCAGTTCAGTTTAAAGCTTTGCTGCTCGATCAAAAAAATTGTGTGTCTTTAGATACACAATATTTACGTTTACATGTACCACTGACTTCCCATAGATGAATCCTTTAGAGCAACTAGCTTCATACACCGATGAAAGACAATTGATCATGTGACGTTGTCGTCAAGCGACGTCTTATGTAAACAAACGTCTTGATTGGTTCTTGTAACGTTCGATTGACGCCACGTCAGGGCGACGGCTGTTTAACGTTATGGCCAAACACGTCGTTACTAACTTTTCTTCGACCCATAGTTTGCCTATTCTACACCAAATTACCACGAAAACGGCACAGAGAGGTTTACAAATAAAGTGTATAAAAATTGATTTTTCAGCGTTCATCGTTTGAAGAAGCCAGTGGTCGTCGCTAAAATTCTATAAGAAGCGCTTCGCGCTTCATGGAATTTTAGCTCTGCCCACTGGCTTCTTCACACGATGAACGATGAAAAATCAAATTTTAATTCTTAAATGAAGTATTTAGTTACATGTACACTGTATAAGTGCAAAGGTTGACTCGTCATCAGGCAGCATTGGTCCGCGACGCCACCCTTTTCGATCATTGCAACTTAATTCTGTTTGAACGGAATACGTAAAGTCTGTCTGTCTTAATTCTGCGCAAATATCATTTCAAAGCGATAGATCATGCAGTTAAAAATGCATTTGTCAATCTTAATTTAAATTCTAACTTAATGTTTAAATACCACAGATAGATATTTCAATCTAAGATACAGCAAAACAATTTACGTCTTCCGAGAGTAGATATTGGTTTCCGAAACGTGATTTGAATCCATATAGAAAATACGGATAATTACATACAAAATTGTTAATTCTTAAGCGCCAAACACGAAAACAGTTGAATTTGTAAACAACGTAGATCCTGGTGAGACGGCTCATCATGAGCCGTCTCATCTGGGTCTGCCCTGTTTGCCCTTTATTATCTGAGCTCCCAATATGATATACCTTGGGTGAAACAGTTTCAGAAATTCTGCAAACGCAAATTCTGTCGTCTTCTCTTTGGCGCTCTAAGGATTAAAGCTCTAATTGACAAATTGATTGCTAACCGCCCCCTCATATGTTATCTTATTACCGTCTAAAAATTTGGTAATCGGTAATTTCATCTTCAAAAAAAAAAAAAAAATAAATAAAAATAAGATTTTATGAATATTTTGCTCGAGAAATTTTTATATGTATGTTGATACTTTTGGAAATTTCGTTTTGACATTAACATGGTTAAAAGTATGCGTCATATTATATACTGTTTGGCACTTTAAACAAATATCATTTATACATACTTTTTCACATTTCAACAGATGTAATACCTCATGGGACAGCTTTAACGTGAAGTCATCGTAAACTACATATTACAGTTTTTGTCAAGCTAGCTCTTACGGAACATTTCTCTTAGTGCGGGCGCATTCGATAATTTAACCAGGCAAATAAAGGGAAACAATGGCAGAGAGAACGAAAGAGACATAGAGATAGAAAGCTATGCTAAACCTATATTTTTAGGTCAAAAGAAAAGAGTTCAAAAGTTTTCTGTAATAACGTGAAGACAACTTTTCACTAAGTCAAAATGGTCATTGAACGGCTCAATTTACATTAACTAATCCTGGCCAAAACATGTGGAATCTTAATCTATTGCTGGCGTTCTTGTGTGTGTGCGTGTGTATGTGTTATTCAATTTAGAATCTACACATCATCATATTTCAATTCTCATATCGACGTTACCCCCGCACCTCAGCGGAACGAATCCATAGCCGCAGTAACGGCTATGGATTCGTTCCGCTGAGGTGCGGGGGTAACGTCGATATGAGAATTGAAATCTACACTGATATAGATATGAGTAAAGTACTTCTAATGAACAGACCCAACGGACCTCAGTCAAGCTTCTTTGATGTGCTCATTTTTATAAGGGATCCATATTTTTTCAGCATTTGCCGATATCCCCTTGTAGGTAACACAGACCAGTCTTATTACCAGAATTGCAATCAATGAACTGAAAAAGCATATATTGTTATCATGCATTTCAACTGTACGTGGAGGAATCACACTTGTATTGTAGTCTGACGTTTTCAACTTTACGATCAAACTAGAGTACAAGTGACATAGAAATTACACACAAACATATTTTTGGAGCATTTCCTGACGTATTTCGTTGTACAATTAATATGATCCTATTTCAAGCTGTTCAGTTACTCTTGATTGTATAATCGACAGTGCATTACATTTGCATGACTTTGCCCCATGGGAAATCATGAACGAGTGAATTTATGATTTAAATGCTTGTAAAACGTAGCAGATGAAACTGTCAAAAAGTATGTTTTTTATTGGTTTTTTTTGCGAATCAATCTTTCTTATGCTTCAAAATGTTGAACGCCAGATTTTAAAATCTGAACCTGCTGCGCTTATTCCGGAGTAATATAATATATTGCAATGTGAAATTTGGGACATGACCTGTAGCATCAGTTTGAGCAGAACCCCCCTTTTTTGTTCAAGGTTTCCCAATGACTATGGTGACAATGCTGCAGTTGGACTAAATTATATAATAATAATGAGCCACGACACGAGAAAACCAACAAAGTGGTTGTGCGCCCGGCGCAGACTCAGAACAGCCTGGGCATCCGTCCAGTCTGATCAGTCACTTCGCTAAGCGCTTAAAGGGTAGCTAAGGGTCTCAGCTACCCCTGTGCGGACAACCGCTTTGTTGGTTTTGTCGTGTCGCGGCTAATATACTTACGGGGAAACCCTTACACTATACATGTCAGTGTGATCTGTATTGAAGACAAATAAATCATAAAAAAAAGATTGATCCAATTGAAAGCAGGAGCAAACAGTGAAACGAAAACAGCAGAAAAGGACATCTCAGGTCTGTTTTTGAGTGTATGTCTTCCCGCCCCTTTACAAAGGCAAATAACCCATCATTACTTCCTCTTTGCGTCCACGAATTATGCCTTTCTTCCTAAATAGGTCTACTTTTAAAAGAAAGGATTTTCTCGAAGAGGAGCATTTTTTTTTTTCATTTAAGATCTGCCTGCAATTAAGAAGGGGGGCAAAAACGAAAATAGTAGAGTTGCTTCCCTTTAAAGTGTATGTATTCGCCCTATTAGAGCTTTGTGCTCCTAAGAAGCGTGATACATTTCGGAACACGAAATCGAAAGGAATAGCTATGGTAACCTTAGACAGGGTAACACACAAATTCCATTTAGGTTTTATATTTCCATTCAGTGCATTAATCATTTCGTAAACTTGCATCTCTTTTCTACATTAGCATCTAAGCTGAATAATGGGTGTCACGTTGGCTTCAAGTCTCATACCAAGGCCAACAATACTCTCAATACTCTCAAAACATATACTTAAAAGGGTAAAGTCGGGTGAATTCGGACAGTAGGTAAATTCATACAGAGTCATTGTTTCCTTGATATGTTTGTTGTTTGGAAGTAAACAAAATTGACTGGGCAAACATTGAAAATCCAGATGAGACGGCTCATTATGAGCCGTCTCATCTGGATTTTCACTGTTTGCAATGGTATGTCCGAATTTATCGGCAGTCCAGAGTTACCCGACTCGACCCTAATATAAGAAATCCGTTTAGAGGGAATCATCCTGACGTATTGACTGTTAAATTTCTCTAGAAGCCATATCACAGAATTAACTAACTGTAGGCGATTCTAGAACTAATAAGTGGAATGGGATTAATAATTTCCTGAAGTTGTTCTTGTGATTAAGATGCGTCGGTGAGGCTGAAAATTACATAAAGCAGTAACATAAGCATTTTGTTTTATTTGTGGCCAGAACAGACAGTTACTTTTTCAAGTCACAACTATATAGACAAATGGCGGAAACGTAACCTTTCTGACTAGTGGCCTTGTCCGTTTTAATCATTTGGATGTGTCCATGTTTATTTTTAGGGGTTTCCGGTGGATGTTCACATTTTAGTATTATGCGTAGAATCTCCTGTAAGAAAACACTGTAGGGTCGAACCTGGTAATTTCGGACAGCGGGTAAATTCGGACATACCATTGCAAACAGTGAAAATCCTGATGAGACGGCTCATTATGAGCCGTCTCATCAGGATATTCACCGTTTGTTCAGTTAATTTTGTTTTAATTCCAAACAACTGACATATAAAGGAACCAATGCCACTGTCCGAATTTACCTGCTGTCCGAATTTACCATTCTTGACCCTATACCCTAATAAAACGCCGCGGTCTGCGACGTCTGAGCTGGCTTTGCACTATTTGCATATATCAAGATTTTATGTGGAGGCAGGTGCTTGACATAACCTTTATACGAAAAACGATTAGGTTCTAGAGCGGTTATCGCTATCCAAGAACGACTACCAGCCTACCATATATTCAAGAGATGAAATATCTCGACGTTATTTAGCGCAAGTGATTCCAAATTTTAAAATTTGCGTTCACATTCTGAAGCATACGAAATATTAATTGGCGATTATGGTACTCCGAAAGATACTTAATAAGTAAAGTAAAACGTAGGCAATGATAAGAAATTAATACAGATTTAAAGGTAGGTTCCTGGACTAGCGATAACAATTATGTCCACAAAATAATTTCGTCTTTTTCTGGGCAGTATTGAATTCTCTTATTTTTCTGAATTTGTTGCTACTGAGAAACTCCCCAGATGTTGAAGAAAATAGTCGTTTTCCCTTTAGGTTTATTTTCTTTCGTTGGAATTCCAGTTCTAAAAATAACTATGTTTATTATGTCTTTAAGTGCGCAATTTCTGATGCCATTCTCCAAACTGCAGATTTCCCTTGCCGAGAGCTCTCCTAGAGGTCCTGGCATGGCGGATGGGTTAAAACTATCCCAAAATGCAATGCAGCATGACGCCAGCTGCGTTATCTATTTTTGGCGCGAACTAAAAATAGCGCTAACTGGTGTGCGAAGCAGAGTTAGGAAATCCCTTGCAAAACAACTTTTCTAATATTTTTTTGATTTACACTTTTTAGTGAAACTTATTCATTCCCATTTATAAGTGCTTTCCAACAACTTGGATGAAAGATCATCAAAATTATGATGCATTCCAAAGTACAGGAACCTACCTTTAATTGGAGTTTAGAACAAAATAATCTCTTGTACATTTAAGTCCTATTGAATTTACTACCCCATCATGTTCGTCTGAAATCTAAAAAAAAATCCTTTGATATATCACATTTGTAGTGCAATCCCTCATGTTGCCAATTATGTATGCAGCAAGGTGATTATTCAAAATATTTACAGTAACAGCATGTTATTTCAAAAGTGTTAATATTGGCATTGGATTGAACTGTCCTTAGCTGAATTGTTGTCTGTGGCCGAATAGTCCTATCCCGATTGTCCATGGACGGAATGTCATACATTTGTTTCAAAAGTCTGTTTTATGAGACGCTATGCACAACTTAGTTACGGCATAACTAAGTTACATATTATCAATATCAAATAAACAGGAAAAAGTGCACATAAGATAGTAGACTTTTACATTTGTTCGGCCATAGGCAGACATTAGATTTATTATCATGGTTTTAATGTGGCGGGACAGCTTTTATAACATTAGAAGCCGTGATGCATTTAGGTTTTCGGTCATTTCTGAAAAAAACGCTAAGTGAGTTCTGGCTAATGAGTTTTACATTTCCGTACTTTTTTTAGTACTGTCTGTTGATTTGTAGCCCACCAAAATCATTTTGTTTGTCCCAGAAAGATGGCATGAATTGTTTTTATATGTGATTATTCCGCATGGAAAAACGGTAAAACAGCTTTCTCTGTTCTGAGAATTTTCTTAGATTCTTTGAAATCTCAAGAGCAGCGAGTCCGCCATTTCAATTTCTTTTGACATTACCATTGACTTACTTTCAGAGGACAGAACGTATTCTTCCAGAAACATAAATAGGCCCCTTTTGGGGAAGAAGTAAGTCCTCGATGGAAAAGAAACAGGGTTCGAAGGTTATAAAAATTGAGTATAATCTCAAACTAAAAATAAAGCACACTGATGGCTGCTTCCGAGCATGTGCTCGGAAGCAGCTAATCAGTGTGCTTTTGCTCGGAAGCAGCCAATCAGTGTGCTTTATTTTGGGTACATGCTCGGAAGCAGCCAATCAGTGTGCTTTATTTTGGGTACATGCTCGGAAGCAGCCAATCAGTGTGCTTTATTTTGAGTTTGCGAATGCGCTCAAGTTTTATACCCTCTGGGCCAGGTAGTTACAAAAGTGATAACATTTTTAAAAAGAAAATGCAAAAACATGGAAATGTACCGATTTTCGTTAGCCTGAGTCGTCGCAAAAACGAGAAATATGTACCATTCCGTTTAACATGTGCGAATAAAGTATTTCATAAGGCAATTATGATATGGCTCGTCTCATTTCCATCTCTAGCTTTATAGGACTTGGACCAGTAGGTTTGGGCTAACAGTGCAGACAACGACCAGGGTCTGCACTGTTTGCCATTTATGTGGCATGTCCCAGACGATACTTGCATTGTTAAAACAACCTGATTCAGTTTAGGGCAAATACGGATATTATTGTAAGTGTCCTATTTTCTTAAATTCGACGGTAGCTATATTATCGCCTATAGACAGCTAATTGTATCATATGGCTTCTTGAGACATTTGCGAGTCAATTTGTCAAGATAAGTCTCTCTAAACGTATTTCTCATTTTATAGATAGTGCGCCTCAAGACCATGAGAACGAGGTAGAACTCCTTTAGTCTTCCTAGCTTAGACAAATCAAGTTTCGGTTTAATGTCAAAGATGTTTGAGAAATGCAAGAAAATCGTGTCTGATTAGAAAAGTTTAACTTAATTAATTATGCATCACAACAAAGAGAAGACCTTTCAATGGAATTTACACACTCTCTCATTTTTTTCACAAAAAGCCATTTCAATGGAATTTACACACTCTCTCCGTTCTCACTTTTTCATAAAAAAAAAGACATTTCAGTAGAATTTACTAACTCCATCCTTTCTCACTATTTCACAAATAAAAAAAAATAAAAAAATAAAGAAAAAAATAAAAAAAAATAAGAAGAAATCAGTGAAATTTTCATACTCTATCCATTCTAAGGTTTTCAAAAAAAAAGATGACATTTCAATGGTGGTATTTATGTAATATCTCCATTCCCACTGTTTAACAAAATGAAGACATTTCAATGGAATTTACATACTCTCTCCATTCTCACTCTTTCACAAAAAGAAGACGTTTCAATGGAATTCACTTAACACTCTCCATTCCCTTTTTTTGAGTCTCTTCCGTGAACTTTAATTTAAATAAGATAAGGGGGATCACTTGCAGCCATTAAAGGTTCAGTTCAAAGGAAGTTGACCTCGTTTTTTTCACAGTCATTTGTGTTGAACGTAAACCAAGCTTTCAGTAAAAGCTATTACTTGTTCTGCTGCAAGCTGCAGGATTCGGTGATTCGTCGACCCTTTCCTTGTACTTTTTTGACGGCTTGATTTATTTCAGAAAGCAGGGTTTCATTCGACAGTGTATTGTTTTGCTTCAAAAGCGTTTATAAATTTGATTTCACATGAACTACGTGTACTGTTTTATCTCGTTTGTCTTTGCTTTGTTTCGTGTGCTACTGAAAGTGTTTTATTTGAGTATTAGTTAGAAGATTTATTTCAGAAAGAATTCTTTCATGCAACAAAGCAGTTTCTTTGATTTCAGACATACACTTGTTTTATTCGGCTCCCCTTTAGTTTGTTTTATATTGTTTGTTTTATCAGTAAAAAGGTTTTTGACGCCTTCCGCCTTCCATACGTTTCCTCTGTGTTGGACGGATCGTGCCTGTACTGTTCCGTTTCGTCATTTGCCCCCATCTTCTACCGATGTCTATGGCGGCCTGTGTTTGTGTCCGTGGTCTTTCCCAGATATATTTATGAATAGTTTTATTATTTCGTTGCGTGTGATTAGAATATCATTGTGACATTTATTCGTTGTGCCATTGTCAGCTACTACTGAACCTCTCAGACTCAGACATTTCGAGTTCAAGAACGACATTTAGAACTTAATAATCTTATGTCTCCAATTAAAGACTTTACCCTTGAAATCTATGAATATTCTTTCAATTTGTTATCATGTCACTTAATGTTTATTTAAGACCAGCTCTTCCAATATTGGATTGATTTCTTATAGACAATTTGTGATGCTGAACAGAGTAATACTTACTCTTAAAGCCCCAAAAATTAAAAGTGTTGAATTGGCAAACAGTGTAGATCCAGATGAGGTGGCTCATAATGAGCCACCTCATCTGAATCTACCCTGTTACCCTCTAGTGTTCGAATTCTCAATATGATATTGCTTGGACGAAACATTTTTTTGAAATTCTGCAGACGTAAATTTTGTCGTCTGTTTTTTGGCGCATTAAGGGTTAAAATTATAAATACTGGGACACTTAAAGCAATAATAAGTGTTTTAAACATATGACTGATTGGTTTTAAAATGTAGTAATGCGTCCAAACGATGACGGAATGGTCAGTGTTGGCCCCGATCAGACTGTTCATTTGGGAGCAGTCTTATTAGGGTCTGCACTGATTGCTCTGACATGTCTGTTCAAATACTGAGAATTTTAACAATATTGCAAACCTGACTAGAACGTCTATATATTGCTCATGGCACAGTCAACTCTCGGTATCTCAAAGTCGAAATTCATCCTAAAGTACTGATATATCAAAGTAAATTTTCTTGTCCCAGAAAATTTACTTTGCGATATGTGTAGTTTGGGATAACACGATTTGAAATGTAAATAAAAAGTGGCTTATGCTCACACTATATTCTTTCATATAAAAGGTTACTTTGAGATATCAGTGTTCGAGCTATCGAAAGTTGACTGCATTTAATAACGCAACACAGAGTCAATGAAAAGTTTTTATAACCAGGATCTTGGCAAAAATGTAGACCCTTGGCAGATGCCACAGAACGTAGCATCTGATCAGTGCCTACATCTAGAATGTCTGAGAATAAAAAAGATAATAAAGAACCCAATCAGACACCTCTGATATCTGAAATAGCCATGTTCGATCTGTGAGGTCCATGGGGTCACTATAGGCATTTATAGTCTTTAGGGCTACTAAGTAGGATGTTGCTTTAGAGATATTGCACAGTATCTTAGTAAAAACATTGTGGGAGGGAAATACCGCTAAGTAGTATCTCCAATGAGGAGTTTAAATCAACTTCGGTCTACAATTTCAATATGTTAGATTCCTTTATACATAGAGCATCGACTTTTACAATCTAATTAAAGACTAAACATTTTATCCTTAATTGTGTTCTCTCTCATTCTGAAATCTAAAGTATTAAATTTACTTCCTTTCTCCAGAGTAAAACTGATCTAGGAATATTTTGTCCAGTCGTTCTTGTTTGACAAGGCCACACTCTACGAACACGGGAAGCATATGCATATAGTGCATATATGAGTATGTATAATGCATCTTCAGATTCTTATGACTCTGTGCTCTGCATGCACTTATTCTCTGCTTACAAAAAAAGATGGCATACGTAGGTCAGCACACGAGTTGAATATACATGCTCATCCTGTTTGTTACCAATGGAGGGAACAAATTATATTCCCGACTCTTAAGCCTCGTTCACACGAACGAAGTTACTTTGTTACAGAAATTGTAATAAAGAAAGTTTGGCAAACATTTTGCGTTTACACCTAGCAAATTATTTGTTAAAGAAATATGGGGCACAGCATCTTTATCAAATAAACTTTGGCAATGAAATATTTGCTGCCGTGTTTACACGAACAAAGAATTCTCGACAAAGTTACCGGGACAAACAAACTTTGCTCGTGTGAACGGCCAACTGTGCAACATTTTCATTGTTAAATATACCTTGTTCAAAATCAAACTGATATGATTATGAGCAAAGTTTTCTGTGTTCATCTCCGGGGCTAGTTTCTTTGTTACATATTTTATGGCAAATTTTCAGTTAACACGGACAAATTGTGTTTGTCAAAGAAACTTTATCAAATTTGGCAATGAAACTGTGGCATATTTTTTTAATTCACACGAGCAAATTTTTCTATGCCAAATCTTCTTTGTCACAGAAATGTTGCCCGTGTAAACGAGGCTTTATCCTATATTTGTATATGAATACCAAGATTTCTGTTAAGGCCTATACATAAACTATTTTTCATTGGCTTTGGGCTGCATTAAGATCTGTAAATATTTTGTTCACTCACGCTAAATGTAAGTAACTTAAACCAGAATATTTGAAAATAAACATTTTTTCTCATGTAGCTTAATAAAATCCATATAAATATATTCCCATTAGTATCTCATAATATTCTCTATTCTTCACCGCGTATCCACATAATTTGGTCAGTCTTCCCTGTTTGCTTTAACCTCACGTTGGGAATAAAAGAACTGAGAAGAAACAATGATCAGTTCCACAGGCTTATTTCAAGTTATTTGCATATTTCATGTGTGTACATGGCTTAAAGAAAAAGCTCATGCGCAGACCCCATGTAACATGTCCCACAGGCCAGACAGTATAATATTATTCATTTTTGCTTAGAATCATATATGAAAAACTTTTGATCCATTCATATCTGGATACCCATAAACGGACATTGGCAAACAGTATAGAGCCACATCAGACACCACAAAAGTGGCATCTGATCAGTGTCTACACATTTTGCCTTAAAAATGGAATTCAGTTAAAATGCAGAAAGGCTGACACCCCTTAATTTCCAAAGCGCCAAGTAGAAGAGCGCATTGGTTTTAAATGGGTTAACTTCAGCTTAGATGTCCGACTTATCATGTACTGGTTATTTGGGCGACCTTATTACATTTTGGGAAGCAGCAATATAGCATCAGACGGCAGAAACACCATCAGCCTAATGATACCGGTATTATATTGTTATGTACAGAGCTGAAAATGGTCTAGGCCAAAGGACCTGGTGTGATAAGGCCCATATTTGGCCCCCAGAAAACTCATTTTTCAAAAATCCTAGATAGATAATAAAAGTGAATTCGTTGGAAAGTTTCAACTTTGAATGTATCAGCAAACACAAAATTAACCAGTTCTTGCATGAAATATTTGTGTTTCTTATCTTGAACATACCCATACCCCCAACGGATACTAACGAAAATGACGAATTTGGTAGCATTTGCGGCTTTCAACATATATGATCCCAGCCTCCAGCACATTTTACATTTTGTATACAGACAAAATTTTGATATATTTAAATGCCATGAAACTATTAAATGTGCTGGAGGCCGGGCTCTATGTTTATTTTCAACTTTTTCCTACAAAACTGGCAGCATTTGAACATGTTTCCTGTTTTCTCAACAACAAAACGTCCATATCTCCGCTGATAGACAAAATAAACATATGTTGTGGGTATTCAGTTTCTTACTTAAAACACAAGTAATAATTTGCTACACGTTTCAGTTTGATCTGTCGGAATTTTTAGGTTAGCGTCTCTGGACTTGCACACTTGAGTGGATGGGGTATCTGGAGAGGTCTTGTGCAGTGCAAAGGTAATTAGCAATGTCATCTAACATACAAGCATTTCATCAAAAGCCTATTATCAAGAGCTTTCAAAAGGTATTGTAAATGACATTTCTTTATAGGAAAATGCATTAAAATCAATTTTCTTGCAATGTTTCTTCTTATTATTGAAACAGCATAGGCATGTCAGAAATCATGTTATTCTTGGAATTTACAAAAATAAAACATATTATTTCTATTTGTTCCGATACACACAAATGATAAGCAATAGAAACCAGTCAAATTTAAGAGAATTTGAATGGGGGCCAAAAACGGCCCTTATCATACCAGGTCCTTAATTTCTAGCCTTATTATACCTTCACTCTTTGGAAACAACGCAGAAAAATATAAATCGTTTTAATTTACTTCTAGTTTTAAATTATCATAATGCATGGAGGGATTACTTTTATGCATGTAAAAGGGGATGTTCATATTTGAAAAACACTCACAGAGCCCATACAACAAAAAGACAGTTGTTCTTGTTAAAGTTAATGCTAAAGCTGTCTGGAATCAATGCGTTTTATGTGGAACAATTATAACAGTTTAATTGCAACATGTTGAGGCATTGTCTATTGGAAAACAGAGCCAAGCAGTTCCGAGTAGAATGTTATTTGATCCGCGACACGACAAAATCAGCAAGTGGCTTGTGCGCCCAGCAAAGACTCATATCAGCCTAGGCAGCCGCCCAGTTTGATCAGAGTCTTCGCTGTCCGACTGATGCTAGCTCAGACACTTAGCTACCCATTAAGTGCACGGCGAATACTCTGATCAGACTGGGCGGATACCCAGGCTGATCTGAGTCTTCGCTTGGCCCACATGCTGGTTTGTCGTGTCGTAGCTCATTTAGCATGCTAATTCCGTTGAATTTGCGGATATCAAGATGAACGCGAATGATAGAAATTTTAATGAATGTTATCGAAAGGAAGCGTATAATCTAAAGCGATGAATGCTTGCTGTAGATGCCAAATTTACTAGCATTTATAACAAACAACGAAACTGGTGCATGTTACTCGCAATCTACCATGACTCGACAGCAACAAAGACTCTTTTAGTGATCATAAATATCAGTAAATGGTTAGTGAGACATGTCTATTCTTTTTTGTCTTGAAGTACATCTATCAAATTAACGAATACGCCCTGTCACCAGGAAAATTATTTTCTTAATAATTACTCGT
This sequence comes from Ctena decussata, assembly GCA_963989385.1. NCBI lineage: Eukaryota > Metazoa > Mollusca > Bivalvia > Lucinida > Lucinidae > Ctena > Ctena decussata. The sequence continues at coordinate 92,632,812 of OZ022501.1, forward strand.
TTAAGACACCATAAAACATATGAGATCGGAGATAAATGTCTCATAACTTTAAGCACATTTAGTCTCTCCATCTTCGTGCACTTTCTCACGTTATAGTCTCATAAAAATCATTTTACCTAAAACACAAAATATTTCACATTGACAATAAAAATCTGTATTCTTGTTGTTCTGTTGGTACATGTGTTTAGCCTATCCATATGATGTCACCGAGTGGATAGCCCATTTAAGTGATGGTAATCGTTGGATAGTTTATTTGGATATCTAATTCAAATGATGATCATGGTTTACTGACATCAATTTAGCAATGGTAATTACTGAATATCCTTCAAGTGATGTCAGTGATTGGAAAGCCACTTTAAGCATTACATCACCTATAGATGATTTGAGTCGTGAGGAAACACCTGTTCAAAGGTTTAATGCGAACGTATGGTTAACACAGATGGTCTGGCTTATTGTGTGCATGATCTAAGAATATCCTGAATAGACTGCTCATGTACTTTAATAGACTTATCCATATGCTCAATTCTCACAAAGCGAATGATTGTTGTTGATTCTCCGGAGACAGTTATGCCGGGTCTGCTTTTTTCGTTTCGGATCTTCTTTCAGAATTTATTTTATCCTTTCCTGCAGCTAGTGTTAAGTACCATGTGGCGGCCATACAACTCTCCACGTGCAATATCGTAGTGCAGAATATATTATTTCTTGTCTTTTGGGGCCATTGGACTCATCCTTAGATAGTTTGAAAATAGACGCGCTGAAGCCGATCCCACATTGAATCAATATCAAGGTCATGACTTTGAATCAAGATTGAATATAAGGATCAAACATTGTTTTTCATGTATTAAAGTTTGCCAGGTCCCGAGGGAAATGTTGGAAACTGAGGCCGTAGGCCGAGGTTTTGGACATCTCCTGAGGGACCTGGCAAATGTTAATGCAATGGAAACAAATGTTTGATTGCTGTTATTGCAAAAATTCAACGAATTATTCGTTAAAATTTAAGAAAAAACTTGGCACTATATTTTGTCACCGTTTGACAGCCAACGCGCTAGTACATCTTTTTAATATTCGTCTTCCGGGCCCAAGAGCATTCAGCTATTCAAAATGGCCGCCTTTATCATTTTCAACCTCTATATTTCGGAAACTTGTCCAAGATGGTCGTTGTAGTTGATGCAAAATAGAATGTAAATTAATCAACAAAAAGCAGATACCTTGAGCAATAATTTCCATGCAGATCAAGCCTGATCCATTCATATACCATCCTGCAGTTCTTGATTGGTGAAAGCTTGAGATGCATGTTTTCTTTAACACTTATTTACTCTCCATTTGGCATCGTAAGAATGTAAACAACATCACTTTAAACCTGAGTCACGACGATGACGTCAGATTACAAAGGCATGATGACGTCATTTAGGCATACTTAGGTAGCGCACCACCAATTTTTGTAATTCGACCGAAATCGGAGAGACAAAGTTGCATGGCGGATTTTTAGTGGCCGGCACAAGCATAATGAAAGCTCTGTCATCGTGCATCAACAGCGCGTGCCAAACCCTTGTTGAAACATGGCTTTTCGCCGGTTGATGCACGGCTGTTAATACCTCTCGGCACTGCTTTTTATGCAATAATCAATATTGATTCAACCTTGTGTGTCTGCTTGGATGCTTGGGTGTTATTGCACATAAACAGATAAGATTTTGTCGGGTTTGCTATTTTCGGTATTCTGATATGTTCTTTGCTTACAGTGTATCTTCTGTCAGAAATTATGCTACTACATGTATGGTGTATCACAGATGAGTATGGAGGTCCTTCGCAGAACATCATCTACTTATGACAAGAGGCTCACCAGAACTAACAATATATATGAAGATAGCTAGAAATGCAACAAAAGTACCAAACCACAAGCCATTCAAGGCATCGACAAAAGAAGAGGAGGCGGGAGAGAGGTGAACAAAAGGAACGGTTCATCTTCGATATCCAGCTGATATCAGAAACATTTAGTCGAGAATAGAGGAAGTGTACATCGCTGCAACAAACATCAAAAGCAAATAACTTATATAAACTGCATAAAACATCTATTCAATTCAGAACTCTAGAGAAGAGGGAGTATCTGATGTTAATTGAGGGATAATTTTCCTTATTTCTCATCAAAACCATATATTGTGACTCCTCATCTGAACCGTCTCATCAGATGAGAGGTCACAACGTATGTTTGCATGCAGAGTTAACAAAGATTATCCATAATTATCATCAAATACTCCCCTTATTCATACATATTTTCTATTTACAAACCATAAACGGGAAGCAAAGTATACAGCTATATATGCGACCACAGTGCTTGGAATACAGCTAATAGGCTCCAGCCTTAAATGATAAGGCAATAGCATTAATACAGTTTTATGAGAGATTGTATGAGTAAGGGTTGCATGTATAAAGCCTTAAATGAAGAGGCAATAGCATTAATACAATTTTATGAGAGATTGTATGAGTATGGGTTGCATGTATAAAGGTAACTAAAGCCTAAGTAGTTTGTCTACTGATCGTTTCTAGGCATTTCCACTTTATTCGAATGTGTGTCTGTTATCGAAATGTGCTGTTCCGTTTCGTCGTTCGTTAATTTCTTCGTCTTTCGGTGTCTTGGCCGGCTGTGTTTTGTGATGTTTGCCTAAAGTTTCTGGATATCTTCATCTAAGCGAGACACTATGACCTCGCTGATCCCTACAATATGGCCGTTTCTAAGCTGATATCCGAAAAACGACGTAGTTTCCAGTTACCGGACTTTCATATTTACTGACAAGTGCCTCAGATACATAGAATTGCGGGCCTATTGTAATAGGCAGGTGATGCTTACTACTCGCCAGTACCTGATCACAGTTCTGTGTTGGTGTAAATTGCGAATATCTGTGAATCCAAACATTTCGGATGTGTCCACTTTTCTACAATTACGCATTCAAACTAAGGTTTTGTTACTTACACCGCTTTTTAATTATTCTAGTTTAACGAGACTGCAATGTAAGGTTACTACACGACTAGAGCGAAGCGTTTCAGCTTTTGTTCCACAATCGTTTAGCTATGAGGAACTACATTACCAAAATTCTACACCGTGAAATTAAATATACCGACAACGCCGATTTATTGAGAGCTATAAAAATGACGGCAGTAACAAGTATCAATGTTTGCTTTCAAACAGAAACAGTTGTACTTTACATTTCTTCTCAAGATCGGTGAGAGAAACCATTTACCAGAAATTTGATCATATGTATGTATAGATAGGGTATGTTTGGCATAGTTACTTGAGCCAATTCGAGCAATATCTATGTATACCTCGGGCTACTCGAAGATATGTATTTATATATAGTCATCTCTTGATATCACAAGGTAGACATTCATCCCAAACTACTTATATCTCAAAGTAAATTTTCTGGTCCCAGAAAATTTACTTTCAGATATCGTTAATTTGAGAAACAAAGAGTAAAAAATTAAATAAAAATAGGAAATGTGCCCAAATTATATTCTTTCATATAAGAGGGTACTTTGAGATATCGGTGTTCAGAGATCGAAAGTTTACTGTATAATAGCTTGAGTAAACTGGAGCACTACAGAGGTATTCATCGGTATGTATACATAGCACTGGTTGGGAGCGTACAGTACATGTGCACCGTTGTCCGATGTGTATAGTGGGCAAATCTTTGTCCGTTGTTATGACCTTCAGGGTGTGTTTGTGTGAAATGTGTTTTCTGTTATTGTTTGGGTGTAAACCACTTGGTAAGAGTGTTTTCTCTATTTATGTTTTCCATTATGGTCATCTTTGGAGATGGCTAGATGTTGCTTTCTTTGCTCTAAATTCGTATTTTCATCTGCAAATCACTGGTGTTTGTAATCAGATCACGTCACGTGTAACCAGAAAATCGGCCGAGTTAGTTTTTTAATTCGAAAAAAATGTTAGTTAGTCCCTTTTTAAGATAGATTAATGATCTATTAAGAGATTTACCCATGATAAGCATCCTTTCAGTACGGGACGAATCCACAAGACAAGCAAAGCTGAGCATCCCCAAATTTTTCTGACTGTATGGGATGTCTCACTGACAATCGGTTTTACGACCCATGATACAGAATAGTGTTGACCCCTCTTTTGTTTTCTTTGAAAATAATTGCCCTTACCTAGCATGATATCTAACAAGAGTAATTAATCCTGAACCTAAATACACCATAAAATATTTCTAAAGAAAACACGGTTGTTTCATATACAATTGATGGCCAATTTTGAAGAAATGGTACCGGCGCAGATTTCGAAATCGAAAGTAGAGTAGTGATTTTCTCAAATTAAATGTGAAAATAAAGCATATCATAACAATTTACAGAAAATTAAGGTGACATGTCGAAAAGATCTGTATTAAGGCTTGTCGAGCAAGCTGTTCTACCTACACTCAATGATTTAAAACACAAAAATAAACAATTTTGAAACTTACCCGACATATTGGGACAAAGATGCGTCCACTATACAGATCGGGACAACCGGTCACTTGTACTGTACGCTCCCACCCAGTGCATAGGGTAGACTCGGGTATTTTCGAACATGGTGGTTAATTCAGACATACCATTGCAAACAGTGAACTTCCAGATGAGACGGTCTCACCAGGATTTTCACCGCTTGGCCAGTTATTAAATATTTTTGTTTTAGTTCCAAACAAATGACATATAAAGGAAACAATGTCACTGTCCGAATTTACCCGTTGTCCGAAGTTACCCGCCTCTCCCCTATCTTCGAGTGGTCCGAGAAATACATGTACCTGGGTATCGCTGGAGTTTTGCCCAAGTGATTATGCCGACCTTGCTCATAGTTTCGTCGTTTCCGAGAGAAAATTTGCATTTGCATTAACTGCAGATTTTTCTCGACCATCAGATTTCTGTGTGTTTCATTTGGTTCATCAAGGTAGACCATCTTACAAGTCAAACGAAACTCAAATGACAGTGTAGAATACCATTAGGCATTCAGTATTTGTACTTTATCCCATATCCAGATACTTTAACTGTTTTCAATTAATCACGAAGATGGCATTTCTTATACATAATAGGGTATGAAGTACAATGACCCATTCCCAATTTTTGTATGTCAACCAGTCTTGGTTTGCATTGTAAATGTTGGTATTCTGTTTATATGCAAATACACTTAATGAAACATTTAATGAGGCTGACTAAATGAGGGAAGTAGTGATCACCGAGTGTCAGTTTAGGAGAACAGAGTGTCCAACAGTATACAAAAGTGCTCATAGCCTTTTGGATCAGTAAGAAGTCTCCATGAAATTCAAATGATTTCAAATCAATCAAAAACCAACTGACATGTTTTTTCAGCCGCAATGCTTCTTAAAGAAATAGGGCTGAGACAAATGAGCCGCGACGCGAGAAAACCAACAATGTGGTTGTGCGCCCAGTGTAGACTCAGATCTGACTGGGCATTTGCCCAGTTTACTCAGTCTCTTTGTTATGTGCTCAAAGGGTACCTTAGGGTCTAAGCTACCTCCATGCGGTCAGCGAAGACTCTGATAAGACAGGGCGGATGCCCAGGCTGATCTGAGTCTGCGCTGGGCGCACAACCGCATTGTTGGTTTTGTCGTGCCGCGGCTCAAATGTTAGCGACAACCATATGCATTGTTTCATCACAGGTACTACATGAAAAGTTTTTTTTCCAATACACTCCTTTTCTATAATAATTTCAACTTTTTTAAGAATCAGATATGCTAAATAAATCAGTGATACCCTTGTTAAATTTTACGCTACCAATCTGTAACCGAACCTAACGGTCATTCAAAGATTTTGACAGCCAGTTATTTCTCTTGTATGCCCGTGCAGTGCTCTAGATGAGAAAAGGGTAACAGGGCAATTTAAAAATAATTTTCCCTACGTCTCCGTGAAACAACAATTTCTCGCTAAGCCGTTTATAATGATGGGTCGAAACATGTTTTCATTGAGAGTTTTTCGAAGTACAGAAAATTATCTCGAAATAATCATAAAAACACATTATCTGGAGCTCTGCCATACCTTGGCATCAAATGACGATATATTTTTGACCAACTAACCTTCATAGACTGATGAAGTAATTTTAGACTAATTGCTACGTCTTATGAAGCTAAGTATGATTACGAAAATTACCTATTTCTTTGATTATACTTCGACGGCTTCCCTTCCAAAACAACCTCAAAGATCTAGATCCGTCTTATAAGACGGATCTAGATCTTTGGGATTCTTTTGGAAAGGAAAACCGACATTTACACAAGACTAATTTACATATCTCCAGTAATTTTGAAAAGATATACCTCCCCTTCTTATAGGCGAATAAATACGGTTTACGATGTACTTTGGAAATAAAATCTAAACAATGGCTTGTGAAAATCTAAGGTAAAAATAATCATACGAGGTCGTATATTTATATATTTAAGCTAAACACAATACCAGCGAAAGGAGAGTGACACACTTGCTTAACTATGTTTTCAAGGATGTTACGAAACGAAAAAGAGCTGTTACGAAATGAGAAAATCATAATTACCAAAAGACCTGGTCATGAAATCGTTTGTTAACAACTTGTGACTCGTAACAACCCTTTTTCGTTTCGTAACAGTCCTTGTATGTTAACCAGGGATGATAATTAGGTTGAATTATTCACGCGCGTTTTATTATTCCAAAAATGTGCATACAGATTTGACTCTGTTGTATCAACATGCTTTATACAAAATGTACTTTGTATAGCTTTTCGAAATTAGGATACCTTTTGTGATGATGGTCAATCAACTAGAACTACAGAACAATCAACTATAAGACCTAGTTCCCGCCGAAGTAACGGAATTAAAAGCGGCTCCTGTTACACTCATTACCATTTTAGCGCTATCTTAATGTGATATAATTCTTGGCAAATATAAATAACGTCCTCAGGCTCTAGATTATCTCGCATTTCATCACCTTACGAGCATATTTCACGGCAAAAGGACAAAAGTTATCGAATACACAGCTTGTATACATGTACCTGATATCAAACAACTCCTCATGGTTCAGAAAAAAAGTAAAAAGTATGCAAAGACCAGGAACTGAAACAATCAAAATCCAAATCCAGCCCTCAAACCATAGTTGGAAACAACTAAGATTACAAATAATCAAGATACAGAGAACATATGGCCAACCGAGTGAGCAGCTTGTTCCCAAAAGGTGGCCACTCAGCAACCCAACCGAACCAAAAAATAATAAGAACATACATAAGGTAAAACATCACAGAAACTCTGACACCAAAAACAGGCAACAGAGAACCACAACAGAACTACCGCCTTGGAACGGTCAGTAATGAATTACTGGGGGGCTTAAATCGATTTTACAGGCCCAACCTCACCCTCAGTTTCTGAAGTGGTACAAAACATTTAGTTGGTTGTTCGGTTCGCATGATAACCCTCTAACTCGTCAATGAATCATCACGGTAAACACATAAATCAAATTTCAACACCATGAAGAAGCAAAGACGAGGACTCAACAGATACAACGGGCCGCCTGACAGGTGGAGATCCCTGTCCTGCCAAACGACCCCACTGGAAATCTGAAGCAAAAGAAGGTCACCAGTTGAGCCCCGGTGGACCAAGCAACAGACAAAAAGGCTCCGGTCCCAACCAACTAAAATATATAGCTTTAGGTCGGGGCCATCATAGAGTCTGACGACCGATCCCCCGGTGTGCAATTAAAGAGTGCAGCAAAGTTATCAACCGTGATTGGGTTAATCACTAAGCATGCAGACTGTCGCATAACATTTAAATTATAGCCAATACGTTTGTGACGTATTATTATTTTTCGGAATTGATCAGAAAAATCAGTCCTGCCCTTAATCTTTTTGAATTTGTATACTAAGTCACCATAAAATTCTGGTTCCGATAGGCCTTGGTGTAAAAGAAATTTTAATCCGACATCAAATTTTGAAACCAATTCATGGTGTCTGCGATAGAATTTAGAAAAAGCCTTTCTAAGCTTATGATACCGATAGCCCTGTTGAAGAAGTTTAGCAGTTAAACATTTATTTCGAGCATTAAAGTCATCTACATGACTACACACTCTAGCAAATCTTATAAGTTGAGAAATATACACTCCATAAGAGGGACGACGTGGAACGTCACCATCCAAAAATGGAAAACTCTCAACTCTCAAACTTTAGCACACAGAAAGTGTAATTACCCCTCTTGTGTCAGATGAACCTGTTAAACTTTAGCACATAGAAAGTGTAATTAGGACTCCTCGTGTGTCAGATGAACCTGTTAAGCTTAAGCACATAGTAAGCACGGTCGACAAGGACACCATGAGGACCAGGAGGAAAACAAACTACAACTATGGTCACATAGTCAGTTTCAATGAAGTTAAAAAATGAATTTTAAACTAATTCGATAATAAAGACATAGAGTTTGAAAAGCAGTCAGCCAAACCTCGAAGAAACAAGAGGCCCACAGGCCACAAAGCTCACCAGATCTCTAGCTCAAAACTGCTATTACATTTGTATAGGCTCAAAATTGCTGTCATATTTGTACAGGCTAATACAAAATATACAACTTAAATGTCTCAGTCTGACAGTCTGTTAAGTCGACAAAAATATGTAACCATTTTCCACATTTGATTGCCGTGGCAACCAAATATGATAACTTTCAAACGATGTTTTGCTACTTTTGCCTTTCGGTTGCCATGGCAACAGATTTATATGAGCAGTGTGGAGAAAAAACAACATAGGGCTGATAGAAGACCACTCAAGGAATATTTCTGAAAATGTTAGGTCATTAACTAAAAATAAGCCAAAGCACGGTCGACAATGAGACCATGAGGACAAGAAGGAAATCTACCTACAACTGAGGTAACATATTCAGTTTCAATGGAGTTTCTAATCACACTTAAAAGTCTAAAAAAAATAATAAGAAAAACTGGTATAGAAACTATGGCATCTCAAAAATCTCTATATATTTAATTCAAAGGGAGATAATTTGAAAGTTCTGAACTTTAAACTTTCTTCTCAAGGAGTGATAACAATTATCATAAGCGTTTACAGTGTTTTTGTGCCTACAAGAACTAAGTATTTTGCTGTGGTCTTATGGCAAAATTGTCAGTTGTGACATACTAAATTATGCTTTTGAGGGCCTATTCCATGTCTGATGAACAACTAGCAGCAGAATGTCATATAATGTGATGCAAATCGCTACCTCATTGTCTGGTTAATACTGATGTAGCAGATAAAGTTTAACAATTTTTTTATCAGAACCAATACTAAGTTTTGAAAACTTGCTTGACCCGACTTCTTTTCTGATTTTATCTGACGTTTCCATGCTAAAAATATTTTTTTGAGTTAGGTATTTGACTGTTTTTCGCATCTTTCAAAACTATTGGTAAAAATTTCATTGCATGCTGAAAGCTAAAATAAACTGTTTTGCACTTCTCAAATTCGTTGCCACCAGAGCTTTTAGCTTTTGGATTTTTTGATAAACCACCATGATTAGACCGCCATTAAAACCATGCTACATCATAAATGGAAAAGCATTACTGCTTTGGTAAATGAATCGTTCTTCAAGTAAGACAACGCTTAAAGGAAAGAATTTACTCTCCAGCAATAGCATTTTTTTCCTTTAGCCAGTTTATGCCTAGTGTCCCGTGTCCCATAAATGGGACACTTGCAAACAGTGCAGGCTAAGATCAGACGCGCTAAAAGCGGCGTCGGATCTGGATTTGTACTATTTGCAAAAATCAAATAGGTACTTATCCTTCAAAGAAAATAAAAATGATAAAAATAAAGTAAACCAAACACCCTTAATTGACAATTGAACTCGTCCAATTTATAAGCGCAGAAGAGTCTACCAGGCAAAAACGGGTTAAGACTAGCCACATAGAAGGAAAGCAAATATTTCCACATCAGTTATCGCTAGTGGTTGGACTCAGGTAAGTATTATGATCGAGCATCGGGTTATGAAAAAGATCGATGATCGAGTATTCATCGATTAATGGGACAGTTAGAAGCCTATCTAGAATCAACACAAGGTTTGGTCCAAGAGCTATTTCCTTGCTATACGTTATTGCATCTCGATTCAGCAGTCCATAGAAAATGCTCTAGCTAGATGCTATTGCATCTCGATTCAGGAGTCCACAGAAAATGCTAGAGCATTTTCTATGGAGTCCTGAATCGAGATGCAATAGTAGCTGAAGCTGACCTTACGAAGTCAAAGCAACAAAGGAACATTAAATATGCAGTAAAATGCATAAGCTGGACATCATAGTAAATGCATATTTAGAATAAAACCTGATATACCGATTATTGCAAATTATGATCAATTAGTCACGCATTTGCTGCGAACGAGTAATGATCGAGAATTTCGATTAATCGGCAAACCATTAATGATCAACCTAAGGGGTGTTTTCATAGAACTTATAATATTCCGCAGCCTGGTAGCTGTTCGCTACGCCCTGTATCTTCTGTCTATATAGTCTGTAGAAATGTTGGTGGATCTGAAGTTGCTTACCTTCCCATTTTGAACTGGTAACACTTACATAAAAGAACACATACGAGAGCCACAATTAAACCAAAATATTATTACCCACCTCAAAGGAGCAAGCACTCTAAAGGGAGGCTACTTTCCTCTCATGAAAGGACATTCGAGGATTTCCCCCCGAAAGTTTGAATTTCAGGACGCATGTACGTGCATACCAAGCCTTTTTTTCAATTTCTTAACTTTTGTATCACGTATTGTGCGAAAAGGGCATTATGACTATGGCACTTACCTTCACGGGAACACATATGAGAACGAGAAGTAGATCAGCGGTAGCTAGACTGAGCAGGAAGGTGTTGGTAATTGTCATCATCTGTTCATATCTTGTGACAGAGAAAATCACCAGAGCGTTTCCAATTATCCCAACAATTAATGTCAACCCATATACTATTGACACAGGAATTAACTCCTCTAGCTCCGGGTGGAGGTCAATCTCGTAATCATATTCCGGGGTAACATTAACATTAGCCCCGCTAACATTAAAATGAACGTTATCCAGAACCGTAGCACTTTCAAGGTGTGAAATATTTTTCGGAATCATTATTAGAATGAATCTTCGGTTTTACAACTGTTGCTGTGTGTGTTTTTACGAAATTGAGTAAGGGTTCAATTCTAATTCGGCTAGTCAAACAATTTTCTCGCAGATAAGCTCATGTCGTATTCATCTTATATTCAGAATTATTCTTAGAAATATCCTACCACTTAAATCACAAAGCCGTATGCAGCGTCGGCTTGCAAAGCTTGTACATTTATGCACGAAATTCAAAACAAATGCACTCCGCAACCCACCTAAATGGCAGTCCTGTTATTTGTTGTGTTTAAGAATGGATAATTTATAAGACTTTATAATTCCGGCGATCAAGTTACACTCTGATTTGTCGCATAACAAGTACATTCAGGGAAAGGCAATTCAATATAAACACGTCACGCATGCCGTTTTTATTCTCAAGAATCTTATTTTGATATTTACCACTGAATGTCTCTATTTCCATTTTCAGTCAGAAATATGTGGGAACAATTATCTATTCTGATGCAATTATATTACTCTGTATAAAACCTTTGCTCTTCATATGCACTTTTTGAAATGGTTTGGCATTCATTCTGTTGTCACTTTAAACAAGTAAAATGTTCACTTTAAATCAATTTCAAATAAATAATAAGTAGGCAATAAGTAACTGCAAATAGACAAATAAGCAAATAAACAATTAAAAACTATATGAAAACAAGCACATCTGTATTTCATTGAACAAATGGTAATCTAAGTGAAAATACTGACATGATTTTAAGTATATTTCAAAATGTAAGTAAGAAAGCAACTTATGTAAATATATCTAGAACGACAGATAACAATAGCTTTAAACTAAACCTGGTAAAATGCATCAGGCATATTTATATTTATTTATGAACATAAAACAAAAATAATTATATATATTTTACAGCTCATGGATCAACTTATATTAAAAAGTATGTATCAACTGCATTTGAATTAATAGACTGAAAAACATATCCCGTCTTTTACCACTGATTAGATTCTTTCAGCAGACGACACGCCGATCAAATAACTATCCTGATTATTTTTCATCATGAGAATTGAGCCGCGACACGAGAAAACCAACAATGTGGTTGTGCGCCCAGCGCAGACTCAGATCAGCCTGGGCATCCGCCCAGTCTGATCAGAATCTTCACTGTCCACATGAAGGTAGCTTAGTCCCTTAGCTACCCTTTAAGCGCTTAGCGAAGATTCTGATCAGACTGGGCGGATGCCCAGGCTGATCTGAGTCTGTGCTGGGCGCACAACCACATTGTTGGTTTTCTCGCGTCGCGGCTCAATTATAGCAGCTCGAACTGTTTTCCAATACACTAGACCTCTCAAGATAACCAGAGATTTAAGAAATGGCTCACGATAAATCGCTCTTAGAGCACTGTGTCGCTGCGCCTGCCAACACAATAGCATTTTTTATACTGAGCTGTTCTAACTCACAGTTAAATAAGCAGATTCTAAGACTATGCTTTGATACTTTTTCAGCCTATATACAACATGTTAGATAGAGCATGATTCGTCCGCCTGTAAGGAAAGATAATCCATGAGCTTTAGGGAGTGGATAACAGACCGTACAGGCGGATGAACCATGCTCTATCTCACTTATAGCATGATACCCCTGTAGACATTGCACGTTATTGGGTATCTCATGCTAAGGATCTGGACATTGTGCTTTAGAAATAAAAATGGCCACAAAGGCTGACTTACCTAAATTTGAAATAGTTACAGTACATGTGCGATAACAGGCACGGACTAACAAAGAAGAAGAAAGTAAGAAAAACATAGGCAATGATCAGGAACTAATACTATCATAGCCAATATCCTGCCCTCAAAACCGAAAGGATAAAAGTAACGCCTTGGAAAGGTCAGTAATAGTTTTGGCTTCTGACAACTCTTGTTCATTTAATATATCATAAATAATTTGCAATGAGCATCTGCTTTTTTAATTATTAACAAGCTAAAGCTACATCTCTTTCAATGATTACACGGCATGTCCGTTTGCTATAGATTAATATACTTGTTTCATTCACTGCACGAAATGATATATCCCGAAACTCCTTTTGACTGTTGCTGTGGTAAAGGACAAAACGTAATTTAAACGGGAAAGACCCCACTCTTAAAATACAAACGTATTAATAAAACACACCTGGAAGTCGGTTGTGTAGACTGGCTCCCAGTCCCTTTGTTTTATTTTCTGGTTTTGACCACACATGTGCGCACATGCTAATATAGGTACCTAGTCTTATGCATGGCGGACTAAATCAAGACCTGTCGCAGGACCGTAAAGTTCGCCTCACTAGCATTTGCCATTCACATAAAAATTTAACCAAAAGAGGGACACCGATGCTAACACTGACTGACTCCTCAAATGGTTGTGTTTGATAAACAGATAAACAGCCTTTTGAGACCGTATTTCAGTTGATATTGATATACCGAGAGATATGGAGACAGAAAAGAGGTATGATAGGCGAGAGAAAAAGTATCCAAACAAACTTCACCCGAACCTACTGCAAACACAATAGGCCCAAATTAGTAGGATGCCCCGGCACAGAACGGTACCCAGCACCATCGCCAGACCCGACCGCACCTAAATGAGAATGGAATGCTAGTTCATGCATCTGCATTCACTGCATGATATTTTGCCATTAGCTTTTTTCATTTTTCTGTTTTCGGGTCATGACAACTGAAGACTTGGATCAGCTATTCTTCATCCCTTGTTAAATTCCTAGAATGACACTTTTACTATTACTTTTTTTCATTTTCACCATTAGAACTTAATTCTAGTAAGACTACAAGACCATAATAACACTTTTAGTTTCATTGGAAAACAATAATACAACTACTGTAAATTCCATATTTATTACACTCAGAAAAGAAGTCCAACAGCATCAAATCAGTGTCTGAGAAATCTTTTACTGTCTGACCAGACCACCAACAAAGGGTAAATCTATTTTAGAGGGTTCAAGTCAGAAATAATTACCCATGTCAAATTGAGAAGGTGGTTGTATGATATTTATAGCACTGGTACTGAAGACATAACTGTTGCTCAGATTAATGGCTTTACAGCCTAAGACAGATTACACCAGGCTAAATGGTTGGCCATCAGAATAAAACAGCCATGTTAAGACTTGTACCATTTGAATACATATAACCATTTTAGCCTGGAAGCCAGGCTATCGGTTGTGGTGCAATTGATAAATAGAATATTTGGTAGGATAAAGAGATTTGTGCATGACAGATGTACCTGTTGGTGTTGCCGCCTTTGTCTACAGACATGTAGTTTAAGTTGTGGTAGCGTCATTGTTTAATTGCTTGCATCTAGCGCATATGGCTTGGCTGCCGGTGAGTGACATCCGGGTTTTCCAACGAAACTGCCATATGTCTTTACTTGGTCGAAACATTGTAAAAGAACAGAAATCAAGCCATCAGTCCTGCATTCCATATGCAGGTTAACGAACTATCTGAACTTGTATGCTAAAAGCCCCTGAGTAACCTAATATTGACCGTTCCAAGGCGGTACTTTTGTTATGTTTCCTCAGAGTTAAGTGTTCCTATGCCCGCTTGCCTGTGGTCTGCTAGCATTATGGCCAACGGTACATTATGGTCACCTGTATAGCTGACTACTGTGCTTTCTGTTTTGTTCTGTTATTCAAAGTATAAAATACGTAAAAATAGATGTTACAGCTGTTTATAGTTGGGGTAGCTGATTGACAGCCAGTCTGGAAAGGAGCTGTTCATTTGGTGTGTCGTGCGTGTCCTTCATGCTCTTGTTTTGAAGGCGGGATGTGGAATCTGATTGCATAAGTTCCCGATAGTTGCCTGTCTTTTCACTCTGTCAATCATTATAAATAACTGGATACAGCATGAGTATTGAGTCCTCATCTTCGTTTCACCATTGTATTATTTCTTGATTTATTTGCATTTTGTGTTCATTCACTGATGAGCTAGAAACTCCCACGCGGACCAAATTAAATGTCAGATTAATCACGCTTAAAGCTTGTGCAAGGTCTGATACTCCAAAAGCTGATTGAAGCGCCCCGTCCCAAATTACATCGGTAGCTGAGTTCGCTTATATGTGCTGTAGATTTCAATAAAGCTGTTTGTTTCTTTTGACCTCCATAATTTATAATCCTTCTAAAACAGTTCCCTGATACAATCATAATGACATGAAATGAAAAATAACTATTATAAATTCTGCTTCATCACTGCATAATAGCCGCTGGGTGAAAGGGTTTGTTTCAAAACCCATGGCTACAAATATAATGCCGGAGAAAAAAATCTGTAGAAACAGATTTCAATAATTAAAGACAAGCATTAGAAAATAAAGTTCATCACAAAGGTTTATAGCTGTTGTAGTTAGGATTAAAATATCTGCATATAAGAAGAAAGACAAAAACAAATTCAAGTAGGGAATTATACCTAACTTATCATGAAAACCAATGTAATCTGCAGTGCTGCTTGAACTTGTGGTAAGAAAGAACAATTCAATATATGATTTGTCCATACAGCCGTTGACACTTATCTTTTCCTACGGTTTGGAACACCACAACACCATTAACCTTATATTCTGCATAGATTATTTCAGCAAGCATATCAAATCCAGATTTCTCATAGATCCGCATCGAATGGGTCGAAGAAGCCTCCCCTGTGAGAACAATAGGGCCTATATTCAGGTTCTTAACTAATGAAATCCCAGCTTTCATTAATTTTGAACCAATCCCTTTGCCTCTAAAATCTCTACGAACACCCAATGCAAAAAGATGAACAGCATCTTCAACATTATAATGTATAAATATATCATTCAGTTCGGCTAAATGCTTATAAAAACCCTCCATCAGTTTGAACTTTTCAGACTGAAACTTGCTTGGGTCATATTCCATGTTTTTATTGATGATACGGTTGAGTCTGATTCCAACGATTTCTTTAGTTTCATCAGAGACCAATACAACTGATATGTTGTACTTCAGAACCGATGTTACCAGTTCTTCGTAGTCTTTGTTCCAGTCCATTGATATGCATCGTCCCATTGGCTCATCAGGAACAAACTGGTGCCTGTAGAAATTCAGGACATCTTGGTACCGGTCGCCACGTACAAGTTCATAGTGACATCCCTCTACAGATAGTTCTGTGTCATGGTTTATTGTCTCGAAAGCCTGGAAGATGTCCCAGATAGTATATTTTCATCTTATTAACCTATTTCTGATAAATAGTTCTAACTACTCTAAAAGTAAAACTGACTTATTACAGCGACAGGAATCTTAGCGGATTTGGCTTCCATACTTGTATATATTTTAGGCTTGTTGCAGGTTCTCCCTGCATCGAACATCTCCTTCTCGTTGCCCTCGGCTGTCATCTTTCGTGGGCCATTTGAGATGAGGAGGTTCGATGGGGGCGCCTGTGTTCTCTGGTTCTCTATGGAAGGCGCCTCCTACCTGATGCCTGCAGTTGCTATGTCTTGCGGATAATATGAGCAAGTGTGGCTCGTTGTCTGTTACCTTTTTGTTTCAAACTCTTGCTTTGCTAGCAATACTGAGAAATTTAAATACAGATATGCCGTATTTATCTCATTAAATTTGGTAAAAGCACATTTATATTTTCACATTTTATATGGATTTGTTTTCTGTCGAGTTTAAATAAGCGTCACTGAAACCGTTCTCTGTGCAATACGACAATCACTTCTTTACAATAAATGCAATACGATCATCACTTCTCTAGAATAAAACGTCATTTTTTCTCCCTTTCTTTTCCAGCTACCCCTTTTTACTACATACTGCAAATTCATTTACAAAAAACAAATGACGTACCTTTTCAATTTTGCCGTCTGTAATTAAACCTTTCAAAACCTTTGTTGGCACCACTGCCATATCCAGGTCCAGGTAATTTTAAGAGCAACAGCGGCTAAACTGCAATACCCCAGCATACCACATCTAAGACATATATATGTACTCAAGGCATGATTATAAATAATAAAAATGTTTAAACTGCAAAGATAACGCGAGAACGTTTTGTTTGCAAAACACTTAGGATTTCCGAAAATACAAATACCGTAGGCCGTTTATATTTAGACATGACAGATGCAAGTGGCAGTCATCGGGTACATCTAAAGTCTGTCGACATCGAGGGAAACGGTCGGGGTTTCACATTTTTAACAGAAAACCCAGTCTGCCCTGACCGATCTCCGAGTCTGCACTGGGGTGGTCGGGTTGTGGGATGGTGCAAGGTAACTTTCAGTGCCGGGGCGTCCTATTATTTGGATAATACAAGGAAAAGGGCCGACTGAGCCTGCAGCAGGTGCGGGATGGTGGTTCTTTGGATTTTTATCCTTTGAAAGTTGACCCCCCAAGAAATGGTCGAACTGCTTCCAATGAAAGTGTATCCAGTCACTTTCCGGACTACGACCGACAGTTACCGGATAGCGCTATAGATACAGATTCAAAAGTCTTTCTTTAATCGTTACTACTTCCGATGATATCTAACGTGTTTGTTAGACTTGCAGACTTTTCTATTAGTTACCAACTGTTTTTCTTGCACCTCAAACTTTGACAGCTATAAACCTTAGCCTTTGGAGATGGTCATATTGCACCTGTAATATATATATATATATATATATATATATATATATATATATATATATATATATATGGTAAAATTTAGCGAAATACATCTAACAAACACAATATTTCGGTAGCACTGGATCAGCTCGGGATGCTAAAATGATATATAAAACTGGTTATAAATGGGGAGATAATAATTAACAGTGCAATTCTCAATTTTTACTTAGGCGCTTTCGCCTTTCGGCTTCTTCAGGTGTCAAACAACTGAAATTGGCTCCCATAGAAAACAATGCAAACTGAGGCCCATTCACAGCACCTTCCAAAGTTCCACAACATTCACTGGCCAATATGATGCCATAATCACATAAGATCAGCAACGATACTCTTCAAAAATAGACAAATATTTATATCATGATCGATTCAGTTTTTCACAAGATTTCCTAGATCACATGTACCGCCTCCGGATTGCGTAAATAAAAACAAACCGCAGTGCTTCCCCTCGACCTCTGGCAGCATCCATACAGGAGATATAGTCGAATTTGAGGCTCATTGTCTTAGAAATGCTTCATATTCCAAGAGCAGATTAAATAAATGCAACAGAATACCTTCAGGAATGAAAAGCACACCTCTGAACAAGGCAGCATATTTTTTCTAAAGAACTATTTTAGCACCCTACTACCCCGGAAGCAATTCTTGAGAGGTCTGACACCTAGAAGTAACCTGATTTCTCTTAAAGGAATAAAATAAATAGTTTATACTACAAATTAGGACTGCCCGACAAACACTATATAAACATCAAATTGATAAATTCAACTGAATTTATATAAAACTGCGAAAAAATGTCGCTTCTGATTTCGCGACATACTTACGAGTAGAGTGCGTGTTTCGAAAGAAGCACAAAGTTAATCGATCGCTTTGACAGAATTTCAAAACCTATCCAACCTAGTGGTATACTATGCTGAACTTCAAGGTGTTCCACTCCTAGAATACAGAAAAATATGTATTGGTGCCATCTCTTCAATGACCTGTTATTGATCTTGGACATGTACCCCGTATTTTCAGAGAAGTGGCCATTCTGAAGGGTTAATTGAGTCAAAAATGTATGTAAGAGGCTATGGATGGCGTTTTATGTAATGAAATGTACATAAAATGCAATGTTTCGTTAAAATAAATAGAATAACTGTAACAAAAAGGCTGAGCCAGTTGCAATTTTAAAAAGGATACTTTCACTTCTAAGAAGGTGTCAGACCACTGAAATTGGCTCCCATAGAACACGATGCAAACTGAGGCCCATTCATAGCACTGTCCAAAGTTCCACAACATTCACTGGCCAATAAGATGCCATAATCGCAGAAGATCAGGAACTGTACTCTTCAAAAATAGACAAATATTTATATCATGATCGATTCAATTTTTCACAAGATTTCCTAGATCACATGTACCGCCTCCGGATTGCATAAATAAAAACAAACCGCAGTGCTTCCCCTCGACCTCTGGCAGCATCCATACAGAAGATATAGTCCTGCAAAAGATCATGAATTTGAGGCGCATTGGCTTAGAAATGCTTCATATTCCAAGAGCAGATTAAATAAATGCAACAGAGTACTGTACCTTCAGGAATGAAAATCACACCTCTGAACAAGGCAGCATATTTTTTCTAAAGAACTATTTTAGCACCCTACGAACCCGGAAGCAATTCTTGAGTGGTCTGACACCTTCAGAGGTTTCAAACAATAAAAAAATATAGAATCAATAAGCACAAATACCAAAATATCAAAACATAAAAAAGCAAGGCCGTCGTCGCCGGTCCGGCAGGTCCGGCGAGCGCCGGACCACTTTTTTTGGCCGAGTATGTTATCTGCCGTACCACCTTTTTTCTTTGCAGCCGATTTTTCTTTGCGCTGACCTTTTATTTTATTGAATCGCATCATCAAAAGTGCCGCAATTTATAAATGTAATTATCAATGACCATGCAAACCACCGCAGTTAATATAATGACACCTGCTTCATAATCGTTTGAAGGATTGTTTTCAGTGGACGATTTATCAAAGACATGATCGTGAATGTATTAAAGAACTTCCTCGTTTTGATTTTTGTATGCCAACTATGGTATGAAAACAAAATACAGCGTCATGTTTTTTCTCGGCGCAACAGAAGAAAGTTTTAATCCCCTCAATGTATTTTTCTAATTATTCTAAGTCAAAGAACATGTCGAGCGGCAAAGTATGTATAAAACATTTTGAATTTACATGTATGAGCATTCTAAGTCCTGAGACTGTACCGAAAGTTCCATGTCAATGTTGTTATTCCATTATGGATATACAAGTGCCGCCTGTTTCAAATCAGCCCAAGACTTTTCGGTTCCCACAACGAACAGAGAAGTTTTCAGCCGTCTAGGTTTGACAGTAGGCCGTGGCTTCATTATAATGAAGCAAAAGAGCTCGCGTTTTGTCATCTCTGTATGTTGGCCTATCGGCAAATAAAACAAACAAAAATAAAAACAACTATAGTGGGCATTATATCTGTATCAGGGTTGATTTTGCTCGAACGAAGAAATTGATGCCAGCGCCTGATGAGACTCGCAGAGGGGTTGAAAAAGTTGTTAAAGATCTTCTTGTGTCTTACGTTTGTTCTTTCTCGTATTGCCTAGCAAAACTTCGTGATCAAAACGACTGAAATTTGGCCCCAAACGCATCCAAAAATGCATTTAAAACGCACATAGAGACACCCTTAAATCAAAAATTTTCTCGGGGGACATCCCCCAAACCCCCCTAACGAGAGGGGGGAATCCCCCTCTCGTGCTCTCCCCCTCTCGTGCCTTCGGCACTCGCTGCTATCCTCCGCCGGACCAGTTTTTATTACACGGCGACGGGCCTGAAAAGATAAGCTCAAGATATACAAAACAAAAATGAACAATCTATTCCCCTTATCGGGGACCATGCAGTTCAAATTATGAAAACAAAATGGCTGCCCACGTTATATGTTATACAATTATGTTGCACATACACAATAGTAAACACAGCGCTACAACAGTCAAAGTATAAAACACGGATATGTATACAAGAGTCAAGCCTCGCTGTGTTGCAGCGTGTGAAACCGTGAAGCCGCATAACAACTGAAGTAAGGTTTGATGGGTTGTTGGTTGTTTTGGATTTGATAGTCCCCAGAGTCGACGCATTCGTCCCTACGAAGTTAAACAGTATATGGGAATAGAAACAAAAAAAATGCCGCACCTACTACAAGCGCAACAGGCTCTCCACCATCTTATCGGTTAGGCAATGTTCATGGCACCTATGTCCAAAGAACAAAGCGCATTCGTCCCTACGAAGTTTAACAGTGTATGGGAATAGAAACAAAAAAAAGGAATGCCGCACCTACTGCAAGCGCATCTTACTACATGTTTTCTTCTTTAAGGTGGCGATAATCACTGATTTGGGGCAAAGACAAAAATCTGCATAAAACACTCAAAATACCACTGATCTTCCAAAACTTAGCATATTTCTTCTTTATGTTGTTTCTGACAATTCAGACTCCAAAAATGCAGCATTTTTAATGTTAAAAAGTGTATTTATAAGGAAAGATCAAAAGGTAATTTTGTGCGCAATAATCTGAAAAAATAATATTGTTATTGAAAATATACTTAGTGCTGAGAGTTCCTTGTTGCATAATGGAGAGCGAGCTAGCAATTATTTTTTCAAACTCTTTCACACATTAGCAGGCTGGGCAGATGAAAAAAGATAAGGTCTGTGTCCAACTTTTTTTGTCAAAACACACAGGTGAGACAGGTGATACTATTTTAACAAGGTTGAACAATTTCATCTACACACCATTGATCATGTAAGTAATGTATTAGTTATACTGTAGGTGTTACATAGGTATGCTTGCCTACCCTATATTTAATAAATGCATCCAGTGTACATTACCTTGTACATGGTTGAAAATTTGAGAAAAAGCTACCGTTTTCATCTGGTCTACATTACAATTTGAGAAAGAGTTGGAATAAATAATTGCTAGTACGCTCTTCATTATGCAATAACGCACCTTCAGTACTACGTAAATTTTCAATAACGATGTTAATTTTTTTGATTATTGCGCAGAAAATTACCCTTTGATCTTTCCTTATAAAAACACTTTTTTAAGCAGCATGTACGTCTATTTTGTATCCTAAACTGTAAAGAACAACAAAAATAAGTCGTCTGCTAACTTTCAGGGAGATACGTTACTTTTTTATGGTTTTATGCAGATTTTTAAATTTACCATAAATCACCACCTTAAAGCAAATGTTATATATTCACTGTTGTACCATGATACTGTACGTTGTAACTGCTGGGAGAGGACTATATAATGTTGTTAGAACTTGTGTCCAATCCCATTGTGTTCATACAATAAAATATGTTTAATCGAATCATCAGCAACTTATGCTACATCTTCTTCTTCAATAAAAGGCACCTTCCATGCTACTCTTTCTATAGCTGAAATGGAACCTGACTCAAGTCTACGCTCAGGACGTAAGCAAATACGATCTCTTAGCAGCTCATTATCAAATGGAAATTTAGATAACAGATATGATACTACACTACTGAAGAACCTTTATGTTTAGAAGTGCCCTTTTCTGTTTCCTTGAGTCTAGCCTTCAACACAAGACTTCTCATTTCTTTACAAAACCGCTGCGCTTAATCTACAGCATTTTCAAATAATTAGGAATTTGGTCAAAATTATAGAAATTGGGGTTGAAATATAGGAAAATATAGAAACCTCTGACAAAATTGGTAAAACAGGAAAAAAGGGAACACTTGACAGCCTGCGACGCACAATATTTTAGCGATTAAACGTAAAAATTTGAACTTCTTTTTAGCTATGTTTGCTTATTATTCCGACTCGTAAATCGAAAACTACGCAATATTATTAGAACAGAAAAAATAACGCTCGCATTTTGTCTTTACGACGACTAGCCGTAACATTCGGAACGTATATGACGTCTCATCAAATCACTCAGAAACCACGGCGTCAGTCTGACGTCACGGCAAGCGGGCAACTTTCATTCATCCGCAGATAAAGACAATTGCTCTAAGTAAGTTTTTAAAAGGAAAGTACCCATTATCCTCGAATATCTCCAAAATGTTTAATCTTTGGAAAGACATTAGAAAGAACGTTACATGCCTGCATGAGCTGGTCACTTACTTAAAAGTCAAAATATAGTTATCTTCTGGGCAAACTGCGCAGTTCTGACCATGCGTATTTCACATAATTATGCCTTCCACTAGGTTTACTTATTGCACAGCTCATTAAACTCATGTTCACATCTTTAGCCTCACAGAAAAGGTTTTCTCGACTAAACAGAAGAGACTTTCTCGACTAAACAGGAGAGACTTTCTCGACTAAACAGAAGAGACTTTCTCGACTAAACGGGAGAGACTTTCTCGACTAAACTGGAGAGACTTTCTCGACTATACAGGAGAGACTTTCTCGACTAAACAGGAGAGGTTTTCTTAACTAAACGGAAGAGGTTTACTCGATCAAAACGGAGAAGCTTACTCGACTAATTGTATGAGGATTTATGAGAGCTCTGAATTAGGTCTACTTGCTGAAGGGTCTGAGCAGACGGAAGAGCTGATAATGCATGTATCACTGTGTTCCAGGAAGTGTACAAATCGTTAAGAGGTTTAGTTTATTTTTGGAATTTTTGTTTTAGTTTGAGGAGGAAATACCCATTTGTTATATGCAAAATGTGTAGACCCTGATAAGACGCGTCTGTTATGGATCTGCACTGTTTGCCTATGTACCATTTTTTTGGGAAAGCTAGGCATTACTGGGTTAATATGTCGATGGAGATCGAGACTGAGAATTTTCTCAGTATGTGGTTTGAGTTACTTCGCTTGACTGTGTTGGTATGAAGTGTATGGGCATACCAAAGAAACAGCTTTTGCGACTCCCTACTTGCTTTCCCGGACAAAGAACCCCTGGGAAATAGGGGTCTACTCGTAAAGAAAAGTTTTTTTCTTCTATGAGAAATTTCTTTCATTAAAGAGTTAACCACCATTGATAAGAAAGGCAACAGTTGCACCTCGTCCTCCCCATCCCCTCCCCACTCTCTACTCTCCTAAAGCTAGTGTACCATTTACCTCAACCAGTACTCATCCTATAGTTTCGAATATAAGCAGATCCAATTCTCTTCAGTCATGATAAGGTCAGTTCCAATTCGTATTCAGTTCAATTCTGTTCACGCTTAATGCCAGTCCGATAATCGGCATTGAACTTATAAAGAATTGCACTTAAAACGGTCAAGAATGGACTAGATCCATATCATTACTTGTGGGGATCGGATTTGGTCAGTTTGGTCAATGTCTTTTAAATTATATAGTATACATACATATCTTGCGAATTCCCATTACTTGCTGTGCCGTCGCGCAGTTGTACAGGTTTCCTGTTTATGTCGATCAGTCCCTTGGTGCGGCCAAGATTTCATTTCATACAAACGGAATTTACAATCGCTTCTGTTGTGCTCCTAAATTGATATTTCCTCTGTTTCTTTCTCTCTTTTTCTCTCTCCTAATCTTTTGAAGCCATGATATTTTCATTGCCTGGAGTAATAAAGAATTGGATCTGTTTACAGGACAAGTTTTTTCTTTTGCACAGTGACAACTGATATAAGGGAAGTAAACGCTTGGAATGAGCAATTTTATTATGCAAAGAGTGCACTAATACAATTACATGTATAACCTTCAATGCCCATGACCCTATCGTCGGGCAAAACCAACCCCCACAAACGTGCTCGGGGTGGTTTGAGCTTGCGCAGTCAGACCCAGGCAGGATTTGTAGGCAGATAGCTCATTTATGACATTTTTTTTTAACACACACTAATATTTGCTATGAGATCGGAATCAACTATCATTCTAAAGTCATACAACAATTAGTCTAACACTACTTTTTTTTTTCTTTTCTAAATATATATGTACATTTATTCCAAACTATAATTCTAACAAAGAGTATTCGATCAGAACAAATTGCCATTATGAATATAAAGCTATTATTGTAAAAAGTCATAAAAAGAATCACAAAAATAGTAAAGGTCTCAGACCTGTAATGATTACAAGGGCGTAGCTACCTATACGCAAATACGCAGGTGCGTATTGAAATTTTGTCAATGGACCTGCATATTTTGCATGCTGAAAATTTATAAAATTTACAAGATTTCAATAACTACTGCCAAATACATGACAAACTGACATTACATAAGGGGCTGAAATACTACATTCCTTGTCAAGGAGCATAAAACTTGACTGTGCGTATCATTAAATTGCTCTTAGCTAAGCCCCTGGATTATAAAGAACATTCTCAATCATCAACAATATGACGTATGTGTACGTGTTTGGCGGAATTTAGCGATTGGCTCATACATGTACATGTATTATTATCATGATAAAGGGTCAAACAATTAAACAACTTCAGGGTCACTTGGGGTCATTACCAATGAATCTGCATATGAGACCCATGTATGTCGAGGTTAGCAAACCCACGTGCACAATCAGGACAGAACAAACTGTTAATGAGATTTCGAAGATTGTAACTGCCAAAACTGAGCATACCCTGACCATACTGCAAACGTGCTGGTCTGAAGTTTCTACTAAGCATATACGGGAACACCTCCATGTTTTGCCACCTGTTTTGCAAAGGGAAACAAGGGCGACGAAACCTTTCCGAAAGGTAGGACTTCTCTTAAAGGAATAGTTTTCTCCACAAGGATCAAATCTTTCTAATTTTAGAGTTGACCTTCCTTGGGAACAGAGGTAAGTATGAAAATGGCAGAATTGTTTCCCCTGTAGATGTGTCCAATCACCTAAACAGAGCTCTAGATAAGAGGGAGTATTCGATGATAATTAGGGATAATTTTTGTACATTCTGCATAAAAACATACGTTGTGACCCCTCATCGGAACCGTCTCGATGAGACGGTTCAGATGAGGGGTCACAACATATGGTTTGAATGAGAAATAAGAAAATTATCCTTAATTATCATCAAATACTCCCTCTTATCTAGAGCTCTGCCTAAAGCATGTTTTTTTTTTTCTAAAGCTAAGTAGGCCTATCATAAGTACATGTAATGTCGGGTGTACAGTATGGATACATGATGCAAGTTTTACAAGAAAGACAATTTTACGAAAACATTTTTTCTCTACTTCACTGGTCGGTGAGTCCCTTCTCTCTTAAAAGAAACAATTTGCTCATGATCTAAAGAAAGCTAATTACTGCCTTTAAGGTGAATGGGTACACGTCCATGGGAAGGAACTACTATTTTCAGTTTCACCTCCCTTCTCAATAGGGACTAACCTTTAAAGAAAAGAATTTGTTTGCATGTGGGGAATGGGCAATTAGCTCCTTGTGGCGCAAATTCTTCCCCTTAAGAGTAGACTTTATCTTTATAAGATTCGTTGTCCGGGGAAGCAAGCAGGAAATCACAAAAAAAATCCTTTTGTGAAAATGGCGGGAATATTCATTTGTCTTCAGCTGTAGACATTGAGTCCTAATTCTACTAATGCACCGTTAAGTTTGTTATGACACTAAATATACGAAGACAAGTTCATAGGCAAAAGTATACTGTCAGCACTTTGTCATTAGACACATTGCTGGTTAGGAAGACCACTTCGTTCATATGGCAACAAGATTACGATATTTGGTTTAGGTGTCCGGGGTGTAGGGCAACTGAGGTACTAAACGTCTTAGTAATTCACAGTATTTCTTTTCTATAAGACCGCAGTACTCCAGATAAGAAGGAGTAACATTGATAATTTAGGGATAATTGTCCTTATTCTTCCAAAAAGCATGTGTTGTTGTTCCTCATTGGAACCGTCTCATCGAGACGTTTCTAATGAGGGATCACAACATATGTTTTTCATTCAGAAATAAGAAAAACAACTTTGAACTATCCTCAGTATCCCACTCTTATCTGGCCCCGAGGTTATAAAACTTTTTTGGTTCTCAACTCAGCTGAGCATGAAATTTAAAATACCCATTAATATAAAAATACCAAGAAATTCAGCATTTTTCAGGCTCAGATAAGCCAAGAAGGCTATTTTTTCTACTCATAAATATTAAAATGCCAACAATTGTTGGCATTTTAAAATTTATGAGCAGAAAAAATTTCATGCTCAGCTGAGTTGAGCATGAAAAAAGTTTTATAACCTCGGGGCCTGGAGTTGAGCGTCTCCTTGAGCTGATTTATTCAGATGACGTTGATAACGTTACTAACGGAGGTAGTCCTTGATAAGCCGTAAAAATTGGGAGGATAGCTGAACTTTTTCTATTTCTCCATTCAAAGATATGCTCTGGTACAGTGAGAGAAACATAACCCGACGAGAAAATTCTCCTGAGACACTTTTCCATACGTTTCTGACAAAAACTATAACTACCCTAACTTCGGTTATCTTCAGCAGTGAGAATGGCAATACTATATTTTTAGTAATGCCTAAAATGAAACAGTGCGGCAATCATCACAAAAAGAACACAAAATTTGTGGAGCGCATGCGCTAAAAAGTGTGAAGCGCTTCTGTGATCATGAACAAAATGTGGGGCTTCCAGAGAGACATAGATTAGGCTCAACCAAAGAGCGAGGATCGCCGAGTCCTCCCAGGAGTTGATGGTGAAGAATTTCCTGAAACGAAACAACAAACTGATTAAAGGATGTTGATAAATTTTCGGATGTAGCATCTCTGCCTAATTCGCCTCCCATCTATTAGATAGAGTTTAATGCACATTCAGTTTAAAATTCAGGAAATAATTTCCGAGAGAGTTGCTAGTTTGAAAGATTCAGAACCCTCGAGGGAAATATTACTGGCATTTTAAACACAAGCTGAATTAACATATTATTTTCAAGATATGTTTAACATGTGTCTTTGTTTAAAGTAGTTTAATAATTATTCAAATATTAGCTAAGTACCATAATCACCAGGCTATTGCGGTTCTTCGAAGGGCGCCATTACGCTGTTGCGGTCTGATGGTTTAGTAGTAAGTTGCCTGTTGCTTTCAGATGGATATTCGAGTGAAATACTGACTTAAACAAAACAAAGCAAACAAATCAAGTAAATTTTCTAACAAAAGGTAGGCAAACACAAAGCTAAAACAATACAGGAATATTTTGAGACTGATTTAAGTTTTTACTCACTGCACAAGGCCAGTTTCACTCAACCCTTTAAGAAAAACCTGCAGGTAAGACTAAGTACACCGAATAAATCCAATTCTATGCGATCAGTACAAGTCACGATACTGCTCATGCCGGTCCTTTAGCGGAAAAATACTTTATTCTCTCCATCCCAGTCCGAAATTCGAACTGACACGGAGAGTATAAAAGAGTGTTCTTAGACCGGATTGGTATTGGCCGTATCATGACTGGCAAGGATCAGATCTGTTTACCGGATGTTGTACTCACTCCATGATCCATTTCAGTATGATGACCAGTATGGCGTCACAGACGAGGGCTGATATGAGATACCTCTCCCCAATCCTTCTCCCCCAGCCAGTTTGGTGGTTATAGAACAAATAGCTCACTAGCTCACCCAGAACAGCCGCTATCACCATAGCAACATTGAAGGTCACGTGGAAGTCAACCATTTTGGAAGCCTGCATTTAAGAAATAAAGTTTTCCAAATCTCAATCATTTTTATAAAACTCTTCTCGGGTTGTTTTGCCAAAAATAATTCATGCAACAGTTACTGTTGGCAAAAAGTACAGGTCAGTGCCTGTCGTGAAATATGCTGATCACTGTTTACCGTTTACTGTATACTGTCTAATGTGTACTGCAACACTGACTTTGCGCTTACTGCCTGTATACGAACATCTTAATTTGTAAAACTATTTCGCAGTAAACAGTAGTCAGGACGCAACAAGCGGTAGACAATGAACAGTGCGCATTTTCATGGAATGCATAACATCTATAATACTAAATAAACGAAGTAACGCATAAACTGCAAAATTGGTGGCATTTTCAAGCGTAATTTCTATACTGGTTCTTTCGCATATTGCTATCATTGATAATTTCGGTTAGCGTGTGTTTTAGTTTCAAGTAGATTTAAAGAATTTGGGGATTAAATTCGTCTTTCATTTTAAATTCTCCCAAGTATTTTTCTAGAATCTTCGACTATTGGTCGAATTTCTTTTGTCAACAATGGGTGCGTTCGAGTGAAATTATCGTGTACTCGAATACACGCGGTCCTACTAAAAACAGAAAAGGACTTACCCCACCGAAAAGAACTTTCGGGCACCGAAAAGGACTTTTATTTGCCGTTAAATGTCATATAAAACATATGTTTTAGAAATTTTAATATCATCATGATAGTAATCAGCGCTTGAATAATAAGTTTGTGAATTGTAGTATCTTCATCCTAAAATTTTACAACAAAAAAAAACAGCACCGAAAAAGACTCCACTTCTGTTCAGTGAAGAGACGCCATGTACCGAAAAAAGGACATCGCAAATGCCGAATTTCGGGCACCGAAAAGGGCATTTTTCACTTAATGTTCTAGAAAATTATGTTCAGAAATAAAATATTTTACCCTTTATAGATTTCAAACGTTTTTATAGCATAAAATGGCATTTAAAAAGTCCTTTTCGGTGCCCGAAAGTTCTTTTCGGTCCTTTTCGGTGGCAAAGGTCCTTTTCTGTCTTTAGTAGGACCCGAATACACGTTTTAAATTAATCCGGTCGTTTCGGTTCTGCGTCGTTATATCGGCGCGCTGCTTAGCAAGTCCAAATTTAGCAGGTTCTAATGCAAAAATCCGACCCATGAACTTACGTCATTCCCCATAAATAACGATTTATTTTTGTATTTTTGCTCATATGTCTAAACGGATGGAGAACTAAATGGTCATAGTCCCGACGGCCCTGGCTCGAAACGACCCATTTTCTTCCAGAACGATAGTCAATACGAGTAGCCAATCGAACTCGCCCGTCTCAACGCACATGGTCTTTCGAAAAGTTGGAGACACGGCGCCAAGTGTGTGCGGCTATGGTTACGTACCGCTGAGCCACTTGGGTAACGTCGTTTGGATAATTCAAACTGAACTGAACTTTCGAAAAGACAAAAATTAAAAATATCTAAGGTTAACACACATGCGCCAGGTAAGAAAGGGCATTTTTTCCAGCGAAGCAGACAAATCAACTTCAATGATTCAGCCTTTAGTCTTCAGAGGGCTTGAATATTTTCCCCCAAAACGTTCCAGGACCCAATTTTTTCAGAAAAAAAAACCCAGGACAGGTCACATAACCAAGATGGCAAACATTTATTACGGTAAAAAAATTCAAAAATCTTCTCCCCCAGAACCACGCCGGGCCGCGTAGCGCAATCGGTAGGGCACCTGACATAAGTCAGAGGTCCTGGGTTCGAAACCCGGCCTGGCCACATACTTTCGTTTCTCCTTCCGCTGATTCAAGAAGGGCAGTTGTCAGTTACTGGCGAACGTATGTGCACTTAGTACTGGTTAACCGCTTAGGAGGTCTAAGCCTGCCCAGGAATAGTGTGGTTAGGTTAACTGACCGTCCCGACATGACCGTAGCTGTTTACCGTGGACGTTAAGCATCAAATCAACCAATTCTCCCCCAGACCCACAAATCCTATGATCTTGAAACTTAGCATGTCGCATCAAGGACTCAAAAGCTCAACAAAATTTATATAAATTATGACCCTGGGATGACCTTGATCTGTTTGCGGCAAGGTCAACTTTTGAGTCACTTAGGTTTTTCTATAGGAAAAAGTGAAAAAAGTTGATTTTTTTTAGAAACAATGCAGTCTGCTACACCTGAAAGTTTGTAGATGCAGACAACTAATTATGTAAATGAAGCTTTAGTGAGTATTCATGGTAAAGGTCATATCTTCACCTGGGCCTAAGGCCATTTACATTGAAAAATTAAAACTCACTTTTTTTATATAAACTTGACCATCATGAAATATTTCCGCGCTTGCGCGGGCTCTTTTCTAGTTTAATATAAAAGTTTAGAAGCTACTCAATACGAAACCTTAGACTTATGCTCGAGATGAAATGTGTTCTCTATTGTTCTGTCATTTTACTCATTTAACTGAACAATATTTGCTTTTACAGTTAACTCACGATATCTCGAACACCGATATCTAAAAGTACCTCTTCTTAAAACAATTTTGGACACATTCCCTGTTTTTATTAACATTTCAACTCCTCTTATCTCAAACTACTGATATCTCAACATGCTCAAAGTAAATTTTCTCGGACCAGAAAATTTACTTTGAGATATCAGTAGTTTGTGAAGAATTCTGACTTTGAGATATCGAGAGTTGACTTATTAATTTAATTGGCAAATACAACGAGAACTACAGATAGGCGCCGTAGTCTAGTGATAAGAGCGACGACTAAGATCGCCGGAAAGTAAACAGGCCTCAAACCTGGGTTGGGCCATCCGGCGACTGGAAAACTCTCTATCAATCCAGAAGTAAATGAGTACATATATGTACCTGTTTCGAATCAGGGCAATGAGGCAGCGAAAAGATAGGGCTCCGTCTTTCATATACTTTGCCCAAGGTACAGTGGGCCTCTAACCCCTACTGCCCCTACGGCCAATAGGCTATGGAATATCTCTTTCCTTTCTCTTATTTTTACAAGAAGAAGCATACATATCTGCACATTATTTGCTTTTATAGCTGGGCAAATTTACATTTATGACCGAACAATTCGACAATATCCTTGGTCATATTGTTTTAGGGTCAGATACATTGTTTGCACTAAGGATTTGATCTACATCTTAGGAAAAACTGCCTTATGGTTATGGTGAATGCGTTTACTTTGATAGGTAGCACCTCTGCCCTTTTCATTTTAGCCTCCTATCTCATTGGTGTTAAGCTATCATGGGAAAGAATTTGCTCCCGTTGGAGCAATATTTTTCCTGTGAGGGTAGATCTAATTTTTGAAAGAGATAATTGAGCCGCGACACGAGAAAACCAACAAAGTAGTTGTGCGCCCAGCCCAGACTCAGATCAGTCTGGGCATCCGCCCAGTCTAATCAGACTCTTCGCAGTCCGCATAGAAGTAGCTTAGACCGCCCAGTCTGATCAGACTCTTCGCAGTCCGCATGGAAGAAGCTTAGACCCTTAGCTACCCCTTAAGCGCTTAGCGAAGAGTCTGATCAGACTGGGTGGATGCCCAGGCTGATCTGAGTCTTGGCTGGGCGCACAACCACTTTGTTGGTTTTCTCTTCTCGCGGCTCAATTATCTTGTCCAATGAAGCAATGGGAAAATCAGAAAAGTTGTTTCCCTTTGTACATATGGCGGAAAAACATTGAGATGTACCCATACACCCATACCACTTATTTTCCATAATAGAATCTGCTCTCAAATTTGAAATATTTCTTTCGTCTTTTTTGTGTGGCCTAATCACTGGAAAAAGTAACGCAAACGGAGTACACCTGATCAGACTGCTTCCCACAGTTTTTCTGTGTCTGCAATATTTAAAAAGCATTTTCAGGGGAAATCACTGCCAGTTTCGTATTTATCTCCCTTTGTTATGTGGTTAAACTCGTAGAAGAAAGAATCTGAGCCTGCAGAAATGAATTCTTTCTTTGTATGAGTACACCCCCACTCCCGGTTTGGGAAGGCTTCGTCTCTCAGGGAAGCAGAAAGGACGGTCACTAAAAAGTTGTTCCCCTTTGTAAACAAGACCGAAAAACATGGAAATGTATCTATACACCTTAAAGAATTAATTTAATTTTCATTTCCACCCTTCGACTCTTCCATTAGGTCAAATGCCACAATAATAGGAGTAAAGGAGGGGTGTCTATAAGGCTGTTTTCATGGCCACTACCGATTTTCTTTAAACTTTGTAAACTCAGACTACTATGTGTTGGCTGTAATGTCATGCAATATCAAATCATTTGGTGAAGGTTTCTTTGGTGTGTACGAGATGAAAGTGGGTGGGGTAATTCTGACTCGAAGAGGGTTCTGTTACGAAAATGCTAATATTTTTATTGCTACTTAGAACTGGAAGTCTACCATTTCATGACTCCTTATGCAATGCCAGATGTAACAAATGATTAGAATACTTTTGTGAAATTTGTGCATACAGTGCGTTTATACTCACTTGTATGACATACCTAAATTTTCGCCTTTTTTATTCTCCAACTTTACGCAAAACCACAACAGCTTTTTACACTCAAAACTATTCCAACGATATTTTGCAGTTATACAGTATATTAAATTGTTGTTCCAAAATTATGCCGATAATTTTCTACAATGAATATTTTCTGAGTTATCTGCCCTTAAAACCACTTCTTTTATTTATTTTTTTTTCAAAATTATTCCTCAGATTTTATATCCCCCGTCACATGTTAGTGGTGGGATATTTATACCCTCGTCATGCGAAGTATGTCAGGGGGTATATAGTTTTTGTCATTCCGTCTGTTCGTCCGTCCGTCCGTCACCTTTTCGTCAAAGTTTTGCGTTAAACCTTTTGTGAATGGTCATATTTCTTTAACCTTAAATCAGATTCTCTTCAGATTTACTTTGTTATATCTCTGTAGCTTTACCTTTGATCTGAAATATCAAGGCACCTGGGTCAGGCCCTAGGAGGAGGTCAGGGGTCAATAATGATGACTCAGGCATTTTCATTATGTCAAAGTTTTGTGTTATCCCTTTTCTAATTGTTCATATGTCTGTAACCACAGGTCAGATTCTTTTCATATTTGGTTCATGATATCTCTTGAGCATTACCTTTGATGTGAAGAGTCTTTGCCCCTGGTTCAGGCCCCTGGGTGGGGCCAAGTGTCAATAATTACGACTTACAACTTTTCATTA
Organism: Ctena decussata; assembly: GCA_963989385.1. Classification (NCBI taxonomy): domain Eukaryota; kingdom Metazoa; phylum Mollusca; class Bivalvia; order Lucinida; family Lucinidae; genus Ctena; species Ctena decussata. The sequence continues at coordinate 92,666,250 of OZ022501.1, forward strand.
TGTTAAGTTTTGGGTTAAACCATTTTGATTGTATATATCTCTGTAAATGCATTGCAAATATCTTCCATATTGTATTCACTGTATCTCTATAGCATTGCTTTTGATAGGGAATTTAGGGTCAGCCTCATGGGTGGGGCCAGAGGTCAATAACTAGGACTCAGCCATTTGTATTTTTTGCTTGTTCTGATATATTTTAATGGAGTCTACTCAGTCTAGTGATGTGTGATGCTACTTTCTTGTTACGTGTGTCATAGGGTAATGGTTAAGTATATAATATACTTGTACTGCCTTGCGGTACAAGCCGGCTTTTATAGCGACGTGGTAGAGTGCGAGACTTTAGATCGAAAGGTCCCGGGTTCGATCCTCGGCCCGGGCGTGAGATTTTTTAAGAGTCCGTGACACTAGTCTACTTTACATGGATGCTGCTGCTGCCCTAAGGTCAAGTCACAGACTTTGAATTTGTTCCATTTACATTTCAATTTATTTTTTGTGTTAAAAGTTTGCTTTCATTAGGCGGTGGCACTCGTTGGGGGTATACGTGAGCACCTGCTCACTTGCTCTAGTATGTTTTCTGCTGTTTGTATTTCTGTTCATCTGTTGTACGTACATTTGTCTGCCTGTCTGAGTGTCCGTATGTCAGTCTGTCTATTCGTGAGACTTCGTTTCCTTTCGAAACCTTGAGTATTTTTTATGTATTTTCTTCAAACATGGCATGTGCACTTGTCTTGGGTCTTTACAAGCTGCAAAATACGTTACTCAGAGTATGTGTAATAAGAAGAGACACTGGAAAGAACATGATACAATTCTGAGAAGATAAGCAAAGACATTTGACAGAGGGCATTAGTTTTATTTTATTTTAAATATTACGAAGACTCACGGATAGACAGACTGACATACGGACAAACAGACAGGCAGACAAATGTACAGAAATACATACAGCAGAAAACAAACTAGAGCATGTAAGCAGGGGCTCACGTATACCCGACCAGTGCCGCCGTCAAATGAAAGCAACATTTTAACCGAAAGTTAAATGCAAATGTTAATGGAACAAATTCTAAGTCTGTGACCTTGACCTTGAGTCAGCAGCAGCATCCATGTAAATGGTAAACTAGTATATAATAGAATTAGTCATGCATCACTGGACTTCATTTAAATATTTCAGAACAAGCAAAAAATAAAACAAATGGCTGAGTCCTAGTTATTGACCCCTGGCCCCACCCATAAGCCTGACCCTGAAGTCCCTATCAAAAGCAGTGCTATAGCGATATCATGAATACAATATGGAAGATATTTGCAATGCATTTACAGAGATATATGCAATTAAAAAAGGTTTAACCCAAAACTTTGACATAATGAAAAGGCAAAAGTCCTAATTATCGACCCTTGGTCCCACCCAGGGGCAAAGACTCTTCACATCAAAGGTAATGTTCATGAGATATCATGAACCAAATATGAAAAGAATCTGACCTGTGGTTACAGAAATATGAACAATTACAAAAGGTTTAACACAACATTTTGACATAATGAAAATGCCTAAGTCATAATTATTGACCCGTGACCTCCTCCCAGGGGCCTGACCCAGGTGCCTTGATATTTCAGATCAAAGGTAAAGCGATAGAGATATAACAAAGTAAATATGAAGAGAATCTGATTTAAAGTTAAAGAAATGAGCATCCACAAAAGGTTTAACGCAAAACTTTGACGTAAAGTTGACGAACGGACGGACGGAAAGACAAACAGACGTAATGGCAAAAACTATATACCCCCTGACATACTTCGCATGTCGGGGTATAAATATCCCGCCACTAACATGTGGTGGGGGATATAAAATCTGAGGAATAATTTTGAAAAAAAAAAAAAAAAAAAAGCGGTTTTAAGGGTAGATAACTCAGAAAATATTCATTGTAGAAAATTATCGGCATAATTTTGGAACAACCATTTAATATACTGTACAACTGCAAAATATCATTGGAATAGCTTTTAGTGTAAAAAGCTGTTGTGGTTTTGCGTAAAGTTGGAGAATAAAAAAGGCGAAAATTTAGGTATGTCATACAAGTGAGTATAAACGCACTGCATGTAGAAATTTCACAAAAGTATTGTAATCATTTGTTATATCTGGCATTGCATAAGGAGTCATGAAATGGTAGACTTCCAGTTCTAAGTAGCAATAAAAATATTAGCATTTTCTTAACAGAACCCTCTTCGGGTCAGAATTACCCCACCCACTTTCATCTCGTACACACCAAAGAAACCTTCACCAAATGATTTAATATCGCATGACATTACAGCCAACACATAGTAGTCTGAGTTTACAAAGTTTAAAGAAAATCGGTAGTGGCCATGAAAACAGCCTTATAGACACCCCTCCTTTTGATCATTTTTCTTTTTTTTCTTTATTTCTTCTTCTTTTCTCCCCGTCTTTAATGCAGTGTCGAGTGTAAATCCTGATCAGAGGCCATGCACGATATGCGACATCTCTTCAAAGCCGTCACTATTTGCCGAGTCCCTGGTTATGGGATACCAGGCCATAAATAGACTGAATACGATTGCATAATTGTGGCATTAACCTTATTTATTGCATCTTGTTGGACGACAATTAAGCTATTTATTATGTGTTTAGGGTCCTTCCAATAACATATTCATTCACATTCTAAGGTCACTCGGCCCCCGCACCACCACCTGGTCCTGTTTCAGCTGCTCGTCCGTTCTCAGGTGTTTTTCTGACTGCCTCTTCTGTGCCATGTAGGGTCATTTTTGTTAATTAGTAATAAAACCAGAAACCTAAGATTTGGCCAAACTATCTTAGTTTCCGTTTCTTGGCTAGGTCAGGAGCTCAACATATTCTTCCAGTTGCTTGCATTTTTCTTCTAACATTGATCATCGTAAATAAACGTGGGCAGCAGGGCATCTTAATAGCTTGCGTTCTTTTCTCATGTAGGAAAGTCCACGGTACCACATGGATACAAGAAGATAGGCATTACAAGGGAGACCATAAGTTTTACCTTTGGTCTATGAAAATAACTACTCACACTACCTTGAATAGCCCCGCTAGCTTAGTAGGTTCGGCGCTGGCCTGTTGATCTAGCTGGGCCGGATTCGAGACCCGCTGGAGGCGGGAATCTTTGAAGTAAATGGATACCATTGCACAAAGCCTTTCATTATCACATTTACATTGTCCTCATATGACTGCAATACTGTTGAAAAGGACGTAAAATTGAATGCCACCCATCATCTTCGCGCATGTCGTAATGTTCCTTTCCTGGTTGGCTTGCTTGCTCCCGAAGAAATCTTCCCAGTGCGCACGCAGTATTGAGATGATTCCGCGTCATGGCATTGACACATGCCAGCAGGCACACAAGGTTGAATCAATATTGACTCAACCTTGATTCAACGTCATGACGTTGAATCAAGGTTGAGTCAATATTGATTCAACCTTGTGTGCCCGTTGGGATTGTTGTTTCATCACCATGAACCTTCTGGGTTGGGTAGTGACGTCTTTGATGCTGTCCAGATTGCCTTGTTTCTTTCGCATTTACGTTTTTGTCAAATAAAATGGTATGCATTGTACTTACAGCGATGAACTCATATATATATACCTCACACCCCCAGAAAACTTAAGTAATAAATGGCATTTGTGAAGACAGACCTTTAAACTTAATACTTAACACGCAAAATGTAAATATTTTAAATAAAATTTTATTCCATATCTAAACATGATAAAATAAGATCTTTATTCAAATCAAAAAGTTGAGTTTAAAACGGCTATATGTCAGGCGGCTCATAATCATTGGAGCGGCTGTCAGAGAGTAGCTTTTCCCCCCTAGTAGTTTTTCCCCCCGGAAAAATGGCTATGATTTTTCCATAGTAGAATTTCCCACCGGAACAGTAACTATATAGTAGAATTTCCCCCCGGAAATATGACTATATAGCCAATTTTCCCCGGGGAAAATCTACTATACATGTTTTTGCATAGCCGTTTTTCCCCTCTATAGTGGATTTTCCCCCTGGTAATATGGTTGCAGGAAAACACGCTTCATTGTGGAATTTGCGCCTTCTCTAATTATAATAGTGAGGTTCATAACTGAAACAGTAATATGAGTATCTGTCCGTAAAAATATCGATGGATAACAGATGTTCGAACCGCATGCATGTGTCCATCAGTCTGTCTTATTATTTTTATTTTTTTGGGGTGGGGGGGGGGGGGGAAACAGGGAGGCATTTTGCTTTTCCATGTTGGCCACAAACGGATATGAGTGTACGTGGCCGTGTGCATAAACTTGTATAATTTTGAGTTGATACATGATTTCATCTGTGCGTGCGCGCAGCGGAGTGCCTGGACTAGTGTTCACCTTTCATGCAGGAGTTGTGGGCACGACTCCCATTGGGACAGACGTCCGAATATGATTTTCAGTTTAATAAACTCCCTACTAAATCAAACATGACTAGACAAAGTAGCCGTTCGTACATCTTCCTGTAAGCTTGCATGCGTATGTGTACGTAGATAAATATCTGCGATGGGAGGAAATCACACTTTGCTCGTTCCTTAAATTAGAAATTATTGATTATTATAAAAATATGGTTGCTAAATTTGCATATTGATTTTTTTGAATTAATCACGTTTATTACCTCCCTTGAAGTACTGATACATTTCTTATGCGATTAATTCCGTAAAACGTCTCTGTCCCATTCCGTTCCGTTTCGTTCCGTTCCGAAAAATACCAACAGCCATGCCAAATTCACTAATAGCCAATTTCCCGGTGGGGGAAAAAGGACTATGGGGGAAAAGTGGCTCTATGAGGTCCGGACAATCCACTATATAGCCGTCCGCCCTATAGCCATTTTTCCGGGGGGAAAGGGGGAAAAACCACTCTCTGACAGCGGCAACACCTGGATCTTCCATTTGACCTCTTCAATCTGATTTTTTTCTTTTCTTTCAATTTTGCAAACAAAATTGTGTTCGTCTGCTTCTTGGCGCTTTTTAAGGGTTAATTTAGACTTATACAAGTCTCCTACTTAAAGCATATTTTACTTTTCTGAGTATTTTCCATCTTTATCAAGCTCCAGCTATAGATTGGCTCGAAGTAGGATCTTATTCAGCTACCCTTAAAACGGGATCAGAGAGTCGTATTGCTGAATATGAGACTGAATATCAGTCTAGGGTTAATTCATTACTGGCAAAGCAAAGGGGCCGGCATTCTTCTGTTTCAACACAAGGGGGAAATGTGCTTTATGGGTGTGCGCATTGCCAAGGCTTTGTGCGTACACTCACGTAGGTGTCTCACAATCCAGCTATCAGTGTTGACGCGAACGGGAAGACTCGGAACACACTGCGCAGATGTGGCGGCTGATCTGCGTTCGCCGTTTACATGTGACAGAATGCATTTTTTCTCGCGGCTCAGTCCCATGCACCAAGGTCTAACGATTTTCATTCAAATCCTGCTGTGTTTAATTCAAACACTTACAAACTTTTTAAACTTGTATTTACAATCTAGGTCCGTGTAAAGATTTGCATTTTCATGAATGGAAATGTCATTTTAACAACCTAAGGGCTTCCTGTGTCTCTTGTTAAGACTAGCCACTAGACTGGTTATTATTTTCCTCATGCAGTAAAGCAGGCTTAGTGCCAGTCTACAAATAAAAAGAATTGCTAGTGGATAATAAGGGAGAGTCGGATAACTTCGGACAGGCGGGTAAATTCGGGCATATCATGGCAAACAGTGAAAATCCAGTCTCATCAGGATTTTCACTGTTTGCCTGGTTAATTTTGTCTTAATTCCAAACAACTGACATATAAAGGAAAAAATGCCACTGTCCAAATTTACCCGCCGTCCGAAGTTACCCGACTCTCCCCTAGTCACAAGGAAATTCATATTAACAAAAAAGACAAAAAAAAAAAAAAATAATAAGAGTATGAAATCTCTTAACCGTGTCGCGAGGCTAGTTAAGACGCAGCATTTGGGAAGTAAAGACTTACTACAACACGCTACATAAAGTAACACTGTCAAACAAATCAACAAATGATGGTCATTTCATATGCATCCTGTATCTGAAACATAATGATAATGCTTAATTTTCATTTTTTGTTTCTTAACAATATAAAAGTTGCACGATTTAATTAGAATCGCCCGAGGCGATTAAATGTAAAACCCGCAACATTTTAGTTTCCAGTGAAGAAAAAAGAAAGAAATACATTTTACCCTCAAAACTTTTCTTATCCGCATTAAAGAGGGACCCCATTCTTCCAGGAAGAATCTGCTATAAAGCCAGATGTTTGATAAATTTATCTCTGACCTGTCAGCACAGTCCCACTGAGATGCTATTTATTGGTTTGGATAGAGGTGATAATGAAATGTTTTGACTGGAATTGCAAGTGGCTGGGTGTTTGTGGAAGGTTTTTGCCAAAAATATGCAATGGGATAAATAATAGAAATTTTGATATTGATCTAATATATTTACAACAAAATTTTCGACAAGCCATTTTTCTAACAGATGAAACACTTTTATGCAATATGAGATTTTTTCATTCCTGGTTCTAGAAATGTAAGGTTGCTGCTGTTTCTTTCCATATATGTAATAAAATGAGGTGGTTCAAATTCAACGTTATTTTCACTGCTCTGTTTGGATGACTACGGACTTTCCTCGTGCGGTCCAGTAAAACTTTCAGCATCACTTCAGAACTTCAAACGCTAACGCCAATAGCTCGCTTATTTGAAAAAATAAAACATCAAGTGTGGGTATGGGTTTTCTTAATTAGATCGAAATGAACATTTTGGTACCAATATTGCGCATTTTGTTTCGCATCTCTAGCAGGCTATCGTTGAGTGGTGGGGAAAGCTTGAAAATCCCAACGTCTCAATGACGTCATGAGGCGATATGGCCCTTACGCTATCTTTCTTGTAAGAGCATTCTAGCATGGTACATTTACTACTATAATAACGCATAAAATAAAATAAAAAAGAAAATTTACTCTTTTGCAGTAAATACCATAAGCATCTTTATCTTGTGTGACGCAAACATTTGATTTTCACTCGTGCTTCGCACTCGTGAAAATACCAAATTTTTCATCACACTCGATGAAGATAGTTATGGTATTCACTGCAAAAGAATAAAAAGAATGGTTGTAGTTTATACATTTCTTTCTACTTTCAACCCAAGCCTTCGATCAAGCAAAATTACATAAATATTCATGATAAAAAAAAACAAGATTAGTAAAAGTTTTTGGCAAAATTGCCCAACAATTTTATCACCTTTCATTCTGCTAAGCCTCACAGCTGGTCAGGATAAACCCATTAATCAGCTACCTGCTGCTGCTAACTAGCTCTAATCATGAAATTGACAATGAATTGGAGATTAATGGACTGTACTCTGGGATAACTGGCAGATCAGGGAGATAGCTGGGGTCCCTCTTTAAGCTCTGGTAAATAAATCGGTGCCCGCATCAGCTCCAGGAGTCTGCAAGAGTTCTTTGTTTGTTGATCAATGGTTTGGGAATACAATAATTATAAGAAATAGTCTTACCTTTCGTCTACTATAAGATGAGTCAGGAAAATTCAAATTTGCTTTCTTGACTGTATTTTAAGTCTTGATGTTAATCCGCTGAGAACAAAGAGTTCAGCGGCAATAATGTTGCCTGTGTATTGATTTGATCGAGATGTTTGTAAACAACGCGGCTGCATGTAGGTCAGTCGATTGAATGAAACAAGCATAGATTTTGTAAAAGAGAGGAACTGTGTTGCACCCATAACCTTACAGCACGTCACAAAACATCAAAATGACGTCGTCATGATCAACGTTTGAAAGTCTGGAAGTCGAAACGACGTCATTTGAGCCGCGACATGACCAAAACCAAGAAAGTGGCATGTGCCCAACGACGACTCAGATCAGCCTAGTCTCAGGATGAGAGTCCTCGCTGTCGGCATGGATTAGCTACCCTGAAAGCGCCATGCGAAGACTCTGGTCAGACAAGGCGAAAGCCCAGACTGATCTGAGTCTTCGCTGGGTGCACATGCCACTTTGTTGGTTTTGTCGTGTTGTGGCTCCTTTCAACATAGTGTGTCCGCTGTGTTACCGCCTAATGGACTCTTCAACTTACAATTCAGAAAAGTCCATTTTCCGGGGTGTCGATTAATTCGCAGTATTTAACGCAGATTGCGGCGTCGGATCATAGGCCCTGCACTGTTCGCAAAGGTACCTTTATGGAAAACTCCATCTGTCAACCTAGCAGTAAATGGGTACCTTTTTCGAATCACATTAGTTGCTGTTGTTTTCTTGTTTCACGTCCACGGTAAACAGCTATGGCCGTTTCGGGACGGTCAGTTAACCTAACCACACTATTCCTGAGCAGGCTTAGGCCTCCTAACTGGTTAGCCAGTACTAAGTGCACATACTTTCGCCAGTAACAGACAACTGCCCTACTTGAATCAGCGGAAGGAGAAACGAAAGTAAGTGGCCTGACCAGGTAGGCCTATCGAACCCGGGAGCTCTGGCTCTTGAGTCAGACGCGCTACCGACTGCGCTATGCGGTCCGGCTTTCGAATCAGAGAATAATGTCAACGGGGGGGGGGGGGGGGGGGGGGGGGGGGGTAGATTTTTTTAGCCATTTGCTATTTTTCTTAAAACATCTTGCTTTCCCAAATTTCTTATCATATTCAGGACTCCAACGCCGGTTGTGTCAAATATAAAAGTATCCCAGCAGGCATATAACGTCAAAATGACCTCGTACTGATGTCGATGCGACGTCATTACGTCGCAGCGACATCAGTACGACGTCATTTCGACGTCATGTGCCTGCTGGGATCAGAGAGGAAGCAAATGAAATTTAAGTGTAAATTTCTAACATAAAAAAGACTAGGAATAAGGCTGCGAAAGGAGAGAGATGGGCTCAGCTTTTCATATGCTATGTCCAATATGCAGTGGGCCTCTAACTCCCCACTGCCCTTACCGCCAGTAGCCTATAGGCAAGATGGAATACCTGTACTTTTCCCTTCAGGAAAATGGATAAGAAGAAAAATACATGTACATAAAAGAAAGTTTTACCTGACAGGATTTTTAACCAGTGCCGCAAGCCGATGTTTGCATGGTCGGTTGGTTAGTTGTTTTAAGTTTAAAGGCCCTTTGAGACAGTATTTCAGCTTATATGTTGCCGTCTCTCAGAGAGCGGGAGAAAGAAGAAAGAAATGATAGACGAGAGAAAAAAAATGTCCAAACAACCCCCACCCGCACTTACTGCAAGCACAGAAGGCCCTTTGTCCTACTATTATCCAGATTAGCAGGACGCCCCGGCACTAATAGATATTCAGCACCACCGACCACCCCACAAGCCACTAAGCCCAATTTGTTCCTTCCGTACCCTTTGCGGACGGTCTATTCTCAAATCTCGGATTTCCGGCAGCGCCGCAGCGAGTTGCTTCCCTTGGCGCGTGTTATCCGTTGCAAAATACAGTTGTCCCAAGAAAAAAAGCGTCACGTTGTCAAATCGATAACTCTATACTATTGGTGAATTTAAGCCCTTGGCCACAAATGAAATTATTCCATTTCCACTCCCTTAACGCTTATATGATCTTATATACTGATAAAAGTTGTCGGCCAAGCTAACAGCTTGAAGTTAACAAAATTTCTCATTTAGCTATATATATATGGTTGTAATCAGTGGAATACTAACTAATGGACGGACGCTCGGCGCCCCGTTACTGCGGCTATGGATACGTTCCGCTGAGGTGCGGGGGTAACGTCGATATGAGAATTGAAATATGATGATGATGGAATACTAACTGTCTGCTCATACGCAAGAAAAGCTTATTTATGTACGTTATTGGGGTCCAAAAACGAAGATTCACGTAATTTGAATAAAATATGTTGAAGAAATTGAGGATGTATAGAAGGAGATTATGGGCTCAGATGGAAGAAACTTCTCATTGACGTATTTCTATGATTTTTATAGGTTAATTTAGTTTAATCATATTTTATTGCCTTTGAAACAAGCAATGTGGTCGGGCTACACTATTGGGGCATGTGATTCCCACCGGTCAAATGCAATATAATGCAGATTACAAGGGAACGGATAAAAAAGTCGATGCTTCCTACATCTTAGAGAGAACGGTCCTCGATAACGTAGAAACTATCAAGTATCACCAACACACACATGTCAGCAATATTTGCACAAAGGCTAATAGGACCCTTGACCTCCTTAGATGTAACTTGGCGGCATGTCCACAGGACGTTAAAGAGTCGGTATACAAGGGACTGGTGCGTCCAGTCCTGGAGTATGGGAGTTCAGTTTGGGACCCCCAAAGTATGATTCTTCAAGATGAACGTTAGAAGGTGCAGAAAGCGGCGGGTAGATTTGTAACAGAAAATTACACATATGAAATTGGGAGTATGGCCGACATTCTGGAGAAACTTAAGTGGGAATCTCTGAAAAAGAGAAGGAAAGTTAGTAGGCTCATAATGCTTTACAAAGGTCTGAAAGGTACAGCCAGTATACCGATATGTGACCTTGTTCCCCGAAGTAGGCATCATTCCCTGGCATTTCAAACCCCATTGGCTGGGACTGACATTTACATGTCCAGTTTCTTCCCCTAGACTATTAGAGATTTGAATTCCCTGGACGATTCCCTTACTTCTGCTGTTGAGTGTGCAGAGGATTCAGTTACTGAGTTTACTTTTCTTATAAGGGCTAGGGACTAGCTTCCCTGATTCACAGGTCCTGGTGAATGATTGTCTTGGACATAACACCAGTAAACAATTCTGATTCTGAGCAGATTGAGGAGTGCCGACTGTGGCAGAATTTCTACAACAAAACAAAACAGCGAGCGCCAACCAAAGTCACTCAGCACCTCAGTAACGAGGACTATCTAGTTATCATCCGTCTGGCAACATTTCCACTTTTGGAATTTTCTGTTTGGTGAAAGCTAGGACTCCAGATAGTAGACCTGGATCGGAGGTTATAAAACTTGAGTACAATCTCAAACTCAAAATAAAGCACACTGATTGGCTGCTTCCGAGCACAAGCAGCCAACCAGTGTACTTTATTTTGAGTTTGAGATTATTCTCAAGTTTTATAACCTCGGACCCTGGGGTCGGAGAAGTTAGAGTTTTATAGGGTTGAGGTCAGTGTCACAGTGGCCATTTTCATTAAAAACTTTGTCATCACTCTTTCGCCTTTTTTAATAATCCGAACTCGATTTAACTTTATTCAAATGTTAAGTTTGCCAATATGCTTTGACAAATTTGCGTTTAGAACTTAAAGGAGCGACAGAATTTCTCTCATCAAACATTAACGTGCATGGTCAGTAGACTCAGTAAATAAAACATTAGAAAAGCCAAGACAGCTTCATACACAGCGTCGAAGTAATAATGTATCCAGGTTGATTCAGTGGCGTGATGTTCCGCCAATATTTGCTGATATCCAAAACTGTGGTTGGATATCTATCTTCTATCTTCAGCCGTTACAGGCAGTACTAGACTCTTCTATATATAGACTCTTTGTATGATTAATTTATGCACACTGGTATTTTTTCTCTATGTATTGTCTTACAAAAGCTTTAATTTAATCGAAAATTTGGCGGATGTAATATTTGACAAAATTCAGTAGGTTCTTGTTTCACTATCTGCTGCAATTGTTGAGCTGAATCTGCCAGTCTTGTCTATATAGGAACACACAATTTGGGTCACTGTATCTCTCCATTCTGGGAAGTCCTTTTTCTCTTCACATGAAAGTAGGTCACACAGGTCAAAGCTAGCCATTCCCAACTGAGTATGAAGATTGTGACGAAGTTCAAGCCTTTGGGTTTCATAAAGATGGCACTCTAAGAAAAAGTGTTCTGTGGATTCCACCGCCCCAAACTCACACAAAGCTGAATCAACTTGTCCTAATTTTTTTCTATATTGATTTAGTTGGGAATAACCTATCCTAAGCTGTAGAAGAATTGTATATTTAGAATGATTAGGAAAGTCATGTTTCTGTTTCATACTTGTCTTGGGTCTGTATTGATAATAGTCTCTGCCTGTTGTTGAAATGTCCCATTTGTTCTGCCATTTTATCCAAAATACTGTCTCTTGCAGCTTTCTTTATGTCCTGATTTGTGATAACACTGGTGCTGTTGTCAAGGTCTTGAGCTTCTGCTGCTGCTTCCTTAGCAAGCTTGTCGGCCATCTCATTCCCTTGAATATCAGTGCGTCCAGGCGTCCAATATAAGATGATCTCCCAGCACGGCAGTCATGTCAATAGTTGCGGGGTACCTAAATACCGGAAAGACCCGGAAAGACGCAAAAAGATCCGGAAAGACGCAAAAAGACCCGGAAAGGCGCAGAAAGACGCAAAAAGACCCGGAAAGGCGCAAAAAGACGCAAAAAGACCCGGAAAGATGCAAAAAAAGGGCAAAAAGATCCCCAAAATATATTGTATTATGTCTTAGTTTTCAAAAAATGGCTAACAATGTGGTTCTCCATAATGCAAGCAGGAGGGGCCCCAAAACCTTGTGCTTAACTGATTTTTACCAATACAGTCCTATGTAAGCAGCGAAAAGACCACCCAATTTGTGTTAAGATTTGAAAAAAAGTATGGAGTAATATTTAAACCTTTTGCAATATTTTATTTTTACATACTATAGAAAAAGACGCTCAGATCAGCGGCAAAATGGTCCAAAGGAGACAGCGAAAAGACGCAGAGAGATGACAAAATGACAACAAAAAAACTTTCATGACAGGAAAATAATTATCTAGAAATGTAAAAAAATATACATGTATATAACAATTGAATTTCTTTCATTATCGTTTCTAGTGTTTGACACAACAGAACAAATGCTCAGAGCGAGGACAAAAAGTCCATTGGAGATGGCAAAAAGGCGCAGAGTTAGCAAAAAGACCTATAAAGTCAGCAAAAAGAGCACCTAAAGTTGTTTTAAAATTCAGAAAAAATATATGAATATTTTTTTAAAATATTTTCCAATATCTTTCATTACTTTATATATTAGATACTACCAAGAAGGTGCAGAGCGACGGCAAAAAGTCTAATAGAGGTAGCAAAGACGCAGAGAGACGGCAAAAAGACGCAGAGAAACAGCAAAAGGACGCAGAGAGACGGCAAACAGACGCAGAGACAGCGAAAAGACGCAGAGAGACGGCAAAAGACGCAGAGAACGGCAAAAAGACCCAGAGAGACGGCATAAAGACGCAGAAAAACAGCAAAAAGACGCAGAGAGCGGCAAAAAGACGCAGAGAGACGGCAAAAAGACGCAGAGAAACAGCAAAAAGACGCAGAGAAACGGCAAAAAGACGCAGAGACGGCAAAAAGATGCAGAGAGAAGGCAAAAAGACGCAGAGAGACGACAAAAAGACGCAGAGAGACGGCAAAAATGGCAAAAAGACCTATAATGGCAGCAAAAACCATTTTGGATAGATGGATGCCTTTTGCGTTTAAACAATTTTTCACAACAGTATTTCAGTCATTCTAAGATGTTAAGGAAGTTATAATAAAATACTCTGTGCAGTAGAACCCCATTCTTGCCAGGCATTAAATACGTGTTTAAACGTTGAAACAATTTTTCACAACAGTATTTCAGTCATTCTAAGATGTTGAGGAAGTTATAATAAAATAAATTGTGCAGATGAAACCCGTTCTTGTCAGGCATGAATACATGATTTCAGGATTCGAATATTATTTTGCATTTTATGATTCTTATTAACATAATATATTTGCCGCGCCCACCTACAACATGCATTAAAATATAAGCCCAGTGCGCATATACAGATAAGCACACGGCTGTCACTGGTCTGGTTCTGCGCATACACTTTCTTTTTCATGTGACTTCTCCCGGATAATTATTTTATTTTTATTTATTTTCATTTTATTTCAATTATTTATTTATGTATTTGTTTTTGGTCTTTTTTCGTGTCTCAAAAGTGTTTTCTCAAAGTAAATCAATTAAAGCGTTTAAACGCTTAAGGCTGTAATAATTGTATTAAAGACACCTTCTTCGCAGAAACAACATCACACCTTTGAGTAATCAACCAGGCCAAACATAATCGATATAATCACACCTACTCTAATCGATACGTGTGTCGAAAGTCAGAGTTCTTCTGATCTGTATATTGAAAAAAAAGTTTACTAAACACCAGATAATGCAGACCGTGATCAAAATGATTTTAATACATAGATATTTTTCCTGTTTTAATGGCCAAACCTGTCACAAAAACTTAGTTTTCTTGAGCTCGTTATCTTAAAACTGAGGAGCTTTGATCACATATTAATATTATTATTTTTTCTTTTCTTTTCTTTTCTTTTTGTAAAATAACAAAATAAGGAAGGAAAAGAAAAATAAAGTTTTCCTAACAATAAGTCCTAGTCACACCTCCACGTAGTACCAACTGGAAACTGCATATTCAGAACTCAGAGAGATTTTTTTTAAATGCAGGCCGACGTGACAGAGCGAGGAAGTATATGCTACTATCTTTCACCCGTTTAAGAAGATCATGAAATACTGAAACCTTTGCATATTGGTCTTTTTGCCTTTTTTGTTCCATTTTTGCTGTCTTTTGGCAACTAAACCTGGATAGTCTTCATTTGTAAATAATGAAGCGAATCAAATAACTAATTCACATTAACTATCTCTGTATTTTAACAGAATTTGGTTGGCCTTTTTGCTGCTTTTAAGGGTCTTTTTGCCGTCTGTTTCTGTGCCTTACTGTTGTCTTCTAAGGACTTTTTGCCGTGTCCCTAGGTCTTTTTGCTAGTGTCTTTCTACTGTTCCTCTATGTCATTGGGCTTCTTTGTCACAAATAATATATAAAAAGATACTGTAAATGTATGCTGTTTTATAATACTGTTTGTATATTAAAACAAAGTTTCCCTGGTCCTTTTGCTGCGTTTATAGGGCTTTTTGTCATCTCTCGTTGTCTTTTTGCTGTCACAAAAGCCCAATTAATAATAATAAAAAAAATAGAGGGAACCTAATGAGTTGGAATCAGCATGTATATATTAAATACATGTATGAAGATCTAGTTAATGAATTTTGTATGTCCTAGGAATATTTAATAGGTCTTTCCGCAGACTTGTATTCAAATTAAAATATGCATAAATAAAACAAATCAGTTAAAAATTAGGTTCAAGATGTCTTTTTTTCTTGTATTTTTTGTCATCTATTTCTTAATATTGAAATCAGTCAAAACTATATTTTACGGGGTCTTTTTGCTACTTTTCCTGGTCTTTTTGTCGTCTTTTTGCGTCTTTCCGGGTCTTTTTGCGTCTTTCCGGGTCTTTTTGCGTCTTTCCGGGTCTTTTCGGTATTTAGGCACTATTCAGCAAGTACCCCATTAAATAGCCAAGATGGCCGGGCCATACAGGGATTTGACCCCTATCATGAGAGCCTTTCGGGACCTTATTTCTCATGTATGATTTCATTTAGTCTCACCGAACAAAGCGGCTAACGTATAATACTTTTGGAAAAATATCTAACCCACGCGATCGAATAAGTCAATACGGTCAAAAAGTTGTGAAATCCAACAGGTCATAGAGCGAGGGGACATGGCTTCGCACATAGCATGCCTTCGATATTTTTTTAGTCAAGCCGCAAGACGGCTTGACTTTATATTAATATGAGTCCAAGTTTTTTGTGTGATGCGTTTGGTGTTTTAATTGCTTACTGATGAATAAAGAATCAATTATACGAGAAAGAAAACTTAAAACCTGTCTGTTAACAGTCTCATGTAGATAACAATTATTAATTGAAACGTGGGACTTGATCTAGATGCGCAAGTATTAAAGGAAATGAGTACTTTGGATTCGGTCCGTAGAAATACCGGAACGAGAATGGAGAATAGATAAGAAGTGTAACCCGCACCCGCATCCGCGTAAACCGCATTGGAATTTTATGAATGGCTGAACATGTATGTAGCAGCAAAATAAATAATGTTAAGGCCTTGAAATAGTTACATACAGGACTAATCATTTCAAACCCACTAAGAAAATACGTAAGTCTGATCTTGTTGAGACTATAAACACAAAAATTCGAATTCAAAGTAGGTAAAATGTGTAATCCGTACCAGCAATAGAATACCCGCGTTGGTAGTTAAAATCCCATAAATGCCCTCTTAGCGGTAAAAAGTACGTCTAAAGATGAAGACAAATGATATATAATACGCAAGTCAAATCACACCAACAAAATATGTAAAATCACGAAAATACGGGAACGCACCAGAATGCACGTGTTTTACCGAAACGAACTGTATATGTATATAAATAAATATGGTTTTCCAACATAGATACTTCATTTTTGGGGTTTTAACATGAAGTTCTTATTTTTTCCCCATAGTTTTACCTGTACAACACTTGTTTCATATAAACTCATCCCCACTATTATTGCCTCTCTCGCAACATAAAATGCCCTTACTCTCTTAGGAAACAAATGCCTGTGCTGTACAGGAAATCTGATTTGATCAGGGTATCATACCCCACCCTTTGCGGTGAAGTTTTATAATATAAATACCCTTTCCTCTGTATGCAACTTTTAAGAAGTGTTAAGACGATCATTTTCTGTTGTACGTCATTTTGATGAAATTTTCATATGAAACTCAAAGTAAAAAGTCAAATTCCTGTGTTCTGAACAAATGCTTAAAACATATTAGGCATATTCCGTGCCACCCAGGTGCACATGGAAATTCCCGGAAATTCTGCATTTTTTGTCTAAATACAGAGTGGTACTACAAAAGAATGATTAACGTTCATTATCTAATAAGCTAATCGCTACGTGCCTCTAGTGCCCGATTACCCTAAAATTCTAGTCAGTCACTGTATACTGTATTCAGATAGTATGCGTATGTGTACTTGATCGTGTGCGTATGTACGTCCCCAATCTTGTTAGACTCGTGTATAGATTTTTGTAAGAGATAGATGAATAGATTGCCTGTTACGGTAGCAACTTGATACTTTAGTACATCAGCAATGTGCAATTACCGATATTACCAGGTTATTTTGACCCATACTTCAATGTCCACTGATTTCGCATTTTTTGCTACTTTTATACAGTTAATGTTTGTAACTATTCAGTTCACTGCATTATAGTTTTAAGAATGTGGCCAAAATCTGAAAATTTCGGCCATAAAATCCCCATCAATAGACCAAAATAAATAATAATGATAAAGGACTTAAAGAGGGACCCCAGCTATCTCCCTGATCTGCCAGTTATCCCAGAGTACAGTCCATTAATCTCCAATTCATTGTCAATTTCATGATTAGAGCTAGTTAGCAGCAGCAGGTAGCTGATTAATGGGTTTATCCTGACCAGCTGTGAGGCTTAGCAGAATGAAAGGTGATAAAATTGTTGGGCAATTTTGCCAAAAACTTTTACTAATCTTGTTTTTTTTTATCATGAATATTTATGTAATTTTGCTTGATCGAAGGCTTGGGTTGAAAGTAGAAAGAAATGTATAAACTACAACCATTCTTTTTATTCTTTTGCAGTGAATACCATAACTATCTTCATCGAGTGTGATGAAAAATTTGGTATTTTCACGAGTGCGAAGCACGAGTGAAAATCAAATGTTTGCGTCACACAAGATAAAGATGCTTATGGTATTTACTGCAAAAGAGTAAATTTTCTTTTTTATTTTATTTTATGCGTTATTATAGTAGTAAATGTACCATGCTAGAATGCTCTTACAAGAAAGATAGCGTAAGGGCCATATCGCCTCATGACGTCATTGAGACGTTGGGATTTTCAAGCTTTCCCCACCACTCAACGATAGCCTGCTAGAGATGCGAAACAAAATGCGCAATATTGGTACCAAAATGTTCATTTCGATCTAATTAAGAAAACCCATACCCACACTTGATGTTTTATTTTTTCAAATAAGCGAGCTATTGGCGTTAGCGTTTGAAGTTCTGAAGTGATGCTGAAAGTTTTACTGGACCGCACGAGGAAAGTCCGTAGTCATCCAAACAGAGCAGTGAAAATAACATTGAATTTGAACCACCTCATTTTATTACATATATGGAAAGAAACAGCAGCAACCTTACATTTCTAGAACCAGGAATGAAAAAATCTCATATTGCATAAAAGTGTTTCATCTGTTAGAAAAATGGCTTGTCGAAAATTTTGTTGTAAATATATTAGATCAATATCAAAATTTCTATTATTTATCCCATTGCATATTTTTGGCAAAAACCTTCCACAAACACCCAGCCACTTGCAATTCCAGTCAAAACATTTCATTATCACCTCTATCCAAACCAATAAATAGCATCTCAGTGGGACTGTGCTGACAGGTCAGAGATAAATTTATCAAACATCTGGCTTTATAGCAGATTCTTCCTGGAAGAATGGGGTCCCTCTTTAAGTATTTGTCTCGACAAGAGCCTATCACACAGAGCTGCCAAGTACCTCTTAGGCTTTGTATTTCAGGTCTTTAGGCAAACTTTAATTTCATTGGTCAAGGAGATCAAAGAGCAATTTCTCTAGGCTCATTAGCTCCTACTGTTACATCAAGATGCTGACACTGCTGAAAGTTTTATTTCCTCCTGCCACAACATTAATAAATTTGAGCCCCGACACGAGAAAACCAACAATATGGTTGTGCGCCAAGCACAGACTCAGATCAGCCTGGGCATCCGCAAAGTCTGATCAGACTCTTCGCTAAGCGCTTAAAAGGTAGCTAAGGGTCTAAGCTACCTCCATGCGGACAGCGAAGACTCTGATCAGACTGGGCGGATGCTCAGGCTGATCTGAGTCTGCGCTGACCGCACAACCACTTTGTTGGTTTTGTCGTGTCGTGGCTCTTATTATCAGTTAGTGTATTACCAGAAACTGTATTTTGCTTGCAGAAACAAAGCTGGATAGAATACACATTTTTCATTAAAAGGATTAAAATTGGAAATAACAACAAAAATATAATAATAAGTCTTAAGTGATAATGACTGCTGTGGAGTGTTTCCATGTTACAATTATATGCACTGGTAATGAACTATGTCATGGGAAAACCTGTCCTCAGGGTTTCTGACCTGGTAAGACACACACTAGCCTGCTTAGACACAGAGACCAGCCAAAGGCTTATAATTTGAAATTAGGAAACTTAGGAGATTATACTATCTATGCAGCTAATAATAAATGCACGGAACAGCCTGCATGGATGCGCAGCTGATCTGGGCCTTTTGTTCTCGCATATGCAAAAAGCAGGTTTACTTCTAGGGAGATACTATAAAACAGCTAGCTTATCTCATCTTAATGACTTGCCACATTCCTGACTGACCGCTCTGCTTTGATATCATTAGATGAGGTTGTAAAGGAGTCTGGAGAAACTGACCAATCAGCTAAGTTTTTGCCTAAAGACCTGAAATTATACCTCATAGCTCTGTGTGATGTGCTACTTGTCTCGACTGTAACAAGTATTAGCTCTCTGAAAACTAACGACTTCATCTCTGAGAACAGCCCAAGCAGTGCAATGTTTTACATTGCTGATACATAAATGTCGTCCCAGAGATGGACTGTCACAATGTGGCTTGACTTCTCTGACGGCATTTCGTCAGAACTAGCTTGTTCTTACCTACTACCATCATATTTCAATTCTCATATCGACGTTATCCCCGCACCTCAGCGGAACGAATCCATAGCCGCAGTAATGGGGCGCCGAGCGTCCGTCCATCCTCTCTTACCTACTAGACAGAGTTTGTTCTATTTATAGCGGTGCTGGAAAATTTTGTCTTGCCCATGAGCTGGGATAGCTCACACAAGCTTGAATTCTGTGTATCACTACGCGCCCATTGAAAATCGGTGAGCTTGGCTTGGCGATGATCCTATACTTTATGATTATTTTTTTAAAAGAATGAATTTCCACATCAAAAAAATCCCAAGAAAGGTCATTCATTCCTTATAATTCCATTATAATCTGTTTCCGTTTCTATTTCTTGAAGTCGGAGGAAAAAATCTGAAATAGTCAATGTTTCACTGTGACAAACACTGTTGAGGATGCCGCCATTTTGATGTTAGTATTGTTACCAACTGACGTTTGAAATGATGTTGACGTTACCTCACAATTAAAGACATACATGTACCTGTTGCAGTTTTGATACATTTTTTTCTGTAATATGAATTTCATTTAGAAAATAAAAAAAATGCAGATTTGTCAAGGACCTAGTTTTTACTTGTTTGTTCATTACAGAAGTCGTGCGGCTGACACTTGTACAGGTTCGCATGAAATAGACCTAAAAGTTCCTGTTCAATTTGAAATTATTATTATCGTACGAAAGAAAAATAGTCAATCATGGTCTCCGATGCGGAAAGGGAAATCCCAACCCTCGGGTATAAGGGATGTGTCGGAAACTCGGCAAGCCTCGTTTCCGACACACCCAGTATGCCCATGGGTTGGGATTTCCCTGTTCGCATTGGAGACCAATGATAGATTCTATTTGTATCATTCATCATTTGTCTGAACATCACTATGTTCCACGAACATTTTATAGTTGCTGAATGATCTCTTGACATCATTTTCACGTCCAGTGAAGCATGATCATTTTGGCATAAAAATATATGGAACCAACCTTACCTACTTGTTGCTTGTTACTTGTCTTGGAGTTCTGGACTATCTAGTCCCACACGCCTGTTGGCGTTACCTCATCGTCTTGCAGGAGGGCAAGTGCACCTGTACTCAAAACCCACCCCTGGAAATTTTAGGGGCAGCTTTTGAGATAATAATGAATAGGTTTATACTAGATTTTTGTGGTTATAGAGATATTGTGTTTTGTATGAGCTATATAAGTAGAAGTAACTTAGTAGTTAATATTTCACTCTTGGCAATGACAGATAATGAGGTGTGCAAGAACCATTAACCTAACACAAGAAGTTTTGGTGTTTATAATGATCAGCCTCGAATGCCCTTTATGTAGATTCACAAACACTGTGATGGCTAATCATTATTATTCTTGGTGATCATTTACCATTATTTGCCAAAGATGAAAAAGCTGTGTTACTGAATAGCTTTGCATCTTCTCATTCCTTTCTTTTATTTTTTTTTTCATTTTTTATTGCATTAAGTTATACAGAGCCGGGCCGGGTAGCTCAATCGGTAGGGCCCCTGACTCATAAGTCAGAGGTCGTGGGTTCGAATCCCGGTCTGGCCACTTACTTTCGTTTCTCCTTCCGCTGATTCAAGAAGGGTAGTTGTCAGTTACTGGCGAAAGTATGTGCACTTAGTACTGGTTAACTGCTTAGGAGGTCTAAGCCTGCCCAGGAATAGTGTGGTTAGGTTAACTGACCGTCCCGACATGACCATAGTTGTTTACCGTGGACGTTAAGCATCAAATCAACCAAATTAAGTTATACAGAATGTCACTCTTACACCAGGATACTCATTTCACTATTGCACACCTTTGTGGAGCATCAATTGGTTCCACCAATTAACTTGTTTTATGAAGCAAACCATGTTTCTAAGACAAAAAATAGTGACTCAATATAATTATGTCAATTTCGAATATTTTAGCTTGCCTGTATGAAAAAACAGGGAGCTGTTGTTGTCAACTTAACATTGGTGTGGGTGTCACACTTTAAAGTTTTAAGACAAAGTTTTCTTTATGTGATGTGTGCAAGGTTCTGTCAGACCAGCTATCCTGTATATGGAAAAGCCTTGTTTTATTTATTCATTTATGTTATTTTTTCTTTGCAGCGGAAAATAAAACCTCCTGTACGTTTTCCAAATAGTGTAGCTCCAAGGTAAGCGAGGGAGTATTTGATGATAATTAGGGATACTTTTTCTTATTTTTAATCAAAACCATATGTTGTGACCCCTCATCTGGACCATCTCATTGAGACGGTTCAGATAAGGGTTTCTACATATGTTTTTTTAATGAGCTGGGACAGATGAGGGGTCTTCAGATAAGGGGTCACATATGTTTTTAATGAGCCGGTTCAGAATACAGTTTTATGCAGAACTAATAAAATTATCTAAAATTGTCACCAAATACTCCCTCTTATCGAGAGCTCTGTAAATTTGAACCCACTGGTAGATGATAAATTGATCAGGCCCTTCTCTTGGCTTCAGCTCATGTCATTAGGGCAGCCTTTTTCTTGGCACTTAAAAAAGCTGATTTTGCTTTATATTTCCTCTGAGATAATGGCTGAAAAAATAACAAAAATTCAGACACTTAAAAAGCAGTTGCTGCATTTAGCATGAAATTTGAACAAACTGCCTTTCTTTATCAGTGATGTACTCGAGAAGTCCAGGCAACATGGCAAACAGTGTAGACCCTGATGAGACTGTTCCTTCAGGAGCAGTCTCATCAGGGTCCAAACTGTTTGCCCAGAAACGTCTGTCCCAGCTTTAGGAGCATCATCATGTCAAGGTGACACATACAGTACATCCAAGTTCAAGTCTTTGTTTAAAAGATAAGATAAGATTTATTTTGAGTCGGCAAGTATCAAACAGACAACATAAGCTCTAGTGAGCTTTTGAACCGACTATGATTTTCAGTGGGGCTATTAAGAATATGGATGGTATAATGGACCAAAGCTATGTTTTTTTGATAGATAAATAGAATTCAACAAAAATGTTATCAATTAGTCTTATCTTTAAAGGCTAGGTTCTTTATAAATTTTACAAAATTGTCAGTTTTGAACTTTTCAGCAGTTATGGATTTTTTTTTCTTTCTGAATATGATTGAGAGAATATAAGCTTCTTTCATGGGTGTATGGTGTGGATAGAAAAGTCTTTTATGAGGGTCACTGTTCGGCATCACAAGGCTTGCTAAGTGATGCTGAACAGTGATCCTGAGTGACAGATTTTTCTATCCACACCATACACCCATTTGATTTACAATATTTGACTTGCTAAAGAGTACAACTTTAGCCATTCAAGGGTTTCTACTCAATTTTAACGAAGCTGAGGCCACCAACAGCCACCGTCTGGTTCTTTATGTCAATGTCCGTGTGCATAAACTGACGTCATTTTTCTGTTTTCATGACGTCATCATCTGTAGAAACCAGTGTCACTTGACAACACAAGATGCATGACCTATACAACTAGTGCATTGAATGCTCTTGATTTTTATCTGGTCCCGGGTGAGATAACTTGAGTGAGATAAAAATTGCTGGTACAGGTAAAAAATGTTCATATCCTTCACCATTTCAGTAGTGGACTATCAATGGTGAAGGTGTCTAAATAATTTGGAGACCTTCACCATTTCAGTAATGGATTCTCTTATAGAAATATGTACAGAATTTATGGTATCTTCTATTCTTTGACAGGACTCAGCCTCCGCCAAACCTACCAGATGGTCCATCAGGAACCCTCTCTGCGAACCCCTACTGTACTAGGGATGCCCGCAGGTTAAATAACCCTCCAGAGAATGTGTTTATAGCTGGACGGAAAATGCTTCCACCACCAGGCGCAGACGGGTAAGGCTAAACCCAGTTTTCGTCTTGCCTGCGAAGCAGAAGCGAGACATAGGTATTTCTTTTCCGGTGTCGGCGCCGTAAACTTTCATCGAGTTTTTGCATTTAGGTCAGTTTCACAAAGCGCTGACAGGCGAGACACCGCATTCCGCGGAATTCTTGTCCAGTTAAGAAGAAGTAACAGGGACTAATTTTCCATATTTCTCAATAATAGTTCATATTATTGTGGCCCCCTCATTAGAACTGTCTCATGGAGACAGTTCTAATGAGAGGTCAAAATGTATTTATGTTATCGTTGAGAATTAAGAAAGATTATCTCAGAATTATCCTCAACACCCCATTTTATCGGGGCTCTGTAAAACTTTGAGGGGGAGCAACTCCACAGTTTTCATTCAGCATGTTCAGTGATAGGCATAAGCTCCACTAAGGCCAAAATAAAGAATGATGTGGTTAAATAGGGTAATCTGACACTGTCTTAACAGGTTCCACTCTATTAAGGGTCACTTTAAGCAGCCACCTTTTCGAGTTCCCTTGATCTAAAAGAAACTATATTTGAGCCGCGACACAAGACTCAGATCAGCCGGGGCATCCACCCAGTCCGATCAGAGTCTTCGCTAACGCTTAAAGGGTAGCTAAGTGTCCAAGCTACCTTCATACGGACAGCGAAGACTCTGATCAGACTGGGCAGATGCCCAGGCTGATCTAAGTCTGGGCTGGGCGCACAACCACATTGTTGGTTTTCTTGTGTCGCGGCTCGTTTTAGGGTCATCCACCTTACGCAGCCTGATTCTATGGAAAAGTTTCTACCCATGTCTTATACTTGTCTATATACTCTAAACATTTAAACTTCTCCTTCAGCTCAGATCTCAGATCCCAGAAAAGTTTGGTCCTGCAAGGAGACTCGTCTCCCTAGTCTCTCTCTAACTTGATCCCTGTTGCTGACTCTTAAACATTAGGTCTGTCACCACCATGGGTTTGAGCTTAGCTGGGTGCCCACGGGAGAAAGCTTCATTCTGCTTGTGGAAGGTCAGGTGATTTTCCCTTGGAGCCTTCACCCACCTCTGCTGAACAGTTTGCTTGATATAAGTGAAATATACTTGAAACAACCATAAAACACATATAGAAAAAAATACCATCAGTTCATTTGTGCAGGCTGGTCCAGACATATAAAGTTTGTTTGCAATAAACATTCTAAGTTTTGGGACAGATAAGCCTGAAATGATAGTATAGACCCAGATCAGACCACTCCAAAAGGAGCAGTCTGATTAGGGTCTACACTTTTTGTCGCTTCTTCCAAGGTCCAGGACTTCTAGCTTAGCAAAGATTTGAAGATGATGTAGACAGAAGAGGAGATGGGAAGACAATATTGAGGAGTGGAGATGGATGGACTTTGCTTGCTCAACTAGGGCAGCTGCATATAGGACTAGGTGCCCCAAAGACCTCACAAGGCTATGGGATAGACTAGATTAGACTGTTTGTCAGTCTGTCTGCATGTTTTGGAAACATAATGGCACTGTAAAACTAAAGTGTTCCATTTTTAGGGCAGTAATGGTCATTACTTTAGGTGTCTGATTTTTGTCCCCTGACGTTGTCCAAGGGGACCATAGTAATGGGTTAAGTTTGTCCAGACCGTCTGTCCATCCATCAGTCAGCATATCTTGTGTCCTAAACTCCTCCTTCAGTTTTCATCTGATTTTCATAAAACTTAAAGGATATTGTTATTACCACCTGACGTAGATCATATTACATGTATATTGGGGTCATGCTCAGACCCTTTTGCCAGAGTTACAGCCCTTTATCTGTGTCCTCAACTTCTCCTTCAGTTTTCATCTGATTTTCATAAAACTTTTAGGGCATTATTATCACCACCTGACATGGATAATATTTTAGTGGGGTTATGACCCAACCCTGTCTGCCACAGTTATGCCCCTTTATCTATAAATCTGTCTGTAGACAAATCTCGCATCCTGAACTCCTCTTTCAGTTATCAATCCTTTTTCATAAAGCTTTCAGGATATTGTTATCACCACCAGACATGGATCATTATATGCTGGTCAAAGATGGGTCATATTATTTCGTGGCCTCTCTCCGTCTGTCTTTCCATCTGTTAACTTTTCGTGTCCACTCCATGTCTCCTTAACCCCTTGATAGATTTTTTGAAACTTGGGTCAGATGTTTGCCTTATCGAGACAATGTGCAGAACTCATATTTCAAAGATGTCCGACAAAGGTCAATGTCACACTTAGAGGTCGAAGGTCAAAACGTGACATGTCTTGTCCGCTCCATATCTCAAGAACCGTTTTAAGATTTCTTCTTGAAAGTTTGTACAAATATAAAGCACCATCAGACGACCTGCAGAGAAAAAAAGAACCATAACCCTACTTTCAGTTTTGACAGAATTATGTCCCTTTGTATTTTTCGTATAGTAATTCCATATAAGCATTTAAGATTTCTTCATGAAAGTTTGTGTAAATATAAAGCATCATCAGATAATGTGCAGAGAAAAAGAATTATAACCCTATTCTCAGTTTTGATGGACTTATGCACCTTTGTATTTTTCATATAGTAATTTCATTTTAGCTTTGTGTCTGCTCCATATCTTGAAACCTGTTTAAGGTTTCTTCATGAAAGTTTGTACAAATATCATACGATATACAGAGAAAAAAAACATAACCGTACTTTCTGTTCAGATGAAATTATGCCCCTTTGTAATTTTTGTCTAGGAATTTCTTATTAGCTTTGTTTGTTCTGCCTTATTATTGAAGATTTAAGCTACTGACAAAGTTCTGTCATCTCTTGTTTTCTTTCCAACTTTAAGCCCAACAGGCATATATTGCCCCGCTCAGCAGAGCTCTTGTAATTCATTGGGGTCATGCTCGGACCCTCTCTGTCAGAGTTATGTCCCTTTATCTGTAAATCTGTGCATAGACAAATCTTGTGTACTTAACTAACTGTTCTTTCAGTTTTTAAACAATTTTCATAAAACTTACAGGATATTGTTATCACCACCTGACATGGATCATATTTTATCAGGGACATACCCGTAATCCAACCTTTTCTGCAAAGTTACGAACTTTTTTCTGTGAATCTGTCAGCAGACAAATCTTGTGTCCTCAACCCCTTCTTCAATTTTCTTCCAAGTTCCATAAAACTTTCAAGATATTGTAATCACCACCTGCCATGGATCATATTCTATCAGGGTCATGATCAGACTCTTGCTGACAGAGTTATGGCCTTTTATCTGTAAATCTGTGTTAGATTTTGTGTCCACAACTTCCCCTTCAGTTTTCAACCAGTTTTCATAAAATTTTCAGGATATTATCACCATCTGACATGGACCATATTTCATCAGAGTCATGATCAGACCCTTTCTACCAGAGTTACAGCCCTTTATCTGTAAATAAGTTGTATGTATGAAACTTACCAGAAACTGAATTCAGCATCTGTTGTTTAGTTCATCATATGATAGATATTTGTCAGAAACATGTCCATTGATTGTCACTCAACTTGTAGCCATGACTCCTTTCAAAATCGA
Source organism: Ctena decussata (assembly GCA_963989385.1). Taxonomy (NCBI): domain Eukaryota; kingdom Metazoa; phylum Mollusca; class Bivalvia; order Lucinida; family Lucinidae; genus Ctena; species Ctena decussata. Next base: position 92,693,160 of record OZ022501.1, read on the forward strand.
ATTTCCCAGTTACTGATATGAGCTGCGACACGACAAAACCAACAATGTGGTTGTGCGCCCTGTGCAGACTCAGATCAGCCTGGGCATCAGCTCAGTCTGATTAGACTCGTCGTTAAAAGCTCAAAGTGTAGCTAAGGGTCTAAGCTACCTCTATGCGGACAGCGAAGACTCTGATCAGACTGGGCGGATGCCCAGGCTGATCTGAGTCTGCGCTGGGCGCACAACCACATTGTTGGTTTTGTCGTGTCGTGGCTCATATGTCAATACGATGGGAATGTTTGGCCTTTTATATCTTGTTTTTTTATGGTTTGTCTAAAGTCATGTTTTCTCAAGTTGGACTCTGCAAAATGTATTGGATTATAAGACTGGAATTTGTCCTTCCAAAAAACAGCACATAACGTAAATCAGTCTTGTGTAATTCAGCTATAAAATTGGGTTTTCCCTCCAAAACAGTCCAAAAGATCCAACTCCATCTTACAATATGGGATCCAGGGGGTGAGCTTCGGGGCTTCAGTCCCTGCGAGCTTGTTATGTACAATATGTAGCCCTGCAGATACTAAGGAGCTTCTTATGCCAGTTTGAGGCAATTTATCTGTGTGGTTAGAATAAAATATATGTCGTGACATCTCATTAGAATTGCCTCACCGTGGCAAAAATATATTTTTCAAGGCAAAAAGAGTGAGTGAGTGATATGGCTTTTAAGGCACATCAGCACAAAAAGGCTATTTTGCAGCGAAAACACTTTAAAAGAATATGTTTTATATGCATAAGGTCAGAAACGAATGCACAGTAAAGACAAAAGGAACAGTATGAAAAATTCTTACCAAATTGATCCCTAATTATGTCATGTTTTCAAGCCATCCTTTCCCCCTCCACACCCACCTGCATACATATCGCAGCTTCCCAGCCCCACCACTTATTCAGAGCCCCACCAGTATGTGGTGTTCTGGATCTGAGCCTGTGCAGAATGGAAAAAAAATCAATCTTATAACTGTACAAATCTGTTATTTATTTATTTCTTTTTCAGGGCGGAGGTGGCCAAGGTAAAAAAATCAGTTTTAAATATGAGACCTGGATTTGGGTATGATTACGGCGATGGTGTTGGAAAATATCCCACATAGCAGAGCTTCAGCTTGGACAAATAGTTTACTGACTGGATTTGTCAGAACTCCTAAGACCTTATAAACACAATTTTTCAAAGTTTTTTTTTTTTTTATTATGTTTGTAATTTCTCCACCAATTATACATACATGAGCCGCGGCACTAGAAAACCAAAGTGGCATGTGCACCATATGCAGACTCACATCAGCCTGGGCATCCACCCAATCTGATCAGTTTTTGCTGTGCACTTAAAGGGTAACTAAAGGTCCAAGCTACCTCCATGCCTACAGTGAAGAATCTGATCATACTGGGCAGATGCCTCGGCTGATCTGAGTCCTCGCATGGCACACATGCCACTTTGTGGGTTTTGCCATGTCGCAGCTCACATATACAGTCAACTCCTGATATCTTGAACACTGATATCTCAAAGTATCTTCTGATATCAGAGAATACATTTCCTTTATTTATTTACATTTCAGACTCCTGTTATCTCAAACTACTGATATCTCAAGGTAAATTTTCTGGTACCAGAAAATTTACTTTGAGATATGAGTAGTTTGGGCTGACATTTGACTTCGAGATATTGAGAGTTGACTGTAGTAGAACCTCCTTAGAATTGCCTCAGCTAGACAGATCTAATGAGATTCTACCACATACATGTATATTTTATTTGGAGAAATACATGTACCTTATTTTATTTGATAAATGCCCTTAGGGCCCTGCAATTTACAGGTTCTATAAATGTCACTGTTGGGACAAAATTGTGCAAATGCAGCCATGGATTCTTTTGGCTGAGCCTTTTGGAGACCGTCATTACGAGAATAAAAACAATAACAAAGTGCTTATTTGGTGGTTTGGATTCAATATTTGTGATATTTGGCCACTTTAAAAAAAAAAAAAAAAATAGGGGGTTTGGTGGGGTAGGGGCTGCAAAATAATGGTTAGAGGAAATATTTGTAAAAATAGAAATAAAAAAAATCAGCAAAAACTTAAAATTTCCAAAGGTATATTCAGTGGCCTGCTGCTACAAAGAGTATGCAACTGATGCCAAGGGACAGCACTCTGGCTTGAATTAGTTGTCTCTCTTCTTATGGAGGGCTAGATTTCACTGATGAAGGAATAATTATAAATGTACCTGGGAATCAAATACTGTGTGTTAACCCTTTCAATTTCAACATTTTTGAGACATGCAAACAGTGCAGACCCAGTTCAGATGCCGCAGAATGCGGCATCTGATCAGGGTCTACACTGTTTGAATACAGGAATTGCTATGCAAAGTAACGTCCACCAGAAACCCCTAAAAACAGAAATGAAATCATCCAAATGATAAGGAGGGACAAGTCCACTGTAAAAAAATTAGGCTGAAGTTATCTCCCTTGTAAATTATTGGCTTAATTAATGTGGCCTTTTTATAAACTTAAATGAATATATCAGGGCTGTGTTTCAGTTTTAGAAATAAAGACTATTATGCCGAGTGTATCTTTCTGAAAATTTGGATATGTATGGTTGCCATTATGGTGCCGCATTAAATATATGTTAGAAATGTTTGATTGCATATAGTTATTTATGTTATGTGTGTATTAAAAAGAAAAGGATTACAAGATATTTGTTGTTGTTGCTATAGTTTACCACTTCAAATGTCTGTTTTATACCATTCCAGCATATTTGTTTCAGACCAGAGTATTATGTCTCCCCCCTTCAGGGTCGGGAGACATATTGTTTTTCCCCGGGTGTCTGTCTGTCTGTCCGTCTGTCTGTCCGTCTGTCCGTCCGTCTGTCCGTCTGTCACAAATCGTGTCCGTTCTATAACTTGAAAACCGCTCAAGCTATATTCGCGAAACTTCATATAAATATCAATCAACATGAGACGACGTGCAGAGTGCAAGAATGGTAACTCTGGCATTTATACTTTTTGAGTTATTTCCCTTGGAACTTAGTCCATCACAAAATTGTGTTTCAATCGTGTCCGCTCTATAACTTGAAAACCGCTCAAGCTATATTCGCGAAACTTCATATAAATATCAATCAACATGAGACGACGTGCAGAGTGCAAGAATGGTAACTCTGGCGTTTATACTTTTTGAGTCATTTCCCTTGGAACTTAGTCCATCACAAAATTGTGTTTCAATCGTGTCCGTTCTATGACTTGAAAACCGCTCAAGCTATATTCGCGAAACTTCATATAAATATCAATCAACATGAGACGACGTGCAGAGTGCAAGAATGGTAACTCTGGCATTTATACTTTTTGAGTTATTTCCCTTGGAACTTAGTCCATCACAAAATTGCGTCTCAGTCGAGTCCGTCTATAACTTTAAAACCATTCAAGCTATATTCATGAAAGCTCATACAAATATCAATCAACATCAGACGACGTGCAGAATGCACTCTGCCGTTTATACTTTTTGAGTTATTTCTCTTAGAACTTTGTCCATCACAAAATTGCGTCTCAGTCGAGTCTGTCTATAACTTTAAAACCATTCAAGCTATATTCATGAAAGTTCATACAAATATCAATCAACATCAGACGACATGCAGAATGCAAGAACCATAACTTTAGCATTTATACTATTTGAGTTATTTCCCTTAGAACTTTGTCAGTCACAAAATCGTGTCTCAGTCGTGTCTGCCCTATAACTTAAAAACCATTCAAGCTATATTCACGAAACTTCATACAAATATCAATCAACATTAGAAGAATTGCATAGTGCAAGAACCATAACTCTTGCATTTATACTTCTTGAGTTATTTCCCTTGGACCTTTGTCAGTCACAAAATCGTGTCTCAATCGCTTTATTACTTGAAAACCGGACAAGCTATATTCACGAAACTTCATACAAATGTCAGTCAACACTAGACAACCTGCAGAGCACAGCATTTATACTATTTGAGTTATTTCCCTTGGAACTTTGTCATTCACAAAATCGTGTCTCAATCGTCTAAGCTCTATAACTTGAAAACCGTTTAAGCTATATTCATGAAACTTCATACAAATATCAGTCAACATATTAATAGACGACGTGCAGAGCACTGTAACTCCTGCATTTATATTTTTTGACAAAAAACTAAATATGAATATCAGTCAACATTACATGACATGCAGAGCATAACAACTATAACGCTTGCATTTATACTTTTTACTTATTATGAATCCCTGCTTCAGGGTAGGGAAACATATTGTTTTTCCCTTGGCGTCTTAATGACTGATCCTTTTGACATCAAAAAGGGGGGAGACATTCTGTTTTTTCGTAGAAAAACAATTCTAGTTTTGGCTGTTTTGATGGATTTCAGTCAGTTTTATTTAAACTTTTAAGCTCCATCCCTTATTCACGCCTACCAATTGTTCGCATGCGAACCCAGGGCTCAGAAAGCAAATTCATGCGAGGAGCTTCTGGTTTCACAGAAAGGGAGTTAAAAAGGTAAACAAATTTGTCCTTGGCTCAAGGGTTGGGTTATTTATTTTCTCTGAAAACTATTTATGCAAAATATAAGAATGCTAAATTTGTTGCATATAGATTGCTTCTTCCACACATTAAAAGATCAGCGACATGACCTTGTATTTTTCCAGATATATTCATTCAGTAAGGCAAAGCATGTGTTCAAGGTCAGTTTTGGTGGTATATAAATGTTGGAAAAAGTCACATTCTCTTGTTTGTTTTTGAGCCTCTTGACCTTGTCAAAAGCAAAGAAAAATGCAGTGCCATGTGCTTAATCCTTTAATGTGTGGAAGATTAGAAGCAGTCTATATGCGACAAAATAGCATTCTTATATTTTGCATAAATAGTTTTCAGAGAAAAGAAACCCAAATCTTGAGCCAATGTCAAATTTGTTTACCTTTTCGACTCCCCTTCTGCAAAACCGGAAACTCCTCGCATGGATATGCTTTCTGAACCGTGGTTTCGCATGAAAGCAATTGGTAGGCATGTAACTGAGTGAAGTAAAATACCATATTTAAAACAGATAAAATAAACAGTGTTTTTTCCATTTCTAGAATGGCCCCAATTATTAGCTCACCTGAGCCGAAGGCTCACAGGTGAGCTTATAGTATAGGCAGGCATCCGTCGTACGTCGTCCGTCAACATTTTCAAACGACATCTCCTCTGAAACTACAAGGCCCATTGTAACTAAATTTCATATATAGCATCTATAGGCAGGGGGAATTAATAATACTGTTTTTTTATCCAAATTGCTTCGGAACTTTGGTTGCTATGGCAACTTAAAGTTTCAATTGATTTGTATGGGAAAAATTTAAAATTTGCATTTATTGCTATGTCACTGCAGATATTTTTACAAAACTTTTACTGAAATGTTCCTTGAGTAGTCCTCCATCAACCACATGAAATTTTTGTCAACTGCACAATTTGGCTGGTTGCCATGGCAACCCAATGGTTAAAAATAGAAAAAATATTCAAAAATCATCTCCTCAGAAACTATGCAAGCAATAAAGCTCAAACTTCACAGAAAGGATCGTGGCACTGCCCTCTATAAAAGTACTGTTTTTCTTGGCAATTGCTCTAGCAGTTTGGTTGCTATGGGAACTTAAAGTTGCCATTGACTTATAATGGCAAAATAGAAAATTTGCATTTATTGCTATGCCACTGCAGATATTTTGACAAAACTTTTATAGAAATGTACCTGGAGTAGTCTTTAACCAGCCTTGTTAAATTTATACAAATTGGGCAATTTTTCTGGTTGCCATTGCAACCGAATAGTTAAAAATGGCAAAATATTAAAAAATCATCTCTGCATAAACTGTGTGGCCAATAAAGCTCAAACTTTACAGAAAGAATCTTAGTACTAGCCTCTATAGAATTACTGTTTTTCATGGCAATTACTCCAGCAGTTTGGTTGCTATGGCAACTAAGAGTTTCCATTGACTTATAATGGGGAAAATGGAAATTGGCAATTTTTGCTGTCTCACGGCTTTTATTTAGATTTTCTTTCTACAGAAATGTTTCTTGAATAGTCCTCTATATTTCATATGAATTTTCTCCAAATCGCTGAATTTGATTGGTTGCCATGGCAAAATATAGGGTAAATTTTCGAAAAAAAAAAAAAAATGAAAAAATCTTCTGCTCAGAAGCCATTTGGGGGATGAACCTGATATTGTTCAAACATGTTGATGACAGAAGCCTCTACATGAATTTTGTTTTTTCTTCCAACCCAATAAGAACTTTGGTTGCTATGTCAACTTACAGTTTCCACTGACTTATAATGGGGAAAGTGAAGCCATGAGGAGGATGAAGCTGATACTTTGCATACATATTAATAACATTAGCCTAACCCTAAAGTATATTTCATATTATCATTGCCCATGTTAACTGGTTGCTATGGCAGCTTAAAGTTTCCATAGACTTACAATGGGGAACGTGGACATTTGGTATTTATTTCTGTGTTACGGCAGATATTTTGACAAAAGCTTTACAGAAATGTTCCTAGAGTAGTCCTCTATCAGCTATAAGAATTTTGCCCTAAGACCTGATTTTGATTGGTTGCCGTTGCAATTGAAGGGCCAAATTTTTTTTTTTATTATTTATTTATTTATTTTTTTGCCAAAGATCTTCTCAGAAGCCATTAAGGGGGGATAAAGCTTATTTTTTGCATAACTGTTTGTGATATTATCCTCTACATAAATGGTGTGTTTTTATTGCTGTTGTGCATGTTGTTTTGTTGCTGTGGCAACTTAGTTTTTCCAACATAACCTCAGTGCTCAGATGAGCGATATAGGGCCATTGGCCCTCTGGTTTAAATCAGTCTTAAAAATTGCTGTTATGAGATAGGTTTTCCGCTTCTAAAACAGTCCCAAAGTTCTAGATCCATCTTGTAAGATGGATCTAGATTTTTGGGATTGTTTTGAAAGGGAAAACAAACTGTCTTATAGCCAAAGAATCCCTAGCATGCTTCAATATTGGAACACCTAAAAAGCATTAATTTTCCATTTGGGACAAATGAATTCAGGTGTCCAATCAGCCAATGGGACAAGTGAAAAATGACAGTATCTTAACACTATACAGTTTTTGATAAATTTTTTGTCAGAATAACCATTGCCTGAAACTATTTCTTTTTTAGCTCACCTGAGCACGAAGTGCTCAAGGTGAACTATTGTGCTCGAAATTCGCCAGTCATCTGTCCGCCCGTCTGTCGTCAACAATTTCTTCAAACGACATCTCCTAGACCAGTGGACTAATTTCAAATTAATTTCACACAAATGTTCCTCTTATAGCCCTGTTCCAAAATTGCTAAAATGGTTCCGCTGCACTGAACAAGATGGCCACCAGAGCTAAAAATAGAAATAAAACAAGAGCTATAAATAGAAATAAATCTTAAATGACCTAGAGGACACAGTTTTGATCCAATCTTCATGAAAGTTTGCCAGAATGATTATCTTTATGAAAGCTAGGCCAAGTATGAAACTAGGTCATGTCAGGTCAAAAACAAGGTCATCAGGTCAAATCTAAGTAAAATCTTGTGTACACTCTAGGGGGCACAGTTTTGATCCAATCTTCATGAAATTATGTCAGAATGGTTATCTTTATAAAGTCTTGGCCAGATTTGAAGAAAGATTATGTCGGGTCAAAAACTAGGTCACTAGGTCAAAACTTAGAAAAACCTGGTGAACATACTAGAGGTCACAGTTTTGATCAAATGTTCATGAAACTTTGTCAGAATAATTATTTTCATGAAATTTAGGCCAAGTATGAAACTAGGTCATGTTGGATCAAAATCTAAGTCACCAAGTCAAATCGTAGTGAAACTTTGTGTACACTCTATAGGGCACAGTTTTGATCTAATCTCCATGAAACTCTGTCAGAATGATTATGAAATCTAGGCCAAATATGAAACAAGGTCATGTTGGGTCAAAAACTAGGTCACCAGATCAGATCTTAGTAAAACCTTGTATATACTGTAGAGGGCACAGTTTTGATCCAATGTTCATGAAACTTTGTCAGAATGATTATCTTTATGAAATCTAGGCCAAATATGAAACTAGGTCATGTCGGATCAAAAACTAGGTCACCAGGTCCAATCTTAGTAAAATCTTGTGTTCACTCTAGAGGGCACAGTTTTGATCCAATCTTAGTGAAACTTTGTCAGAATGTGTATCTTCATGAAACGTAGGCAAAGTTTGTAACTCAATAATGTCAGATCAAAAATTAGGCCACAAGGTCAGATCTTAGAAATACATTGTGTACACTCTAGAATGCACAGTTTTGGTCCAATACTCATGAAACTTTATAAGACTGTTTATCTTCTTGAAATATAGTCCGTGTTTTAAACTGGGTCATGTTAGGTCACTAGGTCAAATCTTAGAAAAAAAACTTGGGTACACAATAGAGGCTTCATTTTCCATTCCATCTTTGTGAAATTTTGTCACAATGTTTATCTCCATGAAAAAAGTTTGAAACAGGAGTATATCAGGTCAATAACAAGTTCACTAGGTCAGATCTTAGAAAAACATTGTGTACACTCTAGAGGGCACAGTTTTGATTCAATCTTCATGAAACTTTGTCAGAATAATAGATTGGAAAGTGCAGAATTGCTGCAATTAAATCATCATCAAATAGATGAAGTCCCTGTTATTTCATCATAACTCAGGTGAGCGATTTAGGCCCATAATGGCCCTCTTGTTTATAAAAAAATTTTCAACTTTTGCTTTCATTTCTTGACATGATCTCTGCCACTGTAGAAGCCCAATGCCAATCTCGGCCACTGTAGAAGCCCAATGCCAATTGCGACATAGCATTCAGCGAAATTTTTACAGGTAAAGCATATGAACAAATGAATAAAAAATCACATAAAACACACAATGGCCAAATAAAATATTTGCAAATCAAAACTGTATAATGCTGTACTTACAAATATGCAGTAAAAGCGTCTGAGATGCCCTTATCGGGAGCATGGACTCAAAAGCTTGCGTAAGCGAGAATGGTGCTACATTATTCAGTCCTTATGTAACAAAATGCGATGAGCACACCGCTACAAATCAAATTCAAGGGTGCATGGAGCCAAAACTTTGCAAACGAGAATATGGCCTATATGAAACTTTAATAAATACACCACTATAATAATTTAAAGTCTGATTGGTTGGTTGTTTAGGGTTTAACGGCCCTTTGAGACAGTATTCCAGTCTATATCGGGCCGTCTCCCAGAGAGGGAGACAGAAAAGCGACAATTGTTGAAAGGAAAAAGATATATGTCCAAACAGTCCCTATTTAGTTCATCTCCTGGAGATGAACTAAATAAGCAGGAGATGAACTAAATAAGCCCCTGGCTTCCGTTCAGATCCTTTTGCTATTGTATAGTATTTGTAACCTGTACATAACTTGTATGAAATTGAAATAATATATGTTTACACCAACAGTCCCTATTTGCACCTGCTGTAAGGACTGTAGGCCCTTGCTCTAGAATGTCCAAAAAGTCCTACCCGCACCTGCTGCAAGGACAGTAGGCCCTTGCTCTAGAATGTCCAAACAAAAAGTCCTACCCGCACCTGCTGCAAGGACAGTAGGCCTTGCTCTCTAATACCCGCACCTGCTGCAAGGACAGTAGGTCCCTTGCTCTAGAATATCCAAACAGTCCATACCCGCACCTGCTGCAAGGACAGTAGGCCCTTGCTCTAGAATGTCCAAACAAAAAGTCCTACCCGCACCTGCTGCAAGGACAGTAGGCCCTTGCTCTCTATTACCCGCACCTGCTGCAAGGACAGTAGGTCCCTTGCTCTAGAATATCCAAACAGTCCATACCCGCACCTGCTGCAAGGACAGTAGGCCCTTGCTTAGTAATACCCGCACCTGCTGCAGGGACAGTAGGCCCCTTGCTCCAGAGAGCAATGGCCTACTGTCCTTGCAGCAGGTGCAAGTAGGGACTGCTTGGACATTTGCTATCAGCACAGAAGCCTACTGTTCTTGCAGCAGGTGCTGATAGGGACTGTTTGGACATTTTATCATAGCTCTTAAATGATTGGGGGGGGGGTTCTGGAGGTGCAACCCTCAGAAGCTAGAGCTGTTTCCTGATGACAGGCACCTGGAGATCTTGGCCCAGGACTACTTTAAGGGAGATAATTTCATGTCGCGAAAACTAGCGTTTAGTAAATATTTTTTCTAAACAGTTTTGCATTTTTCTGAGAAGAGTTAAAAAAAATCATAATTATTAATAGTATAAAATATAAAACACAACCTTGAAACGTTGAAATTACAGACCTGACCTAAATTTCAAGGAACAGTTGTAAATTATGGGCGCTGATGTCACAAACGCAGGCATTAACTGATGGCCATGATTTTATAGACTACTTTATTAATCACTGAAACTATATTTTTTTCTTGAAATGGGCATATTTTTCGTCGTAAATGTTTTGAAGACTACAGTTTGAAGGCATAAAATTAACTGGAAAATGTAGCAGTCATGATGGCGCCCTTTAGAAGCTGAGCCTTTTTAAAATGAAGACTGATGGAAGAATTCTGTCCCCGCACCCCACATATATGCCTTACAAAATATATGACCCCAACCTGCTGGCTTATTTAAGTCAAGTCAAAGTCATTTTATTAAGAAAACTCAGGTTACATCAGTCAACACATATATGCACATACATGGTAGCATAAATATTGAATATTAAACAGACCCCTTTTGCGACTAGAATGACCATCCCAGCAGGCACACGACCTCCCAACGACTCTGCACATATTGATGTCGATCCTCCCTCCTACCCCCCTCTGTAGATCACCAAAATAAATTCCGACCCACCCCAACTCCCGGCCTGAAAATACCCGGGCCCCCACCTGATAATAGAAAAATGACTTTGCTCTCCTAAGGAAACGTTTTTACAAATGAATGGGAAAATGTACAGTTCAGACATTTGACTGTCTAAAGTAATTGTCATGGGAAATGATCATTCAGGACTGGCGCACAGCCTGATTTGATTGCTTCAGTTTTACTGTCTAATAATATACCATGTGTAGAAATAGGCCACATGTTACATGTCATGTAATGATTTGTCCTTTACGGTTAAATGCTACTCTGGTTCCTGGCTTTATTGGTAAAAGAATGTAGGGCAATCAACCTCCATATTGAACAACGACAACATGAAAACAGGTTTTAAAGCAGGCTGAAAAATTATCAAACTGTGGTAAGAAATATAGTAGTATTACGATATTGTCGTCCGGTAACAGTTATGTAACAACTACTAAAGAAATGCATTGCCATACTGCAATTTTAGCTGTTTTAATGAATGGTTTTTCAGTGGAAACAAATTGTTTATATTGCACAATATGAAATACAAAATATTGTATGTCCCAAGATGTCGCCCATTTTTGTCGAGCCCGCTTGCGGAGAGCGAGACATAGTTGTTACAATGTCAGTTCGGTGTATGTCCGTGCGTGCGTTAGTGCGTGCGTGCGTGCGTCCGTCCGCATTTGTCCGGGCCATAACTTCTACATTTATGGATGGATTTCAAAATAATTTGGCACAATTGTTCTCCTTGATGAGTAGAAGTGCCTTTTGAAACATTTGTTCAGGTAGGTTCAAGGTCAAGGTCACACTGGAAGGTCAAATGATAAAATGGCTATAAATTGAGCTTGTCCGAGCCATAACTTCTACATTTATGGATGGATTTCAAAATAATTTGGCACAATTGTTCTCCTTGATAAATAGAAGTGCCATTTGAAACATTTGTTCAGGTAGATCCAAGGTCAAGGTCACACTTGAAGGTCAAATGATAAAATGGCAGTAAATTGAGCTTGTCTGAGCCGTTACTTCTACATTTATGGATGAATTTCAAAATAATTTAGCAGAATTGTTCTCCTTGATGTTTAAAAGTGCCATTTGGAAAATTTATTCAGGTAGGTCCAAGGTCAAGGTCACAATTGAAGGTCAAATGATAAAATGGATATAATTTGAGCTTGTCTGAGCCATAACTGTAACATTTACAAATGGATTTCAAAATAATTTAACACAATTGTTCTCCTTGATGAGAAGAAGTGTCATTTGGAACTTGTTCAAGTAGGTCCAAAGTCAAGGTCACACTTGAAGGTCAAATGATAAAATGGTCATAAGTTGAGCTTTTCCGAGCCATTACTTCTACATTTACGGATGGATTTCAAAATAATTTGGCACAATTGTTCTTCTTGATGAGTGGAAGTGTCAAGTGACATATGTGTTTGGGTAGGTCCAAGGTCAAGGTCACACTTGAAGGTCAGGTATTGTAACTGTCATAAATTGAGCTTGTCTGGGTCATCACTTCTATTTATTTTCCTTTGTGAAGATTTGAAAAAAAAAAGAAAATGCTGGCTAAGCATGATGTTTTTTGGCTTTTTTTTCTAGAGTGAAGCAGTTACTTAGTCTTGACATACGAGGGGCATTTCAGAAACAGTGTAAATGATCTCAGGGTAGCCTATCGGCAGATTTTTAGCAGTGGTCTTATATATCATTGGAAAGCTAAATTCAAGTGCTTAAGAATGGTATGCATTAAAAGAATTTCTAAGTCACCCATGCATGACAGCATGTGCTTATACGTCATAAGGGAGTGGATACTGGAAACTATACATTTTCACTGAAAGTCTCTCGCGTTCTATCTCTGTTTTCTCAATGAGAAAATGATATATTTTAATGAAGAAACACGCAATACTGTCATTTCGATGTAAAATAAGAAAGTTATACAGGAATCATTTCCAGATTCTACATAAGTAACATAATAAACAAGATTTTTTGTCTGCTATTCGGTTATAAATGTAAAGTTATTATAAATGCATTATATCAATAAAATTGAGATTTTGACTCAGTCACACCCGATTTCAACAAATGACAGAAATTTTATGACTGAAATGATTAGGTCACTATATTTTTTACGACTGGCATCAAACCACGGATGAAACTGGATGATACGTGTGCAAACCCCACGCCGGAAGTTGCAAAGTAGCAGCAATTCATGTAAAATACAAAGCAATAAAATGAAATTATCTTCTAATAAAATTTCCTTTTAAAAGGAAGGCTTGTGCAGCTAAGACAGTGAAATGTTCATGAGTTGAATTTCCTGTTCTGGTTTCCCGTCTAGCCATGCTATATAAACATAGGCGAGATAGTGATTGGGACTCCACGCGTGTACATTGTATTTTTACCATTTCATGAAATCGAAAGTAGGTCATTTTAGTTGCCAACTAAAATGACCCAGATAAGTTTTCAAACCGATTTTAAGTGAAACTCAAGGATGTTTTATTTTTTTAAAGCTACCTAATCACGGTCATTTACAATTACGAAACTGTAGTGAGAAGCTTGCAGCGATACCTCTTGATAAAAATTTTCATGCTGATAGAGCAATGGAGCCTTTAACTTCTTGAATCGTGGCATTATCTACAGGTGTGAGGTAAAAACAAGTGTAGACTTTATTTGAAAAAAAAAACAGATTGAGGAAATATTTAAACACACACACACGGGCCGTGTTACGCAATCGGTAGGGCACTTGACTCATAAGTCAGAGGCCCTGGGTTCGAAACCCGGCCTTAGTACTGGTTAACCGCTTAGGAGGTCTAAGCCTGCCCAGGAATAGTGTGGTTAGGTTAACTGACCGTCTCGAATTGACCATTGCTGTTTACCGTGGACGTTAAGCGACAAATCACACAAGCACATACACACGTACGCACGCACGCACAGAGAGAGAGAGAGAGTTTTCCAACGTTTAAGCCGTTAGGCATGTCTCAAGGAAAATTACTATATGGACCTATTTCAAATCTGTTCTATATGGCTGCTAAGTCACATTTAGTTTGAATCAATATTTTAGGAAAGACTGTTTCAAACCTGTGTCTGTGGAATCTTGGCACATCTGAACTTGGCATAAAAAAAAATTTTTTTTGGTTGGTTGATTTGATGTTTAACGTCCACGGTAAACAACTAAGGTCATGTCGGGACGGTCAGTTAACCTAACCACACTATTCCTGGGCAGGCTTAGACCTCCTAAGCGGTTAACCAGTACTAAGTGCACATACTTTCGCCAGTAACTGACAACTGCCCTTCTTGAATCAGCGGAAGGAGAAACGAAAGTATGTGGCCAGACCGGGATTCGAACCCAGGACCTCTGACTTACGAGTCACGTGCCCTACCGATTGCGCTACCCGGCCCGGCATCAAAAAAGACAACAAATATATATTCACTGAACTATATTTTTAGTTTTAGTAGCATCAGTGACAGTGACTAGAAGGAAATTTTGACACTCTGAGAAGAAAATGCATGCTACTATTGTTTGAGATAATAACTTGCTTGCTTTACAACATTTGGGAACAACAAAGCACGGAACCCATTGTGTTCATACTTCCATGAACTTCCGAAAAATGAAATTTATCTCTTACATTTATACTATGTTTTCACATCAATTTTGGTACTTATTTGTGAAGTTCTGGCTAATTTTACGCCAAGGAAAGGACGAAGAATAGCTATTTACCAACGTGTTTGGTAATGACGTTCAACAGCCGTCGCTATGACATGACGTATATCAAACGTTACGTCGGCCGATCAACTTATCGAATAATCCGTGACGTCGAATAATCCGTGACATCGCTTAAGCGTAACATTGCATGACTGCGTGTTGTTCATGGATGTATGTACATCGTCAGCCCAGTAAAGGTTCATCTAAGGAAATCGTCGACATGTGTAAATATTTCTCTGTACATTTGTATAGGTGAAATTAAAAGGCAACATTAGAGAGTGTTACAAGAAAACACTGATGCAAAGCATCAATACGCCGTGAAAGTCAGTCACATTTAACTTCTGCGACCAGTAGGCCTAACTGTGCATATATACAGGAATCTCGACACTAGCAAAGGTAGCCTAATATAGAGTTATGCGGTGTTGTGAAGCTGATTATAGTTTATTGGCTTTCTGCTACTATTGTATACGTCATAAGCATGTGCGCAGGTTCTTGACAAACATGCATCATAATCTGCTCGGATTTATTTTCTATTCAGATAATATTTTAGTTTCGCCTGCTACTAGCAGAAACTAGGTAGATCTACATGTGTATTACTTCACTGTTCCTGTGTCTGCGGCATTATCACCGTCGGTGCCGGTGTCGTTAACTTAACGTTTTTTGGTTGAGAGTTTTTTGTGACAATGCAGGCTTACAAGTGGCTTTTCATGAAAAAGTAGGAAAAAAGTAGGAATCATTTCATGAAAAAAGTAGCAAAAAAGTAGGAAAAAGTAGGAATCTTATGATGAAAAGTAGGAATTATTTATACAAACTTACCAATAAATCTCGTATATATTAACTCACTTAAACGCTGCAGAACAGTTCAGAAAAACTCCAGTCACAAGATATAAGGGCTATTTAATTTCAGGAGGCTCTGAAATCTTACTGTTCATGCTGCTGTCAACCTGAATTTTTTTTTATCTATTAATCAAATAATTGAACATTTAAACAAACCATAAATCATAGTGAAAGCACTGTTCAATGTTGTTCCAGAGAGAAAGAGAACCAGGTGGTAAGATGCTTGTATGAAAATGTTGCTTTGAACAAAATATAATGGTAGTTTAAATGAAATAGAAGGACCCGAGTGTGATCTGTGAGGGCACAAGGAATGAGAGCAGTCAGAAATTCAATTTCAGAGTAGAATGGACAGCGTCCTAATGTCTTTCTGTGGAACATGCATTATAATGAGTATACGATTAAAAACACCTTACTTTGTAAATTGATTAACAAGCACAAGTACTGCAAGATGAGTAAAAGCAGTCATTTCTACCTCTAGTCAGCCCCCGAATTGCTAGCATTTGCAAGTCTGAATGCCTATCAGAAATTGTTTTGGCTTAAAAAGAATAACTAAAATGATATCTATTCATGTATAAATGGGGGGTCTGGGGGGCTGCGCCCCCCAGAAGCCAAAAACAATTTAGAAAATCACATTCTGACAGTGCTCCCCAGCGCCTCAAAATTAAGAGCTTGCTTCCTAGCTCCCTGAAAATAATTGCTAGTGCTCCCCAGCTCCCTGAAAACAAATTGCCATTCTCCCCAGCTACCCAAAACCCTTGGGAGGGCCTCATCCTTCACATTAAGCAACATGCATGTTCAAAATGTTCAACACATTTCCAGAAAGTCACCACTGCATAAGAGATCAACAGTAGCATATTCAAAGACAGTAAGAAACTCATCAATAGAATATGCCATCTGTCCTTATATCATGTAGCATACAAGTTTCATTCTGCAACAAACTAAAATATTTTGAAATATGTTTTTTTTATTTTCATTTTCATTCAAAAAGTAGGAATAGTAGGAATATTTTTGAAAAAAGTAGGAAAAAAGTAGGAACAGGGCAAAAAAGTAGGAAAAGTAGGAAAAAGTAGGACTACTTGTAAGCCTGACAATGCGCAAACAGGCGAGAGATAGCATGTCGTTATGTTATATTGGAAATAGACTTCAACTCTAGGTTTCATCATATTTTACTCCATGTAATAGGACTTAACATGGTTATTTTTTGCCCATAAAGTAATGTAGATTGTTGACGCAATAATTCTGCATATGTTGAACTTCAGTTCAGTTCAGTTTCCTAACGACGTTCCCCAAGGGCTGAATGCCGCTAGGAACAACGGAAAATTAAACTTGGTTTAATCTAATTTTTTAATTTATTTTATTTATTTTTTATTAGTGAAAGGTCAATATACAGTAATACGCCAAGCTTTCAAAAATATATAGAGTGAGTGGTTGCAGATTCGTACAGTTTTACATGTATTTTTACTGTAGTTTTCTTACACATGCGAAGTACCGTTTTCCATGTCAGTGTCAACCTAATACACATTTCATGTTTGTTTTGAAAAGCTAAAATTAGATCCTGCTTTGGTACCCGGCTCAGGAACTATGATAATGTCCCCTGCCGGAAAAGAGGTGATTTTGTCATGACACAGTTTGCAGATTCGTACACCACTATATTTGCATAACAAAACAAAAGCGAGATGTAAAAGTATTATTTTGAACAAAAACAATCTATTTTATAAAGATGTGCAAAACATCAAAGCTGTCTATCAGTAAGAAATTAAGATTTAAAGCATTTCAAAACAGCTGGTATTTCGCATCACCGACAACATCTGAAAGCATAACAGAACTGAATCGAATGAGTCAGCGAGCGGGACTCAGCTCAGAAAATGGAAATTTTAAAATATTCATGACATTTTGCACTGAAGTAAATGTGTGTACCTTAAAGTAGAATGATTTTCTCAACATCTGATATGAAAATAAGCTGTGGACTTGGCCATTCTGCTCCTCGATCATGAAATCAAACCACTGTATCAGAGAGGCAGCAGTGCAGACGGTCAGAAAAAATCGTCTGCAATAAGTGTAATCTACAAGGCACGCGCAAGCGTGCACTGAAAATAATTGACACGATAGATTGTGTAAACAGTCGTATAATTTGACATCATGCATTCAGTAGAGGCCCTAAAACTCCAAGTGTACGAATCTGCAACCTGTACGAATCTGCAACCTGTCACTCTACATTCTGCTGGCTATCACTCTGACATGTAATTATTTAGGTTCAAATTTGTATATTTATTATGTTGTTTAAAAATTATCTTTACCTTTAAGAAACTAGTCTACTGCGTAATACAAAATTAACGAAGACTTGTTGCAAATTATATAAGTATTACCTCCCTTGAAACATGCCATAGGCGATTCATAAATATGCCATATGCGACCAACAAAGGTACCTATCAGACTGCATTTTGCGCAGTCTGATCATTACCATGTGGGCGATCCTATATATTTTCTGTTGTCGGATGTGGATAAAAAAATGCACTGAGGCACAGTAGCAGGCGAAATTGTATGTATTTTATGACGTACGCGAAGGTACAAAAAAAATCGTCCGGCATATACTAAAATATAGAGTGGAGTCAACCTTCGGAGTGGAGCCTTGGAGTGGAGTGTTGTTTTTTTTCAAACTGCCAAGACTTAATGCTGCTGACTCGGATAAATATACAGTATGGCCATAATGTTTAATTATTGTTCCCCAAAGTATACTTGGCTTTGCCTAGCTTGGTTCATAGTATTATGCTTTCAAGCAAGCTATTATGTTATTTCACATAATCTGGCTAGTCCAGGAGAGAAACTAGAACATGCCCCTTTGCATTTTGCAACTGGTCATTGCCCGAAAATGGTGAGGCATGGTTTCTTTTCCAGAATACTCCAAAATACCATTCCAAAAAAGCACGCCACTCCATAGGTTGACCCCACTCCATATTTTAGTATATGCCAACTCTCCTGGTATTTTCCGAATGAGCGTGACGTCATTTCTTCCGAAAATAACTCGGTATCACTAAACGACATGAATACTGGCTTGTGGCCGAAACCACAAGCCAATAAAAAGACACAGGCTCAATATATTTAACTTTGTTTAATGTCAAAAATTAGAGGGACATACTGATAGAAAAACTCATATATAAAGACTTGAAAGTCTTGTTATTTAATATGACATACTGACATTGAAATATGTGGATGGGTGGGGAAACTTATCGTAAAAAATCAGGTAGGCCATTGACAAAACAGCATAAGGTGCCATAAAGGATTATTTATAACGAAAAACAAGCATGACAAATTAAATCTTATTTATTTTTTGCTTCATATCTGTCACCAAATATTCACTATCACTTAAATTGACCTCAAAATCGAAGTTTATACAACTTACATACATTTCAATTTAGCACAGGAAGTGACGTCATCAGAAATGCGCATTGTTCCATGATTAGCCTATCTTGCAAGGTATATCTTGTGTGTTAGCAAGGCTAATACAATGTTTTTCATACTGAAATATTTTCAGTATAACAGGTATTATAGGTATCAATCCAGAGCTGCTTGTATCCAGAGTTAAGAAAATATGACTTTGTCTTTACATAGATATTCCGTCTGTTTCTACTCAGTGTCCTTACCCTAACAGCAATTGTCAAGGAATATTTTAAAGAAAATACCAGTGCCTCAAATTTTTTGAGTGAATGCCATTGGGTGATATGTAAACCTAAAAGTTAAGACATAAATTTCAAAAATCGGTCAACATTCCTAGGAATGGCCGACTCAGTTACACTATTTCTGAAATGACCCTCGTACTTATAGGTCACTAAAGCAAACAGCGGGCTCGACCAGTTGTCCCTGGACAACCTTCTAGTATCATTTTTTCATGACGAAAATATATACCAAAATACTTAAATGTGTTGACTTCAAACATCTCTTTCTATAAACCTTGTTTAACTAGACCTAGAATCTATAATATTGAGCCGCGACACGACAAAAACAACTAAGTGGTTGTGCGCCCAGCGCAGAGTCAGATCAGCATGGGCATTCGCCCAGTCTGATCAGAGTCTTCGCTTTCCGCATGGAGGTAGCTTAGACCCTTAGCTACCCTTTTAGCGCTTAGCGAAGGGTCTGATCAAACTGGGCGGATGCCCAGGCTGATCTGAGTCTCCTCTGGGCACAACCACTTTGTTTTGTCATGTCGTGGCTTATTTGGTTAACCATAACATGAGCTATATTATCCTTAACCAATATATGGAACCTCGGACAAACCTTCGGTCCGATATTGGAGTCTGGGGCTATGAACTGGTGATAACGAGAACCCCATATAATAACCTCTGTTTATCAGACCGAGAAGTCCTTTATCGGTTCGGCGGGCAGGATATAGATTCTGAAAGCTCACCTTAATTAAACAAGGAGATTGCACTTCTACAGTCCAGAACTCTTTATCTTTACTGGACAAAAAAGTTCAAATTTATAATGTGTGATTCCGGAAACACTGGTAAATACTACCGAAATCAAACCTTTCTATCTTCAAGAATATCCATTTTCCTTGGTCTCTGTGTTTAAATGTTAAGCATATTGCTCTCAGCTAGGTCAAGAGGAGGCTAGAAGTCAGACTACCCTCAAAATTAAAGTGGTGTGAAATCATGATAGGAAAGTAATCTCTCATTTTTATTGATGTGACCCTTGCAAGGAAAGATATCTTTTTTTCTTCCAGGTGATTTTCAAAATGATTAAATTCTAAAAGTAAAAAGTATGCAAAGACCAGGAACTGAAACAATCCAAATCCAAATCCAGCCCTCAAACCATAGTTGGAAACAACTAAGATTACAAATAATCAAGATACAGAGAACATATGGCCAACCGAGTGAGCAGCTTGTTCCCAAAAGGTGGCCACTCAGCAACCCAAACCGAACCAAAAATAATAATAACATACATAAGGTAAAACATCACAGAAACTCTGACACCAAAAACAGGCAACAAAGAACCACAACAGAACTACCGCCTTGGAACGGTCAGTAATGAATTACTGGGGGGCTTAAATCGATTTTACAGGCCCAACCTCACCCTCAGTTTCTGAAGTGGTACAAAACATTTAGTTGGTTGTTCGGTTCGCATGATAACCCTCTAACTCGTCAATGAATCATCACGGTAAACACATAAATCAAATTTCAACACCATGAAGAAGCAAAGACGAGGACTCAACAGATACAACGGGCCGTCTGACAGGTGGAGATCCCTGTCCTGCCAAACAACCCCACTGGAAATCTGAAGCAAAAGAAGGTCACCAGTTGAGCCCCGGTGGACCAAGCAACAGACAAAAAGGCTCCGGTCCCAACCAACTAAAATATATAGCTTTAGGTCGGGGCCATCATAGAGTCTGACGACCGATCCCCCGGTGTGCAATTAAAGAGTGCAGCAAAGCTATCAACCGTGATTGGGTTAATCACTAAGCATGCAGACTGTCGCATAACATTTAAATTATAGCCAATACGTTTGTGACGTATTATTATTTTTCGGAATTGATCAGAAAAATCAGTCCTACCCTTAATCTTTTTGAATTTGTATACTAAGTCACCATAAAATTCTGGTTCCGATAGGCCTTGGTGTAAAAGAAATTTTAATCCGACATCAAATTTTGAAACCATATGTATACCAAATATTGTACCTTAGGCTTAAATGGTTTCTGAAAAATCCACTGTTTAAGCATTTTCCCATATAACAGCCTAACATACCATAGTTGACAGTGTCATAAATCAGGTCAAGGTCAACGCACGATCATCATTTGTACAAACTATGCTGGGCTCTAGTGCCAAAATTACATA
The DNA here is from genome assembly GCA_963989385.1 of Ctena decussata. Classification (NCBI taxonomy): domain Eukaryota; kingdom Metazoa; phylum Mollusca; class Bivalvia; order Lucinida; family Lucinidae; genus Ctena; species Ctena decussata. Next base: position 92,714,337 of record OZ022501.1, read on the forward strand.
CTTGGTATGATACCCAGTTTCAAGGTCATAGACCTTTTGGTTCTGGAGAAGAAAATTTTTAAGGGTTTTTACCATATATGGGCATCGCGGCCGTCTTGGTCATGTGACCCAGAACCCGGGAACAAATTTTCGTTCCCTTATCCCACTGAGACTCCATATGAAATTTGGCTTCAATTGGTCCAGTGGTTTCAGAGGAGAAGATATTTGAAAATCATGCCAACAGATGAATGGTCAGAATGACCTTGACCTTTAGTGACATAATATTTTCATCTGTTTATTCAGTTGACCATATATACCAGGTATTGTACCTAAGACTTAAATAGGTTCTGAGAAATCCACTGTTTAAGCGTTTTCCCATATAAAAGCCTAACATACAAAAGTTGACCATGTCATACATTAGGTCAAGGTCAACGCAAAGTCATCATTTGTACAAACTATGATGATCCTGAATGCCCAGTGCTGCATACCAAGTAGTCAAGGTCATAGGCCTTTTGGTTCTGGAGAACAAGATTTTTGAGGGGTTTTTACCATATATGGGCATGGCGGCCATCTTGGTCATGTGACCCAGACCCCGGAGACAAACCTTCATTCCCCCATCCCACTGAGACTCCATATGAAATTTGGCTTCAATCGGCCCAGTGGTTTCAGAGGAGATGTTTGAAAATCTTGATGATGGATGGATGGACAGAATGATCTTGTCCTTAAGTGGCATAATTCCTTCATCTGTTCATTTAGTTGACCATGTATACCAAGTATTGTACCTAAGACTTAAATAGTTTCTGAGAAATCCACTGTTTAAGCGTTTTCCCATATAAAGCCTCACATACCAAAATTGACCATGTCATAAATTAAGTCAAAGTCAATGCAAAGTCATCATTTGTACAAACTATGATGGGCCCGAATGCCCAATGGTAAACTTTTTATACTAAGTTTCAAGGTCACAGGCCTTTTGGTTCTGGAGAAGAAGATTTTGAAGGATTTTTACCATATATGGGCATGGCGGCCATCTTGGTCATGTGACCCAGACTCCGGGTACAAACTTTCGTTCCGCCATCCCACTGAGACTCCATATGAAATTTGGCTTCAATCGACCCAGTGGTTTCAGGGGAGAAGATGTTTGAAAATTTTGACGACGGATGGACGGACGGAATGACCTTGACCTTTAGTGACATAATATCTTCATTTGTTTATTTAGTTGACCATGTATACCAAGTATTGTACCTTAGACTTAAACAGGTTCTTAGAAATCCACTGTTTAAGCGTTTTCCCATATAAAAGCCTAACATACCAAAGTTGACCATGTCACAAATTAGGTCAAGGTCAGCGCAAGGTCATTAGTTGAACAAACTATGATGGGCTCGAATGTCCGAAGCTACATACCAAGTTTCAAGGTCATAGGCCTTTTGGTTCTGGAGAAGATTTTTGAGGGTTTTTACCATATATGGGCGTGGCGGGCATCTTGGTCATGTGACCCAGACCCCAGGGACAAACTTTCGTTCCCCCATCCCACTGAGACTCCATATGAAATTTAGCTTTAGTCGGCCCAGTGGTTTCAGAGGAGAAGATATTTGAATATCTTGACGACAGATGGATGGACTGAATGACCTTGACCTTTAGTGACATAATATCTTCATTTGTTCATTTAGTTGACCATGTAAACCAACTATTGTACCTTAGACATAAATAGGTTCTGAGAAAACCAGTTTAAGCATTTTCCCATATAAAAGGCTAACGCACCAAAGTTGACCATGTCATAAATTAGGTCAAGGTCAACTTAAGTTCATCATTTTTATAAACTATGATGGGCCCGCATGCCCAACGCTACATACCAAGTTTCAAGGTCATAGGCCTTTTGGTTCTGGAGAAGAAGATTTTTGAAGGATTTTTACCGCATATGGGCGTGGCGGCCATCTTGATCATGTGGCCCAGATACCACGAACAAACTTTCGTTCCCCCAACTCATGGGGCTCCATATAAAATTTAGCTTTGATCGGCCCAGCGGTTTGGGAGAAGAAGACCTTTGAAAATGGTGGACGGACGGACGGACGACGGAAGAAAATAAATAGAAAAGCAATGAACTGAATTTTTCTGGTGTTTATCGAAGTGTAAACTACATTGGGTCGCTAGCAAAGTTTTTATGAACCCCTTCGGGGCTCACTTTTTTGCACGCGACCCAATGTACATGTAGTTTATACTTCGGTAAACATCAGAAAAATTAATTCATTCTTTAATTATTTCATTAACACGAAATAATTGACAGACACAATAATTATTCAACATTAATTAACACATAATATGTTTCATTATGAATTTCACTAAAATTTTGTACTTTAAACAGTATTTTTCACATGTGTTTTGCGGAAAGGCGCCATGGTCGAGTGGTAAGAGCGACTTGGTCATGATGTAGAAGGTCGCGGGTTTGAAGCCGGGTCAGGCCATCCGGAGTCTGGAAAACTCTGTGTGTAAACCCACCATAAATGTGAACTAATATTCTAATCAGGAAAGAATACGGCAGCGAAAGGAGAGGGACGGGCTCCGCCTTTCTTATGCTGGACCCAAGACATAGTGGGCCTCCCCTACCACCACTAGGCTATGAAACCTTTACATTTATTCCTTTTGTTTAATTGTTATGAAATGATGAACTGTAGAAGCCGATCGTATGTAGCACATGTTCTTGAATAGACTCAGTCAAATAGACTCTGCTATTTTTTATTCTTTTGTGTTTTCCCAGGATTTCAAAGGACCTGAGTATTCAGAATTGGTTTATTTATATTTCAGAGGAAATAACGAAAGAAGAATGCAGCGAGAAAAAGTATTCAGGAAACTGGTGACGGGAACGTTTATTCCTGACTACAATTATACAGCCCATCAGTTTACGTTTCAAACAGTTTTTCGTAAATCCTCCATAGACTATTGTTGCTGTCCATGTAGTTACGAGCACGAATTTCTTGACTACATATCAGAAAATGGGGAAATTGATGAAGAAATGTATAACAGAGTGCTGGATAATTTACTTAAAGGCAAATGCAGTGGCGGATGCAGAGGGGGTTCGGGGGGTTCAAACGAACCCCCTTTTCAGCCTAAATTATCTTATTTTCATGGAGAATTTCAGAAAAAAATAGTCAAACTGCATAAATCGAACCCCTTCAGCTAGTTTGAACCCCCCTATCCAAAATTCTTAGAACCGCCCTGGGCCAGTTACCAAGCTGCATGTACTTTGTAATTTGAAAAAGAATGTATTTTTGGAGTACATGCTAACTCGTTTCAGAATGTAGAATAGAATACAAAATGCATTGAGCCGCGACACGAGAAAACCAATAAAGTTGTTGTGCGCCCAGCGCACTCAGATCAGCCTGGGCATCCGCCCAGTCTGATCAGAGTCTTCGCTGTCCGCATGGAGGTAGCGTAGACCCTTAGATACCCTCTAAGCGCTTAGCGAAGATTCTGATCCGACTTGGTGGATGCCCAGGCTGATCTGAGTCTGTGCAGGGCGCACAACCACTTTGTTGGTTTTCTCGTGTCGCGGCTCATTTTATTTTACTTTCTGTTTGTATGCACTTAGTAAATGAAAGGTAGTGATTAGAAACTCACACAATCGTTAGACACAACTTGCCCTAAACACTAGATGGGAACGGGAAAGAAATAAAAACGGTACAGAAAGTAAAAAGTCAAGAGGTCAGCTCTTTCTCACCTGATAGCCGGAGGCTATTCAAAAATTAAATTGAACCGCGACACGAGAAAAACCAACAAAGTGGTTGTGCACCTAGCGCAGACTCAGACCAGCCTGGGCAGCTGCCAAGTCTGATCAGACTCGTCGCTGAGCGCTTAAAGGCTAGCTAAGGGTCTAAGCTACCTCAGTGCGGACAGCGAAGACTCTGATCAGACTGGGCGGATGCCCAGTCTGATCTGAGTCTGCGCTGGGCGCACATCCACTTTGTTGGTTTTGTCATGTAGCGGCTCAAATGAAGAAGTGGTAGGGCGCGTTTACACGAGCAAAGTTTCTATGTCACAGAAACTTTAACAAAGAAAGTATGACAAACATTTTGCGTTTACACGGAGCAAATTATTTGTTAAAGAAAATGTGCCATAGAATCTTTGTCACATAAACTTTGGCAATGAAATATTCGCTGCAGTGTTCACACGACCAAATATTATTCGTCAAAGTTACCTGCAGCGATGAAACAAAATCTTTGTCACATTTTCCACGCTTGTAGCAATGTTCTTTGTTACATAATCTTTAGCAAAGTTCTCCGTTTACACGGACAAATTTAATTTATCAAAGTAACTTTAACATATTTATTTGTCAAAGAAACATTGTCATATTTTGGCATTTACACGAGCAATTTTTTCTGTGACAAACCTACTTTGTCATAGAAACTTTGGTCGTGTAAACGCGCCCGTAGTATCGCTGTTAAATATTAAGTACGAGTGTGTAAGTCAGCATTTGACTAGAAACTCTTTGGCAAATCGAAGTAGCTGGGATTTGAAAACCCCGTTAGATGCTGTTCAGGGCCTATCTCCCTCTGTAAATGGGGAACGTACAATAGCAAAATTATACCACGTTCATCTTACCTCGAAGAAACAACACCATCTAAAATATTTAATGAAATATAAATTAAGAAATGGGGCGTCGTTGTCAGAATAATTTGGTTTATTGAGGGATAGAAATAATTGGCCATATCGTCATAGTAGGTATTATCAATGATAGCTAATCTAAATTCTACACGTATATGACTGGTTGTGAGCCTCAATGATTTTAGCTTCCTTGTCCCCAGAGAAAGAGACATCATGATAGCGATCATAGCAGAGGGCGACAGACGTTTGAGCGGATTTAGTAAATCTCATTTCGGACGTTTAAGAGCGAATTTTAAAGACGATTTGCACGGGTAGATTGGACTTTATGACGACTTTAAGGTGATTAGCGGGTAAATACTGTTCCGTGTGTATATATATGCCCGACTATTCGCCGTACAGTTAAGCCAATTCGGGCACCTGTGATAAGGAAGACAATGAACTTTCTGTTATTGAAACAAATTAAAATCTTAAGGGGTTCCTTTAAGAGCAGAGAACAAGGGACATGGTCCATACTTCGAAGTTGCCTCATCAATATCTGGTGTTGAAAGCTGCTTTATGAGGGTCAGAGATACCGGTGCAGTTATTGACCGTCAGAATACCAAGTACATGCACTAGTATTTGTCTATATAACTTAGTACCAAATGAAATGTAAGTATTGACCAGGAAAACGTTAGAGCATAAGCATAACATTTAATAGCTATGAATTGTTAACCGACAAAAAATGTTATTTAAAAATGAAGAAATTTGCTATAAGCAAAATATATTCGCAAAAGGTGTTTATGAACCACAGTTAAAATTAGGACGAAAGTTATTCTGCTCATGTAAAAAGATGTGCGCCACGCGAAACTCATGTCAGCCTGGGCATCCGCCCAGTCTAATGAGAGTCTTCGCTGTCGGCATGGAGGAAGCTTAGACCCTTAGCTGCTTTTTAAGCGCACAGCGAAGACTCTGATCAGACTCTGACCAGGCTGAATAGAGTCTCGCGTGGCGCAAATGCCACATTGTTCTGTCATGTCGCGGGCTCATTTTATTACTGGCCGTTCCGCGGCGGCTTACTATAATTGTCTTTCTTAGTCAGTTTCCCTTATAGACTTGCTCCTGTTGTTTAAACAAATTTTCCCAATGTAGAAATTGACCTTGAAAAGGTGCTTTGCAGTACTTATTTAAATAGATATTTATAAACTGCACATGAAGCACTAAATAGATATTTATAAACTGCACAAGAAGCACTATATTTAAGATAAAATATCATTCTTATATTTTGCAACAATAGTTATCAGAGAGAACTCGAAGACAAATAACCCGAACCCTAAACGTGTACTTTCTGACGTCTCTTCTGAGAAACGGAAGCTCCTCGCTTGGATTTCCGTTCTTAATCGCGGATTTGCATGCGAGCGATCAAAGTCAGAGACGGTACACACAAATACTAAAAAAAACCCCCAAAAACAGCAATTTAATATTATGAAGTTCTTCATATATTACTTTTTTACCCCGAAAACCAGAGGCTGTAATTTTGGGCATTCAGTCAAAGATTTGCACTCGTGTATAATGAGGCCAAGTAAAAGTAGTCAAAGTATCCAAATCATAAGTCCGACCTCGTAAATAATTTTAGATACAAAGACATGGACCCTAATACGAAAGTGTGATCAAATGACGGACCAAAGGCAACCAAAATTTAACAAAAGACAATGCTGAACGCGTGCTATTTTAGAAAATAAAATAATAGAGAAAACATTTATTTTCATTTTTTCTGTATTTGTCTTTTTGGTGTCTTTAAATCTTTAAAAGGTTGGTGTGTTAGGCTCTAAGCAGTGTATAGTAACTGCAGAACACCTGAAAATGTAGCCAGTTAAATCACCTTATGTTCCGTTTCTTTCTTATAGTCAACCGTTTATAATATTCGCGAATGACTGCTTTTTTATACTAATCAGTCTTTGAATTGACTGCCTTATTAAAATTAAGAAATTACAGTATCCTTTTCTCTGGCACTATTTCTGAAATGACCCTCGTACTTATAGGTCACTAAAGCAAACAGCGGGCTCGACCAGTTGTCCCTGGACAACCTTCTAGTATCATTTTTTCATGACGAAAATATATACCAAAATACTTAAATGTGTTGACTTCAAACATCTCTTTCTATAAACCTTGTTTAACTAGACCTAGAATCTATAATATTGAGCCGCGACACGACAAAAACAACTAAGTGGTTGTGCGCCCAGCGCAGAGTCAGATCAGCATGGGCATTCGCCCAGTCTGATCAGAGTCTTCGCTTTCCGCATGGAGGTAGCTTAGACCCTTAGCTACCCTTTTAGCGCTTAGCGAAGGGTCTGATCAAACTGGGCGGATGCCCAGGCTGATCTGAGTCTCCTCTGGGCACAACCACTTTGTTTTGTCATGTCGTGGCTTATTTGGTTAACCATAACATGAGCTATATTATCCTTAACCAATATATGGAACCTCGGACAAACCTTCGGTCCGATATTGGAGTCTGGGGCTATGAACTGGTGATAACGAGAACCCCATATAATAACCTCTGTTTATCAGACCGAGAAGTCCTTTATCGGTTCGGCGGGCAGGATATAGATTCTGAAAGCTCACCTTAATTAAACAAGGAGATTGCACTTCTACAGTCCAGAACTCTTTATCTTTACTGGACAAAAAAGTTCAAATTTATAATGTGTGATTCCGGAAACACTGGTAAATACTACCGAAATCAAACCTTTCTATCTTCAAGAATATCCATTTTCCTTGGTCTCTGTGTTTAAATGTTAAGCATATTGCTCTCAGCTAGGTCAAGAGGAGGCTAGAAGTCAGACTACCCTCAAAATTAAAGTGGTGTGAAATCATGATAGGAAAGTAATCTCTCATTTTTATTGATGTGACCCTTGCAAGGAAAGATATCTTTTTTTCTTCCAGGTGATTTTCAAAATGATTAAATTCTAAAAGTAAAAAGTATGCAAAGACCAGGAACTGAAACAATCCAAATCCAAATCCAGCCCTCAAACCATAGTTGGAAACAACTAAGATTACAAATAATCAAGATACAGAGAACATATGGCCAACCGAGTGAGCAGCTTGTTCCCAAAAGGTGGCCACTCAGCAACCCAAACCGAACCAAAAATAATAATAACATACATAAGGTAAAACATCACAGAAACTCTGACACCAAAAACAGGCAACAAAGAACCACAACAGAACTACCGCCTTGGAACGGTCAGTAATGAATTACTGGGGGGCTTAAATCGATTTTACAGGCCCAACCTCACCCTCAGTTTCTGAAGTGGTACAAAACATTTAGTTGGTTGTTCGGTTCGCATGATAACCCTCTAACTCGTCAATGAATCATCACGGTAAACACATAAATCAAATTTCAACACCATGAAGAAGCAAAGACGAGGACTCAACAGATACAACGGGCCGTCTGACAGGTGGAGATCCCTGTCCTGCCAAACAACCCCACTGGAAATCTGAAGCAAAAGAAGGTCACCAGTTGAGCCCCGGTGGACCAAGCAACAGACAAAAAGGCTCCGGTCCCAACCAACTAAAATATATAGCTTTAGGTCGGGGCCATCATAGAGTCTGACGACCGATCCCCCGGTGTGCAATTAAAGAGTGCAGCAAAGCTATCAACCGTGATTGGGTTAATCACTAAGCATGCAGACTGTCGCATAACATTTAAATTATAGCCAATACGTTTGTGACGTATTATTATTTTTCGGAATTGATCAGAAAAATCAGTCCTACCCTTAATCTTTTTGAATTTGTATACTAAGTCACCATAAAATTCTGGTTCCGATAGGCCTTGGTGTAAAAGAAATTTTAATCCGACATCAAATTTTGAAACCATATGTATACCAAATATTGTACCTTAGGCTTAAATGGTTTCTGAAAAATCCACTGTTTAAGCATTTTCCCATATAAAAGCCTAACATACCATAGTTGACAGTGTCATAAATCAGGTCAAGGTCAACGCACGATCATCATTTGTACAAACTATGCTGGGCTCTAGTGCCAAAATTACATACTTGGTATGATACCCAGTTTCAAGGTCATAGACCTTTTGGTTCTGGAGAAGAAAATTTTTAAGGGTTTTTACCATATATGGGCATCGCGGCCGTCTTGGTCATGTGACCCAGAACCCGGGAACAAATTTTCGTTCCCTTATCCCACTGAGACTCCATATGAAATTTGGCTTCAATTGGTCCAGTGGTTTCAGAGGAGAAGATATTTGAAAATCATGCCAACAGATGAATGGTCAGAATGACCTTGACCTTTAGTGACATAATATTTTCATCTGTTTATTCAGTTGACCATATATACCAGGTATTGTACCTAAGACTTAAATAGGTTCTGAGAAATCCACTGTTTAAGCGTTTTCCCATATAAAAGCCTAACATACAAAAGTTGACCATGTCATACATTAGGTCAAGGTCAACGCAAAGTCATCATTTGTACAAACTATGATGATCCTGAATGCCCAGTGCTGCATACCAAGTAGTCAAGGTCATAGGCCTTTTGGTTCTGGAGAACAAGATTTTTGAGGGGTTTTTACCATATATGGGCATGGCGGCCATCTTGGTCATGTGACCCAGACCCCGGAGACAAACCTTCATTCCCCCATCCCACTGAGACTCCATATGAAATTTGGCTTCAATCGGCCCAGTGGTTTCAGAGGAGATGTTTGAAAATCTTGATCATGGATGGATGGACAGAATGATCTTGTCCTTAAGTGGCATAATTCCTTCATCTGTTCATTTAGTTGACCATGTATACCAAGTATTGTACCTAAGACTTAAATAGTTTCTGAGAAATCCACTGTTTAAGCGTTTTCCCATATAAAGCCTCACATACCAAAATTGACCATGTCATAAATTAAGTCAAAGTCAATGCAAAGTCATCATTTGTACAAACTATGATGGGCCCGAATGCCCAATGGTAAACTTTTTATACTAAGTTTCAAGGTCACAGGCCTTTTGGTTCTGGAGAAGAAGATTTTGAAGGATTTTTACCATATATGGGCATGGCGGCCATCTTGGTCATGTGACCCAGACTCCGGGTACAAACTTTCGTTCCGCCATCCCACTGAGACTCCATATGAAATTTGGCTTCAATCGACCCAGTGGTTTCAGGGGAGAAGATGTTTGAAAATTTTGACGACGGATGGACGGACGGAATGACCTTGACCTTTAGTGACATAATATCTTCATTTGTTTATTTAGTTGACCATGTATACCAAGTATTGTACCTTAGACTTAAACAGGTTCTTAGAAATCCACTGTTTAAGCGTTTTCCCATATAAAAGCCTAACATACCAAAGTTGACCATGTCACAAATTAGGTCAAGGTCAGCGCAAGGTCATTAGTTGAACAAACTATGATGGGCTCGAATGTCCGAAGCTACATACCAAGTTTCAAGGTCATAGGCCTTTTGGTTCTGGAGAAGATTTTTGAGGGTTTTTACCATATATGGGCGTGGCGGGCATCTTGGTCATGTGACCCAGACCCCAGGGACAAACTTTCGTTCCCCCATCCCACTGAGACTCCATATGAAATTTAGCTTTAGTCGGCCCAGTGGTTTCAGAGGAGAAGATATTTGAATATCTTGACGACAGATGGATGGACTGAATGACCTTGACCTTTAGTGACATAATATCTTCATTTGTTCATTTAGTTGACCATGTAAACCAACTATTGTACCTTAGACATAAATAGGTTCTGAGAAAACCAGTTTAAGCATTTTCCCATATAAAAGGCTAACGCACCAAAGTTGACCATGTCATAAATTAGGTCAAGGTCAACTTAAGTTCATCATTTTTATAAACTATGATGGGCCCGCATGCCCAACGCTACATACCAAGTTTCAAGGTCATAGGCCTTTTGGTTCTGGAGAAGAAGATTTTTGAAGGATTTTTACCGCATATGGGCGTGGCGGCCATCTTGATCATGTGGCCCAGATACCACGAACAAACTTTCGTTCCCCCAACTCATGGGGCTCCATATAAAATTTAGCTTTGATCGGCCCAGCGGTTTGGGAGAAGAAGACCTTTGAAAATGGTGGACGGACGGACGGACGACGGAAGAAAATAAATAGAAAAGCAATGAACTGAATTTTTCTGGTGTTTATCGAAGTGTAAACTACATTGGGTCGCTAGCAAAGTTTTTATGAACCCCTTCGGGGCTCACTTTTTTGCACGCGACCCAATGTACATGTAGTTTATACTTCGGTAAACATCAGAAAAATTAATTCATTCTTTAATTATTTCATTAACACGAAATAATTGACAGACACAATAATTATTCAACATTAATTAACACATAATATGTTTCATTATGAATTTCACTAAAATTTTGTACTTTAAACAGTATTTTTCACATGTGTTTTGCGGAAAGGCGCCATGGTCGAGTGGTAAGAGCGACTTGGTCATGAAGTAGAAGGTCGCGGGTTTGAAGCCGGGTCAGGCCATCCGGAGTCTGGAAAACTCTGTGTGTAAACCCACCATAAATGTGAACTAATATTCTAATCAGGAAAGAATACGGCAGCGAAAGGAGAGGGACGGGCTCCGCCTTTCTTATGCTGGACCCAAGACATAGTGGGCCTCCCCTACCACCACTAGGCTATGAAACCTTTACATTTATTCCTTTTGTTTAATTGTTATGAAATGATGAACTGTAGAAGCCGATCGTATGTAGCACATGTTCTTGAATAGACTCAGTCAAATAGACTCTGCTATTTTTTATTCTTTTGTGTTTTCCCAGGATTTCAAAGGACCTGAGTATTCAGAATTGGTTTATTTATATTTCAGAGGAAATAACGAAAGAAGAATGCAGCGAGAAAAAGTATTCAGGAAACTGGTGACGGGAACGTTTATTCCTGACTACAATTATACAGCCCATCAGTTTACGTTTCAAACAGTTTTTCGTAAATCCTCCATAGACTATTGTTGCTGTCCATGTAGTTACGAGCACGAATTTCTTGACTACATATCAGAAAATGGGGAAATTGATGAAGAAATGTATAACAGAGTGCTGGATAATTTACTTAAAGGCAAATGCAGTGGCGGATGCAGAGGGGGTTCGGGGGGTTCAAACGAACCCCCTTTTCAGCCTAAATTATCTTATTTTCATGGAGAATTTCAGAAAAAAATAGTCAAACTGCATAAATCGAACCCCTTCAGCTAGTTTGAACCCCCCTATCCAAAATTCTTAGAACCGCCCTGGGCCAGTTACCAAGCTGCATGTACTTTGTAATTTGAAAAAGAATGTATTTTTGGAGTACATGCTAACTCGTTTCAGAATGTAGAATAGAATACAAAATGCATTGAGCCGCGACACGAGAAAACCAATAAAGTTGTTGTGCGCCCAGCGCACTCAGATCAGCCTGGGCATCCGCCCAGTCTGATCAGAGTCTTCGCTGTCCGCATGGAGGTAGCGTAGACCCTTAGATACCCTCTAAGCGCTTAGCGAAGATTCTGATCCGACTTGGTGGATGCCCAGGCTGATCTGAGTCTGTGCAGGGCGCACAACCACTTTGTTGGTTTTCTCGTGTCGCGGCTCATTTTATTTTACTTTCTGTTTGTATGCACTTAGTAAATGAAAGGTAGTGATTAGAAACTCACACAATCGTTAGACACAACTTGCCCTAAACACTAGATGGGAACGGGAAAGAAATAAAAACGGTACAGAAAGTAAAAAGTCAAGAGGTCAGCTCTTTCTCACCTGATAGCCGGAGGCTATTCAAAAATTAAATTGAACCGCGACACGAGAAAAACCAACAAAGTGGTTGTGCACCTAGCGCAGACTCAGACCAGCCTGGGCAGCTGCCAAGTCTGATCAGACTCGTCGCTGAGCGCTTAAAGGCTAGCTAAGGGTCTAAGCTACCTCAGTGCGGACAGCGAAGACTCTGATCAGACTGGGCGGATGCCCAGTCTGATCTGAGTCTGCGCTGGGCGCACATCCACTTTGTTGGTTTTGTCATGTAGCGGCTCAAATGAAGAAGTGGTAGGGCGCGTTTACACGAGCAAAGTTTCTATGTCACAGAAACTTTAACAAAGAAAGTATGACAAACATTTTGCGTTTACACGGAGCAAATTATTTGTTAAAGAAAATGTGCCATAGAATCTTTGTCACATAAACTTTGGCAATGAAATATTCGCTGCAGTGTTCACACGACCAAATATTATTCGTCAAAGTTACCTGCAGCGATGAAACAAAATCTTTGTCACATTTTCCACGCTTGTAGCAATGTTCTTTGTTACATAATCTTTAGCAAAGTTCTCCGTTTACACGGACAAATTTAATTTATCAAAGTAACTTTAACATATTTATTTGTCAAAGAAACATTGTCATATTTTGGCATTTACACGAGCAATTTTTTCTGTGACAAACCTACTTTGTCATAGAAACTTTGGTCGTGTAAACGCGCCCGTAGTATCGCTGTTAAATATTAAGTACGAGTGTGTAAGTCAGCATTTGACTAGAAACTCTTTGGCAAATCGAAGTAGCTGGGATTTGAAAACCCCGTTAGATGCTGTTCAGGGCCTATCTCCCTCTGTAAATGGGGAACGTACAATAGCAAAATTATACCACGTTCATCTTACCTCGAAGAAACAACACCATCTAAAATATTTAATGAAATATAAATTAAGAAATGGGGCGTCGTTGTCAGAATAATTTGGTTTATTGAGGGATAGAAATAATTGGCCATATCGTCATAGTAGGTATTATCAATGATAGCTAATCTAAATTCTACACGTATATGACTGGTTGTGAGCCTCAATGATTTTAGCTTCCTTGTCCCCAGAGAAAGAGACATCATGATAGCGATCATAGCAGAGGGCGACAGACGTTTGAGCGGATTTAGTAAATCTCATTTCGGACGTTTAAGAGCGAATTTTAAAGACGATTTGCACGGGTAGATTGGACTTTATGACGACTTTAAGGTGATTAGCGGGTAAATACTGTTCCGTGTGTATATATATGCCCGACTATTCGCCGTACAGTTAAGCCAATTCGGGCACCTGTGATAAGGAAGACAATGAACTTTCTGTTATTGAAACAAATTAAAATCTTAAGGGGTTCCTTTAAGAGCAGAGAACAAGGGACATGGTCCATACTTCGAAGTTGCCTCATCAATATCTGGTGTCGAAAGCTGCTTTATGAGGGTCAGAGATACCGGTGCAGTTATTGACCGTCAGAATACCAAGTACATGCACTAGTATTTGTCTATATAACTTAGTACCAAATGAAATGTAAGTATTGACCAGGAAAACGTTAGAGCATAAGCATAACATTTAATAGCTATGAATTGTTAACCGACAAAAAATGTTATTTAAAAATGAAGAAATTTGCTATAAGCAAAATATATTCGCAAAAGGTGTTTATGAACCACAGTTAAAATTAGGACGAAAGTTATTCTGCTCATGTAAAAAGATGTGCGCCACGCGAAACTCATGTCAGCCTGGGCATCCGCCCAGTCTAATGAGAGTCTTCGCTGTCGGCATGGAGGAAGCTTAGACCCTTAGCTGCTTTTTAAGCGCACAGCGAAGACTCTGATCAGACTCTGACCAGGCTGAATAGAGTCTCGCGTGGCGCAAATGCCACATTGTTCTGTCATGTCGCGGGCTCATTTTATTACTGGCCGTTCCGCGGCGGCTTACTATAATTGTCTTTCTTAGTCAGTTTCCCTTATAGACTTGCTCCTGTTGTTTAAACAAATTTTCCCAATGTAGAAATTGACCTTGAAAAGGTGCTTTGCAGTACTTATTTAAATAGATATTTATAAACTGCACTTGAAGCACTAAATAGATATTTATAAACTGCACAAGAAGCACTATATTTAAGATAAAATATCATTCTTATATTTTGCAACAATAGTTATCAGAGAGAACTCGAAGACAAATAACCCGAACCCTAAACGTGTACTTTCTGACGTCTCTTCTGAGAAACGGAAGCTCCTCGCTTGGATTTCCGTTCTTAATCGCGGATTTGCATGCGAGCGATCAAAGTCAGAGACGGTACACACAAATACTAAAAAAAACCCCCAAAAACAGCAATTTAATATTATGAAGTTCTTCATATATTACTTTTTTACCCCGAAAACCAGAGGCTGTAATTTTGGGCATTCAGTCAAAGATTTGCACTCGTGTATAATGAGGCCAAGTAAAAGTAGTCAAAGTATCCAAATCATAAGTCCGACCTCGTAAATAATTTTAGATACAAAGACATGGACCCTAATACGAAAGTGTGATCAAATGACGGACCAAAGGCAACCAAAATTTAACAAAAGACAATGCTGAACGCGTGCTATTTTAGAAAATAAAATAATAGAGAAAACATTTATTTTCATTTTTTCTGTATTTGTCTTTTTGGTGTCTTTAAATCTTTAAAAGGTTGGTGTGTTAGGCTCTAAGCAGTGTATAGTAACTGCAGAACACCTGAAAATGTAGCCAGTTAAATCACCTTATGTTCCGTTTCTTTCTTATAGTCAACCGTTTATAATATTCGCGAATGGCTGCTTTTTTATACTAATCAGTCTTTGAATTGACTGCCTTATTAAAATTAAGAAATTACAGTACCCTTTTCTCTGGCTTTCGTAACCAAATATTGTCAGGGTCACTGATGAGGCTTGAATGGGCGAAACTTCGAAGTATGGCCATTGTTCATTCTTTTGCTCTTTAAGGAACTCTTTAAGATTTTAGTTTATCACATGACGTCACATCTGAGAGTGTAATAAAGCCATGCATTAAAATCGATAATCCACTAGTGGATTAAATATGCAAATTACGTCGTAACATTATACGTTGACGTCCATTCAAACGTCGCGTTTTCTAATGGCGAAATCGTGACGTTTTAGTGCAAAGTTTGCTAATAAAATGCGATTCTAGTGTCATATGATAAACAGAATCTTGCATTCGTGCTCGTGTATCATTGAATTTATTAAACTCGTTGGGGAAAACCGATAAGATGCTCGGCAAAGCCTCGCGTCTTATCTTTTTCCCCAACTCGTTTACTAAATTCAATAATACACGAGCACTCATGTAAGATCCTCTATTTATTACATCCTCATTAATTACGCGGTCCTATAACAATATGCTCGGCAGGCCTATCCTTTGGTATCACCTGAGATGAAATATTAAGGTAGCCCCTATCGTGTATACAAAGCGTAAGCATGGTAAGTGGTAGGCCACGGACGGACCGTGTCCCACCAAGAGCCTATTAGTAGTTATATATTACAGGATGAAACCCGGTACTTCGCTTCGCATCATTCTAAACAGCAGCATATTGTGAGCTATTTAAGTCAAAAACGAACTGATCTATCGCGAATTAACATTGATGTTTAATCACAATGGTTAGTGTTGATTCAACGTTGTGTGTCCAGTGAGGGTCGATTTCTCACAGAGGTTAAAATGCGCACGCCCTTTCCGTAATTGAAGCCTAGCTATGAAATGACAGAGCTGACATACAGCTCCCAGCAGGCACACGACGTAGAAATGACGTCATACTGATGTCGATGCGACGTAATGACGCATCAACGTCAGTATGACGTCATTTCGACGTCATGTGCCCGCTGGGAGAGACCGAGTTCGTACTTTAGCAACAGACAAAGCAAAGTTCCGGATTTCACCATAAATATTATGGCTATATATCTTGTTCAAAGCAGTATGAGGCCCTACCGGGGGTGGGGGGGAGGGGGGTCAATGCTCTCTAATGCCCATATCTCCACAGCTCCCTGAAAATATTTCCCCGTGCTCCCTAAAATTATTTTGCCCCTGCTCCACAAATCCCTAAAAGTAATATAGCTTCTCCTCAGCTCCCCAAAAGTATTCAAGAATGCTCCCTAAAATGTTCGACACTTTTCATCAGTTGATCATAGCTACATTGCATAAAATTTCTGTCAGATATTAGGTGAAGTAACTATACTCAGAGGCCAAACAAAGTATACACTTTCTGAATGTCCATATTTTACTACCTTTTACTGCTTTTGCAAATTCTGCAGAATTCATTTTTTTCGAGGTTAACTGCAAACTTTACTAGGGCAGCTGAAAAACGGGGGCCGTACTTAAGTCGTTGCTATGCTGTTGCTTAGGCAAAATTTCTATGAAGGCGACTCCCTACAACTATGAAATTTGCTCTAGAGGAACAGTCTGAAAAAGACTGTTTCTCCAGAGCAAATTTCATAGTTTTAGGGAATCTCTTTCATAGAAATTCAGCCTTAGCAACAGCATAGCAACCACTTAAGTTGTTTTATAAATACGGCCCCGGGTCTAGGTGGAAAGCGACTGTTGTAAAGTCTTCTGTGGTACCTCATCGACCACGCAAGGCTATGAGACTCGACTAGACCAGGTTAACTGATACAGAATAGTAAAATTAGTGTTCGAAATGCTTGACTATCTGCACTATATGTACATGTCGATTTTGCACGTTTTTCGCATGCAGCAAACTGGACAGTATATGAATGTGCTGTTAATATGGTTAATCTGTATTTGAAATTTCGGATGTTTTCCCAATCAAACCACACATTTGCCATTTGCGTTTCATTTACATAATTAAAGGGCTCTCTGATGCAGAAAGAAATCACATACTCAGAGGTGCAAGCAAGTATGCACCTTTTACCCATATTATTATTGCCCATATTAGCCTTATTTAATAGAAAATATACAAAGCGGTCTCTTCCCAGCATGGGTTATCTGCAACTGTTTGGGAACAACTATCAAGCCAACTGTTAGTTCTACTGGGCCAAGTTCACAGAATAAGGCTGTGGTCCAGTGTCTGTTAGCCGTCTTTTCATTTTAAATATTTTCAAATAACATATTGGCCCATTGTAATGGAAATGTAACATCTGTCGGATGGGGGAGCAATTAGTTCTGTTGCATGCCAATATTGCTATTGTCCTTCGGTTGCTTTGGCAGTTTGAAGTTGTCATTGGCTTTTGCGGGAGCGCTAGAATGTTTTTGTTTTTTGTTTTGCTCTTACAACATCATTTACATTGCAGATATAATAATAAATGAGTCTTCAGTAGTCCCCTACCAATATGATTTGTTTTTGTGCCAACTGCTTGTTTGGCTTGGTTGCCAGAGCAACCCAAAATGATGACAACTTCAGCTGCCATGAAGCTGGAAATGCAAAAAGCTTCACAGAAATGTCAGTAGGATAGCATTAGCCTTTGCAAACACACTTTTACTAGTGCAACTTTTCTTCCTTTGCTTGTGCAACTTGGTCCAGAACTTTACCTGTCCAACTTGGCCCAGAATTGTGCTTGCTTGGTCAAAAACTTCGCTTTCTTTGGGAACGTGAAGCCCCTACTTACTTTCAGTGGGGCTTTTACGCTTATGAAAGCGCAGATCTGATTCCAACTCAGTATTGATTAACAAACACATCCTAATTCCAAATCAGGTCTCGAGGTAAGAAAAAAATTATCGTGCTCAACTCAGCTGAGCATGAAATTTTCTCTGCTGATAAATATGAAAATGCCAACTAATGTTGGCATTTTCATATTCATAAGCAGACAAAGTTTCATACTCAGCTAAACTGAGCAGTAAAACAACGGTATTTATCAGTAATTTCCTATTTATTAACAGGTGAAATTTCATGCTCAGCTGAGTTGAGCATGAAAAAAGTTTTATAACCTCGAGGCCAGTCTTACCAAGTAGTACGCATCTGACTCTTAGGAGAGGGAAGTACAATCTGTGTGAGAAAAGGGCGACTTTCTGTTGCTGATCTGCATGCAATGATCTATTAATTGTTTTAATTAATTATCCTGCAATACGACAAATATATTAAGAGGGTCCCTATCTTTCTAAGTAGGCACAACATGTGTTGCACAATAGGCCTTTCCCGCAAACTGATTTTCATAATAAAGAATGTGTTTAGAATGGATATTGAGGTCCCGTTTCAGTCAATGTTTTGCAAAGTGTCTGTATTTGAATGTAAGTTAAAACGTTTTGTCGCTAGAACAGATGATTGTTCTGGTAATAGATGTTTTAATGATTAATTTTCATGTATAAGGGGGGTCTGGGGGGGGGGGGGGGGGGGCGTTGGAAGCATCCCAAAAGCCAAAACAACTTGCAAAATCGCATTCTGACAGACAGTGCTCCCCAGCTCCCTAAAGTTAAGAGCTTACTCCCCAACTCCCTGAAAATAGATTGCAACCTCCCAAAACCCCTGGGAGGGCCTCAGTCTGATTAGAATTGTGAGAGAGTTCCATTGCCTCTTAAATACTTTTGTATGTAATATGTAAACCACATCAAGCTAGCAACATCTAGCTGAATAAATTAGTAGTTTAGACAAGCTTGTTTCGTTATTAATAATACAACAACTTTGAGCTGCATCACGGGAGTAATACCAATGGTTATACCTATGCTGTCGACCGAGTGGTTAGCTGACCCTTCTGTCTACATGTATTTGTTTATGTTATTGGCAAAATCTCATCAATACAGGTTTGCTAGCTGTGTCTAAAAATAAGCTATATTTTACTGTCACATCTAAAAATAGTAATACGATATGACCTTCGTTGAACAAGGATACTCTGGTTCCAGGCTACATAAATGCAACAAAAAGCTGGGAAAAAGACATGTTTAAAATCCCACCATATTGCACAACGACAAGTTAAGCTCTACGAGAATAATCAAAGACGATCATAACTGTACACAGAGGTAAGAGATAATATATTTTCAAGAGTTAAATTTTGGTAAGTTTCAAAATAGTTAAAAGTAACATTACTGTCAAAACAGCTAACTGTAGAGTTTGGTATTCGAGGCGGAAGATTGTTTGCTTTAAAATTATTCTAGTGGAGTGGGACACATGATGCAAATAACATCATAGTAACGTCGATGCGACGTGATGAGGTCAAAGGGCGTCGAACTGATATCCATGTGACGATGTCTGCAGGATGTCATTTGGCGTCATATTCCCGCTCAGATTACAACACTGATGCAAATATATTGGGCTTCAGTATTCTGAATTTCTCTTCAAATAAGTTAGGGTAGAGTCGGGTAACTTCGGACAGCGGGTAAATTCGGACAAACCATTGCAAACAGCGTAAATCCAGCTGAGACGGCTCATGACGATTTTCACTGTTTGCCTACTTTTTTTTTGTTTTACTTCCAAACAGCTGACACACGGGTGGTAAACCTAGGAACTACCACGAAATTGTGTTAACGTAATTTTGTTCCCAAGCCACATACGGGACATAACGGGGTAGTTTCCAGGCCGAAAAATTGATAAACAAAGGTTGGTGTCATTTTGGTTTTTGTTTTATTTTACTACTAAGAACGAACAATGGTGAAATCGGCCAATATGGTTCCGTGTAAATATGTCTCAGCGTCCCCTCTAGCCCCAAATTTTATATGAAAAGTTATTTTCTTTCTTTAGATTTTTGTTTCCCCGCTGAGCATCGGACCAACTTTCCCCAACGTACAGTGCCAGTTCGAAGGATTTTAGCCCGTATCTGTCAAATTAAGTTGAATGTGATATCATTTGCCGATGAAAATGATAAAAAGACCCTTAATAAACCTTTCTACACAGAAAAAAAAATCCGAGCGTTTACTCGTAAAAGATTCATGCCCCGTTTGTCCTGTGTGGTAGTTTCCAGCGCATCGTGGTAGTTAAAATGCTATCGTGGTAGTTGCCAAGACTATGTAGTAGTTCCCATCAACAGATTTTCCGCTCGTTTAAGAATCGCCAATACTAGTGCACCTATCAATATTTCCCCCCACTGGGGGGGATACCATGGGGATTAGACAGCCAAAAAATCCCAACCCATGGGAATTAGATAGAACACCTAAAAACGGGGTTGGGACATTTGATACTTTTCTCGAAGTTCTAAATTAGATTTTATAACAAATTTGATGGCCCACCAAAGGAATTTGTGACACCACATATTTGCTTATGGGTAGGGAAAAGAAGGTCATCAGTTGAGCCCCGGTGGACCAAACAACAGACAAAAAAAAAGTTTGATATAGAATTTGCGTCACTCGCCACGTGGTAGTTCCATGTTCAGTCAACTATAAGATAAAATGGCAGGCTAAGACTACTGGCCCAAAGTATTGTTAGTATTTGCGCTTCAGAAAAAAGGGGGATATCCTCGGGTTTCGCGCCGTCGAAATATCGCAAACCACCACAAACCACCGCAAACCACCCCAAACCACCCCAAACCACCGCAAACCACCTTTTTTATATATGATAACAATGGAAAAGGGTGAAAATGGATGTGAAAGTGCTAGAATAAGAGCACCTCTGACACTACGATTCGCTAGTATTGGTATTGAGGGTGATGGAAAATTATAGGCGGACGAGACTGATATTACATCTATAGATAATGAGATAGCTATAATAGATCAAGAAAGATTGTATAAAGTATTGTAGGTTGTTAATTTTTTACAATTTGAACTTCATAACCCAGGGAGAGGGGGTACTCTGAATATAAGTATATAAAAATCTTAACTTTAGGCTAAAGTGACAGGGCGAAATTAAACCAGTATTTTGTTAACCGAAAATCGAACACTTATGCCTATGACATACCAAGTAATACATTTTCATAGTGGTTTGCGGTGATCGGGGTGGTGATTCTGCTTATGGTAAAATCATTACGTTGGTCACCCAAAACGTTATGCTTAAGAAATAGATCAGCTCTAGCAGTGAATTGTTGAGTAATAATTCACTGTTCGGAGGTCAGTTGTAAAGTAGATCATATCACGAGCGCGGAGCGCGAGTGATATATCTACTTACAACTGACCGACAAACAGTGAATTATTACTCAACAATTCAATGCTAGAGCTGAAATATTTCGATTCTAACACTAAAAAACGCTGAAAAACTATTCTTTTCATTCAAACTCTCCCAACTTTCATGCTAGCGCGTTCATGCTCCCGCCAATATTCTTAACTGTATCTAAGGTAAATGTACATTTTTATGACGATTTTAGAAAGAAAAAGAGACGTTACACCGTCTAACGCCTCAAAGCGTCACAAAATTACGTCAGTAATGCCAGTGACGTCAGCATTTAGACTCGCGCAGTCCAATACAGTGAATTGTTGCAGAATAAAACACGGAAACTTTCCATTGCTTCAATAGGCGCACTATGTTAGAATAAAGCATATTCTATATTCTCCTTATATCAGGAAACCTTTTTCAAAAGTGGTTTGCGGTGGTTTGCGGTGGTTTGCAGTGGTTTGCGGTAATTTGATGGTCCTTCGGGTAGGGTCACTTTTTATATACATGTGAGTGCGACGATGAACGGGCATGTTATATGATAATTATAAGGCATGTTTATTCAACAACAAATTAGCTATGTGAATATCCCTTCTTTTCATTCTTCTCATCATTTCAATAGCTCACTGAATTTAAAATTCAGGCAGTCGACAAATTTTATCCGACAAAAGGTTGTTTGAAAAGGTCTTTGTATGAATAAGAGGGGTATTCTAGGTTCGGCCCGAACACCCCGTCTTTAAAAATTTGAAGTAGCCCCTGAGTAGTGAACATCTGCTGATGGGAACTACTACTAAAATCCTACAAAGTCTTGGCAACTACCACGATAGCATTTTAACTACCACGGTGAGCTGGAAACTACCACACAGGACAAACGGGGCATGAATCTTTTACGAGTAAACTCTTGGCTTCTGTTTTCTATGCAGGAACGTTTAGTAAGGGTCTTTGTATCATTTTCATCGGCTAATAATATCAAATTCAATATAATTTGATGGATACGAGCTCAATTTCTTCGAATTGGCACTGTACGTTATAGAAAATTGACCCGATACTCAGTGCGGGCGCAAAAATCTAAAGAAAGAAAATAACTTTTCATATAAAATTTGGGGCTAGAGGGGACGCTGAGACATATTTACACGGAACCATATTGGCCGATTTCACCATTGTTCGTTCTTAGTAGTAAAATAAAACAAAAACCAATATGACACCAACCTTTGTTTATCAATTTTTCGGCCTGGAAACTACCCCGTTATGTCCCGTATGTGGCTTGGGAACAAAATTACGTTAACACAATTTCGTGGTAGTTCCTAGGTTTACCACCCGTGTGACATATAAAGGAAACAATGTCACTGTCCGAATTTACCTGCTGTCCGAAGTTACCCGACTCTATCCTAGCAAACGATCAGGTCCTTTTTTTTTCACCTCAAACTGCTGTTGATAATCATGTAAGCAATTTAAGTACCGTGTTTCACCCTATATATCTATTAGACAACTTGTCAAACAGTCTGATCAGAATTAATACTGTAAGCTGACATACCCTTTGTGAAACATGTTTTAATTTTTGTTATTTTATTATATTTAATTTTTTAGTCTACGCATATGGGCGTAGATAATGTAGTCATTGAGTCAGAAACGAAAGTATAGCCAGTAGTTACCCATAATGCAGCTACAATCTAAGGTGATCTGACCCTGACGTGAACATATCATGAGATCTTCGTGTCCTCAGTTTAGAGAGCTTCACTGACAAACAAGCTATTCACATATATGGCGTGAGTGCTATTTCACTGATTTAAACTCACCAATGGCGATATTCATGTCATCTTTGAGAAAACTATTTTTCTTGTGTTTCTTCTAATATTAGAAGAAAAATCTCTGCTCAACCAGCGCACATGTACAGATACTCTCTTACAGTACTGACTGGAACATAAGTGGAAATTGTACATGCTGACAAGTAAGAGTAATGTACAGACTGATTTGGTTGCTTGGTGATTATACCAGCGACAGTTAGCCGTGTCTGAAAATAAGCTGTATTTACTGTCACGTCTAAAAATAGTTATATGATCTGACTTTACTGAACAAAGATACTCTGGTTCCAGGCTACGTAGAGGCAACGAAGAGCTGGGTAAAAGACTTGGTCAAAAATACACCATGTTGCACAACAAGATGAAAATTAAGGTTCAGCTGCAAGAATAATCAAAGATGATCATTACTGTACACGGAGGTAAGAGATAGATTTGTATTGTATAGAGTAATAAACTTTAAGTTAGTATCAAAATAGGTAACAGTACTTTCAAAACAGCTAACTTTTAGAGTTTTTAGTGAGGCGGAAGATTGTTGGTTAATATTGAGCGAAACTTATCCCAGTCGAAACATGATATCAAATGATAGCATAATGTCGTCGATGTGACGTCATGAGCTTAAAGGACGTTGTGCTAATTTAATGCGACGAAATCTGGTAAATTACTTTTTACTGACAACGCGATATACTTACGTATATATTTCTAAACGTAATTGCCAAGCAAATGCAGTAAAGGAGCCTTTTTAGTGTCCGAAATTTGGCGGTCTCGATGTCCTTTTTGTTACCTGAAGTCTCTTTTCAGTGACCAGAGGTTGAGTCCTTTTCGGTGCTGCACTTATTTTATTGATAATTAGACACATCTATGGCAGAGGGTAGGAAATGGGTATTGCCAAATTAGTTCTTCAGTTGTATAAGTTGACAGTGTTAAAAATGTAAAAATCTATTCATCCGACTTCCACATATGTTGAATTGCTATATTTTTGTTAAATACGATGCAAAAAATATTATCCAAGCGCTGATTTATAGCATGATAATATTAAAAGTTCTTAAATATACGTTTTATATCATGAAATGGCAAATCAAATCCCTTTCAGTGCCCAAAATTTGTATGCGGTCCTTTTTCGGTGGCGTGACTCCTTTTCTGTCTTTTCTGTCTTTAGTAGGACCGTTGTACTTCAATATTCTTAATTCCTCTTCAATTAAGTTTGCAATCATTTGATGGCGACAGAACACGTCCAATGTACACGCTCGGATTATAAGACTCTGATGTAAATATAATTATTGTTCTAAATTGTGCTTCAATATTCTGAATTCCTCTTTAAATAAGCTTACAAACATTTGATGGCGATAGATCTGGTCCAACTTTCTTAATAAGCTAAGCTGCTGTTGATAATGATGCAAAGCAAAGTACCAGATATCACTCTGAATAATTTGTTAGACGCTTTCTTGAAACAGTCGGATACTGTAGCTGACAAGCTGACCTACTGCTTGTGAATTCGTGTTTTTTTATTAGATCTAATTTTTTTCTTTCTTTGTCTACGACGGTGGGCGAAGATAGTTTAGTCATTGACCCAGACACGAAAGTACAGCCAGTAGTTATCCAAAATGTAGCTTAACCTTCATGCTACAATCTAACGTGGCCTTACCGTGACGGCAACCAATCATGCGACCTTTTTGTCCTCATATTTGAGAGAGAGATTCACTATCAGACATGCTGTTCGTATAAGAACCGCGACACGAGAAAACCAACAATGTAGTTATGCGCCCAGCGTAGACTCAGATAAGCCTGGGCAGCCGCCCAGTTTAATCAAACTTTTCGTTTAGTTCTCAAAGGGTAGCTAAGAGTCTAAGCTACCTCAATGCGGACAGTGAAGACTCTGATCAGATTGGGCGGATGCCCAGGCTGATCTGAGTATGCACTGGGCGCACAACCACATTGTTGGTTTTCTCGTGTCGCGGCTCAATTATATACCGTGAACGCTATTCGTATACATGTTGGGGGCTTTCTAGTGAAATACCACAGAACTGCATGTGCATCACAAGGTAGCACAATATACCGCAAGATACAGCTGAATGAATACCTTGTCTTTTCAACAGTACTTCCACCATTGAAGGCTGACAATGAAGGCGAAGTAGTGTAAAACCCAACATCCGCACCTGCACACGTGATTGAAATTAAGCACTTGAGATTTTCGTGTCACCTTTTGAAATACAAACAAAAAATTTAGTCTAGATATTTGTGGTTGTTATATTGCGTTTTTGTTATGCATAAACTATACATGTTTGCTCAGTGTAGATCAAGCTTTCTGAGAAAACTATACTTGTGATCCGCTAATATTAGAAGCTAAATCTCTGTTCATTCAACTCACACGCACTGGCTGTTAACTATGGCTTGGCAATAATATTAGCCACAGTTTGCCGTGCCTGAAAATAAGCTGCATTTACTGTCACGGCTATGTTAGTAGCAATGTGATAACAACGATACTCTGGTTCCAGGCTACGTAGACGCATCGAAAAGCTGGAAAAACCACCATATTGCCCAATGACAAGGTGGTTTTCTCGGCAGAACAGATTCAGTAAATAAAATATTCAAATACTTCGTAGAAAAAGACAATTATATTGTAGGGACAGAATTGTCATTATAAGTGCAGGAACCTACGTATAACCTTTAAAGGCTCCATAGTCCTATCAGTGTAAAAAACGCCCATACAAATCATTACGAAAACCCTTTCGACCTTCACGTTTGATGATAAAATGTAGGTTGATGTGCATAAATTGACCCAAATAGCTGGCAAAAAGTATGGAAAACAGGTTTTTGAAAAACTACAAATCGCTTAACAAAATATGATTTTCCTTTTCTGGTTTCCGGTTGAGTGACGCAATATAAACAAAAGCGCCACAGTGAATGAGGCCTCACCCTTGTACATTGTAATTTTACCATTTTATTCAAGGGCATGATATCGAAAGTAGGTCATTTTAGTTGCCAACTAAAATGACCCAAATTAGTTTTCAAAACCTTTTGATGTGAAACTCATGGATGTTTTAATTGTTTTAAGTCGGCCGATCGCGTTCATTTACAATGAAGAAACTATGGTGAGAAGCTTACAGCGATACCTCTTGATGAAAATGTTCATGTTTATAGAGCAATAGAGCTTTTAAATTACAATTAGAAGAGTTAATACTACTTTCAGAACTGTAACTTAGATCGAGATTCGTAGTTGAGGCGGAAGTTCTCGGATGGTTAATAAGTTAAAGCTATTTTAATATAGTTCCATGAGTTCCCTTAAGCTCCGCGGACCCTCATTTTTTCATAAGAAAATTTTCATTTTCGAACCACTTTTTGTCAAATTTGATAGATATTTTTTTCTGATAACATTTTAAATTTATTCTGCAAATTTCATAAAGATATCTTATATAATTAATGAGTCATTTAGATAAGAATTGACTATGTGTTTTAATCATTTTCAGTGTGTGTGTGGGACTCGTCCCCCAAGCGGCTAAAATTTGATCTAATCTTATCTCACAGAATGCTCAGTCAGTGACACTTCTGATTGGCCGGTGAATGGTTAAGTAGGTGCTAATTAGCTTTGAGTGGCATCTCGGAACTATATGATTACAACACTTTAGTGCAGACATATATAATATTCTTAAATGGACTTAAATATTCTTGAATACTCTTCAAATACGTTTGCAACCAGAGCAAGCAAATTTTTCCAAAGTATTTCTTGACAAGTTGTTGAAAACAAAGCAATTTAGGGCTTTCATCTCATACTCCAATATTATATTCTGAATGGAATATGTATTCAAGGCAACTGGTGGTAATAACAGCAGTAGTTTTGTAGTAAAAGTTATTTTTGTTTCTAATATTGACACACACATTTTGTAATGCCAGCTATAATAACATTATGAGTATTCCCGCCTCTTTGATGAATCATGATGAACTCACTAAGTATGATGCTAATTATTTGAAACTGTTTAACATTTGAAAGTGCATTTTGAGTTATACTGTATTCATCATTTTAATTGAACAACAATAAACAAAGAAAATTTAATAAAAAAAATCAATGTTCAGAGTGTACCTTGAATCTTAGATCAGAACATTTTCTTCACAAGCACGTAAAATCGAAAACTATGATCAAAGAAATCTGATAGTGTAATATAAATTGTAAACATAGAGCCGACAGTAAGTTATATAAAATATAAAAGAGACAGAAAAAATACTGCTACTCACACCCAGTATCCAAAGCATAACGTTAAGCCCCGAACTGAAAAACTAAAAATAAAAGATAGAAAATAGATAAAGATGAAAAATGTAAGTGCTCACGAAACGTTGAAGTCCAGTCCTTTTTTATACCATTTTTTGAAGACTTTTAAATATGTTTGTATGTTAGGAGTGTGAATTATTAATTCAGATACTTTAATGCGACATAAAATTGCTGTTTGCTGAGCCGATAATATTTACTCTTGCCACTTACTTCCCATAGATGAACACTTTAGAGCAACTGGCTTCATAATCGATGAAGGACAGTTGAACATGTGACGTTGTCGTCAAGCGACGTCTTATGTAAACAAACGTCTTGATTGGTTCTTGTAACTTTCATTTGATGTCACGTCAGGGCGACGGCCGTTTAACGTTATGGCCGAACACATCGTTACTAACTTACCTTCGACCAATACTTTGCCTAGTCTACACCAAATTAGCACGAAAACGGCACAGAGATGTTCACAAATAAAATGTAAATACAAGAATAAGAATATGATTTTTCAGTGTTCATCGTGTGAAGAAACCAGTGGTCGTCGCTTCGCGCTTCATGGAATTTTAGCTCTGCCCCACTGGCTTCATGACACGATGAATGCTGAAATATCAAATTTTAATTCTTAAATAAAGCGCGCGATCAGTTTTGCGGATTCAATACTGTTCGTGAACAGGCTGCATCAAACTGAGACGTCTACTTTCTCTTCTTTTTGTAATTTGCCTTGCTTCCAAAGATCCTTGCTATTCCAATTTTATTTATTTCTGTTGCAGACACAATAGCGACAGAAGAATGAAGCTAGAAAAAGTATTCAGGAAATTGGTGACGGGAATGTTTATTCCTGACTACAATTATTCACTACAGCAGTTTACCTTTCAAACAGTTTTTCGTAAATCCTCCATAGACTATTGTTGCTGTCCATGTAGTTATGAACACGAATTTCTTGACTACATCACAGAAAATGGGGAAATTGATGAAGAAATGTATAACAGAGTTCTGGATAATCTACTCAAAGGAAAATGCCCTCATGTTGATAAAGTGCCTGCCGAGTGTGTTACGGAGACAAGCATTAATGCCATTCATATTGCGGCTGCTGTCGGGCCATTGAGAGCCGTAAAGAACTATAGGCACAATTATTTCTATAAGAGAGGGAAAGTTTTTGAATTGGACCCTAATCAGATAGCAATACTGAAAAATAAAGAAAATTATGTCGATTTATTTGAAAAGGCCCAGGTTATAGGATGCCGATTATGCAATTCAAGCTCGCCTTCGAAAAAATATCTGTTATATGGGACAAGAACGGAAGAAGGCGTACAAAAAATACATTTAAAGTATGTGTCCATGATAGAGTTTTGTGCCAGAAGGAATAACTGTTCCATGTTAAAAGACTTGTTGAAGGCTTATACCGTACAAAGTCCGTTAGATGTAGCAAGAGTTCTTGAGGTAACATTTCAACACAAACTGACGGATATACAAAAAGCAGTGTTAAAATATCTAGAGAAAGGAAACCAGCGTGTTTTGGAATGTTGTGCTAGGTCTGCACTCGTGTACGACCAGCCATTTGTATTGGCTCGGCTACTCAAGCGTATAAAACCAAAACGACAACAGGATGAACAAGACAAAATAGCTATGTTTTCTGTGTTTTCTGAAATTTGTTCCTTATTAAACAGACAAAAGTGTCAAGAATACTTAGGTCTATTCCAGCTTTCATCTGTAGAGCACCGTGACTCGACCGATGACGAGTTCGTGTCATGGATAAAAGTGTTAGTAAAACTAATAGATGATTATCCTGACAAAGTTAGAGATGATAAACATACCCTTGAAAACGTGCTACATCGAGAAAACATAGATGGCTCCCCTGAATATCACCAATTATCACTTATCAGTGCTTTTCTAAAGGTTTATGAGAAGTACCGCTCCAGATACACAGATCGGGACGTTAAATATAAAGACAAACTAGATCAAATGTTGGAGCTTGGTGCAGATATTGACTCTGTGGAAAGCGGCACAACTCCATTAATGCACATCCTAGGTAACATAGGATTTGATTATCTTCCTCGGTTTAGGGAATTATTAGAATGGTTGATCTACGAAAACTCCAGCATTGATCTTAACCCGGCGGTTGTTCGTTTCGGATTCAAACGTGATGCTGATAATCGTGTCATGTACGAGAGCGGAAGAAGGGGTTATCGGTTTCCAGGCACTTACAAAATGGATTCCAAAACGCATGCGCTATTTGGACATGAAGACGCAGCTACGTATCCACTCAATTTTATGGGACCTTTATTGATTGAGTGCGGTTATCCTGTATCGAAAGATGAGCTAGAGGAAGTGCTAGATATACCCTCTCTGCATCCAACCGAGCGAGAATATATTCAGTCAACGTTAAACATTCCGAGACCACTGCAGCTTCTATGTCGTGACAGAATACGAAAACATTTCAAAGGAAGGAACGTACATACATTTGTTCGCAATTCCAGTGTTCCGTGGTTTATTGGTGACTTTATTTTGCTAAAACCGATTCTAGGGAACATAAGCTTGCCAGAACAGGAAACAGATGTGATATAACTAACTACGCTATGGCCAGTCAATTCCAAATACGTTGTCGACTTGTGTCACCCGCGTATCATCGACATGAATACGACGACATTGTACCAACGACATTAATACAGTTAAATGTGCAGCTTCGTGTGCTGCGACGTTGAAACAATATCGTTCACCCGTTATTGACTGGTGGAATCTCGTGATCGTGCCTAACATTGTCAATATCATTGAATGTGTATGATACAATCCCGTAATGCACGTCATGGATAATAAACGTGACGATCACGGCTATCGGTATCATAAACTTCGAATAGCCTTTCCAAAATTTTATCGTCGACGCCATTAACTGGTTTCTTAATTCATGGCCGGATTAAAAATTCTTTTGCAACAGGACAATATTGGAACCAGAACTGTATATTGACTGTATAGTGACTTGGTCTGTAAATAAATGAAAAAATATGTGTAACTTAGTGTAAGTTGGGCTTCGCGCTCGTGATATATCCACGTCACGACTGCCCTCCAACCAGTAACCCTTCAAGCGCCAAAAAGCAGACGACAGCATTTACGTCTGAAAAAATTCAAAATATGTTTCATCCAAGCTATATCATATTAAAAATTCAAAAACTAGAGGTGGCTCATTTTGTGCCACCTCATTTTGATCTGCACTGTTTGCAAATTCTGCCATTTTCATCACACTAAGTGGTATTGGGCATAAAATCACTATGTCCAATACTTTGGTCCATGTATGTATGTATGTATGTATGTATATGCCAAAAAATGAATAAAAAAAAATCACTATTAGCAAGAATTTATTTCTGAATTAACACATGTTGTTGGAGGGCAAATCACGAAATATTCAGATCAGCTTGAGTCATCCGCTCAGTCTGTTAAATGAGTTTTCTTTGTCGGCATGGAGGAAGCTAAGACCCGTAGCTACCCTTTAAGCGCACAGCGAAGACTTTGATCAGACTGGGCGGATGCCCAGGCTGAATAGAGTCTCGCGTGGCGCAAATGCCTGTCGCGGGCTCATTTAATTGCTGACCGTTCCGCGGCGGCTTACTACAATTGTCTTTCTTTGTCAGCTTTTCTTATAGACTTGATCCAGTTGTTTAAATTTCAAACAAGAGAATGTGACTTTTTCCCAATGTAGAAATTGACCTTGAAAAGGTGTTTTGCCGTACTTATTTAGATAAATATTTATAAACTGCGCAAGAAGCACTAAATAGATATTTATAAACTGCACAAGAAGCACCATATATAAAATAAAATAGCATTCTTATATTTTGCATCAATAGTTATCAGAGAGAACTTGAAGACAAATAACCCAAACCCTAAACGTGTACTTTCAGACATCTCTTCTGAGAAACGGAAACTCCTCGCATGGAGTTCCGTTCTCAATCGCGGATTTGCATGCGAGCGATCAAAGTCAGAGAAGGTACACACACATACTAAAAAAAGCAGCCATTTACTAGAACTGTCGGAGAACCCGGCTTTACCCCCGCTTAACTGCTTTTATCAAATAGTGTTATTTTTGTTACATAAGTATAGAGAGAGAGAACTCACTGTCAACATATATACCAAATATCAATAAACCCCTTTCTATGTAATACGGAATTAGGTATATTTCACATAGACAGATAGAAAAATTAAATACATGTAAGACATAAGTCTTTATCAATCTGTATACCAAATATGAAGATTCAAACTTGAAGGGATGCCGTGAAATTTGTTACAAAAAATGCATTATTCAAAGTAAGGAGAGTAAGAAAAATGGGAAAAATATAGGGAAGAATAAGCAGGAGAAGGCTGGTTCTTTATCCCACAATACAACAATTATCATCAACCTGCAAACAAATATTCCTACTCTAACTTGCAATGGCATCTTAGAAATCTTTGACAAAAATGCTATAATTCGAAGTATGGAGAGAAAGAAAATTGGATAAATGCAGGGAAGAATATGCCCCCTAACGGCTGGTTTGCAATCCCACGATACAGTAAGTCGTTATCAATCTGTATACCAAATATGAATATTCTAATTTGAAGGGTTGCTGTTAACTCTTTTACGAAAAATTGCATTATTCAGTATAGAGAGAGAAAGAAAATTGGACAAATACAGGGAAAAATAAACCTGCTACAGCTGGTTTGCAATCCCACGATACAATAAGTCGTTAGCAATCTGTATACCAAATAAGAACATTCTACCTTGAGGGTTGCTGTGAAATCTGTTACGAAAATTGCATTATTCAATGTACAGAGAGAAAGAAAATCAGACAAATACAGAGAAGAATAAGCAGGAGATGGCTGGTTTGCTATCCCTCGATACAACACATCCTAATCAACCTGCATACCATATATGACTACTCTAGCTTGCACGGTTGCATAGAAATCTTTGACGAATAATTTCATTATTCAAAGTATGGAAAGAAAGAAAATTGGACAAATACAGGGAATAATAAGTAGAAGAAGGCTGGTTTGCAATTCCACGATACAACACATGGTCATCAAACTGCATACCAAATATAAATATTCTAGCTTATATGGTTGTGGAGAAATCTTTGACGAAAAAATCATGATTCAAAGTATGAAAATTGTACAAATAAACAGAAGAATAAGCTGGAGAAGGCTGCTTTGCAATCCCACGATACAACACAGCGTCATCAACCTGTATGTTAAATACGACCATTCTAGCTTGTAAGGTTGTGGAGACTGAATCTTTGTCGAAAAAATTGATTAAAAGGGGACGGAAGGACGGACGGACCGAAGGATGGACAGACAGATGTAAACCAGTATACACCCTATATACACACTTTTTCAAAGCGGGGGCATTAATATTATGAAGTTCTTCATATATTATTTTTTTGCCCCGAAACCCAAAGACTGTAATTTTGGGCATTCATTCAAAGATTTCAACTCGTGTATAATGTGGCCAAGTAAAAGTAGCCCCTGTCGTGTTGACAAGGCGTAGGAATGGTAAGTAGTAGGCCACGGACGGACAGTACCCACAAACATCCTATTAGTAGTTATATATTATAGGATGAAACCCGGTTCATCGCCTTGCATCATTCCAAACAGCAGCATATTGTGAAAAGGAACTGCTCTATCGCGAATTAACATTGATATTTAATCACAATGGTTAGTGTTGATTCTACGCTCCTTGTGCCCGGCGGGAATGAACAGCTGACATACAGAGACAGAGTTCGTTTCCAAAGGACAAAGCAAAGTTCCGGGTTTCACCATAAATTTTATGGCTATATATCTTCTTCAAAGCAGTCTGATTAGAATTGACAGTGTTAGCTGACCTAGTGTCTGTGAAATTCATGTTTACATGTATTTATGTTATTGGCAAAATCTCATCTCTTTTGGCGCAAAGACAGGTTTGTTAGCTGTGTCTAAAATAAACTATATTTACTGTCACATCTAAAAATAGTAATACGATCTGACCCTCGTTGAACAAGGATACTCTGGTTCCAGGCTACATAAAAGCAACAAAAAGCTGGGAAAAATACATGGTCCAAACCCACCATATTGCACAACGACAAGTTAAGCTCCAAAAGAATAATCAAAGACGATCATAACTGTACACAGAGGTAAGACATATTATACTTTCAAGAGTAATAAATTTTGGAAAGTTTCAAAATAGTTAATTGTAACATTACTGTCTAAACAGCTAACTGTAGAGCGGAGGACTGGTTGGTTTAACATTATCCTTGTGGCACATGATGCAAATTACATCGTTGTAACGTCGATGCGACGTAATAAGGTCAAAGGGCGTCGAACTGATATACATGTGACGAAGTCTGCAGGATGTCATTTGACGTCATATGCCCGCTCGGATTACAACACTGATGCAAATATATTGTGCATCAATGTTCTGAATTTCTCTTCAAATAAGATAGCAAGCGATCATGTCCTTTTTTTTACCTCAAATACTTCTTATCAAACTGCTGTTGATAATTGTGCAAGCAATTATAGTACCGGGTTTCACCCTATATATCGATTAGACAACTCCTTGAAATAGTCTGATCAGAATTGATACTGTAAATTCTGATACATGTTTTTATTATTGTTATTTTATTTTATTTTTTAGTCGACGCATATGGGCGTAAATAATGTAGTCATTGAGTCAGAAACGACAGAACAGCCAGTATATAGTGGCCCACAATGCAGCTACAATCTAAGTAGTTTGGATTACCTCCCCTCACACGCCAGCGTGCTCATATTGCAGTGCACAACTAACAGTACTTTCAAAACAGCTAACTTAAGAGTTTTTAGTAAGGCGGAAGATTGTTTGGTTAACATTGAGCAAAACTGATCCCAGTCGAAACATGATGTCAAATGATATCATATGTTCGTCGATGCGACGTCATGAGGTCAAAGGGCGTTGTACTATTGTCAGTGTGACGAAATCGGGTAAATTTCGTTTTACTGACAACTTGATAGCTGACTTATATAATTCTAAACGTAATTGTCAAGCAAATTCAGTAAAAGAGTTATTTTTAGTGTCCGAAATTTGGCGGTCCCGATGTCCTTTTCGGTACCTGAAATCTCTTTTCAGTGACCAGAGGTTGAGTCCTTTTCGGTGCTGCACTTCTTATTTTATTGATAATTAGACACATCTATGGCAGAGAGTAGGAATGAGTATTGCCAAATAAGTTCCTTAGTTGTTTAAGTTGACAGTGTTAAAATGTAAAATAAAATATTCTACCCTTTTGGCACATTTGACTGTTTATCCGACTTTCACTAGTATGTTGAAAGTAAAAAGTATGCAAAGACCAGGAACTGAAACAATCAAAATCCAAATCCAGCCCTCAAACCATACATGTAGTTGGAAACAACTAAGATTACAAATAATCAAGATACAGAGAACATATGGCCAACCGAGTGAGCAGCTTGTTCCCAAAAGGTGGCCACTCAGCAACCCAAACCGAACCAAAAATAATAATAACATACATAAGGTAAAACATCACAGAAACTCTGACACCAAAAACAGACAACAAAGAACCACAACAGAACTACCGCCTTGGAACGGTCAGTAATGAATTACTGGGGGGGCTTAAATCGATTTTACAGGTCCAACCTCACCCTCAGTTTCTGAAGTGGTACAAAACATTTAGTTGGTTGTTCGGTTCGCATGATAACCCTCTAACTCGTCAATGAATCATCACGGTAAACACATAAATCAAATTTCAACACCATGAAGAAGCAAAGACGAGGACTCAACAGATACAACGGGCCGTCTGACAGGTGGAGATCCCTGTCCTGCCAAACAACCCCACTGGAAATCTGAAGCAAAAGAAGGTCACCAGTTGAGCCCCGGTGGACCAAGCAACAGACAAAAAGGCTCCTGTCCCAACCAACTAAAATATATAGCTTTAGGTCGGGGCCATCATAGAGTCTGACGACCGATCCCCCGGTGTGCAATTAAAGAGTGCAGCAAAGCTACAACCGTGATTGGGTTAATCACTAAGCATGCAGACTGTCGCATAACATTTAAATTATAGCCACTACGTTTGTGACGTATTATTATTTTTCGGAATGGATCAGAAAAAAGAAATTTTAATCCGACATCAAATTTTGAAACCAATTCATGGTGTCTGCGATAGAATTTAGAAAAAACCTTTCTAAGCTTATGATACCGATAGCCCTGTTGAAGAAGTTTAGCAGTTAAACATTTATTACGAGCATTAAAGTCATCTACATGACTACACACTCTAGCAAATCTTATAAGTTGAGAAATATACACTCCATAAGAGGGACGACGTGGAACGTCACCATCCAAAAATGGAAAATTAACTATATCAAAGTCAAAGTCATCACGTATATCATAAATTTTAGAAGATACAGAACCGTTAGAAATAGATAGATGTAAATCCAAAAAGGGGGCCTCGGTATCTCAAGTATTAGCTTTATTCAATTTAAGTTCAGGTGGGTAAATTTGGTTAACTAGAGGTTGAGTTAAATGCCTCAATGATATCAGCTTGATTATCAACAGAAAGAGAAGTCATGAAATCTCTTTCATAACAAAATAAAAACAAATCGGCCACAAGAGGAGCACAATTTGTACCCATCGGAATACCAACAATTTGTCTGTATAACTTATTACCAAATCTGATGTAAATATTATCTAAGAGATATGATAAGGCGTCACATACATTCTGACATGACCAAAGACTATATCCTCTATATATTTTACGGTCAGTAGAAGTGAAAAACGCTTTCTTATCGTTACAGGCAATATAAAGGGTATCTTCATTTTTGGAGAACTTTTTGAAGGCCCTCTCAATCAAATCAACAAGTTTTTCCTTTATTAAGTTATGGGGTAATGTGGTATAAAGAGTAGAAAAATCATAAGTGGACAAACTAGTCGCACGGAACCCTCTTGACTTCAGTTTACTAAGTACCTCACCAGAATTTTTTATAGACCAAAACATATTTTTCCCTGACCTCTCATACACTGTCTCATAGTACCAAATGACACGAGATTTCACAGCAGTGAGGCAAGAAGTTAATAATTTAGATAATTCTGTAGTAGTACAAGAGCTAGAGTTGGCAATGAATCTAGCTTTATACGGTTTTTTATGAAGCTTAGGTAACCAATACATCGTAGGAAGTTTGTCTTGGCGTTCCTTAACGTTAACAGCAAACTTTAAAGGCAAATTATTTGAGTGGCTATTAACGACAGTCTTCTCATCTGTAAAAGTCTCTTCGTAAGACGTGGTGCCGTTAAGTTCCTGCTTCAAAGTGTTAATATAGTGCATCCGACAAACAACAACAATGTTGTTTGCGGCCTTGTCAGCAGGAACCAAAACATACTTCCTATGAAAATCCTGGATACCCTGCTTCAAATATCTAAAGGAAGATTTAGGCTTAGGAGGTAAAAGATTAGTATTGTGTGAATAAAACTTTATACGTTTATCCACAATATTAAAGATACTTAGTTTCTATTTCTTTAAAGCGTTACTTTCAACACCCTCTCGTTTACACCAACGATTACCAAAATCATTTAATGCAGATGCAATTTCTTCCCTACATCTGTTGAAATCGATATGGGAAGGGAATCTATACTTAGGACCCTTAGAAACAATGTTACGAATTCTAGAATCCGGGATGATCTTCAAATTTCCAGTCACAACATGACCTGCTGATGGGTAAATAAATTTGGAATCTTTACAATCTCATGAATCAGGAGTATTAGCATCGATGTCAAGATCAGACACAAGTTTATTGAAATTAAATATGATACTTCTAATCGGTTTGTTATACTTATAACAAATAATAGGTGACATGCTATATTTTTGTTAAATACGATGCAAAAATATTATCCAAACGCTGATTTATATCATGATAATAAAAGTTCTTAAATATACGTTTTATAGCATGAAATGGAAAATCAAAGTCCCTTTCAGTGCCACTGTGGAGTTAGTCCGTGCGACCATTGAGACGAAAAACGCCAAGACTAACAACAACAACAACAACAACAACCCTTTCAGTGCCCAAAATTTCTATTCGGTCCTTTTTCGGCGGCGTAACTCCTTTTCTGTCTTTAGTAGGAACGTATACTCTTTCACAGCCTTACAATATTAAATTTTCTGCCTAACAGATATAGCAGTGGAACAATGTAGTAGGACCGTTGTACTTCAATATTCTTAATTCCTCCTCAAAAAAGTTTGCAAACATTTGATGGCGACAGAACACGTCCATTGTGCCCGCTCGGACTACAAGACTCTGATGCAAATATAATTATTGTTCTAAATTGTGCTTCATTATTCTGAATTCCTCTTTAAATAAGTTTGCAAACATTTGATGGCGATAGATCTGGTCCAATTTTTACTCAAATACTTCTTAATAAGCTAAGCTGCTGTTGATAATGGTGCAAAGCAAAGTACCGGATATTACTCTGAATAATCTGTTAGGTTGGTTGGTTGATTTAATGCTTAACGTCCACGGTAAACAACTAAGGTCATGTCGGGACGGTCAGTTAACCTAACCACACTATTCCTGGGCAGGCTTAGACCTCCTAAGCGGTTAACCAGTACTAAGTGCACATTCTTTCGTCAGTAACTGACAACTACCCTTCTTGAATCAGCGGAAGGAGAAACGAAAGTATGTGGCCAGACCGGGATTCGAACCCAGGACCTCTGACTACGAGTCAGGTGCCCTACCGATTGCGCTACCCGGCCCGGCGAATAATCTGTTAGACGCTTTCTTGAAACAGTCGGATACATAGCTGACAAGCTGACCTACTGCTTGTAAATTCATAGTGTTTTTTGTTATTTTCTTTTTTTTTTCTTTCTTTGTCTACGACGATGGGCGTAGACAGTTTAGTCATTGACCCAGTCACGAAAGTACAGCCAGTAGTTATCCACAATGCAGCTTAACCTTTATGCTACAAGCTGCATATCGTGAATATCGTGAGCGCTATTCGTATACATGTTGGGGCTTGCAAGTGAAATACCCCAGTACTGCATGTGAATCACAAGGTAGCACAATATACCGCAAGGTACAGGTGAATGAATACCTTGTCTTTTCAACAGTATTTCAACCATGGAAGGCTGACAATGAAGGCGAAGTAGTATAAAACCCAACATCCTCATCTACACCCGTGCATGGGCAGAAATGGAGTGTAGATTCACCTAGCCAACGTATCAATAAGTTGATAAGTGACACGTTCATTTTATAATGGGCTGACATAGGACATGTTATTTTCTGAGCCAATAAAACTGTTAAAACCTTAGATAAACAAATTATTGTTGATGATTCCTAAATCTACATTAACTCTATTTTACAAACATATAACTTTCATAATTTTTGGATGAAAAAAAGTTAGGTCATTTTTATATTTAATGTCCATACCCTTCTTTCTATTAACCACAATGTAAAAATCATAAAAAACGACACCCCTTTGATTAAATAACCGATTAAAACAACATTATTTTTTCCATTAAATACAAAATTGCTGATACTTCCTAAAACTAGAAAGATTTATCTTTCTAAAGGTGTATAATTCATATTCCTGCTTTTAAAAAAAGTTAGGTCATTTTTCAAAAAAGCCTAGTGGACGAAGCAACTAAACTCCGTTCATTAATTCTGAAACTGGGTTTTTCGCTGCTCATACATTTATAATCCAATACATCCAGATAATACTGTGCATAGTGATAATGCTAAACTTCCGCCGATTTCTCATCAATGTGTCCAGTGACTCTGACTTTCGAAGGCTGCTGGGCTAACCTGCATGAAAATGCAAATAACACATTTTCAAACAGAGACTAAGTCCATCGGACAGGTTGGAAACGCCTTTTGATACCATATAAAGTGGTCGCTATAAATAGTTTTGTGTACGGGTGTGGTTAGTATTCTAACACATGTTCTGCGCGTGCGAAATCAGTCAGCGTGACAACAAGCTCATCATCTAGATAATTCTATCTCGATTTGAAATTGATCACACCGCATAAATTTACACTGGACAAGGTTTTCAGTGTTTCACCGTAGTCCTCCACCACCGACAAACAACGTCTGAATGACGTTATATCAGCGTCAGTGCGACGTAGTGATGTTCACTGGCGCTACTTTAATGCAACTATTATAGCTTTCCGCAGTTTCTAATAAATTTCTGAATTTCCAAACATTTGATACCGAGGATGCGTTAGAATTGCGAAGTTAAATACAACGACCAAATCGTGCATCTCTTAAATTATTACAGCTCCCCTCAATTGGTCTGCACCTCCTCCCCCCCCCACCCAAACTCTAAAAAAAGGAAAAATAATCCCCCCTCACCGCACTACCTACAACCCCCCCCCCCCCATTTGTCTACCATCCAAACTCCCACCCCTCGATTTGACTCCCTCGTAAACATACACCTTATTCAGTCTACCACCCGAACCTCCACCCTAGTATCTAGACACGCACTCCCCTCCACTTTTCAACAGACCGCTATTCCTTCGGTCTATCACCCGACCTCTACACCTCGACACTAACAATATATACGCTAGGAAGGTCTCAATGCAAATACTAAATCCTCGAACCTCACGGGCTTGCGCAAACAGGAGGCAGTCTGATCAGAGTCAAACGGGGTCGAAGTCAACCTCACGGTACTGAGTTTAAGTAAAAGCTGAGAGGTTCACATATTTGATTTGCGTCATCTGGAAAGGATATTAAGGTGGTGATAATCACTGATTTGGGACAAAGACAAAAATCTGCATAAAATACTCAAAATACCACTGATCTTTCCAAATCTTAGAATATACCTTCTTTATGTTGTTTCTCACAATTCAGACTCCCAAAATGCAGCATTTGTTAATGTTAAAAAGTGTTTTTATGATGAAAGATCAAAGGGTAATTTTGTGCGCAATAATCTGAAAAATTAATATTGTTATTGAAAATATTCTTAGTGCTGAGGGTTCCTTGTTGCATAATGGAGAGCGACCTAGCAATTATTTTTTCAAACTCTTTCACACATTATCAGGCTGAGCAGATGGAAAAAGATGCGGTCTGTGTCCAAATTTTTTTGTCAAAACACACAGGTGAGACAGGTGAGACTATTTTAACAAGATTGAACAATTTCATCTACACACCAGTGATCATGTAAGTAATGTATTGGTTATACTGTAGGTGTTACATAGGTATACTTGCCTACCCTATATTTAATAAATGCATCCAGTGTACATTACCTTGTACAAGGTTGAACATTTGAGAAAAGCTACCATTTTCATCTGGTCTACATTACAATTCGAGAAATAGTTGAAATAAATAATTGCTAGCTCGCTCTTCATTATGCAATAACGCACCTTCAGTACTACGTAAATTTTCAATAACGATGTTAATTTTCTTGATTTTTGCGCAGAAAACTACCCTTTGATCTTTCCTTATAAAAACACTTTTATAAGTAGCATGTACGTCTATTTTGTATTCTAAACTGTAAAGAACAACAAATATAAGAAGTCTGCTAACTCTCAGGGAGATACCTTACTTTTTTTATGGTTTTATGCAGATTTTCACACATTAGAGATCAGAGGATAGATTCTGAGAAATCTAAAATTTGAGATCGATTTAGACTATTATTCTAGATCATCGTCTTTTATACTATTTGGATCCTTTTGAAATTAATCAGTCTTTGAATCGGCTGCCCAATTAAAATTCAGAAATTACAGTATGCTTTTTTCTGGTTTCGTCCCCAGATATTGTCAGGGTCACTGACGAGGCTTTATTAGCCGAAACTACGTAGTCTGACCCATGTTCCTACTTATGTATGTATTCTCTGCTCTTGAAGGAACTTTTTTAGATTTTAATTATACCTCACTGCAGCTGGTGTTGTGCCGTGTGGCGGCCGTAAAAAGTCTCCCCGTACATCATCCATAGTGCAGATTATATTTTATGTACATCCTTTGAGATCAGAGGATAGATTCTGAGAAATCTAAAATTTGAGATCGATTTAGACTATTATTCTAGATCATCGTCTTTTATACTATTTGGATCCTTTTGAAATTAATCAGTCTTTGAATCGGCTGCCCAATTAAAATTCAGAAATTACAGTATGCTTTTTTCTGGTTTCGTCCCCAGATATTGTCAGGGTCACTGACGAGGCTTTATTAGCCGAAACTACGTAGTCTGACCCATGTTCCTACTTATGTATGTATTCTCTGCTCTTGAAGGAACTTTTTTAGATTTTAATTATACCTCACTGCAGCTGGTGTTGTGCCGTGTGGCGGCCGTAAAAAGTCTCCCCGTACATCATCCATAGTGCAGATTATATTTTATGTACATCCTTTGAGATCAGAGGATAGATTCTGAGAAATCTAAAATTTGAGATCGATTTAGACTATTATTCTAGATCATCGTCTTTTATACTATTTGGATCCTTTTGAAATTAATCAGTCTTTGAATCGGCTGCCCAATTAAAATTCAGAAATTACAGTATGCTTTTTTCTGGTTTCGTCCCCAGATATTGTCAGGGTCACTGACGAGGCTTTATTAGCCGAAACTACGTAGTCTGACCCATGTTCCTACTTATGTATGTATTCTCTGCTCTTGAAGGAACTTTTTTAGATTTTAATTTTACATTTACCATAAATCACCACCTTAAGTCATGTGCATACTGTTACTACTCAACTGTACAGGTTTTTCACTATGATCTCTTTATATTATCTAAGAAAGTTAATGCAAAACTGTAGACTCTGATATCACTGCACAGTCTGAGTCTTCCCTGTTTGTACAATACAAGGGTACCTTTTTACAAGCGTGCAAATCATTTACTTCTAATTAGCTGTTTTATAGACACTGACGGACAAAGGTGAACCCGCATGCATGCAATATTTCCTTCCGAATATATACGCGAAAGCTAATCTGAGCGTTTGCTTTTCGCACATCCGATGTGTGGCTGTGTGGGCACAGAGGAAAAAATGTAGCTCATGCAGTATTTTTTAAGCAGTCGGGTTTCAAAGCATTTTTTTTTCTGGAATCATCCTTCGTGTGACTTTGCTGGAGGGCCAACACTTATTATCCGAATGACCGGCGTGATATCCACGTGGAAAGTATGTGAATATGTATGACTTTAGGCTGTCAATTTTCATCAAATGGTCTTAGTTTGCGGACGAGTTTTTGAAATTTGTTGTATCATGCACGTAACTGCAGCATCAGACGCCAGGCTAAGGTACATGAGACCTTTATGAGAAATCGGCGGAAGTCGAGCTTTATCACTATGCACAGTCTTACTTTGATTGATTAGCTTATAAAAGTATAAGCAGCGAAAAATCCAGTTTCAGAATTAATGAACGGAGTTTAAAACTGCATTTTACCGTGTAAGACCGGTTTGCAGCAAGCGGTTGATGACGGATCAATTCATACCTAGCACTATTCTATTCCACTGTTAAAACTGTTAGATATTCGCATACACAGGTAATACTAACAACAACAACAACAATAATAATAATAATAATAATAATAATAAAGCGTGTGGAATGATTTTAGTAATGTTTTTAAATTAATGTTTGAAGCAATTCTATTAAAATATGGTAAAATATGGTAACACTACATGCCCATTCATCTATCTAAATTATATAATATTATAGGATTCCATTATTAACTTACTAAAAAGAAAATATTATCAATTAGCAGGTTTAATTAGCTCCTTGATGTGCAATTAACTTTTTGAATTGCGGCCCGTGTCTTTCGAAAACTTAGCGTGTCATTAGACTGCTTACATTTTTCTACAATTGTTGTCTAAACATTTAAGATTCGGTGTGTCTTCCTAATTAGGCGTCATTAAAAAAGGTCGCTGTGATCTTTCGCATCTGAAGTAGTCCTTTTGTTAAAATTAATTGAAGATTAACTGAAAAGTGTGAAAAGTTTATTACTCAAATAGTGAATTACATTTGTAATTGACACAACTGAATTGTGCAACCATCTCCAGGCTACGCCCATTTATTACCATTAAACCATATCTCCTAACTAGATGCAACAAAAGGGTTAATTTAGGAATCTAATTTTGCATAAAATACTGATAGTCATTAGAATCTCCTCGTTGATATGTTGCTCAGAATCTCCTCGCCGAGGCGATTCTTAAAGAGTGCACTCAGCATTTGTATTATTTGAGATGTTAAGGAATTAAATACTTTTTCAAGTTAAGTTCTTAATTTATTTGTTTTATTATTAAATTGCCCCTCTTGACAAAGAAATCAAACTTGATAGACCTGTGTTAACAACTGACTAGTGTTATTGCTGGGGTAAATATGGCCACGCGACGATTTATTTATTGCCCAGCTTATCTGACAATATACAACATGCGGTCACAAAACCGATAAGATAAACAGGGTAATTGTTTGACTCATAAATTAGATGATATTATGTTTTTATTTCTGAAGGGTAGATACCATAATATGAACTGAACACTCAGAACGACGAATTGGAATTAAATTTATAAGGTCTGATTACCCATGGACATTAGGGTCATTTCATATTTAGATGATTTCACCGCAGTACTGCTGATCCGAGTCCCACAGGCTGGTAGCCACGCTTCTTCAGACGAGAAGCTCTGCTTTGCTCTCAATCAGCGTGCACATATGCGTTATGTGCTTGCTGGTTTGGGTCTTTTTTTATGCATAAAACACATTTTGGCTTGACATGCATATTTGAGCCGCGACACGACAAAATCAACAATCTATTGAATCCACTGTCTGTAAATACTGTAGACAATGTAAATGTTTCTTGGCTCACTGTATATTTTTGTTATTACCATTATTATTACTATTATGATCTCTTGAGCTGTTGCTGGTTGTAAATTCTACAATGAGCTGGCTTGTTTATCGGTGGCCCATCATCTATGTATTTCTCTTGTAATTTTATGAGCTATTACCTGAGATTGGCAGTAAAGCGGCATGGCAT
Organism: Ctena decussata; assembly: GCA_963989385.1. Taxonomy (NCBI): domain Eukaryota; kingdom Metazoa; phylum Mollusca; class Bivalvia; order Lucinida; family Lucinidae; genus Ctena; species Ctena decussata. The sequence continues at coordinate 92,758,586 of OZ022501.1, forward strand.
GTACGACCAGCGAAGGCTTATTTCGCTGATTAAGACCAGCGAAGGATCAGGTCAGACAGTGCATACGCGCAGTTTGGTCATAGGCGTCGTTGGTTGCGTGAGGTTAAGGCACAGTTCACACTGAGCATACGCGCAGGTTAATCATAGCATTCGCTGGTTGTATTAGCCATCTATGGGATATGGCATCTATAAAGTAACAAAATGAGTTGTACCAGACGTTTTCATTTAAGATATTGAAATATTTATGGTTAATCCATTGGGTGCGCGCCTTGTTTAGACTGCGCGGATGCGCAAGTTGGTCTGAACCTTGTTTGGCGCACACGCCATCTTCAAATGTTTAACAGTTTTTACAAGCAGACTAAACGAAAGGAATGTAAATGGAAAATATGTGTAATTGCTGATATTTAATAGGATTATCATCTTGATGTTGATTTAACATTCTACATTTGTTTTTCTAATGGTAAAAATTCGGTTAGACAGTAATTTAAAGAATTGCAAGTAATGCATGAATTTTGACAAAAACAAGGAATTGAATTAGCATTTAATTAATGCTTTGAATTAGCATTGAAGTAGTGCAAAAACTGGTGACTTAATACAATATTGAAAATGCGCAAACATTCAGAATTGCTATATATGAGTTGTCTCAGATGATGGCTCAAAACAGGAGGTTCTCTCAAGGATAGCACAAGCCACTTCAGCTCTTGCCAAGCTGAAACCAATTTGGAGAGATAACAAGAGATTTCATAAATACGCCTTAAAATTTTAAATATTGGGACACCTAACATAATTACAGTAATTTTCCAAAACATTGAATAGTATGGTTAAATGCAAACAGAATAGACCTTGATTCGACTGCTCTGCGACAATCAGTCTGTTCTCGAGCTGCACTGTTTGCTTAAACCTATCTGTCCCAATACTTAGAATTATTAAGGTCTTCTTCTTCTTCCAAGTTATGGTCAGGATTCTTCTCTGAGAATGTACTGTTGACCAGTGAGAGGGGAAAGAGACAGCCTACTCCTTCCAATGTTATGTTAAAATCCAGTTATGTACAGTTAAAACATATAAAATATTGTCGGCTGTTCAGAACTGAAGGGTCGGCAGGGCATGACCTAGACCGACTCGGAACTCCTCTAGGGTGGTGGCGTCAGTGACCTGGGTTGGTAGAAGGTTCCATTCCCGAATGGTCCGTGGGAAGAAAGAGTATTTGTAGACGGACATGGTGGCAGTAGGCTGGTAGAGTCTATGCTGACCTCTGGTGCGTCTGTCACTGGGACGTACAACATCAGTGTCAATCTCCACCAATCCATGCTGTATTTTAAACAATGTTGTCAGTCTGTCCACTCTTCTTCTTTGCTGTAGTGGTTCCCAATTAAGGTCTGAGACCATCTTGGTGACGCATCCTGGCGTTCTGTCATAGTAATTCCCATGAACAAAGCGCGCGGCTTGTTTTTGGACCTTCTCCAGCTTGGCACTGTCTTCGATTGATGATGGGTCCCAGGCTGGAGATGCATACTCTAGAGTTGGTCTAACAAGGGCTGTGTAGGCTGCCTTCTTCACATCTCTAGTGCATTCGCCAAGATTTCGTCTCAAGAATCCCAGGGTCTTTGACGCTTTTGCTGCCGTGACGTCTATATGAGTATGCCAGGTGAGGTCATTGCTGATGTGCACTCCGAGGTACTTTCCACTGTCCACTACTTCCAGTGTGTGTCCATGGAGCTTATATTCTGACTGTCTCTCGAATAAATTGAACTGTTTGTGAGACGGTTCAGTTTAAAAGCTGAAAACCACAGACCTAGCTTGGCACACACGGATAAATAGTCCTGGGAAGCTAACAAGTAATACAAAGAGTCGATTTTATAATCACTCTTCAAATACACCATAATGAAAATACCTGTGTAATAACCTCGGTTATAACAGCGCCGAAAATAGTTTATCGCAAGACACTGTGACAATATTACCTGAGAGTGTCCTCGAATGGCAGTTAATCCGTAATACAGGTAACCAAGCGTACTAACTCTACAGGGTATTGGAAATTTATCCGGATTCGGTAAAAAAGGGGAGTTTTTCCCCTTTGTGATGAATTCTGTGGATGATTGAAATTCACCACTTGAGATTTTCGTGTCACCTTTTGAAATACAAGCAAAACATTTAGTCTAGATATTTGTGGTTGTAATATTGCGTTTTTGTTAAGCATCAACTATAAATGTTTGCTAAGTGTAGGTCAAGCTTTCTGAGAAAACTAAATTGTGATCCGCTAATATTAGAAGCTTAATCTCTGTTCATTCAACTCACACGCAAAGGCTGTTACGATGGCTTGGCAATAGTATTAGCCACAGTTTGCCTTGTCTGAAAATAAGCTGCATTTACTGTAACGTCTGTATTAATAGTAATATGATTTGACCTTCGCTGAACAACGATACTCTGGTTCCAGGCTACGTAGACGCATCGAAAAGCTGGAAATAACCACCACTTTGCCCAACGACAATGTGGGTTTCTCGGCAGAACAGATTCAGAAAAATAAAAAATTTAAATACTTCGTAGAAACAGACAATTATATTGTAGGGACAGAATTGTCATTATAAGTGCAGGAACATTTAACCTTTAAATTACATTTGAAAGAGTTAATACTTCTTTCAAGACTGTAACTGTCGAGATTCGTGGTTGAGACGGAAGTTCTCGGTTGGTTAATAACTTAAAGATATTCATAGTTCCATGAGGTACTTTAAGCTCCGCGTACCCCCATTTTTCATAAGAAAATTATTATTTTCACACCAATTTTTGTCAAATTTAGTATATACTTTTTAGATAACATATTAAATGTATTCTGCAAATTTCAGAAAGATATCTTTTATAGTTAATGAAGTATTTAGATAAGAATTGTCTATATATTTTAATCATTTTCAGTGTGTGTGTGGGACTAGTCCCCTAAGCGGCTAAAATTTGATCTTATCTCTCACAGCATGCCCAGTCCATGGCACTTCTGATTGGCCGATGAATGGTTAATTAGGTGCTAATTAGCTTTGAGTGGCATCTCGGAACTATGAAATTACAACACTCTGGTGCAGACACAAATAATATTCTTAAATGGGCTTAAATATTCTTGAATACTCTTCAAATATGTTTGCAACCATTTGATGACCATAGAGCAGGCAAAGTTTCCCCAAAATACTTCTTGACAAGTTGTTGAAAACAAAGCAATTTACGGCTTGCATTTCATACTACAATATTATATTCTGAATAGAATATGTATTCAAGGCAACTGCATGGTGGTATTAATAACAGTCGTTTTGTAGTAAAAGTTATTTTTGTTTCTAATATTGACACATACATTTTGTAATGCCAGCTATAACAACATTATTAATATTCCCGCCTCTTTGATGAATTATGATGAACTCACTAAGTGTGGTGCTAATTATTTGAAACTGTTTAACATTTGAAAGTGCATTTTGAGTTATACTCTATTCAACAGTGCACAAGAACCATAACCCTGTCACAAGTATTTACAGGGTTAGCTCCCTTTCCAGTTTTTTTGCATATTTTGTTTTTCCGGAGCATATCTCTGAAAGTATAAAGGACAAACTAACTGAAACTTCATACATTGATAGAGGACAACGAGGGGAAGTTCAGTGCACAAGAACCGTATTTACGAAGTTAGCTCCCTTTCCAGTTTTTTTTTTTAAATATTTTGCTTGTCCAGAGCATATCTCTGAAAGTATAAGGGGGAATTAAATGAAACTTCACACATGGATAGACAATGAGAGAAAGTGCAGTGCACCATAACCATATATATATATATATACGAAGTTAGCTCCTTTTCCAGATTTCTTCAATATTTTGCTTGTCCAGAGCATATCTCTGAAACTATAAAAGGGAAGTAAATGAAACTTCACACATTGATAGAGGACAATGAGAGGAAGTGCAGTGCAAAAGAACCATAACCATATCACAAGCATATACGAAGTTAGCTCCCTATCCAGTTTTTTTTTATCAATATTAAGCTTGTCTGATGCATATCTCCAAAAGTATTAAAGGGAACTTAATGAAAGTAAAAAGTATGCAAAGACCAGGAACTGAAACAATCAAAATCCAAATCCAGCCCTCAAACCATAGTTGGAAACAACTAAGATTACAAATAATCAAGATACAGAGAACATATGGCCAACCGAGTGAGCAGCTTGTTCCCAAAAGGTGGCCACTCAGCAACCCAAACCGAACCAAAAATAATAAGAACATACATAAGGTAAAACATCACAGAAACTCTGACACCAAAAACAGGCAACAGAGAACCACAACAGAACTACCGCCTTGGAACGGTCAGTAATGAATAACTGGGGGGCTTAAATCGATTTTACAGGCCCAACCTCACCCTCAGTTTCTGAAGTGGTACAAAACATTTAGTTGGTTGTTCGGTTCGCATGATAACCCTCTAACTCGTCAATGAATCCCCCGGTGTGCAATTAAAGAGTGCAGCAAAGTTATCAACCGTGATTGGGTTAATCACTAAGCATGCAGACTGTCGCATAACATTTAAATTATAGCCAATACGTTTGTGACGTATTATTATTTTTCGGAATTGATCTGAAAAAATCAGTCCTACCCTTAATCTTTTTGAATTTGTATACTAAGTCACCATAAAATTCTGGTTCCGATAGGCCTTGGTGTAAAAGAAATTTTAATCCGACATCAAATTTTGAAACCAATTCATGGTGTCTGCGATAGAATTTAGAAAAAGCCTTTCTAAGCTTATGATACCGATAGCCCTGTTGAAGAAGTTTAGCAGTTAAACATTTATTACGAGCATTAAAGTCATCTACATGACTACACACTCTAGCAAATCTTATAAGTTGAGAAATATACACTCCATAAGAGGGACGACGTGGAACGTCACCATCCAAAAATGGAAAATTAACTATATCAAAGTCAAAGTCATCACGTTTATCATAAATTTTAGAAGATACACAACCGTTAGAAATAGACAGATGTAAATCCAAAAAGGGGGCCTCGGTATCTGAAGTATTAGCTTTATTCAATTTAAGTTCAGGTGGGTAAATTTGGTTAACCATGCTTTCAAAATAAGGATTATCAATATTCAGAAGATCGTCTAAATATCTAGAGGTTGAGTTAAATGCCTCAATGATATCAGCTTGATTATCAACAGAAAGAGAAGTCATGAAATCTCTTTCATAACAAAATAAAAACAAATCGGCCACAAGAGGAGCACAATTTGTACCCATCGGAATACCAACAATTTGTCTGTATAACTTATTACCAAATCTGATGTAAATATTATCTAAGAGATATGATAAGGCGTCACATACATTCTGACATGACCAAAGACTATATCCTCTATATATTTTACGGTCAGTAGAAGTGAAAAACGCTTTCTTATCGTTACAGGCAATATAAAGGGTATCTTCATTTTTGGAGAACTTTTGGAGAACTTTTTGAAGGCCCTCTCAATCAAATCAACAAGTTTTTCCTTTATTAAATTATGGGGTAATGTGTGGTATAAAGAGTAGAAAAATCATAAGTGGACAAACTAGTCGCACGGAACCCTATTGACTTCAGTTTACTAAGTACCTCACCAGAATTTTTTATAGACCAAAACATATTTTTCCCTGACCTCTCATACACTGTCTCATAGTACCAAATGACACGAGATTTCACAGCAGTGAGGCAAGAAGTTAATAATTTAGATAATTCTGTAGTAGTACAAGAGCTAGAGTTGGCAATGAATCTAGCTTTATACGGTTTTTTGTGAAGCTTAGGTAACCAATACATCGTAGGAAGTTTGTCTTGGCGTTCCTTAACGTTCCTTAACGTTCCTTAACGTTTTGTCTTGAAACTTCATACATTGAAAGAGGGCAATAAGAGGAAATGCAGAGCACAAGAACCATAACTCTGTCTTAAGTATTTACAAAGTTAGCTCCCGTCCTATTTTTTCAGTATTTAGCATGTCCAGAGCATATTAAGGGAACTTAATGAAACTTCACACACTGATAGAAGGCAATGAGTGAAAGTTCAGAACACAAGAACCATAATCCTGTCATAAGTAATTACAGAGTTAGCTCCCTTCTTAAAGGCCCCATTGCTCTATCAGCATGAACTATTTTATCGTGAGGTATCGCTGCAAACTTCTCACAACAGTTTCGCCATTGATTATTATCGTGATTGGCCGGCTTTGAAAAATCAAAACGTCCTTGAGTTTACCATAAAATAGATTTAAAGAAATAACTAGGTCATTTTAGTTGCCAACCAAAATGACCTACTTTCGATTTCACAAGCTTTATTTCACGATAAAAATACAACGTACAGGCGGTAAAAATATAAGGTACAGGCGTTTAACAGGTGATAAAAATACAATGTACAAAAAAATAGGCAAGGATCCCATTGATTGTGCCGCTGTGGCATTACTGCATTGCTTAACGGGGAACCAGAGACGAACCCGTATTTTCATGGAGTGACATCATTTTTTTTAAAATACCTTGTTCCGTCTTTTTTACCAGTTATATGCTACAAAAAAGCACACCAACCGACATATTTTCATCAATTCTGAAGGCTGTACAGGTTGCATAATGATTTGTATTTTGACGGTTTTTACCTTTGATAGGACTATGGAGACTTTAAGGTTTGTTATATTTTGCTTGTATGGAGCATATCTTAGGAAGTATTGAAGGAAACTAAATGAAACTTCACACAATGATAGAGGGTAATGAAAGGAAGTGCAGAGCTTAAGAACTAAAACCCTACCTTTAGTAATTACAGAGTTAGCTCCCTTCCTTATTTTTTCCAGTTATTTACCTTGTCCGGAGTATATCTCTGTACATATTTAAGAGAACATGAAGCTTCATATATTGATTATAGAGGGTAATGACAAGTGCAGAGCAGAAGAACTATAACTGTTCCCCAAATTATTTTGGAAGTTACGTCCCTTCTTAGTTTTTCTCAATTGTGTGCTTGTCCAGAGCATTGCTGTGAAAGTATTGAAGAAAATTATTTTTTTTCCATTTCAAATTGCATTTAACTTACACTGAAAATTACTCCTTCACCAGGATACCCGTTCTCCTATTCCAAGCCTTCGGGGAGCATCCATCGGTTCCACCTATTTTCTTGTTCATGCCATTTATTGAAGACTTTTAAAGATGTTGGTATGTTAGGAGTGTGAATTATTAATTCAGATACTTAGACGCGACATAAAATTGCAGTTTGATGAGCTCGGCTGCAGGATTTGTGAAGCTGAACGCTTTATTAGCCGAAACAACGTAGTCTGGCCCATTTTCCCTCTTCTGAATGTACTCTCTGCTCTTGAAGTTCCTATTTAAGATTTGAATTTTACCTCCCTGCAGCTGGTGTTATGCCGTGTGGCGGCCGTAAAACGTCTCCCCGTACATCATCCATAGTGCAGATTATATTTTATTGTCATCCTTTGAGATCAGGGGATATATTCTGAGAAATCTAAAATTTGAGATTGATTCAGACGCTTCATCTAGATCATCGTCTTTTACATTATTTGGATCCTTTTTGATACTAATCAGTCTTTGAAGCAACTGCCCAATTAAATTAAGCAATTACAGTGTGATTTTCTATGGTTTCGTCACCAGATAATGTCAGGGTCACTGACGAGGCTTTATTAGCCGAAACTACGTAGTTTGGCCGATGTCCCTTCTTCTGAATGTATTCTCTGCTCTTGAAGGAACTATTTAAGATTTGAATTAAGCCGATAATATTTACACTTGCCACTTGCTTCCCATAGGTGAACCCTTTAGACCAACTGGCTTCATACACCGATGAAGGACAGTTGATCATGCGACGTTGTCGTCAAGCGACGTCATATGTAAACAAACGCCTTGATTGGTTCTTATATAACGGTCGATTGATGCCACGTCAGGGCGACGGCTGTTTAAGTTTTGGCCGAACACGTCGTTACTAACTTTTCTTCGACCCATATTTTGCCTATTCTACACCATATTACCACGAAAACGGCACAGAGAGGTTCACAAATAAGGTGTAAATATAAGAATAAAAATTTGATTTTTCAGCGTTCTTCGTGTCAAGAAGCCAGTGGTCGTCACTAAAATTCTACAAGAAGCCCTTCGCGTTTCATGGAATTTCAGCTCCGCCCACTGGCTTCATCATACGATGAACGCTGAAAAATCAAAGTTTAATAAAACAAAAAAATGCGCGCGATCAGTTTTGCAGATTCAATACTGTTCATGAACAGACTGCATCAAAGTGAGGAGTCTATTTTCTATTCTTTTTGTATTTTTCTTTGCTCCCAAAGATCCTGGCTATTCGAATTTTATTTATTTCTGTTGCAGACACAATAGCGACAGAAGAATGAAGCTAGAAAAAGTATTCAGGAAATTGGTGACGGGAATGTTTATTCCTGACTACAATTATTCACTACAACAGTTTACCTTTCAAACAGTTTTTCGTAAATCCTCCATAGACTACTGTTGCTGTCCATGTAGTTATGAACACGAATTTCTTGACTACATCACAGAAAATGGGGAAATTGATGAAGAAATGTATAACAGAGTTCTGGATAATCTACTCAAAGGAAAATGCCCTCATGTTGATAAAGTGCCTGCCGAGTGTGTTACGGAGACAAGCATTAATGCCATTCATATTGCGGCTGCTGTCGGGCCATTGAGAGCCGTGAAGAACTATAGGCACAATTATTTCTATAAGAGAGGGAAAGTTTTTGAATTGGACCCTAATCAGATAGCAATACTGAAAAAAAAAGAAAATTATGTCGATTTATTTGAAAAGGCCCAGGTTATAGGATGCCGATTATGCAATTCAAGCTCGCCTTCGAAAAAATATCTGTTATATGGGACAAGAACGGAAGAAGGCGTACAAAAAATACATTTAAAGTATCTGTCCATGATAGAGTTCTGTGCCAGAAGGAATAACTGTTCCATGTTAAAAGACTTGTTGAAGGCTTATACCGTACAAAGTCCGTTAGATGTAGCAAGAGTTCTTGAGGTAACATTTCAACACAAACTGGCGGATATACAAAAAGCAGTGTTAAAATATCTAGAGAAAGGAAACCAGCGTGTTTTGGAATGTTGTGCTAGGTCTGCACTCGTGTACGACCAGCCATTTGTATTGGCTCGGCTACTCAAGCGTATAAAACCAAAACGACAACAGGATGAACAAGACAAAATAGCTATGTTTTCTATGTTTTCTGAAATCTGTTCCTTATTAAACAGACAAAAGTGTCAGGAATACTTAGGTCTATTCCAGCTTTCATCTGTAGAGCACCGTGACTCGACCGATGACGAGTTCGTGTCATGGATAAAAGTGTTAGTAAAACTGATAGATGATTATCCTGACAAAGTTAGAGATGCTAAACATACCCTTGAAAACGTGCTACATCGAGAAAACATAGATGGCTCCCCTGAATATCACCAATTATCACTTATCAGTGCTTATCTAAAGGTTTATGAGAAGTACCGCTCCAGATGCACAGATCGGGACGTTAAATATAAAGACAAACTAGATCAAATGTTGGAGCTTGGTGCAGATATTGACTCTGTGGAAAGCGGCTCAACTCCATTAATGCACATCCTAGGTAACATAGGATTTGATTATCTTCCTCGGTTTAGGGAATTATTAGAATGGTTGATCTACGAAATTTCCAGCATTGATCTTAACCCGGCGGTTGTTGGTTTCGGATTCAAACGTGATGCTGATAATCGTGTCATGTACGAGAGCGGAAGAAGAGGCACTTACAAAATGGATTCCAAAACGCATGCGCTATTTGGACATGACGACGCAGCTACCTATCCACTCAATTTTATGGGACCTTTATTGATTGAGTGCGGTTATCCTGTATCGAAAGATGAGCTAGAGGAAGTGCTAGATATACCCTCTCTGCATCCAACCGAGCGAGAATATATTCAGTCAACGTTAAACATTCCGAGACCACTGCAGCTTCTATGTCGTGACAGAATACGAAAACATTTCAAAGGAAGGACCGTACATACATTTGTTCGCAATTCCAGTGTTCCGTGGTTTATTGGTGACTTTATTTTACTAAAACCAATTCTTAGGAACATAAGCTTGTCAGAACAGGAAACAGATGTGATATAACTAACTACGCTATGGCCAGTCAATCCCAAATACTGTGTCGACTTGTGTCAGCCGCGTATCATCGACATGAATACGACGACATTGTACCAACGACATGAATACAGTTAAATGTGCAGCTTCGTGTGCCGCGACGTTGAAACAATACCTTTCCCCCTATATTGACTGGTGGAATCTCGTGATCGTGCCTAACATTGTCAATATCATGGAATGTGTATGTTACAATCCCGTAATGCACGTCATGGATAATAAACGTGACGATCATTTAATTCACATCGAGAACAATATTCCTCACGATCACTTGATTCACTACGAAGAGAGTATAACGATCACGTCGTTTCAACGGTCGATAACAAATTTGAAATGAAAATTATCTCAAAGAAAACTAGTTGTATCCCAGATCATACGCGAGTGATTATAACCTGTAAATTGCTGGTGGACCCCAGAGTTTAGCAGATTCACATCCAAAATAAGATTTGTCCCTGTTTTTGGAGAAACATTTGTCTATTTTAATCGGAATTTTTTCATCCAAAATTTATGATAAATGTGATGACTTGATCTATATTTTGACATGGTATTTTTTTCTTTTCTAGATGGTGACATTCCCCGTTCTACCACATGCGGAGTTTACTTTTTTTTCTTCAAATTATTCAGTTTGCTAGCGCGTTTAGTCATGTGACTGACTTCAATGCCCGTAATAGTATTTCAATTGCAAAACCTCTCCAACACGGCTATCGGTATCATAAACTTCGAATAGCTTTTCCAAAATTTTATCGTCGACGCCATTAACTGGTTTCTTAATTCATGGCCGGATTAAAATATCTTTTGCAACAGGACAATATTGGAACCAGAACTGTATATTGACTGTATAGTGACTTGGTCTGTAAATAAATGAAAAAATATGTGTAACTAAGTGTAAGTTGGGCTTCGCGCTCGTGATATATCCACGATACGACTGCCCTCCAACCAGTAACCCTTCAAGCGCCAAAAAGCAGACGACAACATTTACATCTGCAAAAATTTCAAAATATGTTTCATCCAAGCTATATCATATTAAAAATTCAAAAACTAGAGGTTGCTTATTATGTGCCACCTCATTTTGATCTGCACTGTTTGCAAATTCTGCCATTTTCATCACACTAAGTGGTATTGGGAATAAAATCACTATGTCCAATACTTTGGTCCATGTATGTATGTATGTATGTATATGCCAAAAAATGAATAAAAAATAAATAAAAATCACTATTAGCAAGAATTTATTTCTGAATTAACACATGTTGTTGGAGGGCAAATCACGAAATATTCAGATCAGCTTGAGTCATCCGCTCAGTCTGTTAAATGAGTTTTCGTTGTCGGCATGGAGGAAGCTAAGACCCGTAGCTACCCTTTAAGCGCACAGCGAAGACTTTGATCAGACTGGGCGGATGCCCAGGCTGAATAGAGTCTCGCGTGGCGCAAATGCCTGTCGCGGGCTCATTTAATTGCTGACCGTTCCGCGGCGGCTTACTACAATTGTCTTTCTTTGTCAGCTTTTCTTATAGACTTGATCCAGTTGTTTAAATTTCAAACCAGAGCATGTGACTTTTTCCCAATGTAGAAATTGACCTTGAAAAGGTGTTTTGCAGTACTTATTTAGATAAATATTTATAAACTGCGCAAGAAGCACTAAATAGATATTTATAAACTGCACAAGAAGCACTATATATAAAATAAAATAGCATTCTTATATTTTGCATCAATAGTTATCAGGGAGAACTTGAAGACAAATAACCCAAACCCTAAACGTGTACTTTCTGACATCTCTTCTGAGAAACGGAAACTCCTCGCATGGAGTTCCGTTCTCAATCGCGGATTTGCATGCGAGCGATCAAAGTCAGAGAAGGTACACACACATACTAAAAAAAGCAGCCATTTACTAGAACTGTCGGAGAACCCGGCTTTACCCCCGCTTAACTGCTTTTATCAAATAGTGTTATTTTTGTTACATAAGTATAGAGAGAGAGAACTCACTGTCAACATATATACCAAATATCAATAAACCACTTTCTATGTAATACTGAATTAGGTATATTTCACATAGACAGATAGAAAAATTAAATACATGTAAGACATAAGTCTTTATCAATCTGTATACCAAATATGAAGATTCAAACTTGAAGGGATGCCGTGAAATTCGTTACAAAAAATTGCATTATTCAAAGTAAGGAGAGTAAGAAAAATGGGAAAAATATAGGGAAGAATAAGCAGGAGAAGGCTTGTTCTTTATCCCACAATACAACAATTATCATCAACCTGCAAACAAAATATTCCTACTCTAACTTGCAATGGTTTTTATAGAAATCTTTGACAAAAAGCTATAATTCGAAGTATGCAGAGAAAGAAAATTGGATAAATGCAGGGAAGAATATGCCCCCTAACGGCTGGTTTGCAATCCCACGATACAGTAAGTCGTTATCAATCTGTATACCAAATATGAATATTCTAATTTGAAGGGTTGCTGTTAACTCTTTTACGAAAAATTGCATTATTCAGTATAGAGAGAGAAAGAAAATTGGACAAATACAGGGAAAAATAAACCTGCTACAGCTAGTTTGCAATCCCACGATACAATAAGTCGTTAGCAATCTGTATACCAAATAAGAACATTCTACCTTGAGGGTTGCTGTGAAATCTGTTACGAAAATTGCATTATTCAATGTACAGAGAGAAAGAAAATCAGACAAATACAGAGAAGAATAAGCAGGAGATGGCTGGTTTGCTATCCCTCGATACAACACATCCTAATCAACCTGCATACCATATATGACTACTCTAGCTTGCACGGTTGCATAGAAATCTTTGACGAATAATTTCATTATTCAAAGTATGGAAAGAAAGAAAATTGGACAAATACAGGGAATAATAAGTAGAAGAAGGCTGGTTTGCAATCCCACGATACAACACATGGTCATCAACCTGCATACCAAATATAAATACTCTAGCTTATATGGTTGTGGAGAAATCTTTGACGAAAAAATCATGATTCAAAGTATGAAAATTAAGAAAATTGGACAAATAAAGAGAAGAATAAGCAGGAGAAGGCTGCTTTGCAATCCCACGATACAACACAGCGTCATCAACCTGTATGTTAAATACGACCATTCTAGCTTGTAAGGTTGTGGAGACAAGTCCAACTTATTCATTCATTTCGAAAATCCGATAAATCCGATAATTTTGGAAAGACAATCAAAATTGACTATTTGTACAGGTAATCGCAGGGATAACTTTACTTGACTCGATTTATTGCGCTGCGTACCAACGCAGTGCTATTTGTGATGAGTTTGGGAAGGCGTTGGGTGTAGATTTGTTTTATTGATTATTGCTATAAGCGACTTAAAAAGTGAACTTTCATGCATATTTTATCACTAAAATTTCGATTATGACATCAAATTATCTGAAACATAACATTAAAATATCTTTTTTCGATCTTCATTATTTTATTTTTTTCATATTTCGGGATAAAAACATGGAACTATTTTTCCGTCCTAAATGTCGAAAGGATTATCGGCTTTGATAAACGCATTGTATTGTTGCAAATAAGTCAGCTATACGACTTTTCTCATTGTTTGCACTGTAAGTGTTTAATCAAGTTAGCGTTTAGCATTCATGGTATTGGGTAAAATAATAATTGTTTAGCGAGTAAGAAACGTTTAATAGCATATACATATCGTCTTTAACTATAGTATCCTTTCGATTTTTCTAGGTAGTCTTCTTTTCATTTATGACCTACAAGACTTGAGGTCATCGACACGCGAAGAAGATCGCGCGATGGAACTCAGCTATTGCGTAACTGCCTTATTTTTAGAATCGGTTTATCCATATCATTACCGTTGATAGATCTGATATTAGGGCACGAACAGGAAACGTGCATTTCTTTTATATATCCATCCGTGGTTGATCTAGTCTCATTTTACGGAGTTAATCACCATTTTGGCACTTTAATAACTATTTTGTTGCTTTGTTTTAATTAATGATTATAATATTGATTTAAACATTTCTAAACAGCCACAGAGTTTGAATTCTGGAATGGAATGGAGTGGAAAAGATAAGATAATATACATTCCATTGACTACAAGCAACCAGCGGACACATTGAGTCGGAAAATATGTCTTATTTACGTTGATGCGACGTCATCGCGTCATTTCGACGTTATGTGCCTGCTTGGAATATGCTGGGAATATTTACTCCGTGAAACAGAAAGGCGCGCATCTCCTGTTAATATTACTACACGGGATAAATTATTTCAGCTGAATTGATCCTACCCCCACCCCCGGACCCCGGTCTTATTATCATGGTCAAGATTTTACGGCTCAATTTTAATTACATATTATTGTGAGTACGGGGTAGAAAACTGTAACCTCTGAACCCTGGTCTTGTATCATTCTGAATAGCACGTAATACTCATATGAGGGTGTATGCTGTATGAAGAGATAGATAAAATAGCAATGATTGACAGACTGAAACAGCTTTCATGGCCTAGGCTTTCGGACAGAACCATTAAGTGAAAGTCAAATGAAGGAATATAGCAATGACCTGGTTCAAAATCTTTTTTTTATCAAATGAAAATTAATGGGCGAAGAAATAGTGATTTCCTTGAAATCCCATAGAGGAAAGCTCGACCTTTTTTTTTCAAATCAAATAGGTGTCATGCAAGACTTGCCAAGCATGAGACTTGAGATTTCCTTGTCTCCATCTAAACCAAATCATAGATTCTGGGACACTTCTGTCCTAGTAATTGCAGTCATTATGGAACTTTAAGTCGGGGAAAATTTCATTTCGAATATGTACTCGAAACTTCAGGAATGCAAGGGGGTGGTCGGGTGGTGCGATGGTACTGCATGTAACTTCCAGTGCCGGGGCGCCCTGCTGATTTGGATAATAGTAGGGCAAGAGCTTACTGTGCTTGCAGTAGGTGCGGGGGGGGGGGGGGGGGGTTGTTTGGACATTTTTTCTTTCATCTATCATTTGTCTCTAATTTCTCCCTCTCTCTGGGAGAAGGCCCGATATAGACTGAAATACTGTCTCAAAGAGCCGTTAAACACAAAACAATCAATCAGTCAATCAGGAATGCAAAGCTTTTGAAAGTAAAACTGAGGTGAAATATTCGTTGTCTTATAATCAAAGAACCATTATCATGATTATAAGAAGCTAAATACATAACTTGGAAACAATTTCTACAACTCAGCCTTGCTAAAATTTTCTGGTTTACAGTACTTTCATAAGAGTTGTGTCACACATAAAGTGTGCTTACGGTGAATGGGTACTTTTTCAGGGGAAGCAACTCATGCCAATTTCATTTTTGCCTCCCTTCACAGTGGAGATCAACTGAAGAACTTGCCACTTGAGGAGCATTTTCTTTCCTTTAACAGTAGAGTCCCTTTTGGAAAGGCTACATTATCCAGGAAAACAAAACACAAATTGTTCCCATATGTAAAATGATGAAAAAACCCAACCCAAAACATAAAGGTATACACATGACCGAGATCAATATCTTTCAAAAACATACTAAGGTATTTTTACTATCATATAAAGTTTTGCATGGGCCTTTAAAGGCCCCATTGCTCTATCAGCATGAACTATTTTATCGTGAGGTATCGCTGCAAACTTCTCACAACAGTTTCGCCATTTGTTATTATCGTGATTGGCCGGCTTTGAAAAATCAAAACGTCCTTGAGTTTACCATAAAATAGATTTAAAGAAATAACTAGGTCATTTTAGTTGCCAACCAAAATGACCTACTTTCGATTTCACAAGCTTTATTTCACGATAAAAATACAACGTACAGGCGGTAAAAATATAAGGTACAGGCGTTTAACAGGTGATAAAAATACAATGTACAAAAAAATAGGCAAGGGTCCCATTGATTGTGCCGCTGTGGCATTACTGCATTGCTTAACGGGGAACCAGAGACGAAACCCGTATTTTCATGGAGTGACATCATTTTTTTTAAAATACCTTGTTCCGTCTTTTTTACCAGTTATATGCTACAAAAAAGCACACCAACCGACATATTTTCATCAATTCTGAAGGCTGTACAGGTTGCATAATGATTTGTATTTTGACGGTTTTTACCTTTGATAGGACTATGGAGACTTTAAAGTCTCCATAGTCCTATAAGTGGTAAAAACGTCTTAATTCAAATCATTGTAAAAAGCGGTTCAACATTCACTTTTGGTAATAATATTGAGTTGATGCGCTTATATTGAGTCATATAACTGGCAAAAAGGAGAGAAAACAAGTTTTTGAAAAATAACAAATCGCTCCACAAAATAGAATTTCCTGCTCTGGTTTCCCTTCTAGCAATGCTATACAAACAAAGGCGGGATAGTGATTGGGACTCCACTCCTGAGCGTTGTATTTTTACCATTTTATATAACTTAATGAAATCGAAATTAGGTCATTTTAGTTGGCAACTAAAATGACCCAAATCAGATTTTAAAATGATTTTATGCGAAACTCAAGGATGTTTTTTTTTGTTTAAAGCGGGCGAATCACGGTCATTTACAATGACGAAACTATAGTGAGAAGCTTGCAGCGATACCTCATGATAAAACTGTTTATGCTGAAAGAGCAACGGGGTCTTTCAACTAGGCAGTCTTCATCAGAAAATTCACACGTTATCATTCTATCAATCTTAATGCCCACTCACCAAAATAAATAAATAAATAAAAAAAAATAAAAGTTTTAGAGTCACAGAACAAACAAATAACGCAATGTTTTGCAAAAACGTCATTTGACTCACACACTAATTCCTACACACACTAATTCCTAACTTGACATTTTTTAAAATTATTTTGAGTACAATTTATTGGACAGCTTCAAGCTCAATCTTACAAAGAAAAAAAGGTTGCAAAATTCTGTTATACGTCACAACACTTTGAAATTCAATGTAAATGTCCTTTAACTTAAAAGTAAATGTAGGGTGCCTGTCTTAAACTCAGTGCTATTCACCCAAGCTTAAACAAGTTTTATTTTTCTCTATAAATAAAACTGGTAGAAATAGTTTAACTTAAATTTTTGAAACTGTGAACTTAACTGTGACCGTGCAGAACTTTTGTCCATATGTATATATGGCCTTATTTTATGCTGTGTTGTTCCAAATTACAATACTAATCACAATCCAGCGTTGTGTGTCATTTTTAATGATTTAAGAACAACTATTATCGCTACTTTAATTTATTGATACCTCGATACCGTATTGTAAACAAAGTTACTAAAATATGGCTAATCAAGTCTTAAATATTGTTTTCCGCAGCGCTTCCTCCTTTGCTCTATACTAGAGCAACTTTTTACTTGTTGGCCCACTGTGTGTGCAGCTAATCGATTTTACCTATGGTTTATCACCTTTCCGATAGCGGATTAAAGGCCAATATTACTAGCTTGACTAATTAACACATACGAAATCATTTCTTCTGATACTTGAATCTCGGTGCTTTGAGAAAACATCGACCAGCGTATATGAAATAAGATTAGCGTAATAAAAACTTTCTTGTATTCTTATGAGGTCTGATTTATGCTTTTGTTGTAGAAGTGAACAAGACTAACGGGTATAATTAAAAATTATAATATCCATGTATACGCTGATCATGTTGTTCATAATGCACTTTTCCATCTTTCTTTTAATCCAAAAACATCTGGCACCCTATAAAAGTAACATCTGAAAACAGTGCAGACCTTGATCAAAAGCTGCAGAATGCGGCGTCTCATCGAGTCCGTCACTGTTTGCAGTCACTACAGGAAATTCTCATAAACAGAAACAGGCCACTATGCAGTTATGGGTTCGAGTCAAGAACAACAACAACAAAATAATAATAATAATAATTAATTTTCATTTATTTATTTTTTCATATAAAAATCTCTTCCGCATGACAAAGAAATATCTATTTATCGTACCACAAACACCTCTTATATTTTGGCGGAATCACATCAGCAATTAGCGTAGACTCCGATTAGACTGTTTCTGAAAATCAGCTTGATCTGAGTCTGCACATTTGCCCTTCGGCCAATTCCTCTATAATGCGTGATAAATTCAACTGCTCCAAACTTTTAAGATAATTACACTGTACCAGTTACTCAAACTAATCTCTTATTGTTTATGCGAACAGTGATGGTTCGGATCAGACTGTGTATTTTGCTACGCCTATTTGGTTCTTTGCTGATAAGTCTGATCAGTTTGCGCATCAACATAGGCTTATGATCACTGGTCTTGGTGAATGATATTCTTTGGAATTTTGGAATAATTCCGATTCCGATAGTTATGTATTTACCCAATAAGACATTGCGACCGCGCAAACTAATCAACATCTCTGGTCTTATCAGTTTGTGCAGGCTTATCAGAATAGCTTATAAACTGTTGATTTACAACTTGAGCAGATGCGAAAATTGATCAGAAATAGCTGATGTGCAGGCTGATTATTTTTTTTCCTTTTCAAACATAGCATAGTCAAATAAAAAAAAAAACATTATTATTTAGAAGAAGGATAAATAAAATACAATAACAGTTTTGTTATCAAGCAACGATATTTGCGTTTCCTTAAGATGTTAAGATGTTAAGACTGTCATAATCTGTTGATAACGAATGGTTAATGTCACGCCGCGCGGCGTTCATGTTTATTACATTTGGATATATCAAATAGCGGTAATAAAATCCGAGATTAACTAGACCAAGCTGGCATAAATAATAAGGGTATTGCGCTAACAGTTAAAGATAGACTGATAGAAAAATTAAGATTAAATATTTAATTTGCAGATTATTTGTTTGTTGATTATGATCAGAATATTTCTCAAAACTTTTAACGCGTGTACCCAAATCAGCTTGTGCATGTGCTCAAACTATTTAAGGCCGGCAATCTGTTCTCAGTTTGCGCGGATAAATACAAAGACTGCGCACACTGATCGGTCTCTAATCTGTAAACAAACCTACATTATCTTCATAAAATAGTAAGGTGTTCTGAAACAGTTTGAGAGGAGAAGCAGACTGGTCAGAATGTTTGCAGTTACAACACATCGTTTCTCACCAGACTAGTCTTGGTCTGCGCTGTTGGCACACAAATGCATTTTACGGTTATGATATGAAGATAGACAAAGCTTATTCGCGCAAACTGATCATAACCGTTAGTAGGTGACACAGTGGCCTATATATCGATCGTATTTATAGGTCACTGGGTGACACAATAGTTTTATAATAAATAATATTGCAATTTATGCAATCTCTGATAAGTGCCTATTCTATTCGCGCAAACTGATCATAGTCATCATTAGACGACCCTTTAAGTTTTCAAAGGAACTGAATTGAAGTACTCCTTATTTACAATAATCAAATTGTACTATCTTCAAGACGTGTAATAACAGGCATCGACATACTCTCGCTGAATATTTTGCCGTCAGAACACAATATTTTTTAAGAGTTTTCAGTTTGCGATGCTGGCTCAAAAGGAAATGTTTTGTAGATATATTGTGAAGACACGGAACCGGCTGCGCAGCTAGTAATTTGTGTTGTAAAAACAAAGTTATGACAATAAAATTAGCAGACTATTGAGTATAAAAAGAGTTTGTTACGTCAATTAGATTTTATTGAATAATGACGCGCTTCTCTCTTTTATTTCTTTCAATTCGGCGCCTTTTTGGCAAAGAGAATAATTTAGACGCCACTTCTTATTTCAATCATCAGGAGACAAACTGTGAACAACTAAAACTACTATCTATTCCAGGGAATAGCAATTAATTAAAAAATACGAACAAAAAATGTGTGTCTTAGATTAGCCTGCACATTTCTGAATCAGTATCATTTATTTATTCATTTTTATGCATTTAAGCCGCTATTTAGCTGCTTTATGTGAAATATTGTTAGATATTTCGCCAGAATTTATAAAACCTGACGAGTATATTTTGATAAAAAGTATAAATAATACAAACAGGACATAAATGACACATTTAGAAAATACATTGACAGCAATCATAGAAATATAATCACATATTCAAGTGCAAATAAAGAACAATTTTCTTCAAATCTTTTTTTTTTTCAGAGAAAGCAAACGGAAAGTGAATGTATTACTTTCACAAGGAAGAAAATGTACTCATTTGTTTTTTTTTTCGCAAATTGATTAAATGATGTCTTTCTGCATATTTCATTAGGAAATTTAATATTGGTAGTGTGTTTGTGTGTGTGTGTGTGTGTTTGACACAGTGAAAGAATCGGTACACAGCAGTTAATTCGCAGTCTGGTCAGGGATCCAGAGCCTCACTTGCTGATTAGCCATCATGATAATAAATAAATTATCAAAATATTATTTTCAGTATTCATACGTCGATATAGCAATGTTGCAAATCAGTTATGAAGCTCTGATAAAAATGTGTGCATTAAAGCTAAAATAGCCAGGGGGAATTTGGACAGGTATAGCTTCACGCTTTGTCTAGGATTTCTAAAAATAGATTCGGGTGCATTTGTGACAATTTCAAACAATGAAGTTTGTAAATACCCTTAAAATCCCCCAATTAATTTTCATTTTTTTCCTAATAAAAATTATAACATTAGAAAGAAAATTTATTGCAGATATGGAATCCGTATGCATATTTTATGCAACTTTATATTTGAAAATGATATTGGAAATAAAAGAAGGATACCCACTGCATTTTCAGTGCTGTTTACTATATAAGTATTGCATTTAGAGGGTCACATTTTCAACCTAAAAATCCCTCAATTTAACATTAACGTAAAATTATGAATAAATATGTTAAGGATAGCACTTAAATTGAATATTATGAATCTGTATGCATATAAATTCAGTATTAATTAATATTTGTACAATTTTCTGTGAACCATTGGTTTCCTATTCAATCAAATGCATTTCTCGCCACAGATAATATCGATTAGTGTCAACTCGTATGATCAGATAAGTTAGGCTTGAATCTTTGTCGAAAAAAATTATTAAAAGGGGACGGAAGGACGGACGGACCGAAGGATGGACAGACAGATGTAAACCAGTATACACCCTATATACACACTTTTTCAAAGCGGGGGCATAAATATTATGAAGTTCTTCATATATTATTTTTTTGCCCCGAAACCCAGAGACTGTAATTTTGGGCATTCATTCAAAGATTTCAACTCGTGTATAATGCGGCCAAGTAAAAGTAGCCCCTGTCGTGTGTACAAGGGGTAGGAATGGTAAGTAGTAGGCCACGGACGGACAGTACCCACAAACATCCTATTAGTAGTTATATATTATAGGATGAAATCCGGTTCTTCGCTTTGCATCATTCCAAACAGCAGCATATTGTGAAAAGGAACTGCTCTATCGCGAATTAACATTGATATTTAATCACAATGGTTAGTGTTGATTCTACGCTCTGTGTGCCCGGCGGGAATGAACAGCTGACATACAGAGACAGAGTTCGTTTCCAAGGGACAAAGCAAAGTTCCGGGTTTCACCATAAATTTTATGGCTATATATCTTCTTCAAAGCAGTCTGATTAGAATTGACAGTGTTAGCTGACCTAGTGTCTGTGAAATTCATGTTTACATGTATTTATGTTATTGGCAAAATCTCATCTCTTTTTTTTTGTTAGCTGTGTCTAAAAATAAACTATATCTACTGTCACATCTAAAAATAGAAATACGATCTGACCCTCGTTGAACAAGGATACTCTGGTTCCAGGCTACATAAAAGCAACAAAAAGCTGGGAAAAAGACATGGTCCAAACCCACCATATTGCACAACGACAAGTTGAGCTCCACAAGAATAATCAAAGACGATTATAACTGTACACAGAGGTAAGATATATTATACTTTCAAGAGTAATAAATTTTGGAAAGTTTCAAAATAGTTAATTGTAACATTACTGTCAAAACAGCTAACTGTAGAGCGGAGGACTGGTTGGTTTAACATTATCCTGGTGGCACATGATGCAAATTACATCGTTGTAACGTCGATGCGACGTAATAAGGTCAAAGGGCGTCGAACTGATATACATGTGACGAAGTCTGCAGGATGTCATTTGACGTCATATGCCCGCTCGGATTACAACACTGATGCAAATATATTGTGCTTCAATGTTCTGAATTTCTCTTCAAATAAGATAGCAAGCGATCAGGTCCTTTTTTATGCCCCCGCCACGAAGTGGGGAGGGGCATATAGTTTTGCCCTTGTCCGTCCGTGCATACGTACGTACGTCACACTTTGTAGTATTGTTCTTGTCTCCGCAACTCCTACAGTATTCGAAGCAGGGAGTTGAAACTTGCAACACAGTTCAGACATGCATTGAACATGTGCATAAAGGAAACAGAACTTTGATTCAGGTTTTTATTGCAGAATTATGTCCCCTTGAATAATATACATATTATGACCATATTTCACATTTGAGTACTGTTCTTGTCTACGCAACTCCTCCTACAGTATTTGATATAGGGAGTTGAAACTTGCAACACAGTTCAGACATGCATTGAACATGTGCATAAAGGAAACAGAACTTTGATTAATGTCTTGATTGCAGAATTGTGTCCCCTTGAATAATATACATATTATAATCATATTTCATATTTTAGTACTGTTCTTGTCTCCGCAACTCCTCCTACAGTATTTAATGTAGGGAGTTGAAACTTGCAACGCAGTTCAGACATGCATTGAACATGTGCATAAAGGAAACAGAACTTTGATCCAGGTCATTATGGCAGAATACATCCCCTTGAATGACATGCATATTTTGACCATATTTCACAATTTGTAGTACTGTTCTTGTCTCTGCAACTCCTCCAATAGTATTTGATGTAGGGATTTGAAACTTGCAACACAGTTCAGACATGCATTGAACATGTGCATAAAGGAAACAGAACTTTCAGTTAGGTCTTCATTGCAGAATTATGTCCCCTTGAATTACATACATATTTTGACCATATTTCCATAGCTTAAATCCAATCTCACCTTTTATCGTAGCTCTAGCGGCCTCATTTATTAACCGATTTTGGTATTACATCACAGTTTTATTGGGGATGACAGTACCTCGAATAAATTTGCGTTTCAGTTTGGTAAGATGAAGGTCAAGGTCACAGTTGCTATTTTCAGAAAAACTAGAGCATTGCTCCAGCGATTTCATTTATAGATCGATTTTGATGTAACTTCACATAAATGTTAAGTATAACAATATCTTGAATAAATTGCCGCTTCAGCACCCCAGGGCCAAGGTCAAGGTCACAGTTGCTATTTTTAAGAAAACCTCAGTCATCCCTCTAGCACCTTTATTTATTGACAGGTTTTGATGTAACTTCACACAAATATGTTTTAACACATAACTCATCTAGTGAGGCATTAGGCGGGGGCATTCATCACCTTTAGTGATTGTCTAGTTTACCTCAAATACTTCTTATCAAACTACTGTTGATAATTGTGCAAGCAATTATAGTACCGGGTTTCACCCTATATATCGATTAGACAACTCCTTGAAATAGTCTGATCAGAATTGATACTGTAAATTCTGATACATGTTTTTATTATTGTTATTTTATTTTATTTTTTAGTCGACGCATATGGGCGTAAATAATGTAGTCATTGAGTCAGAAACGACAGAACAGCCAGTATATAGTGGCCCACAATGCAGCTACAATCTAAGTAGTTTGGATTACCTCCCCTCACACGCCAGCGTGCTCATATTGCAGTGCACAACTAACAGTACTTTCAAAACAGCTAACTTAAGAGTTTTTAGTAAGGCGGAAGATTGTTTGGTTAACATTGAGCAAAACTTACCCCAGTCGAAACATGATGTCAAATGATATAATATGTTCGTCGATGCGACGTCATGAGGTCAAAGGGCGTTGTACTATTGTCAGTGTGATGAAATCGGATAAATTTCGTTTTACTGACAACTTGATTGCTGACTTATATAATTCTAAACGTAATTGTCAAGCAAATTCAGTAAAAGAGCCATTTTTAGTGTCCGAAATTTGGCGGTCCCGATGTCCTTTTCGGTACCTGAAATCTCTTTTCTGTGACCAGAGGTTGAGTCCTTTTCGGTGCTGCACTTCTTATTTTATTGATAATTAGACACATCTATGGCAGAGAGTAGGAAATGAGTATTGCCAAATAAGTTCCTTAGTTGTTTAAGTTGACAGTGTTAAAATGTAAAATAATATATTCTACCCTTTTGGCACATTTGACTGTTTATCCGACTTTCACTAGCATGTTGAATTGCTATATTTTTGTTAAATACGATGCAAAAATATTATCCAAACGCTGATTTATATCATGATATTAAAAGTTCTTAAATATACGTTTTATAGCATGAAATTGCAAATCAAAGTCCCTTTCAGTGCCACTGTGGAGTTAGTCCGTGCGACCATGCTGCCGAAAAACGCCAAGACTCTAACAACAACAACAACAACAACAACCCTTTCAGTGCCCAAAATTTCTATTCGGTCCTTTTTCGGTGGCGTAACTCCTTTTCTGTCTTTAGTAGGAACGTACACTCTTTCACAGCCTTACAATATTAAATTTTCTGCCTAACAGATATAGCAGTGGAACAGTGTAGTAGGACCGTTGCACTTCAATATTCTTAATTCCTCCTCAAATAAGTTTGCAAACATTTGATGGCGACAGAACACGTCCATTGTGCCCGCTCGGACTACAAGACTCTGATGCAAATATAATTATTGTTCTAAATTGTGCTTCATTATTCTGAATTCTTCTTTAAATAAGTTTGCAAACATTTGATGGCGATAGATCTGGTCCAATTTTTACTCAAATACTTCTTAATAAGCTAAGCTGCTGTTGATAATGATGCAAAGCAAAGTACCGGATATCACTCTGAATAATCTGTTAGACGCTTTCTTGAAACAGTCGGATACATAGCTGACAAGCTGACCTACTGCTTGTAAATTCATAGTGTTTTTTGTTATTTTCTTTTTTTCTTTCTTTGTCTACGACGATGGGCGTAGACAGTTTAGTCATTGACCCAGTCACGAAAGTACAGCCAGTAGTTATCCACAATGCAGCTTAACCTTTATGCTACAAGCTGCATATCGTGAATATCGTGAGCGCTATTCGTATACATGTTGGGGCTTGCAAGTGAAATACCCCAGAACTGCATGTGAATCACAAGGTAGCACAATATACCGCAAGGTATAGGTGAATGAATACCTTGTCTTTTCAACAGTATTTCAACCATGGAAGGCTGACAATGAAGGCGAAGTAGTATAAAACCCAACATCCTCATCTACACCCGTGATTGAAATTCACCACTTGAGATTTTCGTGTCACCTTTTGAAATACAAACAAAACATTTAGTCTAGATATTTGTGGTTGTAATATTGCGTTTTTGTTAAGCATCAACTATAAATGTTTGTTAAGTGTAGGTCAAGCTCTCTGAGAAAACTAAATTGTGATCCGCTAATATTAGAAGCTTAATCTCTGTTCATTCAACTCACACGCAAAGGCTGTTACGATGGCTTGGTAATAGTATTAGCCACAGTTTGCCTTGTCTGAAAATAAGCTGCATTTACTGTAACGTCTGTATTAATAGTAATATGATTTGACCTTCGCTGAACAACGATACTCTGGTTCCAGGCTACGTAGACGCATCGAAAAGCTGGAAATAACCTCCACTTTGCCCAACGACAATGTGGGGTTCTCGGCAGAACAGATTCAGAAAAATAAAAAATTTAAATACTTCGTAGAAACAGACAATTATATTGTAGGGACAGAATTGTCATTATAAGTGCAGGAACCTTTAACCTTTAAATTACATTTGAAAGAGTTAATACTTCTTTCAAAACTGTAACTGTCGAGATTCGTGGTTGAGGCGGAAGTTCTCGGTTGGTTAATAACTTAAAGCTATTCATAGTTCCATGAGGTCCTTTAAGCTCCGCGTACCCCCATTTTTCATAAGAAAATTATTATTTTCACACCAATTTTTGTCAAATTTAGTATATATTTTTTTAGATAACCTATTAAATTTATTCTGCAAATTTCAGAAAGATATCTTTTGTAGTTAATGAAATATTTAGATAAGAATTGTCTATATATTTTAATCATTTTCAGTGTGTGTGTGTGTGGGACTAGTCCCCTAAGCGGCTAAAATCTCAGCATGCCCAGTCCATGGCACTTCTGATTGGCCGGTGAATGGTTAATTAGGTGCTAATTAGCTTTGAGTGGCATCTCGGAACTATGAAATTACAACACTCTGGTGCAGACACAAATAATATTCTTAAATGGGCTTAAATATTCTTGAATACTCTTCAAATATGTTTGCAACCATTTGATGACCATAGAGCAGGCAAAGTTTCCCCAAAATACTTCTTGACAAGTTGTTGAAAACAAAGCAATTTACGGCTTGCATCTCATACTCCAATATTATATTCTGAATAGAATATGTATTCAAGGCAACTGCATGGTGGTATTAATAACAGTCGTTTTGTAGTAAAAGTTATTTTTGTTTCTAATGTTGACACATACATTTTGTAATGCCAGCTATAACAACATTATTAGTATTCCCGCCTCTTTGATGAATTATGATGAACTCACTAAGTGTGATGCTAATTATTTGAAACTGTTTAACATTTGAAAGTGCATTTTGAGTTATACTGTATTCAACATTTCATTTGAACAACAATAGACATAGACAATTTAATCCAAGAATCAATGTTCATAGTGTACCTTCTATCTTAGATCAGAAAATTTTCTTCACAAACACGTAGAAGTCTGATAGTGTAATTTAACTTGTAAACATAGAGCCGACAGTCAATTAATTAATATATAAAAGACACTGAAAAAAAGATTACTACTCAGACACAGTATCCAAATCATACCGTTAAGTCCCGAACTGAAAAACTAAAAAAAGATAAATTAGATAAATAAATTAAAGATGAAAAATGTAAGTGCTCACGAAACGTTGAAGTTTAGTCCTTTTTTATGCTCCCCGAATGGTGAGCATATAGTTGCCGCTTTGTCCGAAGGGTGAGCATATAGTTGCCGCTTTGTCCGTACGTCTGTCAGTCTGTCCGTCATTCCGTCCATCCGTCCGTCCGTCCGTCACACTTTTGTCTGGAGCATATCTCTGAAAGTATAAGGGGGAACTAAATGAAACTTCACACATTGATAGAGGACAACGAGGGGAAGTGCAGTGCACAAGAACCATAACCCTGTCACAAGTATTTACAAAGTTAGCTCCCTTTCCAGTTTTTTTGCATATTTTGTTTTTCCGGAGCATATCTCTGAAAGTATAAAGGACAAACTAACTGAAACTTCATACATTGATAGAGGACAACGAGGGGAAGTTCAGTGCACAAAAACCGTATTTACGAAGTTAGCTGCCTTTCCAGTTTTTTTTTTTTTTTTTTTAATATTTTGCTTGTCCGGAGCATATCTCTGAAAGTATAAGGGGGAATTAAATGAAACTTCACACATGGATAGAGGACAATGAGAGAAAGTGCAGTGCACCATAACCATGTCACACGTATATACGAAGTTAGCTCCTTTTCCAGATTTCTTCAATATTTTGCTTGTCCAGAGCATATCTCTGAAACTATAAAAGGGAAGTAAATGAAACTTCACACATTGATAGAGGACAATGAGAGGAAGTGCAGTGCAAAAGAACCATAACCATATCACAAGTATATACGAAGTTAGCTCCCTATCCAGTTTTTTTTATCAATATTAAGATTGTCTGATGTATATCTCCAAAAGTATTAAAGGGAACTTAATGAAACGCCATACATTGAAAGAGGGCAATAAGAGAAAATGCAGAGCACAAGAACCATAACTCTGTCTTAAGTATTTACAAAGTTAGCTCCCGTCCTTTTTTTCAGTATTTTGCATGTCCAGAGCATATCTCTGAAGGTATAAAAGGGAACTTAATGACACTTCACACACTGATAGAAGGCAATGAGTGAAAGTTCAGAACACAAGAACCATAATCCTAAGTAATTACAGAGTTAGCTCCCTTCTTAAGGTTTGTTATATTTTGCTTGTATGGAGCATATCTTAGGAAGTATTGAAGGAAACTAAATGAAACTTCACACAATGATAGAGGGTAATGGAAGGAAGTGCAGAGCTTAAGAACTAAAACCCTACCTTTAATAATTACAGATTTAGCTCCCTTCCTAATTTTTTTCAGTTATTTACCTTGTCCGGAGTATATCTCTGTACATATTTAAGAGAACATGAAGCTTCATATATTGATTATAGAGGGTAATGACAAGTGCAGAGCAGAAGAACTATATCTGTTCCCCAAATTATTTTGGAAGTTACGTCCCTTCTTATTTTTTCTCAATTGTGTGCTTGTCCAGAGCATTGCTGTAAAAGTATTGAAGAAAATTAATTTTTTCCATTTCAAATTGCATTTAACTTACACTAAAAATTACTCCTTCACCAGGATACCCGTTCTCCTATTCCAAGCCTTCGGGAGCATCCATCGGTTCCACCTATTTTCTTGTTCATGCCATTTATTGAAGACTTTTAAAGATGTTGGTATGTTAGGAGTGTGAATTATTAATTCAGATACTTAGACGCGACATAAAATTGCAGTTTGATGAGCTCGGCTGCAGGATTTGTGAAGCTGAACGCTTTATTAGCCGAAACAACGTAGTCTGGCCCATTTTCCCTCTTCTGAAATTATTCTCTGCTCTTGAAGTTCCTATTTAAGATTTGAATTTTACCGCCCTGCAGCTGGTGTTATGCCGTGTGGCGGCCGTAAAACGTCTCCCCGTACATCATCCATAGTGCAGATTATATTTTATTGTCATCCTTTGAGATCAGGGGAGATATTCTGAGAAATCTAAAATTTGAGATTGATTCAGACGCTTCATCTAGATCATCGTCTTTTACATTATTTGGATCCTTTTTGATACTAATCAGTCTTTGAAGCAACTGTCCATTTAAATTAAGCAATTACAGTGTGATTTTCTATGGTTTCGTCACCAGATAATGTCAGGGTCACTGACGAGGCTTTATTAGCCGAAACTACGTAGTCTGGCCCATGTCCCCTCTTCTGAATGTATTCTCTGCTCTTGAAGGAACTATTTAAGATTTGAATTAAGCCGATAATATTTACACTTGCCACTGACTTCCCATAGGTGAACCCTTTAGACCAACTGGCTTCATACACCGATGAAGGACAGTTGATCATGCGACGTTGTCGTCAAGCGATGTCTTATGTAAACAAACGCCTTGATTGGTTCTTATATAACGTTCGATTGATGCCACGTCAGGGCGACGGCTGTTTAAGTTTTGGCCGAACACGTCGTTACTAACTTTTCTTCGACCCATATTTTGCCTATTCTACACCATATTACCACGAAAACGGCACAGAAAGGTTCACAAATAAGGTGTAAATATAAGAATAAAAATTTGATTTTTCAGCGTTCTTCGTGTCAAGAAGCCAGTGGTCGTCACTAAAATTCTACAAGAAGCCCTTCGCGTTTCATGAAATTTCAGCTCCGCCCACTGGCTTCATCATACGATGAACGCTGAAAAATCAAAGTTTAATAAAACAAAAAAATGCGCGCGATCAGTTTTGCAGATTCAATACTGTTCATGAACAGACTGCATCAAAATGAGAAGTCTATTTTCTATTCTTTTTATATTTTTCTTTGCTCCCAAAGATCCTGGCTATACAAATTTGATTTATTTCTTTTGCAGAGACAATAACGACTGAAGAATGAAGCTAGAAAAAAGATTCAGGAAATTGGTGACGGGAATGTTTATTCCTGACTACAATTATTCACTACAGGAGTTTACCTTTCAAACAGTTTTTCGTAAATCCTCCATAGACTACTGTTGCTGTCCATGTAGTTATGAACACGAATTTCTTGACTACATAACAGAAAATGGGGAAATTGATGAAGAAATGTATAACAGAGTTCTGGATAATCTACTCAAAGGAAAATGCCCTCATGTTGATAAAGTGCCTGCCGATTGTGTCACGGAGACAGGTATTAATGCCATTCATATTGCGGCTGCTGTCGGGCCATTGAGAGCCGTGAAGAACTATAGGCACAATTATTTCTATAAGAGAGGGAAAGTTTTTGACTTGGACCCTAATCAGATAGCAATACTGAAAAATAAAGAAAATTATGTCGATTTATTTGAAAAGGCCCAGGTTATAGGATGTCGAATATGCAATTCAAAGTCGCCTTCGAAAAAATATCTGTTATATGGAACAAGAACGGAAGAAGGCGTACAAAAAATACATTTAAATTATGTGTCCATGATAGAGTTTTGTGCCAGAAGGAATAACTGTTCCATGTTAACAGATCTGTTGAAGGCTTATACATTACACAGTCCGTTAGATGTAGCAAGAGTTCTTGAGGTAACATTTCAACACAAACAGACGAATATACAAAGAGCATTGTTAAAATATCTAGAGAAAGGAAACCAGCATATTTTGGAATTATGTGCTAGGTCTGCACTCGTGTACGACCAGCCATCTGTATTGGCTCAGCTACTCAAGCGTATAAAACCAAAACGACAACAGGATGAACAAGACAAAATAGCTATGTTTTCTATGTTTTCTGAAATCTGCTCATTATTAAACAGACAAAAGTGTCAGGAATATTTAGGTCTGTTCCAGCTTTCGTCTGTAGAGCACCGTGACTCGACCGATGGCGATTTTGTGTCATGGCTAAAAGTGTTAGTAAAACTAATAGATGATTATCCTGACAAAGTTAGAGATGATAAACATACGCTTGAAAACGTGCTACATCGAGAAAACATAGATGGCTCCCCTGAATATCACCAATTATCACTTATCAATGTTTTTCTAAAGGTTTATGAGAAGTACCGCTCCCGATACACAGATCGAGACGTCAAATATAAGGACAAACTAGATCACATGTTGGAACTTGGTGCAGATATTGACTGCCTGGAAAGCGGCACAACTCCATTAATGCACGTCCTAGATAACAGAGGTTTTTTTGATTATGTTCCTCGGATTAGGGAATTATTGGAATGGTTGATCTACGAAAACTCCAGCATTGATCTTAACCCGGCGGTTGTTAGTTCCGGATTCAAACGCGATGCAGATATGCGTGTCAGAAGCGGAAGAAGATGTTATCGGTTTCCAGGCACTTACAAAATGGATTCCAAAACGCATGCGCTATTTGGACATGAAGACGCAGCTACCTATCCACTAAATTTTATGGGACCTTTATTGATCGAGTGCGGTTATCCTGTATCGAAAGATGAGCTAGAAGCAGTGCTAGATATACCCTCTCTGCATCCAACCGAGCGAGAATATATTCAGTCGACGTTAAACATTCCCAGACCACTGCAACTTCTGTGTCGTGACAGAATACGAAAACATTTCAAAGGAAGGGAAGTTCATACATTTGTTCGCAATTCCAGTGTCCCGTGGTTTATTGGTGACTTTATTTTGCTGAAACCGATTTTAAGGAACATAAGCTTGCCAGAACAGGAAACAGATGTGATGTAACTATCTACGCTATGGTCAGTCAAATTCCAAATACTGTGTCGACTTGAGTGCTTGAGTGTGCCAGTCGCGTTGCATCGACGTGAATACGACGACAGTATACCTACGACATTAATACAGTTAAACGTGCAGCTTTATGTGCCGCGACGTTGAAACCATATCGTTCACCCGTTATTGACTGTTGGAATCACGTGATCGTGACTTACATTGTCAGTGTCATGAAAAGTGTAAGTCACAATCAAGTAATGCACATCGTGGATAATATACGTTACGATCACGTAATTCACATCGAGAACAATATAACTCACGATCACTTGATTCACAACGTAGACAGTATCAGGATCACGTCGTATCAACGGTCGATAACAAATTTGAATTGAAAATCTCAAAGAAAATCAGTTGTATCCCAGGTCATACGCGAGTGATTTTAACCTGTTAATTGCTGGGTGATCCCAGAGTTTAGCAGATTCACATCCAATATAAGCATGATAAGGATGTCAGATTTGTCCCTGTTTTTGGATATAGATTTGTCTATTTCACACGGATTTGTTTGATCCAAAATTTATGATAAATGTGATGACTTGATGTTGATTTTGAAATGGTAACTTTTCAACCCTTATTTTAATCCAATTATTTGACTGCATTTATATACAGTTAACAAACATTAGAACAGAAAACTTAAATGCTTTATTTAATTCAAAATAAAAGACTTTAAAAAAAAAATTGTACACAGAAATACGGATTTAAAAACTACTGAGTTTACACTGTGACAGCTTAGCTGAGCTGATCTAGCTGAGCTGATCCAGGGATACAGTTCTATTCTATTCTATCCAATAACGGGGGCACCACAGATGACTTCAAAACAATCCCTTTCCACCTTGTCCTTTTTTCAGCTGCCCTAGTTGAGCTGGCAAAGTCCATCCCTGTCTACTCTTTAAATTAATATTGTCCAGGTTGGGGACAAGCTTCAATTGATCTACAGTAGATCAGATGTTCTCGACTTCTGTGATGAGAGGAGAAATAAGAAGAGGTATGAAGCAGGAGGAGCAGAAGAATACAGGGAAGCAAACAAGAGGATT
This sequence comes from Ctena decussata, assembly GCA_963989385.1. Classification (NCBI taxonomy): domain Eukaryota; kingdom Metazoa; phylum Mollusca; class Bivalvia; order Lucinida; family Lucinidae; genus Ctena; species Ctena decussata. Next base: position 92,791,213 of record OZ022501.1, read on the forward strand.
CAGAAGGCAGTGAAGAAAGCGAAGGAGGACTGGATAGCTAGTCAGTGCGAGGAGATCGAAACTTGCCTGAACAAAAACAACAGCAAGAAAGCATACCAACTAGTGAAGGATCTAACTTCAGAGAAACAGGGTAGATCCACAACTATCCAGGACAAGTCTGGGAAATGCCTTACAGAAGAACAAGAGATTCTCAGCAGATGGACAGAATATTGCTCAGAATTATACAGCCATGAGACTGATGGTGACAATACGGTTCTGGACTGCAGTCAGCCCCCAGAAGAAGATCAACAACCGATCCTTCGTGAGGAAGTTGAGATTGCAGTAGCAGCACTGAAGAAGGGAAAATCTGCCGGAGTTGATAATATACCAGCAGAACTTGTTCAAGCTGGAGGGGAGACCATGATTGATGTTTTAACAGATATCTGTAACAGGATCTGGAGAACAGGAGAATGGCCTACCCCATGGACTCAGTCGCTGATTATTACTCTCCCTAAAAAGGGCAACCTACAGCTCTGCCAGAACTACAGAACCATCAGCCTCATCAGTCATTCAAGCAAAGTCATGCTGAAAGTTATCTTGAACAGGCTTAAGCCACAAGCCGAAGAGATAATCCCTGAGGAACAGGCTGGGTTCCGAGCAGGAAGGAGCACCACAGAACAGATCTTCAACCTTAGAATCCTGTGTGAAAAGTATCTCCAACATCAGCAGAATCTGTACCATGTCTTCATTGATTTCAAAAAAGCCTTTGACAGGGTATGGCATGCAGCCTTATGGGCCACCATGAGGAAGTACAATATCAATACAAACCTAGTTCGCACCATTGAGCAGCTATACGACAAGGCTACAAGTGCGGTCCTGATAAATGGCGGCACAGGAGAATGATTCAGAACAACAGTTGGAGTAAGACAATGATGTCTTCTGTCACCCACCCTTTTCAACATTTTTCTCGAACAGATCATGTCTGATGCTCTGGAAGAACATGACGGAAAGGTGAGCATAGGCGGCAGAAATATTACCAACCTGCGGTTTGCCGATGACATAGACGGTCTTGCTGAGGAAGAGCAGGAACTAGAAGCTCTAGTTGAAAGTCTTGACCAGACCTGCACAAGGTATAAGATGGAGATCAGTGCTGAGAAGACCAAACTGATGACAAACAGCGCAGATGGCATCCAGAGGGAGATCAAGGTAAAGGGGCAGAAGCTGGGTACTGTAAGCAGCTTCAAAGACCTTGGAGCAGTTGTCTCAGATGATGGCTCAAAACAGGAGGTTCTCTCAAGGATAGCACAAGCCACTTCAGCTCTTGCCAAGCTGAAACCAATTTGGAGAGATAACAACGTATATCTTGGATCAAAGGTGACACTTATGCGCTCCCTTGTCCTTTCCATATTTCTGTATGCCTGTGAATCATGGACCTTGACAGCAGAGTTAGAGAAAAGAACGCAGGCCTTTGAGATGAGATGCTACCGAAGGTTACTGAACATTTTTGTACAAGGACCATATGGCGAATGAGGAGGTTCACAGGAAGATCCAAGCAGCCATTGGAGAATATGATGAACTCCAGACGCTGGTCAAGAAACAGAAACTAAGGTGGTTTGGCCACGTCTCAAGGTCTTCTGGTTTAGCAAAGACAATTCTTCAGGGCACAGTGAAAGCAAAAAGGAGAAAAGGTAGACAGAAGAAGAGGTGGGAAGACAATATCAAGGAGTGGACTGGAATGGATTTTGCCAGCTCAACTAGGGCAGCTGAAGACAGGACAAGGTGGAAAGGGATTGTTTTGAAGTCAGCTGAGGTGCCCCAACGACCTAGTAAGGTTATGGGATAGAATAGAATAGAATAGAGATCAATTGGTCTTTTTCAGATCAACTGATCTACCAAAATGCACTGAAATATGTATTTTGAGCTCTGTGTATGCCCATCATTGAAAACTGCAAAATTCTTTTATGACTGACTTGTTACTTTAGATGATAGAAATCTATAAGTGTGATCAGGTAAAATTTTCGTCAGGGAATTTTTTTAAGAAAAGCATTTTTTGATTGATACACCTGCTAATTTTCAAAATTACTTGATTTTTCTGATAAGTGATTTGTCATGCTAGTTTATTTTAAAGATTTATTGATGGAATTTGGCACTTTATACCCTTTTGAGTGGTTTATCGCAGATTTTTCTACTACATTTGATGATTGGAAATTTTCAAATTGTCTAGCTTTAATGTGTCTTTTGGCCCTTTGATGAATAAAATACTCGTCAGCATTTATAGCCGGTACCGTACCGCCCACGATTCTAAACATGTAAACCAGTCGGTCGATTACTCGGCGCTGTTGCAGTGTTGGCAGATTTAGACGTTTTGGACTATGATCATTTCAGCAAAGGGTTGCTGGCAGTGTCAGCTACACTTATGCATCTTTTTGTTTTCCATAAAGGTATTAGATCTACTTATGAAAATAACTGCTATAAGATATAAGCATAAATTCTTCTGAACTGATTTCATGTTAATGTTATATGAAATGGTGATTTTCAAGAATGTGCTTAAAACATGCCACCCCTACAGCAATATGGGTTATCTATGAAACTGAAAAAAATACATTGCAAGAGATTACTTTCCAAGCTTGAGAGCATGCCAATGAATTTCAAAAACTCTACTGGACAAATCTGACTACGAGAAATGGTAGTAAACTGAACCATGTAAGTGGAATTTGCTGCTTCTTTATCCTTTAAGTATAAACTTCGAAAAACCACTTGCTGGAGTGCCTCAACAAGAGAGTAAAATAAAAACAGAGGGTTGTGTCTCCAAAATAAACTCCATACCATTAAGATCAATAGATTAGACCTCTTGGTCTTCTCCGCTGGTGAATGACGGTCGACCTGAGGTCACTTGAAGTATCACCAGTTACAGATTAGCGGTGCCTCGAAAATAAGGCCAAAGCGGAAAAAGAAATCCCCATCAGCTGTTGCAAGGGACCGTGCCAGAAGTCAGAAGTTTTGGAAACAGAAGAAGTCTGCCAACATCTGTCAACTGACCGCCCAGCAGCCACGAACAAAGGATACCGTTCTTGAAGAGGAAACCTCCATTCGTACAGAACAGGACTATTCAGTTGTTTGTGAAGTACCTTCTTGTAATTTGAGTGATTTGGAACCCAGTCAGAAGGATCATATTGAACTGGTTATTCACAGTCAAAGTGTACCTAATGAACTGGAGTCACTATCAGTGGCACCCCATACCTCTGAAGTTGATGTAGCAACTGAACAGTCAATTCTTGTGGATTTACTAGAAGTACTGGACAGTGATGACGACGTCCCTGTAAGGAAGTGTGACGTTTGTGCCAATTGTAAGCAAAGGCTTGCACTGGGTGCTGAACTTGTTCACTGTGCCCATTGTTCCACAGTGTACTGTAGTGAAAAGTGTCAGGAGAAAGACTCTGGGTTCCACCGTTTTGTCTGTTCAGTGGTTGCCCCAGTTTCTAGGAGGAAGTGACTTTTGTATATAGGCTGTATTTTATGACTGTATGTAGTGTGTTGACAGTTTTACTTCAGTGACGAAGCTGCATGTAGTGTGTTTGACAGTTTTACTTAGTGATATAAATTTTAATTCTATTTTTATGTAAACACTTCTTTAATATATAAACACTTTACTGCGTAGTGTGAACGCAGGTGCTCCTATCACAGGAGGGAAATACGGACAAAAGAAAGAAAGAAAGAAAGGTGGCGGCTTCACCCACGACTGTCATGCAGATAGTCATCGTCGAGCACGTGGTCTTTCTTTCTACTTCCTGTCATCAAAATGGACAAACTTCAGCCCGTGAAATTAGCGAAAGTATGCTTTAGTTTACGATATATTCGAACTTCATTCGTAAATTCTTATTAACAGAATTACATACAACTTGTAATTGCCATCATTGGCCAAATTTCACTGCCAAAAAAGATAGTAATGGAAGAATTTTTGTCACTACGTTTCGTTGGAAGGCCTGTGCTTTCGTCAGTCACTAGATTCCGTATACGTCTATCTTTAACAGATGGTCCGTCACACTTGTCTGCTATGCCTGGTGCAGTATGAGGCAGGGCTCCAGATAAGCAGCGTATTTGCATAAATACCCAGTAAAATTTAAAAATGCTAAAAACTTATGCCTGTAACAAAGACTACAGGTTGGGAACAAGCTTCAATTGATCTATAGTAGATCAATTGGTCTTATTTAGAACAATTGATCTTTTAAAATGCACTGAAACACGTATTTTGAGCTCTGTGCATGCCCAGGGATACAGACTAGCGGTCGCCCACTCGCCCACTGCGAGTAAAAAATCGGGTGGGCGCCTAAAATTAAAATGATAGTCGCCCAGTTTGCGATCGTCAGCTGTTGGCGTGCGTCTGGCGTGTTTTCGGCTTGGAGTAAAATCCGCCACCTCTATGGGTATTGCTAACTTCCGCGCCGATATCGGCTATGACTATTCGGTGTTCCGTCATACTTGTGTGTTGGATGGCCGCCTCCTTGTAATGGAAGATAGATAGACAGATTTGACAGCTAAAAATCTTTCTTTCTTTCTTTCTTCCATTTACGCCATAACCCCCGAAGGGGACACAGACGGTGTACTTTTGTACACTCCGGTGTTGCAGGATGAAAGCCTACAAATAGCCATGTAGCTATAGTAGGGATCTTTAACCTGCACAGGGGATGACTCTCCCTGCACAGGGGGCCTCCAGTTAATGTCCCGATCCGAAGGACGGCACACTTGTTAGCATCATCCCTGCAAATGATGCTAGAAAAACGCGTTCGGACATAGGAAGATTTCGCCTCAGGCGGGATTCGAACCCACGACCTCTGGCTTCAGAGTCAAGTGCACTAACCACTGAGCCACCGCGCTTAACCGTTTATAAATTTTTCGCGCATAATATGGCGATAAATCGCTGGTGTTTCACATCCAGTTGCTAAAAGGAAACAAAACTATGAAGAAAGAAGGGTTTATTACAAAGCCTACAGAAACAGCGCAATTTTTGCACTGATTCTGAATAAAAGATTCCCACGTTTTAAATGTGGGCCCCTAAATTTCTGGCTGGGCGACTAAGTTTCAGTTTTTAGGGGCCCAGCTTGCTCCTATGAAAAATGAGTTAGTCTGTATTCCTTAAGGCTACATCACGATAAAATAGTTCATGCTGATAGAGCAATGGGGCCTTTAAAGGCCCCATTGCTCTATCAGCATGAACTATTTTATCGTGAGGTATCGCTGCAAACTTCTCACAACAGTTTCGCCATTGATTATTATCGTGATTGGCCGGCTTTGAAAAATCAAAACGTCCTTGAGTTTACCATAAAATAGATTTAAAGAAATAACTAGGTCATTTTAGTTGCCAACCAAAATGACCTACTTTCGATTTCACAAGCTTTATTTCACGATAAAAATACAACGTACAGGCGGTAAAAATATAAGGTACAGGCGTTTAACAGGTGATAAAAATACAATGTACAAAAAAATAGGCAAGGATCCCATTGATTGTGCCGCTGTGGCATTACTGCATTGCTTAACGGGGAACCAGAGACGAAACCCGTATTTTCATGGAGTGACATCATTTTTTTTAAAATACCTTGTTCCGTCTTTTTTACCAGTTATATGCTACAAAAAAGCACACCAACCGACATATTTTCATCAATTCTGAAGGCTGTACAGGTTGCATAATGATTTGTATTTTGACGGTTTTTACCTTTGATAGGACTATGGAGACTTTAAATAATATAAATAAATAAATAAATAAACTGGTTTAGGCAAACATCGAAAACCCTTACTGTGACAGTTTCATTATGCATAATGGCACTTCATGGCATGCTCGACCATCAAATATACTGATAAGCCTGCGCATCTGCTGAGACTGGTCCGTACACAGGTCAGGGTAAAACTTTCTCATAGCCTTAAGACCATTAGGGCAGTAGGTTTTAAGAGGCCCACGACATACGAAGGGGGTTTGATCTCTTATTTCTTTGCAAATTTACTTTCCCTGATTCGATTCTGTCAACCATTTACTTCTGGGTCAATATCACGGGACTGATAGGATTTGTGCATTGTATCCTAGCGCTCTTACCACACGACTGTGGCAACACTCGATAAAGTTCATACATGTAGATTAATCTGGCCCCTTAGATAGTTCATGCGAAGATACTGTCATTTTAGCTCAGCTGTACGGAAGTACATCGAGCGGGGCACATGACGTAAATATATAGCGTTATTTATCATGCATGTGCTGCAAAATTCACCTAATAACAGGGGTATGATAACATGATGTGATATCATGTCACTTTAGAACTGCGCTTGCGCGAATGTTATCAGGCGATGCCTACAGAAGCGATCTCTGAAGACTATTGGTTATATACTGACGTTGGCCGTGATAACAACGTTTGATTGATGAAATGACGGCTCCGACTTACGTCATAACGCATCCGCGGCGTCAGCAAGTTCGAACAAAACTGTCTTTGCTTTTCATTTGTTTGACTCTCTAATGATGCAAGATAAATAAAACACCATCATGATGGAAGTGTCTTTTGATATCAAGTTCATCAGGGCCGACCAGAAACACGTCGGACTGGCTCGGCAAGCCTCGCCATTCCTACGCTGTTTCTGTTCTCGCCTGATAAACTTGATATCAAAAGACACTTACTTGGTATTCTCTATATTACAGTCGATGCGATGTCAGTACGGCGCTTCGGCGTCTGTATGACGTCTAAATGACGTCTTGTGCCTGTTGGACAGGCAGTATAGTAGTAAACACGGCATCAGCGTCTGCTAGGGACCAGACCATATGCTTGAGATTGTTTATCAGGAAGTGATGGTTCCTTGAAATACTCAGGTTCTGATATTTCAGAACATTTATTTTTGTTATAGTATATTCATCACGGGGTAAGTTATTTCTGATCGAGAAGCGGAGCCCCGAGTCAGATCTATAACTGGCTTGTAGCATGACGTACTCGCCCAGTCTCAGGTATATAAACAAAAAAGTGACGTGGTAATCATTTATGACAGTCATGAAAGACAAAGAAAACACACGCACCACTAACCAGCATCAATCAAATTGATCATTGTAATTTTTCCTTTCACATGTCTTTATGGTGATAACCTTGGCACACTTTTATAGCTAGCCGCTGGACCCTTCAGTCATTATAGAATTAAGAAATGAATAGAAAGGATTATTAAATGCAAGGCAAGAAATATATTACATTAAAAACTAAGAAAGAACCAAGCATATTTAAGGTGAATGGATACACTCGTGAATGGGTATACTTCCGTCTGCTATAGAAAACAAAAGCTCCTCTGAGCGGGACAATACGCGACTGTTGGGGCTTAAAGTTGGAAAGAAAACAAGACATGACAGAACTTTGTCAGTAGCTTAAATCATTAATAATGAGGCAGATATAAGGCTACAAACTAAACGAAGCTAATATGAAATTCCGAGACAAAAATTACAAAGGGTAAATTTCACCAAAACTGAAAGTAGGGTTATGGTTCTTTTTCTCTGCATATCATCTGATATTTGTACAAACTTTCATGAAGAAATCTTAAATGGTTTTCGAGATATGGAGCAGATATGAAATGTTACCGTTTGACCTTTGACCTCTAATTGTGACCTTGATCTTTGTCGGACATTGTTGAACTATGAGTTCTGCACATCGCCTTGATAAGGTAAACATTTGACTCAAGTTTAAAAAAAATCTTTCAAAGGGTTAAAGAGATATGCAGCGGACACGAAGGTAATACAAAATTACAATACTAAAAATACAAAGGGGCATTATTTTGTCAAAAGTGAAAGTAGTGTTATGTTGTATTTTTTCTGCACACAAAAATTTCTTTGCGGACACGAAAATTTAACGGACAGACGAACGGAGGCCACGACATAATACGACCCGTCTTCGTAAGGCGTATAAAAAAGTCTTTGGTAACTTAATGATCAAACCTCACTATATAAGATGTATGGGTACACACACCGTTTTTTCTGCCATTTTTCAAAGGGAGACAATACTTATGACTTCTTGCTTCCTTCCAAAATGGGATCAACTTGGAAGAATTTGCTAGTAGAAAAGTAAACTCTCTATAAAGGAGTCGAATTAACCTACACTCCTCCCCACCCCACTTCACCACCCCACCCCCGTATAGAAGGAATGGTAGACAATGGAAGAGTTGCTTCCCTGAAAGTGTACCCACTTGCCTTAAACGCCAAATTTTACATTCAGCACCGCAAAAAAAAAAAAAAAAAAAAAAAAAAAACGAGTTCAAATGATCAAAATTGACTAGAAGAAATCCAGCGGTAGTTTTCAGCTGTAAGGGAGAGTCGGGTAACTTCGGACAGCGGGTAAATTCGGACAGTGGCATTGTTTCCTTTATATATGTCAGTTGTTTGGAATTAAAACAAAATTAACCGGGCAAACAGTGAAAACCCTGATGAGACGGCTCATTATGAGCCGTATCATCTGGATTTTCACTGTTTGCCATGATATGTCCGAATTTTCCCGCCTGTCCGAAGTTACCCGACTCTCCCCTATAGCGGCCGGGAAATACTCTTGAGCAGTGGAAGGGAACAGCCAAACAGTTAGCCTTTCGACGGCCGGCGGTTTCGGAAACATCGCTGGAAAAGGAGGTGGGTCGATTATTGAGCTCTTTACCTTGACTTACCTACTTGATGAGTGAATCGGTAAATGTAATTCTCATGACGTCAGAGGTTACCGCGAAGGGGACACGCTACCACGAAGTATTTTCGTAAGCTTTGTGGTCTTGTTTATTTTATTTATTTATTTATTTTTTAGTGTCATCCCAGTATGTAATTTAGGACTGATACTAAGCGCATGCAAGGCCATGGTACTGGCATACACAGAGGAAACGTTAACAGAATCCTTGAATATGCGAGGTCGTGAGAGCCTTTCAAAAAGGCACTGTGAGCAATAACGCAGAAAATATGCTACGGCTGTGGAAAGGTTGTACGTACTTGCCAGCATGAATCCAAAGTGTTCAAGCAGACCCAGCCGGCACACAACGTCGAAATGACGTCGTACTGACGTCGATGCGACGTCATACGTCATGACGTCGCATCAACACCAATACGACGTCATTTCGACGTCATGTGCCTGCTGGGGACATTCATTCAGGGACGGTGACTAGAAGATTTTTCCTTCAGACTTTACCAAGGAGATTAATTTGGTGACGAAAACCTCAGGAGCTTCTGCAGGTTGTATTGTTAATGACCTATGCTGAAATTCTGACTTTAGCGGCGCACAAAAACACATTAATGGTCAGACAGGTCGCCAAATGAAGGTATAGATAAAGGAAATGCGTGAAGAAGTAAGTGTGTAAGACTCCTAGTTTTTGGGATAAAGCTGGACTTATAACAAGTGTCAGTCCTGACCTATAATATTGGGTGCTAAAGAATAATGAGTTATGCTTTGTCTGTTTGCGAGGTACGTAGCTAGTTGTGATACTTGAAGGTATAGTTTTCTTACCTGCTAGACAGAGTTTGTTCTATTTTTAGCGGTGCTAGTTTAAACATATTTTATTGCTCAAATAATAGCAATGGGGTCGGGCTACAAGTTCTCACAACATTAGTTACAGCCCTCCCCCTACAATATTCAATACAACAGCAACATGGCTAACAACTAACAATTCAGTCACCGTCATAATTCCAAACATTGAGACACTTTATGCTCACAGTATATCCGGTTTAATGTACATTATGCGGAAAACAGTGAGGACTCAGGTCAGACCGCTCCATTGGCAGCTGTCTGATCCAAGCCCACACCATACCGCACAACAGGCACTTTGTCTCAATATTTAGGACCATGACGGTGCTGGAAAATTCTGTCCTGCCCATGGGCTGGAACAGCTCACACGAGCTTGAATTCTGTGCATCACTCCGCGCTTCTTGAAATCCGGTGCGCCCGGCTTGGCGATTCTATACTTTATGCATTATTTTTTCACAGGAATGAATTTCTAGATCTACATCAATAAAATCCCAAGAAAGGTTATTTCATTCTTTATAATCCCATTATAATCTGTTTCTATGTCATAAAGTCGGAAAAAGATGCGAAATCGTCAATGTTTCACCGTGGCAAACACTGTCGAGGGTGCCGCCATTTTGAAGACGTTACCAACTGACGTCTGAAATGACGTTGACTTTACGTCACAATTAACGTCATACACGCGCTTGTTGTAGTCGTCTCAATATAAATTGTGTTGTCTAATATGAATGGCATTAGAAAATCCAAAAATGCGGATTTGTCAAGGACCTATTTTTTACTTGTTTGTTCACTACAGTAGCCATAAGGCTGACACGGTTGTACTACTTACACTTGTACACGTTCGCATTATAGGCCTAATAGTTCTTCGTTCAATTTGAAATAAATATTATCGTAGGTAAGAAAAATAATCATGTGTGCCCTCGGGTTGGGATTTCCCTGTCCGCATCGGAGACCAATGATAGATTCTGTTTGTCCTTGTCAGTGAGACCATATGGTATGGGGACTACTCTCTTGTTGAGTCAATCCAGCAAGTGGTTTTTAGTGGAACTTTTTTCTTTAAAGATGCTTAAATATCAAAATTTTAGGTTTAACATACCCAAAACCATTTCTCGTAGCTAAATACTGACTTGCAGCATATGGCATGACCTCTTTTGTCTATTTTTATCATTTTTTGTTTGGAGGTGGGTTTTCCAATAGTAAAAATATTCCTTCTGGTTTCCAGCCTTTGATGAGGTTCATTTTAATTTTAATTAAGCTGGGAACCACCCATTATGACATCACAACAGAAATGATGTCATCACTAATCACCTGATCTGTTTTCTATCTGTATATCTGTATAGTGTCGAAGTAGCACCAATACTGGCATAAATACTTCCGGAGAGAGTGCGCTTAATTACTTAGTAGCAATTCTGGAGAGCTGTTCTGAAGCCCCCTACTGTCTCTGCGGTCACAACACTTTCTTCCAGGTGGTTCCACTGAATGACAGTTTTTACAAAGAATGAGTTCCTAAATTGTTCTGTGTTGGAATTTGGCACTTTATACCCTTTTGAGTGGTTTATCGCAGATTTTTCTACTACATTTGATGATTGGAAATTTTCAAATTGTCTAGCTTTAATGTGTCTTTTGGCCCTTTGATGAATAAAATACTCGTCAGCATTTATAGCCGGTACCGTACCGCCCACGATTCTAAACATGTAAACCAGTCGGTCGATTACTCGGCGCTGTTGCAGTGTTGGCAGATTTAGACGTTTTGGACTATGATCATTTCAGCAAAGGGTTGCTGGCAGTGTCAGCTACACTTATGCATCTTTTTGTTTTCCATAAAGGTATTAGATCTACTTATGAAAATAACTGCTATAAGATATAAGCATAAATTCTTCTGAACTGATTTCATGTTAATGTTATATGAAATGGTGATTTTCAAGAATGTGCTTAAAACATGCCACCCCTACAGCAATATGGGTTATCTATGAAACTGAAAAAAATACATTGCAAGAGATTACTTTCCAAGCTTGAGAGCATGCCAATGAATTTCAAAAACTCTACTGGACAAATCTGACTACGAGAAATGGTAGTAAACTGAACCATGTAAGTGGAATTTGCTGCTTCTTTATCCTTTAAGTATAAACTTCGAAAAACCACTTGCTGGAGTGCCTCAACAAGAGAGTAAAATAAAAACAGAGGGTTGTGTCTCCAAAATAAACTCCATACCATTAAGATCAATAGATTAGACCTCTTGGTCTTCTCCGCTGGTGAATGACGGTCGACCTGAGGTCACTTGAAGTATCACCAGTTACAGATTAGCGGTGCCTCGAAAATAAGGCCAAAGCGGAAAAAGAAATCCCCATCAGCTGTTGCAAGGGACCGTGCCAGAAGTCAGAAGTTTTGGAAACAGAAGAAGTCTGCCAACATCTGTCAACTGACCGCCCAGCAGCCACGAACAAAGGATACCGTTCTTGAAGAGGAAACCTCCATTCGTACAGAACAGGACTATTCAGTTGTTTGTGAAGTACCTTCTTGTAATTTGAGTGATTTGGAACCCAGTCAGAAGGATCATATTGAACTGGTTATTCACAGTCAAAGTGTACCTAATGAACTGGAGTCACTATCAGTGGCACCCCATACCTCTGAAGTTGATGTAGCAACTGAACAGTCAATTCTTGTGGATTTACTAGAAGTACTGGACAGTGATGACGACGTCCCTGTAAGGAAGTGTGACGTTTGTGCCAATTGTAAGCAAAGGCTTGCACTGGGTGCTGAACTTGTTCACTGTGCCCATTGTTCCACAGTGTACTGTAGTGAAAAGTGTCAGGAGAAAGACTCTGGGTTCCACCGTTTTGTCTGTTCAGTGGTTGCCCCAGTTTCTAGGAGGAAGTGACTTTTGTATATAGGCTGTATTTTATGACTGTATGTAGTGTGTTGACAGTTTTACTTCAGTGACGAAGCTGCATGTAGTGTGTTTGACAGTTTTACTTAGTGATATAAATTTTAATTCTATTTTTATGTAAACACTTCTTTAATATATAAACACTTTACTGCGTAGTGTGAACGCAGGTGCTCCTATCACAGGAGGGAAATACGGACAAAAGAAAGAAAGAAAGAAAGGTGGCGGCTTCACCCACGACTGTCATGCAGATAGTCATCGTCGAGCACGTGGTCTTTCTTTCTACTTCCTGTCATCAAAATGGACAAACTTCAGCCCGTGAAATTAGCGAAAGTATGCTTTAGTTTACGATATATTCGAACTTCATTCGTAAATTCTTATTAACAGAATTACATACAACTTGTAATTGCCATCATTGGCCAAATTTCACTGCCAAAAAAGATAGTAATGGAAGAATTTTTGTCACTACGTTTCGTTGGAAGGCCTGTGCTTTCGTCAGTCACTAGATTCCGTATACGTCTATCTTTAACAGATGGTCCGTCACACTTGTCTGCTATGCCTGGTGCAGTATGAGGCAGGGCTCCAGATAAGCAGCGTATTTGCATAAATACCCAGTAAAATTTAAAAATGCTAAAAACTTATGCCTGTAACAAAGACTACAGGTTGGGAACAAGCTTCAATTGATCTATAGTAGATCAATTGGTCTTATTTAGAACAATTGATCTTTTAAAATGCACTGAAACACGTATTTTGAGCTCTGTGCATGCCCAGGGATACAGACTAGCGGTCGCCCACTCGCCCACTGCGAGTAAAAAATCGGGTGGGCGCCTAAAATTAAAATGATAGTCGCCCAGTTTGCGATCGTCAGCTGTTGGCGTGCGTCTGGCGTGTTTTCGGCTTGGAGTAAAATCCGCCACCTCTATGGGTATTGCTAACTTCCGCGCCGATATCGGCTATGACTATTCGGTGTTCCGTCATACTTGTGTGTTGGATGGCCGCCTCCTTGTAATGGAAGATAGATAGACAGATTTGACAGCTAAAAATCTTTCTTTCTTTCTTTCTTCCATTTACGCCATAACCCCCGAAGGGGACACAGACGGTGTACTTTTGTACACTCCGGTGTTGCAGGATGAAAGCCTACAAATAGCCATGTAGCTATAGTAGGGATCTTTAACCTGCACAGGGGATGACTCTCCCTGCACAGGGGGCCTCCAGTTAATGTCCCGATCCGAAGGACGGCACACTTGTTAGCATCATCCCTGCAAATGATGCTAGAAAAACGCGTTCGGACATAGGAAGATTTCGCCTCAGGCGGGATTCGAACCCACGACCTCTGGCTTCAGAGTCAAGTGCACTAACCACTGAGCCACCGCGCTTAACCGTTTATAAATTTTTCGCGCATAATATGGCGATAAATCGCTGGTGTTTCACATCCAGTTGCTAAAAGGAAACAAAACTATGAAGAAAGAAGGGTTTATTACAAAGCCTACAGAAACAGCGCAATTTTTGCACTGATTCTGAATAAAAGATTCCCACGTTTTAAATGTGGGCCCCTAAATTTCTGGCTGGGCGACTAAGTTTCAGTTTTTAGGGGCCCAGCTTGCTCCTATGAAAAATGAGTTAGTCTGTATTCCTGATGCCCATCATTGAAAATTGCAAAATTCTTCTATAGCTGAATTGTTATGCACCAGTCATTTGCAACCACAGCCCCCATGGGGCCGGGCATAGCGGGTCTTAAGTACAGTGTTTTTACCTAAGAGGTGTCCCGGCAGTGCCCTGGATACGCCAGGCTTTTTATTCCCGCCAAAACATCTGGAAACATAGTGGAGGGTTTTTAAAAAAATTAACTGTGTCACATTGTCAGAATATTGATTTTTATACTTATATATTTACACTTGCCACTGACTTCCCATAGATGAACCCTTTAGAGCAACTAGCTTCATACACCAATGAAGGACAGTTGATCATGTGACGTTGTCGTCAAGCGACGTCCTATGTAAACAAACGTCTTGATTGGTTCTTGTAACGTTTGACTGATGCCACGTCAGGGCGACGGCTGTTTAACGTTATGGCCAAACACGTCGTTTCGAACTTTTCTTCGACCCTTATTTTGCTTATTCTACACCAAATTACCACAAAACGGCAAGAGAGGTTCACAAATAAAGTGTAAATTTAAGAACAAAAATTTGATTTTTCAGCGTTCATCGCAGGGATACAGACTAACTCATTTTTCATAGGAGCAAGCTGGGCCCCTAAAAACTGAGAAACTTAGTCGCCCAGCCAGAAATTTAGGGGCCCACATTTAAAACATGTGAATCTTTTATTCAGAATCTGCGCGAGAATTGCGCCGTTTCCGTAGGCTTTGTAGTAAACCCTCCTTTCTTCATGGTTTTGTTTCCTTTTAGCAACCGGGTGTGAAACACCAGCGATGTATCGCCATATTACGCGCGAAAAATCTATAAACGGTAAAGATTTTTAGCTGACAAATCCGTCGATCTATCTATCTTCCTTTACGAGGAGGCGGCCATGTTGTTTTTCAATAGTGAGTAAAATCCAACTCACAAGTATGACGGAACACCGAATATTCATAGCCGATATCGGCGCGGAAGTTAGCAATACCCTTAGAGGTGGCCGGTTTTACTCCAAGCCGAACACACGCCAGACACTCGCTGACAGTTACGATCGCAAACTGGGCGACTATCATTTCAATTTTAGGCGCCCACCCGATTTTTTACTTGCAGTGGGCGAGTGGGCGACCGCTAGCAGGGCTTGACAAATCAAAATTTCATCCACTTGTCCAGTACAGAGCTTCTGCTACCAAATGCTGAAATTCTTGGGGTTTTCCCTATATAGCTTATGCATTTTTCTGGGCAAGTAAGAAAATATTTTACTTGCCCAGCAAAAATTTTAACTTGTCCCGGGCAGCCGGACAATGGATTTGTCAGGCCCTGGCTAGTCTGTATCCCTGCATCGTGTGAAGAAGCCAGTGGTCGTTGCTAAAATTCTACAAGAAGCGCTTTGGCTTCATCGAATTTTAGCTCCGCCCACTGGCTTCATCACACGATGAACGCTGAAAAATCTTAATCCTTAAATGTTCCCCTGGGGGCGGAGACCTTTACCAGGGATTTGACATAAAAAATGTCCCCACAGTGCAGGGCATATACCAGGGCTTTGCAGAGTGAAAAGTCAATATCCCCGCTATTCCCCGTCCCGCTATTCCCCGTCCCCATGGGGGCCGTGGTTGCAAATGAGTATTGCATTACTTTAGATAATAGAAATTTATAAGTGTCATCAGATAAAATTTCTGTCAGGGATTTTTTGCAAAAAAGCATTTTTGATAAATTTATATGCTAATTTTAGAAACTCTTTCATTTTTTTTCAGATAAATTGTTTCTTACAGTACACGCAACGTGAAGACTGATCTGACACGCTCTCGCGAGAAATTTTAATCTTTTCCGCGAAAGTTTAGTTGGGTTTTTGCGTGTGAAATGCGTGGGAGATGCGAGACACTTGCGAGATGCGTGACGTTAAACTCGCGAGAAAACAATTTCTTTTCACGCGAGACACGCAACTTTCGAGAGAAAGGATTAACTCCATGTATGCTCCGGTGAGTCATCGGCGCCAAACTTAATCACGCGTGACGCGTGTTTTCGAGTGGAAAGGATTAACGATTCCTCTCAATTTCACAGGTCATTATATGTTGTCCAGGTAATTCATTTATATTTTTACATTGGGCCTAAAAAAAGTGGTTGTGTGATTCCGGTTTCCAACCGACTGGTCTTTTTTGGCGCCGACTCTAAATTTTTGGCGGCAAAAATTACGATCGTCAATTTCCGCCATTACGGAAATAACCGAAAGTGCCGAACAAATAGCATAAACCGCTCACGCTATGACGTGTAAAGCATACCAGTTTGTCGCATTGTATTTAATACTGCGCAGGCTGCTCCATAAATACTATCAGCGTATGGAATAAGATTCCTTTCACCATTTTGTGCTCTGAGCGGCGTCCTTTGATGTCAAGGCACGAGACTGACCTATAAACGTGCTGTGTTTACGTATTTCAACAAATGCTACCGTCTTCACATTTTATTATGACAAAGGCCCTGAATGCGTTCAGTCACCTCTAAATATGAATACAGATATTATGTTTATTAGTCCGAATACTTTGAGAATTTTTCCGCGCAGCAGAATCAGTTTCGTTTTTCATATGGATAATGTGATTTTGCCACGTGGAGATCGGAATAAAAAACAAACTTCTCACCTCTTATTTTTCCTTCATTTTGATGCATTTTTAAAATCCAAACACTTTGACTATTGATCCACGACGCAAAATCATATTTTCCATATTTCATGAATGAACTGATTAAGAGGATGCAGCTGTGACGTAATTTATTTAGCTGTCAAACCAACAGGTTTACAAATTTGCATATTTCAGAGAGTGGATAAGTGGACGTCAATCACCTCTGAGACAGCCCATTTGCTAATCAAGTCATTGTTGTCGCGTGTGCTTTTAATGGAAACTTGACAGCTGTAACATCAGAAAGTTTATATTGGTTAATAAGTAAACTTTTCGGCAGGTGCCACTTGCGGCTATATCTTTGAGTTCAAAAGCTGATCGAAACGCTTTGATCTTTGTGACTGATTTGACATGAATTGGGCTATTATCGGTGGCCGCTGAGCGAAATTTTTTGTCTGTGTCATCTAACTAATCTATTAACAATATTCTTTCAAACATAAGCCTCACTAATTAACTCGCCGCGTAACTGCAACAAAATTACGCTGATCATGATTGTTTATCAACCCATCCTTAATTCGTAAATTTTTTATGTAAATACCGTACGGTCAAACAATACTTGCGTTGAGGATGCGATCAATTAGGTTATTCACGCATGCTTACTATGTATTAATTGAACCGTTATCAGCGCGGAAAAAAAATGCATTGCGAATTATATGCCTTGTCTGTAAAGGTATATGTACTTGTAAAGAAACTTGCATTTAATGTACATGTACCTACGTGGACAAAATTCCACGCGTGATGCGAGAAAGTTTCTCGCATACATCACTCTATGAATTTCACGCGAGATGCGAGGAATTTTCTTGCGTGGAGCGTGGCGATTTTCAAACACGCGAGGAAGTTTAGTGTGAAATGCGTGAGAGTTGCGAGAGAATCTCGTGGATTTTACTCCCTTCCTCGCGATTTTAAGTCCTTCCTCGCGATTTTAAGTGTCACGCGAGAGCGTGTCAGATCAAGTCTTCACGTTGCGTGTACTGTATGCTTGGTTATTTAAAAGTATTTATTAAAGCAAACATGCAAGCTGTCATTTTGATACGAAAGAGCAATAATCCCAATGAATTATAAATATTAGTTGCATAATGAATTCTATATCAAGATTTCTTGTTATCTTTTTGAATCAAGATAAATTAAAAAAAAAAAAATTAATGGAAAATTGGTATTCTGCATCAGCAATAAGCATACGGTACACAAGGCTAAAATTTACAGCACTAGTCTGAACAAAAAGATTTCCAAATTTTGCACATTTCATTTGCAACTATTTGAGTCTGAAAACAAGATAATTTGGTCCAAACCTGGGAAGAAAATGTATGAACACACAATTTTATAATCAAAATTTCATTTTGTAGTGAAACAGGCCAGAATTTTTCACTTTTGTTGAATGCAGTGTCAAGTCAGAATGTCCACTATATTTTTTGATTCTTAAGGCTAAAAACAGAGTTTTAAAAAAAATAAATGGCTTAAACGAATGCTTGTTGATTCCAAAATGACAACTCTCATGTTTGCTTCAATAAATCTTTAAAATAAACTAGCATGACAAATCACTTATCAGAAAAATCAAGTAATTTTGAAAATTAGCAGGTGTATCAATCAAAAAATGCTTTTCTTAAAAAAATTCCCTGACGAAAATTTTACCTGATCACACTTATAGATTTCTATCATCTAAAGTAACAAGTCAGTCATAAAAGAATTTTGCAGTTTTCAATGATGGGCATACACAGAGCTCAAAATACATATTTCAGTGCATTTTGGTAGATCAGTTGATCTGAAAAAGACCAATTGATCTCTATTCTATTCTATTCTATCCCATAACCTTACTAGGTCGTTGGGGCACCTCAGCTGACTTCAAAACAATCCCTTTCCACCTTGTCCTGTCTTCAGCTGCCCTAGTTGAGCTGGCAAAATCCATTCCAGTCCACTCCTTGATATTGTCTTCCCACCTCTTCTTCTGTCTACCTTTTCTCCTTTTTGCTTTCACTGTGCCCTGAAGAATTGTCTTTGCTAAACCAGAAGACCTTGAGACGTGGCCAAACCACCTTAGTTTCTGTTTCTTGACCAGCGTCTGGAGTTCATCATATTCTCCAATGGCTGCTTGGATCTTCCTGTGAACCTCCTCATTCGCCATATGGTCCTTGTACAAAAATGTTCAGTAACCTTCGGTAGCATCTCATCTCAAAGGCCTGCGTTCTTTTCTCTAACTCTGCTGTCAAGGTCCATGATTCACAGGCATACAGAAATATGGAAAGGACAAGGGAGCGCATAAGTGTCACCTTTGATCCAAGATATACGTTGTTATCTCTCCAAATTGGTTTCAGCTTGGCAAGAGCTGAAGTGGCTTGTGCTATCCTTGAGAGAACCTCCTGTTTTGAGCCATCATCTGAGACAACTGCTCCAAGGTCTTTGAAGCTGCTTACAGTACCCAGCTTCTGCCCCTTTACCTTGATCTCCCTCTGGATGCCATCTGCGCTGTTTGTCATCAGTTTGGTCTTCTCAGCACTGATCTCCATCTTATACCTTGTGCAGGTCTGGTCAAGACTTTCAACTAGAGCTTCTAGTTCCTGCTCTTCCTCAGCAAGACCGTCTATGTCATCGGCAAACCGCAGGTTGGTAATATTTCTGCCGCCTATGCTCACCTTTCCGTCATGTTCTTCCAGAGCATCAGACATGATCTGTTCGAGAAAAATGTTGAAAAGGGTGGGTGACAGAAGACATCATTGTCTTACTCCAACTGTTGTTCTGAATCATTCTCCTGTGCCGCCATTTATCAGGACCGCACTTGTAGCCTTGTCGTATAGCTGCTCAATGGTGCGAACTAGGTTTGTATTGATATTGTACTTCCTCATGGTGGCCCATAAGGCTGCATGCCATACCCTGTCAAAGGCTTTTTTGAAATCAATGAAGACATGGTACAGATTCTGCTGATGTTGGAGATACTTTTCACACAGGATTCTAAGGTTGAAGATCTGTTCTGTGGTGCTCCTTCCTGCTCGGAACCCAGCCTGTTCCTCAGGGATTATCTCTTCGGCTTGTGGCTTAAGCCTGTTCAAGATAACTTTCAGCATGACTTTGCTTGAATGACTGATGAGGCTGATGGTTCTGTAGTTCTGGCAGAGCTGTAGGTTGCCCTTTTTAGGGAGAGTAATAATCAGCGACTGAGTCCATGGGGTAGGCCATTCTCCTGTTCTCCAGATCCTGTTACAGATATCTGTTAAAACATCAATCATGGTCTCCCCTCCAGCTTGAACAAGTTCTGCTGGTATATTATCAACTCCGGCAGATTTTCCCTTCTTCAGTGCTGCTACTGCAATCTCAACTTCCTCACGAAGGATCGGTTGTTGATCTTCTTCTGGGGGCTGACTGCAGTCCAGAACCGTATTGTCACCATCAGTCTCATGGCTGTATAATTCTGAGCAATATTCTGTCCATCTGCTGAGAATCTCTTGTTCTTCTGTAAGGCATTTCCCAGACTTGTCCTGGATAGTTGTGGATCTACCCTGTTTCTCTGAAGTTAGATCCTTCACTAGTTGGTATGCTTTCTTGCTGTTGTTTTTGTTCAGGCAAGTTTCGATCTCCTCGCACTGACTAGCTATCCAGTCCTCCTTCGCTTTCTTCACTGCCTTCTGAATCCTCTTGTTTGCTTCCCTGTATTCTTCTGCTCCTCCTGCTTCATACCTCTTCTTATTTCTCCTCTCATCACAGAAGTCGAGAACATCTGATCTACTGTAGATCAATTGAAGCTTGTCCCCAACCTGGACAATATTAATTTAAAGAGTAGACAGGGATGGACTTTGCCAGCTCAACTAGGGCAGCTGAAAAAAGGACAAGGTGGAAAGGGATTGTTTTGAAGTCATCTGTGGTGCCCCCGTTATTGGATAGAATAGAATAGAACTGTATCCCTGGATCAGCTCAGCTAGATCAGCTCAGCTAAGCTGTCACAGTGTAAACTCAGTAGTTTTTAAATCCGTATTTCTGTGTACAATTTTTTTTTTAAAGTCTTTTATTTTGAATTAAATAAAGCATTTAAGTTTTCTGTTCTAATGTTTGTTAACTGTATATAAATGCAGTCAAATAATTGGATTAAAATAAGGGTTAAAATTCCTGGTGAATGATTGTCCTTGGACGTATCACCAGTAAACAGTTCTGATTCTGTGTGTCCGTTGGTCCGTGACTAGTTGTTTTGGCCTCGAACCAGTTGATTCTCCCTGTAGGATTTGATTTTCAGTGGTCCATTTTGGAACATTCTGTTTCTCTATAACTATTACCGGAAACTAGGGCTGACTATCGTCCCACATTCTGACTATCACGATACTATAAACCGCTGAATGGATTTTGATGAAATTTGTGTCAAAATGGTTCTTACATTGAGATGTTTCAGAAATTACTAACTGCAGACCAGTCATGTTGGCCACTGTTCCTAAAAATAGAATATGAAAATTAGAAAATCTCAATTAAATTGGACTAATTTTCTATCAGAATGGTCCTTTCATTAAGCTTTTTAGATTTTTTGCATTTTGGCATTCCAAGATGGGCGCCATCTGCCGTTACTAAAAATAACACAAAACATTTCATTAACCGCTGAATCGATTTAGATGAAATTTGTGGCAAACTGATTCTTGCTTTGAGTCCTTTAAAAAATTAACAAATATAGACCCTTCAAGATTGCCTCTGCTACTTAAAATAGCAAAATATGAAAATTAGAAAATTACAATGGAACTGGACCAATTGTGTGTCAAAATGGTCCTTGCATGAAAGCTTTTCGATTTTTTTGCAATTTGGCATTCCAAGATGACCGCCATCTGCCGTTACTGAAAATAGCACAAAACATGGAACTGACACCTGAATGGATTTTGATGAAATTTGTGGCAAAATGATTCTTGTATTGAGATGTTTCAAAAGTAAATATATAAAGACCAGACAAGTTGGCCTCTGTTACTAAAAATAGCAAAATGTGAAAATGAGAAAATCTCATTGGAATTGGACCAATTTTGTATCAGAATGGTCCCGTTGCACAAAAGCCAGGTGAGCGATATCAGGCCCATTTGGGCCTCTTGTTAAACTCTCAGAGGCATATATGTCCTATATTTGCCATGACGGGTTTAAAACTAAAGTGCTTTCTGTTTCTAGGTTGTTAAAGTCCTGGGAAGAACAGGCTCTCAAGGACAGTGTACCCAGGTAAGGCTAGATGAGACAATTATTCAAAGATCTACAGGACATCTTACGGAATATACTGAATATACTATTTAAACATCATTGACCAGCCTACAGATAGGGAGTCTTGTCATAGCAGGAGCAGTTGAGTTAAAATTGATGGATGGATGACTTGTGATTTTATGTCCTTTTCAATAGTATTTCAGTCATATCAGGACGATGTGAGGATGATAATGAAAGGCTGTGTGCAATGGAACCCCGTTTACTGATGGAAGGATTCTCGCCCCAAAGCGGGGCTGGAACCCAGTCCGCTAGATCAGTAGACCAGCGCTTAATCTACTGAGCTATCAGGGCTTATTGTCAAAATTAATACCTGACTACCATATTAATCCTAATAAACTTCCTGCTCTAATAAATGCCCCTGCCTCTTTTCTTAAAATAATGTTATATTAACTTGGATGAACTCATGTTTGCTTCTTTGGGTGGCGTGGCTCTAGAAATGGTGTCTACTCCGTTAAGGAAAGAATTTGCTTCAAAATCATGTAGTTCTCTGCCACAATCTGAGTTCACATATACATTTTCTAAAGTTGGCCTCAAAGTCTTGGTTTTCTTAACCTTTTTGCACCTCATTTTGAAAATCTCCAGAAATTCTCACCCCCATTTTCAAAGTCTGCATACAAGATTGTATCTTTTTTTCTGCTAAAGGGGTAGCTCAGTGTCATTTTCATTTTTGCCTCCCTCTCTAATAGGAGCAAATCCTTTCTTTTTGTGAGTTGAACCCATTTTGGAAGGTTAGGTTCTCCGGGGGAGCAAACACTAAAGTTTATTCCCCTATTTGAAAATGGTGGGAAAGAGGTTTACATTTTGCCGAACATGCTTTAGAAAGGTGCAATATAGGCGTCCAGTTTTCCATCTGTCCGTTCATCTGTCATATCATTGGTCTGTCCGTTAACATTTTCGTCGACCCTAGAGTTTTAGTCCATTCAAATGATATTTTCTCTCACTGCACCCATGGTTTTCAAATTTCATATATACCGGTAGCATGAGCAGACTGCAGGGTTTTAGATGGTTAAATTCAGCTAGGTCGAGAATTAAAGATGGCTGCCCTTACTAAAAATTGCAAAAAACAAGGAAATCAACTTTTTCTGCAGAACCACTTGGTATATTTGGCTGAAATTTTGCATGGAGCATAGAAGATGGGATCTTGGCTTAGAAAATTATCAAAATGAAAATGAGCCAATGAATGAATATTGAGCTAATATGTGGCTAAATGATGCGTTCATTGAGTTCTCTATATGAAAGCACAAAGCAGGAATGACATATTCAGCGGGTTTCTTGTGTTACACTATGTCTTATATTGATAGGTTCGTGTGGAGTTTTTGGATGACAGCAACAGATCAATCATCCGTAATGTAAAGGGTCCAGTGAGAGAGGGAGACATTTTGACCCTGCTGGAGTCTGAAAGAGAAGCTAGGAGGCTTCGATAGTGGAAGATGCAGAGGTAACTTAGCATATTTGACTTTTTTCTTCTCTTGAATGACCCTAAATATCTAAATATTTCTAATGAAATTCTGCTATAGATAAGATAGGTTTTTTTCCTATAGGCAAAGAAATGCGGTACTTATGATAACATGATTATGGCAGTTTTCATTAAATCGAAAAATCTGACTGTCTGAAATGTTTCTCTTTTTAGACTGAATTAGACAGGATAACGGGTTTCTCCGCTACTAAAGTGCAGGTGTACAACGGTTTTTTTAGCTTCAAAGCAAACCGTCTTGTCACAAACTTAGCGGTACCTGTCAGCGGTATTATTAACACATAAATCACAAAACACGTGGCAATGCTCTTCAACATACGATGAAATCAATCGAATAATAATAGTGAAAAAGGATAAAAGTCAAGCCTGACTGCGTAAATAATGCGCTATAAAATGAGAAAAGGAATTGTTGTTATTATTATTATTATTTGATAGAAAAGTGCAGAGTTCCTGGTGGTTTAAAACGGCGGTGATGGTTTAGCAGTGATGGGTAAGGATGAAACAATCTGCAAGAATAAGACACTCGGGCAATAAAGATAACGTAATTCGCCGCCCGTGTACAAACTGGCAATACGAAGGTGTATATATTGTACAGACCCTGATCAGCCGTGTTGCATGTAAATAATCTGCGCAATTGTTGATAATAAATGATGTGTGTGTGTGTGTGAAATTATAGAATTCGCTATCCCTTCGGCAACGTTTGCGCCGTTGGATGATCTGTGGCTAGCCTGTGCTGTTCGATTGTGCAGAAAGATGTCGTCTAGTCTGGGGCTCTCAACTAGGAGACGGTGCGACCAAATACGCCAGACACTGCCATTTTCAGTTGTGGCGTTCTGAAAGAAATGAACTTGTCCGGCTTCAATTTCAGTATTAATTAGTTTCAACAACGTCGTATTAACGTCTGTGCGACAGTATGACGTCACGCTGCTGTTGATACGACTAAGGGTCTGGCCACAACAAAGAGTAACTGACATATGGTATGTGATGATTTTCACACATATTTTCTTAATATCCGGGGCCCTGATCCCGTTCTCTTTGTTAAAAAAGTACATGTATGTGATGTACGATTTGTTTTTGAATAGCGTCTCTCTCAAGAAGGTTGTTACTGTAAATACTCTAACCAACCTGTGCAGCCGAGCAGACTGTTCGAAGTGTCTGTCTGCTGCCAAATATACTTCCCAGGGTCCATAGATTGTTTTGCGAACAAGGTACTCTGATCAGACTGGCATTATGTGCAGGCTGATCAGAGTTACGTGTTTGCAACAATCAAACGGTACATTTTTACACGGCATTAATAATTTGAAATCAGCTTATAATGTGTTATATAATTTGCACGGACCCAGGTGTTTCTTTGAGGAACCACCTGGGCACGAGCATTTTTGTATGGGAGTCTATGGAGAAAACGTCTCACGGTTACGCAATTTTCGGGTGTTCAAGTTGGTTACTAACCCAAAGGAAACAAAGGAAGCGAAGTGTAATGTCCTGTTACCGTCCGATATAACTGAGCTGCAACAAGCAAAATGGGTGCTTAACGTATATGCTAACACACAAGACTCAAACCAGTCTGGATCAGTGCTGTCTGACCATAGCTTTGCATATAGCCTTCAGTTTCATCAAAATCCATACATGGTGTGTATGGACGACAGAGTTCTAATCAGACTGTGCCGCTGCGAAGGCTTATCTGAGTCTGTTTTTAGCTCACCTGAGCACGAAGTGCTCAGGGTGAGCTTTTGGGATACCCTGATGTCCGTCGTGCGTCCGGACGTCCGGACGGACGTCCGTCAACTTTTGCTTGTGTACACTCTAGCGGGCACAGTTTCGATCCAATCTTTATGAAACTTTGTCAGAATGTTAGTCTTAATAAAATCTAGGCCAAGTTCGAAACTGGGTCATGTCTGGTCAAAAACTAGGTCACTAGGTCAAATCTTAGAAAAACCTTGTGTACGCTCTAGAGGGCACAGTTTTCATCCAAAGTTCATGAAACTTCGTCAGAATGTTAATCCTCATAATATCTAGGACAAGTTCGAAACTGGGTCACGTCGAGTCTAAAACTAGGTCACTAGGTCAAATCATAGAAAAACCTTGTGTACACTCTAGAGGACACAGTTTTGATTCCATCTTTATGAAACTTTGTCAGAATGTTTATCTCCATAAAATCTAGGCCAAGTTTGAAACTGGGTCATGTCGGGTCAAAAACTAGGTCACTAGGTCAAATCTTAGAAAAACCTTGTGTACGCTCTAGAGGGCACAGTTTTCATCCAAAGTTCATGAAACTTTGTCAGAATGTTTATCCTCATAGTATCTAGGACAATTTTGAAACTGGGTCACGTCGGGTCTAAAACTAGGTCAGTAGGTCAAATCATAGAAAAACCTTGTGTACGCTCTAGAGGACACAGTTTTGATCCAATCTTTATGAAACTTTGTCAGAATGTTTATCTCCATAAACTCTAGGCCAAGTTCCAAACTGGGTCATGTCGAGTCAAAAACTAGGTCACTAGGTCAAATCTTAGAAAAACCTTGTGTACGCTCTAGAAGGCACAGTTTTGATCCAAAGTTCATGAAACTTTGTCAGAATGTCTATCCTTTTAATATATAGGATAAGTTTGAAACTGGGTCATGTCGGGTCAAAAACTAGGTCACTAGGTCAAATCATAGAAAAAACCTTGTGTACACTCTAGAGGACACAGTTTTGATCCAATCTTTATGAAACATTGTCAGAATGTTTATCTCTATAAACTCTAGGCCAAGTTCGAAACTGGGTCTTGTTGGGTCAAAAACTAGGTCACTAGGTCAAATCTTAGAAAAGCCTTGTGTACGCTCTAGAAGGCACAGTTTTGATCATAAGTTCATGAAACTTTGTCAGAATGTTTATCCTCATAATATGTAGGATAAGTTTGAAACTGGGTCATGTCGGGTCAAAAACTAGGTCACTAGGTCATATCATAGAAAAACCTTGTGTACGCTCTAGAGGACACAGTTTTGATCTAATCTTTATGAAACTTTGTCAGAATATTTACTTCCATAAACTCTCGGCCAAGTTTGAAAGTAGGTCATGTCGGATCAAAAACAAGGTCACTAGGTCAAATCATTGAAAAACCTTGTGTACGCTCTAGAGGACACAGTTTTCATCCAAAGTTCATGAAACTTTGTCAGAATGTTTATCCTCATAATATGTAGGATAAGCAGGGGCTGACAAATCAAAAAAAATTCCACTTGCCCACAGGACAAGTAAAAACAAAATTCACTTGTCCGGCAAAAATAATTGCTTGCCCAGATTTTTCACACACACACAAAAACAAAAAGTTGCCCTTCTGTACCACAGGAACTTGACGTTGGTTATATTTTTTAAATGGGTTGCCTCCAGCTTATAGAATATAGTAATAATTATTAATAATATCATCGCAGGGACAAGCCCTTAAGAAAAAAATATTCAAGGTCAAGCTCCTGCGTTCTGTACAATCATACATTCCCTAAAATTTGGAAATCTTGTCTGAGCAAAGAGTATAGAGTATTAGTAGACAAAGATGTTGGCAGATAGTGTAGACCCTGCTCAAATTGCATAGGAGCAGTCTGATCAGGGTCAACTCTGACTGCCAAGTATAATTACACTTTGATCTAAATATGGTAGGAGCAGTCTGATCAGGGTCTACTCTTACTGCCAAGCATTACTACACTTTGATCCAAATACGTTAGGAGCAGTCTGATCAGGGACTACTCTGGTTGCCAAGCAATATTACACTGTGATCCAAATAGGTAAGGTAACTGTGGAAGCCTTTCCTTTTATCTTTATAGCATACACTGTCCAGGTGACATTTGGCAGGAAAAATTCATGCTTTGTACTGGTTGACTCAGGTTGTTTGCACTTTACATCAAAGAATACCGGTCTCCAAATAGATTACCATAAAAGTTCTGAATATTGAGACATATGTCTGACCAAACAGTGCAGACCCAGATCAGACTGCTCCTGAATATGAGCAGTCTGATCAAAGTCTACACTGTTTTGCCATTCTGCTTTCATCTGTTAGACGCAATAAAAAAATTATTGATTTTTTAACTGTCCGGTTGTCCCAATTTCTAGAATTAAGATAGCTTTGTAGATCAAACAGTACCGACTGTCTAGACTCTGTATTTTGACTCAAGCTCATCATGCATCCGAGAAGAAAACTCATTGGTCAACGGTCCACATGTAGTTGTGAAATGCTAAATGATTGACAGGTGTCGCAAACACCGTCAGTAACCATTACACTGGATTAACGGATGGGACCCGGTGACAATAAACATACTTTCAATAACTAAAGGTGAGAAAATCATGATAATTGCAGTGCGGCTGTCTTTTTTTAACAAGCTTACAGTTTATTCTTTCCAAATTTTTATGTGTTGGGGATTTTCTTTTACTTGCCCGGCCGGGCGTCGAGCTGGAAATAGCACTTGTCCGGCCAGATTTGGAGCATGTCCCGGGCGTCCGGGCAATGGATTTGTCAGTCCCTGGGATAAGTTTGAAACTGGGTCATGTCGGGTCAAAAACTTGGTCACTAGGTCAAATCTTAGAAAAACCTTGTGTACACTCTAGAAGGCACAGTTTTCATCCAAATTCCATGAAACTTTGTCAGAATGTTTATCCTCATAATATCTAGAACAAGTTTGAAACTGGGTCACGTCGGGTCAAAAACTAGGTCACTAGGTCAAATCATAGAAAAACCTTGTGTACGCTCTAGAGGACACAGTTTTGATCCAATCTTTATGAAACATTGTCAGAATGTATATCTCCCCAAACTCTTGGCCAAGTTCGAAACTGGGTCATGTCGAGTTATAAACTAGGTCACTAGGTCAAATCTTAGAAAAACCTTGTGTGCGCTCTAGAAGGCACAGTTTTGATTCAAAGTTCATGAAACTTTGTCAGAATGTTTCTCCTCATAATATGTAGGACAAGTTCGAAACTGGGTCATGTCGGGTCGAAAACTAGGTCACTAGGTCAAATCATAGAAAAACCTTGTGTACGCTCTAGAGGACACAGTTTTGATCTAATCTTTATGAAACTTTGTCAGAATGTTTATCTTCATAAACTCTCGGCCAAGTTTGAAAGTAGGTCATGTCGGGTAAAAAACTAGGTCACTAGGTCAAATCTTAGAAAAAAGTTTTGTAAGCACTAGAAGGCATAGTTTTGATCCAATCTTCATGAAACTATGTCAAAATGTTTATTGTCCATATATCTAAGCCCCCTATGAAACTGAGTCGCGTCGGCTCAAGGTCAAATCTTAGAAAAACTTTGTGTACACCCTAGAGGGCACAGTTTTGATCCAATCTTCATGAAACTCTGTCAGAATGTTTATCTTAATGAAATCTAGGTAAAGTTTGAAACTGGGTCTTGTCGGGTCAAAAACTTGGTCACTAGGTCAAATATAAGAACGACCTTGTATACGCTCCAGAGGACACAGTTTTGATCCAATCTCAATGAAACTGTGTCAGAATGTTTATTCTTACAATATCCAGGCCAAGTTTGAAACTGGGTCATGTCGGGTCAAAAACTAGGTCAAATGTTAGTATGGTAAAAACTCTTATAAATCTTCACCAGAGCCAGTGAACTGATTAATGCTCAGGTGAGCGATTCAGGGCCACCATGGCCCTCTTGTTGTTGTGTATGACATGAGCACCGTTTTACATACATCACTGGGGCTTAACTTCGCCGAAAACAGCTATTTGGGATACGTGTGCACACTGCAAAGAATGAACTCCGCCTTAGCATTCACTCAAGTCTGATATGAAGTTTTGCTGTTGGCAAAAATGCGAACAACGAAGGCTCTGTTCAACCTCAGACAGTGCAGGAGTACGCCATTGACGTAGTTTCGTTCAGTATTCTTCTCAAAAGGATCATCTTTTTTGAAGAATAGAAGTTGCTTTCCTGGCGAATTCTTGCCTTTTAGTGTAGTCTCCATTTTCGTCCTGGCATTGTTTAACTCGTATGCCCACATATGGGTGTTGAAAACCAACTCGTGGATAAAAAGCTGTGGAAACCGATCATGAGTGAATATGATCTAATCATAGCGGCAGATCTTGACCTGTAAACCACACAAACCGTCAATCTGCTGTCTCGTAAGAGACATGACCGTCGGAACTTTTGGCAGGAAAATGTACGTTGAGTTAAACAATGTACTTTGAGTCAGACAACATTTTAAAATAATTCGATAATTCTGAGATTTTTTTTCGTATTTATCAATAAAAATACGTTGTGACCCCTCGTCGAGTCATTTTGACCCCTCGTTAGAATCGTCTCGCAGAGACGGTTCCACTGAGAGGTCACAACACATGCTTTTGCGGAGAACGGAGGATAATTATCCCTCGATTATCCCTATTACCCCTTCTTATCTGGAGCATTGATTCATAGTTTAATTCATTTGTTTGTTTGATGGAACTCTTTCTGCGACCTTTGTTTTCTGTGCATCTTCTGCTGAGACACTAACAAAGTCAAGGTCGCAATAGGCAGGGATGATGGTTTTGTTATTGTTGCTGTTTTTTTTTTTTAGCTCACCTGAGCCGAAGGCTCACAGGTGAGCTTATAGTATAGGCAGGCATCCGTCGTCCGTCGTACATCGTCCGTCGTCCGTCAACATTTTCAAACGACATCTCCTCTGAAACTACAAGGCCCATTGTAACCAAATTTCATATATAGCATCTATAGGCAGGGGGAACCAATAATACTGTTTTTTATCCAAATCACTTCGGAACTTTGGTTGCTATGGCAACTTAAAGTTTCCATTGACTTGTATGGGAAAAATTGAAAATTTGCATTTATTGCTATGTCACTGCAGACATTTTGACAAAACTTTTACAGAAATGTTTCTTGAGTAGTCCTCCATCAACCACATGAAATTTATGTCAATTGCACAATTTGGCTGGTTGCCATGGCAACCGAATGGTTAAAAATTGAAAAAATATTCAAAAATCATCTCCTCAAAAACTATGCAACCAATAAAGCTCAAACTTCACAGAAAGGATTTTGGTGCTGTCCTCCATAAAAGTACTGTTTTTCTTGGCAATTGCTCTAGCAGTTTGGTTGCTATGGGAACTTAAAGTTGCCATTGACTTATAATGGCAAAATAGAAAATTTGCATTTATTGCTATGCCACTGCAGATATTTTGACAAAACTTTCATAGAAATGTATCTTGAGTAGTCTTTAACCAGCCTTGTTAAATTTATGCAAATTGCGCAGTTTGGCTGGTTGCCATTGCAACCGAATAGATAAAAATATAAAAATATTAAAAAATCATTTACGCAGAAACTTTGTGGCCAATAAAGCTCAAACTTTACAGAAAGAACCTTAGTACTAGCCTCTATAGCATTACTGTTTTTCATGGCAATTACTCCAGCAGTTTGGTTGCTATGGCAACTAAGAGTTTCCATTGGCTTATAATGGGAAAAATGGAAATTGGCATTTTTTGCTTGTCTCACTGCATTTATTTAGATTTTCTTTCTACAGAAATGTTTCTTGAATAGTCCTCTATGTTTTTTATGAATTTTCTCCAAATCGCTGAATTTGATCGGTTGCCATGGCAAAATATAGGGTAAATTTTTGAAAAAAAAAGAAGAAAAAATGAAAAAATCTTCTGCTCAGAAGCCATTTGCGGGGATGAAGCTGATATTGTGCAAACATGTTGATGACAGAAGCCTCTACATGAATTTTGTTTTTTCTTCCAACCCCATAAGAACTTTGGTTGCTAATTGCAACTTACAGTTTCCATTGACTTATAATGGGAAAAGTGAAGCCATGAGGAGGATGAAGTTGATACTTTGCATACATATTAATAACATTAGCCTCTACCTAAAGTATGTTTCATATTATCATTGCCCATGAGAACTGGTTTTGCTATGGCAACTTAAAGTTTCCATAGACTTACAATGGGGAAAGTGGACATTGGTATTTATTTCTGTGTTACTGCAGATATTTTGACAAAAGCTTTACAGAAATGTTCCTAGAGTAGTCCTCTATCAGCCATATGAATTTTGCCCAAGGAGCTGATTTTGATTGGTTGCCATTGCAACTGAAAGGCCAAATTTTTTATTTATTTTTTTTTTTTTCGCCAAAGATCTTCTCAGAAGCACTTAAGGGAGGATAAAGCTTATTTTTTGCATAAATGTTTGTGATATTATCCTTTACATAAATGGTGTGTTTTATTGCTGTTGTGCATGTTGTTTTGTTGCTGTGGCAACTTAGTTTTTCCAACATAACCTCAGTGCTCAGGTGAGCGATATAGGGCCATTGGCCCTCTTGTTTTTTTTTTTTACCAAAACTACTAAATAACTGAAGGGCCAAAAATGCCACCCAGCTGTGTACTCTGTATTCATATATTGTTTCGAGGTACAGAACATATTAAATAATGGGTTGGCTATGACTGTCGTCTATAGTAGGCTGGTGGCATCATTCTTCAGGGTCCGATTGTTGAAAACCAACGATGGCGTTGGTGAACGAGGCGTAAGATTTGCAAATATATGATAGGCCTTCGAAAAAACGTTGCTGCTCTTGATGAAAAAAAAAATCTGACAAGCTATTCAAAAGTTATTCACATTTTTTCTTGTTGGAGCAACACTCTTGATGTTACCGGGATGCTTTGAACCACCTGGCCAAGGACGTAACCCTGCAGGCAGGAAATATCGAAACAGCGTCATATCAACGTCACTACAACGTCAGGGTTCGAGGTTATAAAACTTGAGAATAATGTGCTCGGAAGCAGCCAATCAGTGTGCTTTATTTTGAGTTTGAGAATATACTCAAGTTTTATAATATCGGGGCCTGGAAAAGTTACATTCAGATCAATACGACTATGTTTCAACGCTATGTG
The DNA here is from genome assembly GCA_963989385.1 of Ctena decussata. Taxonomy (NCBI): domain Eukaryota; kingdom Metazoa; phylum Mollusca; class Bivalvia; order Lucinida; family Lucinidae; genus Ctena; species Ctena decussata. Next base: position 92,823,387 of record OZ022501.1, read on the forward strand.
TCTGCTGGGAACTTGACAGTGTGCATATCTCTGCATGTAGTAAGGATCACAATACTGCGAATGAAAATATTTCTACGCCATAACTATGTAAAGTTAGTTCGGATTTTATTCTTTTGTTGTAGCTAACTAATTTCAAATGGTGGTGAAAAATGCTCGTATTTCATGATAATGGGACCCCCAAGCTCAAGCGTGAACCGGGACAAAATATAAAGGGGTTGTTAATTTTGCCGAACGTAAAAAAAATATGTGTCGAAGTACAAATGTATCAGTATATGAGCGGCGCGACGAGAAATATAAAGCGGAGACTGAAATCAGCCCACTCAAATTTGCTCTACATTTTCCTTGACTCTCAAATGTGGACACGAGTAACGCTGACAGGACAGGATTGTCTGAGTCTTCGCTGTGTTCGCACATGTCCAAATAACTCCCTTGAGTATACTTACATTCAGTTTGTAATCCGAAACAGTTTGCGAGTTGTATGAGTTTAAACCAACTTAATTCAGTTCATTGAGTGAAAATGCTCTTGAATAATGAAATTTATTAGCTTCATCCATTCTGAACAAAGTGTTATTTCTGCATTTTGACGTATAATCCCAATTAATTATTTTGTTCTGGCACCATAAGACTGAACACAGTCCTAGGTACTCTGTGTATACAAAAATGATTCAAAGCAGCTAAAGCACCTGCAACGCATGATCACTTATCGTGTTTAGAATTGATTATTCATAGCTTGGTTGTCTGCAGTTTTTATACGCCAGTTTTGAAAAAACGGACGTATTATGTCGTGGCGTTGTCCGTCCGTCCGTCCGTCCGTAAACATTCTTGTACACGCCATAACTCAGTAACCATTTGGGATATCTTCATGAAATTTGGTAGGCATATGTATTAGGTTGGGGGAACGTGTCGCGTACAAGAATGGTTGCTCCCCCTTCCTTAGTTTCCAAGTTATGCCCCTTTGATTAATTTTTTCCCTGCAAGTCTTGTGCGCGCCATAACTAGATAACCATTCGGGATATCTTCATGAAATTTTATAGCAATGTGTATGGAGTCCCAACAATGTGTCGTGTTTAAAAATGGCTGCTCTACCTTTCTTTGTCTTAGAGTTAATCCCTCTCATTAATCTTATTGGCTATTTTGTGTATATTACAAAAAATATATTTTCAGGGGAGGATAGTAGAACAAAAAATGGTTCTTATAGTATAATAAGGTTATTTCCCTTTCCCTTGTTCTACTTTGACAAGCAGCTTAAACAACAGTATTTGAGGTGTTAAATATCTAAATAATGTTGCAGTCATTATACCCCTGCTTTGAAAAAGTGGGGGGGTATACAGGTTTACATCTGTCCGTCTGTCCTTCCATCTGTCCGGTTGTCCTTCCGTCCCCTTTTAATCAAATTTTTTATCAAAGATTTCTTCACAACCATACAAGCTAGACTGGTCATATTTGGCATAAAGGTTGATGACGACATGTTGTACTGTGGGATTGAGAACCAGCCTTCTCCTGCTTATTCTTCCCTGTATTTGTCCAATTTTCTTTCTTTCCATACTTTGAATAATGAAATTTTACGTCAAAGATTTCTCTACAACCATGCAAGCTAGAGTAGTCATATTTGGTATGCAGGTTGATGACGACATGTTGTATCGTGGGATTGAGAACCAGCCTTCTCCTGCTTATTCTTCCCTGTATTTGTCCAATATTCTTTCTTTCCATACCTTTAATAATAAATTTTTTCGTCAAAGATTTCTCCACAGCCTTGCAAGCTAGAGTAGTCATATTTGGTATGCAGGTTAATGATTACTTACTGTATCGTGGGATTGAGAACCAGCCTTCTCCTCTTTTTCTTCCCTGTATTTGTCCATTTTTCTTTCTCTCTTTTACTTTGAATAATGTAATTTTTTGTAACAGATTTCACAGCAACCATTCATATTTAGTATACACGGTAACAATGATTTCTCTCTCTCTCTATGCTTTTTGTTACGAAAATAACACCATTTGATGTTAGCAGTTAAGCGGGGGTATAGTCGGATTCGCCAACAGTTCTACTTAATTATAGAGTGGTTGCCTCTGTTTGTCTGCCTGTGTATCCTTTTGTAAACAATTTTGTTCATTCTGCAACTCCTTTAGGACATTGAAACGGGCGTATTATGCGCCGCTTGCGAAGCCCTTTTTTTTTGTGACATGGCTCAAAATCCCTCTTAAGCATCAGAAGGTCATTTTACATAATTGACTTGTCAATGTTATAATAATGTGTCCAACCGTAAGAAGCAGACTGGACTTTTATCACTTATTTATTCACCTATTAGCTCATTTTTGTGTATTTAGTTACGGTAGTTATTTATTATCCCAGATGTTTCGTAATACGATACATTTCAGGTATCAAATAATTGCATATGATGCAAACTGAGTGAAAACAAACCGTATGACATGTACCAGATCAAACGTATTTTTTTGTTTGTTTGAATGAACAGCCTAAAAATCAGCTTTGGGCAGGTACAGGATCATACATGTGATGTCTCCCGGATCATCCGGGAGTCTCCCGGAAATGAAGTCCATCTCCCGCGCTCCCGGAAAGCCTTCAGAATCTCCCGGATGCTGAGTTTTCCCTTCATAATTTTTATCTGATACCCTTTTCCAATGCCATGCCCTTTTTCCCTGCCAGTAAGGAGATATCCACATGTGTACTGACCTGTATTCACAGCATCAAATATTGTTTTGACTGTGCAATAAACAAACCGTCATGTCTGTTGACATTAATCCCATTATTCAGGTCACTAATAAACTCACTGACCCGTGTAAAGAATTACCGACGAAATGCGTTTAAGAAGATATGTCAGGTGAAAAGAAGCCGATAGCCCTGTTTCACAACTACACAAAATAAACATGTGCAATACAGTCGGAGAGTTGTTTTCACGGCTTAGATTCCCTTAAACGCATAGACAACAAATGCAAAACTCTATTTAGGCGGCAAAGAGGTGCAGGCTGATCGGTGTCTTCACTTGTCGTTCACTCCGTAAGGTACTTTTTGTCCCAAATGGCAATTTGTTCTGCTCTGTTCAATTCTCGTATCGACGTTACCCAAGTGGCTCAACGGTACGTAACCCGAATGGCAAATGATATCTGGATTATTATATATGGCCGATAACTTTGATCGTTAATGGTGTAAAAGTTACGCAGGAAAGTTTTGATATTTCTGTCTTGTGCATGGGTATAGTTTGTGTCAAAAACAGAATTTGAACATTGTTATATACATTTTTATCAGTTTTTACAGCTCTGACTACCTTTAAACAAAACTTATTTGTTTATGAAAGAAGATAAGTAGATACAACTGAAATAGAAATTTCAAGGGAGGCAAATCTGTATGAAATCTCAAGTATACCCTTTTGCAAAAGCTAGATTCTGTGCCAGACAGATACCAAACTAATGATACAAATAACAGTAATATAATGATAAATGAATAATTATAATAATTAAAGAAAGGAGGTGTTTTTGTGTGTGTGTGTGTGGGGGGGGGGGGGGGGGGGGGGGGGGGCTGGGGGAGTAACTCAAAAGTTAACCAAAACTATACTATAGTTCATGTTCTGTTTTAAAATAAGAAAAAAATACAGTAAAGTATGTGAAACGACGCATCAAAGTTGCCGTCAAAAAGTCTCCCTGATGGAGAACTCAATCTCCCTGAAATGAAATCCAAATCTCCCACATGGTCATCGGGAGTTCATCACATGTATGCAGGATTAGCTGAGTCCCTGCTGTTCGTTGATGTCGCACAATCGTCTTTCTCGTGACATCACTTGTGAACTAATTCGAACTTACGTGACAGCGACGAGAGTCCTTTTAGCGAAGAAACAAGATGAGTGAGCCGGAACAAAAGTGAAATTTTTCAGTACGGGTATAGTCCGTTTGCTCCCAAATGCAAACGGCATCCCCAATATTTTCTCAAAATTGGTGAGAGGTAGAAGATTTTCGAATTGCTCATTCTTAATTTTCATCCTATACATAACAAAATCATAATTTTGCAGAAATGTGAAGCTTTGCATAAAAAAAGTTTCTATACAAAAACAGGCCTTAAATATGTCATTTTCACCTCTTTAATTACAAGGGAGTAAAAGTTGGCTGTTGGAATTCCCGTTTAGTTTTACGTGTTAGAGCATGTGACCAATTTATGCTATCCCTAGAACAAAATTTGCATAATTAATTGAAATTTTATTCTGAATCCATTTTTTTCATCTTTTTGTTTCACCCATATATTATCAAATTTTAAAACATATAATTTTTACTCGCAAAATAATAAAATAGTTCAATTTTTATTTACATTATAGTACCACTTGACCAGTGATACCATGCGTTACGCGTGCGAACAGGTGATTACATTTTACTATTTCATTCATATACGCCCACACCTGTAGTAACAAAGAGTTTACGCTATTGCCTATCAACAATATTTTGGCTGTTCTAACAAGTATACGACGCCCTTTAGTGAAACTGCTCAGTTTTTGCATTGAGGTCAATGGAAAATATTTTACAAAAGCATCCCAAAATTTAGACTTTCCGTATTCTGTTATGTATAGTTATAGGAATCATTAGGACATGAGAACATTTGATGGAACTTTCATCGTTTTCGAGAAAATAAGCAAAACCCCGTTTGCACTTGGCAGCAAACGGACTATACAGGTAATATCAAATTACTCTCAGAAGAATTTCAGCAACCCAGCGGGTACATGACGTCGAAATGACGTCCTACTGACGTCGATGCGACGTCAGTACGTAGCATCGACGTCAGTACGACGTCATTTTAACGTCATGTGCCTGCTGGGAATAACAAAAGGCCGTAATAAAAGGATCCGACTCGGACAAATTGTAGGAAAATTAACGTAGTTTTTAGAGATATAAACTGAGATGCACAAACCATGCGAAAGAGAGGTGCCCAATGGTGAAAATACTTCCCATTCGGGAAAAAAACTAGACCGGCATGCAGTTCGATATATACCGGCATGCACCTCAAAAGCACTTCCTTGCTGTTTCCTGATGGAAAATCGACCCTACTGGTTACGATCATCAGAAAGCCGAAAAGAAAGTGAGCATATGGTAACTGCGAGTTGCGCACTGAGATATTGAGACGCCCCCTACTTACCAGTGAAGTTTATACCAACTGACCTCAGCAAAAGTCAAGAGATAATGAGCTAAAGTTTACTCTGGAAGTTGTTACAACGTTCAAGGTCAATGGAGAACACTTCCTACATTTGATCAAATACATTATAAGATCAACTCTTAACCAAAACAAACTGGCCAAATAATGTGGATCCAGACAATACGGCTCATCCCAAATGGATTTGAAGTCTAGTTCTTTTGGTGTGTGCAAAGAACATCATTTACTGACCGTTCCAAGGCGGTTCTTCAATTTTACGTATTTTTAGGTCCGCTTGTCTGTGGTCTTCTAGCAATATGGTCACCTGTAAAGCTTCCCACTTTGCTCTCTCTCTCTCTCTCTCTGTAATTTATAATAGAAAATAGGTAAAAATAAATGTAACTGTTGTTTTTGATGACCGACTATTTGGGAAGGAGCTGTTCAAATGAAATCAAAACCAGTAAGTTGCCTTAAATGAGTGCCTTGTCCATAGTCGAAGTCATCAGCTCAGCTGCATGCAGTCATGCATCAAGAGGTTATTTTTTTACTCTGGGTTGACAAAATTTTTCAATCGTTGGCCGGGCCGGGTGTCGAAGCCGCGACTTTGCAATAGCTATGCGCTCTTGCAGTCCAAAAGTCTGTAACTCTGGTAACACACGTTGGTTGGTTGTTTTGAGTTTAACGGCCCTTTGAGACAGGATTTCAGTCTATATCGGGCCGTCGGGAGAAAGAAGAGAGGTGTGATAGCTCGAGAAAAATGTCCTAACAGCCCCACCTGCACCTACTGCAAGCACAGTAGGCCCTTGCCCCACCATTATCCAAATCAGTAGGACGCCCCGGAATTGGAAGTTATATCCAGCACCATCGCACCACCCAACCACCCCGGTAACACATGTGAGAGTCGTCAGGCTAACAGTAATGCTTTAGCTGTAGTGCACAAAACACAGGTTGGTCTGAGTCACCAAAGCCCACATATGCCCTAACGCCCTTTTACGCGTCGGTAAAAGGGACGATGGGAAATTAGCGAGCTGCCCAGTCTATGATTAGACTCTGCATTCGTACATAAATCCCGGGCTCGAGACCGTTGGAAGTGGGTATCTTTTCAGTCATAAACAGCCTTTCATTATCACCAACCCATCGTCCTGATATGGCTGAAATTATGTTAAAAAGGGTGTAAAATCGTTATTCATCCACCATCGACAAAATTTTATAGGTTTGATTTTAAACAAATTAATCTAATAAAGATAGCAGGCTAGTCAAAGCAGCTTATACACGTCTTTTCAAGCGCAGAAATTGATTGACACTTCCGGCTACTGATTACATCATCAGTGGGCTGCCCGGTGTCTCTCTACCGTTATATTGTCACATGTACTCAACACAAAAGTCACAGGTCTTTGAGATTTTACAGCTATGTCTGTCACTGAACCGTTTAACCGTCTAGAGAAAGTAAACGTTGTAGACGCTCAGATTCCACGTAATTTAGAAAACTGCCATAGAATCACCTGAAAAGATACCTTACAGCAGGTGAAAACAGGAAAGATGGACCCTGCACATCTGCACAGTCTGATCCTGATGGCTTGTGTCTGCATATTTCGTTTACTACTAAGGCAAACTGATTAGCACAATAAGGTGACAAACTTGCTTCATGACAAAAAATCAGACAAGCCTATGCAGTTTACGTCTTGTCATCTGTGAAATAAATACATTTTATTGGATGATGTGGTGAAGAAAGTACAAGACAGATTTAATAACTCACTTTTTTTCCACACATGTATGAACTATGCCTCAAACTAAGATGGGAAAAATACATTAAAGTTGGGTGCCCTTATTAATTGGCAACTGGTACTAGAATACCATGTTCCCTGTTAGTACAAAGCTGCAGATAAGGTTGGTTTTTAAGGATAATTCTATGATAATTTTTCTTATTTTTTGAGGAACACATGCTGTGACCCCTTGTAGGAATTTTCTCACAGACAGTTCAAATGAGGGATCACAACATACGTTTCTATAGGGAAATGTGGAAATTATCCTTAAATTATCCCTATGACTTTGTTTTAGCTGAAGACTTAATAATCCATGCTCTCTAATAGCCCATGTTCATATATGCAGCAGCAAAAAAAAAAGAGAAAAAAATAGCGGCATTTGCAGCCAGCAAAGACTCAGATCAGCCTAGGCATACGCCCAGTCTGATCAGAGTCTGTGCTGTCTGCATGGAGCTAGCTTAGACCCTTAGCTACCCTTTGAGCACACAGCAAAGACTCTGGTCAGACTGAGTGTATGCTTTGTGTGGCATACATGTTGCTTTCTTGGTTTTGTCATTATATCTGTTTTTTCATTCCAGGGTGTTACCATTTATCATGGAGTGGCAAGCCAAGGAAGACAACTGTGATTTACCTGTATTCCTTATCCAATAAATAGTTACCTCCTCTGAGCTGTAGCCATTGCTTTCTTTCACACCGGATAGAAAATGCCATTCTTTTCATCTGGGATAGAAATTCTTTTCTCCCACCTTTGCCTATATAAGATAGGCTCTCAGCTCATATAAGAAATTTCTATCTTATACCTGGCAACATGTTCTTATATTAGCAACCAGACTTTTTCATTTTTTGACTAATACTTTAATTTTAAATGAACAAAATGGACACGCAAGCATGCCGGATGACGTTTGATAGCATCTCATGAGTTTGTGACGTCACTCAATTTTAATGACGTCACTAAAACCGATTAAAAACGTCGCTAGCTAACTTGACGCGCGTGACGTGAGAGGCTAAGTTGCATTTTGTTTTCGCCCTCTGGAAGATAAAATAGTCCACATATCGTGTTTTCCGTCTAATTTTGAGGTGCAAACTGTGTTTACACCGATTTTAGGACCCGATAAACACACTGGGCTGCTCAAAATTTACTTCAGATCATTGGTTAAAAAGTTAGAATTTTCCTGTTCTGAAGTCTAATTCGACTTGAGGTTTAAAATCCGCTAACAGTGGGAGAAAAATAATCCATCATGAGCCAGTCCATGTAGGATAGGTAAATCTCACCCTCGGGGTCGGAATTTCAACCAGGGACTCGGCAAGCCTCGTCCCTGGTTGAAATTCCGACCCCTCGGGTGAGATTTCCCTATCCTACATGGACACTCATGATGGATTGTTATAATCTTACCCAGGTGTTCTTACCCAGGACCGGATTAAAATCACGAGCATTCCTGAATGCATTGTTTGTATTGGAGGTCACGTATCTGCGTCGAAAAATGACGTTGGCATTTTAGATGATGACGTCACGAAGACGGCAAAAATGACGTCAGTTTATGCACACCAGTCGTTGACGTAAAGAGCCGAATGACGGTTGTTGAAAGCGGCGCCTTCTTTCAAAATCAAACTGAAACCTCTCAAGCACTAGAATTACACATTTTAACAAGTTTTGAAGTTAAAACAAAAGGTGGTGTGCAAGAAAAAGTATCTACCATGGGGCTGAGGTGTGGATAGAAAAATCATCACTCGGGATCACTCGGCAAGCCTCGTGATGCTGAACAGTGACCCTCGTGACGGATTTTTCTATCCACACCTCACACCCATGGTAGATACTTATATTCTTAGCCCTAAATCTGGGATGAATAGATGACCTGCAATTTTACATCCTTTTCAACAGTATTTCAGGTATATCAGAATGATGGGAGGGTGATAATGTGGGGCTGTGCAATGGAACCACATCAAGGTTGGTCGGGAAATACCGGTGGTGGAAATTCCCAGTGGTAATTACCGGTAATTACCGTCCTGGGAAATACTCCAAGTTTTGGCAAAGTGGGAAATACTGGGAAATATGAAATTTTAGAGCTGTTTTTGCTATAATCTTCTGTCATGTTTCACTTATTTTAAGTTGAAAGCATATATTTCTTATCAGTTATATACATGTCATTCAAATAAGGATATAAATTCAAGGATGGTCCATGCCAGAGGACACAGCAGATGAGTCTTGGCTGTTTCAAAAGCTATAATTTCAGTTTTGATTTCATTTAGCCTTTTAACTTCTTATTTATAAAAAATAACAGGCTGTCAAATCCTTTTTAAACACAAAGAAGAGTGTTTCAACACTGTATTTCTAACCAAAAGATCTTTTATCATTTAGTTCTCATGCAAAGGCAGAGGTCACTCAGGTCAGCCTAGGGTTCTTAGACAGGGAGAAGTTTTGTGACATTTTCTGAATTTCAAGGTGAAGTTTTATAGGAAATTTTGGATTTTCTATATGTTTTATACAGTTTGACTTCTCCCTCAGCTTAAAATAAGGAGAAGTCAGTCACTTCGGGAGACAAATTCTCCCACCTCTCCCTCTAGGCTGACCCTTGAAAGGTACCAAACTGAACTGCAGGTTTACTAAAACTGTTTTGCCTGGTGTATCACTGCTTAGTGCTAATGGCCATGATACACGAAGCTTTCTGCAGGCTAGTTTTATCTGTTTCTAAGTTTGATCTGATCATATCAAAATATGACAGAACCCTGTCTATAAAGATAGATCTTCAAAACTGGGCATAGACTGACAACTATTTCATAAAAGAGTTTGTACTATAGTCCAGTTGATTGCATGTATCTATGAGTTTGTCACCAGATAAATGAAACCAATGATGTGTGGACATTGTGGTCTGATAGTTTCCTGTTGAAGTTATCTAATGTTTTATTTCCCAGAGGCTTCTCAAGAGAAGACCTATCATATTAATAAATCATGCTTCCTTTTGTAAGTAATAACCAAACACCACTATAGGTGTGAAAAATGATTTAATAGTCTTGGTTCAACAGACAGGTGACAGGAATGAAGTTACTTTTAATGTCAGTGTGCTATAACAACTGGCTGACAGAGACAGACAACTGCACAAACAGATTGCTCTTCTTTGAAAGCAAGTTGATTGCAGGTCTAGACAATATTTTATTAGTACATGTATCTTTGGTTAGTGATTAAATAAAAGGAGTTTTTGCTTTGCATATGTAGTTGTATAGGTGTTATAAAATGTATTTAAGATTTTCTACTTGGAGTGGGGCCAATTTCCCAGTAATTCCCGGGAATTACCAGTTTTTCCCGCCGTCCTGGGAAATATGAGTATTTCCCGCCTTTTTGCCAACCTTGAACCACATTCATGGTTGAAAGGATTCAGCCTCCAGCGGGAATCAAAATTGGGACACTAAATCAGCAGGCCAGCCCTTAACCCATTTATGCCTATTGTCCCATAGATGGGACATAGGTAAACAGTGCAGAACCAAATCAGGTGCATCTGATCAGAGTCTACTCTATTTGTATAAGATAAATGGGTATAATAAAAATGATAAAGTAGACCAAACCAGATACCCCTTAGTTGGCAAATGGACTTGTCCATTTTACGACAGAACATTCTACTGGGCATAAATGGATTAACCTACTGATCTACTTGGTAAGAAATGGGACAGAAATGACTGAGCAAACAGTGTAGAACCAAGAACAGTCTGATAAGAATCTTCTTGTTTGATACTCTGCCAACAACTTTTAAGATGGTAAAACAAGCCAGTCATCTTATACAGTATTTTGGGAATGTGAGCAGGCTCGTTTGGAGGGAGTGGGTGAACTCGGGGGTTTAACGGCCCACCAACAAGTAGGTCATATGGAGATGGGACCTGGGCTTATACTCTCATCCAAAAGACTGGAGAAGTGGAGGATCCATCTTGTAACCCCTGGATTTGTTGTCCAGCATGTTATCCACTACACTACTGCCACTCCTGGCTCGTTTGGAATGGGAAAATTAGCAAGTAACCTAGAAATTGGGAAAATTTGAAGCATACACAGAAAATATACCCCCCTGCCAAAAGTTTAGCTAATTAAGGTGGTGATAATCACTGATTTGGGGCAAAGGCAAAAATCTGCATAAAACACTCAAAATACCACTGATCTTTCCAAAACTTAGCATATGCCTTCTTTATGTTGTTTCTGACAATTCAGACTCCCAAAATGCAGCATTTGTTAATGTTAAAAAGTGTTTTTATAAGGAAAGATCAAAGGGTAATTTTGTGCGCAATAATCTGAAAAAATAAAATTGTTATTGAGAATATACTTAGTGCTGAGAGTTCCTTGTTGCATAATGGAGAGCGAGCTAGCAATTATTTTTTCAAACTCTTTCACACATTATCAGGCTGAGCAGATAAAAAAAGATGTGGTCTGTGTCCAAAATTTTTTTTCAAAACACACAGGTGAAACAGGTGAGACTATTTTAACAAGGTTGAACAATTTCATCTACACACCAGTGATCATGTAAGTAATGTATTATTTATACTGTAGGTGTTACATAGGTATGCTTGCCTACCCTATATTTAATAAATGCATCCAGTGTACATTACCTTGTTCATGGTTGAACATTTGAGAAAAAGCTACCGTTTTCATCTGGTCTACATTACAATTTGAGAAAGAGTTGGAATAAATAATTGCTAGGTCGCTCTTCATTATGCAATAACGCACCTTCAGTACTACGTAAATTTTCAATAACGATGTTAATTTTTTTGATTATTGCGCAGAAAACTACCCTTTGATCTTTCCTTATAAAAACACTTTTTTAAGCAGCATGTACGTATATTTTGTATTCTAAACTGTAAAGAACAACAAAAATAAGAAGTCTGCTAACTTTCAGGGAGATACGTTACTTTTTTATGGTTTTATGCAGATTTTTACATTTACCCTAAATCACCACCTTAATGATAAACTAAGCAGCAGATATAATTGATACATAGGACTTCTGATATGTCAAAAAGTTTGTCATCATTGGTCTTATATGATGTTATAAAGTATACAGAAGATGCTGAGACACTGGCCTTTTTGGACTCAGCAGTTGTTTGGATACACAGTGCCAAAAGTTAAGACCAATGCATGAGGATAACAATTTTTTACCCTTTTCAAAATTGTGTCCAAAATATCACCAAATTTAATTTCATCTTCAACAAACTCGCAGTCCATTGACAAAATATTAAATTGAAATATGCTGCATTAATTTTGATCATGTCAATTCGAATTCGGACATTAAAGGCACACTTGTCAAAACTTGTTTCCAAAACGACTGATCTTGTAATTTTCCTATAAATTCTAATTATTTTTGTCTTGAGGAAAATTGGTAGCCTTTGATACTAGAAACTCAAACTTTTTATGAAACACATTTAGTTACTTGGATACACAGTGCTAAATACAGTAACTAAGCCACAAGGCCAGTTTATAACAGCATGTGAGGTCTGTCATTAAAACGCGAGTTTCTTCATATTAAACACAGCTTTAACTGTAAATGAGCCTCATTGTGACTTCCAAAAATGTGGCATTGGTGACAAGCAAAGGCTCTAATCAGACTGCACATAAGTAAGTGCAGTCTGATTAGAGCGTTGGCTTGTCACATTAGCTGGAAGTGACACAAGCCATAAAACCATCAGTGAGGTCTCTGAAATCACTGTATAAATGAGAATGATGATCTGAACATCACATGACAAAATGACCACATTGTTGGAAGTCACATGACGCAGCTCAAATAGCATGATTGTGCAATAAAATAATGGTCAACCATGGTACTTGTCTCGCCTGCAACTAGCAGAAGTAAGACAAAGATGTTACAGTGTTGGTGGCAGTAGTGGAAACTTTGCATCAAGTTTTCAGGTTTAGCTCTGTTTTGTGACATTGCGCAGATAGCCGAGACGCTGCATACTGAAAAATTCTTGTTTAAATTGTAAATTTTGTTTTCTATTGAGACGGTTTAGTGGCTAAGTGCCTGAGCAAACATGTATACCTCGACCAAGCCACTCTTCTAGAAGCAGTCTGATCGGTGTCTACTCCAGAAAAGTCATTGCCCGGGAGTTAACTTTTTTTCGTCGTTTCCATGCTCATAAGCATGTTCCCCTTGTGACTCAGCAATACTCTAATGTTCTCAGTGGGACACCTAAAAACCATTAATTTTCCATGTTGGAGAAATGGAAAATTAATTTTTTAGGTGTCCCAATACTAAAGCACTTCCGAAAAATGACATTAATTTGTTGTGGTATCTCATCATTGGTTAATTATGGTGATGCATCAAGTGAAATGGTGCTACCATCAGCATTAAAGATGTATAGATACACATCCATGTTTGCTGTCAGTTTTACAGAAGGGGAATAACTTGTGATGTCCTGTTTGCTTCCCTGGATGACTAGCCCTTCTGAAATTGGAGTCATCTCTAACATCTTCACTACAATCAATGTCATAAAATTTAGCTTTCTCCCAGAAAATGACAAGTCATTCATTTTGGACACAAAAACCTTCCACTTACAGTTGTTAAAGTGGTAACCCAAACATCATGTCAACAGTTGGCTAAGCTACCCATACCTTAACACATACATGTGTAATATTTTTATACCCCCGGCATACGAAGTATGTCGAGGGGTATATAGTTTTTGTCTTTCCGTCCGTTCGTCCGTCTGTCCGTCCGTTCGTCCGTACGTAAGTTAACATTTGCGTTAAAGTTTTGTGTTAGGTTTTTTTCTTTTGCTTCTGTTATCCAGAGCTTGTTCATAAGTGCTTAGTGTTACTACAGGATGTATACCGACCAGTATGCATCACCTTGATGCTGCTGCTGGCCAAAGGTCAAGGTCACAGACTTAGAAATTCTTATAACATTTGCGTTAAAGTTTTGCGTTAAGTTTTTTTCTTTTGCTTCTGTTATCAAGAGCTTGTTCATAGGTGCTTAATGTTACTACAGGATGGATACTGATCAGTATGCATCACCTTGATGCTGCTGCTGGCCAAAGGTCAAGGTCACAGACTTAGAAATTCTTATAAAATTTGCGTTAAAGTTTTGCGTTAAGTTTTTTTCTTTTGGTTCTGTTATCCAGAGCTTGTTCATAAGTGCTTAGTGCTATTACAGGACAGATACTGATCAGTGTGCATCACCTTGATGCTGCTGCTGGCCAAAGGTCAAGGTCACAGACTTAGAGATTTATATAACAGTTGCATTAAAGTTTTGTGTTAAGTTTCTGCTTTTGCTCTGTTTTCATGAACGTCTTTACTCGAACTTGTTGATATGTGCTTATTGGTACTACAGGATGGATACTGATTAGTTTGCACCACCCTGATGCTTCTGCAGGCCTAAGGTCAAGGTCTCAGACTTAGAAATTTCTACAGCAGTTGTTTTAAAGTTTTGTTTCAAGATTTTGCTTTTGCTCTATCTTTTTGACAGCTTCTATTGAAATTTGTTCAGATGTGCTTAGTATTACTACAGGTTGGACACATATTAGTACCTAAGGGCAAGGTCACAGACTTAGAAATTTATATAACATTAGTGTTAAAGTTTGTATTGAGCTGTATATCTTTGCTTATGTTTTTGATATACATGAATGGAACCTTTTGATGTGTGACTAGGTTTACTGCGAGGTTGAGACAGTTTTGTTGACATCATCTGACTGCTGCTGCTGATTGTAGGTCAGGGTCACAGACTTTGAAATTTATATAACCATTTGTGTTAAAAGTGAACTTTAAGTTTGCATTGTTTTGATTATTGTGAAATCTTGAGATGTAGCCTAGTGATATGTGCCTACATGGGCATGTAATGTTTATTTCCTATAGGTGGTGGCGCTGGCCGGGGGTATACGTGAGCCCCTGCTCACTTGCTCTAGTACATCCTGGACCTGATTTTTCCACAATCGCCTTTCCTTTAATACCTTGACCATTTCAAATGTTAATTTGAATGAGGCAAGATAAATTGCCACGGTATGCAAAAACAACATTTCAAAGGAAAGAAACATCACGCTTCTTTGTTGTTTACGAGATATTTTTGCACCGGTGTCTCATTTCTCGGGTTACTTGATTGGAAATGTCAGAAAAGATCACATATTTTTCTCCGGTAACCAACTTTAAAATGTCATATTGACATTCTGAGCCAAAGCACTTTACCTACAGTTGAAGTATAAAATAATTTTACAAAAATCAAGTACTCGTACGTAATAATATGGACACAATGATATTTATACTGTATGTTTATTTTGTGTTCACTTAAAAGGTGTCACATTCCAGTAAAGATCACGGATATGAAAAGTTTTTGCCACCCTGGCGGTGGGATGGGGTGGTGTGTGTGGGAAGGGGGAGGGAGGGGAAGGGGAAACGGGATGCTATAATACTTCATGAAACCTTACATATGTACCTGGCGGTGAGATGGGACAATGTGTGTCTGTCTGTGTGTTTGTTGTGAGGGGGTTGCGGGGGCGGGATTGATGGAGACGGGTGGAGCCTTACATACACTGTAAAAAAAATCCGTTGATTTTACGGTAAAATAACTGGCAACCAGCTGCCAGTCATTTTACCGTTATTTTTACGGGCGCCCGTAAAAATTGCAGGAATCATCAAGCAGAGTGTGACAGAATAGAGCAGGTGTCGTTTTGGTCAGATAGCCCTTCAACAATACAGTTATTTTCGAGTGCGGCCAGTTAACATAAAACTTCCATTTTGTGATTTTCAACAATGTCTTACAGGCAAACGCCAGTAAAAATAACGGGAAAAGGACTGGCAGCTGGTTTCCAGTTATTCTACCGTTAAATCTACAGTTATTTTTTACAGTGTATGTACCGTAGAAAAATGACCCAATCTCGACGTTTGGCAGTTAAAACGCAGAATGGAATGGATAGGAAGTAGTAGTCGCCATCATTCTCCATGGATTTGGGATGGCACTCTTACAGGAAAAGAAAATGCTACCGTCCCGACATGACCATAGCTATTTACCGTGGACTTAAAGCATCAAATCAATCAATCTCCCTTTGAGGGAGCAAGTGTTTTCTGTAAGAGTAACATCCTAGGCTTGGGAGCGAATTGTAGATTTATTAGCTTATCCATTCCATTCCAGATTTTAAACAATGCCTTGCAGTTTAAAGCTACAAAATCGATGCCACTATTTTTTTTCAAACCTCATACAGATTCTTTAAATGCAATATCGACTGCAATACTGAGATGCTGATTCAATAAAATCATTCTCGTCTTAAAACGGAGAAAACTGATTGCCAAAGTAATTGTTAAATGTGCTCTAATACCCTAATTTCCTCGTCATCAGCCATGTCAACGTTTGGAATCCAAGCTCAGTTTATTCTTACATTTGCTGTTTCAGCGCTAGAATGCAGGAACATAGCTTCATCATTTCCGGGCCCACAAGGATGTTTGCCAAAAATACAGAACATACTAGTATGGATAATAAAACCTTAGCAATAACCGCTCTTCCATCCAGTACAGAACATACTAGTACACTGTAAAAAAAAAATCCGTAGATTTTACGGTAAAATACCTGGCAACCAGCTGCCAGTCCTTTCCCCGTTATTTTTACGGGCGTTGGCCTGTAAGACATTTTTGGAAATCACGAAATGGAAGTTTAATGTTAACTGGCCGCACTCGAAAATAACTTTGTATTGTTGAGGGGCTATCTGACCAAAACGATACTTGCTCTATTTTGTCCCACTCTGCTTGATGATTCCTGAAATTTTTACGGGCGCCCGTAAAAATAACGGTAAAATGACTGGCAGCCGGTTGCCAGGTATTTTACCGTAAAATCTACGGATTTTTTTACAGTGTATGGATAATAAAACCTTAGCAATAACCGCTCTTCCATCTAGTACAGAACATACTAGTATGGATAATAAAACCTTAGCAATAACCGCTCTTCCATCAAAATGAAAAAAGGCGAAAACATATAGCAACAAAGCAACTAATAATGAATAAACCAAAGTAAAAACAACAACAAAGAAAAGGGGCAAAATTCTATACTTTACCTTCGCAGATTTTATATAGCCTTTACCATTTTCGTACATGCATGCGCTGGTGTGTATGTTGTTTTGGGTTTAACGCCGGACTGTTTGAGACAGTTTTACAGTCTATATCGAGCCGTCTGCCAGAGAGCGGGAGAAAGGAAAGAGAAATGACAGACGGAAAAAAAATCCAAACTCCCCGCACATACTGCAAGCACAGTAGGCCCTTACCCTGCTGTTATCCAAATAACCCATTTTAATTCAAAATGTTTCCCTTTTGTAAATTTCTAATGGAAATTTTATATAAAAAACAGACGCAGATATTCGAAACTTTCTTTTTTTTTCAGTGTAGATCTTTCGATTTCTACTTTCGGTTTAATACACACAAACAAACATTGCAGCATGCTGATTGATAACTGTTTTGGAATCAGGTCAGTCTCAAGACTGACCGCGGTCCAGTTTGGTAATCCGAATTGAATAGCTCAGTCTTGAGATAGGTCATTGTCGCTACCCAGTTGGTTGGTTGGTTGTTTTTGGCTTAACGGCCCTCTGAGACAGTATTTCAGTCTATATCGGGTCGTCTCCCAGAGAGAGGGAGAGAAAAAAAGAGAAATGATAGACGTGAGAAAAAATGTCAAAACCCTACCCGCACCTTGCCCTACTACTACTCAAATCAGTAGGACGCTCCATCACTGGAAGTCACACGCAGTACCATCGCACCACCCGACCACCCCTCGCCACCCAGTGTTAAAATTACGGTTGCGGGTGCCTACCGACATAGCTCATAATTGAGTCATGTTCATGACATGAAAGTTATCAACTCTTCACCTTTAGACATATTACAAAACACACTTCTAATCTGCGCCGATTATCTTTTTTCAAGATTCTCCTTGTTTATTCTAAACAGAGAATATAATTATTTGGGAATGAATTATAGGTTCGAGAAAATCACACTTATCCATTGTATGAACTTAAGGTTAAGGTAGGACCTCACTTATAATTCGAAAGGACCATGACATACAAGTATGCATGCCATGCTCCTCTCGAATTATCAGCGAGATGACGCCATAGATCTGTTACTAGTACCATAGCAGCTATAGAAATACCAACTATTATGCTAAGTATCTTGGCGCTATGACGTCTCGATGACGTCACTTAGACATTAATAAAAACTCTTAGTTGCTATGCGAACAGATATATGACGTCATTCATTCTGGAGCATTGCAAACAGTGTATGCCATGCTCCGTCATGTTTTTAATGACATTACAAACTGAAATTGTTTCAACGGGAACTTCAGATTTTCTCAAACAAATACCGGTTTACTTATTCTCATGTCATTTTATTCCGTGTTACTAGTGGAATTTAAATACACGTACTTGAATGTCCTCAGAGGGGCGCTTTGTCGAGGGGGTAGGTGCGTTTGGCTATAGCGAAGAAGATCGCGGGTTCGAAATCCAAATAGGTAGAGGAATGAAATTCTCCAATAGGGATACGCAAAGAAAGCCAAAAAGTGGTACATGTACTACTGTATAATGGTTTTAAGACCTTGTTATGTCATTCTTATGTGAGATGGGGCACATCCTTTTATGAAATAGCAGTGTCACTGGACTGTTGCATAATAGGATTATGACACCCAATGAACAAGAATATTGAGCCGCGACCCGAGAAAACCAACAAAGTGGTTGTGCGCCCAGCGCAGACTCAGATCAGCCTGCGCATCCACAAAATCTGATCAGACTCTTCGTTAGCGGCTTACAGGGTAGCTAAGGGTCTCAGTTACCTCTATGCGGACAGCGAAGACTCTGATCAGACTGGGCGGATGCCCAGGCTGATCTTAGCCTGCGCTGGGCGCACAACCACTTTGTTGGTTTTGTCGTGTCGCGGCTCAATTATGTCTTTAAGGTACCCATTTCGAATAAGAGAAGGTCAAAGGCAATGAAAGAAATAGGATGGGCTCTGTCGTTCTTATACATGTACTTTGCCCTAGATTCAATTGGCCTCTAATAACCACTGCTTGGCTATGGGAAACCATGACCATCTCTACAAAAAGCGAAGATGGACATTCTAGAGGCTTCCGTAGAATTCTAAATATTGGGGCAGACAGATCTATGCAGACCCAGATCAGACTGCTCCTTTAGTCTGATTATGGTCTACACAGTTTGCCATTGTAGCTGCATCTTTTAGGTACATTACTGCACTAAAACTATAAAGAAAAAAATGTATATGAGCCGCGACACGACAAAACCAACAATGTGGTTGTGCGCCCAGCGCAGACTCAGATCAGCCTGGGCATCCGCCCAGTCTGATCAGAGTCTTCGCTGTCCGCATGGAGGTAGCTGAGTCTCTTAGCTACCCTTTGAGCACTTGTCGAAGAGTCTGATTGATTAGGCGGTTGCCCAGCCTGATCTGAGTCTGCGCTGGGCGCACAACCACATTGTTGGTTTTGTCGTGTCGCGGCTCAATTATTCAATTTTAGGACCGTAATAGAAATTTCTGTGGGTATCCCAATGTTTAGAAGTTGTATGGTAATATATATGCAATCAGCAAGAGCTCCTACAAGAATGCACGTTTGTGCAGTACTGCA
Source organism: Ctena decussata (assembly GCA_963989385.1). Classification (NCBI taxonomy): domain Eukaryota; kingdom Metazoa; phylum Mollusca; class Bivalvia; order Lucinida; family Lucinidae; genus Ctena; species Ctena decussata. The sequence goes on from OZ022501.1 coordinate 92,842,829, forward strand.
CGTGCCTTTGAAATTTTTTGTATGCTGTACGGACCTTCTGTGTTCTGTTCCGTTCTGTTCAATTCTCGTATCGACGTTACCCAAGTGGCTCAACGGTACGTAACCATAGTTGCACACACTTGGCGCCGTGTGTCCGTCCAATCTTCTGTGCGCGAAGCGTCTGAAATAAGTAATTAATTGCACTATAAGGCTTGTATTGACTTAAGTCTCCATAGTCTGTGGTAAAAACGTCTTAACTCAAATAATTGTAAAAGGCGGTTCAGCCATCACGTTTGGCAATAAAATGTGGGTTGATGTGCATATATTGTGTCTTATAACTGCCGTGGCAAAAGGTAGAGAAAACAAGCAAATCGCTCCACAAATTAAAATTTCCTGTACTGGTTTCCCGTCTAGCAATGCTATAAAAACAGACGGGATAGTGATCGGGACTCCATGCCTGTACATTATATTTTTACCCTTTGATTCAGCCACTTGGGTAACGTCGATACGAGAATTGAACAGAACAGAACAAAAAAAATTCAACTTAATGAAATCGAAAGTAGGTCATTTTAGTTGTCAACTAAAATGACTCAAATAGGTTTCTCAAGCCCTTTTTATGGGAAACTTAAGGTTGTTTAATTTGTTTAAAGCTGACTAATCACGGTTATTTACACCGACGAAACTATACCGAGAAGCTTGCAGCGATACCTCATGATAAAAAATTTCACGCTGAAAGAGCAATGGGGCCTTTAAAGTAGTCGTATTTGAGTACTTTCCTCATCTAAAGAGTAAAAGGCTAAAAACATGTAGCTAATAATCATGCTTGTACTTGGCACAACCACAGTATGATAAGCAACCTATATTGCCTTAAGTATTAGGCTGAGGCTGTTACGCTAATTGCCTGAAAACGTCAAGAGACTGATGCCCAGGGATTGATGCCATAATTGATGCATGATGTGAGGGTGATTTACCGCTGGAGATTATTTCTAAAAGCAAATGGGTACACCTCCATGTTTGACACCATTTTTCAAAGGGAGACAACTTTGTGGGTTTCTGTTTGCTTCCGTGGACTACAAAACCTTTCCGAAAATGGGTATACTCTCACAGGAATATTTTCCTCCTAGGAGAATGAAAGTGACGGATCTGGGGCCGTATTCATAAAGCCACTTAAGTCGTTGCTATGCGGTTGCTAAGGCTAAATATCTATAAAGGAGATTCCCTACATCTGTGAAATTTGCTCTGGAGGAACAGTCTTACAAAGACTGTTCCTCCAGAGCAAATTTCATAGTTGTAGGGAATCTCCTTCAAAGAAATTTAGCCTTAGCAACAGCATAGCAACCACTTAAGTTGTTTTATGAATACGGCCCCTGCTTCCCCTGCAAGTACATCGATTTACCACCTTACAGAAAGGATTGGCAAAGTGGTCCGAGATTTGCTGCTTTTGCAATACTTCATTACTGCAAAGGGAAATCTAAAATGATCTGAATAATAGAAAGTAATGCTAATCCGACAAATAGTTTCCAAAACCTGCACATGGTGGAAACACTATGTCTATTTCTGTAAAAAAAATCACAAAATAATTGACCCGTACAGGGGATAAATTTATACCCCAAATAAAGACAAAATTATGAAAACTGGCAAAGAAAACAATGAAAAGATCACAATCAAAACTCAAAGTGCACCCTTAGCACCGAGAGGTCCCCGGGGAGAGCCCGCTCTCGCCCTCTTTAGTGCATTACATACTAGTATACCGTATGTAAGGTAATTTTCGCGATGTTCCATTTTTCGTGGCATTTCGCGGTCACTTAGAAACCGCGGAAATTAAAATCGCGAATAATTTCCTGTTTCTTACAAAGTATCTTCTGTAGAGACAGTGTTCATATATTTTGTTTCTATTTGCTTCGGTAATTGCCGGTACTTTTCACTTGAGGCAGTTCTGTCATTAACCTGCGGCGACCTCGAACTGGCTCAAATGAAAAAGAAGTAGTTTTACTTTTCGCGCATGTTGCTAACCGCGAAAAGTAAAAATCTCGAAAATTAATGTTTATGTTTTTGACCCTTAACCGCGAAAATTTGAACCCACGAAAATTACCGCTTATACGGTATGAGAAGCATCCATTTTGTAGCTGGCTGACTAGAGCACCGTGACCTCTCTATATGGCTGATAGGCCTCAGGAAATGTTATATGGTTACCGCATGATTTACGAATATAGGCTCTGAAATCAAGTGAATAATTAATGCAACATTTATTTATGGACTAAGGCAATAAATCCAAGCTGCACCTAAGAATCTACAGTAGGTCAGTATAACCATGTGTAATGACATATTCTATTCTATTCTATTCTATCCCATAACCTTACCAGGTCGTTGGGGCACCATAGATGACTTCGAAACAATCCCTTTCCACCTTGTCCTGTCTTCAGCTGCCCTAGTTGAGTTGGCAAAATCCATTCCTGTCCACTCCTTGATATTGTCTTCCCACCTCTTTTTCTGTCTACCTCTTCTTCTTTTTCCTTTCACTGTGCCCTGAAGAATTGTCTTTGCTAAACCAGAAGACCTTGAGAACCAGATTTAGGAGAGTGCCGCTTCTAAGTCACCGACGTGCAGCTGAAGAGAAAAACAAAGTTGTCATCCGTCTATAATTTTGAATTATTTCATGTCGAATAATGGTATTTTTGCATTGTTTCGGAAAATCAGTTTTACTAGCAATCTTTCAGAACTTGTGAACTAAAGTCTCCATAAAGTACAGGTTCCTATAGGCCTGGTTGAAGAAGTATTTTTAAGTCAAAGTTTCTATTACATCAGTTTTTAATTTTGGTCGTAAGTCTTAGAAAAACAAACAAACAAGCTTTTTAATACATGTTGTTTGCGATATCTATTTAATACATAGGATGGATTATACATTGTACATGTTTTCGTTGTTTGAACACGAGGCGTTTGCGCCGAGTGTACAAAGTTCTTCCGAGGGAACCGGCAAATTTAATGCAATGAGACAAACACGTATAATTGCTGATCGCTAATCTTGTATTTTATAGTTTGATTCCATTGAAAAACAAATTGCCAGAAAAGTCATAAAACGAAATCGTCGCTCAAAGTGCCTTGTGTCTGTCGATAGCCATTCACGCATATTGAAATTTTTAGATTGCTTCAGGAGATTGCTTTTATATAAGCACTTTGCTTACTGTCAGATCCTGTACCATTATGTATTGTATTTACATATATGTATACATTACGAATAAAATATTGTTATAACCAAGTGCCTTGTGTATTGTGACGCCATTCCCAAACCGCAATAAAATAAAAAGATAATAAAAAAAAATAAGAAAAAAAAAAAATGACTTTGACGCTAATAAAAGTGAAGGATAAAATGCTTGTTAAGGTGGAATAGACAAAACCAAGATATTTCAGCTTTCTAGTCAAACCGTATATCATCATAAACTTCAGTCATGTGTGACTCACTAAATGATTTTCTTTTGAGCATGAACCAAACTATTCTTATTTCACTGACGTCGTGAAGATGTGACCGTTTGAGTTTTTTTTGCGCAAAATTTATGGCTCTCAAATATCCATTTCCCATTAATCGACATTGCTCTGCAGAGCGTTGAGGTATTGAAATGAATTCCATACCAAAGCACGTGCCATCAAGAGGTCCACACACCTGTGCTATACTTTCTGCCCAATCTCTACTCATTACGTGTATACTGATGCAAACATTAATTTTCATTAGCTGTTGAAATTAGCATTTTTCACCTAAAAATTGAAATACAGAAAGAAAAAAACGAAAAAAAAAACGTCTCCTAAAAATATATCTCAAAGGGGGAGTCTGCATAAGGGCCATTTTCTGGTTACAAATGGAATTTCACCAAACCTCACCAATCTCTACTTGTAAGTGTTTGCTTTCATATATTGAAGTACTGATCTCATCGAAAGTGTATTTTGAGTGGAGTGCAGTGTCGAAGTGGGTAGGGTAATTCCACCCCATACCTTACCATGTATCATTTTTTCCCCATTATCTCTATAAGTAATAATGACTTATTTACCATTATGATTTGAAATAATACAGGCATATATGCTAATTGATTGGGTCACATAACTTACCATTGTTTGTTTATTCAGTACCAATATATCGGCTTATAAGTGGTAACAGGAATTTTACTTATTTTCGCTTCTCCAACTCTACGAAAACCTCAAATTTTCATTATTTGTCCAGATATATAAAGAAAACTTTGTAATTATATTGATATGATAGGGTGCATTACAGAATTATGAGAAAAATATACCAGGCATGTCAAAAGCTGAATTATCTGCCCTTGATTCAAGAAAATATACTGTTAAAAAGTAGGGGATACTCAGGTTTGAAAAATTGTAGCATCTACAACAAATGTGATATCCATATGAAACGCAAAGTATCGATAAGACAAACTTTTCATGAAAGTTTGGACGATATATCCTGTCACGTGATCTGCATACAGCTAGTTTCAAACGGGATCAGGACAAAAATATGGTAAATTCGAACAAACATGTATTCATATTATTCAACTAAGCTTACCTTTCAATGCATTTTTAAGTTTTGTATGCTAAGAGATTTTTTTCCTCTTCAAAACGGTCATTTTGGGAAGAAAACCAGAAAACAAAAAATCGCACAGGTGCATCGAGTCACCGAAAAATTTAGACTTTTATGGCTTGCACTCTTTATATTGATGAGACAGTGTGTAAAAGCAATTTTCTGTTTGTTAAATGAATCACGGCGAGTGTTTCTGTGTAAATTTTGTAATCTGAAAAGGATCTGTTTCCACAGCAGATTCGTGTGAAATTTGGGTGTCGACCCCCTGTCTAAAACGAATTAAACGCAGATCACGTGACAGGATATACCATCAAAATTGTAATGCAAAATGTTTTATCGAATATTTGTTTGATGGACACAAGCCATTTCAGATGGATTTGTTATTTTTTCTTAATTATACAATTTTTAATATCTTGATATCCCCTACCTTTTGTGAACAGTATATAATAATTAAATTGAAAATGTAGGATCGAAATTCTACACTGAAAGGTATACATGTATTTTTGATGACTCTTTTGCTCATGTTTCTAATATTGTACTGATTGTTGAGCTTTCAATTACATATAGTGCCCGTGATATTACACAAGAACTGTAACTGAACAGCTGAGTTCATCCTGTTATATGCCACTGTAAAATTCCTGTTACCACTTATAAGCTCATATATTGGTATTGAATTAGCAAACAATGGTAAGTTATATAACCCAATTAATTAGCATATATGCCTGTATTATTTCAAATCATAATGGTAAACCAGTCATTATTAATTATAGAGATAATGGAAAAAATGATACATGGTAAGGTATGGGGTGGAATTACCCCACCCACTTTGATACTGCACTCCACTCAAAATACACTTTCGATGAGATCAGTATTTCAGTATATGAAAGCCAACACTTACAAGTAGAGATTGGTGAGGTTTTACGAAAATCCATTTGTAACCAGAAAATGGCCCTTATGGAGACTCCCCCGTTTGATATGTTTTAATGAAATGCAAAGTTGGAATATTGTTGAAATAATATTAAGATTTTATCGTGTAAATATTTCTCAAAGTAGATTTTTAAACTATACCCCCTGATAGATAACGTCGACTTTTAGCGTCAAACTAAGCTGGGCGCTAAGAGCAGTTTCCGACATATCCTTTAAGTCCTATAAAACAACGTCGAGTTATTCTAGAGAATTTATGAAAATGAAAACCGAAAAAATCGTAGAATTATCTCATTCCATTTTCTAGACAGAAGAGTTCAAACAGCTAAGGGGTTTATTATTCCCGGGTTTGCCTTTTCGGAAATAATTGACGTCGCGAAATTAGAGGCTCGTAAGAGTTCATTTAAGAAATACTTTTTCCTTACCCGTGAATTATCGCAGATCAACACATGTTGTTGGAGGGTAGATCACGAAATATTAATTCACGTCTGCCGCAGGCCGGTGGAGTGAATTAATATTCGTATCTGCCTGACAACACTCTGCGATAATTTTCCGTTAAGGAAAAAAGATTTCGATTCTAACATTATATACGATTAAATTGCATGGACACTGCAACGTTTTCTAATGAATTCTTTTGAGGCGGGAATACGTTAACGTCGTGTTAGAATAAAGGAGACGTCATGTTACGCAAAATGAATGTCATGGCAAAATTTAAACCTTGCATATTCGTCCTCCCAGGAAAACGGGATAAGATATCAGTTCATTTTTTGTTTCGCTGTTCGTGCAAATGTATTCTCCAAAAGGGATTATAAAGGTTTAATAAAAAAAAAATACTGGAAAACATTCTTGGGAATAATCTCCATTTGAGCCGCGACGTGAGAAAACCAACAATGTGGTCGTGCGCCCTGCCCAGACTCAGATCAGCCTGGGCATCCACCAAGTCTGGTCAGACTCATTGTTAAGTGCTCAAAGGATAGCTAAGTGTCTAAGCTACCTTCATGCGGACAGCGAAGACTCTGATCAGACTGGGCGGATGCCCAGGCTGATCTGAGTCTGCGCTGGGCGCACAACCACATTGTTGGTATTGTCGTGTCGCGGCTCATTTGACGTTGAAAGAAACGACATCATCGGGACAGCAGGGGGGGGGGGGGGATATAGTTAAACCAATCTACTTCAAATTACTTGCAAACATATTTCATTAAAACATATCAAAACTTCAGATATTTTTTTCGGAGACGTTTTTTCTCGATCTAAGCTTTTAGGTAAAATTAAATGATATTCAGCAGCTAATGGAAGGTCACATTTGCCTAAATGAACACAAAATGTGGAAATATTTGGAAGTAATTACACATCTCCAAAGGCCTTTGACGGCTCGCACTATCGTATGAAAGTTGTTATAATATCTCTATGGAGAGCAAAACAAATGCGAAAATTGTATATAATTGAGCGCTTTTTATTTTGCATCAAAAACGTCAATCCCTAACATGTTCATGTCGTTATAGAAAAAGAAGTATTTGTTTAACACTTAAAAGAAAATCATTTCGTGATTTAGAAAATGCTGAACTTCTTGATCATTGTTCTTTTTACACAAAAACTGAAAATTTTGGTTTTGTCCTATTCCACCTTAGTCCCAGAGCGGCAACGTAACGCCAGGTAACATTATGTAAACGGAGTACATGTGTCAATAAGCAAGCCTAAAACCTTGTTGGAGCAGCACGAGAGCTTTATGATTTTGTTTCATTTCGGTCTCAAACAGGTATGGGAAAGGTACCTATGCAAGAACAAGTGTTACAGTAGCAGTTAGTGTAAACAATATTTTATTCAAATTACTGTACATATACAAAACAATTACAAATTCACAATAAGATAACCTATTTTACAGTAGCTTGAAAGGGATTCAGAAGAAAGTCTTGCGACTTGTATAATCTGTATCCCATTGTTAGTGTATATAAAGTTCTATATAATAAGTGATTTGAAATACATTATTTCCACTTTTAAATTTGAAACTGGTTTAACAAATATTAGTATGAAAATCGGAGAATCTTCGAGGAATTGCAAATCTACCATAAATATCGATATTTTCGAACAGAAGACTCTTCATACTAGAAAATTTACGAATTTAAGAATATATTCAACAAAATTGCTAGGTTTTATTACTGGTCTCTCAAAGGTCCACAGCTCTCAGTCCCTCAAAGCTCTACATTAGCAGTTAAAAGATAGTTTTCTTCAAATCGATTATTAACTCATTAAGCAACAAAAAGCAGACGACAAAATTTACGCCTGCAAAAATTAGAAAAATGCCTTGTCGAAGACATTTCACATTAAGAATTCAAAGACTAGACGGCAAACAGTGTAGGTCTAGATGAGGCGGTTCATGATGAGCCGCCTCATCAGGATCAACGCTGTTTGGAAATGTTGCTAATTTCGTCACCGGTGCTTAAAGAGTTAAGTCATGAACGTGACACGCTGTTCTTGAAAAAAGCATAGGCTAAGATATATGGCGCACGGAATATCCAAGAGGCTAATACAAAAAACGAAAAAAAGGCTATTTAGAAGTCAGTCATCTCGTTTATCATAACTTTAGATGAACTGAAGCCATTAGCTAAAGATAAATGTAAATCCAAAAATGGCACTTTTGTAGCAGAATAATTAGCATTCTTTTCTTCAGGAAGTTTCTCGAGAAACAGCAAGCATAAAGTCTCTTTCATAATAAATTTACAGACAAAAATCTGCAACAAATGGTGAACAACAGACACGAATCTGCAACAAATGGTGCACAATTTATACCCCTCAAAAACCTACAATTAATAAAATTATCTTTTTCCATGGCCGATAGAAGCCAGGCCAAGTTCTAAACAGCAAACTACATACAGTTCCATAAAACAAACACGTTTTACTTATAGCAAACAACGACTAAATTTGGTTGCACTTAACCGGCTATTATAAAGTAGAACATACACGCAGGCACACACACGCACGCCCGCGAAAATGAAAGAAGAAAGGATAAAACTATTAACTCTATGGTTAAGTTGCCAGTTTCATTCGATAGAAACACAAAATTGTGGCAATTCCCTCCCGGGTAAGTGGACCAATTCCTCAAAGGGGACTACTGCTAAAAATCTTTCGTTTTAAGGGTAGCCTCATGCAAGAAGTTTAGGAGTCAACTCTTAAAGCAAAGAATTTGCTCCCGTAGGAGCAAATTCTTTCCATTACGAGTAGATCCCTTTTTTGGAAGGGGAAATTTTCCGTCCAGGGAAGCAAATAGAGAGACATATAAATATTGTTTGTCTTTGGTACACTGTCATTCAGAACTTTCAAGAGATTAAGATATGAAAGTTCTGATGTACTTTGGTTCTTATTTGGTTATATGAGACGAAGCTCGCCTTCAAAGCAACTCTAAGTTAACAAACATGTCGTTGAAACACAATAATTCCCAGTGGCCTTATTAGAGAAGCAATAAAAATTCAATAACAGGAAAATACCTAAGTATACAGATTCCTTGATCTAAGATATTGTGTACTTTTATTTCTTATTTTCATTCAGACATTTTATTTGTATGTTTATAAATCATATCACAATATTTTAATGTCACTGAAAGATGCTGATGTTTATAAAAGGACACACTACATGCAAACGCTCAAGTTGGCTGCTGACACCAGTGCATTATAGAACTGAATTTTATTTTTGTGGATTTTATTGATGTGCAAATGCCGGAATAAGGATTTACTTTAGTTTTTGTGAGTGATTCACTGGCGTTTATACATCCATAAAATCCACAGCAATAAACCTCATGTCTTATAATTCTAACACTGTCATCTTTAGTCCAAAATTGCCAGCTTCACTGAGTATCTAAGAAATCCCCACAACTACATGTAGTTCCAAATTGTCATTTGAGTAATTCATATTATTCAAACTTGAGAAAATTCTACATGTATTTTTTCCATAATATCTTCTCCTAAAATAGACTTTATTCTTCATAGTCTTACAAGTGGTAAATACAATTTAACACAAATCATTATAAACAAAAGCGTTTCAACCTTCACATTCTTTCATAAATGCCCTGTCAATAAGAATATTTGTAGAGTAAATGAAGAAAAACTGTTTAGTAGCCCTACAAGGTGAATGGATTCACTTCCACGCTTCAGCGCTATTTTTACAAAGAGAAACTACATTTCTGACTTGTTTGTTTTATAGCCTTTTCTCTTAAAGAAAAGAATTTGCTCCTAGGAGAGCGAATTGGTTCCTCTCAGATCAGCCGGGCATACGCTCAGTTTGACAAGAACGTGAAAATGCTGTCGGCATGAAGATAGCTTAGACCCTTAGCTACCTTTAAGCGCAAGCGAAGACTCTAAACAGACTGGGCGGATGCCCAGGCTGATCTGAGTCTTCGCTGGGCGCACATGCCACTTTGTTGGATTTGTCGTATCGCGGCTCAATTGTCATTTATTGAGATGTAGGGGTACACTTTCAGACAAAGAAACACTACCTGGGGCCGTATTCATAAAACGACTTAAGTCGTTGCTATGCTGTTGCTAAGGCTGAATTTCTATAAAGGAGATTCCCGACAACTATGAAATTTGCTCTGGAGGAACAGTCTTTGTAAGACTGTTCCTCCAGACCAAATTTCATAGTTGTAGGGAATCTCCAACATAGAAATTTACCCTTAGCAACAGCATAGCAACGACTTAAGTTGCTTTATGAATACGGCCCCTGCTCTTCTCAATGGGGATCAACTCCTAATGAAAATTATTTTGCTCCCTTAGGAGCAAATTCTTTTCCTTTAGCAGTAGTTAGGAGTAGATCCCTTAAGGGCAAATTCTTTTCCTTTAGCAGTAGTAAGGAGTAGATCCCTTAAAGGCAAATTCTTTTCTTTAGGAGTAGCTTCCTTAGGAGCAAATTCTTCGCTTTTGGAGTAGTTACATTTTGGGAGTTCTTTGTTCGGGAAAGCAAACAGGAAGTCACAAAGTTTGTTTACTGTGGTAAAAGTGGCAGAAAAATATGGAGTTGTGGCTATATACTTGATAAAAGCAGCAATGCGACACTTCTGGCGTCTCAGCACTCTCCGATTTTCAAATTATACGTGAACGAGCGAGTTACTGCTGCAACAAAATTGAAATCGAAGTTATCACTGACATGGTGCAATACCAATTTTGAAAGGTCTTTCAGCGCAAATGCATTAAAGAAATTTCATATCATGATGATAGACAAGATTTCGAGCACTTCAAATACATTCTGATAGCTCGTTAAGATTGTATGCAGCTCAGTGTTGGCAATTAAGTGCTGCATCGTAAACTGCCATTCTGGTTTAGAAATAAGGATAAGCCGTGCATGCAAGAAAAAAAGGAAATTTGTTTTTCGTCATTTGCGTGCTTGATTCGGTCTTAAAGCCACGAGAAATGTCTCAAATACTCATATTTTTAAACATACAGACCATAATGTATAACAACACTACGTCGATAGTCAATTTATTTTCAAACTTAAATGAGTAAATGTTGCAACTATCCTGTTTTCTTGCATTTTCTAAGAAGCAGATGGGTTTTACACCCGTTTCATGCCCTATGTATGATACTAAGGGCCCAGTCTCACTGTCACGTTTAGAGGGCTAGGTTGTGCTATGTTTAGCAAAAAATGTTCCCCGTGTTGTAAGTATCTAGGTGTTACTACGTTTCTAGTACGTTTTAAATACGTTTAAGAATGATTTATTTCGTATTATCCCGTTATCAAACGGCATTCAGAGGGGACGAGAACAGTTTACTTACCTACTACGAATCCGTACGTTTTACTAGGGGCTACCAGGTAGTGTCCGGTATAACTACCTAGCCAAAGTGACGTTTGAGTAGGTATCGCAAAACATACCAAGTCGTAATAAAACATAGAACAAAACGTCCCAAAACAAAACAACTAGTGCCTGATAAACGTTTCAGAAGTGACTTTCTCACATGGGCTGACAACTTGAGTGAAACACGGGTCTTCAAAAGGCACCTCAAAAAAGCACTTTCAAATTCTGACCCCTCATTGAATCAAACTGACCTGGAGACATTAATCTCGCAGCTTATGTTGTGATATTCATCTTTTTACATACGGATACTTGTTGGCAGTTAGGTATAAAATAAAATTGTTAAAGTCTTAATTCAGTTTAAAGAAAACGTTCATTGAATGTGCATGTAACGTTTCTTTTTTTGTTCAGTATATATAAATATGTTTTAAACATCTTTAAATGGCAGGACATATAAAGTATAAAATTTTACACAAACATAGGTAAAACGACTTATGCCATCAGGCGGGACTTAATCTCTATATATTCAAAATATGCAATGCACAAATATACAATATATAACACAGATTCGTTTACTCAAAGACATGAACCATCTTGCAGTTTCCCTTATAAATAATAGTAATGGAACTATCTTAATACTAAGCTAATACAGTAACTGATATCTGGTACATGTATTTAAAATAAACACTTAAGATTTACAACATACCTGCAAAACATATATAAATATGTTTTAAACATCTACATATAAAGTATAAAACTTTAAACAAACATAGGTAAACGGCTTATGCAATCAGGCGGGACTTAAATCTCTTTAAAATGAGTGAAAAGTCACGTGAGCCCAAACCGTACCTTGTCAAACAATAGCCAGGGATCACAATGTCATCTTGGTCCGGGAAACATTATACGTCTGCTGATAGACACAGACTCATACGACGTCCGCAGCACGGTGCCAACAATGCAACCTCAAATAGGAAACAGTGGAGAGAAAACGGCAAACCACAAGGCGGAAACGGCAACCCGCATAGCACAAATGGCTACCCGCAATGCGAAACGGCAACCCGCACATCACCATCGGTACCCCTCGATGCAGCAACCAAAACCCCTGTTACACACGTTCTAGTACGTTTAGACTACGTCTCAATACGTTTTTACTACGCATACGGTAAGTATTTAATATTTTCAATTCAAACGTAGCTAGACCACGTAACTATGTATCTGTATATATCCGTATATGAATACGTACATGCATTCACTACGTTTTAATGCGCATATTCCCGTTTTGGTACGTTTTAAATACGTAGAAAAACCTAGTCCTCAATACGTGACAGTGAGACTGAGGCTAAGAGGACCTCTAGATTATTCTTGTTCTTGTAATTAAGAAATTACAGTATGCTTTTTCTGGTTTCGTCACCAGATATTGTCAGGGTCACTGACGAGGCTTCATTAGCCGAAACTACGTAGTCTGACCCATGTTCCTACTTCTGTATGTATTCTCTGCTCTTAAAGGAACTTTTTAAGATTTTAATTTTACCTCACTGCAGCTGGTCTTGTGCCGTGTGGAGACCGTAAAACATCTCCCCGAACATCATCCATAGTGCAGATTATATTTCATTTACATCCTTTGAGATCAGAGGATAGATTCTGAGAAATCTAAAATTTGAGATCGATTTAGACTATTATTCTAGATCATCGTCTTTTATACTATTTGGATCCTTTTGAAATTAATCAGTCTTTGAATCGACTGCCCAATTAAAATTAAGAAATTACAGTATGCTTTTTCTGGTTTCGTCACCAGTTATTGTCAGGGTCACTGACGAGGCTTTATTAGCCGAAACTACGTAGTCTGGCCCATGTATTCTCTGCTCTTGAAGGAACTTTTTAAGATTTTAATTGTCACGATTTTGTACACATTTAATGAGTTTTGGCTACGTTTTAGTATGTTTGACCACGTTTTACTACGTGTTGCTACGTTTTACTAGGTATAGGCTACCTGTATCAAAATGCCATGTTGGAGTTAAAAATTCTAAATGGAACGTAACTAGGCCACGCATTCAGCTATACCTATATTCGTTTTCACTACGTTTTATAACGTATACTGCCGTTTTGCTACGTTTTAAAACGTAGTAAAACCTAGCCCTCGATACGTGACAGTGAGACTGTGGCTTAACATTTACGTTACTGGCTGTAAGCTGAATAACTAATCTTTCATGAGCCAGTCAATGTTGGATACGAAAGTTCACCTAAGGTTCGCCAAGCCTCATCTGGAAAACAGGTAACAAGAGGACCTGAGCTGTACTGTTCCGTTGGGTCGCTTTCGTTATAGTCTGTTCTGTTGTGTTTCAACGACGTTCCCCAAGTGGCTCAGCGGCACCTAACCATAGTTGTACACACCTGGTGCCGAATGTGCGTCCATTGCCTCTGCCTTTTTGCTTTTGTCTTTAAAATGAATTATATAGAGAATATTTGGTTTTTTCAGTGTAAGATCGATTTTATTTCACCGAATAAGTACCAAAAGCAGTATCTTCACGAGTGGCGAAGCAGTATCTTCACGAGTGGCGAAGCAGTATCTTCACGCTGAAAGTGATACACTGAAAAAGATAAATTTTCTATTTCTTTTATGCTTGAAAATTACAATAATTCTGTTTATTCAAGAGCGTCTGCCATCACGACAGAAAAACAACTTTTCTAGCCGTATATAGAGGATATTTGGCTATTTCAGTGTAAGATCGATTTTTATTTCACCGAATGAACACCAGAAGCAGTATCTTCACGAGTGGCGAAGCCGTACCTTCACGAGTGGCGAAGCAGTATCTTCACGCTGAAAGTGAAATAAAACTTCATCTTACACTGAAAAAGTCAAAGGACCTCTGACAGTTGTAATGTAAATTTGCCTATAAAATTGGTCAAAAATGAACTTTTGGAATACTTCAAAATTTTCGCTGAAACGTATTCCTCGAAACTCCTTTTCATTGGCACAAAAACATTTTTCCGGTTATTAAACACATAGACTGAGATTTTTGGTGCAAATAGCATGTTTTTATGATTAAATGTATGGAAAATAGGGAAAGTTTTATAAAGATACTCCCCCCCCCCCCGTGCCTCAGCTAGCCACTTTGCATGTGTGTGTACTGTATATGTGAGTGGCAAGCTGAGGCACGGGGGGAAATGATAGTCTACAACTGAAAAACTGAAAAGTGGGTGGGGTAATTAGACCCATTGCATCTTAAAATCAGGCTAGCATACTTTTTATTTACATATAATTGCATGCTATATGCAATTGTAGTGCTTACTTTATTTTAAGCATGTTTTACAAAAAAGAAATTCAGTAAATAAGAAAAGTCGAAAATTTGATGTATTTTGGTTGACCAAAAATTCCACTTACCCCTCTTGAGAAAGTCAGTGAGATTTAGTCTGCAGACATGATATTTTTCAAAATCAATATGAAAACTTCTTTATAATGCATAAGTCTACATGTTAATGCAAAATCATCAACATTGGCTTCCCATGGAAGCAGCTGCAGTAATTTGTCGAAAAATAGGCAAATTTGCATTGAAACTGTCAGAGGTCCTTTTCTATTTCTTTTATGCTTGAAAATTATAATAATTCTGTTTATTCAAGAGTGTCTGCCATCACGACAGAAACACAACTTTTTCTAGCCGTTTTGCGTCAAATTTGATGCTCCCAGCGTGTTTATTGGGTGTGATATTGATTGTAAACAAGTTTGCAACTGAAAAGTAGCTTCAAATATCATTTTGATAAACTGATCTCAAAAAATTTGCCAAGAAAGAATGCCTACAGGAGACTTAGGCGGCCTGACGTCGCGTGCAGTAACAACAATTTTACGTTGGCGCTTTAGGTGACGTCATTAACGTCGCAATTACGTGCAAAAATGCGTGACATAAAATTTGTCAAGCCAGATAATATTTAGCCAATTAATAAAAAAAACTTGAGGCTATGTCACAAAAATCCTATTTCTGAAACAGTAAAATCGAAAGTGATAATTTCACTATTTGAAACAGTGAGATTATCAGTTTGGATTTCACCGAGAAATAGAGGATCTTACATGAGTGCTCATGTATTATTGAATTTATTAAACGAGTTGGGGAAAAAGATAAGATGCGAGGCTTTGCCGAGCATCTTATTGGTTTTCCCCCAACGATTTTAATAAATTCGATAATACAGGGGCACGAATGCAAGATTCTATTTATCATATGACACTAAAAGCGCCTTTCATTAGCAAAAATTGCGCTAAAACGTCACGATTTCGCCATTAGAAAACGAGACGTTTTTATAGACGTTAACGTATAACGTTACGACGTAATTTGCATATTTAATCCACTAGTGGATTATCGTTTTTAATGCATGGCTTTATATACACTCTCAGATGCGACGGCATATGATAAATCTCTATAATTCATTGAAAAGTATAAAAGAAAGAGATTTAACGGTGAAACCGAAACTGATAATCTCACTGTTTCAAGAAGTGAGATTATCACTTTAGATGTCAATGTTTCAGCAACATAATATTTATAAAATAATCTCATTTATTTGTTGATATATTAATTAAACCTTCTGCGGCTCGACATAAATAACGTCACACGTGTTTGCACGTGATTACGACGATAATGACGTCACTAACAGCGCCAACGTAACATTTTTAATGCACGCTCCGCCAGGCCGCTGGTGTCCTGTAGGCATTCTTTCCTAGCAAACTTCTTGAGATCTGTTTATCAAGCTATTTTTCGGTTGCATACTTTGTTTAAATTTCAAGCTATTTTTCGGTTGCATACTTTGTTTATAACCAATATCATACCCAGCTGACACGCTGGAAGCATCAATTTTGACGCAAGAAGGTTAGAAAAAAGTTTGTCTCTGTTGTTATGGCTGACGCATTGGAATGACTGAATTGCATTTTAAAGCATAAAAAATGACCATTTCAGGGTAAGATCGATTTTTAGTTCACCAAATGAGCACAAAAATGTATTTTCACGACTGGCATGATTTTTATTTCACTCGTGGCTTTGCCACTCTTGAAAATTCTTCTTTTGGTGTTCATTCGATGAAATAAAACTCGTTCTATATTGAAAAAGTCATGCAAAATATTCTCGATCTATTCTTCTGGTGTCTAGGATGGACAAAATCAGCAAAGTGGCATGTGCGCCATGCGAAAACTCAGATCAATCTGATCAGAGTCTTCGCTGTGCGCTTAAAGGTATGCTAAGGGTCTAAGCTATCTCCATGTCGATAGCGGACACTCTGATCGGTGTGGGTGGATGTCCACACTGACCTGAGTCTTCGCGTGGCGCACATGCCACTTCGTTGGTTTTATCGAGTCGCATGAAAGACTGTTTACAGTGACAATCAAGCAAATCTAGATGCACCGGAATCACTATTTTGAAATATTAAAATAAATAGATGTACAGACATTAATAGATGATGAAACTACGACTGGATGTCAAAACTGATGTAAAAGATAGTTCCATGGCCGACATCTCTATAAATCAAATGAGCCGCAACACGACAAAACCAACAATGTGGTTGTGCGCTCAGCGCAGACTCTGATCAGCCTGGGCATCCGCCCAGTCTGATCAGAGTCTTCGCTGTCCGCATGGAGGTAGCTTAGACCCTTAGCTACCTTTGAACACTTAACGAAGAGTCTGGTCAAACTGGTCGGATGTCAAGGCTGATCTGAGACTGTGCTGGGCGCACAACCACATTGTTGGTTTTGTCGTGTCGCGGCTAAAATCAGACTGAGCCACGTTGCGAGCAAAACTATTTTATGGCATATAACTGCGCATGCACAGACAAGTCTGTGGAACCGTACACTCTGGTTATGGTAAGCACAATTCGCGCACTAAAATCTTCAAGATCAGACCTACCTTCCGAGCGAACTACGCATGTTTTGACAAGGTTGCGCAGGTGCGCACTTTGATGGATACAATGTAGCACGTATCAGATATGCCCGACTAAAGAATTTTGGAAAACGTAGTATTATACTGCGTTTACATCAAGCCAAAGTTTTCTATAAAGGCTGAAAAGGAACTTTGGCTAGACTTAGGCTGAAAATCCATTTAAAGATTTGCGGGTTTGGGATGCGACTTAAAACCAACTTTTTAGCGAACGTTCTTACAAATTGGTTAATTAGATTATGTAAATCTAGAATACTGGGCCGGGCCGCGTAGCGCAGACGGTAGGGCGTCTGACTTATAAGTCAGAGGTCCTGGATTCGATACCCGGTCCGGCCACTTACTTTCATTTTTCTTTCCGCTGATTCAAGAAGGGCAGTTGTCAGTTACTGGTGAAAGTAAGTGCTCTTAGTACTGGTTAACCGCTTAGGAGGTCTAAGCCTGCCCAGGAATAGTGTGGTTAGGTTAACTGACCGTCCCGACATGCCCATAGCTGTTTACCGTGGACGCTAAACACTAACACAACAACAACAAACACTAGAATACTGGCGTTTTATCATGTGATAATGCAAAAAAGAAATACAATTTATAATATAAGCTTACCTTTACCAAATTTAGTCCAACAGACGCGCGTTTCTGTATTGAACTTCTTTAAGGTCGCTACCTTCTGGAATTCTCATTCGATATAACAAGGGTGACATTCGAAGGCATTTTTGTGGTTTAACTGCTATAATATACGAAGCAGCATATGCCACTTTATCGTTTGTGTTAGTAGACATTCCAGTTATGTGAATGGCTATCTCTTCATGTTTTCCCGCCACATGTTGAAATGGAGAAAACTTATTGATTGTTAACCTGGATGACAAAATCCTTCCAACAAGGGATCTACTCTTAAAGGAAAGAATTTGCTCCTGCAGGAGCAAATTCTTTTCTTTTAGAGCTGACCCTTATTGAGATGGGAGGCATACTGGAAATGTCGGATTGCTTACCTTGAAACTTCTTATCTTAACTTTTAGACTGGTATTAGACTGGTGTTTAATGCCAAAGTTATTTTTCTGTATGCGTGAATCATGGACCTTGACAGCAGCGGAGAGAGAAAAGAACGAAGTCCTCTGAGATGAGATGGTATCATATGTTACTGAAGATTTCGTATCAGAACCGCATGATTGTTGAGCGAGAAAAGAACGCAGTCCTCTGAGATGAGATGGTATCATATGTTACTGAAGATTTCGTGTGAGAACCGCATGATTGTTGAGACAGAAAAGAACGCAGGCCTCTGAAGATTTCGTATGAGGACCGCATGATTGTTGAGTTTGTTTGCAGAGAGATCCAAGCAACCATTGGAAAACATGGCTATTCTTCAGGATAAAGTGATGCGAAAGACAGAAGAAGAGATGGAAAGATAATATGAAAGAGTGTATAGGGAAGGACGTTGCAGCAAAATTAAGGCAACTGACAAAAGGACCAGGCTAAGAGAGAGTGTAGCAAAATCTGTTTTGGTGTTTTCACGTGCAAGGTTTTGAAATAGGCTAAGAAAGACAACGTGAGTACGTCTCATAGTTGAATGATCAACAGAAAAATTCATATAGCATATTGTTATTTTTATGCCTCTCTCCAAGCTTGTCCAAAGTAGAATAGTAATGACGATGTCTATGAAGTGCCACAATCACAGCTCACAATCTGCCAATGGCACCAAGAGAAAGCATACACAATATCTAAAAAATGCCTAAAAGTAAAGCATCTCTCTCTCTCTCTCTCTCTCTCTCTCTCTCTCTCTGTTATGAATATGGCGTTTAAATGCTGTAAATATTTTCTTAAACCATGATTTTGAAGATTCTAGATGTTTTATAGGTTTGAAATCAGTTGTTTACGTTGTAATTTAGAACTTTCTAGAGAGGTGGTGAAACCCTAGAATATTTTCGAAGTAGAAAGAATTATCTGGAACCTTCTGGAATTTGCTTCTCATTGTAAAAAGAAAGTTGTGGAAGCTTCAAGAGAAGAGAACAAACAACACATCTCGATAATTTTTTAGAATAACTTATTTTAGTACTCAAGAAAATGGTAGAACTTTCTAATCTTCTAGTTTAAACTTATGTCAGAACTGAGACTGTTCTGGTAAAATCTATCTCTGGTTAATTCGTGAATGTTCAAAGATAATATTAGTGGAGTTGCTTATGTAATCCCGTGTCCACTTTTTGTTAATCAGGATTGTTATATACCAAAATGTTTGTTTTGACAAGTAGTTTTCAAAAATGGTTCCTGCGAATTTTTTCTATCACTTTTCAAGGTCAAGGTCAAAGGGCAAAGGTCAACGCTTCAAAATAGAAAGGAAAACTTCAAAAGTCGTGATTTATGGTAGGCACGGTGTAAGATATGGGACTAAATCTTGGTATTATCGAAAGAAAATAAATGTTTGTAATTAAAAATTCATATTAAAATTGACTTTGACCGCTAGTGTGGCAAGGTCAAGGTCATTTCATTAAAGGTCGAAAGAAAATATATAGATATAAACACTATGGTTATTGTTTCGTAAACTGCGAATTGGATATGGCATTTCTCAGATCATTCTTACGGTTAAAATAGTTTAGCAGGCCATTGTATTCAAGGTTATATCTTAATTATCAAATCCATTGCCATGGCATCAGATTTATGCAAGCATATTTCTAAAAAATGGGCATTTTAAAGATAAGCATTGGAGATTGTTGTGCAAACCTGATGGGTTTTGTGGCAGTAAATCTTGATTTTTATATGCGAAACGGTTTGTTTTGAGCATAGGGACTCCTGTAACTTTTTAAGAAGGAAGTGTGTATATCTTTGTTCTTAGCAACCAGTTTCAGCCCTTAGCAACCAACCTTTAACAGATTTGAAACCTTTGACTTCATTCCACGAAGAATAGCTATTATGTGTAATAAATCATTCTGGATATCTGTTGTAAATATTTAAAGGACAGCTGATAGATTTTCAATTGGTTGAAAAGATGCATTTATATTTGTCTTAGCAACCAGTTTCAGCCCATAGCAACCATCTTTTGTAACAAATTTGGAACTTTTGATTGAATTCCAAATGAGCTATCTTCTATTTTCTATGTGTTATGCAGACAATTGTAAGTAACATTTAACAAACAAGTTATGAAAATTAACAGAGTGTTGAAAAACCTGCGTATACGTTTGTCCTTAGCAACCAGTTTCAGTCCTTAGCAACTTTCAATCAAAAGATTCTAGACATTAGATTGACTTTCATTCTGGATATCTGTTATGAGCAACAAACTATGAGACAATTGAAAGTAATATTTTAAGCACAGCTGTCTGACTTTGAAAATCTGTTGAAACATATAGGTATCTATTTGTCCTTAGCGACCAGTTTGAGCCCATAGCAACCACCGTTTAATAAATTTGGATTATTTTTACTTATTTCCAAATGAGATATCTTCTATTATCAATGTATTATGCAGACAATTGTTAGTTATATTTAACAAACAAGTAATGGAGTTTAACAAACTGTTGACAAACCAGTCTATACATTTGTTCATAGCAACCAATTTTAGTCCTTAGCAACTTCCTATCAACAGATTGTACACTTTTGATTTACTTTCATTCTGGATATCTGTTATGAGCAACAAACTACGAAGACAATTGGAAGTAATATTTTCAGCACAGCTGTCTGACTTTGAAAATCTGTTGAAACCTATGGGTATCTTTATGTCCTTAGCAACCAGTTTGAGCCCACAGCAACCGCCGTGTAACAAATTTGGATTTTTTTAGTTTATTCCAAATGAAATATCTTTTATAATCAATGTTTATATAGATAACTGTAAGTTATGTTTATCAAACCAGTTACAGACTATAACAAATTGTTGAAAAAGAGGCGTATATTTTGTCCATAGCAACGACCCTTAGCACTTAGCAACTTTCTCTTAACAAATTTGTAGACATTGTACTGAACTTCATAAGGGATATCTTTTATTTGCAACAAGCTTTGAAGACAATTTGAAGCATTGCCGGCAGACTTTGAAAATTCGTTGAAACAATATGGGTATATATTTGTCCTTAGCGACCGATTTAAGCACTTGACAACCATCTTCTAACAGATTTAGAGCTATCGAGAGAATTCCAAACAAATCATCTTCTCTTTACTATGTTTTATATTAATTGTTGTATATACTTTTGAAGCGTAAGTATTGGACTTAAACAATTTGTTGAAAAAAATAACTATTTAATATACACTTGTTCTAGAACAATTATTTACACTTTTATCCTTAGCATCCTTAGCAACCAGTCTTAGCAACTAACTCTTAGCGAATTCGAGACTGTTTACTGAAATCCATCCGGAATATATTCTACCTGAAACAAAATATGAAGACAGTGTTGTAAGAAACTGTCGGACTTCTACAATCTGTTGATAAATGCGTCCTTAGCAACCGGTTGGAGCCCCTAGCAACGAACTCTTATAAGATTTGGAATTTTCGACCTAATTCCACTAAGATTATCTTTAATGCCCAACAAATTATGTAGACAAAATAAACTGAAAACCTCTATGTATCCGCCTACAGCTTCCAATATGAGCCTTAAGCGACTAACTTTAAACAGCGCTTAACTTAGAAAGAACTGTCACTAAACAGTACAGGTCACCTAACAAAAGTTAAAAAAAAACGCTGAAGCTCACCTGTTACAAGCAATCACTAGACAAAAGGAAAAAGCTGTCAAACTCGCCCCTAACCTACAGATTCAACAAAGTCCAAGAATAGAATAAAATTAACTTGTATAGCGGCCAATTTTCTACGTTACCACTTGCATCCTATAGATTCATTGCTAAGGGAAAACTTCTCAAGCTTTTTCAAAAGCTAAACTGGTTTTATTCAGTCAGAAAAATGTTCGCGTTCGTTTGTTAGAACATAGAATCTTTTGGTTAGGTACGGAAATATTCGGCAATGCGGCACAGGTCCTCTAGAACACTGGTATAGTAATGACAGGTTTTACAAGCAAAAACAAAATTTTCATGTAAAATTATGTCTCTCATTTGCTTCTTGACTCATATTTATAATGAACACAAACCAGCATTCCGATACAGAGACCCTATTCTTTTTGTACTTTTGATATTATTTCCTTTAACATTTTAGGCTACTCAATATAATAGCATGGCGAGATATCTTATTCATATTCGATTACTAAAATGGTATTTTCGACTTGGGCTATAAAAGCTGTTTCCTAGTTGGCAAGATAATTTCTGTGCAAGCTCAGTCCTCTTTTCTTATATTTACCTGCTTGTAAATCTCTTACACTACACTAGTTTTGGTTAAAAACAGAAATGTACAGCAAGCTTTCATGTATCCTAGACTTTCTCCGAAATCTCACACCTACGATGTCAGTTTATACGGTGTTTAGTGTGACCATTCGACTTACGGTATTTCCACTTATCTACAAAAATAAGGTGTTTAGTGTTACCAGTCTATGGGCCTTCTGCATATTATTTCTCCATCTCGAACGGTTGACCATAAACTGAATCCGCTAGCGCATGACGGATATAGAAATCCGATTCGATATAAGGTTTGCTGGCCGAAAATACTGGTTACCATGGCAACAACTGTGTTCGTTAGGGCCCAACCCTATTTTTCATAATTTAAGGGATTGCTATGTAATACCATACGAAGTCTGTAACTGAATGTTTTGTCAACCCAGTCTATATAAAGCTCTATTTTCATTGTATTTATGTGGAAAAAGTACTGCAAATACCCGTAAAATGCTCGCTAAAGCTCTCCAAAATCAATTTTTCTTATCTTTTATCCTGATTTCGTCTATCAATTGACAATTTACATAAAACTAAATTCCTTTACGCCTTTGAAACACGACAATAATGTCTTAAAATGGAGAGAAATGAAGTAAAGGTAAAAATCATAGTGCCATGCATTTGACCTTGACCTTGACCGTATTAAGGTCATGAAAAAATTCGCAGGAACCATTTTCTGACTCTACTTAGATTGACAAACATTTTGATGTATAAAAACCCTGATTAACAAAAAGTGGACACGGGAGCATATTTTTGTGACATAAGCAACTCCACTATATATAAAGAGCACAAATTTTCAAAGTGGCATCTTTGTAAACTTTCACCAGTTAATCACGGTGGGTAATCTCGATAAACGGAGCCATTGGCTCCGCACCTCAAATCTTATGGGGAACTTCCGCGTCACATGCGGCTCTGAAGTTGTAGCTGGAAAAAGAGTGACAGCAAAAGGTAGGTCTGGCGTTTCTCGATTTTTATCTGTCGTTTTAGGGACTAAATGAAAAAAAGAAAAAGCAGAACCATTTCATTTATTTGACGCTACGTGCAGAGAGATTTTGTGGAAATGTTGCTTGGCTTTTTGAAAATATTTGTTCCGAGGCGAGCCCAATCATTCAGCGGCATGGAGTGCAAGAAAAGTAACTACATTTTCCCATAAACGGACGAGCTATGTAAACTTGAAATGTGAAGTTAACGTGTTTGACTGGTAAATACAGTTCCCCAATTATCCCGATCAGTTTTCTGAACGAAACTGCGCAGAACTGCACGAAATCTGCACCAAAAGGGTGTGGCTCGTTTATGAAATGCGGCTCTGAAGTTGTGGACCCAATTTCATCTAGACCACAGTGGCTCATTCTTAGGCCGCACTTCGAGACTAAACAGACTGTCAAACTCAGCCACGTGCAGACTCGACATACGTGGCTGCTTCAAGAGAGAATATACATGTGCAGCAGTTAACACCAATTAGGTATCATCGGAGTTCTGTGTCATTCTTGGCATCTTTGCATGAACTCTAGATACAAGTGTGTCACAGTTCAGAAACAGACATTTTGCTTGTGTGTGTGTTCTTTCGTTCGTTCGTTAGGGTTAAACGTCGTTTTCAAAAATCTTTCTGTCATATCACGACGGTTTCTGGTTGTGACAGGGGGATCTCAATGTTCACTTTTAGAGTGCTGCTTCACTGAAAAACTATTCTCAGGACACGCAATGACATGATACCACACCCGGTCATATAATTCGGAACCTGATCGACCAGTACTAAATCTTTGTGTCAGGTGAGAAGCAGCTAGTATCATTTTAAAGACTTATCACCATCCAAAGTGCAGATTATATTTTATTTTTGTCCTAACTAATTGCAGTAATCAGTCCGTTTAACTCTGGGATGGGTCCGCGAAATACCAAAGTTTTTAAAAAATGATACTCACCTCCATGTCGTAACAGCTCTCTCTCTCTCTCTCTCTCTCTGTCTCTCTCTCTCTGTCTCTCTCTCTCTCTCTCTCTCTCTCTGTCGCTCTCTCTCTCTCTCTCTCTTTGACAAAGAGGTTATAACCATAAAAACACCTCGGGCGAGGCAAGATTTGTTTTACTGTCCCTAAACTGTTCACTGCATTGTGTTTCTTAGCATCTCGTGCAATTGGACTTATTTTCAGATCTGTGGCTGTTAATGCTTTTCACTATATATTCTATATTCCCGATAAATTTAGCCTAATTGCCTTTATTGTCCATGAAACCTAAATTAATCGATTGCAGTCAAATACTGCATCTGTCAAATTATCGTAATCAGTTTGATCGGAGGCTACATGTAACGTTCCGTCAGGGGTAAACGTATCCTTCCTACATGTATGTATTCGTGTGGCAAAGAGAAATCCTGCTCTTAGGGTCAGAATATTTCTGTCACAAACGATCCGCTATGTTTGCATATCTGTAAGAAAAATAGGACCTTCTAATTAATTGAGAGACGAGGTCCCAAGGTTTTAAAACTGTTTTATTTCTTGCTCAAATCTGCTAAAAGTGAAATTCCAAACCCATATTAAATAAATCAAATTTGCAGAGACGTTTATCGTTTCCAATGCTTGCTCCCACGTATACTTCCTCTTTTTTGAACGCATAAAACAAGTTTGGTTGAGTATCTTGAATTAATATAAAATTAAAATATGAGCGCAATCCCAGCTGAGCATGACAAAAAGTTTTTATAGGCTCGGGGCTGAGATTTACGACAGAACTGTAATACGAATGGAAAAGGCCAAAAGATTTAAATAGCTGACATGAAATAGGTCCTGTGACAATGAGGAATGCGAATCTACAAACTCTTAACATGGTAACTTCTGCACAATAAAACAATGATGGTCTTAAACTTAACCCATAAATGCATAGCGTCCAATAAAACTGACCTTGGCAGACAATGTTGACCCGGATCATCCGCCGCAGATGCGGCATCTTATCAGAGTCTTCAACTCAAGTCTACAATAAGAGGATAAAACATTCTTTTCCGTGTTTTAACGTTTGCCAAGCCCGAGTGTATTAACGTGTTGCAGCCCGAACCGCTGCAACATGTTACATGTAATACACGAGGGCTTGGGCAAACGTTAAAACACAAAAAAGAGAAGGTTTTATCGCCATTGTTATATACCTTATATAAGGACGCCATCTTTATTCCAGAGCTCTGCAGACGACACGAAAGCTGGCTTCACTGGTGTTTAAGCCCTGGCGCAACCGCGTTTTAATAGTGTTGAAGCCCTGTGTCAGCAATTCTGTCGCATTGCGAGAATTAAAAATAGAAGGAAACCAACGTAAAATGCTGTCGATTACAACACGGCTGTTTTCTATAGTAAAGTCTCATTAGGTATATAACAATAAAAAATAAAATCTAACACCCTTTATTATGGAAATTTGGTAGACGAGTCCATCAGACAACAATGCGTTAAATGGTAAAACATATTTCCCTTTGATTCGACACAGACAAGCGACCCCTATATCATCCAGTCAGACACAGGCAAGCGACTCCTATATCATCCAGTCAGACACAGGCAAGCGACTCCTATATCATCCAGTCAAAGCAGTTTGAAAGCTATTTTTGCCAGGATAATGTCAAGGCAATAGCACGTGCATGGTCGGTAGCCTCAAGACTGGTTTTTTGTAGACTGAAAAAGTCCAGTGTTATAACCCAAAGGCGTTTTATGCAGACTAATCTCAATGAAGGATGTTGTCTGCTCCCAGCAAAGAGACGGTGTCCTTGTAATGACATCTTTATTCATAATAATTATGTTAGAATGTCTGTACACCATTACACTTGCAGCTGCGACAGTGTCTTTAATATGAGAAAACTGTCTGTGCTTGTGCTGGGCCACGTAGCGCAGTCGATAGCGCGTCTGACTCAAGAGCCAGAGGTCCCGGGCTCGATACCTGGTCCAGCCACATACTTTCGTTTCTCCTTCCGCTGATTCAAGAAGGGCAGTTGTCAGTTACTGACGAAAGTACATGTATTTGCACTTAGTACTGGTTAACCGCTTAGGAGGTCGTAGCCTGCCCAGGAATAGTGTAGTTAGGTTAACTGACCGTCCCGGAATGACCATAGCTGTTTACCGTGGACGTTAAGCAATAAAACAACAACAACTGCCTGTGCTTGCTTAAATCAGCCTAAACACTTTTAGTTAGTAGACTGGCTAGAACAAATATGCTTATATATTATGTATGTTGCTTTGTCTGGGGGCGTCCACCAGACAAAACAAAATGTAGAATATATAAAAGCGGGCTGTGCATGTCATGTCCACACTGTGCTTGTTCTGGAATGGCATGCACTTTACATACGTATGGACCGATACCCATTTTCTCTTGTTGGAGATCGTAAATTATGTTGTAATCAGTTGTTATGAAAGGTCATTGTCTATGTAATATTCCGTTGCAACATAGGGTTATTTCATAGACATAAGTAATGCAAAGAACATCACACACTGCAAGGATATACACACTCATATTATGAAACATTTAGACAACAGTACTCTAATGCCCCAGTCACACACACACATTACGGACTGGGCGGATAGTTGTGGATAAAAATCCACAATAATCCGCAGAATTTGTGGGCGTGGCTTATTTTCTTGATTAATTTACGGATACAGTTACCTATAGATGCGTATGATTAAGGATAAATGCGGATGTCTGCGGTCAGATATTTTCCCTTTGAATCAATACGATGAGAGATGATACGAATGTATACGTACTACTTGCCATCCATTACCTTCTGTTACTTCTAGATGCGGAAAGATGTTGTTGATGCTACAGATGGCCCGTTCGTATATGTCCGGTTTTATTCGTAATAGTCCGTATCGTATCTGCGGGTGGCCCATCCGTATCTGTCCGGTGTTATTCGTAAGTGTCCGTATCGCATCCGCAGAGTCTGTAACTGTCCGTATCGTATCCGTAAGGTCCGCAGGATCCGATTCCAAATTTTGAAAATTTTCAAAATTCAGGCGCGGACAAGTAAACCGTATTGATCCGTAACAAAAGGTAATTGAAGGCATTCATTCGCAATTATCCATATATAATCCGTATCTTTACCGTATCTAATCCGTATATAAACCTATCATTCCGCAGCCCAACCCCAAGTTGTGGACTGATACGGTTTCGCGCAGATTGTTACCTTCAAGTACGGTTAGTTGCGGGTCTCGTTCGGAGTTTTTTTTACGGGCTTCTACCTTCAGATACGTTTCTATACGGATAACTTACACTTCAATACTGATAGATACGTATTGGTGAGGATAATTGCGAACAGCTAATCTGACTGGGGCATTAATCCGTAACAATACGCAGAACGAGACCCGTAACTAACCGTAACAATCCGCATGAAACCGTATTTGTCCACAAATTTTGGTTGACCGCGGAACGATAGGTCGAGATACGGATATTATACGGATTAGATGCGGATAGATGCAGACAAATGCCTTCAGTTACGGATCATTATGGTTAACTCGTCCGCGTCTGAATATTTAAACTTTTCAAAATGTGGTGGTATATCCTGCGGA
This sequence comes from Ctena decussata, assembly GCA_963989385.1. Taxonomy (NCBI): domain Eukaryota; kingdom Metazoa; phylum Mollusca; class Bivalvia; order Lucinida; family Lucinidae; genus Ctena; species Ctena decussata. Next base: position 92,870,777 of record OZ022501.1, read on the forward strand.
CCTTGCGGATACCATACGGGTACGATACGGATTCGGTATTGAGAGAGACCACGCCCACAAATTGTGTGGATTTAAAGTCCGCAACTATCCGCCCAATCCGTAATGTGTGTGTGTGACTGGGGCATAATAGAGAAGTACACTAGCACTACTAACGGTCTACATCGTATTCACTGAGCAAACTTCAGCGCAATAACCGAAGCCGTTTTTAACTCGTAGTACGAGGTCTCATGTCAAAACTTTGCAGTCTATCTCAAAAGATTCATGCGTTTGAAAGTTTCGACCGCAAACCGATCACGCCCCCCCCCCCCCCCCCCCCCCCTCGGTAATTACTGGCCGTCCCATGGCGGCACTTCTATTTCGGTTCTTCTTGTTTTTTATGTGTTGTTTGTTGATATGTCTGTTATTGATATATTGTTCGTGATGTTGAGGCTTGCCTGGTGACCACCTACATGGGAAATGGTTGTTCACATGGCTGCCGCTGATGATGTCTTTGGTGGTGACTAATTTTGTGTTGTCTCTTTCCCACATGGTGTCTTGGGTGGAATCTGGGATTGATTGTGGCAGTTCCTGAGAAGTTTCCTATCTACGTTTCGAATGCTGTTTTTTTCTAATTCATGTGGATGTTAATAAAAGTTGTTTATGCCTATAATGCGCCTACTATGGTAATATATATACAGAAAAACGTATTGCCTGAGCGCTCTCAGCCTTTTGGCGCTCGCCGAATGTTCGATATAGTTGAACGTGCCTCTGTCCGTATGCATTTATGTAGTAGCACAGAAGATAAACATGTTTTCTGTCCAGTGCAAATTTGTCAACACGCCAAATTAGGAACAGGGCATTTAACTTGTTTGTTCACAATTTGGGGTTGTTTAGGCAGTTATTTATTCTAATGAACTAGAAAACTGTGACATGTGAACGCCTCCTAGTTTGTAAACTGACAAGTCATCAGTTTCATCAGAAGAGCTTTGTACTGGCAGTCCACCAAATCCGGAATCCAATGAACATTTTTCCGTCAATGCAAAAGTTTGCATTGTCGTTGGCGTTATAGTTGTCGTACGCAAGATATCCCTTTAAACAATGGACACGCCTTCATGAAACTTTCATAGATATATCATAGGGACTCATTGGTCAAAGTTTAATATCTGATTGGATGTCGATGACCTGGAAATTATATTCAAAGTTACAAGAAGACTTAGTTTAAATTTTCACTAAATACATGATACCTCTTGGACCATTTAGTGGATATCCATCAAACTTGCATGGATATTACTCGAACAATCCAAAGAGAAGTCTAAGTTTTGATGACTATAAATTCACCAATTTCTAAGGTCTAAGAACAACATATACAATGTTAAATTTCCTTAAACTGAGATATTTCTTTGACTGAACTGACATGGCTATCTCATTCGGACAAGCGAAAGAGATGGACACGGTTTGGTGATATCGACACAATTTTCACGAAATTGCACGATCTTGGACGCAAGATTTCTCCTAAATCGACGGGTTTAAATTCGCAAAAATGCATGGATATATCTTAGGGGCAAATTCAAGATCTGATTAGATTTTAGTGACCGTGACCTCAGTTTCAAGGTCACAGGAGGAGTAAAACTTGATATATCTCGAACCGTTGAATTGATTTCCATCATATTAGCATGGCTATACCTTTGGAGCAATCCAAAGAGTTGACCACGCTTTAATGAAATTGACCCATTTCTAAGGTCACAGGAAGCTTATATTGTTAAATCTCTCTAAAATTGAACCAGTTTGTGTTATTGTATCAGACCCACATATAGATATTACGAGGACGAGCAAAATAGATTAACATGTGTCATTGACGTTGATATAAATGTTCAAGGTCACGGTATTGTGAAACCAGTGGGTGTATTTTGTTAAACTTGCATGAATATATCATTTTGCATAGGGGTAAGTTTAAGAGCTGATTATGTTTTGCGAACTAGATCTCATTTTCAAGGTCACATGATCTCTCTGGGAGACAGCATAGACTGAAATGCTGTCTCAAGAGCAGTTAAACCCAAAACCACAAACCAGCCAAGGTCACATGAAAACTTAACATGTTCACTGTTTCTTTTTTTCTTTTCTTGTTAATGCCCTGGTGGAGAAACACTTTCTGTCCTCCGTTCACCGAGAAAGGTATTTTGCACTCGACTTTTTGAGACTTAGGACTATGACATCGAAAGAACTACAGACATTACAAGCTTGGGTGAGAAAAATATTTTGCGTCATGACAGTCACCATAATGACCCAAAATATTGAAAGAGAAACTGTAGTTAGACTGCCTAAAGAAGCAGTCTCATCAGATGCTGCCCAGTTTGCAATTTCGCAAGCACTCTAACTCATTGCTGGATAGGTAAACTATTATATTGTTAGCTTAAGATTATTAGTTAGTTACCCTGTCTCAGTATAAGGTAATTACAACCTGGGGAATGATGTCATAGACAAAATGCTCGCTCAAGGACACCATTAATACGTAAATATAGGTGTCATCAGAAATGTGCTTGGATTCAATCTTCTAACCGCTTCTGACTTATAACTTTTCTCTTGCAATCAGCTTTAACCCACTGGGCACACAAGGTTGAATCAACCTTTAATCAACCTTGATTCAACGTCACGACGTTGAATCAAGGTTAATTTAAGGTTGATTCAACTTGTGTGCCTGCTGGAAATTTGGTGCACTGAATACATGTAGAAGCAGCTTGCTTTCTATTTTCTGTTTCATTCCATACATTTCTCACGATAAATCACGCCAAACAAAAAGAAGAAGAAAAGGAAAGACATGCAAAAAGAAAAAACAAACGTTTTGAAAACGCCCAAAGGCAGGTGAAACCGCAAGGCGTACTTTTCGAGAGAGGCATGATGGACCTTGAAAAGTACTTTGATTTTATGTTGTCCTCAGGCAGACACTGTAATCCTTTAGCTGCTTTAAGCTGCAGGAAAAATAATATGGACTACTGTGTCGTGTATAAAGGTGCGATCAGAGACGTTTCGGGTTATCAGCCTTCGCATCCGCAGTCTGGTTACAACCTTCAATGCTCGCGTCACCAACCTACGAATCTTAGGGAATCTGCAATCATTGCACTGATTTGGCGCATTATACACAGGCTCATTGACAGTACGTACGGTCTGTTTCACGTGACACCGCACATGCAGACTCTTCTTAACTGAGTGTGATGATTTAAAGGGGAGTTGGTGCTATGTCATGGGAAGCAATTCTACCATTTCTCTTTTTGCCCCCCTTCTCAATGGCGATTAACTCTTAACACCTCCTTTAGCAGCAAATTGTTTCTTTAAGCGTAGAACCCTCTGTCTAACGATCTTAAGAGACAGGGAAGCAATCAGGAATGCATAAACATTGTTTCCCTCGTAAAAATGACGGGAAAATATTGAGGGTAATCCATATACCTTAAGGTTCATGAGAGCATTTGAACCGAGAAGTCTCTTATTGAAAGCATATTGAAAGTACAAATGAAGTTTCCCAAGGGCAATTTCGAATGTCAGGATTACACAGCTGAAATGCGCGCGCTTCTGCCGATCTGTCACTGTCAAGGCTCAAAAGTAATTCCACAAAAATGTTTTCCCATAGACTTTAGTTATTTAACAGGTAGACCTATTCTTCACAAAGTGGTATAACTGTTACAGTTTTATTAAGATGGGTCGGTATAATTCTTGGTTGCCAAAAAAACAACAACAAAAAGAAACAACTTTTGCTGGAAGTGTATGCTACTGTTCGTTTCGAGGCGGAAACTGCTGATGCCCACTTTTCACTCTTTAATTTTACTGAGTATTTTAGTTTTATGGTAAGAATTAGAGAATATGTAAAATTAGATGTTATGTATGCTTTATAGCCACGTTTTGTATGACGTTTGATGGAATGCGTTTGTTATCGAAAAAAAATGCTGTTACTATTTGTCTTTTATGTTTCTCTCATCTTCTTATTTGAGCCGCGACACGAGAAAACCAACAAAGTGGTTGTGCGCCCAGCGCAGACTCAGATCAGCCTGGGCATTTGCGCAGTCTGATCAGACTCTTCGCTAAGTGCTTAAAGGGGAGCCAAGGGACTAAGCTACCTTCATGTGGAGGGGGAAGGCTCTGATCAGACTGGGCGGATGCCCAGGCTTAGCCGAGTCTGCGCTGGACGCACGACCACATTGTTGGTTTTCTCGTGTCGCAGCTCATTTGTATGTTATGAGTAGGTGCTGGATATCTTTCAAAAGGAAAACCTGCATTCCATTTTATGACAGTATGCAGTATGAACGTTTTAGATACAGAGAGTCTAATTTATTACGCTTACTTCTTTTTACAGTTATTCAGTTGTATATTCTCCCCCCCTCTCTCTCTCTCTCTCTTTCTCTTTCTCTCTCTCTCTCTCTATGTGTCCTGCTCCGCAAATTCAAAACCAGAATCAAACGTTCATTTAGCCCAGTTTGCATTGCAACAGCATTAAGGAATTGACTCTGCATGATTTGTTTACAACTCTGCTGGCCAATTTTCTTTACTCTCGCGAAGAAGAGTTGTACTTGATACAAACCGATATCTGAAGACAGTAAAAGGATGGCAAATCGAAACCAAACAAAACGAGGCTTGCTAGTAACGTACATTGTATAACGTATAAACTAATGAAGCTGAACTTACAAGCTTATATGTAAACAGTGTAGACCCGAATGAAACTCCTCGCAAGAAGAAGCTGATAAACTTAGGGAATTTCGAAAAACAGCAAATTAGCCGCGACACGACAAAACCAACAAAAAGACATGTTACGCTCAGTACAGACTAGGATCAGCCTGGACATCAGCCCAGTCTGATCAAGTCTTCACTGTGCGCTTTAATGATAGCTTTAAGTCTAGTCTAATCTATCTGTATGCCGACAGCGAAGACTCTAAATGTCATGGAACTAGTTCTCTACACCTCTACATGACTATCTAGTCTCCTGGAAATTATTTCACTACGTCATAACTCACGAGGTATGTCATAACTCACGAGGTACCATCCACAAATATCTAAAAGCTTTTGATGAATGGTCTTACTTCAGTGACAAAAAGCATTAACCCGTTAATAATTATTAATGGACGTATGCCTTGTAGTAGCGAATATCTGGGTTAAGAACAATATCAAATAATCTTCAATTATCAAGAAACGGCCAAGAAACGGACACTAAGTTGGTTTAGCCACATCTTAAGTTCGACTGGCTTAGCAAACACGATTCTACAGGGTGCAATGAAAGAAATAGAAGAAGAGATATACAGAAGAAGAGGTTGGTAGACACTATCAAAGAGTGGACAGGGGTGGACTTTGCCAGCACAACAGGTCAGCTGAAAACATGGCTAGGTAGAAAGGAATTGGTGTAAAGTCATCTGTGGTGCCCCCAACGACCTTGCAACATTATCACAATTCAATCATACTGTGCCCTTTGTAAGAGTCAGAAAGCTGAGGAAAATATTGCGTTCGAAAAAAAGTCACTGTTTACCTCACTCTCGATGAAAGTATTTCTTTTTGAAGACTATATGTAGTTTTTATTTATTATTTATTATTTCTTTTTTATCTTAATTTAAATCACACTAGTACCACTATTAGCGTATGTACCAAGTATGAGGCCAGTCAGTCAGTAAAAGGGTTCTTATGTGATAAAGTGATAACTCAATTATTACAAACAATACTCCAGTGTTCTAGTTTTCTTATCAGATTTAGACATCATCTTCCAATTATATTTCCTTTATAAGCTGACTAATATTGTTTGGAAGAGACTCGTACAAAATGGCTTATTTGTACGACTAGAACCCACGACCTGTTTTACATCTGGCTTTCAATTATAATGACCGAATTCCATTGCGAGCTCTTATTGATTAGGAGTGGCAGCTCTTTTGTATCCATCTGTAAACAAACTTACCCTTTCATGTCACTGAAGTTGCTCAGTAAACGTGCTTCTTAATTAGTTTTTGTCTATTTGCCTTTAAGTCACCACACACGACACTTTTCATGTCTGTCTTTTCTCTTTTAACAAAGTATATAAGTGTCTGTGTAAAATAACGCTATAATTCCTTATTTTCTTATAATCTCCTTTTTCTCGAAGCCGAACATGTATAATCTTAGTATGGGCTTTATCTTGTCGTATGTTTGTGGTCTGTTTACAAAATTTTGAGCCGCGACACGAGATAACCAACAGAGTGGTTGTGCACCCAGCGCAGACTCAGATCAGCCTGGGCATCCGCCCAGCCTGATCAGAGTCTTTGCTGTCCGCATGGAGGTAGCTTCGACTCTTAGCTACACTTTAAGCGCTAAGCAAAGAGTCTGATCAGACTGGGCGGATGCCCAGGCTGATCTAAGTCTGCGCTGGGCGCACAACCACTTTGTTGGTTTTCTCGTGTCGCGGCTCAAATAGTCTAAGACAGGAATGAAATGGAAAAAGTACAAGCAATTCTTACCAAGAAGAATATGTCTCCAAATTGCAATAGGTTTTTGATTTTGAAGGGAAAAATGCTGTCTTAAGGTGGAAACAATTGGTTATAGAAATAGTTCTAATTTTCGGATGTTTTCCTTGCCCAAGACAGCAAACAGGAAACCACAATATTTGCTTGCCTTTATCAAATAGGGAGGAAAAAAAGAAGAAATAACAATATTAGATGTATCCATTTACTTGAACAGACCTCTCTGTCGTAGATGGAACTTTAATTTGATTACCTATTATTTTCCTATTACTATTATACAACAATATATTTTGAAAAGTAAAAAAAAAGCAATGATCGGGAATTAATTCAATCAAATCCCACATCCCGCTCTGAAAACCATGAGGGAAAGAATCACACATGCAAACTGACAAAAGTTTACGGAAAAGACGCACGGTAAACAGAAAGAAAAGCTCTTTCCCAAACAGGTGGCCATTCAGCTACCCTAATTAAAAACAGCAGCAATTTCTATTTTTACCTATCTTCTATTTAAATAACAGAACAAAACGAAACAGAACGAAGAATGGGCAGCTATTCATGTGACCATATTGCTAAAGACAATAGACAAGCGGACATAACAACATGTAACATTGAGAAACCACAAACGATGTACCGCCTTGAAACGGTCAGTAATAGATTACTTGGGGCTTAACTTAGTTTTACTGGATCCAAACCTTGCCCAACAATGAGTCAACCTAACCAAAACAATTTTCATCCACTCAACAGACCAACGAAAGCATCAATTTGGACAATAAGAACAAAGTATATGAATTTACAAAAAAAACATGAAACATCTATTTTAACCTTTTTTTCTAGTTTTTTTATTACAAAACATAGGAGGAAGCAAAGTGGACAGCTACTAAAGGTAGCCACATTGCTGCTGGGTTGATGACAGCGCGGTACATTGCATTAGGTTCATGAATCTTTTAAGGTGAATTTTATATTTTCAGAGGAAGAAACTCTGCCATTACCAGTTTTGCCTCCCTGTCAAAAGTATACTCCCTCGTATTTCATCACGAAATAATCACAAAATTAGGCAACTGGTTAGATTAAGACATGGCAATCTTCAGCGAAAACATCTTTGTTACGGAGGCAGAGACGATATATCAGTGCATACTCTTCTTGAATATTCACGAACATTTTGTCGTCACTAATTGACTCCCACATGGCAATAAAAAAACGTTTCTGCGAGCACGCTCTGAATTTTATGATTGAGGGAGTAAATAATTTAACAATAGCATTAACCTCTAATCCGTGCACGTGAGTTCATTTCAGCCAATGGCTGTCTGAAGGGGATTAAAGAAAGGTCTGAAAATTATTCATGATATAACTTTACTCTGATTAACTATGATTGCTGGGCGTATCCAGTCTTCATTTTTGGCGGGAAACGCGGTCCGCTGTTCTCGCCAATTTATTTATTTTCTTAAATTCTCCTACTTCCAGTGACCATCGCAATTCATAAATTAGGCAGATAAAAATACTTTTACAAGCGATCATTATCATGTATAGAATATAGTTTTTCGTAAGAAATTTGAAAGTTAATAGAAATATTAAGGGCGTATATCTTTCAATAAAGAGAAAGAATAAAGAAAACGAATGCAGTGAAATAAATATAAGTTTGTAGAACTTCAAACTGATATAAAAGCAATGCTTAAATAAGAAAAATCGAGCATTGAGAAATTTAACAAAAAACGGCCATGAGGCCCAGAATCGCTCATCTGAGTGAAAGGAAAAAAGTCAGCCTAGGTTCATCATTTAAACAGTAATTAAACAAGCAAATTCAGTGAATTTATATCCCCCGCCTTTGTGGCACCGATTTCTTTATGAGTTATTTCAAGTTTCATAAAATTTTGTTCACTTGTTATCTCACATTGATTCAAGGGCAATAACTCATGCACTAGTGATGCCATCCTGATAGAACGTTATGTGCATATCCACGTTATGGTGATACATATTCACTTTAAATTTCATGAAGTTTAAGTAATTGGTTACTTAGTTATGGCACATTTCGTTGATTTTAAGTCAATTAAAGGGAGATAACTCATGCATTAATGAAGGCAGTCTGACGAAACTTCATGTGGATCAGCGTGTTACAGTGTCATATACTTACTTTAAGTTTCATGATATTCTGTTCAGTGGTTACTTAGTTATGGCTCATTTAATTGATTTTAAGTCAATTAAAGGGGGATAATTCATGCATTACTGAAGCCAGTGTGACGAAACTTCATGTGCATCAGCACGTTATGGTCATATATATTTATTTTAAGTTTCATGATATTCCGTCCAGTGGTAACTTAGTTATGGCTCATTTCATTGATTTTAAGTCAATTAAAGGGGGATAACTCATGCATTACTGAAACCAGTCTGATGAAACTTCATGTGCCGCAGCGCATTATAGTGATATATATTTATTATAAGTTTCATGAAATTCCGTCCAGTGGTTACCTAGTTATGGCTCCGGACGGACGGACGGAAGGACGGACGGATGGAAGGAAGGACGGACGGATGGACGGACAGACAGACGGATGGACGGACATGGAGAAAACTATATCCCTCCGCCTTTGGCGGGGGATAATAACATAGGAATCCCAAATGCTTTATACCATGCGTCAGTGTAATTTGATGCTAGAGGTGGATGGATGACTTGCATGTTCTGTCCTTTTCAACAGTTTTAGTCATATCTGGACAATTAAAATGTGAAATGATAAGGAAAGACTTTGTGCAATGGAACCCTACATACGGTTAAAAAGGTTTTCCGCTCCAAGCTGGAATCGGACCTGGACCGTTAATTCAGCAGGCCAACGCCAAAACACTGAGCTACCGGATCTCATTGTCCCGGAGAAGAAGCTCTGTTTAAATCGTTCTACCATATATGGGCATGACGGCAATTTGGGTCGTGATCACAACCACTTCTCCGGCCCATGGAGGCTCTGAAAGAAATTTTGCTTCAATGTTAAAAGGCATTGGAGTTTCAGATGTCTGAAGTTGTTGAAATACGAGTGACCTTGGTCAAAGGATGATCTTAACCTCAAGATCTTCACGCTGTTGTTTAGTTGATTGTTCATACCAACCTTTATACAACCTTTTCAACAGTCATTGTTGCATAAAAAGCAGTGCCGTACGGTATTAACAGCCGTGCATCAACCAGCGAAAAGCCGTGCATCAACAAGGGCAGTCACGCGGTGTTGAAACATACCTTTTTGGCTTTTCATATGCAAGATTTGGGTCGATACTCCATCAATACAAGCAAGCTGCAAGTTTGCAGTTGAAGATATATCGATTTATAGTCGAAGTTTGCAGTTGAAGTTATCTTGCACGGTGGAGTTATACAAATTCGAATAATGTAAAAAATGGAAGTGCAGACGCCGCCGAATGAAAGCGATTTTGAATTGTGAACTGCTGCTAAAGGAAAAAAATCACGATAGCTGATCATGGCCGGAAACGAGAATTTTCAAAAGAAAAACTAAGTGCATGTAGGTTTCTGCTAGGTAATGGTGATGTCAGATGAGGCCGCGAAAAGGGGCCTAAATATTCCCTTGTTTCTATAGCATTGTGATTAAATTTATGCAATAACAACGTTCAAACATGGCTTTTCATAGCATTAACATATGCCAGGTCCCTCGGGAGCCGTTGAAAACCGAGGCCGAAGGGAATTTCTATAAAAAGACAATGTCAACCCACGGTCATTACTTGAATAAAGCTGAGCATCTGAAGCTATGTACCAGGTGTCAGTGTGTCCTTGTCATCGTTTTTTGGTTCTTGAGAAGACTTTTATTTTTCATGCCATACAAGTCGTTGTGACAAGGATCGGCTGCAGAATTTTCATTACCTTGAGCCCTGGAAGCCATATGAAATGCGATTTCAATCAACCCAGCGGTTTTGGAGGAGATGATGTTTCGAACTCTTGAAATATGAGATTGCTCTTAGCTGAAGGTCAAAGAATCATATTGTCCTTTGGTATTCAAATCTTTATGTATTTATTTAGCTGTTTTCATGAACTGATTGTTCGTGATGCCGAACAGTGACCCTCGTGATAGATTTTTCAATCCACACCTCACCCCATGAATGATACTTATAATATACCAAAGTCTTCACAACTCCCGAGAAATCTAATTGAATTTTTCATATAAAAGCACAAGAAAGAAAATTTGACACAGCTGAAAAAAGGGCATCATCATTTGTACTGACTCCATATGAAATTTGATTCCAAGCCCCAAGTGGCCTTGGAGGAGAATTTATTTTGAAATTGTTGAAATATAAGTTACCATGGTCAATGATCAAACTCCGGTAGTCAAATATCTTCGCGTACTTATTTAGTTGACTGTATATACCAACAATCATATAAAGGTGTTCAATAGTTTCCAGGACATCTGGTGTTGTAGAATTTTCATATTAATGCATAAGAAGCAATGACCTTGTCGTAATGATGAATAAGGTTAACACAGGATCATAATTTGAACATGCTTGCAAGTAATGGAGTACCCAGTGCTACATTCAACAAGTTTTCGAGGCAATCAATTGTTTGTTCCTGGAGAAGATGTGTTTAATTTTATTTATCATAATATACGGGCATGGTGGGCATGCTAGGCACATGCCCAGGGCCATTTCAAGAAATTTTCGTTCAACTGACCCCAAGAGGGTCCATATGAAATATTTACAATCAGCTCCGCGGCTTCAGAGGACATGTCGTTTGAAATTTTGGATGACGGATGTTGGAAAGCGAACGTCGTACCCAAGTCAATATAAGCAGCTCCCTTGAGCCTTCAGCTAAAATCTAGCTTAACAGCCGCTAGTTATCTAATATACAAGTTAGTGAAATCAAAGGACCAGGTATGATTTGGGCCATATTTGGCCCCCTCATTTATGATTTTTCAAAATTGCACTTCTTTAACTTCTGTTCATGTAATGTAGGAGTTTAAACCTTTAACCATAAATTCTGACTAAAATAATCTATACTCTAATGATATTCAACTTCTTCTGAGCCTCTAAGTGTAGCCCACCTCAGCTGATTTTGGCAATTTCGACCATTTTTGGCTTGCATTTGGGCCGAAAACTACCTGAGCGCAGGCAAGTGCACAGCTGATTTTTTGCATAATAATGCATTTTAAGAACATCAACAATGTGTGAAAAATTCAGCTGTGCACTTGCCTGCGCTGACACCTAATTTTAAACTTTTCTAAATAAAATAACGTCATTGACAACGGTTGCCTTACAAGGACGCGCGTGCGACAGGAGCTCTTTTGGCTGTGAAGGTAGACAATCTACGGATCGCCAAGAAATTTTACTAAATAAAAAACCAAAACAGACCGCTTTACCTTCTTTTTGATAAGTAATACCAGAATATATGAAGCAAAACATAGTTTTTCGCTTCTTCATTCATGACGACGCTTGACCTACTGTCAGAAACAACTCCTGATTCTGAAGGATACATGCAACTGCAATGTTGTTGCAATCGGGGCAGCGAATAAAAGACGGGACCGAATGACGGTACTTGTACTACCGCTGAGCCACTTGGGGAACGTCGTTAGGAGAACTGAAATAGTAATAGTAAGTAGTAGTAGTAGTAGTACGAAATTTGTACTCATGAATCCATTAATTGGTGTTGGTGGTGATGGGAGATAGGTGTGTGTTTCTGTGTGTGTGCGGGGGGGGGGGACGGGCAGGGGGCGGGTTGCAGAAACATGCTTCAGACCTTAAATCATTAAACAATATTTTTATGCGTATCACTTGTAAGATTCTCTTTAAATTGTATGTTAGAGTTGCTCCCATTTCATAAATAAAACCAAGTAACATCAAATTGGGTATTGTCTGACTGAGAAATAACGGGGTCACGTCCGTTTTTCAATATATCTGCTCGATATACTTTACCAACAGATATTCTGTTGAAGTGTCAAACCACAAACATGTAAAAACAAATTAAACCATGTTCGAAATCGTGCACGTACGGGGCGATTTAAACTAGTGCGACTTCCTTGCATTTTTCTGCGCCCTACAATACAGCAGTCACTGATACAGGAAGAGAAATACTTGGAAACGAACATCGCAGGTACACGAACTGGGCACTGGATGTTCTCGACCTCTGCGATGCGAGGAGAAATTTTAAAAGGAGGCGGTATGAAGCAGAAGGAGCGAGAGAATACAGGCTTATAAAAGGGGTCAGATGCCCTGAAGAGAGAAAAGGAGACTGATTAAGTAGGGATATTCGATGCAAGGAGACTGAAACTTAAAACCTAAAATGACACAACTGCAAGTGAACACATCAGCTGGTGTGGATTAAAATTCAGAGAACAGGATAGGTCCTAACTATCCAGAACAAGTCTGGGACATGTCTAACAAAAGAAAGATAGACTCTCAGCAGATTGATAGAAAATTGCTCTGAGGTATACAATCATGATTGTTATGGCGACAATGCAGTTCTAGACTGCACTCAGCGTCAAAACGAAGATCTAAAAGAGATCCTTTGTGAGGACGTTAAAGGTAGGTTCCTGGACTAGCGATAACAATTATGTCCACAAAATAATTTCGTCTTTTTCTGAGCAGTATTGAATTCTCTTATTTTTCTGAATTTGTTGCTACTGAGAACTCGTCAGATGTTGAAGAAAATAGTCGTTTTCCCTTTTGGTTTATTTTCTTTCGTTGGAATTCCAGTTCTAAAAATAACTATGTTTATTATGTCTATAAATGGGCGATTTCTGATGCCATTCTCCAAAGGTCAATTTTCCCTTGCTGTGAGCTCTCCTAGAGGTCCTGGCATGGCGGATGGGTTAAAACTGTCCCAAAATGCAATGCAGCATGACGTAGCCACGTTATCTATTTTTGGCGCGAACTAAAAATAGCGCTAACTGGTGTGCGAAGCAGAGTTAGGAAATCCCATGCAAAACAAGTGTTCTAATATTTTTTTGATATACACTTTTTAGTGAAACTTATTCATTCCCTTTTATAAGTGCTTTCCAACAACTTGGATGAACGATCATCAAAATTATTTTCATTCCAAAGTACAGGAACCTACCTTTAAGATTGCAGTAGTAGCTCTAAAGTCCGCCGTAGTTGATAATAGTACCATAGTAACAGCTTAGCTATGGCAAAGTATGAGCAATGCATAGTTTAATCAAAATATTCATTGCCCTTTGTTTCCAATACCTACGTCTGTTTATATAATAGGACAAAGATTGTGAATTACCCATTTTCCCATTATTACGGTATGAATAACTCAGTGTCTTAGCTACCCCACCCACTCTCATACATGATATACACGACTATCGTTCTGATCATTTTGCTGATTAGCTTCATTAAGAGTTTGTATTACATATATGGTTGATATATTAATAACTTCAAAAATCGTGTGAAAATAATGAACCACACGATAAAAACAAGTATAAAAACAAGTACGTGTATGAAAGATATCTAATTTCTTGTTTCGCTCCATCTATTTTTTTTTTTTTGAAAATTGTTGCCATGGAAACGGTTCGCGTAAATAGTTTACTTTTATTTTTTTGTTTATATAACAACGTATATAAAAGGAAGCGCATGAAAAATCTGGCCTATGTTTGCAAAACCAAGTCAGCAGTTATAAAAAGAAATGTGTTCATTACCATTAATTGCTATGCAGTTTCAATGTAAATCATAAGTTTTCTCCCTTTTTTCTTTCTTAGAGATAAATGTTTACTTTGAATGCAAAATACTTTTATTAGCTTTATATCTTTGTTGTTTTTGTATTCATTTCTTATTATTTTCAATTTATCAACTCGCGAGAATAATGCAAAGTTTATCCATACCCCCATATTTTTAAATATTTTTTCATCCGAATTCTTTCAGACTAATACGTTCTATTCCGAGAAAAAGTGACTGCTGCACATGAGTTGATCTTGAAACGAATGGTTTATCTAAATTCCCTTGAAAGACAAAATACTGCAATTGTGGCATGCCTCTAAAACGTAAATTTTCGATTGAAAAACAGTTTAATGTAGCGTTTCTGTAATCCGACATTTTCAGTGATCTATCAAGAGTTATCGCCCTTCATGCACGTGATAAGATGCAGACCTGTAAATGTCAAAGAGATTTAGTATTAATATTACATACATTATTAGATCTGATACTTATCATATACGTTTAAATTCCTTTCTTTGTTAAATATGGCAAAATGTATCCCTACCCCCTAAATTTTGCTAAATCCAGGCCAGAACTGCAGGAACAAACGAATGGCTGTAACTTTCCTTGTACAAGCCGCAACATCTCCATTTTCTAGATTTATATTGTTGACAAGGTGACTAATGAAAAAACAATATTTGAATAAATTTTGAGAGGGGGGCAAATATGGCCCAAATCATACCTGGTCCTTTACGTTTGGTTCAAAGTAGCATATCTAAAAACATCTGACTGTCTTTGATGAAATTTGCTTAATTGCATCCTTTAAAAACATCGTCTAAATTCTTTATAGTCATTTTAATTTCATTGGTGATTAAACAATCAGAAGAAGTTGAAATATGCTGTTTCTGATGAAAACATGCCCTTCTTTAATATTAAGGAAGAATTTAATTTAAATCGCAATCATTAAATATTCCTCAAGCTTTCAGTAATGACAGGTTTTTCTGTAATGGAAGAAGATAACTCACCAGAGGCATTGCCGTCCTTTCAAGCGTCTCATGTGTTTTATGCTTTCCTGTAAACACAATCAGGGAGAATTTTCGTTCCGCAATTCCCTGTTTGTCCCTAGAAAGCCAAATAAGTACACCAGGCTTATTTAGCATTTTATTTGGCAACTGCTTTTTTATCCTGTAAATACTATGAGGTACTTTGATAATGGAGAGTATAACAATCCATCATGAGTGTCCATGTAGGATAGGGAAATCTCACCCGAGGGGTCGGAATTTTAACCAGGGACGAGGCTTGCCGAGTCCCTGGTTGAAATTCCGACCCCGAGGGTGAGATTTACCTATCCAACATGGACTGACTCATGATGGTTTATTTTCTCCCACTCTTAGCGGATTTTTAACCTAAAGTTGGATTAGGCTTCAGAAAAGGAAAGTAAAAAGTATGCAAAGACCAGGAACTGAAACTAAATTTGAACTTTTTAACCAATGACCTGAAGTAAATTTTGAGCAGCCCAGTGTGTTTATCGGGTCCTAAAATGGGTGTAAACACAGTTTGCACCTCAAAATTAGACGGAAAACACGATATGTGGACTACTTTATCTTCCAGAGGGCGAAAACAAAATGCAACTTAGCCTCTCACGTCACGCGCGTCAAGTTTGCTAGCGACGTTTATAAGCGGTTTTAGTGACGTCATTAAAATTGAGTGACGTCACAAATCTATGATCTGCTATCAAACGTCATCCGACATGCTTGCGTGTCCATTTTGATCATTTAAAATTAAAATATTAGTCAAAAAATGAAAAAGTATGGTTGCTAATATAAGAAAGATGTTGCCAGGTATAAGATAGAAATTTCTCCCACCTTTGCCTATATAGCTCTCAGCTCATATAAGAAATTTCTATCTTATACCTGGCAACATCTTTCTTATATTAGCAACCAGACTTTTTCATTTTTTGACAATATTTTAATTTTAAATGAACAAAATGGACACGCAAGCATGTCGGATGACGTTTGATAGCAGATCATGGGTTTGTGACGTTACCCAATTTTAATGACGCCACTAAAACCGATTGAAAACGTCGCTAGCAAACTTGACGCGCGTGACGTGAGAGGCTAACTTGCATTTTGTTTTCGCCCTCTGGAAGATAAAGTAGTCCACATATCGTGTTTTCCGTCTAATTTTGAGGTGCAAACTATGTTTACACCCATTTTAAGACCCGATAAACACACTGGGCTGGTCAAAATTTACTTCAGATCATTGGTTAAAAAGTTAGAATTTTCCTGTTCTGAAGCCTAATCCGATTTGAGGTTTAAAATCCGCTAACAGTGGGAGAAAAATAATCCATCATGAGCCAGTCCATGTAGGATAGGTAGATCTCACCCGAGGGGTCGGAATTTCAACCAGGGACTCGGCAAGCCTTGTCCCTGGTTGAAATTCCGACCCCTCGGGTGAGATTTCCCTATCCTACATGGACACTCATGATGGATTGTTATATTCTTATATGAGCTGAGAGCCTATCTTATATAGGCAAAGGTGGGAGAAATATTCGTCCCTGTAACTTGATGGGAAAATGTTCAGTTTATTCAAATCGGGTCTACATTTCATCCGATTATCATTCTTATGTGTTTAAAGCTGTGTAGTTCACTTCACTGCAGCTGGTGTCAGGTACCGTGTGGCGGCTGTAAGAAGTCTCTCCGTACTTCATCATATTCTATTTCTACTTCATCATAGTGTCGGGTTAAGCTGGTTTCCTCATTGAGCCCATTAGAGCATTACTTACGCCAACACTAGGGGGCGTATGCGGACTTGCAAAGGACAAAGCTGTTATACGAAGAGTCTCATTGCATGAGTTCTTTGTTTCCTATGGCTTCTCAATAGACATTAAGCATTTTATTTGACATCACTGCGTTAAGGGCGGGAGGCGGAGCGGAGTGGTTGGGGCAGCCATGAAAATCACCCAACTGCAATTAAAATGATGGCGGGGAAGGGGGCAGCTTTGCAAATCACCCAGCTGCAGAGTCTCAATAAAACCGAGACTCAGATCTATACTGGGTTGATGTCCAGGCTGATTTAAGTCTTCGCTGGGCGCACATACCACTTTGTTGGTTTTATCATGTCGCGGCTCAAATTGTTTATTTCTTTTGGGATCATTGAGCCCATACCCGTACCTTCGAGTACTGTCTTAGCCGGCGCTGGGGGAGGGGGGGGGGCGATATGCAGTATGGCACATGTTCCCTCTTTTGAATGTGCGCTCTGCTTTTGAAGGATCTCTTTAAGATTTTTATTTGCATATGATATTGCTATACGACGAGTCAATAATACTAAAACACCGAATTTCGTTCATAAGTGTTTCTTTGTTTTCCAACGGAAACCATTATAGTTTTTTTCATCTGTAAATGTTTATTATGATCGGCATTTCGCTATTGGTATTTGATTTCTTTTCGACGCCGGGACAAAAATATGCTTGTTGGAAACCTGATGCACACCTCTTTTGTGACATGTGTGAGCATCTGAGCCACAGCATGTAATTTCCAACAGTGTGGCCTTGGTGATAATCCACGGCTCCTACCTAACTGGACATAAGTGCAGTCTTTATGTGCAGTCTGATCAGAGCCTTCGCTTGTCACACCAGTCATCTAGTCATCTATGGAAATTAAGCCAAGCGTTAGAGCCAGAAATGAGCTTTCTGAATGCCCTAAACAAATTTGGAGGATGATCAAAATATCATATGACAAAATGGACACATTGTTGGAAGTCACATGATGTGGCTAATTTATTTTGTGAAAGCGTAGTCTAAGTCATTTGTATGTATTCAAAGCAAGTTGCTATAAGGTAATAATGAAATTTATATTTGTTTGCTCTTGAAATTTCTGTGTATGTAATCGTGATAGTATGAGGGTTTATTAGAGGATATACGGTATAATATAAATAGTCTTACTAAGTTATAAACTGGTTTTGTCAAGGTATGTAATCACATGATGGCAATTTTCACGTGGAAAACGAAGTTGAATTATAGGACTGAATCATTCGAGCCAAAGCCAGTGACTAAGAAACAAATACACCCCCCACACACACACCCCGAGCAATGTGTGAGTTCTGAAGAAAAAGCCTTAGAAACCTAGAGTGCATACTATGTCTGGCATTCTGAGTTTATTAAAAGGTAGAATCAGTTGAAGCGAATTCGAAGTTACGTAAATTTAAAATAACACATTCATTTGTATTATAATATCAGCATGTGAAAGGCCAAAACAACTGTTAACCGTTTTGTATCGTTTACTGAATAATATATATGTACGTCCATTAATGTTAATAATTTAATGTTTATAGCAGAGAAGCCATAGGATCTATAACTTAACATGGCTACATGAGGGTAAAACCCAGATCCGCGCGAAGTGGTAATTATGACTGACAGAGGCATCTGTTCTACAATCCACACACAGGAGGGTAATATTTTAATTTTATTAAGTAAGGTATTTTAATATGGTTTCATAAAAGAATAGCAAGAATTTTTTTTCTCTATGAATATGTTTTATTTCTACTACTATTGCACAACCCGCAGGTTTGCACTATAATCACTGTGTGAGTCCGTCCGTCCATTATCAGTAAGCGAAAACGCTTATAACTCTTGAACCGCATTCTATATTTTGATAAAATTTGCATACTTATACATGTCAACATTATCTAACGACTCGCATGCATAACCGTCTTTTCTGATGCACGAGGCTTTGCTGAGCACAAGTTGAAAATTTACGGCCAACTACTAAACATGCTCATAACTCTTGAACCCCGTGGTATATATGGTTCAAATTTTGTATACTTATGTATTTTAACATTGTCCAGCCATCGGCATGCAAAACGGTGACGAAAGGCTAAACAGTATTGCACGACCCACAGGTGTGCACTTTAATCGCTGTGCAAGTCCATCAGTCTGTTTGTCCTTCCGCTGTAGTCAGTGAGTGAAATTGCTCATAACTCTTAACCACAGGGTGTAGTTTGATAAAAAAAAATATGCATCGTTCTACAAGAAATGACCAATTTCATTTCCATTAATTCCTTCTGGCACCAGAAACTGATTATTCTACATTCACCATGGATTGTGCACATTACCATCAGTTGATTACCTATGATAATGATAATTATAGACAGCATAGTTTTTAGAATTCGAATATCGTGGTGACAGTGCAGATTTCGCAGTTCAGTTAACATTTAATTTTAGAAAAATGATCAACCATGTATACAAGATACTTAAGTAACTTTAGTCTGTTTCAGAGTTAAATGTCGTCACACAGTTTCGATATCTAGCTGTTGCTAAGGTTTACGAGATGATCGGGTGGTTCATTGGGATGGCAGGATGTTCTGTGGGCAGAGATTGTCTTCCAACAACAATCATTCTATTGCTAATTTCTTGTTACTGTTATTGAATCAATACACTAATCAAGCAGCTGGCAGTTGGCACATCCTATATTTGTATGTTTGTTGTCATTTATTAGGAAGGCTCCAGGCTCGTGCTGTGGTTGCTGTGATGAGTTGTGGATCCTTCTTTATAAGAGAAGTGAGGTGAGGGGCTCTCAAAGCAATAAAATATAAATGATTTATGTTCGGATGAGACGGAGTCGAAGGAGAACATAATGTTTGTCTCACACTGTGTGTGGAGTCCGTATAGATCAGTGGGTTAAGCGCTGGCCTGATGATCTAGCGGTGGTGGGTTCGATTACCGCTGGAGGCGGAAATCTGTGCAAATATAAACGGCACTCCATTGCACACAGCCTTTCATTATGACCACCCCATCGTCCTGATATGACTGAAATACTATTGAAAAGGAATAAAATCGCGTCATCTATCAATCCATCCTCACTGTCTGATCCCGTCGTATGCTTTCGAATATGTCTTCAGTTCTGCAGTGTACGGACTAATGGGCTGATTGCCCATATTGTACTTATTATTTCGTTGCTCAGGTCTGAAACTCAGCATAATTATATTTATACTTAAAAGCTTGACCAGCGGCACACGTTTGCTCCTTTTCCCACCTGCACTATATTGGATGATACATATTTTATTAATCAGGATTTGAATATGTGATTATTTTTCTAAACACATCACAGCGTTGGCGTGTCATTTACACGATGGCAAATCTCTCCGTGGCAGACAGAAATAGTGTCAATACGATTTTACATGCTGGCCGCTAAGAGCAGCTGGAGACTGAAATATTGAAATACACTAGAGTCCTGATCATTGCCTAGTATCTTTTTAATTTGTTTGGCAATAAAGTCGAGGTGTGCACTTTCTGTTGCCTCTGAGTATACTAATTCTCTTTATTTCACCGAATTTCAAACATTTATTCTAACTTTACCTCTTATACTAATACACCCTGTGACGGTTGGAATCCAAATACTCGTAAGTGTCTTGTGGACTATGTGAAGATAACAGACATGCACAGTCTTCATTGTTCATGGTATTCATAAATTGTTTATAAAAACAACAACGCACTTTATAGACTGCATGATCTGATTCTTTGCTTCTTGTACATTTTGAAGTGCACCGCTTTTCGTTGTAATACCTCGATATATCTTTTTTCTGTTCGCTTTTTACATTTTACTGACCTCAGATTAAGTGTGTTAATTACCAATGAATTACGACAGGAAACTTCTTTAAAAACGTGGAAATTATAAGTGCCTACCGTGCAGGACGGTCGTTATTACTGTTATTTATGACTATTGAATGTCATTCTTTCGATGTTATTAATGCATTGATAATTGGCCTGGTTTTAATGAAGAAAGTTAACATCTATTACCTGACTGATATTGATGCCCAAGACAGTATAAAACTAGATAATAACAATCGTCGGCACACTAAAACGCACCCCCTCTTGTCAATGAAATGAATATTGTTCTAGTATATGTTTCATGACCTACTTTTTCTCCTTTGATGTTGTTTCCTAAATTGTGAATTATCACTAGACATCAGCATCTTACTGAGTAGGCGGGGCTTCAGATTCCTATTCAGTTTCAATCAGGCCCTGAGGTTATAAAACTTTTTTCATGCTCAACTCAGCTGAGCATGAAATTTTCTCTGCTGATAAATATGAAAATTTTCATATTCATTGGCAGAGAAAATTACATGCTCAGCTCAACTGAGCATGAAAACAACTGTACTTATCAGTAAATTGTGATTTATTAGCAGGTAAAATTTCATGCTCAGCTGAGTTGAGCATGAAAAAAGTTTTATAACCTCGGGGCCATGTCAGTCCAAAGCTATGCTCTAACTCCCTTGCGGTATACCGCACAGCTCATGCTGTGCATTCTTACTAAGACGACACTGAGGCTCAAATTTGAGTCATTTTCCAGACATCTGTTGTGGCATTGCTATAAAAAGGTAGCTTAAAAGGGAGGGTAAATAAGTCAGACGGGAATGACGACAACTTACTTACTTTACTTGTTTACCGTAGAGCAGTCTGGTCGAAACTTAATAGGCAGATTTTTTCCGGTGAACGTTTAGTTGCGATTTGAAATTATTTACCGTACTGGAATTCACCGCGTGTTCTGAGAGATCGTTCCAATGATCTATATAATTCTTTGTGAAAATGAATATTTCTTGATATCAAGTCGTAAACGTTTCTTATACAGTTTCAAAAGGCTGCCCTCTTGTTCTACCACTATCTTGTTCAAATACATGTAGCTGGGATTTGTCACACTGAAAAATTCCAATTAATAGATACCTCTATCATGTCTGCCCTTAGCCTTCAATATTGCAATGATAGAAGCCCTAATTCCTGAAGCCTTTCTGAGTAAGATTAGTTACTAATCGTCCTTTACTACATGTAACTTTATTGAATTTTATCAAATTTCTTTAATAATGAAAGGAACTGAAGGACTCTGACGGTTGTAATGTTAATTTGCCTATTAAATTGGTCAAAATTAAATTTTCGATATATCCAAGAATTTCTCTTGAAATTTGTTGTTCTCAACTTCCCCTAATTGGCTATGAATTTAATTTCTGATATTTTAGCACATAGACTGCAATTTTTGGTGAAATAAGCCAAATTTTATAATTAAACGCACTGGAAACAGGAAAAGTTTTTTAAAGATACTTTCCCCCCCGTGCCTCAGCTAGCCACTTTGCATGTATGTGTGTACCTTCGTAATATACATTATATGTGAGTGGCTTGCTGAGGCACGGGGTGGGGGGGGGGGAAGATAGTCTACAGCCGAAAAACTGAAAAAGTGGGTGGGGTACTTACACGCTTTATATCTAAAAATAGGCTTAAGTCCTTATTATTGAAACAATATTGCATAATATCAGCAACAGTAGTGTCTACATCAATTTTAGCATAGATACCAATTAAAATTTTGATATATTAGAAAAACCAAAAATTGACTTATTTTCAGAGACTGAAAATTTCAAGTACCCTTCTTGTTAAGAATCGGTTTAAGCTAGTCGAAAGGCATGATATTTTTTTCAAAATTACAGTTAAAATGTCTTTATAGTACATAAGTCTACATATTAATACCAAATATTTCAACTTTCTCTGCCTGGGGAAGGTGCAATAATTTGTCGAAAAATGGGCAAATATGCATTGATACTGTCAGAGGTCCTTTATTCTCTTACATAGTATCTTTAAGGATAGATCGATTGCTTCATCCGTACCTACTTATTTCCGAAATTCTGAACCACCGATAATGTGTTATAAATTAACAAGCCCATCAGAACAAGAATTCCGCGGAATGCTATGTCTCACCTGCATTGGGCTTCCACAATAGTAAAGACTTTAGTTAAAAGAATTTGTATGAGAAATGGACAAAAATGCTAGGGTCCACACAATTTTCGATGTAATATTTTACTGAGTCAGAAGAGCATAGAATATAGGCCAAGAGTAGGAATAATTGCAACATCCCTCATGAACGTTCTAAGAATAAACTTTATGCCAGGTGTGATGACTACAGGTATCATACTTTCAGACAAAAGGACTAAAACGCTAGGACTGACATAATTTTGGGTGTAAAATTTTGCAAAGTCAGCAGAGCGTTAAATATATGTCAAGGGTAAATTAATTGGAACAGCCCCTGAAAACATTCTATGAAGAAACTTGATGCCAGGGTTGATGATTCTAGTTATCATAGTTCGTGAGAATTGGACTTACACACTAGAGTCGACATAATTTTGAATATCAAATTTTTGAAAGTCAGCAGAGCATGAAATATAGGTCAAAGTAAAAAAAGAGCGACAGCCCTCGAGAACATTCTTAGAAGAAGCTTGATGCCAGGTTTGATGATTCTAGGTATCATAGTTTGCGAGAAATGGACTTAATAGCTAGGGTCGACGTAATTGTTGAGGGACCATTTTACGAAGTCAGCAGAGCATGAAACATAGGTCAAGGGTAAGAATAAGAGCAACAGTCCTCGAGAACATTCTAAGAAGAAGCTTTATGCCAGGTTTGATGATTGTCGGTATCATAGTTAGCGAGAAACGGACTTAAATGCTAGGGTCGACGCTAGGGTCGATGTAATTGTTGACGGACTGTTTTACAAAGTCAGTAGCGCATAAATTATAGGTCAGGGGTGAAAATAAGAGCAAAAACCCTCGAGAACATTCTAAGAACAAGCTCTATGCCAGGTTTGATGATTGTAGGTATCATAGTTTGCGAGAAATGGACTTAAACACTAGGGTCGACGTAATTGTTGACGGACGGACGTACGGACGGACTGACGGACGGACGGACGTACGGACGAACGGAATGACTGACGGACGGACGGAAAAGTGAACTCCTATATCGCACCTTGCTAAAGCAGGTGCGACAAAAATAACGATATATATAATTTCAATGAACCTGTTTCTGATCTTGATCGCGTTTGCTTTGAAAGTCTAAGGACATCAAATGCTGTCAGTAGATTTAACCGTCAAAGCTTTATTTGTTTTTTTTTTGTCTACCTGCTATTTAACCGTGATTGTAGTCTCTGAAAATGCCTTGGTTCATCATATTTTAGTCAGAACACGTTTGTATGGAGTCCCTTTCTTTGATGAGTTTAAGCGTGCAGTCATTTGAGTTCATTGGAAATGTTATTCTCTGAAAGCGAAGTTAAGTTTCATGTTCTGCTAGGTAGCATAAGGAGTGTGGCGCATTTCAGACACTATAGTGGAACAGGGAGGCGATAAGGTGGACCGGAGTTCCTGCACAAACAGCACTAATCTGTTCTTGTATACCAGATAAGGATATCAGCAAGTTTCACGTACATGGACAATTAATTTATCTCACCCATGATATCTCATGATGCCAAAACACGAAAACTACTTGCAATTAATTGGCCATATTGGTATTTACCTACCAACGTCGTCAAGTCGCGTTGCTGTACAGACAAAAACGTCATGCAGACAAAAACATGACGTTTGTTTATGCCACACCGGACGTTTACGTAAAGAACTGAACGTGTTGGTTGCTGAAGGCGTCTGTTTTTTTTCTTCAAAATAAGTAGAAACTGCTCAGAAGCTACAAATACGCATGTATAAAAAATCAAGGTTTACATAAGTTGTAAATCAATAGGTATGCAAGAATTAATATATGTCATGGGATTGAGGTGCAGCTAGAAAACTTTGTCCCGGCCACGGATATAAATCAGCAGCCTTGTGTACAAGACAATTACCGTCAGGACGGATTTTTCTATCTGCACCACACATCCATGAAAGATAGTTATTATCCTTGCCTAGAATGCGGAGTCTCTCGCTGAACAGTGCATTACAGTGATTTGCCAACGGAATATGCTCACGTGTTAGGTCTCAGACTTGAAATTATTTTCAGCACCAACTTATAGACATATGTATCATTTTCAGAATTCCCTTTTATTAAAATACATCAAATGGCAAGTTCTCGGGAAGTGAAAAGCTTTATAAGATAATATAAACGGGTTCACCTGCCGCACGAATAGGGGTTGTTCCACTACCGTAAAACGTTGAAGAGTCCCGCGGAACCCGCAGTATCCCAGCTCTGTAATCTGAACGTGGCTATAAAATGCATCAAGACTAAAAGACTCAGTTGCATATAAGGTGCAATTTGCCACATCGACATCATGCTAAAGGCAATAATGGCATCTCATTTCTGAAAGGAAATTGAGTTTAAACCAACTGTTAAATGTTTAGAATAGACAGTTAGATAAAATGGAAAGTCTATAAAAGGGTTATTATTTACGCTTAAAGTAAAGCTTATTTGAGCCGCGATGTGAGAAAATCAACACTGTGATTGTGCGCCCAGCGCAGACTCAGATCAGCCTGGGCATCCGCCTAGTCTGATCAGAGTCTTTGCTGTCCGCATGAGGGTAGCTTAGAACCTGAGCTACCCTTTGAGCACTTAACGATAAGTGTGGTCAGACTGGGCGGATGACCAGGCTGATCTGAGTCTGCGCAGTGGCCACAACCACACTGTTGGTTTTCTCGTGTCGCGGCTCATTTGATGTAGTTTAAGCTATCGTATTTAAAGTAATAACAAAGGAAATGAACATGCAAATCATTAGTCTAATATAAGAATATTACTGTTACAGTTTCTTTTGCAAACTTTATATCCAACGTTGAAAGTTATAGCATGGAGTAAAATCCTTTCATCTTTACAAAAGCTGGTTAAAAATGAACGTTCAAAAATGAAAAGATCCGTACTCAACACATGAAAAAACCAGAGGACCAATGGTCCTGTAGCTCACCTGACACCTTCTGTCAACGGACACAATTTGTCCTTTCGCTCATTTGTTACAAATTTGAAACCAGTTACTTAAAAGGTGTGCATATTTTAATCTTAAAATCTCAGTGACCTTGAGCAAAGTTCAAAATATGACCTTGACCTTTGATGACCTATGTCTTCATGTATTCATTTAGTTAACCATATTTTCCAATTATTATATAGATCTAGGCTTAAAAAAATTCCATGAAATCAACTGTTTAAGCATTTTCCCATATAAAAGCATAACATACCAAAGTTGACCTTGCCATATATTAGGTCGAGGCCAATGCACCATCATGATTGTACAAACTATGATGGGCCCGAGTTCTCAATGCTACATACCATTCCACGGGTCATTGTTCCTTTGATTCAGGATAAGAAGATTTTTGAAGGAGTTTTACCATATATGGGATGGTGCCCATCTTGGTCATGTGACCATGACCAGCTCAACAAACTTTGGTTCTTTTAACCCAGTAAAGCTCTGTATGAAATATAGCTTCAAACAGCCCAAAGCTAAGTACTTTGTGTAATCAACTCCTCCCACAATTTTCATTGGCTGTTTTTCAGACATTGGAGACTTGTTGTGGACATAGTGAAGATGTGCATGTTGTTTTTGATAGGAAAAAAATAATTCTGAAGGAATTATGACCTTTTAAACTTAGTCATTTGGGGCTGCATTTTGCACTGTAGGGTATAAGGTTTGTGTAATGTTTTCAGTGGATTCTTTGTAAATAGCATTTATGCTTGAAAGGTGCTTTAGGTATGTACACATGTCCTGTGACAGGCGCTGCACGTGGGCATCATTAGTGTCTTACAGACACAATTTTCTAGTTTACGTCAGTTTTGTGACGTCACATGTTGCGCCATTTTTATAATGAGGTTATGGCTGTTGGTGCACAATTTTAAGAGCAAAGGTTCCTATGCAATTTTTTACTTTCCAAAGACAAACAATTTCTTACCCAGTCTGGATAATGCATTAACCATAGGAATGTTTAGTTTTGCGTTGCCCCTGTTTTGTTGGTTGATAATAATGAAAACACAAAATTCTTATTTTGCTGAAAAACCTTCGAATTGAAGAAAATGGAATGTAATCAGTTAAACCGAATGTATCTGCCTTTAGAGGCAGCGAAAACCTTAATTAATTCTTACGTTTAGGTACGTCGGAAACGTAAATCGTAACTGATGTTGACGTAAGATGATACTGACGTTATCCATTTAGGGATGCGCTTCATTTTGATTGGTAATCATTTCAAACAATATTTTGTTGAATTCATAAGCATTTCTTGAAAACTCGAAGGCTCATTGTCTCTATCTAAAACTTTAAACAATACCACATGTATTTTCCACTGAAAAGTGTAGGGTTTCTATTTCTCTTGAGTGTATTTGCCATTGACGGCAGGGAACACACTACATAAGAGTGACGAAAGCAGTCTCCATGTACGTTCTGGGCCATACTTAAAAAGTTTGATTGTACAGCCAATTATGTGCCCCAAGTTCTGATTTTGAAATGAAAGTGTGTGTGTGTGTGTGTGTGTGTGTGTGTGTGTGTGTGTGTGTGTGTTTCAGTTTCCCTGAGTCGCAGGCCGTCAGCTGGGAGGGGTCCCTTGGTACGTAACCATTAAGGCACAGCGAGCCCCCAGCCCCGCAAGTCAATAGTCGATAGCAGGTGGGTTTCATCGGTCTGTCTTGTCGTTGCTTGGTGTTTTCATTTTTTTCTTATTATTGTCTGTGTATCATCCAAGCAGGAAAGGGTCCTTGAAATGAAACCAAGGTGATAAATATATATCAGACTTTGATTTGACTGCCTTGTTAAAATTAAGAAATTACAGACTGCTTTGCTCTGGCTTTCGTAACCAAGTATTGTTAAGGTCACTGATGAGGCTTGAATTGCCGAAACTTCAAAGTATGGCCCTGGTTCCTTCTATTGAATGTGTGCTCCGCTCTTAAAGGAATTATTGAAGATTTTATAATGTCCTTTCTATACTTCATTGAAGGATTTTAAAATTCTATGTTTTTTTTGTTTTTGCTTTAAATCAAATATTTGTCAAATTTCAATGCATGTATTTAATAGAACTAGGTTTTTACAATTGAAGAGCATGTCTAAGTAAAGCCTAAGTGCTTACAGTGTAGTGCCGGTCCAAATGTCATAGCCCCAAGGAAATGAATTAACAAACAGGCATACTAGTTGTTAAGGTTTCAAGGATCTAAGTAGTTTACCACAAGTAGTCTTTAACGTTATGTAAACTTTAGTAAAACAATAAATGCAATAGATACATTTGCAAATGTGTAAAATAAAGTTAAAATCTTATAGGGTCCCTTCAAAAGCAGAAAAGACATTCAGAAGACGGAACATTGGTCATACTTCGAAGTTTCTACTACTCAAAAGTAAATACAAAAGTTTTAGAAGCTGACGTAATTCAATCCCAGATCCCATCCAAGACACCATCTAGGAAAAGATAATATTAAATTAGACACCTCAAAAGGCATCATCAGCAGCAGCCATGTGAATAGCCATTTCCATGTGGTGGTCACCGGGCTGGCCTTAACATCACAAACAATAAATCAACAGCAGACTTAGCGACAAACATAAAACAACCATGAAAAATATAAACGTATCCGTACCAATTTTAGTGCGACAGACGCGCGTTTCTGTATTTAACTTCTTCAGTGTCGCTAAACCCCAAAAGTTTGATAGAAAAAGATGATGGGCAGGTCTCGGCAGGCAACGAACATCCCTCTCCGAGCCACACTTATTCCACGGGACACATTAGCTGCAGACATCAGGTAAGAGACTCCTACGTATTAACTCGAGAGCGCAGGCGTCCCTCATCGAGCCACCTCAGCCGCTGTGTCTCGAGAAAAGCGACAGACAAGGGCATCAGGAAAGAGATGTTCGATGCAGCAAGAACCCACAAAAAGCCAAAACAGTTCAAATGAATGGAAGCCAAACTCAGCAAAGATTCTTGTCGCTATGACAAGTTTGTCTTTGTTATAGCATATTTTAGAAATTTTACCAGATATACATTCAATTTAAATCAGTATTTCAGTAGTGACCCCAATGCCAACACTGACACACTGACTAACTGGGTTGATAATACCCTCGGCGGGGGGGGGGGGGGGGGGGGGGAGGAGACAAATTGTCCACCAGCAGCGATAACGGCCCAGTCGTTCAAATATAAACATATCCATACCAATTTTAGTGCGACAGACGCGCGTTTCTGTGTTTAACTTCTTCAGTGTCGCTAAACCCCAAAAGTTTGAAAGAAAAAGATGATGGGTAGGTCTCGGCAGGCAACGAGCATCCCTCTCCGAGCCACACTTATTGTCCCGCATTCCGCGGGACACATTAGCTGCAGACATCAGGTAAGAGACTCCTACGTATTAACTCGCGAGCGCTGGCGTTCCCCATCGAGCCACATCAGCACAAAAACAGAACTGCCGCATTGGGACCGGTTTGCGGTCGCGACCAACCCTCGCCCTTGGTTCTGCCTTTGTTCATCAGACACTTAGAGCAGTTTCGGTTTGTCAACTCGAGTAACTCGAGTAATTAGAGTTACTGACCGAACAACACGAGTAACCGCAATACGCATGCGCAGTACTACGCACATATTCGTATTTACTCGACTACCGTAACCCCCACCTCACCTCGGGTAGCCTGGATTAAAGATGGCGGAAAGTGAACTTCCGCTGTAAAACAAGCCAATTCTTTGGTTTTACCTTCATAATGACACATTGTCACGCCAATGATTTGCCCCTTTTCTGTTTAATAATAGTGAGAATGGGATAAGAATGTTCATCATACTGATTATAATTATTCTGCTTGTGCTTTTGTCATATTCAGCAGGGTTTACAGCGGGGCCAGTAACGACTTCAGAATTGTAATTTCCCATTACAAGTTAAAAATTCTTGTGAGTCCTGACTCTTGTGAATATTAAACACATGAGTTTTAAGAAGGAAAATTGCGAGAATAGGACTCTGGACTTAAAGGTAAAAAGATCGATGGTCGTCGCCATTTTGTTCTTTACTCGAAGTGTTCGACACGGCAGTACTCCAGTACCTTTGTACGCATGCGCCAAATTTCAACCCGAGTAACACGAGTTGACAACTCGAAAATGCTCTTAGGTGCTCATCCCATCCAAAACAAATACCACCCACACAACATACCAAGGAAAGCATCAATTTTGACAAAAAAGAATAAATAACACAAAAAACATTGAACATCCATGTTTACTTTTTTGTTTTTCTGTTTGGGCTGGTCTTTATATCACAAAC
Organism: Ctena decussata; assembly: GCA_963989385.1. Lineage (NCBI taxonomy): Eukaryota > Metazoa > Mollusca > Bivalvia > Lucinida > Lucinidae > Ctena > Ctena decussata. The sequence goes on from OZ022501.1 coordinate 92,900,798, forward strand.
GATATGCCAATAGCCAACAAAGCAACAATCAACATACTAAACAACCAAGAACAACCAAAACAGAAGTGCCGCCTTGGGACGGCCAGCATTAAAATACCTGGGGGACTTAATCGGTTTGCGGTCGAGACCAACCATCGCCCTTGGTTATGTCTTGGTTCATCAGACAGTTGTTCCGTTTGCATGGAAGATTCCTCGCTCATAAGTGTAATATCTCAGAAACAAAGAAATCAAAATTAAGACTAAGATACAATAAAGACGAGGACTCATAGAAATAGCAACAGGCAAACTGAGATTCCGGAGCAGAAGAAACCAACGGTGGGTCAACCCAAGATGTCCCAGCACGGGTATCAGGCGCCAACCGTCTGTGTTACTATCATGTTTGGTTTAGGCTGGCGCCTTCATGCAGTCTGAGGCCCGAATATCTTACAGATATATGTAGTAGGAACAGGTTAAATCGATTTAAGCCCCCAGTAATTCATTACTGACCGTTCCAAGGCGGTGGTTCTGTTGTGGTTCTCTGTTGCCTGTTTTTGGTGTCAGAGTTTCTGTGATGTTTTACCTTATGTATGTTCTTATTATTTTTGGTTCGGTTTGGGTTGCTGAGTGGCCACCTTTTGGGAACAAGCTGCTCACTCGGTTGGCCATATGTTCTCTGTATCTTGATTATTTGTAATCTTAGTTGTTTCCAACTATGGTTTGAGGGCTGGATTTGGATTTTGATTGTTTCAGTTCCTGGTCTTTGCATACTTTTTACTCTTACAGGAAACTGCATGTGCCCTTATGAGGATTTGCAAAAAGGGGGAGTCGTGTTTAACGCAGGTTTGTACAAAACTTAAAGAATATAAGACGAGGAAATTGTACTATAAAGGTGTTATGCTGCAGTTTCAGTTGATCGTTGTGGCCCAGCAAGCAGTCTTGACTGTGTCACCAGTCTATCATATTTAAAGACCATGATGTCAACTTATGATAATTGTGCCATGTTTATCATTTCATTACCTAATTATGTTGGATGCAGACATTGTAAATGAATATTATGGTTACAGTGTTGTCATGCAACAAGTTTACAACAATCTGCATTATTCATTTTCATGACTTTAGAACTTGTACTAAGTATTAGGGGTTTCTGTTGAATGTTTTCACTTTTAGTATGTTCCTTTAAACAAACAGTGGAGATCCTGATCAGACGCCGCGTTCGGTGGCGTCTGAACTTGGTCCGCCCTGTATACATATGTCCCCAAAACGGGTATCCTCTCTACAAAGTGATAAATACACATTGTTATAATAGTAACTTGATCTGGCGTACTGTATCACGTCGAGTGGATGAGCTCATACCATCGGATCACCCGAGACGCTTGCGTCGAGGGTGATCCGATGGTATGAACTCATCCACGAGACGTGATACAGTACGCCAGATCAAGTTACTATAATAACAATTTGTTTATTATATACCTTACGGAACAGCCAACCACTAACACTTGCCAGCGCAAATGCATCGATCCGGATTCGAACCCGTGCGGCAAAGGTATGTAGCTAGTCGTGAGACAAACGCCACCGACTGAGCTATTGTGGCGCGCTTTTTGACGCGTTTGTTGACGTTACGTCACTTGTTTCGTTTCTCTGGTTCTCGTTTCTACGATGCACGCTGGAATATGACGCGCCTGGAGCTGGAATTCAGACAGAGCCTCGTTTTAAAGGATAGTGATACGGATTCAGAAAACGCCAGTTTGATACGGCTGTCTGTATCAAATGGTCAGAAAACATGCAGTTCAAAGGGTGTGTCATTGATAGGTATATAATAATGTTTCTTATCACGCAGAATCAGATTCTTTCTTGATGCTCCGAAGTCAACGTACGTGTATATGCACCGTTACCAAAAGTGCGCCAGCTTTAATTTTCTGTTTTAACGTCTTCAGTGTTAAACCCCAAAGATTTGAAAAAAATGGTGGTGGGAAGCTCTCGGCAGACAACGGAAATCCGTCTTCGATCCACACTTACTGGCGTAAACCACCAGACAGGGCAGCTGCAGACATCAGGCAAGGCACTCCGACCTCGTCCCTCACAACAGGCGTCTCTCGCTGAACTATCTCAACCACCATGGCCCGAAAATTGGAAAGGGCATCAGGAAAGAGCTTTCTTCTGCATCAAGCCAAAGTGATCTATAAAGCTGGAAGCCTAACTCCGCTAAGATTCGTGACGGTTTGTCGTCATTTTTAAAGGTAAGAATATATGTAGACAACTTTAAAAAGAACAAGGATAATAAGGTCATTTTAATCAATATTTTAGTACTGACCCTACTACTAAAGAACTAGAATCAGTAACCAATCACTGTGGGCAGTAACAACATTTTACACTCCATTTCAGGCAAAACGCCTAAAACGCCTAAAAGGCAGTGGCTTCGTCAATCTAATAATATCAATTACATGTAATAAGCATCATTAGTGTATCTGAAGGTTTTTTTAGTTACCTGATTCAATTATTGAAAGACAGCAGAGTTAAAAGGTCGCTGTTCTTCATGCCAGCTGATTGTAGGCGAGTTTATTCTGTGCTATAAAAGCTTATAAGCACCACTGCTCTACCCGTGATATATTAGTTCGTCGTTAATTATGAATGCCAAGTTTCCTTTTACCTTTGTCTTTGTAAACAATTGTGATAAACTAGCTTTTTACGAGTCAAAATATTTTATGGTCATTTAAGTTGACAATCAAAAATGCCTAGAACATTTATATAACGGTAAAAATACAATATTCAGGCAAAGGCTCGCATTTGTCACAATTTCATTCCTCAAAGAACCGAAATGCCTAGTTCATCATGTTCATGGAGTGATTTCTCAATATTTCCTTATTGGCAGTTCTATGCGCAAAATATGTTTACCAAATGACATATTGTTATCAAAAGCGACTAATCAATCACTCTTTCTAAAGATGTAAATTCAGATAGCAGCAATGTCTGAATGATTTTAAACGGTCAAACTTCAGGTGATATTATTAGGACAGAGACCAGACCATGTGACATTTGAAGACAACCACAGACACAAATACGCATTTTCATACAATGATTAGAATTTACAAGTTGTTGATTTATTTCTTAATCTAAGCTATACTGTTCCATTTTTTTTCAGTATTCTTTTCCATTCAGACATTAGTTGTGCCATAAAATCAGCATTAAACGTCATATGAAACGTCTTTGTTCATGTGTTCATATGTAAAGCTGTGCATGCAAAACCTATCCTTTGACAACTCCAAGACAACTGAGATTACAAAAAAGATGTGCAACGTATCTATTCATTCGTAACACCAAATTTTGACTATTTTATGAGGAATGACACGAATGTTACAGCTATTAAGACAGTGTCATACTCATAATAGAAATTTTCGCGGTAGTTTGAAGAAACAGGAATCAGCAGGGACCTTGAAGAGCAAACTGGGGCCGTATTCATAAAGCCACTTAAGTCGTTGCTATGCGGTTGCTAAGGCTAAATATCTTTAAAGGAGATTCCCTACAACTATGAAATTTGGTCTGGAGGAACAGTCTTTGTAAGACTGTTCCTCCAGAGCAAATTTCATAGTTGTAGGGAATCTCCTTTAAAAAAATTTAGCCTTAGCAACAACATAGCAACGACTTAAGTCGTTTTATGAATACGGCCCCTGGTTGATATTGTTTCTCAATAATATCTTCACAGATAAAGACAGAATCCAGAGTGCACATAAAATTAATTTAAGCTGCCCTTCCCCCGCCCTTACTGCCCTAGTATTTTTACTCACAGTTCCAAGGGATGCTTCTGAAGTAGTGATTGTTAATCGGATTTCTATTCTTGGCCATTTTGTTCATTATTTACAGTAACCTCATGGCCATCTGTCTGCATGAAAAGAGCTGACTCTTTTGTTTTTCGTTTGTCTTGGGTTGCTTTGTGTGCCGTCTTTGTATTTTTCCCAATCATGTGTTTTTGGCTGGTTGTACAAAGGGATTGTGTCGGTTCCGGATTGTTGAGTTTACATCTACTTCTCCTTATCTACACATCCCTACACGATCTGAAAATCATTTCGAAATTTTCCCGCATGAACTTCTTCGAAGATTGGCCAGGTTAACACGAGTCGTCAAAATCATGACCATCACGATCGAGCTATGAACGATTAATCGATTTCGTCTCAAGTAGCGTTTAAGTATTGTGTTGTGTTATTCACCACCGGTTACATATGTTTTCACGGATGTTACGAAACGAAAAAGAGCTGTTATTAAACAAAAAAAATCATTGTCACTAAATAAAAGAAAGAGAGCTGTTACGAAACGAAAAAGAGTCAGAGTTACCAAATGACCTGATAAACAGGTTATTTGGTAACAATGATTTTTTTGTTTAATAACAGCTTTTTTTTCGTTTCGTAACAGCCCTTGTATATACATAGTTTACCAGGTATGTTTCTGAAGCATGAAGTGAGAAACGCAAACAACAAAACGGATCGGCCTTTTTTTTCTATGACATACACCCACAGTCTACCAAACATACCATTCCAAAATCGGATTTACGGTCGAGTCTGATAACTTCGGACAGGGGGTAAATTCGGACATACCATTGCAAACAGTGAAAATCCAGACGAGCCGTCTCATGAGGATTTTCACTGTTTGCCCAGTAATTTTTGTTTTAATTCCTAACAACTGACATATAAAGGAAACAACGTCACTGTCCGAATTTACCTGCTGTCCGAATTTACTTGACTTGACTTGACTCTACTTTCAAACGAAAGTATTAACTATAGGCGGACGAATCTTTTTAAAGCTCCCCTACAAGCACTGCCATTAATCTCAAACATGCTTATGGAAACACAACGTCGAATTATGTCAGTTTCACCACTACGCTCCTGACACTTTAATTAACATCTAAACGAGCTCATTCAAGAGCAGAGAACACATTCAAACAAGGAACATGGGCCATACTTCGACTTTTCGGATTTTGAAGCCTCATCAGTGACCCTGACAATATCTGGCGACAAAAGCCAGAGAAAAGCATACTGTTATTTCTTTCTTTTGAAAAGGCAGTCGATCCAAAGACTGATACGTATCAAAAAGGGTCTAAATCATTAAAATATGATAATCTAGAATAAGTGTACAAACCAATCAGAAATTTCTGTTGTCTCAGAATATATTCTCTGATCTCAGAGAACGAACATAAAAATTGAGCCGCGACACGACAAAACGAACAAAGTGGTTGCGCACCCAGAGCACACTCAGATCAGCATGGGCATCCGCTCAGTCTGATCAGAATCTTCGCTGTCCGCATGGAGATAGCTAAGACCCTGAGCTACCCTTTGAGCGCTTAGCAAAGTGTCTGATGAGACCGGGCGGATGCCAAGGCTGATATGAGTCAGCGCTGGACGCACAACCACTTTGTTGGTTTTCTAGTGTCGCGGCTCAAATAAAATCTGCACTATGGATAGTTTTCTTGCAATATAGTTGTCAGTGTAATTTAATTATCAGGGGCATTCTAAGTTATGTGTTCAGTTAGGCATTGACATCTGTTTCCTTCTAATTTGTTTGTTATCACAGGCTCAAAATATTTACTGAAAGTTACTTCGATTATACTGAAACTGAACGTTTTGTTCTGTTTCAATTCTCATAGTGGCTCAGCGGTACGTAACCATAGTTGCACACACCTTGCGCCGAGTGTGCGTTCAAGAAAATGAACGAATGTATAAACATGTATTTAAAGGCTCGGATATTACCAATCTGTGTTTTAAGTACCGTTCCAGCAAAGGATCAGGCAGATGTAGGCAACCACATTTTAACAGATAGCTTTTCAGTGAATTCAACACCAAACATCTTCTATTTACAGAGTACTATGCAGAGGATTGTAATTAAATCTGAAGAACGAGAACTGGGCTTTTTAAGATCTTTTGACAATCTTGTGCATATATTTGCCCTTAGCAACCTGTCTGAACCCCTAGCAACCATTTCTTAACAGAAGACTTTCAACTGAATTTCATATTAAATACCTTTTATAAGCAACAAACTTTGAAAACAATTGCAAGTATTATTACCGCACTGGTTACTGACTTTTAAATTCTGTTGAACAATATGTGTAAATATTTGTCATTAGTAACCAGTTTAAGACCTTAGCAACCGACTGTTTGCTGATTTTGATTTTGAGGGAATTTTCTCTTTGTAACATACTTACTAAACAATTGTGAGTAATGTATGAACCACAAGTGCTGACATTTACAATATGCTGCAAGAGCTGTGTAAAATTGTCCTAAGCAACCACTCTGAGTCCATAGCAACAAACTCTAAATTTAGACATGTGACAGCTTTCACTGGTTTCCGTACGGAATATCCTTTATACGCAACTTAAGAAGACAGTCTAAAAGATACTAGAAGCACAGCTGACTGGCTTTCAAAATTCTGTTGAAAATTGTATCTTTTTTTTCCTTAGCATCCAATTTGATCTCTTAGCAACCACACGGTAGATCCGAAAATTTTGAAAAGGAACATTTCAACTTTACACCCTTCATGACCGCCGGCATATTGCATTGCACTGCCAAGGGAAGTAAGTCAAAAATTCTACTTTCATTTTCATAGCAAGTACGGAATTATGAAAAAATAAAAATAAAATAAAAAATAAAAAAAGATCCATAGGAAAACAAAGTGGTAGATTCTATATTTATTTCTGTACTTGTATACTTATTGTTAATAAATATATAAACATGGACAACAGATTTTGTGTTGCTATCATTTATGACTGCACACAATATTTTATGTATAGAATACAAACGCTGCGACCTTCACATGATATTGGTTTCATATGCTTGTTTTATTTATTAAGAGCACTGTCTGATTCTTTTCTGGCACTGGACTGCCTGTGCTTTAGGTTTTCAAAAATGATTTTAAGTCACAAAACTAATGTATTTCCAACATTTCCTACTTTTTAGCTCACCTGCGCCAGCGGCTCCGGGGAGCTTATAGCATCGAAAGGCTCCGTTGTCCGTCGTCGTCCGTCCGTCCAAAATTTCAAACGACTTCCCCCTGGCCAATTTTAACCAAATTTCATATGTAGCCTCCAGGGGACTTAGGTACGAAAAGTTATTCAAACGGCCCTGGTCACACACCTAACATGGCCGCCACGCCCAAATATGGTAAAAAACTTTAAAAATCTTCTTCTCCAGAACCAATAGGCCGATGGCCTTGAAACTAGACATCAAGTGTAGCATCGGGTACGCGAGTACTACCATGATTGTTCAAATTATGACCTTGAGTTGACCTGACCTTTTTTACGGTAATGTCAAATTTGCTTTCTGTAGCTTTTATATGGGAAAATGCTAAAACACAATATTTTTTGGAAACTATCAAAGATTTTGACCTGAAAATTGGTATATTTAGTCTTCTTAATGACTACATGAAAATTTATGCATACCAGAGGTCAAGGTAATTCTTTGACCTTTGACCCTCGTCACTCATATTTTTACAGTTTCATACAATCTCCTCGAAAGCCACTGGGCCAATTAAATCAAATTTCATATGTAGCCTCCAGGGAACTTAGGAACGAAAATTTGTTCAAACAGTCTGGGTCACATGACTAACATGGCCACCACGCCCATATACACCCCGTCCAATCGAAACGCCGGAAAAGTGGTACGAACGCCGGATATGCGGTATTTTCACGCCGAATTGTGGTCTTTTTGTCAGAATCGCCGCCATTAAATTTGACAGCGGGTTACAAAAGTCGGATGAATTAATAGTTAAAAACGGTAAGTGAGTATAACGAATTAGTCTATCTGGATCTACATAGATTTTACTAGCTGCCGAGACTTCATTCAGTTTAGAAACTACGTTTGTTTGTCGTAACATTGAAAGTGATTTTGGTCTAATATGTTCGGCTTTTCGCTTAGACCTTATTCACGTCCTCAAGTTTCGTACTTTTTTAATTTTCATCGAAAAGGGTCACAATGAGTTGGCTAAAGTAGAATTTTAAACATCATCATACCATTATCGGGAACCGAGTGATCCATTTTCCACCGAGGAAACGGAATTAGAGGCACAGTCACAAAAATTGAAAGTAACGCCGGATAAAATGGTATCAGTTTCTTTTGAAACTGCTTATTTTTTCCATGAGACAAATAAATGTGTATACAATCAGCACATCTTTATAGTCTGGTCACTCATCCCTGCTCGCATGAAAAATCTACGAATCCTAGTGAGAGGTGAAAATTGATCTGTGCTGATGGATGGATGAATTGATGGATGAATTATTTGTGGATTTACGGTCTTTTATCATATTGGGTCAATAGGGTTACTAAGTAAAGAAGGGGCGCAAAGGCTAGAGAAAAACAGAATTGAATCCTAGTTTGGAGGAAATTTAAATCAAAGGTGTTAACCCATTGTCCAAAACGACCTGACTCTGAAAATGCAGAAGTGCATATGTTGTAAGCCATATTGTTTCGTAACAAGGCGTCTAATGACAAAGCCAAATGGGCCACGGATGCTATCCACGGCAACTCCAACTGATACTATTCGAAAATAGTCCCACTGGACAAAAAACAATCAATGTGGTGACGTTGAATCAACGTTGAATCAGTGCTGATCGTGTTCAACGATGTGTTCTGCTAGGGTGAAATATATCCATTCACAAATGTATATATATTGTGTATGAAGGAAAAAACTCAAGTAAACAAACTTTATTCATAACGTCTTTTATCCTAAATACTGGGATAATATCCGGGAACCAATTATATTTACCTAAATATTGGGACACCAACTGGGCAAAAAACGTTAAATCAACATTGAACTGGCGTCATGACTGACCCAGCGTTGTTTTAATGTTTCAATGTTCTGTGCCTGCTGGTACACATAAATTCATTATCCTAAAATTCGAACAAATTAGATTTTAACATCAACAAAACAGTGTAGATCCTGATCAGGCTAATGCTTTGATCTTGGTCGACACTGTTTGCTCAGGTACTTCTGTCGTCATGACGTTGAATCGATGTTGATTTAACGTTGTTTCGCTTTTGTGTGCCTAGTGTGAATACTTTGGGTCAAAAGGCAACACCAAGAAACCCCTGACACAACAGTCTAATCGAAAATGAAACAAACACGACTTACCTGTCTAACTGTTACTAAACATCCGTATCCATGCGATTTGAAAAAAGGCATTCAGTTAGGTTATATTCATGTATATATGAATATTGAATATATTTACAAATAACAAAATAACATGTAAATTAATGCATAAATCTATAAATACGAGAAAGCAACTATGTGTACGTGGCTGGGTTCCAATGAAAATGAAAGTATACCAGCACATAGGCAGTGGACTCCAGTTAGGCAGCCTACTGATTCTGGGTTCCAGAAACATAGTGACACAAGGGCCAACTCGTACAGCTCAAATAGTGTAACAGCAAAATATAGCAGCCTCATCTTATACCTACAAGGGAAATTATTCTTACATTGTGTCCCATGTCACAGATGGCAACAAATTTGTACCGAGAAATTTGCATTTGCTGTCTGTTAGAAAATTAGTCATTCTCTTACTAAGTGTAGTTTTATATACCACCGTTAAGACATTTTGCTTGCATTATTGATAAAATCATTCAGAATCGAACATAGCATCAAATGTAATAATGACAGCTTTCGATTTGGCGTTCATTTTTCACAATTTTATAGGCAGGTTTACACACTTAGAGCAGCAGCTACTAAAATAGTCTGAGGAACGTCAATACTACTACATCTTACACCTGGAAATATATATGCTGATTGTGTACTTATTTATTTGTCTGATGGAAAAAATAAGCACTTTCCAAAGAAACTGATACCAGTTTATCCGGCGTTACTTTTAATTTTAAAGACTGTGCTTCCAGTTCGGTTTCAGCAGTGGAAAATGAATCACTCGGATCCCGATAATGGTATGATGATGTTTAAAATTCTACTTTAGCCAACTCATTGTGACCCTTTTCAATGAAAATTAAAAAAGTACGAATCTTGAGGACGTGAATAAGGTCTAAGCGAAAGGCCGAACATATTAGACCAAAATCACTTTGAATGTTACGACAAACAAACGTAGTTTCTCAACTAAATGAAGTCTCGACAGTTAGTAAAATTTATGTAGATCCAGATAGACTAATTCGTTATAATCACTTACCGTTTTTAACTATTAATTCATCCGACTTTTGTAACCCGCTGTCAAATTTAATGACGGCGATTCTGACAAAAAGACCACAATTCGGCGTGAAAATACCGCATATCCGGCGTTCGTACCATTTTTCCGGCGTTTCGATTGGACGGGGTGATATATGGCAAAAACTTTATAAACCTTCGTCTCCAGGACCAATAGGCCGATGGCCTTGAAACTTGGTATGTAGCATCGGGTATGCGAGTACTACCAAGATTGATCAAATTATGACCTTGGGTTGACCTTGACCTTTTTTACAGTAATGTCAAATTTGCTTTCTGTAGCCTTAATATGGGAAAATGCTAGAACACAAGATTTCCTACTGAAGATTTCGACCTGAAAAATGGTATATACAGGCACCTTAATAAGTGCATGAAAATTTATGCATATAAGAGGTCAAGGTCATTCTTTGACCTTTGACCCTGGTCCCTCATATTTTGACGAATTCCCAAATCTCCCCAAAAGCCACTGGGCCAGTTGTAAACAAATTTCATTTAGAGCCTCTAGGGGGCAGGGGAATGAAAATTTGTTGAAACAGTCTGGGTCTCATGACCAACATGGCCGCCATGCCCATATATGGTAAAAAACTTTAAAAATGTTCTTCTGCAGAACCGGTAGGCCCATGGCCTTGAAACTTGGTATGTAGCATCAGGTACACAAGTACTACCAAGATTTTTCAAATTATGACCTTGGGCTGACCTTGACTTTTTTCTGTAAGGTCAAATTTGCTTTCTGTAGCTTTTATATGGGAAAACGCTAGAACATAAGATTTCTTGGAAAATATTGAAGATTTTGTCCTGAAAATTGGTATATACTGTCATCTTAATGAGTACATCAAAAATTATGAATACAAGAGGTCAAGGTCATTCTTTGACCTTTGACCCTGGTTTCTCATATTTTGACAATTTCACACATCCCCTCAAAAGCAACTGTAATAATATTTCATGTAGAACCTAGGGGGTGGGGGAACAAAAATTTGTTCAAACAGTTTGGGTCACATGACCAACATGGCCACCACACCCATATATGGTATTTTTTTTAAAAAAATCTTCTGCTCAAGAACCAGTAAGCTGATGGCCGTGAAACTTGGTATGTAGCATCAGGAAAATGAGTTCTACCAAGATTGTTCAAATTATGACCTTGGGATGACTTGACCGCCTTTCGGTAAGGTCAGATTTGCATTCTGTAGTTTTATATGGGAAAATGCTAGAACATAAGAAATCTTGGAAGCTGTTAAAGATTTTTACCTGAAAATGAGTACATGAAAATTTATGCATACAAGAGGTCAAGGTCTTTCTTTGACCTTTGACCCTGGTCTCTGATATTTTGACAATTTCCTCATTGCCACTGGCCCAATTGTAACCAAATTACGTATATAGCCTCCAGGGTTCTTAGGAACAACAAAAAGTGTTCAAACAGTCCTGGTCACATGACCAACATGGCCACCATGCCCATATATGGCAAAAACCTTTACAAAACTTCTCCTCAAGAACCAAATTATCAATGGCCTTGAAACTTGGTATATAGCATCAGGTACTAGAGTACTATCAAGGTTGTTCAAATGATGGCCTTGGGCTAACCTTGACCTTTTTTAAGGTCAAGTATGGGAAAATGCTAGAACATAAGATCTCATGGCAAGTTTAAGAGATTTGGCCTTAAAATTGGTTTATACAGTCGTCTTAGTACATGGAAGATTTGCGAATACAAGAGGTTAAGGTCATTCTTTGACCTCTGACCCATGTCTCTCATATTTTGACAATTTAAGACATCTCAAAAGCCACTGGGCTAACTGCAACCAAATTTCTTACACAGCCTTCAGAGGCTGAAGGAACGAAAATTTATTCAAGCGGTCTAGGCCACATGGACCACATAGCCCCACACTCAGGTGAGCGAGTCAAGGCCTCCTGGCCCTCTTGTTTCTACAACCCATATGGTTCATGGCACACAGAAGATAATGTGTTTGAAATGCAGTAAATTCGTTAAGAGGTCGTTGCTAAGGGCTGATACAGCTTGTAGATGTTTTCAACAAATCTCAAAATTCAGACAACAGTACTTAAAACCTTTTTGTAACTACAGTACTTAAAACCTTTTTGTAACTGTCTTAATTACATGTAGGACAAAATTCTTTGTGGACTTCAGTATATAAGTCTTCTTCTTCTTCCCGTTAAAGTGCTAGACTGTTGAAACCAGTATTGTCGCACTGACGAGTAAGAAAGATATATACACGGCCTAAGACTGGTTGAAAACAAGCTAAAAACAGGATAAAAACATCTTGGAGTCTAAGGTTGTATGGCGGCTGAAATCTCTGCCTTGAAGACCTCCAGGGATTCAGTGGCTGTCAGCTCCTCTGATAAAATTCTAAGTCTTCTATGAAATGGTTGCTAAGGGCTTCAATTTGATCCAGACGTCATTTACACTTGTCATAACAGTTTGTTGCTAATAAAACTACTGTGTCCTGAATTCCGACAATAGTCTCACATCTCAAAAAGAGGTGGTTGCCAAGGGCCCAATCTGGTTTCTAAAGACAATTACATGCACATGTTTTTAATCAGATGGTAAAAGTCCAAGTGCTTTAAATATTACTTATAACAAGATACCTTGTTATGTTGTAAAGAGAGAATGGTTTGATTATAATTCACTCGCATGCTCCAAATTTGTTAAAGTATTGTTAAAATCATGTGGTTGCCAAGGATTAAAACTTGTTGCTAAGGACATATACATGCACAAGTATTGTTTTTTTTTTCCTGAGTGATTTTTAAAAGTCAAATGTGTTTCAAAATTACTACAAATGTCTTCATAGATTGCTCCTCATAAAAGGTATTTTGTATTGAATTTAAACCAAATTCTAAAATAAGTTAAGAGGTGGTTGCTATGAGCTCAGACTGGTTGCCAAGGACAATTATATACACAGGTCTTGCAACAGACTGGTTAAGTCCAGCACTCTTGCTTCATTTATTCCTTATCATTGTCTACATAGTACACAACAATAAGAAAGCATTAGATTTGGACTTCATTCAAAAATTCTAAATTTGTTGATAGGTGGTTGCTAAGGTCACAAACTGGTTGCTAAGAACAAACAAATACACATGTTTCACAACAAAATTTAAAGTTCAGGCAGTTGTGCTTTAAACATTTCAATAAAAGTATGATTAATCTTTGTCGTATATCAAAGATATTCCTCGTGGAGTTCTGCCAAAAGTCTCAAATTTGTTAACGGTTGGTTTCTAAGCGCTCTAACAGGTTGCTAAGATGAAATATATGCACATCATTCTCAACAAAGTGTTAAAGTCCTATACCTGTGCTTTAAACTTTTCTTACTATTGTCTTCCTATATTGCAATACGTCGAAGATATACTGTTTCCAATTCAGTCAAAATTTACAGATCATCTAAGGGGTGATTGCTCAGGTGTTAAACTGGTTGCTAAGGAGAAATTTATACAGTAATTTTATTACAGATTTTGAAAGCCCCATAGCTGTGTTTTAATCGTTGAATGTGGCATCTTTCGATTTTTTATACTATAGAAAGTATTTGGGTTGGATTTCGGTCATTTTTGCTTATTTTCACAAATTCTGTAAAGACGCTGACCCAGGTGACCCTTGACCCCAAATAGCACACATGTTGATGTTTATTTCATAAATATTTAAACAGAGTTCGATACCAATAATGTGCATTGTGTTAGTGAATACATTACAAGAAGGGCTATATTTGTTTTGTATACAGTTTTAGCCTCCAAAAAATGTTGTATTTTATATAAATGTTCCAGCATAATTTGCTTGTTGCTAAGGAAAACAATTATACCCTGGTGTCCATAGCAACCGTTGACTGACTGACCTAAGAATTAGCAGGTGCAGGTTTGGTCACCCAATGGACTTATACACAACTTTTGGTCGAAATCTGAGTACCACGATATGCCACCCTATTAATGCAATTTGCCTGATTCTTGCTGGAACGGAACTTAAGTTGTGGAGGAAACCGAATAACCCGGACAAACCACATGCCTTAGATGAACGATCACTATCGAATCGGTAACAATTGGACAATTGAATTTATTGCGTTTGTTTATATGATGAGTAAAATACTGTTTAAACTAACTGGACGCCGGGGTTAATTCGGGCCGCAGTGATAACGAATTAGAGACATATTCATGTGCTATTTTGGTTGGTTGATTGGTTTGGGTTTAACGGCCCTTTGAGACACTATTTCGGTCTATATCGGGCCGTCTCTCAGTGAGAGGGAGAAAGAAAAGAGAAACTATAGACGAGAGAAAAAAATCCAAACAACCCCCCGCCCGCACCTACTGCAAGCACGGTAGGCCCTTGCCCTACTTTTATCCAAATGAATAGGACGCCCAGGCACTGGAAGTTATAGCCAGCACCATCGCCCGACCACCACCCTCTTAGATCTGTGTAACAATAGAGATTTACACTGAATAACCTCAAAGTAAAGTTTATGTACCCAGATAATGATTCCGTAACAGCACTATCGTGGCATCCTCAAACGGCAAACTTTTAATAACGAAATAACAACTCTTGGGCATTGCCATTGACAGTCTCATCAGACCAATTATACGTTATTATTATCATTACGTTAGCTCACCCTAAATTGACAAATGGTAAAGGCCGAAAGCTGGGCTGAAAACGCTTTGTCCATCATTATATCACAGCAGATGAGAAATGCCTTTTGTACGCCATATAAAGAGCGCTTAGAATATACACAGTGTTACATAGTGGCCCCCTGACATGTATACATGTACTTCTTAATTAATTAAAATAATCATCTTAATTGCCTTGATTGATAGTATGAAAGTGTACTCTTTTAAATAGTAGGTTTAGGAACAGTTATAAGTTTGCATACTTTGACAAATACATGAGTTTATTATTGTTGGAGTCCATTCAAATCAATTGGACACCGTTCAAGTCAAAGTAAACATCAGGCCTTTGGAATTTGATGACAAATGTCATATGAGTTTTGGTCAACTTTTAAAGGTCAGATGATTCTGCGCTGTTCCACAGATGTTTGGCAGGTGTTAGGAATATTTTAAGTTCAATTTACATACTTGTCAATCATTAGGGTGTTTTGTTTAATATTTCATCAGAAACCTTAGTACATGTTATCATTATTGTCACTCACAGAGTGCTTCGACATTTTAAAAGAATGTTATTCTACCCTAATGATTGACTTGATATTTAAACAATATTGAATAAAAGTAACATGATTGATGCTTTGTACAAACAACAGGTGGGGTGTTTTTGCGTTATGAAATGTATTGGAATGTTGTGGAATGTGACAAAGCCTATATATACCCAGAGCTTTCCAGACTCATCAGTTCAGTTCAGTTCAGTATTGGAGTTTAGTTTTGGTCATGATTTAGTTCAGTCTTGCTTTATACTGAAACTCATTTTTGGCATTTAAAAATAAAATATGAAATTAATAAATCTTTGTTAATTTAAAATTTTAAAAGACTTTAAAGAAACACAACGCGAAGTAACTTGACTTTAACCTTGCTATGCTACAAGGTTATTGATTTGGTGCCTGCGCCCAGGATTGTTCCACTGGCATTCTTCAATCAAGGACATGGAGAGAACCTCAACTAGAAAGGTAGGCGTTTTGTTCTGTTTTCACTTGTTTATGTAGATTGGCTAACTGTTTACAATTATTTAAATTAAATTATAACAGTAAATCAAAATGGCTGATCCGACTGTGGCTGAGGTATTTCAGGCTTTAAATCATGAACTTACAAATGTATCAAACGCTTTGACTGCACAGGGAATCTCAAATATAGTTGTCAAATATGATGGCAGTCCGAAAAACTTTAGGGAATGGATAAAGTCTATTGAGAAATATGCCACCTTAGTTAATATTCATGATGACAGGAAAAAACTTATTGCATATCAATCATCTAGTGGTGCGGTTAGTGGTTTTATACACAGATATATGGAAGCAAACCCTCGCAATACATGGGGTCAATTGAGGCAACAGTTAGCACTAAGATTTTCAGATGTAACTGACCCACAAATTGCTTTAACAATGTTAAGATCAGTTAAGCAAAAAGTAGGGGAAAATATTCAAATTTATGCAGAGCGCATACTTTCTTTGGCTGAAGAGGCATATAATGGCCAAGGGGGTGAGGCTGTTGAAAGGCAACTAATTGATACCTTTGTAGATGGTTTACACAATGACCAATTAAAACTTAAGATATTAAGGGATAAGCCTGACACTTTACAAGGGGCAATAGGCATTGCCACAAATGAACAGAATTTAAGGGCAAGGGTGTCAATGTCTGGTTTAAACAGAACTTGGTCACAAACAGACACAAATAGCAGAGGTACACCCATGGAAGTAGACCACTCTAGAGGTCAAAGATACTTCAGACACACAAATAGGGACCTTAGGATTAATGAGGTCCATTCAAATCAGAGAACAATCAAATGCTGGGGTTGTGGTCAGATAGGTCACATTTTAAGGGCTTGTAAGGCTGAAAATGTAAATAAACCACCAATGGGACATGGCAGAAGTAGATTTGCCCAAAATAAAACTGTAGGCAATCAGGAAAACTAGGACACTCTTTACATGAAGAGGTCAATGTAAAGGGTTTAGAAAACAACATAACAGAAAATCTAAATTCAAAAACTTTCAAAATTAATGTTTCAGGCAATCCAAATTCTTGTATTGTTAGAATTGGAAAACAAAGGTATAGGTCTCTTGTTGACACAGGGGCAGAATGTTCATTGATGCACCGTAGAATTTATGATCAATTAAAATGTAAACCAAGGTTGCAAAATAAAAGAATTAGTTTACAATCAGCTAATGGTACTGAATTGAAAGTTGACGGTTGCATTAATGTTCAATTTTGTATCGGTGGAACCGAAATGTCACAAGATTTCTATGTTGTTAGAGACTTGAATAGAAACTTGATATTAGGTTTGGATTGGTTGAAAGAAAATAATGTTAGACTTTATTTTGATTTAAAATGTCTTAGAATTAATGGAAAACACTATGTTAGTTTGGAGGAAGACATTCATGTAGCATCAACTGTTAGGATGAAAAGAACGCGTGTTCTTAAACCGCAATCTGCTAGGATTTGTTATGGCAAGGTTAGAAATAATCCTGATTTACCATCAGAACAAATGTATGAAATTTCAGAAATTGATAGGGGATTTCTCACAAATGAGCCAGGTTTGAAAATTATAAATACAATCTCAACTTTGACTAAGGATAGATCTTTACCGGTTTTAATAGTAAATAACACAAATAAATTTATTAAAATTTATAGGCATGGTCTTCTGGCAAGAATTTCAAAAACTGAAAACTCTAACTTGAAAACTATTAATACAGTTATGCAAACGGAAAATCAAGACAGTAAAATGGATATCAAAGATTTAGATGTACCTGACAAATATAGGTCAAGAATAGAAAATCTTATTCTTAAAAATCAAGACTTGTTTGCAAGTAAAGATTCTGAATTAGGTCATACAGATACCGTTAAAATGAAGATTGAT
The DNA here is from genome assembly GCA_963989385.1 of Ctena decussata. Classification (NCBI taxonomy): domain Eukaryota; kingdom Metazoa; phylum Mollusca; class Bivalvia; order Lucinida; family Lucinidae; genus Ctena; species Ctena decussata. The sequence continues at coordinate 92,918,451 of OZ022501.1, forward strand.
ACTGGAAATAGTAAACCAATTAAAATGAGACCCTATAGGACACCTCTTAAAAATAGAGAAGTTATCGATAAAGCCATTGATGAAATGTTAGATGCTAATGTAATTCGTAGGTCTAGGTCACCATGGTCTTTTCCTGTAGTTATTGTTGACAAGAAAGACGGTAGTAAAAGATTCTGTGTAGACTTTAGGAAACTGAATCAAATATCAAAGAAAAATTCGTATCCTTTACCACTGATAGATGACATCTTAGCCTTATTGGGAAATGCAAAATTCTTCTCTTCCCTAGATTTGAAAAGTGGTTATTGGCAAGTTTTGATGGATGAAAAAGACAAAGAGAAAACAGCTTTTGCATGTCATAGAGGTTTATATGAGTTCAATGTTATGCCCTTTGGTCTTTCAAATGCACCGGCAATATTCCAAGAGTTAATGTCAGTAGTTTTGCAGGATTGTTGTGAATTTGCAACTGCATATTTGGATGACATTCTGATATTCAGTTCAACTTTCGAAGAACATCTGACTCATTTGAATATTATATTTGGGAAGTTAAGGCAGCACAAATTAAAACTGAAACTTAAGAAGTGTAGTTTTCTTAAGACTGAAACAAATTATCTTGGTTTTGTCATAGATGAGGAAGGAATTAAACCAGATCAAAAGAAAGTAGAAGCAATTAGGTCTTTACCTGTTCCCACTTGTGTAAGAGAAGTAAGATCTTTTGTAGGCATGTGTTCCTACTATCGAAGGTTCAGTCCAAATTTCTCTCAAATAGCAGAACCTATCATAGCTTTGACTAGAAAATATGCACATTTCAAATGGACTGCCGAACATCAAAAGGCTTTTGAATATATCAAAGATAGTTTAACTACAGTTCCTCTTTTGGTTTATCCAAATTGCAACAAGCCATATACTCTTTATACAGATGCAAGTGACACGTGCATAGGGGCATGCCTTACACAGATCTGTGACAGTGATGAGAAACCAATTTACTACTTATCCCACAAATTAAGTAAATCCCAATGTAAGTGGTCAACAGTAGAAAAAGAGGCTTATGCAATTCATTTTGCCCTTCAAAAATTAGATTATTACTTACATAATGCTCAGTTTGTCATTAAAACTGACCATAAGCCTTTGAAATATCTTCTAGAGTCCCCAATGCAGAATAAGAAGATACAACTTTGGGCTTTGAGCATGTCTGGATATAACTGTACAATTGAATACATAGAAGGGACCACCAATACATGTGCCGATTTACTTTCAAGACATCCAGATAATGTTAGTGTAGAGAAGGTTTCAGATACTTGTTTACTTGAGAATGATGAAGATGACGTTGTCCTTGACGTAAATGATAACTTGTATGAAGTTAATGTCTTGGATTCCTCTCAGTTTGAACCTAAGTCGTTTGCTAGTTGTGACCTACCAGAAAAAGATACCTTAGAGAAATCTGATTTTTCTGATTTTACAAAGGTAGGCCTTGATATGAAACTAGAACAGCTTAGAGATGATGAAATCTCTGAAATCAGATCAATGATCCTTGGAAACAAAGAAAGTAAGGATATTCAGAAACATTACCTTCTGGTAGATGATTTGGTCTATTACTTGTCTAATTCTGATGATGACCCTTGTCTTAGATTGTATGTTCCCAAACATCTCAGATCTTTGATTGTTACCCAATATCATGAGAACAATGGACACATGGGCGTTCAGAAAACTTTCAATTCAATAAAGAGAAAATATTATTGGCCAAATTTATTCAAGGAACTGAATCAATATGTTTCTATGTGTACTGTCTGTCAGACAAGATCTTTGCAGAAAATCAAACAACCTTTGCAAGAAACAGATATTCCACCCTATCCTATGGCAAAGATTAGCCTTGATCTTTCAGGACCGTATCCAACTTCTTTGTCTGGAAATAAGTACATAATTGCTTTTGTTGATTGGTTTAGTGGATGGCCAGAAGCTTTTGCTGTACCTGATAAAACTGCGGATACAGTTGCACATTTGTTAATAGAAGAAATTTTCCCACGCTTTGGTTGTCCTTTACAAATTGTATCTGATAATGGAACAGAAAATGTAAATAAGATTGTAAAAGAAACTTTGGACAGTCTTAGAATAGATCATGTTTTGACAAGTGTGTATCATCCACAAAGCAACGCTAAAGTTGAAAGATTTCATCGTACTTTGCATGACGTTTTGTCTAAAAAGTTGGCAGATAATCAACAAACTTGGGATATGTTTTTGAATCAAGCTTTGGGTGCAATTAGATTCAATGTAAGTGAATCATCCAAGTTTTCTCCGTTTTACCTGTTGTATAACAGAGATGTTGTCTTACCAATAGATAACCTTCTTAAACCTCGAAGAAAGTATCAGGGTGAAGAAACACATAAGATAGCTTTGCAAGAGCAACATAAAGCTTTTGTTACAGTTCGAAATAATCTCAAAAAGGCAAAGAAAAGACAAGCAAAATATGCCAACAAGAATACTAAAGTTGTTGAATTTGAGGTTGGTGATCCAGTTTATTACAAGAATAATCAAAGAAAAGGTAAATTGGACATGAAATGGAAACCGTTTTATAGAATTCTCGAGAAAAGGGGTCCTGTTAGCTATGTAATTAAAAATCAGTTGGATGGTTCGACAAGTAAGGTTCATGCTGAAATGTTAAGGCTTGCAAATATTGATGACTGGCAAATTTCCACAGCTAAGGATAATAGGCAATTACGTGATGCAGCTTATGTGATTCCACCTCAAGCTTCTGATTCGGAATTAGGTTCAGATTCAGACTCAGAAATGGATATTCCTTTGGCAAAATTAGCAAAGAAATATAGGCATGAGAGAGAAACTTCTGAAGATGAGGATGATATCCCTTTGATGGAATTGGCAAAGAGAATGAAATGTCAAAAAGAATCCGTTAAGTCTGGTGATAATGACAGTCAAGTTGAAAATATGGATTATAATGATGAGTTACTCTCTGACAAAGATCCATGTTATTCAACTGAGACTGCATTAGACTGTTCAGACAACAAAATGTGTGTTGATGAGGCAATTAAACCAAAGAAATCTGTTAAAAAGATGCAGAAAAGAAAGTCTCCTAAGGATAAAGACAGCAATGTAAAACAGTTATTGAGGTTAATTTCTAATATGTTGTAATTAGACCTCGTTTTGCTATGTAAATAATCAGTGAGATTATTCAGTGAAATAATCAGTGAATTCGGTGAGAGTAATCGAACTTTATTTTTTTTATGTTTTTCAGATGAATACGATGTACTGTGTATTCAGCATAGGTCTTATGTTAATTAGCTATTCCTGTGGCATGTTCACTTCTGAAAACGTAGTTTTTCAAAAGACAAATGAAATATATATTAATGACGCTCACTGGTTTGTAACATTTGTCCATGATTTAAGACCATATAACAAGCTTATCAATCAAATAAAGACTGACCTTAATAATACAGATAATATTATTAGAACAATAACTAACAGATATACTAAATGGAATTTAACGGGCTATGCAGAAACATTTAAAAGTTTGAGTATTGAGGTTGATTTACTATCTGACACATACAAATCTGTCTATGATACATTTGATGAGTATAAGATATTCTCACCAAATAATCAAAGAAGTAAGCGGTCAATCTTACCAATTGTAGGTCAATTAATGAGTACATTATTTGACACAGTTTCAGAAGCTGACCTTGAAAATATAAATAGAAATATTAAAAACTTGGCAGAAAATCAAGAACAAATTATACATGATCTTGACATGAGTTTATCTATTTTAAATTTGACTACAATACAAGTAGCAGAAAATAGAAGATCTATTATGGATTTGATAATAGTTGTTCAAAAACTTGACGCAAAAGTTATACAGTTAGGAACATTGTTTGAACAAAAATTTATGAGGCTCGAACAATTTATTCATACATATTTACAGTTTAAGAAGATTCTTGATGAAATAAGGCAAACTACTCAAAATGCTGTAATTTACCTAGAAAATATTAAGACTGAACTTAATATGCTCTCAATGTTACACTTATCAACAAGTACTATTTCTCCTAGAAATCTAAGATCATTACTTGTAGAGATAAAATCAAAATTACCAAATAACTTTGAGTTACCAAAAAGTCCTATAACTGATATCTGGTATTTTTATAAGACGCTTACATGTGTAACTTACATGGAAGATGATGAAATCAGAGTTGTACTGAAAATTCCCTTAACTAACACAAAAGAAAAATATGAAGTTTATAAAGTACATAACCTACCATTACCATTGTATAGCTCCTTCAAAAATGAAACTTCAACTCCCTATTTAGTTAAATATGAATTAGAAACTGACACGCTTATGGTATCACAGGATAAAACAAAATTCTCATTGTTATCTGAAAATAGTTATCATGTTTGCAATAGTCAACATACACAATTTTGTGACCCTGAAACAGCACTTTATCAAACAAACTTACACAAATTATGTGTTATGGCTTTGTTTATGCAAGCTCGGGATGACATTAAACAACTATGTAAACAAACTGTCATTTTAAATGCAAAATTGCCAATGACAAAATATTTATCATTAGGCATTTGGATTATAACAACAAATTCACACTTGAAGTTTACAGTTAGTTGTCAGTCAAACATTGCTGAACCCTCAGATATTGAAGTCAAACCACCATTTGGGATTGTAACATTAAACAATACATGCAAGGCTTCCAATAAATATTTACAGTTATCTGAGTACTTTGACAAACGAAGCACCTTTGAAAGGTCAGATCCTTTACAATCTCTTTTGAAATTGCGCAATATTTCCCAATTTGAGATTTGGCAAGCCTCCAAAACAAACTTTGAAAAATTGTCACCAATTAAACTCCCACCACGTTTGACAGAACTTAAAGAGATTCCAATGCAAGGTTTTCTGCGCGAGATGCACGCTTATAAAAAGATTAATGTTGAAGATAAACCGACTTGGACATTTGCTACTACCATAATTGTTATTATTATAATAATTGTAGTCATCGTGACTATTATTTGCATTATAAAAAGATTCAGCCGAATTAAATGTAAGGGGTTAGCTAATTTGCATGACCATGGGATTACAGTAATGAAACCAATACCTTCAAACGTTGCTGGTGAAGATATTGAGTTGATGTCTGTCGAACGACCAAGTGGAAATGTCAGTCACATTTCGGAGGGACAATCTAATCCCCTCAGACAGATGGATGCCACGATGGCATGGGTCAGAAGTGACCAAAAGAAAAGTTAATAGTGGTCCACGGCACCTTCATTTGTATATAATCATCATATATGTACTTTAATTTTAATTGCTTAATAATTAAGTCCTCCTGTATACCCTAAAGGTATGCAGAGGTGAAGATATTAGGGTTAAGGTTAATACAAAGTCCTCCTGTACACCCTAAAGGTGTGCAGAGGTGAAGATAAATATAATTTAAGGTAGAACGAAGTATTAGACATGCACGGTTGAAGATGATAAGAACTGATTTCTTAATATTATCTACTATGTAGATAAAACATTCTATTTGCAGACAACTATTAGTGACATTGAGATCATGAAAGAAGAATATGGACAGAATACAACAGCAGTATATATCCTGTTGTCATGGTTATTAACAAACACACCACCGAGCAGCAGAATGATGGCGTATTTCGACCAAGGAATCGGGTACCTATCATCCTGATTCCATCCAGGCCAACACAAGTGAGGAAAGAGTGACAGTGAGGTGACAGCTGAAAAGAAGGACATATTCTGACTTGAATTATGATTCATCAAAACTGTATAAAATGTGTTAATTCCCTTTGTTTTAATAATGCTTTTATTTTCAGTATTAAAGTGTCAACTATTGTTTACATTTCAAGAGACTAGAAGTACTGTAATCAGTGAACTGTGAAAATGTAAATTGAAAATGTGACTTTTAAAGTTGTTTCATTGATATGTTTTAATCCGTTTAGTAACATGTCTTTTGATATATTGAAATGTTGTCAATTGCATGATGTGTTTATTGTATTGTAATATATGTTGATTTAATGAGCTCTGGTCAGCTGGGTATTATGATTGTAAAGTACATGTATTCTGTTATTTATCAATTTATTAATTTGAGAAATTAATAAATTTCTTAAAAAGGGGAGGTATGTTACATAGTGGCCCCCTGACATGTATACATGTACTTCTTAATTAATTAAAATAATCATCTTAATTGCCTTGATTGATAGTATGAAAGTGTACTCTTTTAAATAGTAGGTTCAGGAACAGTTATAAGTTTGCATACTTTGACAAATACATGAGTTTATTATTGTTGGAGTCCATTCAAATCAATTGGACACCGTTCAAGTCAAAGTAAACATCAGGCCTTTGGAATTTGATGACAAATGTCATATGAGTTTTGGTCAACTTTTAAAGGTCAGATGATTCTGCGCTGTTCCACAGATGTTTGGCAGGTGTTAGGAATATTTTAAGTTCAATTTACATACTTGTCAATCATTAGGGTGTTTTGTTTAATATTTCATCAGAAACCTTAGTACATGTTATCATTATTGTCACTCACAGAGTGCTTCGACATTTTAAAAGAATGTTATTCTACCCTAATGATTGACTTGATATTTAAACAATATTGAATAAAAGTAACATGATTGATGCTTTGTACAAACAACAGGTGGGGTGTTTTTGCGTTATGAAATGTATTGGAATGTTGTGGAATGTGACAAAGCCTATATATACCCAGAGCTTTCCAGACTCATCAGTTCAGTTCAGTTCAGTATTGGAGTTTAGTTTTGGTCATGATTTAGTTCAGTCTTGCTTTATACTGAAACTCATTTTTGGCATTTAAAAATAAAATATGAAATTAATAAATCTTTGTTAATTTAAAATTTTAAAAGACTTTAAAGAAACACAACGCGAAGTAACTTGACTTTAACCTTGCTATGCTACAACAGCAAAACCATTTGAGCCGCGACACAAGAAAACCAACAATGTGGTGGTGCGCCCAGCGCAGACTCAGATCAGCCTAGGTATCCGCCCAGTCTGACCAGAGTCTTCGCTGTCCGCATGAAGGTAGCTTAGACCCTCAGCTACCTTTTAAGCGCTTAGGGAAGATGCTGCTCAGACTTGGCGGATGCCCAGGCTGATATGAGTCTGCACTGGGCGCACAACCACATTGTCGTGTCGCGGCTCATTGTATGTAATTTCAATAAGTTTCAAAATTAAACTCTTCAGTTTCAAAATTTATAAATAAATAGCTTTGGAATCAATGCTTACTTATATTTTATGTCTGTTACCAAAGGCTTGATAACAAGAGGGACGACGTTAAATTTCTCATAGCTAACCTGCCCTCTTTGAATAGCAATATTCCTTCCACACCTGCATACGGAGTTTATGTCTCTCAGCTAGTCCGCTTTGCCAGAGCTTGTTTCTAATATCCAGACTTTGCTGACTGAAGGAATCTGCTCACCAGCAAATTCTTGTCACAGGATAATCACAGAGCAAAGCTTGGGTCAACTCTTAAAAAGTTCTGTGGGAGACATCACGGCCTCGTTGTTCCCGACAATGTGGCCAATTTTTAACATGTTTTCGATTTGATGGCCACAGTCCTTTTAGTTAGCTGACTTCCATTTTCACTGTCTTATTCCACCGATAAGTAGATATGGCGGGTGCTTTATGATGGGCAGGGAATGCTTGCTACTCGCGGGCGCCTGATCACACCTCTTTTTTTCGAGGTTTATGTCAGTGTATTTGTCATGGATAAATATTCAGAGGCAATAAAAAGTATACGGTTTTTTGATTTTGAATACTGGGCCTCGTGTAAATGGCTGCGTGGATATATTACTAATGCCGTTTTGGCAAACGTCTGGTTCTGTAAAACACAAACACAAATTGTTTTGCAGTCATTAATAATGGAGTTATGGACCTTTCTTCAAAATCAGTAGTTCCAATCAAAACTCGCTTTGCACATGGCAAATGACATTTTGTACTTCACAAATATCTAGCACTAATGTCTGTGAGTAAAACCACATCGTCATTTAATCTGAAACTCCCACAAAACGGCTACAACCATAGTTACAAACGCTAAATGTCTCAAATAATCTCCCATTGAATTACAATTATAGGGAACCAAATGTTTCTCTATCTTACCTGTTGTTAGAAGTTTTCACTTGAAATTTTCGGAAAATTGTTGTTTGGCTTTTTGCCTTCGTGAACACTTGAAAGAAACTCCTTAGACTTGTTTATTTATAAGAAAATTGCAAATAAATTTCCCATTAGTACTCAATGCCTATTCAATGCATGTTACCAGAATACGCCAAAATATTATTTCTCGGTATGAAAATGTGATACTTGACACCGTTTTTATATGAGAGTGCGACATGTCCTTACAAACTTTATATCCCATTTTTAATGTAATGCATAAAATGCATAAAATCAAATTCTTTTGTCCAAAGTGTAAGTGTAAAAGTGGCGGGGGTGGCGGGGGCTACTCCAGAGACCATGCAGACTCAGACCCCTGGTTTGTTTAAAACCATGATATTTCCTTATCCTTTGGCCGATTGAACTGAAAATTGTCGCAAATTATGCGAAATCAATTGTACTTATCTACCGTGCCGAGGTTATATGCAGATATGCAGACATCTGTAGAAAAATCGAGACTGCGTTACGTATATACTTTCTTTTGCCTCTGAGTATATTATTTACAAGTTCGAACTTATGACTTGGATACTTTGACCACTTTTACTTTGATAGGTCGATAATACTGTATTTTACAACGATGTCTCGCTAAGAGTGGAGACATATAACAAAATCTAAATGGTTTATAAGCTGTGCATCGAGGGTAAGTGTGGGGTTGAATCCATTAAACTACTTTAAAACTACAATAGGTTTCCTACTCAGAGTTCCTAGGTGGTTCTTCATGTAGTCTTTCTTTGTTAGAATGAGTGTGTCTGCGATCAAAATATGTTAATTAGGGCAATGACATCCACTTCTCAGCCATTTAAGCCCCATTTATGCCCAGTGGACTGTTCTATCATTATCAAACGGACCAGTTCATTTGTCAATTTAGGGGCGTCAGGTTTATTTTATTTGTGTCATTCTTAATTCACACACATTTATTTTAATATGCAAATGCTGATCAGACGCCGCGTTTTGGACTATTTACCCGTGTCTTTTTTAATGGGACGCTAAGCATTAATGGAATAATGCACGAGTATTTGGTTTGAAATAGGGTTGGATGTTTAATGCGAGCACGCCTATGGTATCAACTCAGGTAAATTCGGACAGCAGGTAAATTCGGACAGTGACATTGTTTCCTTTATATGTCAGTTGTTTGGAATTAAGATAAAATTAACTGGGCAAACATTGAAAATCCTGATGAGACGATGATTAGCCGTCTCATCTAGATTTTCACTGTTTGCAATGGTATTTCCGATTTTACCCACTCTCCGAAGCTACCAGACCCGACCCTACTTTCTGCAGCTGGCATTAGCTCGAATGTTTATGTTGTTGTACTTCAAAATTATTTTTCTCTTGAACTTATCACGAAGACAACACTCAAATTTCGCACTTTCATTCATAATTTGTCTGTCTACACGTGATTGCATTTCAAAGATAATAAGTATGCTCAGCTGAACCTCTACAGCAAGTGCGTCATTTGTTTGTGTCTAAGTGCTACCTTCAAGACACGCTAATATATCCTTTGTATCAATTATAAACCCAACAAATATAACAGAAGCCTCAATTTTGTCTTTTCCTTGGCTCACTAATAATTAAATGGCTGGAGAATTATAAACGCAGTATCCAGAAACATATACACCCTTAAAGAACAACTCACCCAAGACGCCGAAATAAACTGAGATATGAGCGTACAGAATACGAAATACATTAAAGTGTCTGGATACACCAAGAATAATCTCACATCATATGTAGGTATGTGGGACCTGCTTTTAACGGTTCAGCTATTTTGTAATTTATACTACAGAAGACTACATTCATAAATGTCAAGCTTGCACCGTGTATCGAAATTCACTTACCTAGGCGTGACTGTCTCGTTTAATGGCAAATTTTGCAAACTCAAAAGGTTTTAGCTGAACAGGGTATGCAAGCATTATTTTCACTTAATAATCGATTTTGAATGATGTCTTTAGCAGTGACAGAGATGCTTAAATTGTTTGATGCAATGATTTTACCAATATTAAATTATGGGGCAGAAATATGCGGGTTTCATTTTGGTCCAGATGTTGAACGTTTTTACTTAAAAAACTTTTAAAACAGATTCTTGGGGTTAAAGTACAAACATGCACAGCTGCAGTATACGGAGAACTAGGAAGGGTTTCCTTATGCGTACGATTTGGGATTTCAGTATTTATGGAATAACCAGGATGTTTCTAAAATTCAACTTGACAGAGTAATCGAACGAGTGCATTATCAGTTTTTACAGGGCTGGTTTTCGGATATGCAAAATTCGGTAAAATTAAACTCATATAGTACATATAAACATGTATCTGAATTAGAAAAGTATCTTTATTGTGTTTCAAACTTAAAGCACTTGACTGCGCTATCGCGTTTTCGTTGCTCCGCACAAAAGCTAAATATAGAAGAAGGACGGTATAGAAATATAGACAAACAAGACCGATTATGTACTAGGTGTAATATGTCAACAGTAGAAAATGAGTATCATTTTGCTTTGGTCTGTCCTTTTTATCGTGATATAAGATTGCAATTTGAATGTACATTATACACAGATTTAAGAAAACTGTATATTTCAGAATATTATTGGAAAAGACCTAACATACCAAAATTGACTGAACTGTTAACGTCAACGAGTGAAAGCGTTTTAAGCTCATTGGGGATATACGTTTTCAAGGCGTTTCAACTTAGAAATCAGTTACTGTTTAATGATGGTTAAGCAAGAACAGGGTTATGAGTTTACATGGTTTAATAAGTAAATAAATAATACGTTATCAAATATCTGTGAAAATTAACGTTTACACGGCCGCTGATAAATATGCAAAAAATCAAACATTCATTTAAGCGAGCCCAATTCTGGAGCAACAGTGGGTGGGACATAACCTGCTCTCTGAGGCTCGAGAATTTGACATACGTGTTACGACTGACAAGCATTTAATTATATTGTTAAAGGAAATGATATTTATCCATGTTAACATTTTGCCCGGACTGCGAGCTACAGTAGGTACGGGTATGACCCCATCACAGTGGCTCACAAACTTGGCAAAGTTATATATTGAAAGAAGTGACAATAGCATAATAATCATATAGTACATGTATTTTCCTTGTGCTTCAAAATAGCAAACAGTCATGTAACTTTAACTTCATATTGTCATCTGTCTCTTATCGTGTTTTTCTAGTTAGCATAGTGCATGAAAAAATCATATATACATAATCACGGTGCATAACCATATCGGACGCTATCTGTGAAAATCTGCGTTACTTGACTCTATCTGTGAGTGCTACGGACTCTATTTGTTACTTGCCATGGACGCTTCGGCGATTCAGTCGAAGAAAAAGGAACAAAACGTGTAAGTACTGGGTTTCATGGTTTCCACGGAACACATACCTTATTTTTCCTAATATTTACGCCGATATCATTCAGCTAGCGATGTTCAGTGCTTGTCATCAGTGAAATCAAATGCTGCGTGATAGTGCAGGAGCGTACATGGCCCATGAAAACAAGGAATAACTCAGTGTTTTTATTTGTAGGTAATGAATTTTGTCCTTAATTTACGAAGATAATTATGTTCTTGATAATTTATACATGTCGTTAGGTGCATAAATAAAATCTTTACGTTGATATCAATGTTTAAAGGACACCACCCATTATTTTCAATGTTCCGGATTCTATTTGTGTCTCAGAAATAATGCAATTTTATGCCAACGGACAGATGTTGTCCTCAAGGCAACGGACTATACTTGTGAGCAGCGGACCTTACTTGTGATGTTTGTTTTCTTTTTTTTTTAGCCAAAAACGTCATAAAAGATCAAACTTGTGGTTGCATCAGCCAAAACGGTGAAGGCTAAGTCCCGAATTTGAAAAAAGCCCTGCGGCGCATGCTCAATTCGTGTCCACAGTAGACTGCCAAAATGAGGCCTTGTCACCCACAACGGTTCACTCAAAAGATGTAAAGGAAGTTGACAGTGCTCTCTCCAAGTATGGGTTTCTTCGACCTAATATTATGCGTATAGTTACACTAACCTATAGATGTTGTTCATAATAAACCGCAACTCTAGGTGTCCACTGTCAGAGAGTAGCTTTTCCCCCCTAGTAGATTTTCCCCCCGGAAAAATGACTATGATTTTTCCATAGTAGAATTTCCCACCGGAAAAATGGCTATATAGTAGAATTTCCCCCCGGAAATATGACTATATAGCCAATTTTCCCCGGGGAAAATCTACTATACGTGTTTTTGCATAGCCGTTTTTCCCCTCTATAGTGGATTTTCCCCCTGGTAACATGATTGCAGGAAAACACGCTACATAGTGGAATTTGCTCCTTCTCCAACTATAATAGTCAGGTTCATAACTGAAACAGAAAGGGTATCTGTCCGTAAAATATCGATGGATAATAGATGCTAGAACCGCATGCATGTGTCCACCAGTCTGTCTTATTATCATTTTGGGGAAAATGGGTAGGCATTTTGCTTTTCCATGTTAGCCAAAAACGGATACGAGTGTACGTGGTTTTGTGCATAAATTTGTATAATTTTGTGTTGATACAAGCGTTCATCTGTGTGTGCGCGCAGCGGAGTGCCTGGACTATTGTTCGTCTTTCATGCAGGAGTCGCGGGCTCGACTCCCATTGGGAAACACGTCCGATTATGATTTTCAATGTAATCATGAACTCTCTACTAAATCAAACATGACTAGACAAAGCACCCGTTCGTACATCTTCCTGTAAGCTTGCATGCGTATGTGTCTGCGATGGGAAAAAATCGCAGCTCGTTCGTTTCTTAAATTAGTAATTATTGATTATTATAAAAATATGGTTTCTAAATTTGCATATTGATTTTTTTAATTAATCACGTAAATTACCTCCCTTGAAGTACTGATACATTTCTTATGCGATTAATTCCGTAAAATGTCTCTGTTCCATTCCGTCCCGTTTCGTTCCGTTCCGCAAAATACCAATAGCCATACAAATTCACTAATAGTCAATTTCCCGGTGGGGGGAAAAGGACTATACTGGCGTGCGACCAGAGGTGGCCGCGTACCAGTGGTGGCCATTTGCATTCTGCACGCGCAATTACGTATTTGAGCCGTCTCAGATTTGGCCATTTTGTAAAAGGAAACAAAAGGAACTCCCACAAGAAAGACTGATTAAATTATCTCGCCGGAAGGCAAAAGGTTAACAATTTCCCAAAGCTACCCTCATACCAACATTATTGCCTAGCCGGGGATCACAACCCTTGATACACACATAATCAAATACAGAAATAAACATGAACAAATTGCTTTATAAATTATTACCTATGACGAAAAAGGTATAACCGGCAACCAGCCTGCAAAAAAACATCTAAATTATTGTAAATGACAGCACACGTGTAACCACTATTTATGTTTGTTTTCGACGTAATGTAGCGTGGGCCTACGAAATGACTACGTCAAAGTTCTGATTGTTGCTTATATTCTATCTGTGCTGAACGCGCTAAAACTATTAAACTCTGACAAAGACCACAGACTTACGACATATCATCATAGTTTAAATCCACAACAAGTTTTGAAAAATGCATCATTCAACGCATGGCATTCGTGGCGGCCATCACTGGTACGCCACGCTCGTATTTCAATGCGTTTTGGTGACCTAGTTTGAGGATCTGTCACAGGCACAAGTTATAGTCTATTTCAAAAAATAAATCAGTATTATAACGACAGTTACCCCTAGTTTGTTAAACCAAAATATAGAATCACTAATCACTATATGTCCGTTACAAGATAAAAAGAGTAACAAAAAAACGGCCACCACTGGTCGCCTGCCAGTAGGGGAAAAGTGGCTCTATGAGGTCCGGACAATTCACTATATAGCCGTCCTTCCTATAGCCATTTTTCCGGGGGGAAAGGGAGAAAAACCACTCTCTGACATCCACCACCGTTTGTACTTATAACTATTCTATTCTATCCCATCTATCCCATAACCTTACTAGGTCGAACGTGCACCACAAATGACTTCGAAACAATCCCTTTCCACCTTGCTCCGTCTTCAGCTGCCCTAGCCGAGCTGGCAAAATACATTCCTGTCCACTACTTGATATTGTCTTCCCACCTCGTCTTCCGTCCACCCCTTCCCCCTCCCCTTTCACAGTGCCCTGAAGAATTATCTTTGCTAAACCAGGAGACCTTGAGACGTGGCCAAACCACCCCAGCCCCCGCCTCCCGACCAGCGTCAGGAGCCCATCATATTATCCAATGGCTGCTCGGAACTTCCTGCGAACCTCCTCATTGGTTATATGGTCCTTGTACGAAATGTTCAGTAACCTTGGGTAGCATCTCATTTCAAAGGCCTGCGTTCTTTTCTCTAACTCTGCTGTCAAGGCCCACGATTCACAGGCATACAGAAATATGGAAATGACAAGGGAGCGCATAAGTCTCACCCTTGATCCGACAGACATGCCGCTATCTCCAATTTGGTTTCAGCTTGATAAGAGCTGAAGTGGCTTGTGCAATCCTTGAGAGAACCTCTTGTTTTGAGCCATCATCCGAGACAACTGACCAAAGGCAGTTGAAGCTGCTTACAGTACCCAGCTTTTGTCCTTTTACCTTGATCTCCATCTGGATGCCATCAGCACTGTTCGTCATCAGTTTGGTCTTCTCAGCACTGATCTCCATCTTACACCTTGTGCAGGTTTGGTCGAGACTTTCAACTAGAGCCTCTAGTTCCTGCTCTTCCTCAGCTATAACTTCTATGTCATCGGCAAACCGCAGATTAGCGTCTATGTCATCGGCAAACCGCAGATTGGCAATGTCTCTGCCGCCCATGCCACCCCCCCCCCCCACCCCACCCGCCACATTTTTCCTGAGTATAAGACATGATCCGTTCGAGAAAAATGTTGAAGAGGGTGGGTGACAGAAGACAGCCTTGTCTTACTCCAACTGTTGTTCTGAACCATTCTCCTGTGCTGCCATTGATCAGGACTGCACTTGTAGCCTTGTCGTATAGCTGCTCAATGGTGCGAACTAGACCTGCACCGACATTGCACCTCCGCATGGTGGCCCATATGGCTGCATGCCATACCCTGTCAAAGGCTTTTTTGAAATCAATGAAGCAAGGCACAGATTCTGTTGATGTTGGAGATACTTTTCACACAGGAATCTAAGGCTGAAGTTCTGTTCTGTGGTGCTCCTTCCCGCTAGGAACTTAGCCTGTTCCACAGCGATTATCTCTTCGGCCTGTGGTTTAAGCCTGTTCAAGATTACTTTCAGCATGACTTATAACTGAAACTGCAAAAAAATTGTATAGGCGCGTATTGAAACGCTGGTTCATTTCTTCGGCTTTGAGGTGACCAAAACCCTCTGAAAAGTTTTCAACTGTGCAAGAAGAGAAATCAATCAATCATGAACGATATCTAAATAGAAATCTGCTTCGTGTTGATACCATTTTCGGATCACTAGACAAATGTAGGCCCATGCTTCTGAAGCACAGATAGTTTCCGATGTTATTGGCAGATAGAGTCCTGTGTGAAGCACGATTAGCCGCTGATAGAGTCTTGTGCCAGGCGCATATAGCATCCGGTGCCATTGTAAAAGGTACAAAAATCTGATTTTCTTCAAAAAGGAGATATTCTTTCAACTCAAAGCCTTACAAAATTTTAAATTCATTCATTAGGGTCAAACTTATCCAACCGATCTGTTTTCGTTCCATTGCGTTCGCAACTTTTCGGCGTTCAAAGTGGACACATCTTCAAAATTGTCAAATCTTGACCTTCATTCCAGCTTGTAGACTCGAAAGTAAATACGAATTAGGCATAACAGCTATAGATACTGGAGGACACGGATGTCTGATGTTCCGTGCACTCTATGCCCCATAAGAAAATGTGTTGTTTACAATTATATTAGAGTTTATTAACACCCACCCTTACCTTGTTTTCCATTTTGGGACGGATAGAATCCTAAACTAACGCAAATAGACTCCGAAATACACAGATAGAGTCCAGTTTTCACAGATAGCGTCCGATATGGTTATGCACCGTGATAATTATATTACAGAAAACAGTTAGTATAAATAGACGTGGAAATTTATAGTTATGAAAACAAACAAACATTTGTTTACTGCAAATAGTATCATTTTTACGGCTCATTTCTCAGTGTTCAGTCAAAATTTTGATAATATGGGGGTATTCGATGATGATTTATATACGTATGAGCAAGTTACCCAGCGCGCACACGGTGTTGAATCGACATTGATTCAATGTCGATTCAACGGAAGCCGAAACAACATGGACTCAGCGTTGATTCGACGTAGTGACATCGAAACAGCGGTGATTCAGTGTTGGGTCAGCGTTGTGTGTCCGCTGGAAACAGCAGTCCTCAAATCATTACTGATACTGTCATGTTTTTCACACAAGTTTCCGTAATATCGTACTTTTAGTAGTCTGTATATGAGCTGACTAATGCAATGGACAGGTATCACTGGAACATACTGGGGCTCTGTGAGATGCGCTGGGAAAACTTTGGTGAGATGTCAACAGTTGACAGACACAAGGATTATTTCAGTGGAGAAGAGGACAAACATGAGTATGGGGTTGCATTTCTTGTTGGTTGGTTGATTTGATGCTTAACGTCCACGGTAAACAACTAAGGTCATGTCGGGACGGTCAGTTAACCTAACCACACTATTCCTGGGCAGGCTTAGACCTCCTAAGCGGTTAACCAGTACTAAGTGCACATACTTTCGCCAGTAACTGATGCATTTCTTGTGCATAAGGACATGGTGAGTGCTGTCTTGGGATGCCGACCAGTCTCCAGCAGACTGATTTCAATTCGCCTGAGAGCAGCTCCCTTCAACATCACCATCATACAGATTTATGCACCAACATCTGGACATGACGACAATGAGGTAGAACACTTCTACCAGCAACTCCAGGAAATCATAGACCAAACATCCAAGAAGGACATTCTGGTTGTACAAGGGGATTGGAATGCTAAGGTTGGAAAGGATGCACAGGCAGACTGGGAAAACGTTTGTGGACCCTACTGCAATGACGAGACAAACGAGAGAGGTCTCAGACTTCTAGAGTTTGCAACCTGTAACAGCCTAGTACTGACAAACATCCTTGGCCCTCACAAACCATCAAGAAGATGGACATGGCACAACCCAGATGGGAAAGACCACAATCAGATTGATTACATCTTGGTGAGGAAGCGCTTCCTATCAGGAGTCAACATCCATTGGACAAGGAGTTTTCCTGGAGCAGACATAGGAAGTGACCATGACCTGGTCATGATGACCTTCCGAGTTCATCTGAAAAAGGCTAGAAAGCCAACCCAGCCAAGACTGAAGTTTGATCTTGAGAAGCTAAAGGACCCAGAGGTGGCATGCACTTTTCAAGCAACAATAGGTGGAAAATTTGCACCACTCATTGGTCTGAGGGATGATGACATGGACATAGATACCATGATTACCACTTACAATACTGTAGTGACTGATGCAGCCAGTGAGATACTTGGGAAGGAACGTCGCAGGAAAAAGCCATGGGCCACTAGAGATGTTCTCGACCTCTGTGATGAGAGGAGAAATTTGAAAAAGAAGAGGTATGAAGCAGGAGGAGCAGAAGAATACAGGGAAGCAAACAAGAGGATTCAGATGGCGGTGAAGAAAGCGAAGGAGGACTGGATAGCTAGTCAGTGCGAGGAGATCGAAACTTGCCTGAACAAAAACAACAGCAAGAAAGCATACCAGCTGGTGAAGGATCTAACTTCAGAGAAACAGGGTAGATCCACAACTATCCAGGACAAGTCTGGGAAATGCCTTACAGAAGAACAAGAGATTCTCAGCAGGTGGACAGAAATTTACTCAGAATTATACAGCCATGAGACTGATGGTGACAATACGGTTCTGGACTGCAGTCAGCCCCCAGAAGAAGATCAACAACCGATCCTTCGTGAGGAAGTTGAGATTGCAGTAGCAGCACTGAAGAAGGGAAAATCTGCCGGAGTTGATAATATACCAGCAGAACTTGTTCAAGCTGGAGGGGAGACCATGATTGATGTTTTAACAGATATCTGTAACAGGATCTGGAGAACAGGAGAATGGCCTACCCCATGGACTCAGTCGCTGATTATTACTCTCCCTAAAAAGGGCAACTTACAGCTCTGCCAGAACTACAGAAGCATCAGCCTCATCAGTCATTCAAGCAAAGTCATGCTGAAAGTTATCTTGAACAGGCTTAAGCCACAAGCCGAAGAGATAATCGCTGAGGAACAGGCTGGGTTCCGAGTAGGAAGGAGCACCACAGAACAGATCTTCAACCTTAGAATCCTGTGTGAAAAGTATCTCCAACATCAGCAGAATCTTTACCATGTCTTCATTGATTTGAAAAAAGCCTTTGACAGGGTATGGCATGCAGCCTTATGGGCCACCATGAGGAATTACAATATCAATGCAAACCTAGTTCGCACCATTGAGCAGCTATACGACAAGGCTACAAGTGCGGTCCTGATAAATGGCAGCACAGGAGAATGGTTCAGAACAACAGTTAGAGTGAGACAAGGATGTCTTCTGTCACCCACCCTCTATAACATTTTTCTCGAACGGATCATGTCTGATGCTCTGGAAGAACATGATGGAAAGGTTAGCATAGGTGGCAGAAATATTACCAACCTGCGGTTTGCCGATGACATAGACGCTCTTGCTGAGGAAGAGCAGGAACTAGAAGCTCTAGTTGAAAGTCTCTACCAGACCTGCACAAGGTATAAGATGGAGATCAGTGCTGAGAAGACCAAACTGATGACAAACAGCGCAGATGGCATCCAGAGGGAGATCAAGGTAAAGGGGCAGAAGCTGGGTACTGTAAGCAGATTCAAATACCTTGAAGCAGTTGTCTCAGATGATGGCTCAAAACAGGAGGTTCCCTCAAGGATAGCACAAGCCACTTCAGCTCTTGCCAAGCTGAAACCAATTTGGAGAGATAACAACATATCTCTTGGATCAAAGGTGACACTTATGCGCTCCCTTGTCATTTCCATATTTCTGTATGCCTGTGAATCATGGACCTTGACAGCAGAGTTTAAGAAAAGAACGCAGGCCTTTGAGATGAGATGCAACCGAAGGTTACTGAACATTTCATACAAGGACCATATAACCAATGAGGAGGTTCGCAGGAAGATCCAAGCAGCCATTGGAGAATATGATGAACTCCTGACGCTGGTCAAGAAACGGAAACTAAGGTGGTTTGGCCACGTCTCAAGGTCTTCTGGTTTAGCAAAGACAATTCCTCAGGGCACAGTGAAAGGAAAAAGAAGAAGAGGTAGACAGAAGAAGAGGTGAGAAGACAATATCAAGGAGTGGACTGGAATGGATTTTGTCAGCTCAACTAGGGCAGCTGAAGACAGGACAAGGTGGAAAGGGATTGTTTTGAAGTCAGCTGTGGTGCCCCAACAAACTAGTAAGGTTATGGGATAGAATAGAATAGAATAGAATATGAGCGACGTCCTGTTGGAAGGGGGCTGACACCGTGTGTGTAGCACAAACATCCGAATCGGCTGGTCAGAATCCTCATGTATTTTTATTAGCTTTGATTCTATATGGTTTGTTTCTGTCAACAGGTAGGTGTCTGACCAGACTTTGTTGCTGATCTGACATTTCCTGATATGCACACACCGTGGAAATCATTTACATGACGTTGCTCAAAATCTAGAATTCGGTGACAGATTAGTTTAGCTACCTGTCTTTTGATGCACGTGTATTTAGCATTTGAGCATTATTTGTACTATGTACTCATGGACTTACTATAGCCTACTGTGCTTAAATTATGAATAAACTTGAAACTATAAGATTGCAATGTTTACCCAAATATTATTGTGCGTGGCCATCGTACCAAAAGTTTAAAAAACTTAATTTCGTCTAAACAATCAGGTTTACTCTTAAAATTAGCTAAATATATTTATCTTTTCGAATGAGAAGCGTGAAAGTGTTTAGTTTATGCATTATTACAAATGATAAAGAGAATGTATTTGCTATCCATCGGACACATGACACCTCGTGCTGACGTCGATGCGACGCAAAAACGTCGCAGCGAGGTCAGTAAGACGTCATGTGTCCGCCGGGGTATGATGTGATGTATGACAATATGAAAAAATGACAATATAACGGAGAGATGGTAGAATTCTGTGTTAACGCATCTACAAATCACTAAGTTTACTTTACATACCTGTTAAAGCATAATTTAATCCACAAATGATACTTTTTTGTAGTAAGCATAATCCGTTCACGCCTCACTTATATATTTGAGAATGACACGCGAGCGAGGCACGTGCATTTAATGACTTCCTATGTGTTCCTTTACACCTGATAGGTTTGAAGGAATGCACAAATTTATACATGATAGCATGAATGGATTATAGCTTACGGTCTTACAGCTGGTTTATTCACATTCATTTCTAACGGTGTTGACTTTGTCGCATATCTTTAAATGTCACATGTATTGTATACAACCGCCTATGTTTAGGGCAAAAACGTATTTCGTCTGAGCCCATATAAATAAATTGAATTGAATTGAATTGCACCAACCCCTAATCACCGAATAAAATGTCAATGTAACCTCACGGGTGGGAAACTCCATAATCAGAGCCAATGGCTCTGATAAGGAAATGTTATGGCGGTTTTCCGGAGTACGTGCGGCTATGATTATACCGGCTGAAATTTGGACTAGGAAAAGGTCAGTTTTGCATTCGTGGTATAAATTCGTTTTTACGGCGTGGACTCTCAAAAAAAGGAGAATGTAGTTCAATGCTCAGGTCTCTTAACTTCTTTTCTACGCTAAGCTAAGTTGTCATATGCGTACGATTTTGACTGAATCATTTGTGTCGTGGGGTGACAGAAGGCTCATTTACAGATAGGCAGCTGACAATTGCGTTGAAATTCCTGTTGAAATTATATAAACGTGAAAATTTTGGTGTTCGAAGAGCGTGCACTAATTGTCGGATCATTTCCCATTCACAAAAATAAGAATTGAAAGCAAATAAGAGAAATTGAGAATAAATAAACCGAGGCTCTGATTATGTCGAGCAGCTCTGATTATTTCGGCCGGCTCTGACGTAGGACGGCTTCTTTTGTAAGAGCCTGTTACTACTGGAGTAAATTTCTTGTAGTAGATTTAAAGAGTAACTACACTTCAGGAACTGACTGAATCAGATCCCAAACCCTATCCCCAACATCAAAGGGAAAGATTGACAAAGACATCCCAACAAACAATAAATTACAAGCGATAAGCCGAGTCAGCAGCTCTTTCCCAAATAGATGGCAACTCAGCTATCTTTATTGAACTAAAAAATTTAGACCAACAGACGGGTTACAACAGACTAAGCAAATTATATGAAAAACATTATTTACTGCTTATTATTTATTTAGTGCTATTTACTGTATGAGCGTTGTGAAACAAAAGTAAAAAGTATGCAAAGACCAGGAACTGAAACAATCAAAATCCAAATCCAGCCCTCAAACCATAGTTGGAAACAACTAAGATTACAAATAATCAAGATACAGAGAACATATGGCCAACCGAGTGAGCAGCTTGTTCCCAAAAGGTGGCCACTCAGCAACCCAAACCGAACCAAAAATAATAATAACATACATAAGGTAAAACATCACAGAAACTCTGACACCAAAAACAGGCAACAAAGAACCACAACAGAACTACCGCCTTGGAACGGTCAGTAATGAATTACTGGGGGGCTTAAATCGATTTTACAGGCCCAACCTCACCCTCAGTTTCTGAAGTGGTACAAACCATTTAGTTGGTTGTTCGGTTCGCATGATAACCCTCTAACTCGTCAATGAATCATCACGGTAAACACATAAATCAAATTTCAACACCATGAAGAAGCAAAGACGAGGACTCAACAGATACAACGGGCTGTCTGACAGGTACTGTACTCTACATCACGTTCAGAGACGTGTGTTTAGTTGAGTTTTTAGGGCCGACAAAATTAGTTGCAGTGTTTGATAGATGATGGATTTCCAAATATCATGAAGACGAGAAAAAGGAGGTTTTAATAAGTGCATTAGATTTCAAGTTAAAAGATGTTGTTGCTCACAGAATATATCTTGTACTGCATTATATATCAGCGTATTTTAGGTATGCTTTATTGTCACTCCTGTTTTAGCAAGGTTAGATATAGGCGTCCGTTTTTTTGGTCTGTCCGTCATTTCGTCCGTTGTCGTATGTTTGCTTTGTCTGAATTTTTTGTGGCTAGGGGTGACCAAAATTGATTTCACTAGATAGGGGCAGCTAACCTTATCATTGATATTCTTGTTGAATGTATAATCGTAACTATACCAAATTTAGTGTGACGGATGCACATTTCTGTATTTAACTTCTTCAGTGTCGCTAAACCCCAAAAGTTGAAAAAAGTGATGGGCAGGTCTCGGAAGGTACGAGCAGTCATCTCCGAGCCACATTTACTGAGATACTTACTGACGCATGAAATAGTTTAATCATGAGATTTTTTGGTGGTCGAAAAAGCGATTGTCTGATCCTTCCCCATTCGCGAAAATTAAGGACTTAAAGCAAATAATGGAAATTGATAATAAATGGATGGATGACACGCAATTTTACGTCCTTTTTAACAGTATTACAGTCATATCAAGACGATAGGAGGATAATAATGAAAGGCTGTGTGCAATGGAACACCGTTTACGGTTGGAAAGATTTCAGCCTCCAGCGGGTCTCAAATGCGGCACCGCTAGATCAGATTTTTCCTATTCACCCCTGGTTAACTATGTATATACAAGGGCTGTTGCGAAACGAAAAAAGGCTGTTTCGAAGCGAAAAAGAGTCATAGTAACCAAACGACCCGATGACCTGTTCGTTTGGTAACCACGACTTTTTTGTTTCGTAACAGCTCTTTTTTTTTGTTTCATAACATCCTTGAAAACATAGTTAACCGGGTATATTTTTCAGTGCGCCTCTACTGCTTCTACGGCCACTAGGCTATAGGAAACCTTTACACTGATATATAATGCAGTACAAGATGTATGCTATGGACAAAAACATCCTTTTCTCCCCAAAATGATATTGGGAAATCAATTATTTGTCAAACACTGCAACTAATTTTGTCGGCCCTTAAAACCCAAATAAACATCAAGCACACGTCCCTGGACGTAATGTAGAGTACAGTTTTGTTTTATAACGCTCATACAGTAAATAGCACTACTACAAGACTTTAGTAGTGACCGACTCTTACAAAAGAAGCCGTCCTACGTCAGAGCCGGCCGATATAATCAGAGCCGCTCGACATAATCAGAGCCTCGGTTAGTTTACTCTCGATTTCTCTTATTTGCTTTCAATTCTTACTTTTTGTGAATGGTAAAGGTTCGGACAATCAATGCACGCTCTTCACACACCAAAATTTTCACGTTTATATCATTTCAACAGGAATTTCAACGCAATTGTCAGCTGCCTAGCTGTAAATGAGCGTTCTGTCACCCCACGACACAAATGATTCAGGCAAAATCGTACGCATATGGCAACTGAGCTTAGCGTAGAAAAGAAGTTTAAAGACCTGAGCACTGAACTACATTCTCCTTTTTTTGAGATTCCACGCCGAAAAAGCGAATTTATACCACGAATGCGAAACTTACCTTTTCTTAGTCCGAATTTCAGCCGGTATATTCATAGCCGCACGTGCTCCGGAAAACCGCCATAACCTTTCCTTATCAGAGCCATTGGCTCTGATTATGGAGTTTCCCACCCGTGACCTGCGTAGGATATTTTCACAGTAGGAAATTAAATTATAAGAACTCATGAAAAAACGATTATACATATGATTAAAAAACATGTTTCGGACTCATAGTTATGCAAATAAAGAATAAGAAAATATGTAAAAAAAAAAGCAGCCGTTCAATTGTTGTTCGTTTAAGCTCCGGTCGAATGGCCAACCCACTGGGCGTTTAAGTATTTGGAGTTAATTGATGTTGTGGCTCTTCCCTAATTATTGTACAATGGACCCTCTTTACAACGACCGCATTTGTTCCCAAAAATTTTGACGTTAAACTGAATTTGCTGTTAAAAAGAAAACAATTTTAGAATGATATAGCCATTTCGTGCAAATCAAAATGACGTTATAAAGAATTTTGCTGGTGCAATGAATGCCGTTATAAAGAGGGTTGTATTATTTCATCCACTAGATCTTTATTATCAAACCATTCATTTAACGAAATATTGTTTCAAGTATTACATACCCTCATATCATCGTAGCAATTATCATAGTCAAGATAGGCTTCCAGCTAATGAAGGATACTTCTTACTTTCATTTTCAACTCCATCCTTCCACTGGTAACAGGACATAAAACTAACCGCAATGGCTAACAGTTCAGATTTTATTTCTTAAAGTTTAATCTGCGTTCAAAATAACAATACGTTCAGCTCACCCTCTCTGTCAGAATTTCAAAAAGGCACTCGACTGCAGGATCCAGGATCACACCGACCTTAATATATATATACTACGAGATCAATCTTGGTTTGCCATTGCCAGTCTTGATGACAAATGATGACTAGTATTCATGATAAAAAATTGCTGGACTGCGGAATATAGGCCACACCAACCTATATATTACGAGGTCAATCGTGGTATAATTATATGACAAAGAACGACCACAGGCATGCTAGGCATGACGTGCATTCATCGACTAGTCTTTAAGATAAAGTTTAAAATAGCTAGACAGCGTTATGTCTTTAACATCGATACATCCCAAGCATAATGTTAATTCATTGAAATATATTTAAAGATTTCAGACGAGATTGCATTATCGATAAAGGTAGGACACGTCGACTTACATATATGATGAGGTCAATTTTGAGGTCAATCTCATCCAACAAATGTCCTTAGCATGACAGTTATATATGCAGTGATCTGCAAGACTAGTCAGATAATCTTCAAATGATAAAGCAAAATCGTTGGTCTGTGAAATGCAGCTAACACCGTCCTGCATATATTATGCGGTCAAACCTATTGTCTGGTTGAACCAGTTTCCACAGTAGGCTGTTCTTTTATCAGATAACATCCAAGACACATGATAAACTCATTGGATCGTGAAATATGATCTTCACCGTATCAAACAGAAGTCAGTATTGCATATCCGTAACAAAATGTTGGCAAATAACGAGTTTGACGGCTCAACAAAATTTTTGTATCTATCAACAAAAACAGAGGCAATGCAAATGGTGATGCACTCGTAATTATTTTATCTTTAGGCATGCTTCATGGCACAGCTGCAGTAAACTGGATTATGAACGTAAATTCTTTTTACCACAGGAGACTGGTAATTATGTACGAAGTTGAATAAGGTTTTCTTTAAAATTCCCAGAGTGTTTATAGAGTTGCAAACAGTAGTCCCATGGCGCACTTGTATGCGTCATATGATACAAGAAATATAGTCTGATTTAGACTTCTTGCATTTCGAGCATGATTGTTAGTTCATTTACTTATATTTGTCATTCATTTTCTTTACGGAGCCCCAGAAGGGTCATGCTTTGTTTAAACAACAAAAAAAAAAAAAAAAAAAAAAAAAAACAGGAGGAAAAGTGGACAGCTATAAGGGTTACCAATTCGCTCGAACGTGATTGGCCTATGGAATCTCAGGCTGGGAACGGACAACAGCTTAAGAAACAGGAGACTAAATCTAGTTAAATGCGCGTAGCCTAACAATCTTTTTTTGATTTTGCCCCAACACAAGTAGGTGTGTGGTATGGAAATATTAATGGAAAAATTGCGTTTCTAAATTTTAAGCGTCGTATAAACAGTTCTCCAGCACAAAATAAAGTCTAAATGTCAACGATTATTTTTTGTTTATTGCTTTATCAATCTACCTTACTAATAGTGTATATTTCATTGCGATCTGCTCAGCAGAAGCAACAGAATTAATTTTCTTGCACACTGACAAATACATGCAAGTCAATGGGATTTAAAAAAAGTTGATCCACTTTTAGCACGGTGCTGTATATCAAAATATTTTGATAATTTTAATTGACAACCAGTATGACCGACGCTCGTTTTTGCATGTATTTCATTGGTCAGCGGAGAGCAAGGATTTAAAGGGGGAGATTGTTATTTTTCAAAAACCCGTTGTCTTATTTTTAATAATCATTTCTTATTTATATTCTTATTTTTAACATTTATAGCTATATGACTGTTTATGTACATCAACAGACATCTGGTTATCAAATGTGACATTAGAACGGCTATTTATAATGCTTTATGTTTATACGCGTTAACCACCAGGCGAGCAATGGGGCCTTCAGGAAAAAAGTGTTGAGAAATCTAAATTTCTCGTAACATTATAAAAGATTAATGTTTTCACATATAGTCGATCAACGTTGACAGCTAGTTTTTCCTCTTTAATGCATACCAGTGGATCGGTTTTCTCAGTTATGAGCTTAATGATAAGTCTTTTGCCGAACTCATCGTACTTAAAAATGTTTTTCTTTCGCTCTACAGTATATGCCCACGGTCCTCATTTTCGTTTTGTCGAAGTTTTTTTTAGTTGCATGTTTTATTAGGTCCTGATAATTGAGTGGACGAACCGCTGTTGTATGAATTTGGAAGAATCTTAGGACGTATGATGAAGACTCGGTACATTTTCTACATCGATTTCATTTCCCAGTAGTCATTATAATGTTACCATTAACAGTTCTAAGGTTATATGGTTCTGATTGTTTGTGTCATTTCTACGGCTTTTTTGGCCCCTCGCTCCAGTAAAATGGATAAGTCATGTCTAGCCAATGCCGTAACCTATTTGCTATGATTTTTTCCTGTTTCGCCATGTATGTTTTGTGTGCATTATGGTTACTTTGGCATTTCTCTTGCTGCCAGCGCTAGGCTATGATCTATAATTGAGACACTACCCTGGTATCTTCCATGGCATTTTACACTTGAGCTGCAGTACTCCAGTGTAGAATGCCATGGAAGATGCCCAGGTAGAGTCTCATTCCATACCTTTTGCTTGATAATTTTCCACTTTTAATGGATAGTGCAATTAAACCAATGCACTGGAAGACCATAATCTATTTTGTTCTTGAATAATTGCTACCCTTATTTTGTAAGACTTTATTAAAGTTCCTTATTGAAAACCTGTCACTTTTTTTACAGAAATTAGAGCTTGAAACCTCCTTAGTTGTTCGAGAGTCTAAAATCGATGGCATTTATATCGCATCACGTAGAACTGTTCCTTACGTTGCATACAAGCAACCGTCAGTGGACCCTTTCTGCCAGACTTACGGCCCTTTGTTAGTCATGTGGCCGCAACTCCTTCTTCAGTTTTCAACCGATTTTCATCAAACTTTCAAGATATTGTTTTGACTACATGACATGGATCAGATTTTATTGGGGTCATGATTGAACCGTTTGTGCCAGAGTTACGGCCCTTTGTTAGTCTCGGTAAAATCTTGTGGCCACAATAATTTTCAGGATATAGTTGTCATTACATGGAATGGTTCATATTTTATTGGGGTTATGATTTGACCCTTTCTGCCAGAATTACTCCCTTTGTAATTCTAATCGAAACTTGCGGTTGCATTTGTTTTATGTTCGGTGCTGTTTAATTTATTGTGTTCTCAGTTTAATCCTTCTATCATAAAAATAGAAAATAGGTAAAAATAATTGTTAAATGTTTTTCATATAATTTGCTTAGTCCGTTGTAACCCGTCTGATGCTCTAAATTATTTAGTTCAATAAAGATAGCTGAGTTGCCATCTATTTGGGAAAGAGCTGCTGACTCGGCTTATCACTTGTAATTTATTGTTTGTTGGGATGTCTTTGTCAATCTTTCCCTTTGATGTTGGGGATAGGGTTTGGGATCTGATTCAGTCAGTTCCTGAAGTGTAGGTACTCTTTAAATTTGCCGAAGCTCCTCTTGCAGATTTCAACCGGTTTTAATCCAACTTTCAAGTAATTATAATCACTATGTGACACTGATCATATTTTATTTGGTTCATGATTGGGCCCTTTGTAAGTCTGGTGAAATCTTGCGGCTGCAACTCCTCTTTCAGTTATCAACTTGTTGCCATGGCTCCTTTCAAAATGAAATATCTCAATTATTTACATGTCCATCCGTCGGGGGACATTTGGCATTTGGCCCTTTTATTTTGCCATTTATATGAGTCAATACATGCACATCAACCTACATTTTATCACCAAGCGTGAGGGTGGACCGCTTTTCATCTGTTCAAAATATTTGTATTCAGATGTTTTTACCACTGGAAGGGCTGAGGAGGCTTTAATCAGATCAATCTGATTTGTACGCAGATCGGTTTATAATTTCATAAGACGATTGATTCCTGACGTAATTTGTATGAGTTAGATGGCGTAAGAGCGCGAACAGCAAAGGTACAGATCAGTCTGCGAATCTACACAGTTTGATCAGAGCCGGCTGCCTACATTTTGATATAATTCACTGAATAGGTATGTTACCAGTACGTATGCGGACAAAATCATTTTGGTTAACAGTATGCTTGCTTGCAAAAGTTATTGTTTGTTTCGCTGATTTGTTGACTTTCCTCTGTGCAGACACAAACAACTTTGTTCTGTTGACTTATTGGTTCGTTGCAGCTTATCGAACAGTATGAGCGAGAGGCTTAGCTGTGAAGGTTAGAACGGATAATATTGAAACGCAACAAAGGGCTTATACAAAGAAATTTTAATAGGTTTGATTCCAACTCCCGTTTTATTTTATTTGTGAAAGCTAAAATACACCATTTAATAAATAAGGGCAAATCATGCTCTAACATTAATGTGCTTCGTAACTTGGTAAGCGAAATGAAAGGTTGGAAAAAATATAAGAAGACGAACGCAAGTGGGTCGCGCGCAAAGTAAGTAAACCCCGAACGGTTTTATGTTAACTTTGCTAGCGACCCAATGTAGTTTATGATTCGATAAACATCAGAAAAATTAAGTTTATTGCTTATTTTTACATTTTTTCTATCTATAATTTGACCACAAAAATGCGTTTTGGGCTAAAGTTGAAGCAGAAATTCATTTATACACAGTTTTTCTATTGATAGCGGAACAGCGTCAACGACGTCATAACACCGCCTACGTCCAATCTTATGTAGAGAACCATGTTTTATTTTGACGTCACTTAACGGCATGTAACGTCGCGTGAACCGATGTAGTTATTGAAGTATAAACTACAGTTCTAATGGTTTACCATAGGGCTTTTAAATAAGTGCATTGAGACCGTAAATATTTCAAAAAGCATTACTATGATACAGCTGAAATTTAAATAACATTTCAACGACGATTTGAATAATAGTATATGTAAGCAATTTTTACAATGTTTAGTCATTCTGTTAAGATTAAAAGATATTTCAAGCTGAAGCACTTCTTTAAAGCAAATGCAAACTGTTCATCTTCAGACCAGCCTAAGCACACGCTTAGTATGTTCAGGACTTGTTTAGTAAGCAAAATAATTAAGCTTGCCTACTAAACATGCAGAGCAAAAAAATCATATGCTTTGGTCAGACGACGCATATACATAGGCTGGTCTGAGAATGGGCTATTATTATTTGCTTTAGGACATTAACTGCACTGTGACATTACCAGTGGATACAAAACGTTGAAACAAAATTTAATAAATGTTCATTCAACGTCATGACGTTTAATCAACATTGATTCAACGTTGTTCCAGTATTGTATGTACATGTAAGTAGGTATAAATATCAATTTTTGTTATTGCAGTAAATCGCAGATGTCTATATCGTAAGCAGCGGTCTGTATTGGGGGAAATGATTTTTCTGTGAATGGTATTCAATCAGAATTAATTGGATAGTCTCTAGAAACCTTACGACATGATCATCAAAGTGACAGGTTGTGTATTAGAACTACGGGACATTCTGCCGCAAGTCCCACTTAGACAAATTTTTTAGTGAATTTCAGTGAAATTTGAAGAGGATTATTCTTCATGTTCGGAATGATGGAAAAAAGTAATTCGTCTTTTGAGTCGAATGACAACCATTATCAAACAATCAAAGATGATACATACGCCTTTTTGGCTGATTACTACAACGAGTATGAAAATAATTTTTATTATCATGGTGATTTGAACAAACTTCGACAGCCATGGTTAAAAGAGAGTAGTTTTATTCCAACAGTTATAATTTATGGATTAGCGTTTTTGGTAGGTGTTGTTGGGAATGGGCTGGTCGTGTTCGCTGTTACTGGAGATTACAAACAAAGAACTAACACAACTATGTTCCTAGTTAGTTTAGCAACTTCAGATATTATATTCCTGCTAGTATGTGTTCCTTATGAAATAACAAGATATTTTATAGATCATTGGCAGCTGGGTACATTTCTGTGTAAATTTTCTGGATTTATAGAAATGATGACAGCTACACTTTCAGTGCTAAATCTGACCATTGTTAGTATAGAGAGGTGAGTAAAATTTCCCCTGATTATTAAAATGAATTGGGACACATTCAGGGGAAGCAACCCTGCCATTCTCATTTCTGCTTCCCTATTTCATGGGGTCAGCGCTTTAAGGGAAGAGTGTGCTCCTTCTTGAGCAATGTTTTTCTTTTAAGGTGTAGAACAAAACAACAACAGAGAAAACTGAAAAAATGTTTTACTGTGTACAAATGGCGGAAACATAATTGAGCCGCGACATGAAAAAACATTCTGATCAGAGTCTTCGCTAAGCGCTTAAACGGTAGCTAAGGGTCTAAGCTTCATGCATGCGTGATCAGACTGGGCGGATGCCCAGGCTGATCTGAGTCTGCGCTGGGCGCACAACCACTTTCTTGGTTTTCTCGTGTCGTGGCTCATATGAAGATATACCCATTCACCTGATGTGATCTGATTTGCAAAACTATTTGCTTGATAAATTGATAAATTGATAACGCCATACTTTTCAAAACCTGAATTTCATTATCAGACAGCAGGGCCGCGTAGCGCAATCGGTAGGGCACCTGACTCATAAGTCAGAGGTCCTGGGTTCGAAACCCGGTCTGGCCACATACTTTCGTTTCTCCTTCCGCTGATTCAAGAAGGGGAGTTGTCAGTTACTGGCGAAAATATGTGCACTTAGTACTGGTTAACCGCTTAGGAGGTCTAAGCCTGCCCAGGAATAGTGTGGTTAGGGTAACTGACCGTCCCGACATGACCATAGTTGTATACCGTGGACGTTAAGCATCAAATCAATCAATCAATCAATCAATCAATCAATCATTATCAGACAGCAAAAATGATTTCGTCATATAATTGCGTCAATCAAATCTGCAGTGGCATACAATATATACGTGTATCAAGGTTATACGTTATGTGCTAATGCAGATACATGTATAAGAGATGCTTAAGTTCCACTCTGGAATGTCTATTTGACATTATAGACTTCTTGACTTTTTAAGTGAATATGAAAGGTTATTTATTAGTAAATATCATATAGCCGGACGGGAAGCAGAAGCTGATCTGATTGTTTACTGTTCTATAACACTCTAGGTTTACCGAAAGAAAAGTCATCAATAGTGTTGTTTTATGTAGAAAGGAAAAGTTTGCCCGAAGACGGACTGTCAAACACTGCAGGCTGAGGACCGGTGGCAGCAGCGTACCAGTTGCGGCCATACTTGTTTTGCACTCACACTGCGATATTAGTTGCGTCATTGATTTCGGATATTTGTAAAGAAATAGAGAATCTTACATGAGTGCTCATGTATTATGGAATTTATTAAACGAGTTGGAAAAAAGGATAAGATGCGAGGCCATGACGAGCATCTTATCGGTTTTCCCCAACGAGTTTAATAAATTCAATAATACAGGAGCACGAATGCAAGATTCTATTTATCATATGACACTAAAATCGCATTTTTAGCAAAATTTGCACTAAAACGTCACGATTTCGCCATTAGAAAACGCGACGTTTTAATGGACGTGAACGTATAATGTTACGACGTAATTTGCATATTTAATCCACTAGTGGATTATCGTTTTTAATGCATGGCTTTATTACACTCTCAGATGCGACGTCATATGATAAAGCAAAATAGGAACGCCTACAAAAAGGATCGGCACACATAGCAGCCTAGGATGCCACTCCCCCTAGGTACCGATACATCGTCATTACTTGTCGGGGGCATTTTGACCCTTAACCAGAAACCAAGGAGGGACGCCTACAAAAAGGATCGGCACAAATCACAGCCTAGGGGTAATGGATAGACAATTTATCTTAGGGATCCTCACATAAACATAATATTTTTCTCGAGGGGGGAAGGGGTTGGGGGACTTTTACCCTTCATCACCACATACGCATAGTAGGGTCACTTGGGTATACCAAATGCACTTACACTCTGCGGATGTGACAACGACTTTATTTCACCAAAGGCAAACGATTTTAAAGCTTAAATTTACGTAAAGATTTTGGAAAATACATCATTCAGAGCATATCTCTGATAACCATGAATGCTATCACCAGCAAAGTACTTGCATGTTTAGCTACTTGTTAGTGTTGTATCTTGGAACTCAAATGTTATCGATACCTTGATAAGAATTCCGGTGTACTCGCACCACAGCATCGTCAACAATTTTCACTCTGTGTGTGTAAAACCTCGCCTTTTCCCTTTTTATTGTCAGTGAAAACACGCCATTTTCCGAGCCGGCCCTTTTGCTGCTTGACCCAGAAATATGAGCTTCAAAATTGACCCCATAGTAAGTCATATGTTATCAATACCCATTTACATATCAAAATTGATGCACGCTGTGTCATTGTTGCGAAAAAATATCTACGGTGGCGCATAAAAAAATATTTCATATTTGTGACGAAAATCGTCTATTACCATCTTCTTTGTTTTCTAATCTCACATTAACCATCAGTGTACAAGATATGTTACATAACTAACTAAAATATGTGCTGCTACACATTTATTCAGAGCATGACTTTGAAAATCATTATTTTATCATTGTTATTTTACAACATTTACATTCCCCATGCTGCCCGGTACACGCAATTCACACATAGAACAGTCTACAATAAATACACATTCAGTTTAAACGGAGATAAATTCTTAGTAGCTTTTTAGCAGCAAAAGTAGGTGTTAGCTAAAACAAGATAGAAATCACATTCTCTATGTTGTCATCTTAGGGACCTATGATTATTTGCGCTTCTGTACTAAAAGTAAAAAGTATGCAAAGACCAGGAACTGAAACAATCAAAATCCAAATCCAGCCCTCAAACCATAGTTGGAAACAACTAAGATTACAAATAATCAAGATACAGAGAACATATGGCCAACCGAGTGAGCAGCTTGTTCCCAAAAGGTGGCCACTCAGCAACCCAAACCGAACCAAAAATAATAAGAACATACATAAGGTAAAACATCACAGAAACTCTGACACCAAAAACAGGCAACAGAGAACCACAACAGAACTACCGCCTTGGAACGGTCAGTAATGAATTACTGGGGGGCTTAAATCGATTTTACAGGCCCAACCTCACCCTCAGTTTCTGAAGTGGTACAAACCATTTAGTTGGTTGTTCGGTTCGCATGATAACCCTCTAACTCGTCAATGAATCATCACGGTAAACACATAAATCAAATTTCAACACCATGAAGAAGCAAAGACGAGGACTCAACAGATACAACGGGCCGACTGACAGGTGGAGATCCCTATCCTGCCAAACAACCCCACTGGAAATCTGAAGCAAAAGAAGGTCACCAGTAAGCCGTACGCTGCAACCGGTTCTATTTATAGCGCCAAAGAGTAAATAAACATATGAGAAACGTCCATAGTTTCGGAAAGTATAAAAGTGGAATTTTCAAAGAATTTATGGTCAAGAAATGTCAAGAAATATGAATTTGAGAGAAAATGGACAAACTACGTGTTGTTTGTAAGCACGATGAGCAGTTTCAAAAATATTTGGCGAAAGTTTCCGTTTTACAGCACCTTGGTTTAAACATATTTTATTTTGATCAATTCAATTCATATAAACATTGACAAAATACATATAATAGGATTGGAACGGAAGCACTCGTGCTTATAAAGTTCCTCTCCTAGGACATATCTAACAAATAAACATCATGGCGATAGTTTGACAAAATTATGTTAACAAAATATTCTTATCAATACATCGTAATATTTTTTCGAAAAACAATGATAGAACGTGAGAAAGTGAAACTGAATAAGAGAGAAAAATGTTTAGACAATAAGAAAAAAATAAAGAGGCCACAGGGAGAGAGAGAGAGAGAGAGATACAAACAAAGCAATTGAAGATGAGATAGGGGATGCAGATTCGCAGTGACAGCCGCATTTAACACAACAACTA
Organism: Ctena decussata; assembly: GCA_963989385.1. Lineage (NCBI taxonomy): Eukaryota > Metazoa > Mollusca > Bivalvia > Lucinida > Lucinidae > Ctena > Ctena decussata. Next base: position 92,952,914 of record OZ022501.1, read on the forward strand.
CCATTGCTAACAAAACTAGCAAGAATACCAACTGCTTGCCATTTTCAAAGAGGATATTTTACTCAAAAACGCTTAGAATCCATAATGAATTTATGTACCTTTTCAAATATGACCGTATTTATTTCGAGTGAAAGAGAATCGCTACAGCACCTTAAACACAAGAGGGGTGGCATATTTTTAAAATAACATTTAAAATCTATTTGTCTTGCCTTAATTTGAAAAATCGTTCTTCACATTATACAAGATTTAAACGGTTCTTGTTGTAGCAAATAAAAATATGATGTTTTGTTAATAGATTGATGGAAATGCAAAATATTTTGGCATCTGGTGGCTTTACCGTTAACCCTTAAATATTGAAACCCTGACATTAAGAGACCCATATCCTACTTTCCTGTGATGAACATGATGAGCAAAATCAAACAATGTTTACACACATATAAACATTGACATCTGATATGATTATTGTCAAAAAGAGTTAAAATGATATCCACTTCTGTGCAGACAGAGCATGCGACTCCGATTGTGTACTGTCTGCAGAAATTCTCAAAATAGACACTTTCTGCAAATTAAAATTTTGCTTTTTATTCTGAAATGGAATAAAGATATGTTTGCATATATTATCAATTACCGGGATGCTGTCGGACATATTTTTGCACACACAAAAAAACAATAATAAAAATGCAAATATGGGGGTAATTGTAAAAGGTGAAGTGTTTTCCAATTGATATAAAGGATAAATTACCGAAAGTTGGTGATTGTTGCTCTGTAGAATGGGTGTTCAAAATCAGTAACTCAAATTCGCTCTAAAGGTGAGTTAGGAAACCTTCATGCGGACGACCAAACAACTAACTTAATGTTTCAAACCACTGTAGAAGCAGAGGGCGAGAGGTTTGGGCCCAGTAACTAGTTTACCCCCCCCCCCACCCCCCCCACCCCACACACCCCTTAGTAATCTTTTGCTGACCATTCCGAGGCGGTACCTCTGTTGCGGTTTCTTGATGTTATATTGCGCTGTGTCCGTTTGTCTATGGTCTCTGGCGGTTTGGTCTCCTGTATTGCTGCCCACTCTGCCGTCTGTTTTGTTTTGTTTTGTAATTAAAATAAAAAAAATAAGTAGAAATAGATGTTGATGCTGTTATTGGGGTAGCTGAAAGACCATCTGTTTGGGAAAGAGCTGCTCATTCGGTTTACTGTGCGTGTCTTTCGTAAACTTGTGTCACTTTCTGTGTGTATGTGCTTCTTTCCCTATTGGTTTTGAGAGCAGAATGTGTGATCTGATTGTATTAATTCCTGATCATTGCCTATCTTTTTACTTAAAAAAATGGCGGGGCTTAGAACTTTTCGATCGCTCCTCGTACAGTGATCTAACCGTCATTCTAAACATGTTTGTTTGATTTATTTCACTGAGTTGGAGGCAAAGCTTCACACTACAGGGTCAAAGGTCAGTCTGACGCATGAGGTATTCTCTTGAGAAAATCTCGCGATGGAAAGGAAGGTATCGATAACACATGATGGCACGATACTTCAAGGACTTGCCACAGGCACATAGGCATAACCGTCTATATGTATTTAAAAATCGGTGTAATAAAGAGAGTTACCTCTAGTATATTTAATTAAATCAAGACTTATTCAATACATAACGTAGGCGCTGGGCTAAAAGACAACTATGCGACCTGAAGTAGACAACCTCACGTAATTCTACCAATCATAACTACTGTTTTTAAAGCTTTAAAACGATTTAACTGGTAGAATAAAACGTTTGTCGAAACAGCAAATACAGACTTGCTAAATGCTAAAGTAATTCAATTTTAACCATCTGACTGTCAGTTGCGGTCTTTAAAGATAGTAAGTTGACAACATCGAAAACTTATGTGTTTTCTTAACAGTTTCTGTCGACTAGCCCATCTCTTTTAACAAGTCATTGTCATCTCGAACCCCATCTAACATCGTATATACAATGCAAATAGCGGTACACTGGGATATATATTGCATCGCCCCTGTTTGCAAGTAGTCAATGTTTAAGGCGAACAGAACACTTTTAGGGAGAAAACAACAGCTTCCTTGCTATCTCCGCTCAGATTATAAAAGCACCGCAGGCACTGCATGATACCCCGCCACTGCTGGGCATCGTAACTTATTTTTTGAGATATATAATAGCTAAATACCCACAGAACTGGGATAGACAGATATGATGTCCTTCCTGTAAATATATATTAATATAAACCACCCAACAATATGGAGCATTCTGACCAGTGTAGATTTAGATCAGGCTGTAAAGCATTTCTTTGAGCTGAGAGACTCTGTGTCTTATTCTATGGTGTTAAACATATCAGTGAAGTTTCATTCAGATATTCCATATAGAATAGGAACTACAGGTCAAAAACATTTTTCAGATCTATCAAGGGGGAATAACTCATTGATTGGAAAGGAAAGATTGATGGTCCTATGTCACAATATGTAACCTATGATGTGATACATATCTATGAAGTTTCATTCAGATAATCCATATAGTGAAGGAACAACAGATAAAAAAACAACAACGTTTTTTCAGATCAATCAAGGGCAGATAACTCATGAACTGGAGAGGTCAGAGTGACAGTTCTTATTCACGATATGAAGCCTTTGATGTGAAACATATCAGTGAAGTGTTATTTAGATATTCCATATAGTAAGGCAACTACTGGTCAAAAACCATATTTCAGACCTATCAAGGCAGACAACTCATGAACTGGAAGGGTAAGAGTGATGGTTCTTTGTCTAATATACGTAACCGTTGATGTGAAACATATCTGTGAAGTTTCATTCAGATATTCTATATAGTAAAGGAACTACGGTTAAAAATCTTTTTTTCAGTTCAATCAAGGGCAGATAACTCATGAACAGGAAAGGTAAGAGTGACGGTTCTTAGTCACAATATATATCTTTAAACGTGAAACATATCTGTAAAGTTTCATTCAGATATTCCATATAGTAAAGGAACAACAGGTCAAAAACCTTTTTTCAGACCCATCAAGGGCGGATAACTCACAAACTGGGAAGGTCAGAGTGACGGTCCTTAGTCACAATATGTAACCTTTGATGCGAAACTATCTGTGAAGTTTCATTCAGATATCATAAACAGTCCAGGAAAAACAGGCCAGAAACCATTTTTCCAATACGAAAAAGGGTAGTAACTCTGTTAAAAATGGACGGATTTGCCCATTGACAATCCCATACCACTCATAGCCGATAAAAATGTGTATGGAAAATTTGAAAAAAATTCCGTGAAAAAATACTCAAGTCATCGATCGGAAATGGTGAGCACGGACGGACGGACAGACACCGATAGGTATAGCATAATACCCCACCACTGAAGTGTGGCGGGGTATAAAAAACTGAAAGGGAAGGAGAGGCTGAGAAAGGGAGGGTGTGTGTGTGTGTGTGGGAGCTGTTGAATAATCTTTTCTGACCATCCCTAACGTATTAGCCATAACTCAGGTGGTGCTAATGAAGGAAATTCCATGAGACTAAACATAAATATGTTTCATCTCTAAGGGATGATGCTGAGGCAAGTGTTTTAGAATGGCCTCACTTATGCATGAGTTATTGCTTTTGCGTTGAAATCCACACATTTAGCCATAATCAAGTAACCAGTGGACGAAATTTTATGAAACTTAATATAAACCCCATATACAAATTAGAGTTTCTTCGGCGGGGGATATAGATTCAACGACGTTAATTGTTAAATTTAAGCCATCCATTTTCTGAAGCTTGATATTATAAGAAAATTGCGCGGTTCGAGGCGTGACACCACACAAAAATCTTTCTGCAATAGTTTGTTCAGACTGGGCGACGTTCCTATATCCAAAATTTAAGACTGTTAATGCACTTGTCACTGATCTTGACTGGTATTTGTTGCGATATACAATTCCCGCAGCGTGGTGGCCCCCTTCTTACACTGCCTTTTCCGTCCCTGATTCGAAAAAGGTACCCCTTTTCTGCTAGACTGACCGGGTTTTCCAGTCGCCAATGGCAATTCGAAAACGCGACATTCTGCATCATAATCGAGCGTTTAGAAACACACGGCCACGTGGAGTACGAAGATGCAAAATGCGTATTAGCAATATTCATTTAGCGTATATGTGTCCATTATTCATAGAGTTTCAATCTAAAACACCATGGATGGTTCATTATGCAACTTTAACTAGCAGTGAATCTGTATTGCATCAATATAGAAGTTAAAATTGATAAATACACTTTCAGAGAAAACGACGACAAGCCCATCTTTACCTTCCTTCAAATCTTACAGACAAGAATTTGCTTCCCTAGGAAAAATATTTTATTGATTTATGAGTATATCCCTTTTTTGGTAAGATTTCGTTGTCAAGGGAAAGAAGGAGGAAGCTACAAATGTTGTTCCACTTTGTAAAAATGGCGGAAAGTGCAGATGTAATTATACAGCATGATAGGATATACAGTAAATGTTGTAAATGCACTTGTTGATTTTGTAATCTAAAGATGTGTCCAATGACAAATAGTGCAAAGCCTGTCCAAAGTTATTGTTTGTTTTGTCCGCCTATCAGTAGTCTTAGAGGAATCTGTTTTTTTTTTCTTTCTATGACATTATTACACATGTAAAATATGTATACAAGAACAAATTTGAAGTAGAAAATTGGTAAACCAGTACATGTCACAAGTCAGATTTGTTGCCAACAAGAAACACGCTATCCGCTGAAATTGGTTTAATAGTAGTGCTGGGGCCGTATTCATAAAGTCACTTAAGTGGTTGCTATGCGGTTGCTAAGGCTAAATATCTATAAAGGAGATTCCCTACAACTATGAAATTTGGTCTGGAGGAATAGTCTTACAAGGAGATTCCCTACAACTATGAAATTTGGTCTGGAGGAACAGTCTTACAAAGACTGTTCCTCCAGACCAAATTTCATAGTTGTAGGGAATCTCCTTCAAAGAAATTGAGCCTTAGCAACAGCATAGCAACCACTTAAGTCGTTTTATGAATACGGCCCCTGTTCTTCATGTTACTTCATGTATATCTCATTTTGTGTCGTGAGTGGGGGTGTGGACATGATTGTAGCTATTCCTGCTCATTGCATGTATACAATTGAGCCGCGACACGAGAAAACCAACAATGTGGTTGTGCGCCCAGCGCATACTCAGATCAACCTGGGCATCCGCCCAGTTTGGCCACACTCTTCGTTAAGTGCTCAAAGGGTAGGAAATGGTCTAAGCTACCTTCATGCGGACGGCGAAGACTCTGATCAGACTGGGTGGATGCCCAGGCTGATCTGAGTCTGCTCTGGGCGCACAACCACTTTGTTGGTTTTCTTGTGTCGCGGCTCAATTAATTCTAACCTTCCTGTTTCTAAGGGTAGCGGGATGAGAATCCGTTAATTCGACGATTTAACCTAATAGATTAATGTGTATATGTACATCATTTCTTCTTCTTCTTCTTCTTCTTCTTCTTCTTCTCTCTCTCTCTCTCTCTCTCTCTCTCTCTCTCTCTCTCTCTTCTTTTATCTTATACTGTTTTACTTGTACTTTGCCTTTTAACTGTGTACGTGAAAGTACCTTAGCTGTGATCGAGATAAGGAAGACAGAGAGGAAAACGTGATGTTGACACAACATTGAAGACGTTCATAGCAGCCTACTTTAGAATCCATTACCGTTAATGGAATCTCTCCAAATATGACAGTAATTTACATCAGAAATATGTACAAACATTCATATACTACCTACATCAGTAGTGTTAGGATATTAATGATATGCATTATATCATACGACTACATTAACCGCCAACGACATCCGATCCTTTATTGAGTATACCCTATATTTCCGTAACCTGATAGTATGTATGTACTGGACAAACTTTCTAGCCATTACTGCAAAACACTTATACATGTATTTAGCGGTTACTGAATTTTGGTGATATATGGAAAGAGCGCTAAAATATAAGCCCACCAATAGTTGATTGTAAATTCATTTAAATACGCTCAGCATAGCAGAGGCTCCGATATCAAAGGAGTACTTGATGCGCATTTGAGATTTTTCTTATACCTTTCCATTAAACAATATATTGTGCATCCTATTTGAATCGCATCGTGGAGGCGATTCTAATGGGATACAATATGTTTGATTTTATAAGGAAAAAAAATCTTTTAGAATTTACTCCAGTTTATTATTATTATTATTATTATTTTCTGGAGCTATGGTATATCATGAAAGCTAAAATTACTCTGCGCCAATACTTCTCTTCGTAAAACCATGAAATTTATATACCGCAAATATTAAGTGTTTTACAGTACGGGGTTGAAAATATACCCGAAGGCAAACTGCCCACCAGCATTGATATAGGGTCTGTCGTTTCAATATGGAAGTAACTTAAACTCATTTTGTGGCACAGATGCGCGTTTCTGTATTGACCGTCGGTGTTGCAAAACCCAAGAAGTTTGAAACAACAAGAGGGCCATGGTGGCCCTGAATCGCTCACCTGAGCATTAATCAGTTCACTGGCTCTGGTGAAGATTTATAAGAGTTTTTACCATACTAACATTTGACCTAGTTTTTGACCTGACATGACCCAGTTTCAAACTTGGCCTGTATATTGTAAGAATAAACATTCTGACACAGTTTCATTGAGATTGGATCAAAACTGTGCCCTCTGGAGCGTATACAAGGTCGTTCTTATATTTGACCTAGTGACCAAGTTTTTGACCCGACACGACCCAGTTTCAAACTTTACCTAGATTTCATTAAGATAAACATTCTGACAGAGTTTCATGAAGATTGGATCAAAACTGTGCCCTCTAGGGTGTACACAAAGTTTTTCTAAGATTTGACCTTGAGCCGACGTGACTCAGTTTCATAGGGGGCTTAGATATATGGACAATAAACATTTTAGCATAGTTTCATGAAGATTGGATCAAAACTATGCCTTCTAGTGCTTACACAACGTTTTTACCTAGTGACCTAGTTTTTTACCCGACATGACCTACTTTCAAACTTGGCCGATAGTTTATGAAGATAAACATTCTGACAAAGTTTCATAAAGATTAGATCAAAACTGTGTCCTCCAGAGCGTACACAAGGTTTTTCTATGATTTGACCTAGTGACCTAGTTTTCGACCCGACATGACCCAGTTTCAAACTTGTCCTACATATTATGAGGATAAACATTCTGACAAAGTTTCATGAACTTTGAATCAAAACTGTGCCTTCTAGAGCGCACACAAGGTTTTTCTAAGATTTGACCTAGTGACCTAGTTTATGACTCGACATGACCCACTTTCGAACTTGGCCTAGAGTTTATGGAGATAAACATTCTGACAAAGTTTCATAAAGATTGGATAAAAACTGTGTCCTCGTGGGGTACACAAGGTTTTTCTATGATTTGACCTAGTGACCTAGTTTTAGACCCAACGTGACCCAGTTTCAAACTTGTTCTAGATATTATGAGGATAAACATTCTGACAAAGTTTCATGAACTTTGGATGAAAGCTGTGCCTTCTAGAGCGTACACAAGGTTTTTCTAAGATTTGACGTAGTGACCAAGTTTTGACCTGACATGACCCAGTTTCAAACTTATCCTACATATTATGAGGATAAACATTCAGACAAAGTTTCATGAACTTTGGATCAAAACTGTGTCCTCTAGAGCGTACACAAGGTTTTTCTATGATTTGACCTAGTGACCTTGTTTTTGACCCGACATGACCTACTTTCAAATTTGGCCAAGAGTTTATGGAAGTTAACATTCTGACAAAGTTTCATAAAGATTAGATTAAAACTGTGTCCTCTAGAGCGTACACAAGGTTTTTCTATGATTTGACCTAGTGACCTAGTTTTTGACCCGACATGACCCAGTTTCAAACTTGTCCTACATATTATGAGGATAAACATTCTGACAAAGTTTCATGAACTTTGGATCAAAACTGTGCTTTCTAGAGCGTACACAAGGCTTTTCTAAAATTTGACCTAGTGACCTAGTTTTTGACCCAACAAGACCCAGTTTCGAATTTGGCCTAGAGTTTATAGAGATAAACATTCTGACAATGTTTCATAAAGATTGGATCAAATATGTGTCCTCTAGAGCATACACAAGGTTTTTTCTATGATTTGACCTAGTGACCTAGTTTTTGACCCGACGTGACCCAGTTTCAAACTTATCCTAGATATTATAAGGATAAACTTTCTGACAAAGTTTCATGAACTTTGGATCAAAACTGTGCCTTCTACAGCGTACACAAGGTTTTTCTGAGATTTGACCTAGTGACCTAGTTTTTGACCCGACATGACCCAGTTTCGAACTTGTCCTAGAGTTTATAAAGATAAACATTCTGACAAAGTTTCATAAAGATTGGATCAAAACTTTGTCCTCTAGAGCGTACACAAGGTTTTTCTATGATTTGACCTAGTGACCTAGTTTTAGACCCGACGTGACCCAGTTTCAAACTTATCCTAGATACTATAAGTATAAACATTCTGACAAAGTTTCATGAACTTTGGATGAAAACTGTGCCCTCTAGAGCATACACAAGGTTTTTCTGAGATTTGACCTAGTGACCTATTTTTTGATCCGACATGACCCAGTTTCAAACTTGGCCTAGATTTTATAGAGATAAACATTCTGACAAAGTTTCATAAAGATTGGATCAAAACTGTGTCCTCTAGAGCGTACACAAGGTTTTTCTATGATTTGACCTAGTGACCTAGTTTTAGACCCGACGTGACCCAGTTTCAAACTTGTCCTAGATACTATGAGGATAAACATTTTGACAAAGTTTCATGAACTTTGAATGAAAACTGTGCCCTCTAGAGCGTACACAAGGTTTTTCTATGATTTGACCTAGTGACCTAGTTTTTGACCCGACATGACCCAGTTTCAAACTTGGCCTAGATTTTATAAAGACTAACATTCTGACAAAGTTTCATAAAGATTGGATCGAAACTGTGCCCGCTAGAGTGTACACAAGCAAAAGTTGACGGACGTACGACGGACGACGGACATCAGGGTATCCCAAAAGCTCACCCTGAGGTGAGCTAAAAAGATGATGGGTAGGTCTCGACAGCCAATAGGTATTCCTACTGACGTAATCCTTGTGTCAGGGCAACCGCCTACATAAAGTAAGAGACGCCTCTATAATTCAGCCGCGACACGACAGAATCAACAAAGTGGCATGTGCGTCCAGCGAAGACTCTGATCAGACTGGGCGGTTAGCGAAGACTCGGATCAGTCTGGGCAACCGCCCAGTCTGATCAGAGTCTTCGCTGTCCGCTTAAAGTGTAGCGAAAGGTATAAACTATCTCCATACGGACAGCAAAGACACTGATCAGACTGGGCGGCTGAGATTCCGATGGGCGCACATACTAGTTTGTTGGTTTTGTCGTGGCAAGGGTCATATATTAATTAGCCAGCATAGGCGTCTCCAACCATATAACTTCAGATCCCACGGCATGCGAAATACAACATAAAAGGGTGTCAAGAAGAAAAAGTATGTGCAGCGAGAATCTGATAAAGCCCTAAATAATCCCAAAGAATTGAAACAAATGAAATTAAACTCCGCTAAGACTCATGTTGCTATGACAAGTCAAGCAGTCTGATCACAGGTATCGTAAGGATGGTCTCAATTGTTGCTTTTACTATTTCAAAAATGTTTTACTTTATTAAACAATATATCATAGTTCAACAATTACAGTACAATTTTTAAAAAAGTTTGCAGTTTTTCTTTTCCTGTGCATAATTCAAATGTATAATACAAAAATGTTAGGTTGTTACGTCACCACAAATATAAATGAGCCACGACCCGAGAAAACCAACAATGCGGTTGTGCGACCAGCGCAGACTCAGATCAGCCTGGGCATCCGCCCAGTCTGATCAGAGTCTTCGCTGTCCGCATAGAGGTAGCTCAGCCCCTCAGCTACCCTTTAAGCACTTAGCGAAGAGTCTGACCAGACTGGGTGGATGCCCATGCTGATCTGAGTCTGCACAGGGCGCACAACCACATTGTTGTTTTTCTCGTGTCGCGGCTCAAATACTATCCAGTATGGCGAAACTATGCAGGATCTGCAATACTGTTCAATTAATCAACGGATTTATTTGTTGAATTAATCAATGGATTTATTTTAATTAATAAACGGGTTTGTATACATCTGTTGTTTTCATAAACGATAGAGTAAATAACTTATTTCTGGTATGTGATAAACTTTGCACTGCATGCTCTGAAAATGTGCCATATATACACTACTGTGAAAAGAAACATAACACCATTCACAATAGCAACAGAACACTAATGAACTTAAATATATGACAGTCAATATTTAATACTGTTTAGCCTGAAGTTGAACTCATTCCAGATTAGCTTGTTATGGAATATAAATCCTTCAACGTGGTCATCAACGCTATGTAATGCTTAAAATTTCATGTGGCCTTGGACATAGCATATCTAAGCCTAAGAAAAGCTCTGACAGTCACACTCTTCATTCAAAATCTCCTTAGGGGCGCCAAAGGGTAGTGTTTCTTAGAGGATATCATAGACACAGAGAAGAAAACCTTAGCCTCGTCCCCGTACATGAGCTTTGGACCAAATCTCTTGGCTGAACAATCTTGATGAGACAGTAACTAAGTGTTCATCATATGTGCCTATTAGATTATCATATTTAATTTGGTTAAAAAAAAACTTTTTATTTTAAAAGCAGGCGAGCAATTTCTTTAAAAATATTTTATTTATATATTATTTATTATTATTATTATTTTTATTAGTATTTATTTATTTATTTTGTTTTTCGTTTTCATTACAGCCAGAGTTTTGTTCTGGTCTTATTCCGTGAATGTATTTGAAAGATGGCTTCACTGTAATCATTACAGATCTAGGAACACTGGACCGGATATTTCAGGGGAGATATCGTTTGAAGAAAGTGTAGAGACTTGAAGAACGACTGAATAATCGCAATAGCTCACATCGAGCGCAATTAGGTCATGTGAACCGGAATAGGCCGTAAGTTACCTTGCACTATAAGATTGTCCGCGTGCGAATACTTATTACCTTATATTCAACATAATAAGTGAGGCCGACGGAAGTAATAGTTACCTTTTGTCTAGGAGCTTATCATCAGAGATATTGCCTGCTACATGCAAAAAAATAAACATTTGATGTTAATGGACAAGCTTAAAGGAATTAGCAGCTGTAAGAATTTCAGAGATCCTCTATCAAAGGAAGTACTTCTACAAACTCACGCAATGTACAACGAGCATGTTAAAGAAAAGAAAATCTGCCTTTTCTGTACTTCCACAAAACTGACGTTTTATCAGATGTCCTTTTTTGTACTTCTGTCTGATATGTCATTTGTAAGATCTGTACTCTATATGGAAGATGATCGAACTGATCTAGCTTCCACACGCAATACCTAGAAAGCTCGATACTTGTACGTATACTGACTGGACTTCATCACGGGTGGTAAAGTATCAAATTGACCTCCGCGGAAGTCTGTTGAAAAACAATTTGAACACCATGAGAACAATTTGACTAATAGAGGTTAACATGGAAAAATTTAATCAGCTAAAAAGAAGAAACAACTTAATTTACTTTTCAGAAGCTAGGTAGCAACGGATTGAAAGCATGTTTTCGTACTTCTAAAGAACATCAGATAATATTGCTCATGTAACATTGTCTTTTTTATCGTGAAATAGTAGCACAATAGTGCTTTATATTTTTTCTTTTGTTGTAAAACCAGACCTGTGACACTGATTTGTTTGTAAACATAGCGAGAACCGATTTTTTTCATCACATCCTTCACAGGTCATTCTAAAGCGGCCGTAATGATGTTGGTATTGTTTCATGTTGATCATCCGTGTTTCTATGTAACGGCCACTTCAGGAGTGTAATCACCTCACAGAGGGGGGAGCATGCGGGTATGTTTGCTTGATATCTTCTTATGGGTTCACTCTAAATTGTTTGAATATCGGTTCTCTTCTCTGCAAATATTAGCGAACACACGAAGTATGTTCGCTTTACTGTATCAAGTTTGGTCCTATATACTTAGGCAGTTAAAATGTATGGTAACGATCATGGTTGCGGCCATCTTGGAGAACCGGAAGTTCGAAAATTATCGCGAGACTAGTCACGAACCCAGTGCTCTTATCGAATTTTTGCGAGTCAAAAATTATTTTTGCAATCACTCTATAAAGGAAATGTACATTAAAAACTTCTCGCTACAACAATTCTCGTGTCTGTTAGATTATGTTCCTAGAAAGAATAGCTCAAACTGTAAACGTTTTTCGTTTGAGGTTATGTCGTCTGCTTGGGACCGGAACTTAGTCTAGACCGGAACTGAGTTCCTAGGAAAACCCCGTACCGTCGCGCGTCATGTCAATTCGAAATTACGGCGCACCCGAGAGCGCACCAGAGAGCCCACCTAGACTAGAATGGAGCAGGAATGGTGCGTTTAGCAAGTGTGAACAAACACTTTGATGAAAAAGTTGATTTCTACGACTTATTTTAGTAAAATAATCATGACACAGCCTTAACATCTATATTTTAGCAAGTAGTGATATTATGGTGGTTTTACAATATACTATTAATAATTAAGCCAGTACAAACCAAGACCAGGCTTAATTTCACAATATATGGGTATATATGTTTAGAATTAAGCCAGTACAAACCAAGACCAGGCTTAATTTCAATAGTATATCGTACATGTGTTTATAATTAATCCAGTACAAACCAAGACTAGGTCTAATTGCCATAAACGGAAAATATATAACACATAGTTTATGTAGTGGATGAGATAATCGTCATATGAACGGTTTTAGTGTAATGGATTAATAAATCTCGTAAATAAGTAGAGCAACTAGTCCTACAACGACGCCCCCGACTATCAGTGCTGTTTTTTGGTTTTCATGTTCTTCAGCAACAGTTTTTGGTGTGGAACTCAGTACTGGATGGGTGTCAGGTTTTGGTATTTGATGTAGGTCAGGTTTTTTCAATGACTTTTGATGTGAGTCAGTCGTGACATTTTTTGTGATAGCCTCATGTTTTGTTTTATATATCTTCTGTGCCTGTTTCTCGGTGGGTATCGTTATTGGCATTCCAAGTGCTCCTATTATGGTTTTACCCTGGGCAGCTAAAGGGATTTTTGGTCCAGGTTCTACTACATCAACCTTTGCTTTGTGTGTTGGGGTCCCACTCACATCAGTGTAAGATGTGGCATTGGCAGGAAGGTTTACAGTTTTGTTCCACCATAACTTTTGATTATGAGTAGAGAGTACAATCTCGTTGTTGTAATTTTTTATTGTTCCGATTTGCAATTCCATATTGCTTGGAGCCATGTAAAGGCCATAGCCAAAAACATAGTCAACCTTGCTCCGGGCGTACTTCAAAGTATTTTGATAACGGGTAATTTGACTTGGTAAGTCTATTGGCCTTTGGACTCCATCTTCAACGTTTGCAAGGAATTCCTTCTGGACATCAAAAGCTGAGCCTATCCCTAGTATGTCAGATTTAATCTGAGACTGAGAGCCAAGAATGGCCCAACAGTAAGTCCTTATGGAATCATTTATTCGTTCAACGCCGGGTCTTGTAAAGCCATCTGATTTGTCGAGAATAAATGTGGACCAAGCATTTCGGACATGTTGTGCTATGTAGTCAATGTGATAAACATTATCAGGATGATTCCTTGAGAATGAATGTAATTTATTATCATATTCACCTACACCTTTGACCGGTTGGTACCCAGTGTTTGTTACATACCAGTATATAGTCCCTAATCCGCTATTGTCATCTCGGTTTTGCCTCCAGTCGGTATGCACTGAGACTCCAAACTCGTCACAGATCCTCTCATAGGCCTTCTTGTCATAACTGTTGTCAAACGCATTCCAGCTGTCATCTGTTGGTAATGCCACTTTCATTTCGAATAATATTCTTCGCGTTTGATAATACACATGAAACAAAAACAATGAACGTGCAAACAGTGGAATAGTGCCTGTCAGGTGGTCTTGCATAGAAACACCACATCCTGTAGTTGCGCACCACAAAGCAAAATTTATCTGGTTTTGCCAAAACTGTATTTGGCATGAACGCCAATTTTGGGCGATGGCATCACTTTCAACGTAGGGCAGCACGTATTTTGCGAAGATGTCAGGGAATTTCACATCGAAGCCGCTTGGACTGTCTGAGGCCTGTTTGACTTCTATTGTTTGGTTAATGATGTCTAGGTTTTTTGTGTTGTAAACTCCAGATGGTTGATATTGTGCGTTGGGGTTGTATGAAAATGCTTTGATTTGCACCATTTTTATAACAATGATTTTTTATATTATCAAATAAAAAAAATGCATCTCATAATTTCTGATATGAGCAATCCTGTAATCCTGCAACAGTATATTGACAACAGAGATGGATTCAAGCGGGTGGGATTAAACAGTTTTACATACTGTTTGGGTTGGTATAATGTTCATAATGAAGTCATTCAAAAACAAGGCGAGACTCCTGTTCGCATAACGCCTGGGTATTATAGTTTTCAGCTGTTAGCAGATATATTTCGCAGCCATAAAATCAGTATGTCTGTAGATGAAACCAACGGAATAGTGACTTTGACTACACCTATTGAGTTAAAAATAAGCAAAAGACTCAAGACAATGCTTGGACTCCAGATTAAAGGCCGTTTTTTTCCAAAACACATTTATCAAGGTGAAAAGCCGCTGGACTTTGCTGTTATAAAATCTTTGTATGTTCATTTGTCGGAAATAAATTCATCATATAATTACTTTAATGGCTCACCGAGTGATGTATTAGCAGTCATTCCCATTGAAAATAAAAGCTTTGGTGATATTATCACTGTCCGCGTTGAACACCCAGAACTCAAGCCGTTAAAGACAGGGGCCTTATCTGAATTGAAACTAGTTGTTAAAGATGAAAATAAAAACACGGTAGACAATCATGGTTTGCCCATGAGTTGTGTTTTAGAAATAATTTAAATTTCATTTTATATAATAATGAGCATTTTTGGAAAACAGAGAGAAGATGTTTTAGAAACAACTCTAAATATGGATGGTAAACGCATAGTCAATGTAGCTTACCCTCGAGATCCAGATGAAAATGCGGCGTTTAACGGTGACGTGGTAACAGCAAAGGCTTTAAATGATTTAAGGAAACATTTGCTACACGAAGTGTTACAACGTCATACTGATAATGTTATGAATGGTAGATTAGATATGACCCAGCATCGAATTTCTGGTCTTGCGAGTCCTGTTAATCCTGATGATGCAGTAAATCAAGCCTATATTACATCGAGGTTGCAGACCGTAACGAATTTACTAAACGAGTTTAATAAACGTATTAATAATTTGGAAAAAAATATAAAACAATAAAAAATGAAACAGCCGACGGCTCCAATTTATCCAGAGTTGCCTACTGAAGATGGGCAAAATTATCGCTTACAAAAAATATCAGAAATAGAAAAGCAATTAATAAGAGAAAAAGATGTTAGAAAGGCTTTATATAAAAAATATAAACGCGGAGTCAACCTCACAGACGGCGTTGATACTGCATTGATTTCTGCAAGTGTCGTTATGGCTGGGATAGGCCTGGCAGTGCCAGTGATGCTGCCTTTAGAAATTGTTGCAATTGTCTGCGGATGCATGGGCGCCTGTGTGAAATTGGTGAGACGTAAATTAATGTCAAAGGCACAAAAGCACTATGAGATTAAAACTATTGGAGAAAGTAAGTTGAATTCTGTCAAAAATTTGATTTCCAAAGCCTTAAACGATGGACGGATATCAGAAGAAGAGTTTAAAATTGTTCTTGATGAGCTAGACAGATATAATGATTTAAAAGATAAAACACACACCAAACAGTCTGGTCTGAGTGAGCAAGAAAAACAAGCTTTGATAGACATAGGAGAAGCCAAAGCGCTAGAGATAATCAAAAAAAAAAAAGATAAGCGACACATAATTTTGTTCAATAAATTTGTGTTTGTGAATGATCCACCACCAAAATATCAAAATTAAACTCACTTCCGGTTGACCTACTTATTTTTTTTCAAAATCCATTCTTTGGCTGCCGCATATACCAACCCAGCAACAAGCACAACAACAGCCCACAGATTATTACCAAACCAGTTTACAACCTTACCGGTTGCAGACAGCAGCCAAGACACAATTGACCCAATTATACCAGGCAACGCAGCTGCCGCTTTTCCAGCAAGATTTGCTAGTAGTCTAGCAAGATTATGCAGTTGTTTTTTAACCCATTCTTTGGCTCCACCTTGCGATGGTTTGGGTGTTGTACCACCGCCTCCAGATGTTGGAATTACAGCTTCAACTAATATGAAATTAAGGCACTGCCTTTGTGCGAACACACTCTTTACGGTCCTTAAAGATCTTTGATGGGGTGAAGTGCTACCCTAGGCACCACCTTGTCATTGTAGTTTGGGTCAAATTGGCCCGAGGATTGGATTAGCAAACTGTATCATGCTATAATGGTAATGGTGACATCCTTGAGAGACCAGTGCAGCTCGTGTGATATCCATGCTGCCCTAAAATAAGGCAACTATACTGTGTGCGCAAGGTTTCTGCCATTTTTACAAAGGAGAGTCAACTCATGTGTCTTCTTGCATGTTTACCTTGGCACTCAAGTTGGCAGTGTGGCCACTTTTATTTGTGTGGGAGGGTGGCTGGGTTCCACTCTGAATGGAGGAAATTTGCTCTATAGGGAGCAGATTCTTTCCTTTGGGCGTTGGCACTAGTTTTGAAGTCACAGAGTCTGGGTTTGCCAACCTGCTTTCCTTGAGGGTAGTCTCATTAACCTTATCGTTATCATTCAGATACTTTAACAGTTAAGGTGTGAAAAAAAACACCAGCTTTTCAATGGAGTGTAGTAGTACGGCCAATTAGTTATGTGTAAATATGTATATAGAGTATATAACTGACCAGTCTAACTGGTCCGGACCTTCTAGGCTAGTGGTTGTGTGCTTGTTTTATAATCTTGGGGTCGTGAGATCGATTCCCGGTGGGGTCGCTCGACGAAATTTTCTTTACAGATTTTTCTCCTACTACAGTACGTGGTGCTGTGACCAGGGTGATTACCGTTGGAGCCCAAGGGCGAAACAATGGCTTCAGAGTTAATAAGAACCTGGATTATAATTTCATTTCCTTAACATTTGATACAAATGTTCTTTGGTAGGATGGAGGAGTGTAGTAGTACGGCCAATGAGTGATGTGTAAATATGTATTTAGGTATATAGAGTGTATAACTGACTAGTCTAATTGGTCCGGACCTTTTAGCCTAGTGGTTGTGTGCTTGCTTTATAATCTTGAGGTTGTGAGATTGATCCCCGGTCGGGGCGCTCAACGAAATTTTCTTTACAGATTTTTCTCCTCCTACTACAGGTGGCCTTAATATTTTTCGCCACTTTTACGTAAGTAGGCAGCTTTTCTGATTTCTTTTTTGCTTCCTCGGGAGGCATAGCCCTTCCAGATGGGTCTTCTGTAGGGGAAAGCGTTTAATTCAATGAATGGGGGCAAATTCTTTTCTTAGGGAGCTGGTATTGAGATGGAATGTTTTTATGTATTGTTTTTTTTTGTACTGTACTTGGGGTCAGCCCTGTAACTGGATTTAAGAACAGTTAACTGATTTGATTTGATTTGAAGACGTTGCTAAGCCACCAGGACCCATGAGCGACATGAGCCTCATTGTGCAGGAAAGGGCATCAGCAACGGGGTCATGCACTGGAGTAATGCATAGTAGGAAAGACAGAATAAAGAAAAAGAAGTTTAAGAAAAAGAATGAAATGAAAAACGAAAAAAAAAAAAGAAAAGAAAGAAAATAAAATACACCTTATAGGGTTTATTCGGCTGGTTTTGCAATCCTTAAGACGGGCTTGAAGGCTTGAACGTCATGCCAGTATCGATTAGAGTCTGAATTTAAAAGTCGAAGAAGAACCGCAGTGCACATTAAGAAAGAACCATAGCAGACTTGTTCGGTATGCAGATAGAATGGAAACATATGTAGGCTCGCTTTCTTAAGGTGTCCTTATGGTCTCCCGTCACAATATTAAGCTGCTTTGTGACAGTGGTGGGGTGCACTAATCATCTGGAAGTCCACACTTTCCTCAGCGATTTGCACCATTAAGAGGCAGGGATTCAACCGTCTTCAAAATAATATTGGAAGTCAGTCCTGCTGCCCTCTCTCAGCAGTCCTTATATCCCGCAGCTGAGAGACACTTCAGATAATTAGTGTAATTCTGAGTATTAAATCATATGGTGTTTAAAATTGTACTCATGATGATGGCTTTGATTAGCAAATCAAAGAATTCGTTTGTGTATCTGATGGTTATTTATTCAGTTCCAAAGATAATTGAAATGGACTAAAATATAGATGTTAAGGCTGTGTCATGATTATTTTACTAAAAATAGTCGTAGAAATCAACTTTTTAATCAAATGGCTTGTTAACACTGGCCAAACACACCATTCCTTCTCCATTCTAACCTAGGTGGGCTCTCTGGTGCGCTCTCGGGTGCGCCGTCGTTTCCAATTCACATGACGCGCCACGGTACGGGGTTTTACCTATGAACTCAGTTCCGGTCTAGACTAAGTTCCGGTCACGAGCAGACGACAATACGTTTACAGTTTAAGCTATCCTTTCTACGAACATAATTAACAAAAACGAGAATTATTGTTGCGAGAAATATTTAATGTACATTTCCTTTATAGAGTGATTGCAAAAATAAGTTTGTGGACTCTTAAAAAAAATCGATTAGAGCACTTGGTTCGTGACTAGTCTCGCGATAATTTTCGAACTTCCGGTTCTCCAAGATGGCCGCAACCATGATCGTTACCACACATTTTATCTGCCTAAGTATATAGGACCAAAACTGATACAGTAAAGCGAACATACTTCGTGTGTTCGCTATAACACCAATAATCATGCCAAGAGCCGTCAAAATACTAACTATCGTTATACCTTGCTCTTTGAATAATGTTTTCAACCGCTCACGCAATGTCGTATCTTTTTTCAAGACTTTGTCAATAGTTTCTTTTATCCTGTTTATTTGACCCCGCAACGCTTCTTTGTTTGCACTGGCAGCCTCCAGTCTTGCGGCTCTTTCATCTTCTAAGTTTTTTAAACGAGACCTTATATCATTTTTACTGATTTCATCTTCAGCCTCTTGTAATTTCCTTTTTTCTTTTGCAATGTCTTTATCAAGCTCGGTCAGTTTTGCCAAATTATTTGTAAGTTCACCGCGGTTGCGTTGCAATGCCTTATCTAATCCTTGAAGTTCCCGCAGTGTTAGACCCTCTGTTTGTGTGCCAGTGTGTACCCAATCAGTAAGAGATGTTTCCAGTGACTTAACGGCCGTCTCTGCACCAATTACCGTATTTGTTAAATCTTGCAGTTCAGTGCCACCTGACATCTCTAGATCCATGTCATTTCGTGTGCTTTCCAAAGCCTGCCGTACTTGCTGAGATAGCTGTGTTTTACTCCTGTAATCTGGTAAATTCAAATACTGCCGCACTGCTAATGTGCCTCCTGAGCCAGCAACCCTATTATACTCATTTGCCAGAGTACCAAGAGAAAGAAACTCTGCACCACCTTGTTTTGCAGTAATTCTGATTTCTTTGTCACCAACACTCCATAACAGTGTCTTGCCATCATTTGATATCCTAAGCTGGTTGTAATCTATCTTGCCCGGGACCATTTTGTATCGCTTTCCTATTTCATCATAAAATGTTTTAACAAGTCGTTTTTTCTGTTCTTCAACTGCAGACTTTCGGAGTTCACCCCTTAAATCATCAATTGCCCCACTTTGATTCAAAATGATTCGCTGATCGGTTTCATCCGGCACCATCGGTAAACTGTCATCTATGTCATCGACGTCATCATAATCATCGTCAAATGTAGGATTCTCAAACTCGTAACCGTCGGCCATTATTTATTTATTGAATAAAAATATATTTGTATCAAATAAAAAATGTCTGCCTACGGAAGTAAACTGGACCCCTATAGAAAACTACGAGAACCGCTAGGCGTAAAAGGAATTCGGCAAAGCGTTGTAATCACTAACAACCCCAGCACTATAGACCAAAACCAGCAGTTGCTTGTGAGATTTCCAAATCTAAGTAATAATGATGTCATCGTCCCACGAACTGCACGTCTCGCTTTCACTATTGAACTGACCAGCAAAGATCCCAATGCGACAGTCTATCAAAATCTTGGTAGAGCCATCGTGAAAAAAACAACCATTAAAATAAGCGGCAATGAAGTCATGTCAATAGATGACAGCGACATATTTCACTGTTATGTTGACTTATGGAAATCCCCATCTGAGCGGATAAACATGGCCTACCAAGGCATCGGCAAATCAAACATGTTAAAACACAGAGTCGGGGCAGGAAACGCAACAGCTGACGCTGAAGACCAGGCCATTGCTGGCGCCTTCAAGAACAGGTTTTGCATCCCACTGGACTTTGAACTGCTAGAGACGCATATGCCTTTTTACCAGGCCGGGCTCGGTGATAGGCTAGAGTATGAATTAACATTTAATGACTATTACAAAGTAATCAGCTCAACGGATGCCGACAGCAGTTATGCCATCAGCAATATCTATTTAGAATTCGACATGGTAACCGACTCAGAACTTGCACGAACAATCAGACAACAGGTCAGTGGCAGAATGGCGATATTGTATGACCGTATTTTGCGGCACAGAAAAATCACAAAGAAAAAGTCTGATACTCTGTGGAATATCAACTTGAATGTCCCAGCAAGAAGCATGAAGGGGATTTTAATGCTGTTTGAAGACCCGGACAGGACAACCACTGAAGATTTTTACAATCCAAAAATCACAAAAGTTGAAATGACAATAGAAGGCATACCGAATCAGTTGTATAGTCAAGGCATGCGGCAGTACCAACAGTGGGACGAAATCAATAAATACTTTGCGCTGACATCCAAACGCGACAAAGAAACCGATAAAGTTGCAAAAGACTTATACTTCAGCGACACTAACATTGAAAAATATCTCACCAAAAGATTCGCTTTATGGCTTGACTTGCGTTCCACGGATGACAACACCTTGCACGGCAGCGGCAGAAGGATTGAAAATGCCAGTGAAGGGATAACAATCCAAATTGAAAAAGAACAAGGAGCAGATGGAAATTTAAATATCTACCTTTTTATAATACAAGATATGCGCAAATCAATTTTGAAGATGGAAGATTTAGTGAAGTCAAATATTGAGTTTCCAAAATATCCACACTCAGCTGTCATCTCGGGTCAAACGGGATGTGGTAAGAGTTTGTTTGTCCTAGATTTACTTGAAAAAGAATACAAAGGTGTCTTTGAAAAAATAGTCATACTTTGTCCCACCGTGGAGTGGAACAAGGCCTACAAAACCAGGAGCTGGATTGGTGACGTGCGGCGTCCAAAAGACAAAAACACAATTATAGTAAACCCTGTGATGTCAGATGGAACAGAAAGACTCCAAGAACTGCTGCGATATTTTTTTGATAAATTTGCTGGCCGACCCACATTGTACATCATCGATGACTGCTCTGCAACAAAAGAACTTACAAAGAAAAAAGACATGCTCTCACAGCTAGCATTTTCCGGCAGACACGCAGAGCAAAGCGTCTGGGTCATTTCTCAAAGATATATTTCTGTCTTGAAAGACCTTCGAGAGCAGGCAAAATGGGTCTGTATGTTTTACACCAAGGACAGAGATAGTTTTGAACATTGCTTGAGGGAAAATGATGTTGTTCCTGCGGATGAAAGGCAGAAAATAAAAAAAGAATTATCTGAGGTTAAACACCGTAAATTAATATTAAAAACTGACCAACCAACTGGGTATTGGTTAATGGATTAGCTAAAAGCAAATATAACAATGCTTAAAGCAAAACATAGCGCAAAAATAGCAATGCTTTAAGCAAAAAGCAATGCTTAAAACAAAAATAGCAATACTAAAAATGATACTCGAACTAATAACAATTGCTTCTGCCGCTGTTAATATCTCAGTCGGATGTTTGATTTTTTTCATTTATTTTAAGTTAAAATATATTTTCCAAAATATAAAAATGAACGCTGAAGATCTATTAGAAAATATTTCACTAGATACACCAGCTGAACGCCAAGATGTGCCAAAACGAGAGAGACTTTCAGCCATTATAGCCGGAGGTGGAAGTCGGCAATATTTGGGGCGTGAGTTGCAACTCTCAGACATAGATGAAATGACGCCCCAAGAAGTTGATAAGCTTTACTGCAGATATGAAGCCAGGCTTGGTGCAAGTATGACTAAGACGTTGGGCAATTCTTTTATTAGTTTATATGTTATGGGGGTGTCAAAGTATTTCAATGTGATCAACCCACCCAAGCTATTAGAAGATCTAGAAGAAGACCCATTTATCAATCATGCTCTGACAAGCGTTTGCTGTGAGCTGTATTATAGGTATGGGATGTACCTGGCTCCATTTACGGCAATGCTAACAACTGCAAAGCATATTAATTTTAACAAAAATAAAAATGCCATAGAAAAAAATGAATCAGGAAATTCAGGAAGCTCAGAAAACTCAAGAACCCCAGAGTGAACCCCAGAGTGAACCCCAGAGTGAGCCCCAGAAAAGTGAAGGTCCACAAAAACGTGAAGAACCCCTAAAAGAAAAAAAACAAAAACGTGTCGCGGCTGGAAAAAAAGGCGCTGAAGCCAGATGGAAACAAAAACAAGCCCAAACCCTGGAAGCTGAACCAATCAAAATAACAAGAGAGCCACAGCTACCAGAGCGGCAACCAACAGTGACTGTTTATAAGAACTATATTCCGCTCTGTGTGATGATCGGAGCTGTAGGCGTTAGTATTTACATGATTTACAGTAAAACTGAAATAAAACAACCTCAATCACAACCTAAATCACAACCTAAAATACCTGAGATACAAACGTCGATAGACCCTTTTGAAATGAGATAATTAAAATTAAAAAAACTATATTTTCACAAAAAAATGGCAGCCATTGACGGTAAACAAATTGCAAACATGCTTTATCATGCCGGAGTAGAAACTCTTCTCACTGTTGGGTACTCAGAACTTGGCAAGAAACTCTTGAGAAGACCTGCACCAAAAGTGGATTTTAATATGGGTGATATTGGAATGCTTTCTATTGATATACTGCTGGCGATGGCCACACGCGATATGTTGATTAAGCAGGGTATTATTCCAGCGGATATTATGAAATAATTTCTTTTTTTAACTTTTTTATCACGGTAAACAAAATGGCTAGTGCAGTAGCGATGATGTTAGGAGGTGCCGTGGTCAATGCCTTGGCGTTCACAGGAAGAAATTTTTTATTCTCAAAATTGGGAAAAAACAACGATGCTGAGGCGGAAAGAGAAAGGCATGATAAAGCAGTCGAACAATTAGAAGCGGCTCAAGCAGCTTGGAGCAAAAAAAAGAACCCAGAGATTGGATTTTATCAATGAGGAAATACAAAAAGAACATCATGCTGAGCAGACGTTTGACAATGTTGATCAGGCTATGAAACAATACTATTACATTACTGGCAAAAAACTTGACCCACTTCCTCAGGAGCCAAAGTTGAGTGATTATTATGCACCATCCCCAGATCAGCAAAACCGTGAATTGTTGTTTATTGTTGCGGGGATGGCAGCAACCGGGTTTTTTGCTTATAAGTTGATATAAATTTATTATTTTTTTTAGTCTTAAAATTGGAATAAAAAAATAATGGAAAAGATTTACTACAGCCCAAAGGGGTTCTGGAAAGGGCTCCCCGCAGTAGAGAAACTAGCAAAAGAAGCAAAAGTCAGTAAAAAGCAGGCGCTTGAATTTTTAAAAAAGCAGGCGGTGTGGCAAATATATTTACCCGCACCAAAGAAAATAATACGGCCCAGGTTTGATGCGTCCACCCCAAATGAAATTCATCAGGCAGATTTGTTGTTTTTGCCGCATGATACAGTCAACCGCAAGACATACAAATATGCGCTGACAGTCGTTGATATTGAAAGCAGATATAAAGAGGCGGAGCCTCTGACTTCAAAAGACAGCAAAGAAGTTGCGAAGGCGTTTGAAAATATTTACAAGCGAAAGCTGAACTTTCCCAAGCTTCTACAGGTAGATCCGGGCAGGGAGTTCATGGGCTCTGTGACACAGCTGATGGCGAAACACAACGTAAGTATCAGACGTGGCAGGAAAGAGATCCACAGAGACCAAGCTTTGGTTGAGAGGTTCAACAGGACACTGGCTGAAAGGCTTTTTGGTTATCAGTATGCGAAGGAATTGGAAAATCCGCACAAACGCAACAGAGAATGGGTAAAAAGATTACCGGAAGTGATCAAAGCCATAAATGCGGAGACGAAAAAAAACCCTCCAGTGAAACAGAAACGGACTGTAGGGAACCCTATTTGTCCTGATGCCACTGTAAGATATTTATATCAACCTGGAGAACAAGAAGGGGGCGTACGCCGTGCCACGGACCCAATATGGAGTGTCAGTATTCATAAGATAAGTCATCACATTGTTCTGCAGGGCATCAGGGTTTATTATTTAATGCCGCCAGCTCCGCAGAGAGGTTTCGTAACAGAAGAACTGCTTATTGTTCCTGCTGATACCCAAACGCGTATGTTGTGATGCCGTCTGGGGCTATCCAGCGTTTCGTGTCTAGCGGTGAGAGTGTTGTTTTGTTAATTGTAAGGCCGTAGATCTGGTGCTTTTTGCTTCTCAGCATATTCATTTCGTGGCTGTATGTTTTCCGGTTGAATAGTGCATCTTTGTAGTTTGCAAAGTTGATTTGTTTATTGATGACATATTTCTTGACACCTTTTGCTTTTTTTATCAGCTGCTCATCAGCCAGCAGAATGGAGTACATCTTGGGACGCAGCCCGACATACTCAGCTATTGGGGTACCTTGACATTCATCCTTCCACTTTCCAATTAGTTTTTTGTTTTGCTCACTATAGAGCGGGTGATCCTTGGGGTAATCTGAGAAGTCATACTGGGTCCTCATGGTTGCCATATCAGCATATACATCTGGCGTTTTTAGGTCGACCAGCAGGCTGTCTGTGTCGGTGTAAAGCAAAGTACAGCTTCTGCCGTACTTCTGTTTTAGTGTATTGTAATACCAGTCATACATCAGATGCTTGGATAAGTCCAAGACACACATACCAACATATACTGGCTTGTTTAGTTTCAAGCGAGTCTTGTGTGTATGCAGGGCTGATAATTCATCAGAAAAAATGACAGCCCGGTTGTAATTGGGTTTAGCGATTATTTTTCTTATCTGCTCTTTTTCTTTATCACCGCCATTTGTTCGGACAATTTTTATATCAACTCGCTTCCGGAGGTTTTCGCAAGTTTTACCAAATACCGAATTGTTCATGAGTTTGTAGAAGTCTTTCTCAAAGGGTGATTGGCTTTTTTTCTGAATTCTGTGTTCATGCGAATATATGGTTCCATCCACGGCGCCTCGTTGAATTCTAATATTCTGTGGATTTTCTTGAGTTTCATTCCGAGGGACAGGTATAGCTGCAGATTTCTGTAATGCAAAACATAGTTATTCTTGTCTCTGAGATTCGGGACCAGCTTCTCGGTGTTGAGCATACTGTTATTTTCAAGAAGGTTTGACTGGTAGTCAGACAACCATTCTTTTTTTACTTTTAATCGCTCCGGGGCAAGTGGGTAGTCATTATGCAAGTCATGGAGCTCGGCTGGATATTCTAGGTCTACTTCTAAGATGCAGCCCTTGCCTGGTTCATCCGGCGGTTTATCAACCCATTTAAAACCAGAATAAGGTAGGGGCTGACTCATAGCCCAGCCATAGAGATTATTTGCATCGTAATACATGATGTGGTTGTGCTGTTCGTTAGGATTATAGCCAGGCACGCTAGGGTTGTTAGCCTTAGCGTGTCTTTTTGAAGTCATGCTGACACCGCCACGCATCCCTTTTTCTATGAATAGATGCTGATCGTAGTCAGTCAGGAGCTCCAGTTCAGTACCGGTGTATTTGAGTAAAGCGTCCCAGGATAGGCCAGGGGCTGTATAATAATGCAGCGGATCCAGTTTGTATGCATTTATACAAGTTCTACGGAATGTTTGGAATACGTCTGCCAGCAGAGTCACATCTGTTTTTAGATAGAGATCATGGTAATCTCCCAGCGTCTCGCAGCTGAAAGTTTCCCATACTTTCTGGGCATGTTGGTAATCTTTCTCGGATATACTCTCATCTGTTAGGCTGCTGTGGAATTTCTCAATAGGCGGCAGCTGAGTCTCCAGGAACCGGTCAAATGAATCCATATATTCGTATGGGTAAACGCCCTTTTGTAATAATATATCAATGTCTGTTGACTGGTGGTTTCCGGTTGGGCCGGGAATATCATAACCTTCATCCATTTCTTTTAAGGTGAACTCGATGCCGCAACCTTCTAACACATGGCCAACACTTGATGAGCAACCTTTAAGAATACCGGCAATATCGGACACATTAGTCTTGTAAATCATAAGTCCATCAAAAACAAGAGAAGCAACCTCGATGCCTTTTCCATTTAAGTAATCGAAAGCAGCCATCAACGCTTTGTTTTCCAACCGGCACAGTATGTGGTTAATCGTGGATCCTTCCAGATTGTAATTTGTATGTTTTGTTTTCTGTGCATGTTCATACATCTCCGGATTAAGCTGGACAACAGCGTTTATGATACTGCGCATTCCAGTATAATAATCGATGAACCACCGTGGATCATCTGGCTGCAGATTTTCTTGCTTGCCATTCATTATTGCTAAGAGAATTTTTTTTGCTTCATCCCGGGTGATGCCGCGGTTCTTCATGATATCCTGCAACATGGGATCACGGTGCTTGATGTAAGCATCCAGGGCTGCGCAGTTTATCCCGTGTTTGTGACAGTACCAGGAAAGTAGCGTTGGGTGCGCATTTTTCATGTCGTCGTCAAACATGCTGTCCTTGCATATTGTATGACGGATTTTCCGGCTCATATTTTGAATGCCTAGCTTTTCAGCTGTCCAGTATCGACCAAACCCATGTCGCTGCCGGTATGACATTGGTCGTTCTCCATTCTGGTTTAACATGGAGAGATAATTACGAAGCAAGCTCAGCTGAGTTTCCTTGTCAGTATTTTGTCCATCCTGGAAACTGCTGCCGAGGTCAAACTGGTTGCTGTTATCTAATATGTAGGCTAGCTTACGCCTGTCGACACACTCCCGCAGAACGATGGGTCGACTATCTTCAGAACTAAAGCTGCCGTAAAGTCTTTTCTTGATTGGCTGGGGATTAAATGTCTTCTGGGTGATTTTAAAGTCATTTTTGTCAGTTGCATCAACTAACTTTGCCAAAGATGATGCCATAAACTGAAAGCTGTCCAGAAATTTAAGTTGACCAACGCTGAAAGAGATGTATTTTTCTGTGTTTTTTGGAATGCACGATAATCTGCCCGAGATTTTGTCAATCTGCTGCATGATTAAATGGCTGTCATATCCTTTGAGATTGTGCAAAACAACAGGGATGGGTGTTACCCACGGTTTTATAGCAAGTTTAAGGTTGCAGAGTTTGTGGGCCGGACCTCTAAAGTGGCCTAGGATCCTACAATGATCACGTACTTTGGGATTTTTTTCATCGTTGAATTCTTTCTGGCAGATCCAGCATTGCGTTGCAGACTGGAAATCCATCTCATTTTTCTCCGACATGTGTAGGGGCTTCGGCTTTGCAAATACATTATTATTTATATTGACTACTTCCCGTTTCAGGGATTTCAAGAACTGCTCCACGACATCTTTACCTCTGTAAATTCTTACACCGGATGATACACCATCATATCTAACAACCTGATATCCGTAACCGCATGCTTGGTGTTTGCTTTTGATTTCAGATTTATCCCCAGCTGCCACTTGATGCGGTTTTATTATGCTTTCAAAATCGGCATATATGACAAAAGGCACCTGCATCTGTTTATGGTAATTTTTAAACTTTATTTTTTCCTCTGGGGCTGGCATTACAATCTTAGTTGCTCTGCCGTTGATGCCGTAACATTCATCTTTGTGGCTGATTAGTAGGTCTTCACGGGAAAACCCGTAGAGACAGCGGTCGCAGAAGTATGTTTTACCTCCGTGTTTGTTTTTGTCAAATAGCAGCCTGGAAAGGTATTTTACCCAACAATAATGGTAATTGTCTTTCTTGTCATGGAGCAACAGCAGGTTGATCCGTGACATTTCACTCGGCTGCCCAGAAATATGATATGGGACAACTGTCTGCTCATAGCCATATACATTGATGGCGAGATTGTTTTGTTTCTCTACTTTGTAAATTTGTGATACTGGTGTAGGAAAATCAATTCCTTCCATGTTTAAATTGTCTTGTTTTGGATAGCTGTATGGGTTGTTGAGATTATTTTTAGCTGGAAATAAAGCTGACCTTAAGGCCCATCTAAGGCATTCTTGATCTTGATTTTTCACATTGATTATTGCCTTTTTATTAGCCAAGACCTCAGGAAGTGGAAAATATGATGAGCCCTTGAGTGGCTCATATTTTGCGATGTTAAGGTACAATGTATTGCATCTATCAATCATCCAGCCTGAGCCTTCCTTAGTGAATTTTTCGATTTTCTGCTCAATTGCCGAGACTTCCTCGTCGTAAAAAGCTAGAATTTCTTGAGGAGACAATGTGGCATACTGATTGCTGTAAAATGTTCCCTGTATATTCTTTTTATCCTTGAAAAAGTCAACAATAAGCCCAAATTGCCATTTTAGACCGGATAGTTCTTGCAATTCAGCGGTGAGCTTGTTTTTTATAATAGTTTTCTTATCTTGAAACATTTTCATGGGGTCTTTGTATCGTGTAACGGAAATTTCATGCGCTCTGAGATAGCCACATTTGGTTTTGTCCACAAGCCGAAATGGCGATTCTATAGCTTTAATTTTTTCTTTAAGTTCATTTATAACATTTTTCTGTTTCTCAGCAATTGCCTTTCTTTGTTTTCTTAATTTCTTCTTTCTACGTCGTTTTTCTCTCACCTTGTCTATGAGCGTTTTTTCTTGGGGTTTTTCTTGAGGCTGCGACGCCTGTGGTGCATTGTTCAATGCTTTCAATGCATTGTTTAAGGCATCACCGTCAATAATTCCATTGTCATAAAGCATAAGAAGTTTTTGAACGTGTTCTGACATTTCTTTTTCTAATACTAATCAGTTGTCTAATAGGATAGTTGTCTATGTTTTTACCTAGAAAATCCAAAACAAAAAATTCTATCAAAACAGGCCAACACCAGCTGGTTCACAATTATCTTGTATTTGTCTGAGTAACCTTTTCTCTGCACGCGCCCTCTTGTTTTTGATATTCTGCTGATTTGATCGACATTTTTTGCATACGGCTTTACCTTTTGTGAACAATTCTTCGTCTTTCAAAAGTTCGCAAAGTCTGCATTGTCTCATCTTTTAAAATATAAAATAGTTGTCTAAATAGGCCGTAAGCTTTTTACTTGTTTTAGCATAGTCAAGATTGACAACTAGTGATTTATATTTTGAAGAAAATCAATGTATGTATCTTCCCTTGGACTGATTAGATAAATTGACGGATCATTCGATAAATACCTTTTCAAAATTAATAATGAGATAAAAAGTAACAGGCCCTGTTACCAAAAACGGAAATGATCAATTGTGCGCGCGCACAGAGATAATCAGCTGACTTCATATCTTTAGTGGGTAAACTGATAATCACTATCAAAGTTTATTTGCCCCCAAAAACTATTAAGATAAATCATTTCAGTTATATCATCCACTACATAAACTATGTGTTATATCAATTTCCCGTTTATGCGTTTCAAATCTTGATACCGTATATTATGGAAATAAGACCTGGTTATGGTTTGTACTGGATTAATTATACCACTATGGAATATATTTGACTTCAAATTTTGATATCCATATTCGCGAACCTTGGAAATTACGAAATAAGGCCTGGTCTTGGTTTGTACTGGATTAATTATAAACACATGTGGCCTGATTATGACCTTAGCGAATTTGGATATCCAGATTTGAAGGTTAGTGAAACGATATACTATTGAAATTAAGCCTGGTCTTGGTTTGTACTGGCTTAATTCTAAAACATATTTACCATATATTGTGAAATTAAGCCTGGTCTTGGTTTGTACTGGCTTAATTATTAATAGTATATTGTAAAACCACCAATATATCACTACTTAGCACATTTCAATTATCTTTGGAACTGAATAAATAACAATCAGATACAAAAACGAATTCTTTGTTTTGCTAATCAAAGCAACCATCATGAGTACAATTTTAAACACCATGTAATTTAATCCTCAGAATTACACTAATCATCTGAAGTGTCTCTCAGCTGCGGAATATTAGGTTTGCTGAGAAAGGACAGCAGGACTGACTTCCGATAATATTATATCCGATAATATTATTTTGAAGACGGTTGAATCCCTGCCCCTTAATGGTGCAGATCGCTGAGGAAAGTGTGGACTTCTAGATGATTAGTGCACCCCGCCCTGTCACAAAGCAGCTTAATACTGTGACAGCAGACCATAAGGACATAAGGCGAGCTTACATATGTTTCCGTTCTATCTGCAAACCTAACAAGTCTGCTGTGGTTCTTTCTTAATGGGCACTGCGGTTCTTCTTCGACATTTAAATTCAGACTCTAACCGATACTGGCATGACGTTCAAGCCCGTCTTAAGGATTGCAAAAACAGCATTAAACACTATAAGGTGTTTTTTTTCTATCTTTCTTTTTTCTTTTCTTCATTTTTTTTTCTGAAACTTTTTTTTCTTTATTCTTTCTTTTCTACTATGCATTACTCCAGTGCACGATCCCCTTGCTGATGCCCTTTCCTGAACAATGAGGCTCATGTCGCTCATGGGTATTGGCGGCTAGCAACGTCTTCAAATCAAATCAAATCAGTTAACTGTTCTTAAATCCAGTTCAATATAATACAGGTACTGACACCAAGTACAGTACAAAACATCATTTACATAAAAATATTCGGTACATGCAAGTGATGTATTTTCTGACCATGACAGTGTATGGCTTACTTACTTTATATAATGTTAAAGTGAAACATCTCCAGAGGAGGCAAATTAATCATCCCATCTCTGCGCTCCCTCCAACTCAAGACCAGCTCCCTTAGAAAAGAATTTGTCCTCATTCTTTGGAGCAAACGCTCTCCCCCATAGAAGACCCACCTGGAAGGGCTATGCCTCCCGAGGAAGCAAAAAAAAGAAATCATAAAGGCTGCCGCCTACTTATGTAAAAGTGGCGAAAAATATGAAGATGCACTACAGTTAGTTAATTTGCACCTGTAGTAGGAGGAGAAAAATCTGTAAAGAAAATTTCGTCGAGCGACCCGACCGGGGATCAATCTCACAATCCCAAGATTATAAAGCAAGCACACAACCACTAGGTTAAAAGGTTCGGACCAGTTAGACTGTTCAGTTATACACTCTATATACCTATATACATAGTTACACATCAATCATTGGCCGTACTACTACACTCCTCCATCCTACCAAAGAACATTTGTATCAAATGTCAAGGAAATGAAATAATCATAATCCAGGTTCTTTTTGACTATGCAGCCATTGCTTCGCCCTTGGGCTCCAATTGTAATCACCCTGGTCACAGCACCACTGTAGTAGGAGGAGAAAAGTCGGTATAGAAAATTTCGTCGAGCACCCCACCAGGGATCGCTCTCTCGACCCCAAGATTATAAAGCGAGCACACTACCACTAGGCTAGAAGGTCCGGACCAGTTAGACTGGTCAGTTATTTACACTCTATATACCTATATACATATTTACACATAACTCATTGGCCGTACTTCTACACTCCATTGAAAAGCTGGTGTTTTTTTCACACCTTAACTGTTAAAGTATCTGAATGATAACGATAAGGTTAGTGAGAACATCCTCAGAGAAAGCAGGTTGGCAAACCCAGACTCTGTGACTTCAAAACTGGGGCCAAAACCAAAAGGAAAGAATTTGCTCCCTATTGAGCAAATTGCCTTCCTTCAGAGTGCCCCCCCCCCCACCCCCAACACACACACACACACAAAAGGCCACACTGCCCACCTGAGTGCCAAGGTAAACATGCAAGAAGTCACATAAGTTGGCCCCCTTTGTAAAAATGGCAGAAACTTGCGCACACAGTTATAGTTGCCTTACTTTAGTGCAGCATGGATGTCACGTGAGCTGCACTGGTCTCTCAAGGACGTCACCATTACCATTATCGCATAAAATACAGTTTGCCAATCCAGGTGAGTGCCACTCGGGCCAATTTTAACCAGACTACAATGACAAGGTGGTGCCTAGGGTAGCACTTCACCCACACCAAAGATCTTAAAGGACTGTAAATAGTGTGTTCGCACAAAGGCAGTGCCTTAATTTCATATTAGTCTGGATGGGTTCGTTTTATTTTACAAACAAGTGAGAGCCACAGGTCTGCTTTTACAACAAAGAAAGTGATAAAACACTATTGTACTACAGTAACTATGTTGCGTGAGCAATATTATCTGGTGTACTTAAGACGTATAAAATCGTGCATTCAAATCATATGACATCTGGCTCCTGAAAATTCAGCACGCATTTTCTTCTTTTTAGCTGATTAAATTTTTCCATGTTAATCTCTATTAGTCAAATTGTTCTCATGGTGTTCAAATTGACCGCCGAGAAAAATTAGGTAAGCATGTAGTAACAAAAGCATGCATATTCTTGAAAGTATATTTAGAACGAAGCTATACAAACTACATGTCTTACTGCATCGGTAAGATTTCACAGAAAGCCTGCAAATGCACTCAAAAGCCGATTTAACTGTGCAGGACTCCTTCCTAGTTTCGTTTTCGGTACTGAACCTGGAGGACAAAAGTAATTTAAAAAATACCGCTTCAAACTGCTCCATGTCATTTGGTCTCAATATACAACTGTAAAATATATATAGCATGACATTCTCCGATTTTTGGAATACCTTTTCTAGCGAGAAAAATCTTGTCTGAACCCTGTCAGTGAACTGCGAAAATTCATGACAGGATATATTCAAATTGCCTACCGGAAAATAGTCAAATTGTTTTTCAACAGACCTCCGCGGAGGTCAATTTGAAACTTTACCACCCGTGTTCATATGTGCCATATTACGTTTCGTCTATCACCACCCCATCCTTACAGCGCCTGTTATCCAAAGCATCGTAAGCCTAACAAGGTCGTTAGTCAGAGATTTGTAGTCTTCTAGTGGACTAGTACAACTAAGGCGACTAAGACTAAAGACTAAACGCTATGCCAAAAACTAACGATGGCGGATTGTCTGACAAGTTTGCGAAAACGAAATTCCCGACTTCAGAAACCTTTGGTGGCATATATAAGGTCTCTAAGTTCGTGAACAAAGTTTTCCAGTTTCTTTCTTGAATAGTAATCAAATAATAAATCACAATCCCTTCTTTTCAAATAAAGCAAAAAAGGAAAACGAGCTAGATCCGCCACGCTTTGTTATTTATTTAAGCGTGTCCAATCACGTGTATTTCACCGTTGTGCATAGTTGTACATCTTTACTAAAATGAGTTGTTGTTATTCATTTGTGTGATTTATATTTGGGTTGAAAATGGCTGAACAAGCCAGTGGAACAAGCATGAGTAGGATGAAAATTCGAGAGGAAAAGTCCTCCGAGGGCGAGAAAGCCTCGAAGTGTTTTCTACCTCTAGTGGGTTGACTGGGCGGTCGGGTCGGGCGATGGTGATGGGTAGCTTTCAGTACTGGTGCGTCCTACTTATTTGAATTATTTTGGGGCAAGGACCGGCAGTGCTTGCTATCTTGCAGTAGATACGGGAAGGGTTGTTTAGACGTTTTTTTCTCATCTGTCCTTTCTCTTTTCTCGCCTACTCTCTGGGAGACGGCTCGATATAGACTGAAATACTGTCTCAAAGGGCCGTGAAAACCTAAACGACCAAACAACTAATTACCTCCCGCTGTCATTGTCGTAAACAAAGAAATATTTTTTTTAAAAAATCCTACAACTACCTATAGTACCCTGGTGCAATGGTATGAGAGTCGGACCTGTATATGGGCACAGGCTGAAAGTAAATATTTTCAAACATCTTAACGCGTTACAGCTCTTTATTTTCCTTCTCTCTCCTCCTCCCCCCCCCCCCAAAAAAAAAAAAAGTAAAAAAAAAAAAAAAAAAAAGGAAAACGAAAATCATCAATGGAATGGTTTCATTAGTTTTCATCACCTCCAGAGCCTTCAATTGTTCTCATTGTTTTGCAAAATTTCGTAGCATACGGGGCAAATCGGATATTTTGCCAATTCTAGTAAGCTCCTAACAGTGTAGAGCCTATATAAATATACTGCGATAGTGACCTAGCATGCACATTTTTCCCCAATGGCTCCAAAAACGGGTCCTTCCCAGCGGCTCCGCGGAACGAATCCATAATAGAACCGTCTGGATGCCCGAGTCCGTCTGTCATCTGTGTCAAATTCAAAGATAGTGTGCACGTTGTTACTGGGATCGGTATCCGACCTAGCCGCCCCAAAACGTGCCTGAGTACGATCGATTGATTGGGGCCTCGGTTTAAATTATTATCTGGAATAGAAGAAGAGCGAAACGTCGAAATTTATGACAAGAACGCTCATACGAACGGCTAAGCAATGCTTTTGTGTAAAGCACTCAGTAGACTTACAATCCGAGGTATAGGTCCAAATGCAACATAATTGCACGTAAAACACTTCGAAGAAAGCTTCAGAATAGAATAGAATGACGACATTAGGAGAATAAGTTGCAGAGTTCTAGATGCGAGTGGGCAATGGGTGACAATTTTTGTCAGATCTGCTAATAAACTCCTCATCCGAACCGCCTCAACGAGGCTGGATGAGGGACCACAAGCCTGTCGGTTCATCTGCCGTCACACTGTGTCTGGGCAGGCTTAGACATACTAAGCGGTTAACCTGGTTACCAATACTGAGTGCACATACTTCCGGCAGTAACAGACAACTACCCTTGCCGGCAGCCCGCTAGCGCAGTCGGCAGCGCGTCAGACTGCAGGTCAAGGAGTCCTGAGATCGATTCCCAGACAGGCCACATAACGCTCGTGGAGACTGATCATGAAATATTTTCTACAGTCATTCTTTCCCTTCTGCTGATTCAAGAAGGGCAGTTGTCATTTACTGGCGAAAGTATGTGCACTAGGGGCGCGTTTACACGACCAAAGCTTCTATGACAAAGTAGGTTTGTCACAGAAAAATCTGCTCGTGTAAATGCCAAAATATGACAATGTTTCTTTGACAAATATATATGGTAAAGTTACTTCGATAAATTAAATTTGTCCGTGTAAACGGAGAACTTTGCTAAAGATTATGTAACAAAGAACATTGCTACAAGCGTGGAAAATGTGACAAAGATTTTGTTTCATCGCTGCAGGTAACTTTGACGAATAATATTTGGTCGTGTGAACACTGCAGCAAATATTTCATTGCCAAAGTTTATGTGACAAAGATTCTATGACACATTTTCTATAACAAATAATTTGCTCCGTGTAAACGCAAAATGTTTGTCATACTTTCTTTGTTAAAGTTTCTGTGACATAGAAACTTTGCTCGTGTAAACGCGCCCTAAGTACTGGCTAAACGTTTAGGAGATCTAATTAAAATCTTAAAGAGCTTCTTCGAGAGCAGAGAACACATTCGAAAGAAGAAACATGGGTCATACCATGGAACAGTGTCATTGAATAGTTAGTAGGTTAACTGACCGCCTAGACATGACCTTAGCTGTTACTGGGCAATAAATGCTCAACAAAACAAACAAACTCACAACTGCCCTTAAGTCAGCGGAAGGGAGAGAATGAGCGTAGAAAATATTTCATGACCAATCTTCACGACTGTTTAGGGGCCGGGCTGGGAATCGAACTCGCGACCGCTTGATCTGCAGACTGCGCTAGACGGCTCGGTAGGACACATGTCAAATTCTGAGGGTACCAAACTCTCTGCATAGGGAAAGGTGATTTCTAGAATCTCCACATGTAACGCCTTTCGTGCCTGAACTGGTCCTCCATGTGTGAACGAGACCTTGGCATGTAAATGGGCGGTTCATCAACGAAAACAACGGAAACAACAAAAAATAAAACAGGTAATGTGAATTGAATCTCCTCCAGTGACCGGGTCCTCCATGGTCGGAAAGGATTCACCACGAGTGAACGAAACCGTTATAGGTGAACCAAACAAGAAGATGTAAACTTGATCTGCACGTGTGAACATGTATTCTACGTCTGGCAGGGCCTCCATGTATCAACATTTCTGCTTGTTAGAATGGCTTCTCCAGGTGTGGACGAGATCCCCACATATAAACGGGACGGGACGTGTGAACGAGATAGGTACATATGTACGTATGAACGGGACACCCACCTGTGAAAAGGTGCTGCACGCTAGATGGAGACCTTCGCGGGTCCTGTATTTTTCAAAGATCCAGCACGTAAAACGGGACATGCAGTCTGATTATCCAAGTATGCAAGGGATCGCCACAGGCGAACGGACAATCCACGGTTGAACGGGCTCTGCGCCTGTGAAGTCTAAACGGGACCTCCACGTGTTAACGGGATCCGCATGTGAGAAAGGAACCTTCATTTGTGAACGGGTCGTCCATATGTGATCAGGAACTGCATTTGCGAACAGGACCGCCACCTGTAAATGGATCTTCCACAAGTGAACGGACCTCCACATGTGTATTGGACCGCTACATGTGAACGGGGCCTGCACAAGTGAACGACATCTGCAAGGCTGCACCTGCAAAAGGGAACTACATGTGCGAACGGGATGTCCATATAGGAACGGGGCTTGCATTTTTCAACGGATCCTCTACGTGTTAATGGGACTGTCCATGTGTGAACGAAACGTGAATGTATGAACAGGACCTCATTCCGATGTAACATTTAGGCTCAGATGCGCAATACGTGAATATTATACAAGTTTCTATCACAAATATGTTTGGACTGTATTGACAAGTTTCAAGGAAACATAACGAGTTGCGACTCTAGACTGACGCTAGATGAATCCCCCTCCCAAGGAAAAAATGCTATTCAAGATTCTATCACAAATATGTTTGGACTGTATTGACAGGTTTCAAGGAAACAAAGCGAGTTGCGACCCTAGACTAACCCTAGATAAATAAAATAAAATTCACGTGTCTTGTCTAAGTAATGCAGAAGACAACTTTTAAATGAAGGGACCATTTGCCTTTTACAATTGTCCAGGGGTAGCAAGTTTTTCATTTTAAAATGGTTCCTAACTGGCTAAGTAATGACTTTCATCAGACTGCCACTGTTTGGTGTGATAGACTTTCGAATAGGGACAAACTACATCTTCAAGACTGAAATGCTTGCAACAGATCTGCGCGGAGAGTTGGGGAGGGCGGAGGGGTTGGGTGTCCTGTGGGATTATAATTTTCTCTGCCTCGTCTTTGTCTCAACCCTATCTTTCCTTTCTACTATCGCGTTGTGAGACGGCTCGATGTAACTCAAATATTATTACTCAGTAAAACAAACAACAAACCATCAAACCAAATGCCGATTCAAGTATTGGCGTCAAGCCAGTTATATTTTAGGTTTTCATTATTTACTGTCACTCAACGTTCAGGACCGCCGTGCAGTGCAAAGTTAATGTTGACGTCGGCTTAACGAAAGCACTCGTAAATCGCATAATCTATCTATCACATTTTGAAGTCATACAGGCAACAGCTCTAGCAAAAGAGAGAGCAGTTATCGCTTTGGTCTCGGCCATGTCGTGACGTTACACTTGAACATTGAAGTTGGAGTGATAGAAGTTACGTTTAACAAATAAGAGTCAATGTCTTACCCTATGGTGAATGGGTATACTTTCAAAGGAAACAACTCTGCCATTTTCATTTTTTGCCTCCCTTTTCAACGAGAGTCAAGTGTTAGACAGAATAACTTGCCCCCCCCCCTCTCCCCACCCCACGTGCAGAAAAGTTCTTTCCTTTAAGCGCAGACCCCATGACCCCATTTTAATGGAATTTATCTTCCAGGAAAGCAAATAGGAAGTCACTAACATTGTTGTTGTTTCCCTTTCCAAAAATGGCGGAAAAACATCAACGTGTACTCTTTTACCTACATATTTTTTTTCAGGTGACCTTTAGCCTTTCTTACTTATTGTTGAGGATTTGGGAAATGTTGAGTACAAGTTCTAAACATAATTCACACTGAGGTTCAAACTTTCCACGCGTCTCGTATTGTTACAAAAAGTCTAGGCTTCCACTCGTCTCTGTTGGCCTCGTTTTAATTTAGCCACATACCTAAATCTTGGGCCACTGCTGGTGTAATATTAAAATTTGAACCTGTTGAAAAAATGACCCAACTGGCCACTTTTCAATGTTGAATATCGACCCATAGAGCATTTTTCACTGTTGAAAATTGACCTGGGTCAAGTTTCAACATTGAGAATTGACGCGTGGGGTCATGTATTCACGGGGTCAAAATTTAATGTTATCCGGCTCAAGAACCTCGGGGCGAATACCCCATCATTGTAGTATACAAATCAGTTTTCCCGATTCAATATGATTTATATTTGATGTGACGCAAAGGATGTAAATTTTTATCAGGTTTGGCAACGTCGAAATCTACAGTCTCATTGGACGCTTCAATGGATATATATATAGCCGTTCACTATTCTAAACAGTGAGTTTAGTCTTTAGTCAATAGCCGATAGCAGCATTAGTTGTACTAGTCCAGTACCCATAAAACAAAAGTTTCACACATTTTTTTGACAAAAAATGGCAGTGCTTTATAGTATAATATATCCGAAATTTAACGTATCGTGAACTAACGACGGCTCTTGTTTTGAACAACTGGGCCCTGGTACTAAAATGTATGAGCGTGATGATAACACAATTTTTAGTTTTACGTCAAGGGAAAGACTTGTTTCTGTGGGAACCATAACTTTATTGTCAGAGTAGAACTCCATTTAGAAAAAAGGCAGAGTTGCTTTCCTTTCCCTGAAAGCGGAACAAATCTTCGAAAACTGAGCACATTTTTTTTTTTATTTTTGCAAACCTTCCCGAATGCAAAAGTTGTAAAAATTTGTCCATAGCGGTTACAGGATGTCTAAAAAACGTGGACATTTTTTGAAATTGCTGTAACTTTTTTATTTATTGAGGAAATGCTTAATAATTTTGTACGATTGTAGCAATTTGATACTCCTTTTCATTTATGATGTTTTACTTCTAGGTGGCGCTGCTTACAGGAAGTGACGTCAAATGTTTAAAGTTTACAATTTAGACGTCATTTCTATTTTTCTCAACTGTTAAAACTGAGTTCTACCCTCGAGCGAAAAAATCAAAATTTAGATTGTTTTACTCTTTAACTCTAAAGCTTACATTCTACGGAGAGAAGGATGTCTCAGATAATGGATATTTTGAATAATGCAAAGAAACTTATAATGAAATGGTTTTGTAGTGAAAATAAAGAGCTTTGAAAGAAAGTTGCAGGTCAACACGAAATTATCTTCAGATTCATTATGAAAAAAACCCAAACCAAAATGGTCAAAGTATACCTTTTGAAGTCGTTCAGCTATATCAAAATTAGTAGGACACTAAAAAGGAACAAACTGCTTATCAGTTCTTTGTCATTTTCATTCTTTGATGATACTGCCTTTATTGGCCTGCCTCTTCCCTTTTCTTGCTAAGCTCTCCAACTTAATCATGAACAGCCTATTCCCACACCCAGGTCTAACCACAACAAAACAGCCAGCTTCACCTGCGTTTTGTTTTTCTCAGACTTTCTTCCATTTGTTGAGATTTTTCAAACCTTGTTTCCTTAGAATGCAGACCTGAGAGCGTTCTGAAACCATTTCTTTTTCATTTGATGCCATTTTATGTTTACAACAATGCAGACGAGAAAAAAATGTTATTTATGCTTTATGACGTCATCATGACGTCACTTGCTGTTGAAGAACTTCTCGTTAAAGAATCTTCGTCAGTGTCATTTTTCTACATCCATGCAAAACTTTGCAAAGCTTCCTTCAAAAATAAAGGCCTTACATCAATTTCAAATAAGGTCCACGTTTTTTGAGACACCCTGTAGATATGACTGTTATCAAGAACTCTAGTCTGAACTCAGACTTACGGACTATTTCCGGTGCCTCTAATTCGCGAAAAGAAACAGTTTACAAATCGCAATTTACAGTAGTATAGTGTGCCGATTCACAGACTGAAGACTTCTGTGGTGGTTTGTCATTGATTGTCGACTTTCTTGTAGTCTTTGACTTTTTTGTTCATTGTTGGCCATCTCCTGGCCGTTGCTGACTTCACGGCCTTTCGTTTTTTTTTGTTTTTTTTGTTGTTGTTTTTTTTGTTGTTTTTTGTTGCTATGTATGCTGTTTTTAATGTGTTCCTCCTACTGTTGTATTAACGGCAGGTTTTGGATTGTGTCGGCTTTCTATCTACTTTCGATAGGAAGTATTAATTTACAATGCTTGTATGAAAATCAACATCTAGTTTACGCCGTAAGTGGTAGAATTTCTTAAGCACATATTCAACGGCCGTCAGTATTCTCGTAGGCGCTTAAAATACTGCCAGGAATATGACAATATGACTGAACTGTAAAATATAGATCACAGTGACCTATTAGTGATATGAAGTCAATCACTCTACTGATGTATCATGACACCAAGTATGATACAGGATAATGCAATAGTGTTAGATATATTGCTTAAAAGCACTTGACCATAAAGTTATAGGTCATATTGACCTATTAGTATGATGTCACACAAGTATGATACAAGTAAATGTTATATTGCTATAGATATTGGCTAAAGTCACTGAACCATAAAATATAGTCACAGTGACCTACAGATAGTATGAGGTCACTCACAGTGTTATCCCAAACCCTTTACTTAAGTATAATGCGAATTCATGTTCAATGATCAATAAAATAATGGTTACAGTCCGATATGAATCACTGGATACAGTAGAGGTTTTACAGATATTCCTGTGTACCAAGTTACTATATCCTTTCTACGATAAACGCAACAGCTGAACGAAATACTCCTTTTTTCAATGATCCATGTAGGTCAGTGTCCAAGATGTATCACTGCCTTCAGTAGATCGTCCCTAGATGTTCCTATATAGCAAGTTTGAACACTCACTAAGAAATTGAGCTCAACCCAACAAGAGAACCAGCATTTTCTATGTCCAATTGTAGATTGAATATAGGTCATGGCCTAATATGCATCCCTGCATTGAGTAGATTTTTCCCAGATGCGTCTATGACTATATCCCTCTAGGTTACATAAAAATTGAGCTAAATGCAAAAGGTAAAACTTTTGCGACCAAAGGCGGGCGCACACGCGCATGCGGGCGAACACGATTTTGTCGGCTAACTTTATTCTAACTTTACTTTATATCAGTAAGACGCAATGTAAAATTCTTCAAATTATCTCTCTGCATAATTATCGTAAATTTACAAATCGTTCAGACATAACTGTCAGAATTAACAATGTAAAGGCTTGAAGAAAGAGGTAATAAAACCTACAATTGAGCCGCAACACGAGAAAACCAAGAAAGTAGTTGTGCGCCCAGCGCAGATTCAAATCAGCCTGGGCATCTGCCCAGTCTGATCAGACTCTTCGCTTAGCACTTAGAGGGTAGCTAAGGGTCTATGCTACCTCCATGCGAACACCGAGGACTGATCAGGCTAAGCGCACTACCACTTTGTTGGTTTTCTCGTGTCGCGGCTCACATGATGAAAAGCCAGAGCTGTGTATCAATTCACAGACAGAAAAGTACATTGTAGTAATCAGATGGTGCCAAATACCATGGGCTATTTTAGGACGCTAGATGTCATTAGTCCAGTCATCTGCTATAAATATAAAAATACAACAGTCTGATGCAACGATTTATTAAAGTATAATTGACAGAGAGCCAAACTAATCATCTTGAGAGGGCTTTGTTTCCATGTAAAGGCGTAAAATGGCTATGCTGTTTTAGCAGCGACACGACAAACACCAACAGAAAGCATGTGCGCTTAGCGAATGTTCATATTAGCCTGGGCTTCCACCCAGTCTTATCAGAGTCTTTGCTTTACCGTTATAGGGTAGTTAAAGGTCTAAGCTACCTGTACCTCCATGCCAACAACAAAGACTCTGATCAGACTGAATGGATGCCCACGCTGATCTGAGTCTTCGCTTTACTTACATGCCTCTTTGTATGTTTTGTCGTGTCGCGGCTCAATTATATTTATTTGGAAAATACTCAGGCCTTACAAATCATTTTTTTCAGCAAACAGAACAGTACAGAACTTTATTTTGTATAAATATCTCAAGCCACTCGCAGGTGGCATATGAGAAAAAGTATACATATCTATAGTACAATAACAGAGAAACGGTTGTCGACATTGTATAAACGACAAATTTGTCAGCAACTAATTTAATATTTTCAGGCTGTTTTTCCAAGCTAGCCTAATCAAAACCAACAAATTATCTGAGGCAGACACAACAAGATAAACCCAAACAGAGGGACACTCTTAAGACGGTCAAATAAAAATGTGAATAGGTATAACTTGAAACAAATAACAATAATATTAAACTCTGAAGAATATTGTCTGAAGGCGCGGGACACACCAAATAATCACAAATATAGATGAGCCGCGACACGACAAAACCAACAATGTGATTGTGCGCCCAGCGCAGACTCAGATCAGACTGGGCTGATCAGGTTTTCTCTGTCCGCATGCAGGTAGCTTAGACCCTTAGCTACCCTTTAAACGTTTAGCAAAGATTCTGATCAGACTGTGTGGATGCCCAGGTTGATCTGAGTCTTTACTGGGCGCACAACCACATTGTTCGTTTTGTCGTGTCGCGGCTCAGATTATGTTTTACTTAAAGTAAGTCGTGTGCGGTAATGTACTGTTGCAGCATCGTCCACTGTACCTAAAAGCGGCTTCAGCGGAACTCTCATATTCAAACTGAAATATAATGAGCCTAATGATCCCAAAAGTTAGAAACAAATATAATAAACATTCTGATAAAGCATGAATACGACGAGACAGTTTTTATGACCGTTTGTAGTCTAGGTTAAATGGATATAAAAGTGAGATCTTCCGAAAGCAAGTTAAAAGACAGTTACTTTAGCAGATTCAGTTTTAGATAAGTGGAGTATGTTAAACACAATTGACCAGAGAATAGAGGAGAGTGGTTAGTCGTAGAGTGAGATGGGTCGCTTGAAAGTAGAATAAAATGACAGTGATCAGGAGGAACTTATGTAGGCCAATGTCAAATGCTGCCAACGATATGAAACGAGAAATAGTAGCGCAAATCGGATAGCAAAATAAACAGTTTTAACCCAGGTAGTTGGTCATGAACTAGCCAAACTTGATATACATGTATTAGGCATAAGGCAACTCCCAGCGGGCACATGATGTCAAAATGACGTCGTTTTAACCACGACGCGACGTCATATCCTTGCATTGACGTCATATCGACATCGTTTTGACGCCATGTGCCTGCTTGGCAAGTTTTACCTGATTCCTGTTTTGTATCTGCATGTCAAGGTAAAATTAGAATGTAAGAGAACAATCGGATCGACTGTTCGATTGATTGATTTATTGATTTGTTGCTTTACGTCCAGGGTTAACAGCCCTAACCACACTATTCCTTGGCAGGCTTAGACCGCCTAAGCGGTTACCCAGTACTAAGTGCACATATTTTCGCCAGTAACTGACAACTGCCCTTCTTGAATCAGCGGAAGCAGAAACGAAAATATGTGGCCAGACCGGGTATCGAACCCTGGACCTCTGAACTACAAATCAGGTGCCCCCCTACCGACTGCGCTACGCGGCCCGGCTCGACTGTTCGAAGAATATGGATAAGCCGAAACAACAACAAGTACTAACATCGATAAACATCAATGGATGCACCGCCTTAGAACGTTCAGAAATCAGTTACTGGTATTGGCATTTACGTCATTGCGATGCCCTTTTTCCCTTGTCTTAGTCACTAAGAGCATGCGTTTTATTTGTATAACAAAAGGTTCTCTCCAAATGTATGAACCCTCCCCAAATTTATTGACCAGAAAAATATAAAATACCTCAGTGCTGAAAACCAAAAACGTCACTCACGAAGTTGTTCTTACAGTGTTACAAACAACATATGCGTGTTCGAGGAATTTGAAGTCGGAAAAAATATTTAATTTCCGAAAGAAAATTG
Source organism: Ctena decussata (assembly GCA_963989385.1). Taxonomy (NCBI): domain Eukaryota; kingdom Metazoa; phylum Mollusca; class Bivalvia; order Lucinida; family Lucinidae; genus Ctena; species Ctena decussata. The sequence continues at coordinate 92,997,116 of OZ022501.1, forward strand.
ACTGCCCGTAAGTCCTGTTAGCTTTTAGTGCTTTCTCCGTTTTACTTTACAGAAGGTCATTAACACTGCAGTGTGTCTTTGACTGCCTGTCTATTTGTCCTTGTAATGGCTGATAACATGGCTGATAATATGTTGATCGGTGGGGTTATGTTTTCACGGCATTGGATTGCTTTGACCTTACTGAATCGTTCCACTGTCGTTACCGAAAATTCCTTTGGACATGATATATTTCTTTTATATATGAAATGTGGTGAAAAGTTTAAGGAAGTAACCTTGAAATAAGAGGGTAATTAAAATAAGCAATACATGATTATGGAAAATGGAAGTCTGTGAAAAATTTGCTCCAAAAAATCTCTCTGCGCCTTTCAAATCTAATGCCACGGAAGTTACAATGTCAAAAACTCTTTCTGTTGAAATATGTGCATTTTCAATCAAGTTTCGAGATAAAGCTCAGAAGTAAAGATATGAATAAATTATCTGTATCATGCCTGTAAAGTAAAACATAATTGTAGATTTTCAATAAAAGTGTTTCAGCATGACATGGACGTCAGAATATTAAATACGAACAGTAAGGTTTTCAATCTTGTCGTTGTCAGACGTACAAAGCAACACGTTTAGTACAGGTACGAGTCGTTTGACAGTGTCCCATTCTTCCTGGTAGGAGCGACAACGACCTTACGTTCTCCTCCACACATGAAACGCACCGGACAATCGACGTCGAAATCGTTGCATTGACGATGTTATGTGTCTGCTAGGATCAAATTTGTTACCTCTGGCTTTTTCTTTGTTTACAAATCGTTGCGGTTGTCATGGTACATGTAAGTCTTAAGTTCAATCAGGTTTTATTTCAAAACATCGCAATTCGATACATTCACGTCTTTTAAGTATTTTGCTGCAATGCAATATTAAGTTCATATGATTTTGTTGTCATGATTAACATCACCTTGAATATTCAAGCAGATTGTCTGAGCACACCCCAATCAGACAGATCCTGAAAATGACTGTGATTAGGATCTACACTTCCACCATCAAGTCTCCGAGAAACACCCTCTCCTGTTAAGCCAGGTGGACTTTCCTACGGCCGAAGAAGGATGGGTGCATTGCATAGATATTTAAGGGGGAGATATCTTAATTATCGTGAATAAAGTACGCAAAAGAAACCTTGCATCACCTTACTGTCCAAAGAGCATATAAAATGCAGCCAGATAATATCAATGAAAGATTACATAAGTGTGCATCGGAGAGATATAATTACATAAAAAATTCAGTTATATGTCTGGTAAACAAGAAGCTCGGCTTAAACGGATAATATATACAAACTCGTGGTGAACTTATTGTAGGCGTCAGTTTATCCCGTAAACTTGCACGACTGTTGGGGCATTACAGATAACTCTGCATCAATCTCTCTTCGCCTGGAATTGTTTTCTGCTGACCTTTAAAAGGGAAACTATCGATACTCAGAAAGTATCAATTTTACAAACATAATTTATCACTTCAGGGGCCGTATTCATAAAGCCACTTAAGTCGTTGCTATGCTGTTGCTAAGGCTAAATATCTATAAAGGAGATTCCCTACGACTATGAAATTTGGTCTGGAGGAACAGTCTTTGTAAGACTGTTCCTCCAGAGCAAATTTCATAGTTGGAGGAACAGTCATCTGGATGAATTGAATTTTATAATGCGGCTTTTCATATGCATCTGCTTGTATTTCTTGACACATTCTTTGACCGTACAGCAATTCTAGGAAACACGTCTCATTTAGGTGTATGCCAAACAACACGTTTCGACATACGATAATAAAGCTCCAGTACTGTACAAGAAGACGCCCAGGGGCCGTATTCATAAAGCCACTTAAGTCGTTGCTATGCTGTTGCTAAGGCTAAATATCTATAAAGGAGATTCCATACAACTATGAAATTTGTTCTGGAGGAACAGTCTTTGTAAGACTGTTCCTCTAGAGCAAATTTCATAGTTGTACATGTAGGGAATCTCACTCAAAGAAATTTAGCCTTAGCAACAGCATAGCAACAACTTAAGTCGTTTTATGAATACGACCCCTGGTGGACAATGTATTTTCGAGGATATCATCAACTCAGTTAGTATTTCAGTGCTGAGTCTACGTCTGTAGCATTGGATTCAATTATAATACTGATCTAACTACTGATTTAGAGTAAATTATTTTTCCATGGTCAATAGTTAAATAGAGAAGCGCCTTTAAAGTTTATAAGTAATTACTTACTGCCTTGCAGTCTTGTATATCTATACATATAATTCAATGCTTGTGGAGCAGAAAATGCGATGTTTTGTTCTCAATTGTCTTGACCGAATGCCGTGAATTAGAGTTTTTTGATGGACTACACCGTCGTGAACCAGAGGTCATTATTGTTTATTTATCAGTGTTGTATGCTAATATGCATGGGATCGACCATTACCATTTTCGCTGAGGTTTCCAAATGGGGTCATCTCTGACTGAATGAAGCAGCCAGTTCTTTCTTTTGAGAGTACACTTAAGTATTAAGAAAGGAAGCAAAACTCCGCTCATGTTATTATAACAAGTCAAAAAAATCATTGCTGGAATTTTAACAACGGTTTCTTTCGTTGCTTTTGCAATTTCAGAAATTATTTACTTTATCAAACAATAAGTCGCGGTTTCACAAAATATCTACACATTTTGTTTAAAAAGTACGAACTACTGTTTTTTTCATTATATATGAGTAAATGAAATATATCATACTGAAATGTATAGTTTGTTACGTCAGTACAAATATTAAGTACCATCCAATATGTCAGATGATGGTGTCGGGTAACTATCAGTGCCTGGGAGTTCTACTCTTTTGGATAATAGAACATATAGTGCAAAACCATATTTTGCTTGCAGAAGGTGCGAATGGGGGTTTACTGGGCATTTTATCACCACTATCACATTTCTTTCTTTCTCCCACTTCCTCGGAGACTAATTTGTATAGACTGAAATACTGTTTAAAAGAGCCCTAAAGGCAACAACCAATCACCCAACCAACCAATATCACGTTGAAACTGAGCTGGATCCGCGAACTTGCTGACTTTATTGTTTATCTGACTTTAAAAGGACAAACGATAACAAATGAACAAAATATATAATACAACTAGGTCCCATTACATGCCCTAAAAATCAAAATGGAAAGAACTATAAACATACATTGAGAGCAGTTCCGAGACAGCTGGTCATTAAGCTACCTCAAGTTGTCTAAAAGTTTATTTCGGTCACTACTAACACCCAGACTGATTGCCCAGTGTTCTGAAAAACTGTATACTGAGCCACAATACAACAAAACCAATAAAGAGGCATGTTCGCCCAGCTAGGATTCATATCAGTCTGGACAGCTGCCCGGTCTGATCAAAGTTTTTTTCTGTGCGCTTAGAGGGTAGCTAAGGGTCTAGGCCTTCATGCTGGCAGCAAAGACTCTGATCAGACTGGGTGACTGCGGAGGCTGAACTGAGTCTTCGCTGGGCGCTCTTGCCTTTTTGTTGGTTTGTCGTGTCGCGGTTCAATTATTTGGTTTTTATAAACAGCAGAGTAAATTTGGCATTCCGTGCTGCACAGAGATAGATGAAGTTTCTAGTCAGTGATAAACTTTGTAAAATTGCGCACGGTAGGTTTCTAAAAATGCGTAATATCGACACTGCTGTTAATTTCAATAAACTAAAGATAAAAGCAACATTACACTAATTAATCTAAAAAGGTGTGGCTACATTATTACTATTTAAACTGAAGTTGAGCTCATTCCAGATTAGCTTATTATTGAATGCTTTCTGCTAGGTCTATGTCATGCGCCTCATACACTTGACGCTTTAACATTATTATCCATAAAAATTTACCGCAAAATATTGCATATGTCTGTAGCCACTACTAAGACTCAGATCAGCCCTTGCAGTCGCACTGTCTGTTCAAGGTTAAAAGATAGGCAAAGATCAGGAATTAGTACAATCAAATCCCTCATTTCGCCCTCAAAGCAAAAGGGAAAGAAGCACACACAGATATTGACAAAGTTTACGAAAGACACGCACGGTAAACTAAAGGAGAGGCTCTTTCCCAAACAGGTGGTCAATCAGCTACCCTTATAGAAAACAGCAACAACATCTATGTTTACCTATTTCCCATTTCAAATTAGAAAGCTACACAGAAAGTAATATCGGCAGCTATTCAAGTAACCATATTGGTAGATAAGCACAGACAGGCGGCCGTAACAACGTTACATTGAGGAACCACAAATAATGGATACGAACAGATTTTCACTGTAGTCTATGCACAAAGTTTCAGCGCAGACTGTGACCATGACCTTCGAGATAGTGACATTTTTTTGCGTGCGATACATCGTCTTATCATGATAATCGCCAAATAATTTCGAAATGCCATCATGCGGGACAAAGTTATGGGCCGGCAACGAATATGTTTTACTGTAGCCTATGCTCAAAGTTTAAGTGCATACTGTGACCTTGACCTTCAAGCTAGAGACACATTTTTGCAGGCGACGTATTGTCTTGTCATAATCGTTGTTTATGCCAAATAATTTTGAACTCCCATCATGCGGGACAATGTTGTGGCCGACACGAACATGTTTTCACAATAGCTTATGAACAGTGTTTACACTGTTACCTTGACTGTACCTTGACCTTCAAGCTAACGACATGGTTTTGCACGCGACACATTGTCTTGCAATGATGATTAATTGTGCCAATCCATTTTCAAATCCTTAAATGCAGGACAAAGTTATGGGCCGGACACGATTTTGGTTACACACAAACAGATATAGTACACTCGGACAACACTATATGCTTTTCGTCATTTCATGGCAATGACATACACTAGGTAAATAGATGTTACTGTAAATAGTTCTGGGTGTCCATATCGGTCCGTTCGTTCACTTGTTGTGTTGCTTTCAACTGACAACCTATCTGAAAAAGAGCAGTTCATTCGGTTTATCGTGCGAGTCAAAAGTTTTTTTTTTGTGAGCCGAGGCCAGCGAGAGACCTTATGTCTTTCGCGAGCTGTTGTTGTCAGTTCATGTATATTCTTCTTTCCCCTTTGGTTTTGAGGGTGGGGTATGGGATCTGATTGTGTTAGTTCCTAATTGTTGCCTATCGTGATACTTAGAGGCTGCAAAGTTAAGCGGTTTCTTAGAAGATGTAATAGACAAGCAGAGAATCGTCCTTTTCTGGCCTTGATGTTTGACGAAATCACTGACCTGAAAAATCTTTGTCAGACACTAACCCAGGAAACGTCCCTTTAAAATTATCAGTCACAGTGAATTTGGTATGGGTACTTTTATTCTGAAATCGGGCACGCGAATTCTGGAAATTTTCAAGTTCTCTGTGACTGGTTACTATTCAACCAGAGTTCTATTTGATCTATTTGAATAAATTTGAAAGACGACCTCTTATCAATCATTGAAGTTCGATGCATTTTGGCTCAGATATTTCAATCGAAATGTCGTTTAAAGCAAGTGTAGGAAATTGACGGTCGGCGGACGACAATGACCCACAATAGCTTACACAGGGCACATTCGGCAATATTACCCGGGTAAAGCTTAGCAATACTCAGCTATTCCTCGGGCTGCTCGCGGGCATGTATTTATACATACCTTCGAGTCTACTTCGAGTAACCCTGGCAATACCTGGGTATTATGTACATATACATATATTCGAGTAGCCCTAGGAGTACCTGGGCTCGTGACGTGGGCAAACCAAGGTAATTATGCCGAACGTGCCCACCGAGCACGTTGTAGTTACACGGGTTAGAATTGACCATAAGTTATTATGCATTATGAGATTGTCTAAGTGCTGAGTGCATTTCAACAGTACTAATTACCATAAATTTCATGATTATAACTGACGTTGATGGAAATGTTGGTTACCTGTTTCCTAGATGTTTATCATCAGAGATATTGTCGGCGACATAACATGCAAACGAATAAACATTAGCTGTTATTGGACTACCGATTTAAAAGAATCAGCACCGGTTAGCCTTTCAAAGCTCCTCTGTCAAAGGAAGTACTTTACAAACTCACGCAATATATAACGAACTTTCAAAAGAAGAAAAAAAACTGCCTTTCTGTACTTGCACAAGATGACATTTTTGTACTTATCTGCACTTCTATGTGGAAGGTAGTCATTCTGAGCAGTCTTTCATAAGCAAGACCCAAACACAGTATGTATGTATGTATGCAGCCTGAACTTGATATACGATAAATTGCTTTAGACAATTCTAATTTTTACGATCCGACCAGAGCAAGGCGATGACACTGTAAATGTGTATGGGTACACTTTCATGATAATCTGCTATTTGTGCAAAGAAAACTCTATACTTTCATTCCTCGACGGCCATGCTTTTTTTAAAATGGAATTTACACTTAAAGAATTTGATTATATTGGAGCGAAATCTTTCTTTTAACAGTTGCCTGATTTAATAGGGAGGGAAAAATGAAAAAGACAGAGTTGATTCCCTTCCACTAAAAGTGAACAAATCCACATTAATAGGAAACCAAGCAGGAAAGTTTTATTATCGCAAACTGCACGATTAGAGAGATTTGCCCAAAAAAAATTTAAAAAATCAATAAAATAAATAAATAAAGGTAAAAAGTATGCAAAGACCAGGAACTGAAACAATCAAAATCCAAATCCAGCCCTCAAACCATAGTTGGAAACAACTAAGATTACAAATAATCAAGATACAGAGAACATATGGCCAGCCGAGTGAGCAGCTTGTTCCCGAAAGGTGGCCACTCAGCAACCCAAACCGAACCAAAAATAATAAGAACATACATAAGGTAAAACATCACAGAAACTCTGACATCAAAAACAGGCAACAGAGAACCACAACAGAACTACCGCCTTGGAACGGTCAGAAATGAATTACTGGGGGGCTTAAATCGGTTTTACAGGCCCAACCTCACCCTCAGTTTCTGAAGTGGTACAAAACAACTGTCTATCGCAAATATTCATGGCCTTTATCAGAGTAAATAAGGCTTTGGAGACTTTCCGGGATATTACCTTTGCCTCCAATTCGCAAAGAAGAAGCATAAATAAGTTTTCCAAAAAGTCGAAGGGGAGCAACTTCTTTCCTAAAAGAGATGCTCTCCCCAAATGAGAAGAGATTATAAAGCAAGACATCTGCTGCTTTAACCTGCGTTTGAAATGAGATTCTAATGCCTTTAAGTTAAACTGACATAATGTCACTGGTTGAAAAAAATAAAACGTCACTTTGAAGGATTGATAGATAAATGACTAGCTAGATATAGTACAATGCCCGACATAAAATGATTCGTTGTTGGCCTAATACATTCTAACAATCTTTATACTGTTAGGACAGAAAGAGGCAATGTAAAGCCTTCCTAACTATCTGTCTGCATGAGTATCATAAATTCACAAACCTTTCGGACAAACGTGTTAGATTTAACAATGAGCGTGACGTAACAGTTAATAAAACATATCCTGGCTAATTCGCAGACTGAAGAATCCATTCTAGTTATAAGATGCTGCCGACTACCAAAGGATTATTAACGGGAAGTAGATATCACTATTTCGTCTGCTACATATAAACAGAAATATACAACAGTCTGATGACATGAGTTATTAAAGTGTACATGTAATTGACAGAAAGCCAAAATAATCATGTTGAAAGGGGAAATCATCTTTTCGTCATTTCAAAAGGCAAAACATGCCACAGAAATAAGGAAATTCTCAGGAATTTAAACAATCAAATTCCACATCAAAGATAGAAGCAGGTAATAGCATTGTGTATACGACAACATACGAAAAGATATGTCAGTATTTTTTCCACTTCGGTGGCCACTAAGCTAGCTCTAACAAAGGCAACGTGTTACCCAAGACCTAGAAGAAACCTGACAAAAGAAACAAAGAGCAATAATAGAGATGAACCGAAACAGAAGCGCCACCATTTTAATATACTTATTTGTGTGTGTGTGGGGGGGGGGGGAGGGTGTAGGGGAGGGGCAGGGGGTAGCTTTTGACACTTCAACCCTGGTCCATGAGTATTTCGATCCATATGGACGCTTCAATCCCGCAATTGTAAAGGAAGGCAACAGAAGCTTACTGACAGAGCGCTGGTCGGCCCGACAGAATGAACAGCTACAATAGCTAAGATGAAGTCAACCTAGATATTTGTACAATTTAGAACTAATAACGGGACACCTTAATTAGTTTCACGTAGTCATAGTTATTCTGTAGTTTGAAGACATAAAATCAAATCTACTCTGATGATATGGAACATAAGCCGTAAACAGCAGACACTGATACGACTGTTGGTTAAGAAACTAGGATGCAACGCATTTCAGTCTTCGGGATCCCAAATTTCATTTTTCTTGGAATCCTGGGGATGACCTCTTTAAGATTTTAGTTTGACTTCGCTGCAGCTGGTTTTGTGCCGTGCATCATCCATAGTGCAGATTATATTCCATTTTGTGTCCTTTAAGATCAGAGTATTTTTTAATTTTTTGGACCATTTTAGATACTAGTCAGTCTTTGAATCGACTGCATATTAAAAGTAAGAAATTACAGTATGCGTTTCAGTGGCTTTCATTGCCAGATAATTCCAGGGTCACTGATAAGGTTTAAGTAGCCGGAATTTCGAAGTATGGCCCATGTTCCTTCTTTTGAATGTGTCCTGCATTCTTGCAGGAACTCTTTATGTTTTTATTGTTATTATTATTTATTTATTTTTATTATTATTATTATTTATTTTCATTTTTATTATTAGTTTTTTTTTTTTTTTTTTTTTTTTTTTGCTTTTCTTGTTTTTTTTTGTATATAGATCTACATGTAAATGCACTGAAAACAAATTTTCACAAAAGAAGGATATAGGCAAATTTGTTTTTTGCATGTGGCTCCATGAATTTACCGTAACTCACAAAGCAGCTCTTATATTGGCATACTGTAGTTACGCATGAATATTTGAGAATCAACGGTTGCGTGTTTGAGCAATTCAAATCTCGATAAAAGTATGTTTAATTTCCGCAAGCAAATAGAATGCCCGCAAGAAAATGTCTGTCATTTGAGCTAAAACGCACACTGAGTTTCGTGATAACAGGATGTCAGTTACAATAAACCTGTCTGACTGCCCGTCTGATTTTGTTGTGGTAACGCCTGATACCATATGAATAAGTGAAGGTATAGGGATCCATATTTCTTTCTATACCCAGCCTTCTTCCAAAAAAAAACAACAAAATATCAGAGGAAATGGCAAATCCCACGACCAAAGGCCGCTTGTGCCGTAGGAAACAGAGCCCACTTCAAAACACATATCAGAAATATATTGTCATTTTTATGTTTCTTATTGATATTATCTGTTGAACAGATGCATGATTATCTAACAATCAAACCAAAACAGTATGCCAGACTGTTAAAAAGAAGTAAAATCCACAACAATAACATCCAATGTGTAGCATATGACACGATCAACACTAACGTACAAGCCCTGCAACTCTGATTTTGGGCTCTCTAGTAAGTGAATTTGGACAAGAACATAAATCTGATTTTTTTTGTGGTGGGGGGGGGGGGGGGGTGCTGAAGCGGGAATGGGTTGGTGTTGGGGTTGGGAGAGGCTTCGGAGGAGTCATAGAGAACTAGGAACACTGATAAGATAATATAGTATGATTTTCAATATTTTTAAGTTATGTGGGTATTAAAATTTTGGAGCAGGCCAGGGTTATAAAACTATGGAGCGGAGAAGAAAAACAGCTCAGAGTTCAATTGGGAAATAACAAAGTATTAATGCAAGAGTTGTCACTTATGTATGAGGCAAATTGTCTTGACCTGTTTTGCATTTCCGTGATATATCATGAAAATATCTCAAAGTGTATTAAAGTTACGGAGCAGACACGAAATCACACCAAAACCAGCAAGGAGAAATAACTCAGAAAGTGAAAAGGTAAGAGTTGTCATTTTTGTATGCAACACATTGTCATGACCTGTTCCACATATCTGTGAAGCATCGTGAAAACATTTTAAAGGGCGTTGAAATGGTAGAGCGGACACGAAATCACACCTAAAACAATCAAGGAAAAATAACTCAAAATAGTATGAAAACAAGGTTGTCATTCTTGTTCGCGACACATTGTCATGGCCTGTTCTACATATCTGTAAAGTATCATCAAAATATTTCAAGATTTCAAAGCTTACTCAAGTTGCAGAGCGGATACGAATCTGCCAAAAACAAAAAAAAAAAAACAACAGCAAATGCAAAAATTATTTTGGCCTAGCCTGGAAGTGGGGAAAAAGATTAAAGCTGCAACATCATAGTTTATAAGCAGTTAAAGACACATTTTGATTGCATAATACCCTAATGACTGTTTATTGAAACATGCTGCTGAGAGATAAGACCTTCTGGGAGGCTTGTTACTGAAGTACAGGTAGGGGACAGAAAAGGGAAATCAGCTGTCAAAGGAAAAGAGAAAATATGGTTATAAACAAATTATAATTGGATCAGACTGTGTTGTAAACTGTGTAAAAAAAGCCATTATTTGCTCAAAGACTTATGTTTGTTATAGGAAGAGATGATATAAATAGGGCCATGTAAATAGGTATTCGTACATTATAACATTCGTGCACACAGAGGACTTTGATCAGCCTGTGCAGTCTCATTAGTGCCTTCCCTGTTTGCATGAACAGTATGAGATTCCTAGAAATTTAAAACAGTAAAACTGATAATGCGGATCAGTCTACACATATATGACGGCTATTTTGAATATCTACTGCTCCGAAAATGAAAATCCGGATCAGTCTACACAGATATGACGGCTCGTTTGAATATTTACTCTTCACATGAGCAGTCTGTAGTTCCTTGAAATTTATAACACAGAAATGAAGACCCTGGTCAGTCTACAAAGCTGTCACGACTGATTTGAATATTAATTGTTTTTGTTTAACAGTTTTGTCAGCAGTGAGTATTCATACCAGCCTGCACAGCGAAAAAGACCCTGATAAGTCTATGCATATATGATTTGAATATTTACTGTTTGTATTCAAATATTTACTGTTTGTATTCAAATCAATCTGCATTATCTATGTGTGCTACTGGGTGAGTTTATTTTTCGGTAGTTACCTAGAGTAAAGTCAACTGGCTCATGGCGCTGAATCGATGTTGAATCAGCGTTGATTCAACGTCATGACGTCGAATCAACTTTGATTCAATGTTGATTCGGTGTTGTGTACCCGTTGGTAGGGTTCTGACGAACGTGCATGCAAATTTATACGCAAGTTATAGAAAGAAAAGCCTATTTTGTAATATTTATTGTCAAAAGTGACTTATAGGCCCAATGCGGCCGGGTGTTGTTAAATGTTTATATTATACATATTCGTGTATGTACATAACATAATGTCACTATAATAAAATTTACTTACTTACTGTATCTAAACAGCAAAAGCGAAGACCTTGATCAGCCTACACAGATGTAACAACTGATTTTGATAAATGAACTGGTCAAATTTATAAAAGTGTCATTAAAGAGTATTCGAAACTGAATGCTCATCTGCACTGACTGATTAGTCTTCATTTTTGCTTTTCACAAAAAAACATTTTACTGTTTTAAAATGCCAAAACTTTTAAAATGTTAAACTTTAAGACAATTAAACATCTTTTCATTTACATTAAATTTAACAAATAATAAACTAAATAAATGAAATAAAAATGTTCGTCCACTAGTTTATATCAGATCAGAAAAATATGTTTAGTATTTAGAATACAAGTTTCGTTTATCATGAATTAATAACTTGTTTTTATCTTATCTACTTAATTTTTCTCAAAGTAGATGAATAAATAGGATAATAGCAGTTTCCCCATATTAGGCCCCCCTCATAAGTTTTATTACTGGCTTAATCCCCTCATAATCATCTAGATAAGCCTTTGATGTGAGCTATAGCCCTAAACACTGTTTATTGTGGGTGATCAAATTGTGCCACCCCATTTTCTTAAAGAAAAAAATGTGTCTTTGAGCAGGAATGCATTTGCGAAGTAATTAGACAAAATCTATAATGTTTAAGGAGGACTGCGTAAACATAAAAGCCATTGCAGCTAACGTAAGTGGGAAAATCTTCTTTTTGCTATTTCAGAATTGCAACATGTATAACTTGCACTGAGTGTGGTACATCAAATAGAAACATTTATGGACTTCTGAACTATGTTAATTTGACACCTGCATTACATCATTACATCGTGTGGTTTCGAATATAAATGGCCGTAACTCCTGCATGTGAACAGCGTTTGATTACACAAGGATCAGAGTTATAGTGATACGTAAAAACATGTCTATGATAACAAAAATATTCGAAAGTTTTTAGAGAAAATGCTGCAAAGTACACTGGAACTGGAAATTTTGTTATTTGTAAATATGAAGAGTTTGGACCCGTTTCATCAATTTACTTTTGAAATAAAAGGGTAACTGAGATATAAGTGCATGTGATATCCCTAATTTGTTAAGGTAACACTGGGAGCAATGAGCACATACACATGATTAAACACAGCATACACTGCGAATCCAGCTAGATTTTGCTTTAGATGATCATCAATGACCATAGTACTTGTCTGAAAATGCAGGGCAGAGTTGAAAATGACATGTAGAAATAGAAACTGACAATTTTGAAGCAAAGTAATTGGTCAGCCCTATTATAAGGCACCATATAGAGAGAATGGGACTGGTGTTTATCCATTCCAACCGTGCAACACAACACAGCCATAACAGATGGTGACCCATCCTACCTGACTTATAAAGTGGCAGCGGCACACTTTACGTCCGCCCCTAAACCTGAAACGAATTTGTTCACTCTGGCTTTATTATGTGTGATGTCATGGTACATGTAAGTCTTCGGCAACAATATTGAGTCGATACGATTTTCTCATGATAAACGCTACATTATTCAGCCTAACTAATCCAGCTGATTGTCTGAGCAACTAATGTGGACAAAAGTGTCGACTCCGATCCGACATGTCCAAAATTACTCTGATAATGATCTACACTTCCTGCATTATGTTTGGAAACACCAGCTCTTGTGAGGTCATGTGGACTTGTCCACATCCAAAGATGGACGGATGCATTACACAGATAGCTGAGATTAGCTGTCTTAATAATTATGGTAAATGGTAATTAAGTACTCAAAAGAAACCTTGCATCACCTTGTTTGTCCAAAGAACTAATAAGATGCAGCCATATATCATCAGTGGAATATTTAATAGTGTGCAAAGGAGAGATAATTGAGCCGCGACGTGTGAAAACCAACAAAGTGGTTTTGCGCCCAGCGCAGACTCAGATCAGCCTGGGCATCCGCGAAGACTCTGGTCAGAATAGGCGGATTCCCAGGCTGATCTGAGTCTTCGCTGAGCGCACAACCACATTGTTGGTTTTCTCGTGTTGCGGCTCAATTATGATTACTCTAAGAAATTTGGGTTTCTGTCTAGCACACAAGAACTCCGTTTAGCTGGGTAACCTAGTGAACTTACTGTGACCGTCATTTTTATCCCTAAACTTGCAAGATTGTTAGGGCACCAGAACTAATCTGCAACACCTCTCTCCGACTGGTCTTCTTTTCTGCTCCTTTGCTGTCAGGAGACATATTATAGATAATCAGAATTTATCAGTAACGAAACACTTGGCTATATAGGACAACAGAAACTTAAATTCTAACTCAAGACAGAGTGAACATGGTCTTATGCTGCTTTATATTCGGACTCCAAAATAAACGGCCACACATGTCTGTTCCACCCAGTCTTATCAGAGTATTGTCTGTGTGCTTACAGGGTAGCTAAGGGTCTGAGCTAGCTTCATATGGACATCGAAGACTCTGATCAGATTTGGTTGATGCCCATGGTGATCTGAGTCTGTGCACGGCATACAACCACTTTGTTGGTTTTGTCGTGTCGTGACGCATCTGATCGGCTTTATCACGTATTAAGTACATGGACTTTAGAAACTATATTTGGGGCATGCAGTCATTTTGGTTTGAAAAGTTAGATATTTCTTTGGTTTCCGAATAAAGGATTGTACGAAAAGATGTGCTCTGATAGTTTACCATGTGCTGAATGACGTAGATTATAAGTTGAGTGACGTAGTTGTTTTGCCTTGAAAACAAATTATCTTGTTTAAGTGTAAAGTTAAACCAGCATTTGCCCGACCTAAGACCTTGGTGATCGTACAATATGTAAGCTTCTGTAACAAATAAAGATAAGTCTAAGTTTTAAGACTGCTCTTCGTTATAGAGCAAAAAGAAAGATCACAGAGTACGTTTAAATCATACACAGACGTAATTATATTTTGCCGCGTGATTCCGAACTGTAATGCAGGGGCAAATGATGTCTGCGTACAGGCAACAAAATATTTTATTAAGCATTTCTCTATATCAGATTCGTAATAAACAGCATAGTGAGACTGAGACATTTTCGTAGTTTGCTGCTGTGATTTTAATCTTACTTGCAAATGGAATTAGTTTCTGTCGGCGAACGCTGCACATAAAGCAACTTATTTGAGCCGCGACACGAGAAAACCAACAATGTGGTTGTGCGCCCAGCGCTGACTCAGATCAGTCTGGGCATTCACCCTGTCTGATCAGAGTCTTCGCTGTCCGCATGGAGGTAGCTCAGTCCCTTAGCTACCCTGTAAGCACTTAGCGAAGAGTCTGACCAGACTGGGCGGATGCTCAGGCTGATCTTAGGATGCGCAGGGCACACAACCACATTGTTGGTTTTCTCGTGTCGCGTCTCATTTAATTTCATCAACTTATTCGGAGAGAACATAAAGTACATACTATTTGGAACATAATTGGCAGTGATCGTAAGCTGGTCGTAAACAAATGAAAAGGAAAGGATTTTCAGCAAAGTATATTAAATTGAACCGCCGTGCCGATGTGTCGATTAGTTGTGTCCTTGAGGGAGGTATTTATTATTGACGTCACTCAATGGAGGGATCAAACAAATTACTCGCCAAGAAAAGACGACTTGGATAGTGGGCAACGTCCTTTCTGATTGGTGTCTGCCATAATCAAATGAAACCATCTGCTCTATTAATACCACACTTTGTTATCCTATTATGGCATAAAGTCTTGTCTTAGTGAGGAATAAGCCTACAACTAGTATTCAAATAAGCCTATAACATAAATTAGTATTGCGAAAGGAGGTCAGAATCACAAAGCATACGCACCCAAGATGCAAAAAAAGTATTCAGGCACGAAATGCAACTGACTGTCATAAGTTACATATTCCGCCTTCATGTTTTGTTCAGGTGTGTGTCAATCTGTAATAATATTTGACGAAACTGCGAAATATATGAGATTTAGTGCGCGTTGCTGGTTGCAAAACTGAATCGTTACCATAGTGTACCTGAAAGGGAACGAAGCATAATTTCAGCATCTGGGGCCGTATTTATAAAACGACTTAGATAGTTGCTATGCTGTTGCTAAGGCTGAATTTCTATGAAGGAGATTCCCTACAACTATGAAATTTGCTCTGGAGGAACAGTCTGAAGACTGTTCCGCCAGAGCAAATTTCATAGTTGTAGGGAATCCCTGTCGTACAAATTTGGCCTTAGAAACAGCATAGCAACCACTTAGGTCGTTTTATAAATATGACCCCAGATCAGAGACGCCTAATAAACGGCATCAGATCTCAGGTAGAAGTAGTTAGAGTGCTTACCTAACAACATAACGTAAACCAATACCTGCAGTAGAGCAGTCTATTTTGGGATGTTATCCACGACTGAGTTCAGGTCGGTAGATATGCTTTTAGGAAGGCAACTCATACTTTTGAGCCGCGACGCAACAGAACCAACAAAGTGGCATGTACACCCAGCGAAGACTCAAATCATTCTTGGTATCTGCCCAGTCTTGGTAAAGTCTTTGCTGTCAGCATGGAGATGAAATACACCCTCAGCTACATTTAAAGCGCATAGCAAAGACTCTGATAGGCCTGGGCGGATGCCCACCTGCTCTCAGTCTTCGTGGCGCACATGCCTTTTTTTCGTGTCACGGCTCAAATGTTTACTTTTGCTTCCGTTCCAGCAGCGAATTCTTTCTTTCAAGGGAAGTTCCCTTTCTGCAAAGGTTTCATGGTCTGGACAGTAAAATAAAATAAAACTTATTCCATTGAAATGCGGGCGGAAAAGCATCAACTAAGCGGTAGTGCACTTAGGCACCTGGATATACCCATGTGAGTAAGTGCACTAGTGCAAAGTATATCCATGTGCCTAAGTGCATTATCGCTTACTTGATTTCAATTGTAAAACAGACCTAGTAACAGACGTATATGCGAAAGTTTGTTAAATAATGATAATTGGAAATACGGACGGAAAATCATCAAATAAGCGATAATACATTTTGGCACATACCCATTTGCCTAGGTGCGCTATTGCTTAGTAGATAGATAGATAAATAGATTCTTTATTTCCTCCCCTTAGGAGAGCCGTAGCCCACATACAATTATTGTGGAAAAGCAAGAATAGCATGTACATGTAAATACCGAAAAACAAAATACATGTAACAAATATAAACAATATGAAATCACCATGATTAGGCGCGTCGTATGGAAGGCTAACAATAACACGCATGTGCGAACAATGAACAACCAGTAACTCCATGTTCGCACAAACAAGCCGGGCCGCGTAGCGCAATCGGTAGGGTACCTGACTCATAAGTCAGAGGTCCTGGGTTCGAAACCCGGTCTGGCCACATACTTTCGTTTCTCCTTCCGCTGATTCAAGAAGGGCAGTTGTCAGTTACTGGCGAAAGTATGTGCACTTAGTGCTGGTTAACCGCTTAGGAGGTCTAAGCCTGCCCAGGAATAGTGTGGTTAGGTTAACTGACCGTCCCGACATGACCATAGCTGTTTACCGAGGACGTTAAGCATCAAATCAATCAATCAATCAATCGCACAAACAATCAATGTATCCTAAAATATCCTTAAAAGTGGAAGGTGCGCAACACACTGCTCGATCATGCTAAGGTCTCATACATGCAGCGCCTCTCATACAATTGAACAGAGAAAATATATCTACACAACTATTCAAATAATACAAAAACGCACATATTAATATCCGGCTAGCTCCGCAAGTCATCACCAGACATCGGTAAGCAGCGCACTTAACCGTCGCGAAACCCACCTTACACAATCCAGCGGCCACGCGAAGACGAAATGACGCTGGTGTGATGTCGCACTAACGTACGTTCGACGTCATAAGGTCAAACTGACGTCGCACGGACGCCAATACGACGTATCGACGTCAGTACGACATTATCACGACAAGCATCTGTCACCTGACTACATGGCTCAGCTTTTTCATGATTTAGTCATATTTGTTGAATACTTTTATTTTCATAACTCTATTAAGCCTAATGTTTTGCATTAATTGCACTGTTGAAACTAACACTCTTTCATTTCTTCATCCAAGGATTAAAGTAACTAATGCAGTGGCTTTTACAGCGACAGCAAACCTTCATTCCAATTGATTTAAATAGCACATCCCAACTTTAATATGTGTTCGCGTGTTGCAGAAGTGTGTCGCTAATTGTAATTAGTAAACAAAGCAGCCTGTAATATGTCTGCTTGATCTGAAGGCTTACCCCTCCAAGGTTTTACCCCTTTATTAACAAGGGGACCTTTCAGCTGATTAATATCATGTTGCTTTCCTGAGTGTTTACTCTCCATATGACCTAGAAGTCGGATGGACCATAAATCCGAGTTCACTCACTCCCTGAGAGTTGAATTCCTTTCCGTCCGGTGGCCAGCTTTGGTGCCAAGATTGTTTACTTTTTTGAGAAACTATCCTACCCCTATCTTTTATTGAGCTCTAACTTTCATGTGCCTTTGTTTAAAAAAAAATACATGCTCGCTAGATAATTGAATCATAACTTCAGTTGAAGGAAAATCAGAGATGGATGCATGCTTATACCTTTTAGATTCCTTGGCATCGGAAGTTAATTAATTATTGCAATGTACAGTACTTACATTTTTAGATAAACGAGCAATCTACATTTTTATAAATTCGCTATATTACTTGAGTAATATGCAACGACACGCGAAAACGGCGCAGTTTGAAAAGAGTTATTGCTGTTCGCAAAAATCAAGTAAGAAATCTACAGACACAGAATTAGCCGCGACACGAGAAAACAAACAAAGTGGTTGTGCGGCCAGCGCAGACTCAGATCAGCCTGGGCATCCGCCCAGTCTGATCAGAATCTTCGCTGTCCGCATGGAGGTAGCCTAGACCCTTAGCTACCTTTTAAACGCTTAGTGAAGAGCCTGATCAGGCTTTGCGGATACTCAGGCTGATCTAAGTCTGCGCTGGGCGCACTACCACTTCGTTGGTTGTCTCGTGTCGCGGCTCAAATGAAGGCACGAAGGCTGTAGCTAGAACGCACAGGTTCACTGATAAATATGAGCCGTGCCTGTTCGCAAAGACGTTTAGACCCCCTCCCCCACCTTTTGCGTTTCGAGGCTCAAATGACTCCAGCCGGTGTGAGGATTGGCAGCCTGCATGTCATGACAGACCGATCCCATAACGATGGTGCTGTTATGCCTTGCCCGTATTAGATAAAAAAATAACGATATGGATTATTAATGTTATTGCATTTATTGCACTGGTGTTATGTTTCACTAATTAAAAAAAACCTCTTTTTCCGAGAGTTAAACATCTCGAAAAGGCTTTAAATGCAGTATTATCGGATTTAATAAGGATCAAATATCCTTCGCTGGAATTGATACAAATATCCTCATCAAGTTGAACAAGTGATTTGTTTGTGGCAGAAAAGAGCCATCTTAATTGCTTTTCGGAGATAAAACTTGCTGAAACAGAGTTTGCATGTCCTTATTTTGAAAATTCGCGCTAATTATAACATGACCACTCTGCCACATTATTTGTTAAGTAATACATGTCCCTACGTTTACGGGTGGTCAGACGCAGTGCGAATATATAGCAAAACATGAAGAAAAAATGATAACACAATTCTATTGCAGCATAATAAATTAATGAGCCGCGACACGACAAAACCAACAATGTGGTTGTGCGCCCAGCGCAGACTCAGATCAGCCTGGGCATCCGACCAGTCTGATCAGAGTCTTAGCTGTCCGCATGGAGGTAGCTTAGGCCCTCAGCTACCCTTTAAGCGCTTAGCAAAAAGTCTGATCACACTGGGCGGATGCCCAGGCTGATCAGAGTCAGCGCTGGGCGCACAACCACATTGTTGGTTTTGTCGTGTCGCGGCTCAATTATTAATTTCTATCCGCACTCAGAGTAGACTAAATGAGAATGGATTGCAATTCAAACAGCTGCTTCTCAGGAGCTGTCCACAGCAAAAGCATAAAACATATTTTACCTACTTTCTAGTTTTATGTACGCAAATCGTACATAAGATTGAAAGACAGGCAAGACTTAAGCCAACAATAACATAGCTAGACCACAACAGAAGCAGCGCCATGTAACGGGCAGTAATAAATAACTGAGGGAATGAGATCTGTTGAACAGAGCTCTAAGTCATGCTCTGCCTCCATTGTGATTAATGTGGCAATACAGCCTTACAAAATGCATGAAAAAGGATGAAACATGAGGCATATTTTGTACTGTTTTCTTTATAGCTAATCTCAGCATAGACACAAGATGAGCTATTGTGATCAGTAAATGTCCGTCGTCCGTGGTCCTTCGTGCGTTGTCAATAATTTGCTTTAAACGACATCTCCTCCCAAACTGTTGGTTTGATTTAGGCCAAACTTGGCAGGAATGAACCAATATACATGGCATTCTTCCATCATTGTTCAAATGGTTCCATTACATTGCATAACTTGGTCAAATGAGTCAAAAATAGATTTTCGGAATGGAAACTTTGAAAATCCTCTAGTCTGAACCACAAGACATAGAGCCTTGGTAATTTCCATTTAGCATCACGTAGTGGTCCTTTACCAAGTTTGTTTGAATTATGACCTTGTGGCAAAAAGACCTTGCCCTGGTGTCACATGTTTAAATAGGTTCACTTAGGGTAGACATAAATAAATGTTTTTGTCCAAACCACTGGACCCAAAGCTTAGATGTTTAGCATGTAGCATAACCTCTACCATTGTGCTCAAATTATGGCTCTGAGGCAAAAAGACTCTGAGGCCCCGTCCCGGGGGTCACATGTTTTTATTTATTGGCATTGTTTATCTGCTTTCAAGACATCTTTGACTTTCATTTTCATTGTTTGAGTAGCCTCACGGACACCTGTTGAAAAAGAGCTGACTTCTTAGCTTTTCTCTTCTTTTGTTTCACTTTGTGTGCCATGCCGTCTCTTTGTCTTTCCCATTTGGTGTTTAGGGCAGAATGTTGAAAAGAATTTTTATCTGTTCCTGATCGTTGCCTTATCATCTAGATTAAAATACAACAATATAAGGATGGAGTCGGGTAACTTTGGACAGCGGATAAATTCGGATATACCATTGCAAACAGTGAAGATCAAGATGAGACGGCTCATGATGAGTCGTCTCATCAGGTTTTCCACTGTTTGCCCAAATAACCATGTTTTAATTCCAAACACGTTGTTCAAAACAACTGATATATAAAGGTCTGAATTTATCCGCTGTCCGAATTTACCCGACTTTACCCTAATAAATCTCTTCTGTTAGCCACAGTATTTTTCCACCAGCCTTTTCATATGACTTTCATTGTAATATCAGGCTACGGAACAGCCGTACATAGCTCGTATGGCCCGTGTCATAGCCTTTATGTGAACTTGTAAATGTGTTCATTCCTGACAAAGGTCGATTAATTTAGAACCTACTCATTAATGAGTAAGAGTCTCTACATAGGCTCGACTCAGTACCTGAAGCTCTGTCAGAAATTGCATTGAGGCTGCAAGCAGTAAATCAGTTTAATACATTAAACGTTTTACATTACAATACAGTCAAATGAAAGTCTTTAGAAGTTCCTTCAACGGCAGAGAAAATATTCAAAAGAAGTAACATGCGCGAAACCTGTCTTAAGGGGTCTCAAAAAGAAAAACAAAAACAATGGTGGCTAAAGACAGGTGACCGCTTAACACAGCTTCATTGACAATGCATTTTGGTTCAAGGGACTCTGAAAAAGTGACTGCTTAATGCAGGAGATCTCTAAATAGAGGTGACCACATAAGAAGGTTTAAAAGTACATTTGAGCCGCGACGCGAGAAAACCAACAATGTGGTCATGCGTCAAGCGCAGACTCAGATCAGCCTGGGCATCTGCCCTGTCTGATCAGAGTCTTGGCTGTCCACATGAAGGTAGCTTAGACCCTCAGCTACTATTTAAGCGCAGAGCGAAAACTCTGATCAGACTGGGCGGATGCCCAGGCTGATCTGAGTCTGCGCTGGACGCACGACCATATTGTTAGTTTTCTCGTGTCGCGGCTCATTTAGTTAAACCGAATCTGCTGTTTTCGTTTCTTTGACGTGCTCCTTGCTTTCTTGGGCTCTTCCTTAGAAAGATATTTTCCCACGTACAGGTCCTTAATGTGACTTATTGCATTTTAGTTTCATTACTCCAGGTTCCAGCAGGCACCCAGTGATGATAAAACATTGAATCAAGGTTGACTCAACGTCACGACTTTGAAATATCGTCAGCGTTGTATGGCGGCTTACTAGTATGGCCCATGTTCCTTCTTCTAAATGTGTTCATGTGGCGAACTATGGCCCATGTACCTTCTTCTGAATGTGTTCTTTGCTCTTGAAGGAACTTTTTAAGATTTTTATTTTACTTCACTGCAGGTCATATTGTGCCGTGTGGCGGCCATAAATCGTCTCCCCGTACATCATCCATAGTGCGGATTATATTTTAGTTTTGTTCTTTGAGATCAGAAGATATCTCCTGAGAAATCAGAAATTTTTGATAGCGTAAGTATCTTATTGTGGATCATCACCTTTTATTCCTTTGGACCCTTTTTGATATTAATCAGACTCTGAATCGACGCTTTATAAAATAAAAGAAATTACAGTATGCTTTTCTCTAGCTTTCGTCACCAGATATTGTCAGGGTCACTGATGAGACCGGCTGGTCAGGCATCAGACTCAATGATGGGCCCGGCATATAGCTTATTAATTTAGTTGGTTGAGGTCGGAGTTTGCCTTGTCTGTTGCTTGGTTATTCGGGTTCAACTGATTGTTTATTTTTTTGCTCCTGTATTTCAACGATGTTGTCTGATTTCTAAGGAGTCTGCTGGTGTCGCAATACGTTCTTTCCGTTGAGTCTTCATCTCTAATTCATCTTAGGCCTTATCCGTGGTTTGTTTGTTTCCGTTGATGATTCATTAATGGGGTAGGAAACTTTCCTGAAGACCAAATAGGTAACTTAATCTTCAAACCACTGCAGAAGCAGAGGGTGAGGTTTAGGGCCAGTAAAAGTAGTAATCTTTAGCTGACCGTTCCTAGGCGGTACTTCTATTGCGGTTCTTTGGTGTTATATTGTGCTGTGTCCGCTTGTCTATGGTCTCTGGCGGTTTGGTCACCTGTACTGCTGCCTAATCTGTCTTCTGTTTTGTTTTGTATTGTAATTCAGATAAAAAATATGTAAAAATAGATGTTGATGCTGTTATTGGGATAACTGAAAGACCATCTGTTTGAGAAAGAGCTGTTCGTTCGGTTTACTGTGCGTGTTTTTCGTAAACTTGTGTCAATTTCTGTGTGTATGTGCTTCTTTCCCTATTGGTTTTGAGAGTGGTATGTGGGTTTTTATTGTTACTAATTCCTGATCATTGCCTATCTTTTTACTTTCAATAGCCGAAACTTCGAATTATGGTCCATGAACCTCCTTCTGAATGTGTTCTCTGCTCTTGATAGAATTTTTAAAGGTTTTTCTTAGAATGTTATCACAAGTGTGTCCATGTTTATTTCAAATTTCTTTCCTGTTCGACGTCTTTGACGGAATGTGCATATAGAAATTGATCTATTTGATGTTCGAATGTTGTTTTAATTTGTGTTTTTTATTGTAACCTCCTTCTCTTAACTGCCATTCAGGTTTTTTTTTGTGATATTTGATCTTTTTCTGTGCTATATTTGGCCTACATGTTTGCGATACACTATAAAAATTCTCCAAGTAAACACAATTAAAGACGATAGCTCGATGTTGTCTCTCTATATCCTTAGATGAAGCCTACTTACAGCATTCCTTTAAGTAATATAAATTGCTTAGGTGTATCTTCCAGCCACTCCTAGTTCCACCGATCACTAAAGCAATACAATAAAATACAATCACCATTATGACGGTCCCCGAATAGTGAGGTACATTATTGTATTTGCAAGTAGCATATACACTGCAGAGTCCTGTCTGAATCGCCACTATTTTAACAAACACAGTGTGAACAATTCATATATTCTTAAGAATTTGTTAATCGGACAGAAACGATTTACATGTACATCATACTATGCGGATGGACAGGTTGATATGAGTTTCCTGTAAAGCACCTTTACTTGTGTACCGGCTCCTATGATGTTAAATGTATACCATGGAGTAGCTCCTAGCTCTATAATTGACTGAAGAATATTTTCACCTTCTGTAATTATGCCATGTCAATTTTGAAATAATTATAACTAAATATTATAGATATAATTGACTTTATTAGATTAAGCTGTGTGTTTTAGGAACTTGAACTTGTCCAGGCCCCGAGGCTATAAAACTTTTTTTGTGCTCAACTCAGCTGAGCATGAAATTTTCTCTGCTGATAAACATGAAAATGCCAAATGAAAATGTTGGCACTTATGTTGGCATTTTCATATTCATAAGCAAAGAAAATTTCATAATCAGCCAAACTGAGCGAGAAAACAACTAAACTTATCAGTAATTTGCTATTTAAAAGCAGGTAAAATTTCATGCTCAGCTGAGTTGAGCACGAAAAAAGTTTTATAACCTCGGGGCCTGGTGTTTCTGCACTTTACGTTTTATACAAAACAAATAAAGTATGACAAAAAGAACGTAATGATTACTGACAAATATTTTTTTTGCTAAACGGGCCTCAAAATCGGGGTTTTAAACAAAATAATAAAATGATAATATAGCATTTTTTCATGTCTGTTTAATTCAATTTTAATAATTTTAGATTTAAATTCAAATTTTTCAATTTTACTGACTTATGGTGAATTGATAAACTTTCGTGAGAAGCAACTATGGCGTTTTCCTTTTTCGCTTCGCCCTGCTCAGTGGGGTCAATATTAGATCTGAAAGGAAATAATGTGCTCTTATCGGTGCACATTAACTCCTTTAAGAACAGACCCTATTCTGGAAGGGCTGCGTCGTCCAGGGAAGCAAATAAGAAGTCACAAAAGCTGTACCACTTTGTATGATTGTAGCAAAAGACAAAGGTATACCCATACACAAAAACGTTCTTGTCTTGCTGCCGACCATTCCAAGGCGGTTCTGCTGTAGAAGAACATCCTTATGAGAATAAGTTTGTCTGCTAGTGCAACTGGCATTTGTTCTTTCGTGTGTATTTAGCATGCATTTATGACAAACAATTATGGGTCTGAATCACAAATGATCTGATTCATACGGTTTACATATTTGTGGAAGCTCTGCTAAGAAAAATACGCACAATTTATACTTTTGAAAATTCGGACCTGTCGTGCCGGTCTAATGGGGAAAATCCTCGCCTTTATCATAGAAGTCCTTACACAGGTTGACTAATCACAGTAAAGGCTTATTCAAGTAAAATTATTTTTTTAAAATCGGCTTGCTATTTCGGAGAAGGCGATATTGGAAGAAGACATAAAAGGTTTAGGGTAAAGTCGGGTAAATTCGTACAGCGGGTAAATTCAGGCATACCAGTGCAAACAGTTAAAATCCAGACGAGACGGATCATGATGAGCCGTCTCATCAGGATTTTCATTGTTTGCTCATTTAATTTTGTTTTAATTCAAAACAACTGACGTATAAAGGAAATAATGTCACTGTCCGAATTTACACGCTGTCCAGCTTTAGCGACGTTACACTACCTAAGTAAAATGAGTGGCAATACCGTACTCCGTAAGGAAGAAATATTCTCAACTATAAGTGATACAAATACTTCATTCAGAATTGATGTGATCGTTGATTGCAAAAGCATGTCATTTGAATTGAGCTTTGGGAAAGAAAACGGTTGCATAGAGGTTAGATGTAACGAATTTAACATTTCAATTTTTCTGAATTGGTAAACTAAGTTCCATTTATTTCAAGCTGCTAAAATGCCAGGGTGAAGAAGTGTTTTCAAAGCAAATGTTGTTATTGGCCATCGGTTTTGAATAACGAACTTTGCATAGTACTAGTATGTGTTTACCATACCTTTTAAGATATTGAAGAAAAATATAGATAAATTAATACTCAAACGAAGTGCATTTATAGTCATGCAATTAAAATTCTTAACGTAACCAGTAGGCTTATTCACGGAAGTGTTCTTATTTGTTATTATAGCCCCGCTTTGAATTGGCAATTTGAAGATTAGTCAAATAATGACGTTTTCGAATTTTTCTATCAAGTACCTTAAGGATAGTGACCACTGGGTGATTTACTATCTCAAAGATGTTAACGAGGTGTGCAGAAAAAATTTGAATCCATTTTCATGAATCATTGTCGCTCCTTGTGGTGTTGTTGTAGACGTTAACGTCAATTTTGATACGTGCATTGCATGGCAGGGACGAATGCTAGGGTGGCTGTCATTGTGGCAAAATCTCAGGGCGGTTAACCTCTCTATTACCCATGATTATCTCTCTCCTTCCTCATCTTTCAATGTATCCAGGTCTTCTGGAAATTCAAACTCAAACTTGGCATTTGTAACGTCAAATTTCGGCCTTAGTTTACGCCAGTTTTAATGTACCGCTGCACAACATTTGAGATTTCGTCAAAACATGATATTGCAAGTATTTTTTGATGATTTATTTCAGCATAATTTCTCGAAATTACTGCTTGAATAAAACAACTTTGATTTTGTATGTAGCGTTTCTTTTGTCAGTCAGTATATGTTCTACTTTTTGCAATTTCCGACGGTAATAAATTATCAAATTACACAAGCAAAGGATTCAAGTGATTATAGCAATTACAAAAAGCCTACAGGAAACCCAGATAATTAAACTGAGATAGATTGTTATTATGTACCTTCCAAAGCTCCTAGCAAAAGACTACATTACAATTATAGTATACATTATCTAAAGGTCTTGCTAAGAGAAAAAGAAGTCTGGGCATCCACTGTCTGATCAAAACTCTTCCTCCTCGGCCAAAAATAGTTAAATCATGAAGAACAACCTGCACAGCCGCAGATAGTAAAAAGTAAAGAGACATGCAATGTTCAGGAATTAACACAAACAAATTCCACACCCCGCTCTCAAAACCCACAGGGAAAGAAGCACATACATACGGAAAAATTGACACAAGTTCACGAAACATGCACACGGTAAACTGAATAAGCAGCTTTTTCCCAAACAGGTGGTCATTTAGCCATCTAATCAAAATAAGAATCAACATCTATTTTTATCAATTTTATTTTTTCAAGTTACTGCTGCTGACTCGGCTTATCACTTGTAATTTATTGTTTGTTTGGATCGCTTTGTCAATCTTTCCCTCTGATGTTGGGGATAGGGTTTAGGATCTGATTCATTCAGTTCCTGAAGTGTAGTTACTCTTTAAATTTACAAAACAGAACAAAGATAGATTGGGTAGCAAAACAGCTGGCCAAACCGCCTAAGAACATAGACAAGCGGACATAGCACAATGTAACATCAAGGAACCACAACAGAAGTACCGCCTTCGAACGGTCAGCAAAAAATTACTGGGGGGCTTAAACAATTCTTTTTTGGATCCAAATCTCGCTCGTAGTTTCCGCAATGATTCAACGCAACAAAAACACAAGTTTCACACAACAGACTAAACAAACTACACGGAAAACATTTAACAACTATTTTTACGTATTTACATTTAGTTAGCTGTTTGGTCGGCATGAAGGTTTCCTTACCCATCAATGAATCGCCTTCGGAAACAAACAAACCACGTATAATACCTATGATGAATCAGAGATGGGGACTCGAGGGAAATAACGTATTGCGACACCAGGAGATCCCCGGGGAAGTCAAACAACACGCCTGAAATACCGGAGCAAAACAAAATCATCAGTTAGACCCAGAATCACCAAGCAACAGACAAGGCAAACTCCGGCCCCAACCAACTAAACTACTAAACAACTAGCTTTATGTCGGGCCCATCACTGAGTCTGATACCTGACCAACCGGTGTGCTATTAAAGAGGGAAGCAAAGTTATTAACCATGAGTTGGTTAACTACTAAACATTCAGACTGCAGCATTACATTTATGTTATATCCAGTACGTTTGTAACGACCGACAATATTTCTGAACGGATCAGAAAAATCAGAGCTACCTACAAGCCCCAGACCGAACATACATTATTTAGTTTAATAAAGATAGCTGAGTTGCCACCTATTTGGGAAAGAGCTGCTGACTCGGCTCATCACTTGTAATTTATTGTTTGTTGGGATGTCTTTGTCAATCTTTCCCTTTGATGTTGGGGATAGGGTTTGGGATCTGATTCAGTCTGTTCCTGAAGTGTAGTTACTCTTAAAATATACATGTACCATCGCTATTGGCGCTGCATCAGAAGTGCATTTCAGGTTTAAATCATTCAATACTATGTCCCCATGAAGGAATAGCCCGCTCCAAGGCGGAAACTTCTGATGCAGATGCCGTATTTTGTATTTCTAGCATAATGATCACCTTTATAGCTGTCCAGTTTGTTTTCTATTTGTTCTATGGATTGAAATGGAGAAGAGATTAAAAGTAAAAAGTATGCAAAGACCAGGAACTGAAACAATCAAAATCCAAATCCAGCCCTCAAACCATAGTTGGAAACAACTAAGATTACAAATATTCAAGATACAGAGAACATATGGCCAACCGAGTGAGCAGCTTGTTCCCAAAAGGTGGCCACTCAGCAACCCAAACCGAACCAAAAATAATAAGAACATACATAAGGTAAAACACCACAGAAACTCTGACACCAAAAACAGGCAACAGAGAACCACAACAGAACTACCGCCTTGGAACGGTCAGTAATGAATTACTGGGGGGCTTAAATCGATTTTACAGGCCCAACCTCACCCTCAGTTTCTGAAGTGGTACAAAACATTTAGTTGGTAGTTCGGTTCGCATGATAACACAGTGTTTGATTTTTTTCTATTTTCTTTATAGCTTTTGATGTTTGTTCGTAGTGATGTACAGTTCCTTTGTGTTGGACAGCGCACGTCTCTTATGGAAGAGGTAATCTTCCGTTTTATCGTTTGAGTTTCTCCCATCTACTTCTTTCAGAGACTTGGGTGCGTTTGAACTTGTGATACTGGCATTTCCTGGGTATCCTTATTTACATTTTTTGGTGGATTGTTCTTTGCAATTGCTGCATTTCTTCTGTATCCCAGTCTGTTTTGGCGTACACTTTCAAGTCATCTAGACTAGTTACTTTGGTCTGCATATATATGTATATATGATTTAGCTGTTAACCATATACTGAGAGGATTTAAAAATTTCCACTTTTTAATTGCTGGCTGATAATACTTTCACGAATGTCAGCGTTTATCTTTTTCTGACAAAATGCTTGAAACGTATCAAAAAGGACCTGGTATGAAAAGGGCCGTTTTTGGCCCACATTTGAATTCTCTTAAAATTACATGGCTTCTATTGCTTATCATTTGTGTGTATGGGAACAGACAGAAATAATATATTTCGTCTTTGTGAATTCTCAGAATAACATGATTTCTGGCCCGCCTATGTTGTTTCATTAATATTAAGGAAAAATGCAAGAAAAATGAGTTTAATAGCCTTTCATTTAAAGAAATATGACAGTCACAATCACTTTTGAAGGCTCTTGATTATAGGCTTTTGATGAAAGGCCAAAATGTTGGGTAGCACTGCTAACCACCCGTACACTGCACAAGGCCTGTCCAGGTACCCCACCCACTCATTTTAGGAAGTCCAGAGATGCTAACCAAAAAATTCCAGTAGATCAAAATCAAATGTAGACCAAATTATTCCTTGTGTTCTAACTAAGACAATAGTTGTCAGAAGGCAACGAAGCGCGCCTAATGGGTGCCTGACTCTCAAGGTTACAAAGTATCTCAATTCAAAACATCGTTAACATAGTTAACCAGGGGTGAATGTGGTAGCTAGGGCACAAATGAAGTTTGCATCAGAAGGTAGACTAAGTCAGTTGTTCCCTTTGGCATACAGGGCCGACTTGTATGCCACTATCTGGACAATTTGCGGACATTGAGGGTCGGGTCCTCGTGCACCAGACGGAGAGATACCAACTCAGTCTAACTTATAATGCCTCATGGTGACAAAGGGTGGTTCCTAGTATGGGTATGAAAGAGATTTCATGACTTCTCTTTCGGTTGATAATCAAGCTGATATCATTGAGGCATTTAACTCTACCTCTAGATATTTAGACGATCTTCTGAATATTGATAATCCTTATTTTGAACGCATGGTTGACCAAATTTACCCACCTGAACTTAAATTGAATAAAGCTAATACTTCAGATACCGAGGCCCCCTTTTTGGATTTACATCTATCTATTTCTAACGGTTTTGTATCTTCTAAAATTTATGATAAACGTGATGACTTTGACTTTGATATAGTTAATTTTCCATTTTTGGATGGTGACGTTCCACGTCGTCCCTCTTATGTAGTGTATATTTCTCAACTTATAAGATTTGCTAGAGTGTGTAGTCATGTAGATGACTTTAATGCTCGTAATAAATGTTTAACTGCTAAACTTCTTCAACAGGGCTATCGGTATCATAAGCTTAGAAAGGCTTTTTCTAAATTCTATCGCAGACACCATGAATTGGTTTCAAAATTTGATGTCGGATTAAAATCTCTTTTACACCAAGGCCTATCGGAACCAGAATTTTATGGTGACTTAGTATACAAATTCAAAAAGATTAAGGGTAGGACTGATTTTTCTGATCAATTCCGAAAAATAATAATACGTCACAAACGTATTGGCTATAATTTAAATGTTATGCGACAGTCTGCATGCTTAGTGATTAACCCAATCACGGTTGATAACTTTGCTGCACTCTTTAATTGCACACCGGGGGATCGGTCGTCAGACTCTATGATGGCCCCGACCTAAAGCTATATATTTTAGTTGGTTGGGACCGGAGCCTTTTTGTGTGTTGCTTGGTCCACCGGGGCTCAACTGGTGACCTTCTTTTGTTTCAGATTTCCAGTGGGGTCGTTTGGCAGGACAGGGATCTCCACCTGTCAGACGGCCCGTTGTATCTGTTGAGTCCTCGTCTTTACTTCTTTGGTGTTGAAATTTGATTTATGTGTTTACCGTGATGATTCATTGACGAGTTAGAGGGTTATCATGCAAACCGAACTACCAACTAAATGTTTTGTACCACTTCAGAAACTGAGGGTGAGGTTGGGCCTGTAAAATCGATTTAAGCCCCCCAGTAATTCATAACTGACCGTTCCAAGGCGGTAGTTCTGTTGTGGTTCTCTGTTGCCTGTTTTTGGTGTCAGAGTTTCTGTGACGTTTTACCTTATGTATGTTCTTATTATTTTTGGTTCGGTTTGGGTTGCTGAGTGGCCACCTTTTGGGAACAAGCTGCTCACTCGGTTGGCCATATGTTCTCTGTATCTTGATTATTTGTAATCTTAGTTGTTTCCAACTATGGTTTGAGGGCTGGATTTGGATTTTGATTGTTTCAGTTCCTGGTCTTTGCATACTTTTTACTTTCACACCACCTTTACCCAGTACTAAGTCGGTCTGATGACACCTCCTTACCCTTTGCAGACTTCTCATGTTTCCTTGGGTCCCATCCCACAACATCACCCCTAGCCTGAACCAGTTGTCAAAGCCTGGTCTCGGGTAAGTATCATACTGCATTTAAACTTTGTAGCATAAAAGGTATCGAAGTTATGAGCTCAAAGAGAAATGCATAGTCATATTGCATACTTATTACATAGTGCTAAAGGTATAAGGCAAAAATCACTCAACCACGAATAAACATTGGGTTAACCTGTCACGGACGCCGACGAGGACGCTGACGTGGACGCTAACGCTAACGCTAACGGATACTCGGACTACGACGCCGGGTGTATCGCATAAGCTCTCCTTTGCTTCGCAAAGGCACGTTAAAAATGAATACCCACAACGTATGTTTATTTTGTCTTTGAGCGGAGATATTGCCGTTTTATGTTAGAACGCTGGAAATATGGGCCAAAAGCTCCCAGTTTGGTAAAAAAAAACCTTAAAAATAAACATAAATTTAAAGAGCAACTACACTTCAGGAACTGACTGAATCAGATCCCAAACCCTATAAAGCCCGGTCTCCAGCACAATTAATATTTTCATGACATGTTAATATATGTAAACTTTGTCTGCAGACAAAATATAAAATGTGCTGGTGACCGGGCTCATATATTTTGAAAGCCGCAAAGGCTACCAAATTCGTCATTTTCGTCAGAATCCGCTGGGGGTATGGGTATGTTCAAGAGAAAAACACAAATATTTTATGCAA
The DNA here is from genome assembly GCA_963989385.1 of Ctena decussata. Lineage (NCBI taxonomy): Eukaryota > Metazoa > Mollusca > Bivalvia > Lucinida > Lucinidae > Ctena > Ctena decussata. The sequence continues at coordinate 93,028,645 of OZ022501.1, forward strand.
GAGCTAGTTAGTTGTTTGTTTGCTGTTTCCTTCTAGGTTGGAACTTTCCTATGAATAGATTTTTGTTATCGAAAAAGAATCTTTGAAAATTGAATTTTCTGGGGGCCAAATATGGGCTTTATCATACCAGGTCCTTTAAAGATTATGCAGTTTATTTGATTCATTTACTTAAATGGCGACTGTAAAAACGTTACACCGCCGAAACGCATAAAAGGATGACGTTGTTATCTTATGCAACATTCTTTTAGACGATTTCTTACGGTCTATATATTGTGACGTCATGAGTGTTGCTTTGCAATTATAATCGCAACCAATCCTGTCTCGCAAAACCTATTACGGAGACGGCGTCGACGTAAGTTAACGTCATGACCTCTGTTTTTTTTTTGTTTCGGTTAGCTGCTTTTCTTATGGTCTTTCGAGCTTCTTGTAATCTCTGCACATCGTCTGAGATTGTAAAATGCCGTAAATAACTCATAAGAATGTCTCGCGAAATTTTAGCGTTTAACTGGCCCAAAAAATCTGTATCTGTTTATGATATTTAAACGTGTTTTTGCAAAATAAAGCCACAGACTGACTTGAAACTTTTAAAAGTTGATTTGCTATTGCAAGACAAATGTTTCCTCAGAAAAGTGTATACATGAAGTGATCCATGTGTATGTAAACTGTACTAAAAACATGAGGAGCACGTGCTTATGATTTGACCGATTCAGTTGAACGCTTTCAAATTAGTGATACTGATGTAGTGAGGTATAAAAGAATATATATGTTGTGAAATTGTGGTAGGCGTAGCTGCATTTCTTTTCGAGATATTCAAAAATAAAGGGTGGAAGTTTTTAAATCCTTTCAGAATATAAAGTTTGAACTTTCCTGTGGTTTGAGTTTACTTATAGTTTTACCTTGCTGTTCGCTCTCTGGTATCATATTTACCCTACTTTGGTATCATATTTGGTCTACTTATGCGACTTCTTACAATAATAGCACTTCATCAAATCTGCACTAGCTATTAAAGATATAAAAATATAGGAAACCTTACTAATTAAAAGATAGAAATAATTATTTAACGGTGTACCTAGCTATATTTTACCATTATGAATTATCTTACTGCTGCTCCAGGGGTCGTTTTTATAAAATGACTTAAGTGGTTGCTATGCTGTTGCTAAGGCTGAATTTCTATTAAGGAGATTCCCTACAACTATGAAATTTAATCTGGAGTCTGAAAAAGACTGTTCCTCCAGAGCAAATTTCATAGTTGTAGGGATCTCCTTCAAAAAAAATTAGCCTAAGCAACAGCATAGCAACCGCTTAAGTCGTTTTATGACTACGGCCCCTGGTGACGAATGCACGGCAATCTGAATGTTCGGCGTTAAATCGACGAGTCTCGCGACCTCATGTTATACTATTTCCCCAAAACTAGTGTCTCGGTGTGACATTTCCACATTCCAATTCAAGACCAACAGAGCCTTCAAAAACATAAATTTTCTTTCGTCATGATGTGAACCTTTGGATGAGCTAGGTCGGCGTGCCAGGATAATCATGAGATTAGCAAAGCGAAGGAATTGCAAAAACCTGACCAAAGAATGAGACGTCAGGCTTAACACACTCATTGAAAAGTGCATTAACTTAATTTGACGGCGACTTATAACGGCTATAAAAGCAAAATATATGGATTAGTCGCAAGCAATTTTCATGAAAAACGAAGCTAATACTGGGGGACAATGGAGGAACTATACCGTTTGTTTTTGTAAATGACCGTTAGAGTCATCTGTTTTTTTGTTGTTGTTTTTTCAGTTCTTTATTCACTCTAAGTCACATATATTGCAACAACAAGAGGGACATACATTTACAATATACAATTACGTAATGGTAGCATGGTGGCAGAAAGTATGCATATACAAAGATCAAACAAATAAATAACCACTAACAGATTACATTGAAAGTGGGAATACAACATAGGTAAATAAGTCATTTCACTAAAAGTTAGCGTGTCATTTTTCCCTTGTTTTATATGTTTTGATTTATTTAAAGAAATTGTAAGTCAAATTTGTAGCACAATAAAAGGAAAAGTCTTTAAGTCCTCCTGAAAATCAGCACTTTTCCATGCTCTATTTACGTTTAGACAATGTGTTCACTCAGTGCTGACTAGGTAAGAAAAATAGTCCATGTTGCTGCCCAAAATGTGATGATAATATTATGGATATTAAATTTCATTTCAATTCAAGAAAGGAATAATTTCGACTGCCATGTGAGTATAAATATGTACATGTATATATCACCTCTGTACCTCTCTCTCTCTCTCTCTCTCTATTCGTTCATGTGTAAACGGGTCCGACCCTTACCAGCCATGGCACAGCCAGTCTGCTCTAAGAAACATCCGCTACACGCCCCATGCCAGTTTGAATATCAGACTGGCATGGAGCGTATAAAAGAATGTTCCGAGAAAAATAATTAAATAAAAAAGATATCAAAAGTGTGCCATGACTGGCATTGATCCAATCCGAAACGGTCTGAAATGATACTGGCAGATTTATGGCATATACAAATTAAATATGTTAGTATTGTTACGGTTCTACTGGAAAACACATGTACTATCTACATATAGCAAACATATGAATAAATATATAGAAACGTATATACAGGCATGAGACACGGGCGCTTCACCAGAGGGGTCGACATGGAATATGCAAGGAAATCACCAAAATGCAACTAGCTTTTGTGCACGCTGAAAAGAAATCATAGCTGAAGACCTTTCCAGGGTCCCCATCTCGAACACTCCGGTGAGACTTCCGTATAGCGTACTTTATACAAATTAACAATTTACGTTAATTTACGATAATAGTGATCTTAGCAGCGTTTAACTGTCGACACATCCTGGTCCTGCGCAGTCTGGTCTAAGTTCCCGTATCGCATTTGCAGTATGTGAATCCACAAACTGCAAATAGCGAGCCCGTTCGGGGCATGGTTACCCAGACCAGCCGGCGCAGGAGTGCTGAATAATCACCAACTTTTTATCACTAGCCAAACTTTGAGAACCAACATAAAGCATGTTCTATGAATTATACATCGTTTAGTGTACAATATTAGAAATGTGACGTAAGAACATCATACTGCAACCATAGCTTTTGTAATTACGTTTATGAATTTGCATAAATTTTTCAATTCCGAAACGTTTGAGGAATTCATAAGTTGTTTGAATTTAATTACATTTGGATGTTGGCGATAATACGATTTTATATGATTCAGTCGTTCTGTTTTAAAGTGTTCGCATTTGAGGATATAGTGAAACTCATCGCCGATTTCTTTATGACAAAGATGACAAAGTCTTTCATGAACGTGGGTACTATTCCACCTGCCCAATTCTATTGGCAATCGGTGGTTTCTTGTGCGAAATGCAATGAGAAGTTTACTATAATAGTTCGGCAAAAGCAAAAAATATCTACTGCATTCAAAAGTGTCTTTAAATAATCTAAAATTTATACCACTAGAAGAGGAATCGACTAGAGATGACCAGGTTTGTATGTATTGGTCTTGCAATCTTTGCGAGATTGCTAGATTAAACCATTTTAGACTTTGGACATTTTGCGACTCCCATATGCCGGAAAAACCACAAGTATTAAGAATATTTTCTACATTTTTTATATAGTTAGATTTTATAAGATTACCTTTATGCATTTGGTAAATAATTGTATATATTAATGATGAGAGTTTATTATCTTGATTTGAAACAAGCTTTGACCAAAATGACATTACTCTGGCTTTGATATCTAAACTAATTGGCTTGATACCTAATTCTCCGTTTATCATATATGTGGGTGTCGATGTTTTTAAGGTTAAAAGCAAATTTCAAAAAATTTCAATTGTATTCTTTCTAAGTCATCACAATTTCCATAACCCCAAATTTCACTGCCGTACAATAGTATAGGTTTCACAGTTTTGTTAAATAATTCTATTTGTAAATCAATTGTTAAATCAAGAGTACGTGTTTTCCTAAATAACGAGAAAAGGGCCTTGTTTGCTTGCTTGGCTAAATACTTTTTTGTTTTATTAAAGGCTCCACTGCTGGAGAGAAGAATTCCTAGATACTTATATTCATTAACTATTTCTATTTCACTATTATTAAAATGAAAATGTAGATGGTTATATAGTCTGCCTTTACTAAATATAAGAATTTTAGTTTTTGACACATTTACTACAAGTTTCCATGTTTGACAATAGTTTTCAAAGGCATTTAGTGCTTGATGTAAATTATGCGAATCTTCGCTAAAAATTACTCTGTCATCAGCGTATAGCAGTAAAAACATTTTTAGAAATACATATATATCTTCATCCGCAAATTCACAGTTTATGCCGGAGATGTTATGAGTGCTGAAATAGTGTTCAAGGTCATTAAGAAAGATCGAAAAAAGGAAAGGGGAAAGGTTCTCTCCTTGCCTTACACCGTTACAACAGGGGAAGAAAGGGGACGTACCATCTTTGTTTTTAATTCTCGATTTAATGTTATCATACATATTTTTAATTAAATTCAAACACTTGCCATTTATATTATACGATTCAAGTTTGTACCATAGTCCCTCTCTCCATACGGTATCAAATGCCTGTTTGAAATCTATTAATGCGCGGAATATTTTTTTATTTCTTGGTCTTAAAATGTCTATTAACGAATTTATAATAAAATGTTATCTGCCGTAGAAAAGCCAGCTCTGAAACCCGCCTGGCTATCGGTTATTAAGTGTCTTTCACTCGAAAATTTATTTAGTCTTTTATTTATAACTGCTGTAAATAGTTTCCCAAGACAGCTTAGAAGAGTTATGGGTCGATAATTTTCTGGATTTCGTATATCGCCTTTATTTTTGTAAATTGGAAGGATGTTACCTAAAAGCCAGCTATCAGGCAATAAACCAGTGTCAAATACTATGTTAAACAACTTTGTATAAGTGGGCAACATTATGTTAATAGACGATTTAATGTGCTCATTTAATATTTGGTCAATCCCTGCTGCTTTATTCATTTTGAGATTTTTAATGGCTTGAAGAATTTCGTTTTCGGTGATGGGTTGATTTATTTCTTCGTTTACTTGACTAGGAATTTCCTCATTTAAATTGTTCGTTTGTGTATGTGATGTTTTGCTGTTTATGTTTTTAAAAAAGTTAAACAAGTCATTCAGGGGAGCTGCATTAGCTTGAGTAGGTTTTTCGTCATTTAAAATACGCCAGAACTCTTTGGGAATCGAAGATTTAATCCTGCGTAGTTTTTCAATTTTCTCATTTTTGTGACATTTAATACTTATAGACATTGTATCTTTATACGCTTTACTGACAGTTTTAAGCAAATTTTTATTTTGCTCAGATTTATTTCTATTGTATATTTTTCGAACTTTGTGATGCGAGTTCCGTGCATTTCTGCATTCATAGTTAAACCAAAGTTTGTGAATCTTTTTTACTGATTGGGGTCTAGGTTTTTGGGTTCCAAATGTTTCAACACATGCTTCTTGAAACAAGCTTTCAATGTCTGCTGCAATGGAATCAATGTCGGTTTTCTGTGCATTTTCATTGCTCATACTTTCAAGTTTATCATTAATTGATTGAATTTTCATTACATTGCAGTTTTCGGTAAATTTATTCGCCTTTTCAGAATTCCATAATTTCGGTTTCGCTTCTTCGCAAAAATCATTTTGGTTCGAGTTTTGAACTGCAGTTTGACACGTAACATCTATCATTAAATCAACTCCACAATGCGAGTCAGAAAAGAACGGTGAAAAATCAAGTACGTTAAAATCACGTAGGTATTCAACAAGTTTTGGCGAGCAGATAAAGTAATCAATTGTGCTTCGATCTTTGCATGTTAGTTTGGGGTTTATAAAATCCTGACCTTGTCGTCCATTAATAATAAACAGATCGTTGCTTTGGCAGAATTCTATTAGTTGTTTTCCATAAGCGTTTATTACCGGATCCGCTGACCGCCTGTTTATGGGTAAATTACATTTCGGTAAGCAATCTAACACCTGCATGCTCTCACTGTACAAAGTATCATCGTTTTGTTGTTTCGAAATAAAATGATCAACTATGATAAAATCATCCAGACAAGCAGTTCTGGAGTTAAAATCTCCAAACAGAATAACATTTTCGGTATCTGAACAAAAACTACTATACTCAGTATGAATTTCAAGGTATAGGTCCTCATGGGAATACTTTGATCCGTATGGTGATATATAAACAATTCCGCACAATATGTCAGCATTTAAATGGGTAAGACGATTTGAAATACTAAACCATTGAATAAGTTTAGATTGGCTTTCATGTGTTTTGATAAATGGAAATATCGAAAATTTTACAATCAAAGCAGTACCACCGGATCTATACCTTGACCGTTTCTTCCTATTTTGACATATAATTTCATATCCGGGTAATTGTATCAAATCTATGTCATCTAATTTTGTCTCTTGCACACCAATTAAGTCATACGAATGAATCAATTCTACGAATCCCGGATAATTTAATTTACTTCTCAGGCCACAAGTATTGATAGCTAAAAACTTCAAATTTTGGTAAAAAAAGTTTCAGATGTCTGACGTATAGTATTCTGTTCGTAACCCGGTTCATCTGACACGCTTAATCTGCTCAGTGTGTTGCTTCCCACGGATTGCTAATGTTCATCGCCGCTGACCGCATTCCTGTCTGGCGAGTTATCACGTGACTTTGATTGACTCGTCATAGTAATACCTGTATTTTCATCGCCAACAGGTGACAATACACTGTTTTGAATGAGCGGCGTGTTAATATTTTCACACGATACAGTATCGGGCAATGAGTGTGTTTCCACAAGCTCGTCACAGGAAACTTCACCTTCAGATATGGTTTTCGGGATTGTTTCGTCATTGTGTTCGTTTATGTCTGAGCGTTCAATTTCGTCGCTACGCTGTTTTTTAGTGAACGCTTGATCTTCTAATGGTGAAGTCGCTTTCTTTTTACCATGTCCTGTTTGCTGTGTTAATTCGTTGTCATCGTTAACGTTATTCAGATGCCTCCACGGATTCGGCGTCATAACGTCGTCCGTATTTGCGACGTTTGTAGAGGTTCTATTTCGTGATATAAAATTGGCTGTCGTAGTTGACGTCGGTCGCTGATAACTCCGATTGTCTTTGTCATAATTTTGACGTCGTGTGAAGACCCTGCTGTTTGTCGTGTTACGTTGACGCATATTTCCATTTCGCTTGTTTCCGTTTTGTTCATTTCTATCTGTTTCCGGAATGTATTGGACATCATTTACGTAAAGTTTGTCTCTCACAAGAATAACTTTATTTTGTTTGTCTTGTTTATATTGTTTCATAATAGGGTACAACTCACGCCGTTTCGTTTCGATTTCAATCGGAAATTGCTCCCGCACTCCATACGGAGTTCCGTTGAGCGCTTTCGGGGCAGCAAGTCTAACTCGTTCCCTATCTGTAAATTTCTCGAACTTGGCAATAATAGGCCTTGGATATGCTTTTGTAGGGTCAAATTTGCCCAAGCGGTGTACACGGTCAAACGGTATATGGTAGTTGATATTCATTTCTGTTTGTAGGAAATCGCGTAGAACAGATTCTGTATTTTCATTTATGACGTCAATTTCGTTTAATCCGGTAAAAAGTAGGTTTTCCCTCATTGACCGCCACTGCAGGTCAATAACTTTTTCTTCGATATTATTTTGTTTTTGTTTTATTTCGGTTTGTTCCGTCTCAAGTTTTGTCAGCCGGTCATTCAGGTCATCCATATACCTTGATTTTTCAGCATTTTGGTGTATAATGCCGTCACAAAGATCATTAAAATGTTCAATGCTGCTATCATATTCTGTGACTTTGGTATGGAAATTCTTTACGGAATTGTCCATATCGGATACCTGCAACTGCACTTGTGTAATGTTTTGTTTTACATGGTTAACTTGGCTCACTTTCTCTTCAATATTTAACATGCGGGTATTTTGACTCTGTATTTGATTCTCTGTTTGTTGCCACCTGTGGTTTTGACTTGATAATTGGGATTCTATATTTTGCAAACGAGAGTCAATATTTCTCATCATAACATTCACCCATGGAGGTGCCTCTTCGTTTGAACCGCTACCATTGATGGCGTTATTACACAGTGTTGGATTATACTGGGTTCCGGCTGCAGCTGTCGGCACATTAAACTGGCCGCCTTGTAAACACGTAACTTGGGCCCGCATGTGTAAATTTTGGGCATGTGGCTGCTGCGGCTGATGTACATATGGCTGGTGGTTTAGATCATTTAAGGTCATCTGATTGGAAGCACCATACAATCTTTCACGCGCTTGTCCCATCAGGTTCTCGGTTTGAGTAGTCATTTGATTAGCAGCGCTTTGTATTGGGACCTGTGTATAGACAGTGGGTGGGGTGTTGCTCACCGGGACCGTATCCTGAAAACTCGAATTTCTCCCATTTTGTTGAGATTGACCTTCATTTTTGTGGCCCTTTTTTGATCCACTCATATTCAAGTCTAATATAACTCTATTCTAACACAGCTAAAGTCTGGTTAAACCTTTGATAGTCCAATAAAAACAACATTTCGCGCACATAGGCACCTGATTACAGAAATTCAGAATCCAGCGTTATAGTAAGTAATACTGAAGGCTTCTCACTCGCTAGTTTTGAATCAACGGAAGTGTGTCTGGTTCCTGGTTCCACAAGCGACTATTAAACTGATTGTCGTTTTATGCTATTGACGTGTGCAGATAGTTTCCGAGGTTTTACCAAAGTTGCTCATTTGACTAATTTCTTCTTTCTGTCGAATGGTTTATGTTCAATTTAATATTTTAATACGATTTTAGCATTGATTCTTTTGTTTACAACCGCATTTTTGACAACAGTGCGTCTTTACCAAAACGTCTGCACATGTCAATAGCATAAAACGACAATCAGTTTAATAGTCGTTTGAGGAACAAGGAACCAGACACACTTCCGTTGATTCAAAACTAGCGAGTGAGAAGCCTTCAGTATTACTTACTATTTATAACGCTGGATTCTGAATTTCTGTAATCAGGTGCCTATGTTCGCGCACTGTAAATTTTTTCCTTCCGACCACCATGGTTCCCGGTTTTACATGATCGCCAGTGTAGATTGAAGCAATAAATTGGATTGAATCAGAAAATAAATAAAGTTTTACACATAATATTTGTAAATGATATATAGAGTGACTTATGAGGAAACAGCTATCAATATCATGTTAACTTATTGATGAGCCGCGACGTGACAAAACCAACAAAGTGGTTGTGCGCCCAGCGTAGACTCAGATCAGCCTGGGCATCCGCCCAGTCTGATCAGAGTCTTTGCTATCCTCACGGAGGTAACTTAAACCCTTAGCTACCCTTTAAGCACTTAACGAAGAGTCTGACCGGACTGGGTGGATGCCCAGGCTAATCTGAATCTTCGCTGGGCGCACAACCACTTTGTTGGTTTTCTCACGTCGCGGCTAATTTCTATTTGCTCATAATCTATTTCGAATACTCTGGTAAAAAATTATAATTCACTTGCTAGTGTTGACGAGCTTGTCGAACCCACACTTTACAATACATGTTCAGAAATATGTCTTCTAGCCACAAAAAATCAACTTGGATCTTTTTGGGAAGCAATTAAGTTTTATCCTTGTTTCGCTCCTGTTTTTTACTAGATCTAGTCTCTCCATACATGTAGTTTACGGCTGTAACCGTCTTTTTTATTGACCTCATAAATTATGGATGGGATGCTTTCGAACATGATTTTGAACCATATCTTTTCTTCTAATGCTTTCTGAATAATAATAATTTTAGTTTGTTATTCTGGCTAAGGACCTATCATATCATAAACTAATCGGACAACTGTTCTTTCTCAGCTTTAGTCAATAAATATCGATAGTGGTGTAGAATTACAGTTATAGCCCTAAATATTGAGACTTATTTTCTGTACAAACAGTGTAAACCAGCATCAGCCTGAGAAGAAATCGACGTCGGTAGGCATAGTTTACCTTCTAGCAAGTAAGTACATGTATTTGACCCATTTGTGGAGAAAAAACCAATTATATCAAACAGTGATTAAACAGTGCTTGACTGAGGTAGCCCGATGAGTAATGGGAATACGGTATCACTTAGTAACCTTCAGGGGTACAGAAAAGATGTTTATGTAGACGTTTCTCTGATACTGATAGTTAACAGCATGTAGTTTATTCTGAAAATTAAGTTTGTGAGATTTATTTTTATACGAATCTGTGTGACACTTACCAATTCATTCGTGCTATCATGCTGTTGCACATTTAAAAGAATGTAATTTTGTTCTGACTGTGGACTAGTGGTAATACGACGTACTATGTAACGCATTTTGAGAAATATATGGTGAAGAGTGAAAACTCGTATCAATCGGCAGGGATGACCTCATTGGTTTGAGTCTTCCTTGTTTGTTTATACGACTCACAACTTTTTCACTTAACTAATAATTTCGCCGGGAGAGGTAATGCTGTATTATTATAGAAGTATATGTTGGATCTACATAGGCATTCGTCTTACGCTAACCTAGGTCTAGCCGTCCTTCCTTCTTTGTCCACATTTTCAATTTACTGTTTTCAAGACCACCATCTAATTGAACATGTCATGATAAGACTCGCGCCCATAATAGAGAAGGAGATGAACAAGAACCGATAAAATCAACATCCACATCCTGCCCCAACTACCCAATGGACAAAGAAAACAAAAAAAGTCAGTGCCCAAAGCAAAAACAAGTGAAGCTCAATGTCAAGAGGTCATATTATTTAAGCAACCCTGAAAGAAAACCTACAGACATTGCCAGCAACAGCATACTACAACAGAAGCACCGCCTTGGAAATTTCAGCAAGACATTACTAGGATTGGTGGGGTTGTAAAGCGCTTTTACATGTTTAAGCCCAAAGTAGCAAAATTCTATCCGTTCCAAGGCGAGTATTGCTGCTGAGGACATCGCTTTTGTACATTTGGGTCACCTGTATAGCTTTGCTTGTTGTTTTGGTTTGTGGTTGCAAATAGAAATAAGTAAAACAGATGCATGTTTTATGTACTTTGTATGGCTTTTGATGGTTGTTGTAACAATATGCAGGTCCTGTTTTAGACTGAGTGTGTTGTTAGAAAAAGTTATACGGAACACATGAAACATCTATTTTACCTATTTTCTATGAATAACAATACATAACATAAAGCAAAGTGAGAAGCAAAAACACCTAGAGATCAAAAACACCACCTTATTACAAGAGCAAAAGAAAACACCGGTTAAACTCCGAATGACCAAGCACCAATATTGCTACCTGATGATACACTCGAAAATGAAGAAAACATTCCACATGATAAAGACACAGGCACAGTAAACGATTCCTTAAAATGGATGACCAGTTGTTCACCATTATTAGTGTTGAGCAGCCTTTTCGTTTTCTACTTTATACGAAATTTATTATGCGCGTCTAACACTAAGTTACCTGTTTTATTTTATGCCAGCTTCATCCTACTTGGTGCGTGAAAAGTTTTTTTCCAGTGTTAAGAACCGACTCCTTTTCATTGAATAGTTAATTCCGCAAGTATAAATGAATACTTTTGGGATATATTAAGTTTGAACCCCTCTATAAAATTAAGATTCAGGTGAGGATATAGTAGGCACATTTTGTTCTGTCTCGCTATCGCTTTTATTAGCTCACCTGTCAAGGTGAGCTTATAGTATAGCCTTGGTTCGTCGTCCGTCGTCGGCGTCGTCGGCGTCCACACATTTAAACATCTTCTTCTCAGAAACCACTGGGTGGATTGAAGCCAAATTTCATATGGAGCCTTAATATGATGGGGGAACGAAAGTTTATATATTTGACTCAGGTCACTTGACCAAGATGGCCGCCATGCCCATATATGGTAAAAACCTTTAAAAATCTTCTCCTCCAGAACCACTGTTTAGATTGCCTTGAAACTTGGTATGTAGCATCTTGGACTCTAGCACTACAAAATTTATATAAATCATGACCTTGGATTGACCTTGACCTATTTTATGGCAAGGTCAAATTTGGTCCCTTAGGCTTTTGTATGGGAAAAGCTGAAAAAGTGCATTTTTATATTGCTGTTGTGCTCTGTGATACTGAAATGCAGTCATTGTCAACCCCTTTGAATACTAGAGGTCAAGGTCATTAAGTGACCTTGGCCAAAGGTCATTTGTCTGTTGTGTGTCAACATTTTAGAGGACTTCTCCTCTGAAACTACTGGGCCAATTTTAATTATATTTCATATGCAGCCTTCAGGCAAAGCGGGAAAGAAATTTTATATATTTGGCCTAGGTCACATGACCAAGATGGCCGCCATGCCCATATATGGTTAAAATCTTTAAAAATTTTCTTCTCCAGAACCACTGGGCAGATTACCTTGAAACTTGGTATGTAGCATCTTGGACTCTATTCCTACAAAATATATATAAATCATGACCTTGGATTGACCTTGACCTATTTTATGGCAAGGTCAAATTTGGTCCGTTAGGCTTTTGAATGGGAAAAGCTGAAAAAGTGCATTGCCTAGTGGTCTTCTACCAGGTTTGTTCAAATGGTGGCCCAGGGTCTAAAATGGCCCTTTGCCAGGGAGTCCAAGGTTTGTACCATAGAAATGCAAAGAAAAATATTCAAAATCCTTCGTCTTTAGAACCGCAAGGCTTAGATGCTTGATATTTGGTATGATGCATTGCTTAGTAATCCTTTACCAAGTTTGTTCTCATGGTGGCCATAGGGTCCAAAATGGCTCCTCGGCAGGGAGTCCTAGGTTTGAGCCATAGAAATACATAGAAAAATATTAGAAATGTTCTTCTTCAGAACCACTTGGCTTAGATGCTTGAAATTTGGTACGTAGCATTACCTAGTGATCTTTTACCAAGTTTGTTCAAAGGATGACCCCAGGGACTATACTGGCCCCACCCCAGGAGATCCTGGGTTTTAACCATAGAAATACATAGAAGAATATTGAAAAATCTTCTTCTCGAGAGACGCGTGGCTCAGATGCTTGAAATTTGTAATGTAGCAATGCCTTGTAGTCCTTTATCAAGTTCGTTCAAATGATGGCCCCAGGTTCTAAAATGGCTCTGAGGCAGGGAGTCCTGAATTTGAACCATAAAATACATAAAAAAATATTGGAAAATCTTCTTCAGAAAAACTTGGCTCAGATGCTTGAAATTAAGTATGATGCAATGCCTGGTGGCCTCCTACAAAGTATGTGTAAATGGTGGCCCTGGGATCCAAAATTGCTCTGGGGCGGGGAATCTTGGGTTTGAAATTAAAATATACTAAAAACTCTTCTCCAGAACCCTTTAGTGCAGATGCTTGCAATTTGGTATGACGCATTGCATAGTGGTCCTTTACCAAGTTTGTTCAAATGATGGTGCCAGGGTCAAAAATGGCCCCACCCCAGGGATCCTGGGTTTGAACCATAGAAATACATAAAACAATATTAGAAATTTTCTTCTTCAGAACCACTTGGCTCAGATGCTTAAAATTTAGTATGTAGCATTGCCTAGTGGTCCTTTACCAAGATTATTCAAATGATGGCCTCAGGGTCCAAAATGGACCTCCCCAGGGGTCCTGCGTTTGAACCATAACAATAAATAGAATAACATTATACAATCTTCTTCTTCAGAACCATTTGGAAATGGTTGCAAATTGTCTGGTTAATTCATACGATGACCCTAGTTTGTGCTTTAACCTTTTTTATCCCAGGTCAGCGATTCAGGGCCTCTTGGCCCTCTTGTTTATTTTCGTTTCCATTTTTGATAGCCTTGATTTATTGAAGAACCATATTTCTGTCTGCTTTCAGTTGACTGTTTAAGCAACATGTATCTATTGTTTTATGTAGCTTTATATAAAAATTAAACCAGTTGACCGTACGTGTTGTTTGTAATATCGAGCCTACCTACCTAAAAGATGTGTTTTTATATCGACTTTGATAGTGAGTAATTAATCTCATCTCGGTGTCTTTCGGTTGTTATTCTAGATTCAGGAAACGGACATGACAGCAGTTTCATCTCAATTATCCCGTCCTTTCTTAAGAACTTTACAATAAATTGATGCTTACAGGACTATCAGACAAGATGCGATAATAATTATTATATTTAGCAGAACAAAAACTGATAATGATCAAATAATGTCAATGAACATTTTTTCCAGAGTTTTCTAGAGCATGTTGCAATACAAGACAATGCCTAAGTTTTCTTTCCTCGCCTGTGTAGCTTTTGGTTCAATATTCATATGGGCGAGTTTAATTTAAATTTTATTGTGTTTGCAGGTTAGGTGTCGGAATACGTTGTTTCTGTCGAGTCCTCATCTCTCATTCATCATAGGTCTCATCCGTGATATGATTGTTTTCGGTGTTAGTTCATTTATGGGTTAGGAAACCTCATGCAGACCAAACAGCAAATTAAATGTTTCAAACCATCGCAGAAACAGAGCGCGAGGTGGTTTGGGTTCAGTAAAAGTAGTTTGATTCCCCCCTCCGCGCCCAGTGATCTTTTGCTGACATTTCCAAGGCGGTACTTCTGTTGTGGTTCCACTGTTGTTGACGGAAGGACGGATAGGTAGACAAACTGCAACAGTATACCCGCCTAAAACTACGTTTTGCGTAAGGTATAAAAATTAAAGTACATATGGATAATTGAAACAGATGAGGATGATATTTGCATGCCTTATATATTCATGTTTTGATGGGCTAGATTCATGGCCATATATCATCTGCTTTTGTTGCCTTACTGCTTAAAGTTGTTGCTTGGTATAACTATTTCTGGTTTCCTTTTGTGGATTTGATGCAAATTTTGGTTCAGGCTATCGTTATGACCACCTACCGGAGATAGAGCTGTTTGATTTGCTATCTGCTTGTGTTGTACGCCGCTCAAAATCCCTTGGCTCTAGGATATAATTTGCCTTGTTTCGAGAGAATATTCTTTAAGAATCAAATTAAAGTACTGCCACTGTCCTGCATAAACATTACAAAGCAGGAACACTCGTCAGATATAAAAACAAAAAACCGCCAAGCCAGTATTCTCCTGAAAAACATAACAGTATATAAGTTCATTGGAGTTAAAACTCTTAGCACTGATTTACCTTATACTATGCATTTTTGGTGATAAAGAATATAAAATACGAACTGTGGAGTTACTAAACGAACTAACAAATGAGCATATATATAAAAAGGTGCAATCTGAAGACAAGTTCCAGCTATGTATATTGAGTGAAGTTAAAAGAAAACAGCAGTTGAGAGAATATTTCATATCATCGTCATTCTCTTTTGTTTTTTTAGGTATGTTGCCATAGTCCATCCGATGAGGTCACGATACATGTGTACCCTTGGTAATATGAAGAAACTCATACCTCTAGTGTGGATAATTGCTGCCTTCCTATCTTGTCCAGCATTCTTTATCATGGTAATAATATATCTTATATACGACAGCTGTCTATATAGACAAATAATCAATAAGACATTCTTTCTTTTTTTCTTTTTGCTTTTTGAAATTCCTCAAAAAAAAAAAAAAAAAAAAAAAAAAAAAAAGAACACTACCTTCAAAGCAGCTTGTATGAAACGTACAGAAATATATTTAATTTCCAATCAGTTTACTAATATAATAGATCAAATCATGTATATTATCTTCAAATTTTGACACATGTATGCTCCTATTTTGGAACTAGGTTGTGTTTGTCTAGGATTTCGATAAATTCACAAATGACTTCATTTCTAACTAGTATTTAGCACATCGAGCATGATTTGGATAACGCAAAATATAATGTATAAGCCACTCAAACGATGAGTAATAATATCTTAACTGTGCAAATATTTTCAATTCTTTCTTTAATCATTGTTTACAGAAAAAAATGATGTAATATTATGCTTAAATTTGTGGCTACATTTCCCGAAGAAGAGCTTGCTGATAACTGTACTCGTTGCTTGCATATATTACGAATGTTCTTTATTCTCGGTATAGCTCATGTTTGTATTATTATTTTCAGTCTACAGAAATGTCAGTATTCTATAACAACCAAAGTTCAGTAACGATGATATTTTGCTCAGACCACGGTGTTCAAAGCGTATACCGCCTCTGCTTCGCTGTGTATCAGTTACTAATTATGTTCATCATCCCCACTGTGATCATGGTGATCTGCTACATCAGGGTTGTACATGTTCTCTGGACCAGCACAAAACAGTTGTCAAAACTAGCACCTTCAGAAAGGTAATACTCGGTTATCTCACTAGTTTTTTTGCGTGATTAACCCTTTTTTGACCAGTGGACTTGTCCATTCTTATCATTCAGATAATCCCATTTCTAGTTTTAGGGGTTCCTGGTGAATATTTTTACTTTTATTGTACTTTGCATAGAAATTCCTGTAAGCAAACAATGTAGACCCTGATCAGACGCCGCGTTTTGCGGCGTCTGAACTGGGTCTGCACTGTTTGCATAATGCCCCCAAAACGGGTATCTGGTCTAAAAAGGGTTAAAAGAATACATTTAATTACGCGATGAATTTTATTTGGTTGGTTGTTATGCGTTTAACGGCCCTTTGAGACAGTATTTTAGTCTATATCGAGCCGCCTCCCAAGAAAGGGAGAAATAAGAGAGAAATGATAGACGGGAGAAAAAGTGTCCAAACAACCACCTCCAGCACCTACTGCAAGCACAGTAGGCCCTTGCCCTATTATCCAAATGGCACTGGAAGTTATACCCGGCACCATCGCACCACCCAACCACCCCCAATTATAATTACGCGATGAATCCAAATTTGAGCACTAGCAAAAAAATGCCTAAATGGTACTTATTCTGTGCTTAGTTATTTAGAGTGGAATTTATGTGTGACATGTTTGATAAATAGTAGGGTGACTTTCAGAGGTGAAATGAAGGTGGGGTAGTCATAAAGATACTACAAGCAATGCTATATACCAAAATATTTGTCACACCTTGTAGTTTATGAAATCGCCGAGATCCAGTGGCAGATGTTGGTGCGCGCTGAGAAATCCAAGATGGCGTCCAAGATGGCCGCCCTGTTTAGAATCGGGCACTAGATATTTGTATCTTGCTGTAAAATTTAACAGGTAGAAAACACAGAAAAGGAAATGACTTAATATTTATGTAACATATACCAACATTTGAAGAAAGTATATTGTGGATTGCTGTTGAACAAGGTCAATGTCATTTTCAAGGTCAAATGTATTTGTTTGGGGAAAAATCTTCATTTTACCGCCTATTTTCACAATTATTGTAAAAGTCTTGCTGAACAGAGCAAATTTTTATATATGTTGATTAACTTCAGTATAAATAGTTATAGTTTATTGACTTGTGAATGCATTTTGTGCCATAACTGGGGGGATATTGACCTTGACATTCATCAATCATGCCAAATACTGATTAAAATTGAAACAAAATCCTACATATATTTTTTATTTTGATATCACCTTTTCAATGTATATGCAGGTAAATCATTTGACCATCCTTTTTCACAAAGCAAACATACTATCAAGGTATTATATGCAACAAGGTCAAGGTGATATTAAAGGTCATGACGTAATATAAACATAATGTAAGCCTAAACACGGGAAAATGTGCCTTCTGAGATCTAAGACTTGGAAAGTCTCTAAACAGCTTTCTAAGGCTATTTGTGTTACTGGTACTTTGGATATCAACAAGAATAATGTAGCTACATGCAGCAGATAACATAAGCATTGATCAGCATAAGCATAAAAATAAGCTGGGCTACGCCTTTATTGTTCACATATGACACTATACACGTTTAGAAACTAGTCTCATGATCCATACTAATGTAACGTATTTTGATAGAGTTTAAAAATATGGCATGAATCTTATGATAAGGTATAAAGCACTGTGGGCACAGCTGTTATATTATGTACATCATTTGTTATTAAGTCAAGGTCATATCCAAGGTCAAGAGACAACCTAATCATAGTACCTCCTACATGTCCCTACTTTAAAATTGTCATATACTTTGAAGAAAGTGATGTGCATTTATTGAACAAGAGCTTCGCAAGCGGTGCATAATACGCCCGTTTCAGTGTCATGAAGGAGTTTCAGAATGAACAAGAGTGTTAATAGAAGGATGGACAGGCAGAAAAACAGGGCAAAACAACTCTGTAATTAATGACTGCAATGTTATTAAAACATCTAACACATCAAATACTATTAGTATGCCAAAAATCAGCCACAAGGATGAAGCAGCTCAGAAGTTGAGAAAAAATTCATAAACTAAGTAAACAAGAGTACCATTCTAAGTCATAATACATTCCATTGACAATATACACATCACCATAAAGTTTGGTAAAATATTTCCGAAGGTTAAGAAGTTTCAGAGTAAAACGGAAATTGATGCAAGGGCAGATAGTTCAGAAGTAAGCCAGATTTGTCATTCATGCTCATGATATATTGTCCCATTATTATACACATTCCTACAAAGTTTCATTAAAATATTTCATAGGGTTATGGAGTTACAGAGTGAATGGGGGAACGGGACTAGCCTAAAAAACTTATCAAAGGGAGGTTACTTCAAAATTAAGGAAGGGGAAACATCCATTCTTATATGTGACACCCTGTCTTGTGATCATGCACATTGCTATAAAGTTTCATCAAGATATTCCAAATGGTTACTAAGTAATTAAATGCACAAAATTTGTATATGCGAAAATAGCCCACAAAATCTAATCAAAGGGATGCAACTCCAAAACGAAGAAAGGGAGAGCAACCATTTTCATACGCGATGAAGTTTCATCAAGATATCTCAAACGATTATCTAGTTGTGGCACGCACAAGACTAGTAGGGTAAAAATAATCAAAGGGGCATAACTTTGACACTAAGAAAGGAGGAGCAACCATTACTGTACGCGACACTTTGCCACATCCTAATATACATGCCTACAAAATTTAATGAAGATATCTATCTCAAACGGTTACTGAGATATGGTGCGCTCAAGAATGTTGACGGACAGACGGACGGACGGACGGACGGACGGACGGACAGCACCATGCCATAATACGTCCGATTTTTCAAAACGTGCGTATAAAAGTTGAAGAGATGTGCTGTACAAGCATACCCTGTCCACAGTTATGATGCTATTGAACAAGGTCAAGGCCATTTTCAAGGTCAAATGTATTTGAAAGGGTGATAAAAGCTGTCAAGCTGTTGCACAGTTGGGATGTCTGAGTGTACTTTCATATTTTTTCGCCACTTTATGCGAACGCACTCTAACGGTCCATGAAGACCTTTGACTGGGGTGAGGTGAAACCACTGGCACCACCTTGTTGTAGGCTAGTTCAGCCTGAGCCAAGATGCACATATCTGGGTCAGCAGACCATTTCAGCTTACTTGATTGTCTTTTGCTCTGGAGGTATTGGCTAAATCCTCAGTGAGAGACCCGTGCAGCTCGTGCAACATCCATGCTGCTCATGCATTGATTGGTTCACAAGTCAGCTCAACTCGAATAAGACAACCTGTGTGTGTAAGCTCTTTTACCTGTTCTCAAATGAGAGGCAATTTTTATGATTTTCTTTTTCCTCAGGTGGCATGCTCTTCCTGGGGGATCTGCGTCGCTGGGAGACCTTTGATCAAATAGGAAGAGGTTCTTTTCTTTGGGAGTTTGTCCTTGGTTACAAAGAACGCAAAGATGGGGATGGAGGAGTTGTTTTTCCTGAATGGGAGGCTGCTCTTGTGACTAAGCCTGTTTGTTTGCTTTTGCGGTGTGACCATTTGATGGGGAGTCTGCTCTGGAGCTAAGGATGGATGAATGACTGATGCAGTTACATGTCCTTTGAACAGTATTTCAGCCATATCGGAACAACGAGAGGGTGATAAGGGATGGTTGTCAAGCTGTTGCACAGTTGGGATGTCGGAGTCATATTTTTGCCACTTTTACAAAGGCGGGCAGCTTTTATGACTTCCTTCTTGCATGTTTCCCCAGGAGGCATGTCCCTTCCTTTTAGGTCTGCTTTGGAAGGATAGCCTTTGCTCCAATGAATGGGGAAATTCCTTAGGGAGCTGGCCCTGGGTTGGAGAGGGAGCAGGGATGGGTTGGCTGTGTTGGTTCCTCTAAAGATGTTTCACCTTAACATATACATTAACATAAAAAAGTACGCCATACACTATCATGGTCAAAAAATACATCACTTGAATATACCTGGATGTTTTGTGTTGCATTGTATTTTATTATACTTGCTTTTAATCCTGTAACTGGATTTTAGACCAAACTGAATTGATCTGATTTGAGGTAGATGCTAAGCGGCCTATACCCAGAAGACTCGTCGTTCAAGAAAGGGCTTCTGCAATTGAGACATCACTGGAGTAATGTACAGTACTAAGGAAAATAAACAGACAAACAAACAAAGACAGGGGTTTCCTCAGCTATCCTAATCCACGTTCACAGTCAAGGCATTATGGGGCCAGATTGAAAAGGCTATTGTTGTGGTATTTATTTGCCATACAAGCTCTATCTTACATGCTATATAGAGGACAGGAGGGGGCATTGCAGATTAGACACAGACGCCCTGAGACCAGCATACAGTCAACAAACTCTCAAATCTTTTGGGCTTTAATGTCCGTTTTCCAATCCTTATGCCGGGCATGATATTTAGCCTGTATTTAAATGTTGAAGCCTGGAGAAAGAACCATGGCAAACTTGCTCGGTAAACAGAAAGAACTAAAACAGACGTAAACTCTTTATTTTCAGGAGGTGACTGGTATTTTAAGCATTTTACTTTGTTTTCAAAAACCTGCCATTGTAATTGTATTATATGTTGTTATTATATGTTGTTCTAACATGATACTTTTAACCAACAGATACTATTCAATCCCAAAATGCCCCGGTATTTTACTATCAAAATGCTCCTTTGAAACGCTGTGGTTGTGGTTATTCGTGTTTAATACTTCTGTTAGTGTTAATGTTGCAGTGTTATCGATTTCAATTAATTCACTATATTATTTTATTTTGTTTATTATTCTGCTCCTGATGGTAGCTATGAGAGATCTCCTTTTCAAAAAATATGGTTATTCCCCCCCCCCCCCCCCCCAACACACACACACACCACTCCCTCCTCCATGTCGCTAAAAGTCATTTATAAACATAGGCAGGAATAAATAATGAGTTTCGTTTTTCAGATGTTTATGGCAATTAAATGGTCTAACTATTGTAATAGCGAACACACGAAGTATGTTCGCTTTACTGTATCAGTTTTGGTCCTATATACTTAGGCAGATAAAATGTATGGTAACGATCATGGTTGCGGCCATCTTGGAGAACCGGAAGTTCGAAAGTTATCGCGAGACTAGTCACGAACCAAGTGCTCTAATCGAATTTTTTTTTACGAGTCCACAAACTTATTTTTGCAATCACTCTATAAAGGAAATGTACATTAAATATTTCTCGCTACAATAATTCTCGTTTT
The DNA here is from genome assembly GCA_963989385.1 of Ctena decussata. NCBI lineage: Eukaryota > Metazoa > Mollusca > Bivalvia > Lucinida > Lucinidae > Ctena > Ctena decussata. The sequence goes on from OZ022501.1 coordinate 93,050,066, forward strand.
TGTTAATTATGTTCGTAGAAAGGATAGCTCAAACTGTAAACGTTCTGTCGTCTGCTCATGACCGGAACTTAGTCTAGACCGGAACTGAGTTCATAGGTAAAACCCCGTACCGTGGCGCGTCATGTGAATTGGAAACGACGGCGCACCCGAGAGCGCACCAGAGAGCCCACCTAGGTTAGAATGGAGCAGGAAAGGTGTGTTTTGCCAGTGTTAACAAGCCATTTGATTAAAAAGTTGATTTCTACGACTATTTTTAGTAAAATTATCATGACACAGTCTTAACATCTATATTTTAGTCCATTTCAATTATCAATTATCTTTGGAACTGAATAAATAACAATCAGATACACAAACGAATTCTTTGATTTGCTAATCAAAGCAATTATCATGAGTACAATTTTAAACACCATATGATTTAATACTCAGAATTACACTAATTATCTGAAGTGTCTCTCAGCTGCGGAATATAAGGACTGCTGAGAGAGGGCAGCAGGACTGACTTCCGATATTATTTTGAAGACGGTTGAATCCCTGCCTCTTAATGGTGCAGATCGCTGAGGAAAGTGTGGACTTTCAGATGATTAGTGCACCCAACCACTGTCACAAAGCAGCTTAATATTGTGACAGCAGACCATAAGGACACCTTAAGAAGGCGAGCCTACATATGTTTCCATTCTATCTGCATACCGAACAAGTCTGCTATGGCTCTTTCTTAATGTGCACTGCGGTTCTTCTTCGACATTTAAATTCAGACTCTAATCGATACTGGCATGACGTTCAAGCCTTCAAGCCCGTCTTAAGGATTGCAAAACCAGCCGAATAAACCCTATAAGGTGTATTTTATTTTCTTTTCTTTTTTTTCCGTTTTTCATTTCATTCTTTTTCTTAAACTTTTTTTTCTTTATTCTTTCTTTCCTACTATGCATTACTCCAGTGCATGACCCCGTTGCTGATGCCCTTTCCTGCACAATGAGGCTCATGTCGCTCACGGGTACTGGTGGCTTAGCAACGTCTTCAAATCAAATCAAATCAGTTAACTGTTCTTAAATCCAGTTACAGGGCTGACCCCAAGTACAGTACAAAACATACAATATATAAAAACATTCGGTACATGCAAGTGATGTATTTTCTGACCATGACAGTGTATGGCTTACTTACTATATAATGTTAAAGTGAAACAACTCCAGAGGAAGCAATTCAGGCATCCCATCTCTGTGCCCCCCTCCATCTCAATACCAGCTGCCTAAGAAAAGAATTTGCCCCCATTCATTGAATTAAACGCTTTCCCCTACAGAAGATCCACCTGGAAGGGCTATGCCTCCCGAGGAAGCAAAAAAGAAATCAGAAAGGCTGCCTACTTACGTAAAAGTGGCAAAAATATTAAGGTGCACCACAGTTAGTTGCACCTGTAGTAGGAGGAGAAAAATCTGTAAAGAAAATTTCGTTGAGCGCCCCGACCGGGTATCGATCTCACAACCTCAAGATTATAAAGCGAGCACACAACCACTAGGCTAAAAGGTCCGGACCAGTTAGACTAGTCAGTTATACACTCTATATATACCTAAATACATATTTACACATTACTCATTGGCGGTACTACTACACTCCTCCATCCTACCAAAGAACATTTGTATCAAATGTTAAGGAAATGAAATTATAATCCAGGTTCTTTTTAACTCTGCAGCCATTGTTTCGCCCTTGGGCTCCAACGGTAATCACCCTGGTCACAGCACCACTGAAGTAGGAGAAAAATCTGTACAGAAAATTTCGTCGAGCGACCCCACCGGGAATCGATCTCACGACCCCAAGATTATAAAGCAAGCAAACAACCACTAGCCTAGAAGGTTCGTACCAGTTAGACTGGTCAGTTATATACTCTATATACCTATATACATATTTACACATAACTAATTGGCCGTACTACTACACTCCATTGAAAAGCTGGTGTTTTTTCACACCTTAACTGTTAAAGTATCTGAATGATAACGATAAGGTTAATGAGAACATCCTCAAGGCAAGCAGGTTGGCAAACCCAGACTCTGTGACTTCAAAAACTGGTGCCAACGCCCAAAGGAACAAATCTGCTCCCTATAGAGCAAATTTCCTCCATTCAGAGTGGACCCCAGCCACCCACCCACCCAAATAAAAATGGCCACACTGCCAACTTGAGGGCCAAGGTAAACATGCAAGAAGACACATAACACCTGTTCTCAGAATAGACAATCAAGTCCTGATATTCGATGTCTTATAGTCAAAACTACTATTAAAAACATTTTCACATAAATTAAACATACTTCCATTCCAGCCTCTAGATGTGTTTTTCATTTTCAGTTGTAAATTAAAGCATCACATAAACAACTTTTTTCCATTCTCGATGCTTGAAGAGGCTAAAAATAGCATAAAACACATGTCGTTCTGAATGGTACAAACAACTACCACACCTTTTCCGCAAAAAAGTATGTAAAATGTAATAAATGGAAGCTTCTAAACTGAATAGAATATGTTTATGTGCAAACCTGAAATGCCGTTTGATAAATCACAGTTCCCTGGGAAAAGCATTTTTTTCATCTGCATTGTCGGTAAAATGTATGTAAGCTACGTTACCAGCATGATACTGAATAGTTAGCAAGCAATAAACAAGTGCTCCGCTTCCAGATAAATCTTTAAAATAATCATTTATGGCTGTCAAATTTGATAACCACTATATGGATGCATTGACCGCTTATAATATGAAGATTTTTTTTCTCCGAAAACTACACGTTCAACAGAATGGATAAGGATGTAAGCTACGTTACCTCAATTGTGAATAATCTACAGAAGAATGGGGAAAATTGTTACAATCGTAATCGATATGCTTACAGGTGGAGTGCAAAACTATCAAAAACTTCCGACTTTCTATTTCGTGTATTGGCGTATGCATAATTATATTGTATGATGTAAGCTACGTTATGTAAGCTACGTTTTAAGTATTTTGCCTTTGTTCCATAAATGCTGTTGAAGTTTTGCCAAATAAGAAATACAGCAGTCAGTATTCTTATCTTTACGTATATTTTCTTTTTATAACTTGCTACTTCCGGTTTGTACAGTTTTATGGTCTGCTAATTGTCGATTGTCTGATTCCCATTATTGTGACACTAGGCACCCTTTTCTTAGGTATTGAAAAAGAAACCTTTCAGAATTTGTATAAACATATTTCTCATATGATTATTTAAATGTGCTAACGTGCTAACTGCATAAAATATAAGACCAACTCGCAAGCTTTATGAAAACCAAACCGGCACCAGCCTCTCTTATGCAGTGATATATATTCAATCACAGAGTAGCCTGTTGATTTTAAGTGTTTTGAATGGAGGAAATGGGTACACGTTCAGGTGAAATAAGTTGGCATCTTCATTTTTGCCTCTCAACCCTTAAAAGAATTTGCTTTCACAGGAGCAAATAGTCTCATTTAAGGGAAAAACCACTAATAAGGCCCGACTCTTTAAAGAATTTGCTCCTCCATGCCGGCCTCCGTGTCGCGTGACAGTATCTATCATTCTGTTTGTCTGTCTGTCCGTCCGTCTGTCCAACCATAATCTATCCATCCATCCATCCAGCCATCCATCCTGACTTATGCTCTTATCGACAAGCTACGCATCTACTATATCCCTTGACTCAATGGATGTATGAATATTGTCGGCATTCTAGGCATCTACTATATACCCCTTGAATCAAGATTGTATGACTATATCATTGGGACAAGCCAAAATGCTGATTATGCTTTGGTGACTTTTACCCAATTTTGAAGCTCACATGAGCTCCAACGCTGTAAATATTTTCTTTGTCTGCGGAGACGTGATTCTTTGTACCCACGATACCTCTTGAACCGAGTTATGGTTTGCATAACTTGAATAGCTGTATCATCGACACAAACTTAACACCGGTTTAAATTTTGGTGACCTTGACTGCGTCTTTAAGGTCATGTGTGTGCACTTGTAAATATTAACTGATAGTAGTCTCTGTAAGAATAGAATACATTTTTAATGTTACTAACATTTAGATTTTCATATCTTTTATTTACTTGTTATACTCACTTATTATGTAAGCTACGTTACCCAATTTAAATTCATTGTAAAACTGTTACATTTTTCCATTATCTTACTTCTTCCCTTGGTTTTTTACATGCATTGGTATTGCAATCCGTTAATATGAAAATATGCACAAGAGCCTCTTTCTTTCTGTTCTGATAAAACAAGAAGTCAGTGCGTTAAACGTGTTTGGGACAACTAATGCATGAGTACATGCACTTCGTAAGATTCTAATAGTTTGGGATTTGAAAGTTTCGTAGTATCCGCTGTTTTACTATGCCCAACAATTTTATGTGCTAAAATGTTTCACAGACGGTATTTTTAACAATATCTGATGTACATTATCACCATTTCACTAACGAAGGGGGTAGAAACTGAAATTACTTCTTTATTTTACCCCATGGCCTTTGGAGAGAATGAAAGTTTATTAAAGAATGTTCCCCGAATGCAGATATTTTGACATATGGTTCTTAGTATATATTAAAATGTATGAAATATAGAAAATTTGCATTTCCGACAAAAAAATAATTTCACGTTTTTATAATTTTGTTGCGCGCCTACTCTGAGAACAGGTGATAAGTTGACTCTCCTTTGTAAAAATGGCAGAAACTTGCGCACACAGAATAGTTGCCTTATTTTAGGGCAGCATGGATATCACACGAGCTGCACCGGTCTCTCAAGGATGTCACCATTACCATTATAGCATGATACAGTTTGTTAATCCAGGTGAGTGCCACTCGGGCCAATTTGACCCAAACTACAATGACAAGGTGGTGCCTAGGGTAGCACTTCACCCCATCAAAGATCTTCAAGGACCGTAAAGAGTGTGTTCGCACAAAGGCAGTGCCTTAATTTCATATTACCTCGATATACATCTGAAAAATTGAGTTCATTGCTTATATTGAAATTCTTTTTATGTCGTTATTTGGTGAAAATATTGTTATGACATCACCAACGTCCTATCAGATTGGAAAGAATAACATTATGCCCGACTAGTGTAATTACTAATAGCCTTAAACACTGCACTATATATAGGCCTTTGATAGTGCAGTGTTTAAGGCTGTTAGACAGTAAGATTTGATATCAGGCTAGGAGTAGTTGATAAACTGAAAATGAATTTACAAATAAATGGGCCAGCCCATGAGAAAATGATATTTATCACATTTGCGTAAGTCATTCTTGAAATGTGCATTGGCAAAAACCCGTGAGGCTAGATGTCTACCATGTCAGAATATGCAGTGTGGTAAATTGTAACTTTCTTATTTCCAACCGATCGTCTTGAAATTTTACAGAGGTAGAAAATAGCTTGACATTTTATAATACATGAAAAAAAAACACAAATTTTTCGTCGAGTGCCTATGTCGGGCACCATTATCGACATATTTATTTTGACACAGTAGGCAGCAAACAGCATAACATTGCTTTAGCTGGAAACAGTAATAGGCTACTGTTTACCATTTCATAATTGAGAATTTGAATGTTTGTCATGTAAATCAGCCATCGTTTACATTTTGCCTTACAAATTTTCCTCAACAGTTACTTGATCGGTTGTCACCATAAACACAGCGCCCCCCTCCCCCCCCCCCCCCCCCACCCCGCTTGAGAATTTGCTCCTACATAAACGATTGAAAATACCTGCCCAAAAGAGAATCTTGTTTAAAGAACATATTGTGCTACAACAATAAGCCTGTTTTTGATATACACAACTTACTTTCTATTAAACTGTATGTTGACTGTACTTCTCCTGCCTTTTCCCCCTATTGAAATAGCCGATTTTCGTGAAGTACCCCTTGTTGATATTCCCCATATTCACTTACTTAAAATGGTATAATATCTAAACCAAATGCATTAAACAGATGTCAGTTGCCCATAAAATGTTATTCTGCAGGTGAAATAGCAATGCTCTAAATATTTTGGAAGTTATTGAAAAAATAGCTGGTCAAACAGTGATTTTTTTTAACGAATTTGACCTTTGACCTTGAATTTGACCTTCACCTTTGATGTTTATCTTTTGTTTTCTCACATGTTTAAAATGGTATGCACAATTAAAGATAAACTGCAGCTGTTTTAAATTCATAACAACATTTAACAGATGATGAGCACCAATGTTCTAAATCGACCCCCTTTTCAAGGAACGGCGGCCATCTTGTGACGCCATCTTGGATTTCTCAGTTCGCACCAACGTCACGCAATGGATCCCAGCTGTTTTACAAACTTTGGGATATGACAAACATTTTGGTATATAACATTGCTTGTAGTATTTTTATGACCACCTACCCTATGAAATATGCATCTTTTCTGGCCAAAGTCACCCTACTAAAAATAAACCACAGTGTTTGTTTAAACTACGCATTTAAATTGCGAATTAACCAAGGCATAATGAACTGAAATTTTTCATCTTATTAGACGAGTAAGATTAGTCTGTACAGACATAAAACCAATATATATATATATTTTACTCTGTTTCAGTTTGTGTGATGCTTTATTTTTATCGCGGATAGAGACATGTAGCCTCGGTGTAAATTCACCTGCCGTCCCAAGACTACTGAAAAGAGCCATTACAAATCACAAATCAAAAGTATTAGCCAGTCGAAAACAGGTAAATCTGTCGTTTCTGAATTACTTTGGAAACGTTTGAAGAGATGTCTTCAAATGTTATTCTTATACAGTATATGTCATTTACTTAAAAATGTTTCTTTGCGTAACAATGGCCGAAAAACTTAGAAGTGTAATCATTTACCATTTACGGATCTGATAAAAGCTTAAGCAAGGTTGATAAGCATCGATCAGGAACCAAGACAATTGCTAACGACATCCTGCCCTAAACATCTAACGAAAAATTTAAAAGACGCCAGACAAAGCAAAACAAGACAAGCGAAAATCCAAGAGGCAGCTCTTTCCCAGCGGATGACCACGAGTCTTCTCTAAATGACCCGCGCCACGAGAAAACCAACAATGTGGTTGTGCGCCCAGCGCAGACTCAGCTCAGCCTGGGCATCCGCCTAGTCTGCTCAGACTTTTCGCTAAGCGCTTAAAGGGTAGCTATGGGTCTAAGCTACCTCCATGCGAACTGCAAAGACTGTGATCAGACTGGGCGGACGCCCAGGCTGATCTGAGTCTGCGCTGGGTGCACAACCACATTTTTGGTTTTCTCGTGTCGCGGCTCAAATATTGTACGAAAAATCACAATAGACTAAAAGAAAGCGGACAAATAGCGACAACACTAGTTAGTCACAACGGAAGCAAGACTGCAAACGTCCCCAAACGCGGGTTTAAGAAGTACTTGATAGTCAAGGTGACGGACAGTTGTTCAATGATCCCTAAGGGAAGTAAATGCTAACGGCACTGTGATAAAGTATGTGGAGACATTTTACAGCCGATACACGGGCCTTAAAACCAGCTGCAGTGACGTCAAATGAAGGCTTCTGGGTTACTTTAGATCATTACATGTATTTTGCCGAAACCTTATATGACGTCATCATTATAACTTATCAGCCAGTTGCCCACTACGACGAGGCTTATAACGACTGTTACAGTTCAAGCTTTACGAGCCTTATCTGGAATTTTATCCAGAACATGCATTCTGTTTCTCATTCTGTTTTATTGGTGTTAGTCTTGTTGTTAAGTTCTTGTCTTGTTCCATCCATGCATTTCATTAGGATTCATTTATTTGCTGTTTTGTACCATCCATGGGTTTGAAGTCCTACACACGGACGGGACAACTTGTATGTTTATAAATCACAACACAACAACGCGCTGGTTTAAGTCCTCCAGTAATTAATTAATGACCGTTCAACGCGGTGCTTTTGTTAAACGTCTGTTGGTTTAAACATATTTATTTAGCTTATTTTTATTTAACATACATATAAACATACATAAACAAGTACAAGCTATGGGATTAGAACGGAAGCAATATGCTTATCGAGTTCTTCTCCCTCTGTCTGTTATTATTGGTACCAGTAGTCCGTTTTCCATTAGTCTTGAAATTTTTCTTCATTATCGGTGATAGCCGCGGCGGCATCTGCTGGGAAGAGCTGACTTCTTGGTGTTTTGCTGCGTTTTTTTGCTATATGTGCCGTCTCTATTCTTTTCCTTTCCCATATGGTGTTTAGGCAGGATGTGAACCAAATATTTCCATTTCTGATCATTGCCTTCTCATCTACATTTGAGCCGCGACACGAGAAACCCAACAAAGTGGTTGTGCGCACAGCGCAGACTCAGATCAGCCTAGGCATCCGCCCAGTCTGATCAGAGTCTTACCTAAGCGCTTAAAGGGCAGCAAAGGAGAAGCTACATCCATGCAGACAGCGAAGACTCTGATCAGACAGGGCGGACGACCAGGCTGATCTGAGTCTGCGCTGGGCGCACAACCACTTGTTTGTTCTCTCGTATCGGGGCTCAAATTTTCATTCTTGTTTCGAGAAACTGTGTTTGTATGAGTTGCATAAGTTTATGGTCATATGTTAGGTCATATAGTTCGTGTTTTTGCATGATAGTAATTATAAAGTGATGTATTATCGTTCTAGTTTTCATTCAGAAATGTCATTTTATATTAAGTATGATTACCTTGTGAAATTTACACTTGTTTATTGCTTGTGAAACATTATAAGAAAACTGCTTATTCTATAGGCTTACCCAGAAAAACATAATGAATAAAGTTTTTTTATCTTTGCAATGCAGACTAAATTGCGGGTAAAATGTTTGATTACTGCGTTTATGTGCTTGTGTTAGAATAATGCAATCTAAAGTTTAGCTCCCGGAAACAAAGAACGCATACACGAATGAAATTCTGAGTCGTAATCATAAGACTTCTAACAGGTTAGTGTCTTATAGGCATATAATGACCTCTAAGCCTGGAAATGGGGCACAGCTATAGTTACCTTTGTTAGCATCACACAGCTGAGATATTGTATTATGATTAAAAACAATTTCCTACTATAGAACAAGAATCAGATCATAAATAGAAACGCCAACAAAGGATTGTCAAGCATCAGCGAATAAATTTAACAGATGGCAATGCATAGCGTAAAATGAGTGCGTGAGCTATTGTATAAATTTTCACCCACTGTAAAAAAAATATAAATCCCGTCCAAAATATACTGCTCAAAATAAGTAAGGGACATTAAGGCATTTAAGGCAGCAGAAGTAAGGAAAACAAGTGAATGAATTTTAAACTGTTATAAATCATAAAACAAATATTCACAGAGATCCTCAATATGAATATTGAAAATTTAAGCTTGTCACGTGACCTAGAGTAAATTGGAAGTAGACAAGGGGTCGACACCCAAGTTTCACACGAATCCAGCGCAGCAATGACTTCTAATTTTTATGCAAACTTTATTAAGACAGACGCCTTATGCCTCAGTTAACAAAATACAGATACTTTTTCATGCGGTTTTATCACAGGAGAAAATGATAAGCGTAAACGATACCATTGTGTGGTGAACTGTCTCACATATGGTGACATTTGTAACAGCCCTACCCCTTAAATAACGCAGTAAAGCCCACCAAAGTGGTTGTTTTTAGTTTGGAAAATTATAGAGAATTTTATTGTCCACAGAATCTGAGGGTCCAAAAGAATTTTTTTCGCCGATGTGAAATTGAGGTGTAGACCCTATAGTCATTTATGTGCTGCTCTAGGTCTCATGACCTGCATTGACTGTTTCTGTTTTAGTTGAATATTGTTACTTGAAGAGTGTTCTGTCAATATACAACAATAAACTAACCCAACCATTATCATTAATCTTTCTACACGCTTCTATGTCATAATATCTCCTACTTTTTGTGAGCAGTATTTATATAAAATTACGTAAGAAGAGTACGCCTTAAGAAGAAGTCAATTTTATGAAACATGTAATCCAAAATAAACTATACAAGCACAACACAAACCAAACTATCAGTAACAACTGCTATAACGCATGCAAACCAGTATTATAAAACTGTGAAGACAGCTTTATTTGTCGTGAAGTTCCAAATGATAAATGCGTTTTCGATGCAAGTAGAAACCGATTTTTCAGTGAGTCATCAGTAAAAGACTGGCGGAATGGTTACCCAAACTTGCGACCTTAATACGGGTAGTCCAGCACCGTCTCAAACCATCATGGCTGCTCCTAGGTTTTGAATCGTACCTGTAAACGTCGGTTTGGCTCTCTTTAGATAGTTGTGCTGCTCATGTTGCAGTTTTTGAGTGTGATTAAGGCGATGGTAATCCATGCTTTGAGGCGAAGACAAAAAACTGCATAAAATGCTGAAAATACAACAGATCTTCCCAAAACTTAGCATATGCCTTCTTTATGTTGTTTCTCACAATACAGAATTCCAAAATATAGGACGCGTAGATGTTAAAAGGCTATATATAAGAATGGTCAAAGGCTAATTTTGTGCACAAAAAGCTAAAAATAATCGTTTTTATTAAAATATAATAAAGTCTGAACATACTTTAATGCATTTGAAAGAGCGTCCTAGCATTTTCAATTTTTTCACACATTATCAGGCTGCGCAGATAAAACAATATAGCTTATGTCCAACAATTTGTTACATAGGCACATAAAGACCATTTTCAAGGTTGAATAATTTCACTTACACACCTGTCTTGGTCAAAGTGTAAGAATGACATAGATTAAACTGTCTACCTGTATCTAATTAATATATCCAGTAAACATGCACCATATCCCTAGTCAAACATTTGAGAAAAAACTCTGTTTTCATCTGGTCTATCTTACAATTTGAGAAAGAGTTGGAACATATAATTGCTAGGATGCTCTTTTTATGCATTAAAGTACCTTCAGAGCTTAGTATATTTTCAATAACGAAGGTTTTTTAGATGTCTGTGCAGAAAATACCCTTTGACCTTTCCGTATAAAACACTGATCCTAATGGCATTCTGTCAATATCCGAAAATCTTGGCACATTAATACTTCTCGTATTGTCTGAAATTTTCCGCATGTCCATTTTATAAAATGGCTGTCAAAAGTAAACGAAAATGACATGGTCGGTTAGACATTGTCTATAAATGTTTTTTCGTCTGGCACTGCATTAGGCTAGAGAAGCTAGAAAAGAACGACAATATCATTTATTTGATGTAGTTGTGTAAACAAATGTTAACTTGGAGAAACAAAATTATTAGGTGGTTCTCTTTGACTGTCTGACTATTATCGATAACATACATTTGATGTTTGTTTCCTAAAAGAAATTCCTTCGATATAACAAAATGTATTTTTATGTCACTTTTCATATCACACCTTATGAAAAAAAATTTTACACTTTGAGTTTTTTTTTTTAAGACTGAATTACATGAACAAATACAGTATCTGTCTTACATTTATGCATAAATCAAAAGAAGAGAAATTCTGCATTTTCGTTTTTTAACATTTCTTGGACTGTTCCCAGCGATTATAAAACGTTGTTCCAGTGCAGAACAACGCTGCATCGGCGTTGACATGGAGATATTTATTTCAGCGTTATGCTGCCATTTTAATGATGCTAACAATAATGTAGCTTAACCAAACTTAGTGCAATAGCGTAGTTTTATATTTAACTTCTCCCACAAAAGGTAATGAACAGCTGGTCTCGGCTGACAATGTATAGCCGAACTACACTTCCAAAGGCGATCCCCGAGCAAGCCAAAGTTTCATAATAATTCGAAAGTGACATTTCAAACTAATACCTACTCGTATTTTGTCCATTTGTAGACTTTAATATAGTTAATATAATGTTTTTTAAAACATTAATTTTATGTTAATCCATATTTATATAACTCACCACATCACAGTACATGAGAAGGTTATGATCAGGAATCGACACTATCGTTTACCACATATTGCTCGAAGCAACCAATGAGAAAGGAAAAATACGAGCCGCAACACGACAAAACCAACAATGTGGTTGTGCGCCCAGCGCAGACTCACATCAGCCTGGGCATCCGCCCAGTCTGATCAGAGTCTTCGCTATCCGCATGAAGGTTGCTTAGACCCTTAGCTACCCGTAAAACGCTTAGCTAAGAGTCTGATTAGACTGGGCGAACGCTCTGGCTGATCTGAGTCTGCGCTGGGCGCACTACCACATTGTTGGTTTTCTCGTGTCATGGCTCATTAGCGCGCCTTTGCGAAGCAAAGGAGAGCTTATGCTATACCCCCGGCGTCGTTGTCCGAGTATGCATTATCGTTAGCGTCGGCATTAGCGTCTGCGTTAGCGTCAGCGTCCTCGTCGGCGTCCGTGATCAGGTTAACCAATGTTAACAATTGCGTTTAACTCTATGTTCAACACTGTACATGTATCTTACAAACTACAGCAGCTACAATCATCATACTTGGTACATATATACATCCATATGACTGCAGCAGCTGCATGACACAATTGTATGTCCTTGACCTATATGTTACGGTTGACTGACTTTGCTGTTTGGCACTGTTTTTAAGGCAATTTTTTTTAGTTTTGATGAAACCTTTGACAGAAGAGACTTGATACTTGGTCAAATAGCATATCCCTATAATTGCAGCAGCTGCAAAGCTACCATGCAGACTCCTGTGCCCTTGACCTTTGTTCATGGTCCAGTGATTTTGTCTTATATTTCAAGCACTGTTTGATGGATTAACATCATATCTGGCATAGTGGATCAGTCTGACATGGAGAATAACCTCATATTATTTATAGATCACTGTGACCTATATTTCATGGTTCATTGATTTTGCCTTGTGTCTCCAAAACTATTTATAGATTAACATCTTCTTTGGGAATTTGAGGTCACTCAGACATAAATTTAATCATTCAGTGTTTTTGCTTCATATTTTCAGTTGTTTTAGTATGTATTCATCATATACCTGGGATAATGGCTCAGTCTGACACTGCAGATGACCTGATATATTTGTAGGTCTTTGTGACTGTGAGAGTCAGGCACCCATAAGGCGCGCTTTGTTGTCTTCTGACAACTCTTGTTTATAAATATGGCACACCCATTAAATAAAACAAGCGAAAAGCCAAGAGGTCAGCTCTTTCCAAGCAGGCGGCCACGAGGCAAATCTAACCTAAGTACAAAATGTGAAAAACTTATAGAAAGCCAACAAATAATGATAATAGCAATCGACAACAAACTAACCCCTGGTGACAGTCAATTTTTAGGTGGAGGGGTTATGTGAAGGAGGGGGGTTGCTGAAACCTTTTTACCCGCGCGTAGGGCGTAATCTGTTGTGGTTAGTAAACATACAACATATTTGGTCCCATTAATGGATCAAAGCAGCAAACATATAAATCAACTGAGTTGAACAAAATGATCACTCAACAACCAGAATAACACTGACTCGCTGAAGCTAGAATTCGCTAATGTTTTTAACTCTCAAAATCGTAAAGACTAAATCTAAGAACAAATCATAAAAATATTTGTCAGTATTTAATGTGACATTTAAATATCTCGTCCTAATAACTTAAGTCGGATATAACAATAGAAAATCAATGCAGATAAAATTGTCTCTCAAGTGAAACAAGCGGGTTATGTTCGAATATCAATTGGCTTGATAATTATCTATTTGCCGTATAAGTGCTGTTGAACGTCATGTGAATACATGAAAGTAACATCCTTGTCCTGAAAAAGAGCTGCGGAAATTGTTGCCAGTTCACCGACATTAAATCTTTCGTTATCGTGCTTTAGGTATTTATTCATGCTGCTTTTGAGTGGTAAGCGCTGTCGACTTCGGATCACGGGTTCGCGGGATCGAGTTTCCTAGGCGACATTAGTCAGAACTTAAACGGCGGTTCCCTGAACAGAGCCGTTATTTCACCTCTTCCATCAATCCTTCTTCATCGTTATTCATTTTTTTAGTAGTACTACAATGTCCTTCTTGTCATTGGTAATGAAAGTCCTGCTTATCATTAGTAATGAAAGTGGTCAAAGTACCCAAAACGTAAGTCCGAACTCGTAAGTCATTTAAACATTATAACCCTTACGCTTAACCCAGAGACTTATTTATGTAAGACAAAACTATCCAAGTTTGTTTTGAATACAATAAAAGTTCGATATTCATATGCCTCATCGCCTGGTTTTTAAACTAGATTTTGGATACTATAAGTCAGATTGTATATATAATGAATGATGACAGTGAAGTTTTATCATCAATAAAATATACAACGCATTTTTGTAGAGAGAAACAAAGAATTTAAGAGAAACTAAGTCCTTTAATAGGTCAGTGGAACTTAACAAGAGACCTACATATGATGTCATTCCTTTCGAAATCTACTTTTTTTTCTTTTATTTCAAAATGTCTACGAATCGGCTATGATACTTGGCAAACCTGTCCACCGAATAATGTCAAAATGCAAAGAAAACCCTGAAAAATAACAAAAACAACAACAACAATACCAAACAAAAAACAAAAAAAAAAAAAAAAAAAAAAAAACTTCAAATCCAATCCCGTTTATGTTTTTGTTCATTTATTTAATTATTATATTTGTTTTCTTTATTCATATTCGCAAAAAGATATATTTCTGTAAGATAGGATATATTCGCTATAGTATTTTTATTTGCGGACCATAGCGAATGCGATAAAATAATAATAAATAATTAAAGAATGATAAAACAAACATAGTGCAGATTGGTAGAGCTGGACAACAAAGCCGTGGATCTACTTGTAACGAAAAAATGCCCCTTGAGTTGCAAATTATCTCTTTAAGATCTCACCCTCAGGCTGAAGGCATGCAAAAACTAAAATGACAGAAATGCTGTCCCTGAATGTGTACATTTGTATTCATTCACCTCAATTCTACTTCGTGAACATAAGCACTGTTCTCTTTTTCATTCACTACACAACAACCTTCGATATCTCAAAGTCGAAGTTTATCTCAAACTACTGGCATCTCAAAATAAACTTTCTGTCCCAGAAAGTTTATTTTGAGATACCAGTAGTTTGTGATAACATGAACTGAAATGTTAAAAAAATAGAAACTGTCTCCAAACTACTCGTATATTCTTTGATATTATAAGTATCTTTAATGAGTATGAGGTGTGGATAGAAAAATCCGTCACGAGGGTCACTGTTCGGCATCACGAGGCTTACCGAGAGATGCCGAACAGTGATCCCGAAGGAACGGATATTTCTATCCGCACCTCACACCTATGATAGATACTTTTTCTTGCACACCGCGTTATGTTTTAACCTTGGAACTTGTTAAAATGCGTAATTTTGGTGCTTGAGAGGTTTCTATTTGATTTTGAAAGAAGGTGCCGCTTTCAACGACCGCCATTCGGTTCTTTACGTCAATTGCTGACGTGCATAAACTGACGTCATTTTTACCGTCTTCGTGACGTCATCATCTAAAACGCCAACCTCACTTGACGACGCAGATACGTGACCTCCAATACAACCAATTCATTGAATGCTACTGATTTCTATCCGGTCCTGGATGAGATAACATGGGTGAGATAAGATTTGTAGGAACAGGGGAAGCACGCGGATATCCTTATCTGGTGTGCAAGAAAAGGGGGTACTTTCAGATATCAGCGTTTGAAATAACGAGAGTCAACTAGTTTTGAGTACAATTTTCCATTTCAGATCATCAAACTATTGCTCATGATAATAGTGGCATTTCTGCTCTGTTGGGGACCAAAGTTGACGCTGAGAATATTACAGAAACTACAGCTGCCCTTCCTGTTTTCAGAAGAGGCTTATGGCGTCAAGGTAATCTTGCTTTATGGGAAAGGTCGGAATCGTCAATGCAGTCTGTAAAACAAAGGCGGCTTAACACGACGACACATGTTGCTTGATACATGTATGATGCAACATGTGTTACCGCAAAAACACCTCAAAATCGTATGTTTCATGACACAAGTCGGTTGCATACAACATGTGTAATCGTCTAGACATAGCCTAAATGGTCACAGGTTTAAAGTATCATTTGATAAAATGCAACAATTAACAGACAGGACAGGTGTATCCGATACGTTAGTCGCTTGAAGACCATGTTATTATATACTATGCCTGTATTAAAGCATTTCAGGAATTATGATGCTCTAAAATTTCTTAAGGCAAAGCATGCATAAATATGCTGAAGAACCGTAGCTGTTCGACAAATGTGAAAACGTAAGCTCAGTCTTAAGCGAATCCGTCCAAATCATCGACCTGCCTCCGATTTGTGGGACTTAATTATCATTTGTGGGTAGTTTGAAAATCATTGAACATCTATACACCGTACTGACCACAATAAATATCAGATGTCTGTAAAAGCTAGAGATAGTCAGACTTTTTTTATCTGTATTGAGTGGAGACGATGACACGTCATAAAACTCATGAGAAACAATAACAAAATAATTAATAAATGAGCCGCAGCGCGAGAAAACCAACAATGTGGTTGTGCGCCCAGCCCAGACTCAGATCAGCCTGGGCATCCAACCAGTCCGACCAGACTCTTCGCTAAGAGCTTAAAGTGTAGCTAAGGGTCTAAGCTACCTTCATGCGGACAGCGAGGCTCTGATCAGACTGGGCGGATGCCCAGGCTGATCTGAGTCTGCGCTTGGCGCACAACCACATTGTTGGTTTTGTCACGTCGCAGCTCAAATCTGCAGTTCATGGATTGAATTCTCCCTATTTCTAGCATAGAAGTAGCCATTTAAGATCACAAAGTAGTACAAAATATCCATTGTTTTTTTTTTGCATTTTTGACAGTTTCATACACTTGGTGCACAAAGAGCACTTTCAACCATAAACCAAATCGATATTTAGATAGGTTATACTTGTATGATGGCTGTACCAGTTTTCGAGGTAATAACATTTGCTCGCAACATAAAAACTGTGTGAATAAGATCACCAACTGATGTTAACTGTGTACATAAAAATATCTTTTAAGTAATTTGTAACTTACTTTTTATGTCCGCATGTCGCCATGTTTACATATTTGATCAAATCCAAACAGATACTCGGCTGAATCTGTTCACAGTTTTCGGGGTACGTCAATGAAGTCGCCTTCAAAATGCATCAGCTGCAGATCCTAATGATAACAACTGTTTTCATGGAACCTCCAACTCTTTAGGATTTAGAAACGATCTTCGAATTATCAGAAAAAAAGTGCATAATTGACTTAAACACCGTGTCTTCTTCGTCGGTACTTTCCATAAGCTTTTCCGTGTTTCACGTATGGCTGCTGCCACAGTCACTTACGGCGACGTCACGGATGACGTCAAAGTGCTGTCGCGCGTCAATTAGTGTATTATGAAGCATGCTGATTCAACTTTCTGTTTGCAAAAAATAATCATCTTTAGAGGTCCCTGACAAAAAAGCGGCGTAGGCTATCATAATACCCCGAATTCCTGAGCACCACGAAAAGTTACATCAACCATAGCAAAAGATAAAATCTAAAAAATCATACATAAAACATTATTTTTGGTTTACGCTTGTGCTCATTATTTGCCAAGTATTGAAAATCGTCAAAATACCATAAAATAGCAGAATTTGTCATCTATTTCTTCAATTTTGTTGCCTCTTTAAGTCGTGAAAGGCATTGTAGCAAAAAAATATCCAAACCACAAACCTTTATCAAATATTAAACTGTTGGTGATTTCAACCATTATCTCATCGTCTATAGACGGAACGTTCTGGCCACATCAATGACTTTGTCTTCTAATATCGCCTGTACTGGATGACGGACAGATTTGTTTTAATATGATGATTGGTAATAGTAAATCTACAAAATATGCAAAAGTGAACCATTTTTGAAGAGGGCCAAAAATGACCCCAAAAGTTTACTTTCTTCTGAATCCCGTTTTGTATAATAGTCTGGTTTTCGAATGAAGATTTGGGTGCAACCCCAAAAACAGTCCGCACAAAATGTTTTTGCACGGATGTGTTCACCAACATGTCCGTATCTTGAAACTGAATGATGCCACCTTGGCATCGTTGTGGAAATTAAAATATTCATGATGGCGTCCAAGATGGCCGCCAAGGGATAAAATCTTCAATATTTTCTAAAGTATGTGGGTTAGAAACATATTATTGGTGGCTACGTATAGGTCGAGGAATCGATTAAGCATGTTAAAATTATTTCAGACGAATCAGTTACAAAATGGCGGACAAGATGGCCGCCAAAAGATAAAAATCCCCATATCTTCTTTAGTATACGGGCTAGAAACATGATTTTGGTGTCTGCTTTTAGATTTTCTGAGTAAAGGAATCCATGAGGCATGTTAGAATTTACTTAAAGGCGCTTAGTTACACAAAATGGCGGACGAGATGGCGGACGAAGCATCGATTACGGAACTGAATGTCTAAGAAATGCACTTTTTGACACCAGAATTCAGGTTTTAGAAAGTTTTTGAACCCGGAATTTTGAAATAATAATATCTATTAAAATAAAAAAATCGCGAAGTTATAAAAAAAAAAACATTTTGCACCTGATGGTGTTACTACCAAAGAGACCTTGCATGATGATCCATAAGAGCCCAGTCCAGGAATCTCTCTCTCTCTCTCTCTCTCTCTCTCTCTCTCTCTCTCTCTCGATATTGGGATGATCATTTTCGGATCATTACCTCGGGTATGGCCAGACAGCACCGTTTACAAAATTTCAGTCGCCATAGAAAGACATCTCGATCATTCATTATACTTTTGAGAATGTCGTTTCTCATTTTTTTAGTTAATAATTCCATGCATGTACCTTTTGGAAAAGTAAAATGATAGACAAAGATAAAAAACTAATACAATCAGACCTCGCATCCACCCACAAAACCAAATTACGCAAAAAAAGACAACAGTTCGCGAAAGACAAGCGTGGTTAACCGAATGAAGCCCTTTCCCAAAATATTCAGCTACCACAACAGTAACATTTATTTTACCTGTTTTGTATTTTAAATAGGATAAAACAGAAAGGTAGCTATGCAGCTATTAGGTAACCATATTGCTAGAAGACCACAGACAGGCGGACATAAGAACACGTAACATTGAGGACCCACAACAGAAGTATTGCCTTGGAACGGTCAGTAATAAATTACTGGGGAGAAGTTAACTAGTTTTACAGAGTCCAAACCCTCGACTTTTGCTTCTGCAGTGGTTCGAAACATTTAGTCCGCATTTGGTCTGCATGAAGGTTACCTAACCCATCAATGAATCATCACGGGCAACAAATAAAACACGGATAAAATCTGTGATTAATCAAAGATGAGGACTCCACAGAACAAAAAGTATTGCGACACCTGGAGATCCCTCCGATATCAACCAACACCGATGAAATCCTGGAGCAAAAGAAAACCACCAGTATTTTGATCTTGGTGCAAAGGATTTATTACTTTGATTGCTTCGTTGATTTTAAATTTTGAAAGAAAACTCCATTTTTCCCCTGATTAATAGAGTTACTTCGTTTACTTGTTTATTAGGCTTTAAGCAGGGTGTATATATAACCTAGCCTGAAGGATAAAATTCCAGTCGTAACAGAAAAAAATCTGTTTACTTTGATCTTTTGTCAGAAGTTTAATCAGCTCTTTGATTTAACGCTGAAATTTCAGTGTTACGCTTATAGCATATGGGCTAGAAGCAGGTCCAAACCACCCTTGGCGACAAAAGTTTGACTCTGCCAGGAAACATTATTGCAGTTTTGGAAAAATCCTTTTCAGAGATGGTTATATAACTCTACTTGTACCTTTTTTTTTCTAAATGTAAAACCAGTGTATCAGTTTGTCTAAAGAGTGCGTGACCTTGGCTTCGGGTCATGAGTGACCTATTGTTTATTTGTACATATTTAAAGCTTTAGAGGAGTGTGAACTATTACATGAAAATACAAACATATGCGTACTTCAGTGGTTCAGGAGAAGAGGATTTTAGATGAAACGGTGACATCTTGGGCTGCAGGCATTAGTACCAACTTTCGTTCTCTCAAACAAATGGAAGTATAGCTATCAAATTATCCCAGTAGCCGAGCAGTGGGTTGCTAGTGGGTAGGGCGTCACTAGTGACATCCTATACTACTGTTGTTAGATTTTCATCGTGCCTTTGGCATAACGCTATTATGAAAGGTCGGGCTAAATTCTATCCTTGTGCTGTCTTTTGACCATTCTTGTTACTAGTCAGGTACACATTTTTGCTGAGTCGACAGATAGCCTTTTTCAGTTGTTGTCAGAAATAGGATTCAAATCCCCTACTGTCTGTACCTAAACCAACTACTCTAGTCACTCAAAAAGAAATTTTGATCGGCCCAGCGGCTTTGGAGAAGAATCTGTCTGAATGTATGGGTGGTCGAGGCTGACTGACTTTGAACTAAGCTTAAGCTATTAGCTTTCTCGTAGCATTGCTCGGATGATTCAGTCAAGTATCAAACTGGCACGACATGTATGCACTTTTTAAGCTAAAACATTTTATGTGCATATACAAATTTGCACTCAACTGTCTATAATCATGGGAAGTACTGTCTTCTTTATACCTGTAAGAACTGGGAAAATAAGATTTCAAAAGCTGTTTACAAAATTTGTTACGCTTTGAAGTACGTATGATCTTTTCTAACACGTATTTTTATACCGCCCAGATGCTCTGGCTGTGGCATGGCACAAACCTGCTACCATCACACCACCAGTGCCGACCATGAGCTATAATTTTAAACGAAGTGTAACAGCCGAGCTAGCTGTGGATTCGTATGCTGGACCTTAGGTGAACACTGACAGACGACAACAGCGTATCAATGACGTTTATTCACAATTCTGCATATCTGCAAAACATATATAAATATGTTTTAAACATCTTTAAATGGCAGGACATATAAAGTATAAAACTTTACACAAACATAGGTAAACGGCTTATGCAATCAGGCGGGACTTAATCTCTTTTTATGATATTCAAAATATGCAATACACAAATACACAATATATAACACAGATTCATTCACTCAAAGGCATGAACCATCTTGCAGTTTCCCTTATAAATAACAGTAATGGAACTATCCTAATACTAAACGAATACAGTAATTGATATCTGGTAACTAAAATAAACATTTAAGATTTACAACATACCTGCAAAACATATATAAAAATGTTTTAAACATCTTTAAATGGCAGGACATATAAAGTATAAAACTTTACACAAACATAGGTAAACGGCTTATGCAATCAGGCGGGACTTAATCTCTTTAAAATGAGTGAAAAGTCACGTGAGCCCAAACCGTACCTTGTCAAACAATAGCCAGGGATTACAATGTCATCTTGGTCCGGGAAACATTATACGCCTGTTGATAGACACAGACTCACACGACGTCCGCAGCACGGTGTCAACAATGCAACCTCAAATAGGAAACAGCGGAGCGAACACGGCAAACCATAACGCGATAACGGCAACCCGCATAGCACAAACGGCTACCCGCAATGCGAAACGGCAACCCGCACATCACCATCGGCAACACGCAATGCTGGAACCAAAACCCCTGTCACAGAAGCAAGCTACCAACAAATATATCAAAGTTTCTTAACCTGATTTTTAATTGAAGAAAGTAAAAAATTAAGATAATATAACACATTTCTTGTAACCTTCAGGGCATTACTCAATATTTTTCTGTGATAACTAAAGCTTTGTAAACGGGGTTATCTGCCCCTGCCTGCACTACGCTCTTGTAAACCAACATGGTCCTCCTGTTAAAACACTATCGATTAGGGCTTTTGTAACTTCATTTTTATAGTTAACAATATTATGCATGCAAAATCCTGGTTTCTTATACAAAAGCCTGAATTCTGCTATCGGAAAGTGCATTTCTCCGACATTCTGTGCCGTGATGTTGCATTGTCCGCTATCTTGTCCTCCATTTTGTGTAACTGGTGTGCCTTTAAGTCAATTTTAAACCAATGTTAAACCAATTGCATGGCCTCCAAAACCCATATGTAGACACCAAAATTATGTTTCTAGCCCGTATACAGTCAGGTACATAACCTTTAAAAGTTAAAAAAAAATATAACTTGAAGCAGTTAAAAATTATCCTATTTACCACTAATTTCAAAGTGAGGCTGTAGAAAATAACTTATTTAAGTTATGTCTGAAATTATTTAGGCCAAGGTCAGATTTGCAATCTCCAAAAAAATAACTGTTTAAAGTTAAAAAGTAATTAATTTACTGATCTTCAAGAGCCTTGCGTACAAATTTCTAGACGATGCGTACAGAATTTTATTGCTTAATCATAAAGTTATGTAAGAGATCTCTCAGGGAAAATTACCTACCTGTCCATAAAAATTGCTATAACTCCAGAATATGAAGGCGAAAATAGACACTTTAACTTAAACAGGTTACTTTTGCTATAGGTGCAAAAAATTATAACTGCTTCAAGTTACATTTTTTTTAACTTTTAAAGGTTATGTACCTGACTGGTATATTAAGAAAGATGTGGAGGTTTTTATGCTTTGGCGGCCATCTTGTCCGCCATTTTGTAACTGATTCGTCTGAAATAATTCTTAACATGCTTAATCGATTCCTCGACCTCGAAAACCTATGGGTAGCCACCAAAATTATGTTTCTAACCCACATACTTTAGAAGATATTGAGGATTTTATCCCTTGGCGGCCATCTTGGACGCCATCTTGAATATTTTAATTTCCCCAAGAATGCCAAGGTGGCATCATTTAGTGTTTGGTTAAAGATATCCTAAACAATAAGAATCTGCATCAAACATTTGTGCGGACTATTTTTGGGGGGTTCTCGTCCCGGCACCCAGACTATAACATATATATCTGAGAGTATATGTACTGTTTCATATGTTGTTATTCAAAGAAATAAAGTTTAAACCAAAATTGGCCTTATATGCAGGTGGTCCTTTGATATTACTTCTTTTTGCTTCATTCAAAACTGTATTTAGAGTACCAGAATGTGATACAGATCATTGAATGCTATTACTGATAGTGTATTGTCTTTCAGTGCACACTTGACATTCAGCCTTTAATGTTATACGTCTAATTAGATTTAACTGCTTGTGTTTCACATAATTTCTATGTCTGGTTTAGTTTTCCTAGACAATGAAAATTGGTTGTAACAAGATCATTGCTTAGTGTTCGTAAATCAATGCTTAAGCAGACGCAAAGTGTAAAATTCATAGTTGTTGCGACAAGAGGCAACTTTTCACGCCTCGAGGAGAGGGCCTGTTTTAAGGTGTTTGTCCACCCGCCCTGCATTCCTTTGTCGGGGATTTGTAGTTCGATTATGTCCAGATATACATAATCTATGACTTTCACTTTTCAGCATGTATACAGGTTAGAATCAGCAGTTTGCATCCCGCAGAGTTCTCACGAAAGTCACTCATGTTTCTCTTTTTCTAAATATCTTTCTTTTTTTCTAGATTTAAACATTTAATAGGCGGTTTAGGCGTCATTTCAAATTACCAGTACCATTTGCCGGAATTGGTTATTCCAACTTTGATTTGCGTTTGTATTGCAATTAGAAGAAAATAGATACTAAGCTCTCTCTCTCTCTCTCTCTCTCTCTCTCTCTCTGTATGTTGTCGCTGTTTTCCACATGTATTTACGCCTAGTTTTGCCGACTACAATAATGAAAGTGGCTGTATTTATACGCCTAATTATTTTACCTTACCACATAATCAGTCATACTACGGCGTTTCTATTTTTCTTACAGGTTTTCCTGGACTGCTTGCCTTACGTTCAGTCATGTATAAATCCTATCATCTACTGTTTTATGTCGCGCAACTTCCGGAGAAGTATCCGAGTTTTGTTCAGCAGGAAGTCACATGACACTGGGACTCGACCAAATACTGTAGATTTAATGGAGTTACAAACGTTTTCATCTTCTTCTGAGGCAAGAAAAACGCAATCAAGGGCTCAATATTTTCAATTAATATATAGAGGAAATGATTACCCGCCGTGATAGTTGCCAGGCACGCTAGTTAATGTGTTGTGCTTAGTTTGACATTGTTGCGCGGCAGTGAGGTTGCTTAGGAAATACCTGAACGCAAAACGAATTATATATAAAAAAAATATCATTCAAAAGAGGCAGAACGATCTTCGGGTGATATTAGGACTTGATATAAATAGGGTGTCCTGTGAAAGTGTTTGAAATGTCAGCATATAGAATACAATATTATTGGTCGTCATCATTGCGCATGACTATACTGTTATGAGCGGGACTTCATCATGATGAAGATTGTTTGTCCTTTGTCATCAGTGAACCCATATTCGCAAATGTGAAAATCGAGCACGACTTGAGCCGGCGTGTGCAGCCATTGCTGTTACACAGGACATTGCAGATACTTGACAGTCGAGACTCCGCTATTCGTTCTTGTGTGTGTTAAGTTCAATGGCAGCCTTTATAAATTTACTTTCGACTTCACTGTAGCTCATGTTAAGTGCTGTGTGGCGGCTGTTAAAAGTCACCCCATTTATTCAACAGATTTTATTTTTATTTGCTGTGGGGTCATTCAACCGGGATTCGTAAATTTGAAAATCGTGCTGTCTGTTTGTAAAGGAACAGTAAGTGGAATGCTATAAGTTAATAAGTTGGAATATAATCAAGACCTTTTTGTGCCTTATAGAGCGTATCAAACATTTGAGCTGTGCAATATGGACAGGTATCTTACATTTTATATCAGGCTTTCTTCAAAAACACTGCTTTAGGTTTGGAAGATAGTCTAACTGGAAGTAACAAAAACCGATGCAGACAAGTCCTGCATGTTGGAATATTAGTTAAATAAATGTTCTGTTCATTTCATCTATGGGGTCACCTTAACATGATGAAGCCGCGAAACCATAAAACCAACAAAGTTGCATGTGCGCCCAACGAAGACTCAGATCAGCCTGGGCATCCGCCCAGTCTGATTAGAGTCTTCACTGTCCGCATAGAGGTAGCATTGAATCTTGACTACCCTTAAAGCGCCCAGTGAAGACCCTGATTAGACTGGGTGGATGCTGGATGCACATCCACTTTGTTGGCTTTATCGTGTCGCGGCTCACTTACATCTATTTCTGTCAATGGCTTTTGATCCTTACTTTTAGCATACTAGGTAAATACTTTATGACTGTTGGAAGACGGCAAACAATACAAACCGCCATCAAACGTTTCCTCTAAAAGCAATGAGTTTTTTTGGTCTGTATCTGACCTGAGCATAAGGTTGGTTATAATGTTCAAAAAGCAAGTATTCAAATTGTCTGCATGATGATTGAATTGTTGATCGAGCACGCGTTATGTGATCAGGACTTCGTTATATGCACCAAGTAATTACATAAGGAGCAAGATTTGGAAGTCAGATTCTAAAGAATTCAAGACTTATTTCTGTTTCCTTTTTATACTGTATGCTAGCATATTATAATAAGATTGCTGCATGTATTAACATATATGTACAGCATATTAGATAAAGTATTGTTCACACTAATTACAAATCTTTGGGAGTCTGTCAAAAGCGATTTTCTGATTGGTCGACATAATTGCCATGGTTGATCTGAGTGTTGGCCAACACCGAATTGTAAGGTACCTTTGCTTATTGCATGGCTTATTTAAGTACCGTTCCGGCTAAGAATCAGGCAGAATGCATTAATAGGGTGGCATATCGAGGTCTTCAGATTTTGACCAAAACTTGTGTATAAGTCCACTGGGTGACCAAACCTGCACAAGCTAAATCTTAGGTCAATCAGTCAATGGTTGCTATGGAAACCGGGGGATAATTGTTTTCCTTAGCAACAAGCAAATTATGCTGGAACATTTATGTAAAATGCAACATTTTTGGGAGGCTAAAACTGTATTCAAAGCAAAAATAGCCCTTCTTGTAATGTGTTCACTAACACAATGTTCATTATTGGTATCAAACTCTGTTTGAATGTTTCTGAAATAAACATCAACATGTGTGCTATTTGGGGTCAAAGGTCACCTGGGTCATCGTTTTTACAGAATTTGTGAAAATAATAAAAAATGACCGAAATCCAGCCCAAATATTTTCTATAGTATAAAAAATTGAAAGATACCAGCATTCAATGATTAAAGGACAGCTATGGGGCTTTCAAAATCTGGAATAAAATTACTGTATAAATTTCTCCTTAGCAACCAGTTTAACTCCTTAACAACCATCCGTTACGTGATCTGTACATTTTGACTGAATTGGAAACAGTATATCTTTGATGTATTGCAATATAGGAAGACAATAGTAAGAAAAGTTTAAAGCACAGGTATTGGACTTTAACACTTTGTTGAGAAACATGTGCATATATTTCATCTTAGCAACCAGTTAGAGCCCTTAGCAACCAACCGTTAAGAAATTTGAGACTTTTGGCCGAACTCCAAGAGGAATATTTTTGAAATACAAGTAAGAATAACCATACTTTTATTGAAATGTTTAAACTACAGCTGCCTGCCCTTTAAATGTTGTTGTGAAACGTGTATATATTTGCTCTTAGCAACCAGTTTGCGCCCTTAGCAACCACCTATCAACAAATTTAGAATTTTTTAGTGAAGTCCAACTCTGATGCCTTCTGATTGTTGTGCACTATGTAGACAATGGTAAGGAATCATTGAAGCAAGAGTGCTGGACTTAACCAGTCTGTTGAAAAAACTTGTGTATATAATTGTCCTTAGCAACCAGTCTGAGACCATAGCAACCACCTCTAAACTGATTTGAGAATTTGGTTTAAATTCCATACAAAATACCTTTCATGAGCAGCAATCTATGAAGACAGTTGCAGTAATTTTTTTAACATATGTATTTAACTTACTTTTAAAAACCACTAAGAAAAAAATCACTTGTGCATGTATGTGTCCTTAGCAACAAGTTTTAGTCCTTGGCAACCACATGATTTTAACCATATTTTAACAGATCTGGAGCATGTAAGTGAATTATTATCAAACTATTCTCTCTTTGCAACATAACAATGTATTGTAACGTGGGCCGACCTGCAAACAAACCCTGTCAGTGGAAAAGCATGCTCACCCACCAAGGGCGGTTTATTTGCTTATATACCCCAACATTTACTCGTCCACAAACTACCGAGTTTGTAATTTGCATATCTGTTTATATCTGTGACCTTCTACCGTCACATTACTTTCCCCTCCGAGAAGTCTCGTCCCGAGACTTGGCCTGGGAATTATATGGGTAAGGCAACTCCGGTCTGGCAGTTGTCATTATCCCACCGCTGCCACCAAATGTAACGTGGGCCGACCTGCAAACAAACCCCGTCAGTGGAAAAGCATGCTCACCCACCAAGGGCGGTTTATTTGCTTATATACCCCAACATTTACTCGTCCACAAACTACCTAGTTTGTAATTTGCATATCTATTCATATCTGTGACCTTCTACCGTCACAGTATCTTGTTATAAGTAATATCTAAAGCACCTCTGACCTGAACTTTTACCATCTGATTAAAAACATGTGCATGCAATTGTCCTTAGAAACCAGATTGGGGCATTGGCAACCACCTTTTTTAGATCTGAGACTATTGTCGGAATTCAGGACAGAGCAGTTTTATTAGCAACAAACTGTTGTGACAAGTGTAAGTGATGTCTGGATCAAACGGTTAGACAAGATCTAACATCTGTTGAAGAAAATGCGCATGTGCTTGTCCTTAGTAACCAGCTGGAGCTCTTAGCAACCATTTCTTAGAAGACTTAGAATGTTACCAGAGGAACTGACAGCCCCTGAAGAAGACGGATTTTCTGCTGAAGTCCAAAAAAAGAATGTCTGTTTTTGCCCTACAAGTAATTAAGACAGTTATAAAAAAGGTTTTAGTGCCGTTGCCTGACTTTTGAGATATGTTGAAAACATGTAAAAGCAGTACGTTCGAGCCCTTAATCAACCACCTCTTAACGAATTAACTGAATTTCAAACACATTATCTCACATTGTCTGACTTGGGTCTACATTGTTTTCATATGTCCCCAGAACGGGTTGCCAGTCTAAAGGCACAGATAAATGAAAAAGAAGAGACAGGCGAAGAACAAAACAATGATGTTTTCTTCTTCATCTGCTCTTCTTTTTTACTTTTTTGTGCCTTCAGAAAAGCCTTTGATAAGCCAGAAGACATTGACATGACTGAATCACCTAAGTTTCTGTTTCTTGACCATTACCAGCAAAAATCCTCATCAGTTACATGGTCTTTATACAAAATGTCAGTAACATATGGTAGCATCTCATCTCTATGGCCGGCATTCTTTTCTTAAACTGCTGTCAAGGTCCATGACACTCAGGTATACGGAATGTGGATACATGTATGACAAGGGACAGCACACGTTTCACTGTTGATCCAAGAGATATTTTGTTGTCTGTCAAAATTACCTTTAGCTTTAATGGAGCTGCAGTAGCTTGTGCAGTCCTTGAGAGTCTAAAACTCTGGCTTTGATCCATTATCTAAGACAACTGCTTCAAGGCATTTGAAGTTTGTTATCATGCCTAACTTCTGTCCATTTACTTATATCTCCCACTGGATGCTATTGGAGCTGTTTGACATCAGTTTGGTCTCATCAGTACTTATCTCTGTTTTATGTTGTTTATAAAATGAATTTATATATGATCACGTTGACTCAGGTCTTGAATCACGAATTAAGGCTTTTACAATGACTGTTGTGACGGCTGACGCATTGGAATAAACTGAATTATTGCAATTTCAAAGCGTAAAGAAAACAAAAAGGATAGACTATTTCATTGTCAGGTTGATTTTTATTTCACTCATGAACACCAAAAATTGTATTTTCTCTTGTGGCTTTGCCACTAGTAAAAATACTGCTTTTGGTGTTTATTCGGTGAAATAAAAATTTATCTTTCACTGTTCACTTGTTGCTTGACCTTTCCTAAAAATACTGCTTTAGGTGTTTATTCCATGAAATAACAAGAAATGTTACAGTATGTAACAGATGCCCCCGAAGGCCTCTTAAACTGACCTTTGACCCTGATTGTGACCTTGAACTTGGGCAAGGCAGCCCAAATCGTGCCAAGTGAGATGCCTTTTTATCATGCTTTACCTTTCTGTGAAGTTTGATGAAATTCACTTCAGCAGTCTCCAGTCAGTTTGGAGATATAATCTGACCTGTGTGCCCTGATTATGAGCCTGACCTTTGGAACAGGAACCTAAATTTTGTTTGTGACATACCATCTCATTATGTATTACCATTTCAGGCAGTTTAATACCGTTTGCTTAAGAAGTCTTTTTAGTAATTGGGGAGAAACAACCTTTGACCTCAGACTGTGACCCTGAACTTGAGATGAAAGCCTATATCTTGTGTGTGCCTTACCTTCTCATTAAGCTTCATCTTTCTGTGATGTTTAAGGAAACTTGCTTTGGTACATTTATGAGCAATTGTTGAGACATGATTGACATCTGACCCCAGATTGTGACCTTGACCTAGGGTTTGGGAATATAAATATTATGTGTGACAAACCTTCTCATTATGCTTTGTATTTCCGTGAAATTTGATGAAATTCAGTCATGTAGTTTTAAAGTAATCGTAGAGACACAATTTGACCTCTAAGCCCCGACAGTGACCTTGACCTTGGGTTTGTGAATATTGATATTGTATGTGACAAGTCTTCTCATTACTCTTTACATTTCTGTGAAATTTGATGAAATTCAGTTATGTAGTTGTAAAGTAATCTCAGAGACACTATTTGACCTCTAACCCCCGACAGTGACCTTGACCTTGGGCGTGGGAACCAAACTCTTATGCATGACACACCTTCTCATTGTGCTCTATCTATCTGTGAAGTTTCATCAACTTTGCTTCAGTAGTTATAGCTGAGACACGATTTAAGACATGATTTGACCTTTGACCCAATTGTAACCTTTACCTTGGGCGTAGGAACCAAACTCTTGTGCGCGACACACCGTCTCAATGTGCTCTATCTTTGTGTGAAGTTTCATCAAATTTGCTTCAGTAGTTTTTAAGTTATGGCTGAGACACGATTTGTTACGGACGGACGGACGGACGGACTGACGGACGGACGGACGGACGGACGGACTGACGGACGGACGGACGGTGCGGTTTTAATATGCCACCCGAAGTCCCTTCGGGGGCATAATAAAAAGTGATCTTACACTGAAAAAGTCAAATATCCTGTATATCTTTATTTCTCTGCCATATTTACAAATGGAAGCACCTTTTTTATTCTTGTTTGCGCCTGGGCAAATAGCTTCTCAAATATGAGATCACCCACAATCTGCATTATTGGTTAAACAATAAAAACAATTTGCTACTAGAGAAGCCAGTTCTTTCACATTAGAATTCACTCCCTTTAAATGAAAATGGTGAGTTGCTTCCACTGCAGGTATGTCATTCTCTTTAATATACCCTTAGGAGTTATCTTATGATTTGATTGGTGCTCCAAGATTTTTTCTGTCAATGCGAAATGAACATCGCTAGGGAACCATGTTAGCTTTTTAATACAATAATCTTACCTATTTATAAGGAAGTTCATGAGTGCATTTACACATGTGAGTCAAAGGACAGGACACAGGCTAATCTGCTGAATGATGTTTTGATGAGCATGTTCACAAAAGGTTAACTATATTTCTAATATATCAATATAAGATTGATGTGGAGTGAAAAAGTACACTTTCAGGGAAGACAACACTGCCGTTGTCATAAATGCCTACCTTCTGAGTAAAAGTCAACCGATAAAGGATAGAATTAGCCCCTGCAGGAGCAGATAAGTCCCGTTAACACTTGATCCCACTTTTGAAAGGTATTTTCTGCTGGAGAATTAAAGAAGAATTCACAAAAGTTGTATCCCTTGGCAAAAATGGTGGAAAAACATGTACCCCGGCATCTGATTTAACCTACCTTGCACCCCCCCAGGACAATTTCTCATTGATGCCAAATTGTTCATTGGGACCTCTTGAATGCGAAACAAAGTTGTCCTCAAAATTTTTTTGGTATGAGCTATGTGAAAATGATTTTGCCAACTTGACCTGTGCATATGAAATAGGATTAAGGAAGGCCTCAAATAATATTTGATTCTTATAAGATACCAAGTTGATTCACATTCATAAGAACTTGGATCGGTGTCAAATTACGACCAACAACAAAGGTTTTTGTTTAAAATAAGATCACATATATATATTTTCCACGATTTTCCCTCATTTTTTAATGTTTTCATGCATATTCATGCATATGCAAATTAGACAATTTGCATATACTATAATGGGATGAAAGGCCTATGCCCAAACTTTAATTTGGTACCAAGTTTAGTTGTCTAGGATAAGTAGCAGCTGAGATATGAGTACTTTTGTATGTACACCCCCATTCTTGAGAAATGCATTATGGGTTGCCACGGAAACCATGCATTTTCACATAGCCCATACCAAAAATTTTTAATGACAACTTTTTTTCGCATTCAGGAGGTCCCAATGAACAATTTGGCACCCATGAGAAATGGTCCTGGGCGGAATGCAAGGTAGGGTAGGGTAATGGGACTGTACGCATCTTAAGCCATACTATGAATACTGTAATCAGTCTGTACATCTGCTTAGATCAGAGACGTCACTTTTCACTTTCCCCAGTATTCATAAAAAGGAAAGCTGATCAGACTGCAAAGAAGTGCAGGCTAATATGAGTCTTTCCATTTTGCATATTTTCATAAGATGCATATTTATAAGCACAATAATGCTCCTCACATCATTGGAATTCCTATATATATGTATTGTATTAGGATATGGATTAATTCTGCTAAGATAATAAAGATAATAACAACTGTTTCAACCACAGGTCTTGTGATCAATTTCTACAAAATCTTTCGAACATACATGACCTACTGGATATAAACATTATGTCTCTCACTGCTGTGTGTTCAAGCCTCGGACTTGCACATGTGATGAAGCCAAGTTCTGCTTACGGATTTCGGAAGGTCAGATGTATTTTTGCCTAGGAGCTCTGGTTTTTGACAACCTCTGCTTAATGATCAGCTCAACATAGGGCTCAGACTGGTTACTAAGAACAAAAGTATATACAGTCAAACCCTGTCATAAGGGGTCACCCAAGGGAGACATAAAAATTGGTTGCTACGGACAGATGACCCCTTAATACAGGTTCTGTACTATTTTAGTTCAAGAAATTATCTACTTCTCCCCTCCCCCCTCCACCCAACCTCCATTAGAGGTGACCACAATTAGAGGTGACCACATAAGCAGGCTCGACTGTTCACACATTACAATGTATACACAGTATACTGCAAATAGAACAGAGTATATTTAGAATTCACTTAAAAGTTCTAAATCTGTTTTAAAGGTGGTTGCTAAGGGATCAAATTGGATGCTAAGGAAGAAAATAGACAATTTTCAACAGATTTTTGAAAGTCAGTCAGCTGCGCTTCTAGAATCATTTAAACTGTCTTCATAATTTGCATATAAAGGATATTCCGTATGGAAACCAGTCAAAGCAATCACATGTCTAAATTTAGAGTTTGTTGCTATGGACTCAGATTGGTTGCTAGGGACAAATTTTACACAGCTCTTGCAGCATATTGTAAAAGTCAGCACTTGTGGTTCATACATTACACACAATTGTTTATTAAGTATGCTACAAAAAGAAATTTCCCTCAAAATCAAAAGCAGTGAACAGTTGGTTGCTAAGGTCTAAAATTGGTTACTAAGGACAAATATATACACACACATTGTTCAACAGAATTTAAAAGTCAGTAACTAGTGTATTAATGTTACTTGCAATTATTTTCATACTTTGTTAGTTATAAAAGATATTTCATATGAAATTCAGTTAAAAGTCTTCTGTTAAGAGATGGTTGCTAGGGGTTAAGACTGGTTGCTAAGAGCAACTATATGCGAAAGGTTGTCAAAAGATCTTAACAAGCCCAGTACTTCTTTTTCAGTCATTAATTACATGCCTCTGCATAGTACTCTGTAAATAGAAGATTTATGGTGTTGAATTCACTGAAAAGTTATCTGTTAGAATGTGGTTGCTAAGGGCCCAAAATGGTTGCTAAGCACAAATATATGCACACATTTTTCAACAGATTTAAACATCTGTCTGCTTTTAAGCTAATATGTGTTGGCATAGTTTGTCACATATCAAATATATTGTTTATTGAAGTCAACCAAATGTTTCATATCTGTTAATAGTTGGTTGCTAAGGGCACATATTTGTTGCTAAGGAGAAAATTGTGCATAGTTTTTTTTCAACAAATTGCAAAAGTTCAATACCTGTGCTTGAAACATAACTAACTATGGTCAACCTGCATTGCATAATGTCAAAGATATACTGTTACCAATTCAGTCAAAATTTAAAGATCACCTAAGGGGTGGTTGCTAAGGAGTTAAACTGGTTGCTAAGGAGAAATTTATACAGTAATTTTATTACAGATTTTGAAAGCTCCGTATCTGTGCTTTAATCATTGAATGCTGGCATCTTTTGATTTTTTATACTATAGAAAATATTTGGGTTGGATTTCAGTCATTTTTGACTATTTTCACAAATTCTGTCAAAACGCTGACCCAGGTGACCTTTGACCCCAAATAGCACACATGTTGATGTTTAATTCAGAAACCTTCAAGCAGAGTTCGATACCAATAATGTGCATTGTGTTAGTGAACACATTACTAGAAGGGCTATTTTTGTTTTGTGTAAGTTTTAGCCTGCCAAAAATGTTGTATTTTATATAAATGTTCAAGCATCATTTGCTTGTTGCTAAGGAAAACAATTATCCCCTGGTTTCCATAGCAACCGTTGACTGACTGACCTAAGATTTTGCATGTGCAGGTTTGGTCACCCAATGGACTTATACACAAGTTTTGGTCAAAATCTGAAGACCTCGATATGCCACCACCTGCCTGATTCTTGGCCGGAATGCTACTTAACTGTATCTCTGAAGATACATCGAAGACAAGTCGTGTTAACGTAATTAATACATAAGTATAAAACATAAAAACTCACTTTGAATTTAAATAAAGATTATTGTTTTGTAATGTGCGCTCCTTTTTTCTTTAATTACCTCAAGTCGAGTCCTTATTGACCAGTGAAATTGTCAAGCCTTGCACTTGGATAAGGGATATCTGGTAGTTAATTCATTCTTATCGTATTTTGCCTAGAAATTCACGATGGATGGATGGATGACTTGCGATTTTACGTCCTTTTCAACAGTATTTCAGTCATATCAGGACGATGGGTTTGTGATAATGAAAGGCTGTGTGCAATGGAACCCCGTTTACGATGGAAAGAACTCCGCCTCCAGCGGGGCTCGAACCCGCGACCGCTAGATCAGTAGGCCAGCGCTTAACCCACTGAGCTACCGGGGCTCCTAGAAATTCACGAGATTCAAGAAGGACAGTTGTCAGTTACTGGCGAACGTATTTGCACTTTGTACTGGTTAGCCGCTTAGGAGATCTAAGCCTGCCCAGGAACAGTGTGGTTAGGTTAGCTGACCGTCCCGACATGCCATAGCTGTTTACCGTGAATGTAAAGCACAAAACGAAAGCAACAGCCTTAAAGCAAACAGTGTTGATCCTGATCAGACGCCGCGTTCTGCAGCGTCTAAACTGAGTCTGCACCGTTTGCATATGTCCCCAAAATGAGTTTCCAGTCTACAAGGGTTAAGTATATGCTACCTATTGTGCATGGATACATCTTCATCCTTTGGCCACCATTTCCAAAGCGGACAAATTCTACATAATTGATTTTCCTTGTCATGTAACTGAAATTATTTTTGCAGAGGAGGCTAGTCTTGGAAAATGTGCTCTCTCAGGAAGCCGGAATGCCTTTTGTTAAGAACAAGCCTGTGTGGGAAGGGAAATAACTTTTTCAAGGTCAGAGTGGTCTCCTTTGAATGTGTATCTAAACCTTTTTTTGACCGCTGTACCTGTCCATCCATATGATTGGATGGGTCCATTTCTAGTTTAAGCAGAGAGAGAGAGAGGGAGAGAGGAGAGAGAGAGAGAGATATTGCTGTAAGTGAACAGTGTAGCTCCTTCGCAAACGCCCGAGTTATCGCACTTTGATTATAGTCACATCGTTTTTCTTAAGAAGATTTAAGATAAAAACTTCAGACTTCACGGATGGATGGATTTGAGATAACAACTTAGAATCTCACAGTATCCGAACGCACTGTACCATCTCCTCCGGTTTTCATTGTGTTGAATCGAGAGTACAGAATTCGCTTATAACCAGTAGCCGGAAATCATTATATTTTGAGTTTTTATCCGGAATCTACTGCGCCATTTATAGTTATTCAGCTTCGAAAATGTAAAGGGGTAAGTTTAATATAATTTTCTCTTCGGTCTTTTACTTTATTGCCCTGTACAATGAAAATCTCCTTGCCGTCGCAGATTTTTTTTTCAGAACAGCTTAATTTAACACGAGATTGTGTCGTGCAAAACTTAGCTATCATTCTTTTATCAAAACTAATAAACTGTAGATTGATAACGCCTTCCGTTTATTCTAAAGATTTTTTATAAAACATGTAAGAAAATGCTGAAAATGGTTTAAGAATCATGCCAAGGGCGATTTGAAAACTGTACTAATTACTACCCACCCATACACGACATTGTACAGGGTAATAAAGTAAAAGACCGAAGAGCAAATTATATTAAACTTACCTCTTTACATTTTCGAAGCTGAATAGCTATAAATGACGCAGCAGATTCCGGATAAAATCTCAAAACATAATGATTTCCGACTACTGGTTATAAGCGAACGTTTGTACTCTCGATTCAACGCTATGAAAACCGGAAGAGATTGTACATGTAGTTCGGATACTGTGTATCTTTTATAGAAGATTTGGGGACGCACTAGGCGCTGCTGTCGGCCTGTGAGTCCAACCGTCTTCCCATTCTTATTTGAATTTTCTCCCGTGTTCGTTTTTGGCATTTTTCCAATAGCTGAACTGCTTTTCCTACGAAGCTGATTTTTGATATACAAAAATGTATCGTCAACTCTCGATATCTCGAACACTGATATCTCAAAGTATTCTCTTATTTTAAAAATACAGTTTTGACACATTTCCTATTTTTAGTCACATTTCAACTTCTGTTACCTCAAACTACTATCTCAAAGTAAATTTTCTGCGACCAGAAAATTTACTTTGAGATATCAGTAGTTTGAGATGAATTTCGACTTTGAGATATCGACAGTTGACTGTACTTATAGTATTTGATATGTAACGTATTTTGGTATAACTTAGATAATTGTACATTCCTTAAATACAGAGTTATTCTCCATGTTACCTGTACTGACTCTTTTTACACTCTGTGTTTAAGACTGTTTCAGTGTGTCGTGAACAAGGATAGCAACTCTAGACTATGTACTTTTTGAATAATCTGCCCTTGCATAAATTTCCCGTTTAAATAGTAACTCTTTTTGCAATTGCATTAAGTCTGCACAGAAAGTCACTCCTTCACGAGGTTACCCATTCCACAATACACACCTTTGCATCGATTGTCTTGTTTATAGTTTCATATGGTAAATACTTTTATATCCTAAGATGATTTAGCTTGCTGTCAGTAGAAAGAAAGATCGATTAGTTCTTATGTCACATTTTGTAAGGCTTAAGCAGATTTCTATCCTTTAAGGTGTGCATTTGGTGCCAGACTTTTGCGCCAATCCTACTTCTGCTAACTGAATTTCGAAATGAGTTTAAGAATCTCTTTTAAAAGTATCCTTGACTAAAAAGTATGAAACTTGAACAATGTTTTTGCTATTTATTCTGAGAAAAAGAAACCGCAGATACTGCAGAAAATAATGGGAACGTTCAGCAATATTACTTTTGTAAACCCGAGAAATAGCCAATTGAGTCACGACGCCGCGAGAAAACAAACAAAGTGGTTGTGCGTCGAACGCAGACTCAGATCAGTCTGGGCATCCGCCTAGTCCGATCAGAGTCTTCGCTAAGCGTTTAAAGGGTAGCAGCTAAGGGTCTAAGCTGTCTCTATCCGGATAGCGAAGACTCTGATCAGACTGGGCGGATGC
Organism: Ctena decussata; assembly: GCA_963989385.1. Lineage (NCBI taxonomy): Eukaryota > Metazoa > Mollusca > Bivalvia > Lucinida > Lucinidae > Ctena > Ctena decussata. The sequence goes on from OZ022501.1 coordinate 93,086,959, forward strand.
CCAGGCTGATCTGAGTCTGCGCTTGGCGCACAACCACTTTGATGGTTTTCTCGTGTAGTGGCTCAGTTATGCTTCGGGCTACTCGGAGGTATGTATTATACGATTCTTTACAAGTTTACAAGTTTATTTTTTGCAAGTCTCTGGTTTACATACATAAACAACAAGAGAGTCTATAAATAAAGCAAAACAATTAGGTGGTTATGATGGTGACATAGTCTAAAATCATGTTCGAATTAAGTTATGTGTTTCGATTCATTTCATTTCATGGGAGAGCGACTCACTGATACTAGCGGTAAAAAGAGGTAAGTTACACATTCAACGACAGCCTATTAAGCATGATTTTTCCGCATTTAGTACCGTTACAATGTTGTCCACAAGAAAGAAAAGGAGGTCAAATGATTATCCCGTGCAGTAATCGCTAGTATATTCATATCGCACGAAGTAACTGATTCTTGTGCCAGATATTCTTACTCAACAATAAGGAAAATTTGTATGGATACCGTAAAATGCTAAAACATTGGAGTAGCCCAGAGAATACCCGGGTAATGCTCAGCTTTATTATGGTAATTATGCCAAACATGCCAAATGTAAGAGTATAGAGTAGGCAGTCAGCGCTCAGTAGCGACAGTAAATGCTCGACACTGCCAACAGTTAGTTAGTACTGCTCTATAACTGCAAACTGTTAGCTATGGCAAACACACTGCCAGCGGTCACTGCCCACTGCGAAAAGTGACACTGTATCAAAATTTAGCAGAGAGAAATTTAAAGTAACTAGCGCTGAACATTAGGGAGGTTAAGATTTAGAACTTGTACGCGTACGGCTACTGGTGGCTACACGTACACGTACAAGTTCTAATTATCATTATTAAAAGTTAAGATAAATGTAACTTGTACGTGTACGTGTAACCAATTAAATGCATTTTTTTAGATGGTCGAAGTAATTATAGAAAAAGCTATCTGCATGAGTTTTCGTCCGTGTGTACGTTTGTGGGTTCACATTATCTCCTCTGTACCAAATGTTTCGGTCCGTTTTTGTCGAAACTTAGCGTTATAATTATTTTGGTGTCAAAAAGAAAGCATACAGGCCCGTTGACCAATATCACACCCGGCGACCATCTTATATACACCACATTTTATTCTAATAATTGCACTGTTACAAAGTCTCATAGGTTTTACGGGAAAACACCTGGCATCTGGCTGCCAGGCCTTTCACCATAAAAAGTACGGGATATTACTTTAAGGTTTTGATATGGAACGCGACTGCATTGTGTAAAAACCATGCTTTGAATCCGCATTTAAATTCTTTATAATAAATATACAACCAAACGCGGAATTAAAACAGCTTTTTAACACAGTGCAGTCAGTTTCCGTCATAAAAAGTTATGGTATTATCCTGTATTTTTACAGTAAAGGAAAGCCCCTTACTACTGTCAGTTCACTATTCCTGGTCGTACCTGTGTACACTCACTTCTTCTCCACCGTCCCCGATTTTTTTTCGAAAGCTTTCATTGATTACAACGACCAACAGAAGCTCCTGTGTGTTATCCTTTTTTATCGTTTATTGGTAATGTAGCCCATACCCACCCATCTTACAGTCTGATTTCCCCACTTTGATTGTGGTATAAATTATCCCGACCAGCTGTCCCGCCTCAAATGGACGGACGCACGGCGCCCCGTTTCTGCGGCCATGGTTTCGTACCGCTGAGGTGCGTGGCGGAGGGTGGGGGACGTCGTTACGATAACTGAAATACACATACTCCCAAACTCATTCCAATTTATGATACTAACATGTGACCATATCATTTCTTAACTGCTGGCTGGGAGGTATATGCTCTAGACTCATGATCACGAGGTCGCGGGTTCGATTCCAGTTAAGGTCACGTTTCTTTTCTGCATCTTGTTTATTTCAGCGCCGTCCATATCTCATATATTTCCCTAATATGCCCCACATGACTAAAATACTGTTGAAAGGGTCGTATAACTCGAAATTATTTATCCATCTATCTTTACAACTGCGGAGATATCTACAACAAATACTGCCTTTGCCTCACATGTACCACCCTCACTGTAAACATTTGTGTATCTTATTTTCGCTTCACTGATTTTCAAGGGAACGCTTTAAATCATTTCTCAGATATCTGCTCTCAACTCTGATACCATAAAATAAAATGTACATTTACGAATTCAATCCGAAAAATGAATTCAAAGTACACGTTTATTAAGCTACGTGTAAACGCCCTCCTAGAAGTAGTCAACGTCTAGAATTTACTTCTAACTGGTAGAGAGTATGCAATTTTTGATGACGTATGCACACAATTCATCGCTAGACGTACACGTACACGTACAAGTTAAAAATCTTAACCTCCCTATTTACTGCTATTTGACGTATATACTGAGTACTGCATGCAGTGCAAGCATGCAAAACAATCCTGTAATTGGTTTGTTTTCATCATAGTCCACGTACTTTACCTTACGGATTATTTTGCACGCACAGACCATCTACAGAAGGCAAATACAGACTTTTAGTTCAGCAACTGGAGCAGTTATGACAATGCCTAACCTTAACATTTTATTGCGTCGCGTATGCCAACCAAAAAAAATCAGCATGCGTCTGACCAGAGTCCTCCTTTTTTGCAGATACAATCTCTCAATCCTGCGATATGTAACAATAGAATGATGAACACTCTGAGAAGTTTGATCGATCATGCAGGCTGTTTTTATTATAGATCTGTGGTACTCATAAAGCCTAAGGTAAATTTTCCCGCCAATCATTTAATGTAAGTAATGAAAAGATGCCATCTTATGGGCTCAGATGATGCTATGATTGTAGACAAAACATGTAAAAGAGACTTTTATTTACAATTTTCGCTTATAATATCTGACTTAAAACAATAAGAACGAAGTACATGTAATCGGTCATTCTGTTACCTAAAGAAATAAATTCTTATGGCCCAACAAACCATAATACGCCTAAGTTCCTATTACACATTCCGGTAGCCGTTTGATCTAAATGTAAGTAGGTGAATTCTCAGGACTAGATGCTTTCGATTCCTGATCACTGCCTTCTCACATACTATCATAAGCCATGCAAAGTACTTACAAACTATAAAACTTCTTTTTTTTTTATCCTATTTCCTCTTTTAAATTACAAATCATGGACAGCTGTGAATGTGATCAAAATGCGAGACACAGAAAACAAAATTCGCGTAAGAAGTTTCTGCCTTGGGGGAGGGGTTAGAGCTGATCTAGTTTACACTCTTCTTGTGTACCTTCGAAATCAAGCAGGTGTAGAGGTCGCCTAACTTATCAGTGAGAGATCATAATTGAACCGTGACACGAGAAAACCAACAAAGTGGTTGTGCGCCCATTCCAGATTCGGATCAGCCTGGGCATCCGCTAAGCGCTTAACGGGTAGCTAAGGGTCTAAGCTACCTCAATGCGGACAGCGAAGACTTCGATCAGACTGGGCGGATGCCCAGGCTGATCTGAGTCTGCGCTAGGCGCACATTTTGTCGTGTCGCGGATCAATTATAATTTCATCTGATAACTATCTATGATGAAGCAAAGTGGAGGACTATGTGAAATCCGAAGCCAGAGCAAACGGATATCATTGGAAACCACTATTTATACCAAGTGGAAAGTTACGCTGCATGGAGTCAGTCACATGACATTAATATTGTTACTTTAATTTTCATATCCGTTATATAGCATTTTCAAATTGTACCGAAAAGTTAGGTTTACCAATTATCTTACGAAACTCTCCTCCTTTATGAATTACCCAACTGAAAAGAGAGACAAAGTTGAAAATGATAAAGTCGCTTCCCTTGAAAGAGTTTTTATGCCAAGACGTTCTGACAAAACAATCTCCTTAACCGTGAGAAGTGATAACAAAGCTATTATCCACAAAAAATGACTGGCAATGCAATTCTATCAAAAGTCTGGTAAAATCTATTTCTCTAATAGTTCATGTTCCTACACGGACTTGTTTTCATTCAGAGCACGATGTTATTGCTAAATCTAGTTTAAACTTTTTGACTGTCTGGCAATTCATCTATACTCTTAGTGATATAGTTAATGAAACAAAAATGGATGGTTTTTATCAAATTGTGATAAATGGAAAAAATAAGATTAAAGTTTTGTTTTATTAAAACAATCAGTCAGGAGTAGTGACGTTCATTAAAAAAAGGAAAATAAATTGTTTTGCTTTTGTGAACTTGCTTTTGGGATTTATTGAAAGCTCCGGGGCCGTATTCATAATGCCACTTAAGTCGTTGCTATGCGGTTGCTAAGGCTAACTATCTATAAAGGAGATTCCCTACAACTATAAAATTTGCTCTGGAGGAACAGTCTTTTTAGACTGTTCCTCCAGAGCAAATTTCATAGTTGTAGGGGATCTCCTTCAAAGAAATTTAGCCTTAGCAACAGCATAGCAACCACTTAAGTCGTTTTATAAATACGACCCCCGGTTTCTTATCAAATACAGCTTGTTAGCTTTCCAAGTAATGTAAATGCAACTTGTTAGCTAATCATTACGTCGTGGGCTGTTAGAAAAGTAATCCATGTAAAAAATTAGCAGAACGGCATGCATGACGTCATGACGTTGTTGACGTCCAATCATGTTGTAGAGAGCCAATGTTTATTTTTACGTCATTGACGTCGCGTGTCTCAATGTAATTATTGGAATGTAAACTACATTACGTTCCAATGGTTTACTATAGGGCTTTGCAGTAAATACACTAATAATGTAAATATTAAGTTATATCTGATTTGATTTTTTTCTCAGAAATTCCAGTATTTCATGGAAACGATGATGACCTGCTTAAACGCCGGTCCGTGCGTCTAATCTTGTACTACAGGGTGGCGAATGTCCTTAAATGAGAAGGTCAATCTGAATCACCGATTATACCTATCAATTATGCCCCATCATTCGTGAGACGTATGTCCTGTAACATCTGATTAAAATAGTTTGAATGATTTTAAAAGGATGAACGACATTCTAATGATAATGAAAGGTTTCTTTTATCCTTATTTTGTCTTACATTATTGATACAATTAAGATGACAAGGAATCCTATATTTCAGGAATAGTTCAGCAAAGTACATTTAAGGTCATTTATCTCAGAAAAAATGAGCCGCGACACGACAAAACCAACAAAGTGGCATGTGTGCCCAGCGAAGACACAGATCAGCCTGGACATCCGCCCAGTCTGAACTGATTCTTCGCTGTGCGCTTAAAGGATAGCTAAGGGTCTAAGCTAGCTCCATGCGGGCAGCGAAGACTCTGATAAGACTGGGCTCATGCCACTTTGTTGGTTTTGTCATGTCGCGACTCAAATATTGTTCGATTTTTTTATTTGAATCGTTTATGAAAAAAAAATTGTCTGTATAACAGTGATCTGATAATGAATCGATGTCGCACCTCACCATCTTTCAGTAAGCTCAAACAGCTAAATAGCATTTAAGAATATTCTAAATCAAAGTTACATGAAACATGAATATTCAAAAGGGAATGACTTTGCTAAAAACGTATATGAGCCGCGACACGCCAAAACCAACAATGTGGTTGTGCGTCCAGCGCAGACACAGATCAGCCTGGGCATCCGCCCAGTCTGATCAGAGTTTTCGCTGTCCGCATGAAGGTAGCTTAGATCCTTAGCTACCCTTTAAGCGCTTAGCGAAGAGTCTGATCAGACTGGGCGGATGCTCAGACTGATCTGAGTCTGTGCTGGGCGCCCAACCACATTGTCGGTTTTGTAGTGTTGCGGCTCATATGAAGAAACTACCATTTCAAATGAATAATATTTTGATGAATGGATCCACGAAAACGGTTAGTAATGAAATACAAGACAATGCCATAAAGCATGTACATACGTGTAGATATATGATGTCAAAACGTTTCCTTTTTGTCTTTGCTTGAGCTCGTCGTGGTACAACTAGTGGTTTGCTTTCGCTCTGACTTCGGATTGCACATTTATCTTAACTCTGCTTCATCATAGTTTCTGATGAGTTTATGTTTTACAGCGCTGTCTCTCTTATGAGGTGAGAAGCCTCTCCGCAGACCAAACACAAAATTGTTTCTGGGACTGTATCAGGGACTGCCAGGCTGCGCGCCTAAAACTAGTTTAGTTTTAACTAGATAGCTTCCGCTTTTATTCCAAGGCGAAAACTTCTGATGTAGAGCATATTTGTTACAATTGTAGCGCTGTTGTCACCGGTAGGGTTGACCGCTTTGCTTCCTGATTTATTTTGTTGTTCAAACTTAAAACAGGTAAAATAAGTATCGTAGCCTATGTTTAATGTATTTTGTATTGGTTTTATTGTTTGGTTGTATTGGTATGCAGTACCTCTGCGTTGGACTGGGTGTGGCTGTAAGCTGGAATATATGAGCCGCGACAGGAGTAAACCAACAAAGTGGCATGTGCGCCCAACTAAGACTCACATCAGCCTGGGCAGCCGCCCAGTCTGATCAGAGTCTTTGCTTTGCGCTTAAAGGATAGCTAAGGGTCTAAGTTACCTCCATGCGGACATCGATGACTCTGATCAGACTGGGCGGTACCCAGACTGATCTGTCTTCGCTGGGCGCACATGCCACTTTGCTGGTTTTGTCATGTTGTGGCTCAAATAATGTATGACGTTTTATTTGAATTGCTTATGGAATAAATTTGTCTGTATAACGGTAATCTATGTATGGATAGAAGTGACACCTTACCATCGTTTTGCATGTTAAAAACAGCATAATAGCATTTAAAGGCGAGTTTGTGGTAGGTCCTACACACAGCTATGACTCATTATTGAGGTGGTGCTTATCAGCGGTCAGAGTGAGGTCATTCCAGTAGCAGACTTCAAATTGTGTATTTATTTCACATTGTGTAGTCTCAAAGTGAGATACAATCATTGCTTATATTGCAGAAGATAAGTTCCACACCATTTAGTAGCATGAGGGGCGATAAAAATATTGGGAAAGACGTTGCAACTTATTTCAAAAACTGACTCTGACAAAATATGAAAATTACAGTATAAAAAAATGAACAGCTGAAACTTACGTTCTTAACTTTATGAGCAATTATTATGAGTAAAAATATGTTTTTTTGTTCTTGTTATTGTTGCTAGTTTTTAGCATGGAATAAAAATGTGCACTATGATTGATAATTTTTTATCGCCCCTCCAATTTATAGGTTTGTAAAATGGATCAAGGTTTCTCTGACCTAAGATGGATTCAGAGGATCCATTCGGGGGTCACATAACGAATGAAAATTCTTAACTAATAGAGAAATGATATTTTTGGTACTTTTGCATAGAAAACAGGTGGTGTTTTATTTATGACAGCTAGATGAGATGTTTAGTATGGAAGCTTAAAAATTATTAAATATACACAACATGAAACAATAAATGGTCAACTGCTGAACCCCTAAGGCGCCTGCATTTTCATATGACCTTTGGAACTCCCGCCACATAACAGATGACCTGACAAAATGCAACAGAATGATACTCAGCCTAAATACAAGTATAAAGTTTTAGTTTTTAGAGCTGAAACTATCTGAATTTATATCTTATTCGGATTTTTGGATTCTGAGCTAAATGGCAAAAAGAAAACTTTTGAAAATGCTGGAGCAATGGAAAAGGTCAATTATTAATAAACACAACAATTCCTGGAGGCTTTATAAGGGTCATCAGACTATAGAGTGATTATGATGATGATAATAAAACTGGTGACTAATGCTGGAAATGATGCTGATGATCATTGGAGGTGGTTTGGATAGTTTTGAGTGTAACTACATAGAAGTGACAGCAGTGATTTAAGAAGCTGTTTGGTAATCCTCATCATTGCTTTTTGCAATATAATTGTTGCCCCTAACAGACAGTATTGCTTAGGACATATTGTTTCTGCCCAGAACAAAAACTTGCAGGTTCAGAAACTGAGATACAGAGAATGTTGAAATGTAACTGACAAAGCAAGCTTCCGAATAGCATTGCCAAAGGTGATGTATACCTAACTGTTGAGCAAAACAGACTGATAACAGCCAGCACCGGAAGTTATCGTGCCCAAATGATGTGTTAAGGAAATTATCGAAATCCCCTAGGAAAAACATACATATGACATAAATGGAAGTAAAAGTGTCTGCAAATTGTACATGCATTTTAGACACAACACCAACATGAAATAATTATAGATTAAATGTGTGGAGCAAATGTAGCTGTTACCGTTTATCCATGATGTAAATTAATCACAATATTTTGGTTTCATAAATTACAATCAAAACTATCAAATACTATAAACTGGAAATAAATGGCAATAAATATTTGTGGTTAAATTATTGCAATACAAATATGAATTCATCTCATCTTTTTGATTATATACTTCAAACTATCTGAATTTAACATAAACTGAAGCCCATAAATAACGTAAACATATAAGTTAGTTGGAATAATATAAGTTTTATTTGTGAAAATTGCATTATTTACTCCATTTGTTATTCTTGCAATTGTTGAGAGGAATTATTATCTCTACATGGAACTGGAATTATGTAAGTACTGATTTATAGTTTGATTTGACTCAGCTGAATCAATGCCAGTTGCACTGATTGTGATCTAGTTACCCAAAGTTATTGTTTACCCATGTGCTTTTCTATTTTTAGTATATTATGGTCATGTGACTAAGGTCAAAGATCAAACTTAACTGAAATTTTGAAATAAAAAAATTCTAAATCTCAATATCTGGCATGGACTTAGCTTTGAATTTATGTCATATGGAACTAACAATGTGTAATGTACATGTGTACCAAATTTCAAAGGTTAAAAATTCCTGGAAAGGGTGCAAATAATTTAAAAATGTTGAGTGTCATTCTGTTGCCATGAAAATTTCAAACTTTCCACCATTGAAAATATAAGCTCCGCCCACTCCCTTTTATATCAGAGCCTGGGGTTTAAGAGTATCCTAAATCAAAGCTTCATGAAACATGAATATTCAAAAGGAAATGACTTTACTTAAAAAATGTATACGAAGAAATAATATTTTAAATGAGTACTATTTCAATGACAAGATCAACGAAACGCATAGTAACGAAATTAACAAGACAATGGCGTATAGCTTATACATACACGTAGATATATTGTGTCAAAAATTTTCATTTTTGTCTTTGGTGTAGCCAGTTGTTTCATTTTGCTTTGACTCCGCATTAAACAATTTCCCCCGTTTTATTTTATCATAGTTTTCTGGTGACGTATTGTTTTCTAGCGATGTCTCACTGATAAGTCTAGAAACCTCTGCACAGACCGAACGCCTACTTGTTTCTAAAGATGTATCAGGGTGTGCCAGGCTGCACGTATAAAACAAGATTTTGCCCCCGACAGCATAATAAGCTACAGTCTAATCCGAGGCAGAAACTTCTGATGTGGGTCATAACTGAGCTGCGACACGACAACACCAACAAAATTGCATGTCCACCAAGCGAAGACTCAGATTAGCCTGGACATCTACCTAGTCTGATAAGGATCTTCGCCCTCCGCATGGAGGTAGCTCAGACTGTCAGCTACCCTTTAAGCGCAAGTAATAACTCTGATCAGACTGGGCAGATGCCAAGGCTGATCTAAATATTCGCTGGACGCACATATCACTTTTTTGGTTTTTGCGTGTCGCGGTTCATTTATTTTAAATATGTTAAATAAAAAGTATCCTTAAAGCCTCAACTTAGTAAGTCGAAATCTTCTGACACGAAATGCCTATTTTTTTTTTCTTTTTTTTGATTTACATTTATCTATACTTGATGGTTTCATTTCATTAAAAAATCTATGACAAGCGTGGTCACTTTCATTTCGGAATATTTAATTTTCCGTTTTAGGTGGCGTCGTTCAGCGCACCACATCATACGCTGTAGATATTTTTCAGTAATAATCGGAAAAAAGCTTTTAACTGCTTAACTTCTAAAACAAGGCTATATTTGTCACAAATTATGCTAAATTTTTAATACGTATATCGTATGAGATATTCATGAATGGATCCCAATTGGAATTGTAAACTAAACTGAATTCAGTGATCACAAAAGACCAGGGATTTTAAAACCTGCACATTGATACAGTACGAGGTGATGTCCGACGGTTGCCACACGCCATGCACTCGTTTTTTTATATAGCAGCCAGGACGGAAGGAGAAAGATTGGAGATGACGAACGTTATTACAATGAAAGGTGTTGTCTCTTCTATTCCTACATTTCTTTAGGATCTCCGCATCTTATTCTTAGTGCAAAATATCCTCAACGACCTCTATGCTACAGGCAAATAGACTGCTTTATTTCTAGATATAAGTAATTATGCTTTGGACATAAATAATAATTAAATGGTCAATGTACTGCAGCGTAATTTGATATCTGTCTGAAAGCAAAATTACGTTTTAGTACACACGTTTTGAAATCGGGAATAGACAGTTTAAGTCTACGATAACTTGCATAATCAAATAATTTTGGAACTGATAAAATCAAATTTGCAATTACCTTGACGTACAACTTCCCGACCTTAGTAGGAGAAACGAATACATTACTAGTATAGCATTCACTTCCCTGCTGTTAAGCTGCAATCGGAAGCATCATTTGAGCCGGATATGACAAAACCTTCTAAGTAGCATGTGTGCCAAGCGAAAGCACAGATCAGCTTGGGCATGCGCCCATGTTGTTTTGAGTCTTCGCTGTCAGCATGGAGGTAGCTTTGATGATTACTGAGCTACCTTTTAAGCGCACAGCGAAGACTCTGATCAAACTTGGAAGATGCTCAGGCTGTTTTTGATCTTCGATGCGCGCACATGCCACTTTGTTGGTTTTGTTGAGTCCCGACTCAGTTATAATCTTTTTCAAACTTATATAAATTTAAGATTTCGTGGTGTACACATCTGGATAGATAGATGACTTGCAATTTGACGTCCTTTTCAACAGTATTTCAGTCATATCAGGACGATAGGAGATTGCTAATGAAGAGCTGTGTGCAATAGAACTCCGTTTACGGTTGGGAAGATGTCCGACTTCAGCCGGTCTCAAACCCAGGGTCGCTAGATCAGTAGGCCAGCGCTTAATCTACAGCGCTACAGGGGTTCCTGGTGTATTTATATGTATATTGTTAAGATGTTCGTTCTAGAGGGAGTCATTTAATCATTGGCATTATTTTTCTAGTTACAAAAATTATGACAAGCGTTTGTTTCAGAGAATAAGAAGTCTTAGTCCTACGTTTGGTCATGCAATCGACCAGTCAAATAATAGCGTGAATAGATGTAGCTGAAGTGTCTGAGATGTGAAGTGTAGTTTTATTTACGTATTGGCCAAGCCTTCTAACGGATATTCATAATGTATCAAGATCTTTATATCTTTTTTTCTTTTTTTTCGATCTTTATATCTTTTGGGTTTTTTTCTTCTTATTTCTTTAACTATAAAATTTCACCTTACTCCTTGCATCTGGAGTCCTGCAGGTGCTGTGTGCATGCATAAACATGTAAAATTATAAAAAAAAATGCATATTCATTTCATAACGTAATCTGATTCTAATTTCTAACCATATAAAAACTATTAAATCTTTAACACATTGTGCGAACATTCAGAGTGGAAGAGGCATAACCAATCCTCTAATGAGTAATTACATACTTATTTCCCTAAATTTTGCTGTAGTATGCTTTTCGGCAACTATGTCTTAGAGCTGTGAAGGCACTCAAATATTTTTTTAATTAATTGGACACAGTGTCAAGTGTTATAATGCGGTGGCCTGAGGTTGTTCGTCTTCATAAGACATTGTTGCCACTCGTTAAAGAGCTTTTACTGACCGATTCCTTGTTGTTATGTATGTGGAGTATGTATATGCAATGTATTAATCCTAAACGCTCAGAGGCGATGCATTTTGCGAAAGGAGGTTAGTTAGTGCCGAATGTACAGTCAAAGTATCTCTAATGAGCAACATAAAAGTGATTGGTATACTTTAGGAGGAAGCAACTGTACTATATTTTGCCTCCCTTATCAGAAGATGGTCAAGTCTTAAAGAAGGAATATGCTCCTGTAGGAGCGAATTCTTTCCTTTACGAGTAGACCCCATTTCAACCCGCTACCTTATCCAGAGAAGCAAACAGGAATTCATGCAGTTAAATATAACATTACGTTCGGAAGAGAGGCAGGGGGCGTTTATTAGGATTCATTTGGTAAGTTCTCTGGAAGAAATGGATGATATCGTTTCGTATAAATTGTTTAAAATATGTCTTAGTTTGTTAATTCGTGCTTTTGGTGCCATTGGAAGACAAGTGTCGGGGATTCCTGGGTATATTTTCAGTATGCTAATTTACGGTTTTACAACTGATGGATATTAAATTTTAGGAATTTTATTGTTTCAAACCATCTAATAAATCAGTATTAGACACTGAAACGAATAAATATGAGCATTTAGTTCTAGCAGCCGAAAATAATGTTCAATCGTGTATTTCCCGAATATCTTTCCACCGAAAATATAGACTCAGTCAAATAAAAAAATGTTATGTGAGAACTTTCTTGCAGTGATAGAAAGCCGTGTAAACTTTCTTAAGTATCAGAATTTTTAACAACAATAAATCACATCTATCTTGTAAATGTTTACTTTTACCAACTGGAATAGGATGGACTGCCAACAAAATCTGTGTGTACATGCCTATGAAGACCAGACAATATTAATATTCCTGTTTGCGGAAATAAAGTAGAGTTTGCAGACGGCTAATGAACTTTCTTGTCCAGACCGAAACCCATGGTAATATGATGTTTTTCTTGTCTGCAAACTCTCGATACGTTAGTGATGAAATGAACTCCTTGGCCCATGGTAGAACTCCTTGGCCCATGGTATAAGACCGGGTCCTTTCTAGTATATAAGACAAGTGCCGTCTGATCAGTGTCTTTCATTTTCGCATTTACATATTTTTGTCTTGCAGAAGGGGCTGCGCGGTCTAACCAATAATCTTTGATTTTTGAACATGTTGTTAACGTCCTTTTAAATGCGGCGAGCTGATATACCGTTTAAAAAGTAGTTCAGATCAACGGTGTCTCACTGCTGACCATTCCAGCGCGTTTGTTATACTGTCATATATCTGTGTTAGCCTGTCTGGTACGTGTCTTTTTTTTTCTTCGGAGGTCTTTCCCTTTAATAACAGTCCAAAATAGACTGATCTAGATTTTCGGGACTGTTTTGGAAGAAGAAGAACACGCACATTTTGTAGCAGAATTTCATACGACTTATTTCTATATTTTGGAATACCCTAGAGAGAGACAAATCCTAATTCATACCCGAATAAGTCCGGTATTGCAAATGAGCTGTTTGGTGTTGCCAACGAAGCAAGAAATATTCACAAGGATGGAAGTTAATTTGATATTTGATACTTTTTCCTTGATTATTCTTCGGCTTATATTTACTGAAATATGACACTCGTATCTGAAAGCCAGTTATATAAAAAAAACATTTTATTGCCATTTAATCTGGCATTTAAATGTCATCACCTGACCACAGTGGGATATTAAGATGATAGAAAAACATAATTATTGGCAGGCCTCCTAGAAGAATAAAGTAGTTTAAAGTACACAGAAAATGATCCACTCAAATGCCACATCTCACATACCACACCCGGTGAGACAGAATAGAACCAGTGAGTGAGTGAGTGAACTCGGGTTTAACGTCCCACCAACAACGAGGTCATATGGAGACGGGACCTCGGTTTAAAGTCTCATCCGAAAGACCGGAGAAGCGGGGGATCGAACTTGCGACCCCTGGGTTGGTAGTCCGGAGTGTTATCCACTACGCTACAGCCGCTCCTCAGAATAGAACCAACATGTGACGGTACTAAATGGACCACGACACGACAAAACATAGTGGCATGTGCACCCAGCCGAGTCTTCGTTATCCACTTTAATAGCAGCTACGGATCTAAGCTACCTCCACTGACAACACAGTCTCTGGTCAGACTGTGCGGATGTCCAGGCTGATCTGAGTCCTTGCTGGGTGCACATGCCACTTTGTTGATATAAGACAACACATGCGGACAGCTAGGTTAACACGCTTGGTCCAGATGTAGATTCCGTCGACTATGAGTACATTGCAAAATTGTCATATGTCCATAAAAGCGGTAAATTATTAACAAGATGACCATGCGGTCCTGCCTGTATTGCCCCCCTGAGAGCCCAGCTGATAGATAATTATCTATGGAACATTTCAGTAAAAAAAAATTGACATTAAATCTGGTCCCGGGGTTTATTATAAAAGTTGAGTACATTCTCAAACTCAAAATAAAGCACACTAATTGGCAATCAGTGTGCTTTATTTTGAGTTTGAAACTATACTCAAGTTTGATAACCTCAAACCCTGAAATACCAAAGCAAAAAGGGCACGCGTTTCAATTTCCCCAAAAATATTCGATAGCAGTTTATAAGTTGTTTTAAGGCGTAAAAATAGCTGTGTTTCCACTAACATGCTGAAAAAAAATCTGGTCGGTAGGTAGGAAAAACTTTTTTTCATTATATTATTTTTTTTTTTTCTCCCGAAAAAAATAGGGTCGGGACTGTATTTTTTATGTGTTTTTTTTTTGTTTTGTACATGTATTTTGTTGATTAATTGTATGTTCGAGACCAGCACTGTATATGATAATTCATCTGAGATGCTCGAAAAAGTCAAATTTGTATTTTGGAAGGTACTAAATGCCCAAAACTACAAAAAGGTAGTGATAAAACCGAAATTACTATCGGAAAATGCAAAGACGAAACTGGGTAGGGTCGGAAATGGAAAATGGTAGGGTCGGTGTTATGAATTTTATTTTGTTCTTTTATTGATAAAAATATTAGAGTCAGGGAGTCTGAAGCACGGTCGGTCGGGTTAGTGGAAACACGGCCATTTTTTAGGCCTAATAGCAACCTTAATGATGACTTATTTAAATTTAAAGAGTAACTACACTTCAGGAACTGACTGAATCCGATCCCAAACCCTATCCCAAACATCAAAGGGAAAGATTGACAAAGACATCCCAACAAACAATAAATTACAAGTGGTAATCCGAGTCAGCAGCTCTTTCCCAAATAGATGGCAACTCGGCTATCTCTATTGAACTAAATAATTTAGACCAACTGACGGGTTACAACGGACAAAGCAAATTATATGAAAAACATTTAACAATTATTTTTACCTATTTTCTATTTTTATGATAGAAGGATTAAACTGAGAACACAATAAATTAAACAGCACCGAACATAAAACAAATGCAACCGCAACAAAAGTACCGCCTTGGGGCGGTCAGTAATAACTACTGGGGGGGGGGGGGGTTAAACCGGTTTTACTGGGCCCAAACCTTCACCCTCACCCTCCGCTGCGGTGCACACAATTAGTTGGTAGTTCGGTTCGTATGGAGGTCCCCTAACTCATCAGAGAGTCATCACGGTCAACAATTAAGATCAAGAAAAGACCGTGATGAAGCAAGGATGAGGACTCGACAGCCAAAACATGTTGAGACACCCGGAGATCCCTGGGGCGTCAGCAACACCACTGGAGTACTGGAGCAAAAGAAGACCACCAGTTGAACCCCGGTGGGCCAAGAAACAGACAAACATCCGGCCCCAACCAACTAATATATAGGTTTATGTAGGGGCTATCAAAGAGTCTGAACCCCGACCCACCGGCGTGCAATTAAAGAGGACAGCAAAGTAGTCAACCGTGATTGGGTTACCACTAAGCATGCAGACTGTCGCATTACATTTATGTTATAGCCAATGCGTTTAAATCGTATGATAATTTTCTTAAATTGATCGGGAAATTCTGTTTTCCCTACGATTTTGCGTAATTTATATACTAAGTCACCATAAAATTCAGGTTCCGATAGGCCTTGTTGCAAAAGTGACCTTAACCCTATATCATATTTAGAAACCAATTCAAAGTGTCTACGATAAAATTTAGAAAAAGCTTTCCGAAGTTTATGATACCGATACCCCTGCTGTAAAAGCTTGGCAGTCAAACTTTTATTACGAGCATTGAAGTCTGCCAGATGACTAGACACCCTAGCGAAGCGAATAAGCTGAGAAATGTAAACACCATAAGAAGTGGTGCGGGGAACATCACCATCCAAAAACGGATAATTAACAATGTCGAAATCAAAATCATCGCGTTTGTCATAAATTTTAGATGAAACAAATCCATCTAAAATAGATAAATGTAAATCCAAAAATGGGGCCTCGGTATCAGAAGTATTTGCTTTATTTAACTGTAATTCAGCAGGATAAATTTGACTAACCAAACGTCTTAAAGGCTTCAAAAGTTTCGCCGACACTGTAAATTGTTTTTTAAATTCAATTTGATTTAAAACTCTTTGCAGCAGGCATATCGGAATCAGAATTTTATGGTTATTTCGTCTATTAATTCCAAAAAAAGTAAAGAAGGCTGATTTTTCTGATCAGCTCAGAAAAAATTATCATACGTTACAAACGTATTGGATATAATATAAATGTGATGTAACAGTCTGCATGCTTAGTGGTTAACCCGATCAGAATTCCTTGGTGCCTTCGTCTACAAATTCAAAAAAAAAAAAAAAAAGGTAAGTAATTCTTATTTTTCTGGTCAGTCCGGAAAATTTATCATACATTACAAACGTATTGGATATAACATAATGATTAACCCAATCATGGCCAATACATATAATTTTACTTCCCTCTTTAATGACACGCCGAGGGCCGAGCATCGGACTCAATGACGCCACAGACAAAACCTATTTATTTTAGTTAGTTTGGGCCGGAGCCTTTTCTTCGTCTGTCGCTTGTTCTCATGCGGGGTTTTATATATGCAATTTACACTTTATTCTTTGGTGTATTTTACTAATATTTTTTTCTTTTTTTTTTTCTTACTTTTTTTGAGACCAGCGAGAATAGTCTGAGAATTCTGGAAATTTATTTGGTTTAGGCTCATATTCTAAACAGATTAGACCCCTTTTAAATATATGAACTGTTTATTGCAGAAACCGGTTTTTTGCAGAAATAAAACAACTGTTGCTAATTATTCAGTATTGTCATTTCGACTCAGATGGAGGTCAAAACGTAAGATTAGAAAATTGAGCCGCGACGCGCGAAAACCAACAAAGTGGTTGTGCGCCCACCGTATACTCAGATAGCCTGGGCAACCGTCCAGTCTGATCAGAGTCTTCGCTGTCCGCATGGAGGTATCTTAGACCCTTAGCTACCCTTTAAGTGCTTAGCAAAGAGTCTGATCAGACTGAGTGGATGCCCAGGCTGATCTGAGTCTGCGCTGTGCGCACAACCACTTTGTTGTTTACTCATGTCGCGGCTCAATTAAAGAAAATACATCATCAATCTGTTA
This sequence comes from Ctena decussata, assembly GCA_963989385.1. NCBI lineage: Eukaryota > Metazoa > Mollusca > Bivalvia > Lucinida > Lucinidae > Ctena > Ctena decussata. The sequence continues at coordinate 93,104,286 of OZ022501.1, forward strand.
TTCCTGTCTCAGAAAAGGCTTATGTCTTCAAGCTGATTGTATGCTAGAATAGAGTTCATTCGCTGTCATGAGACTGTTTGCATTGCTGATGAAAGACGTCAGATTGGAGCTAATGTTAGTCGTGCCTGAATGAGTATTATTGCATATTAAATTTTAGCCAGTAAAGGAAAAAGGAACTCGTATTTTTCACTGAGAAATAATAACTCCAAATCGCTGGATATCCTGTCAAAGACAGAATGACAGAACAATGGGAAAATTCTCGAAATGTTGCTAAAGAGTTGATCATTCTGCGGCATCAAATTTCTGCTTTGATATATTCCATTTTTCTCAAAATTGCAGGGAAATAAAATGCTTGTCTAGTTTTGCTTTGTGTGCTGTGTTAATTGCTTTCCCACTTGAGCCGCGACACGACAAAAACAACGAAGTGGCATGTAGCCCATCTGTTCCTGGGCTATATGTAGAAATCTATAGTGTCTGTTCCTGGTCTATTATACCCTGTTAGGATTAACGTTCAATAATGCAGGTCGTAGATAAGAAGGTGTTTGGGGCTATATGTAGAAATCTATAGTGTCTGTTCCTGGTCTATTATACCCTGTTAGGATTAACGTTCAATAATGCAGGTCGTAGATAAGAAGGCAATGGATTTAATTGTGTCAGTGCCTGAGAATTTTTATACCTTTTATCGTTAAATATTTCTCACATGCTAAATTCAGTGTGATTTAAATTCTACTTAATACTAATAATCAGAAAGCGTTACATCTGTTATGACCAGAAACTGTCACAATCACAGATCATGGCCAATCAGTTGCATTGTCTGGAAAAGAAAACATACAAAGACGTATGCAAATCATACAAAAGTAAAGAACGCAAAGGTCAGAAAAAGTCAATGATCAGGAAGGATTCAGACGAATTCCACGTCCTGCCCAGAGCACCAATCTGGAAAGGGACATCTGTAGCTAAGGCTTATGACACAAAAAGTAAACAATTCTAGCAAAGAGGTAAGTAGGCAGTTCTTTCCCAACAGATGGCCACGAGACTCTCCTAAATAAATTGAGCAATTACGCCAAAGACAACCTGAAAGCGGATGAACGATTAAAATGAACCACAATAGAAGCTAAGTCTTGTAACGTTCAGTAATAACCAACTGGGAGGGCTCATGCTCGAGCAACCTCACCCTAGTTTTTGCAGCGGTTCATATACACATAGAAGCTGTTCGATCCGCGTGAAGGACCTGTACTCATCAAAGAATCAAACTAGCATCAAAGGAATTGAAATTTATTCAAACGAGAAAATAATTAGATAGCCTTTCAAACTTGACAACGGCAAATGATAATACGTTTGGATGTGTAAAGAGAAAACGACTATTTGTTTCATAGTTATTGCTTTCAGCAAAGGCAATTTCAGAAACCTGTTGTGAGTCGGTTGTGTATTGTAACTCAAAGTTACAATGTATAACACATCACTACTTTGATTATATTTATTTACGATTAATGTGTCGTGCATTGACAAGTTTCTAACTTTGTTTATTCAAACATGAAATAATCTTTGATCTCATTGCTAAATTAGATTTGAATGTTCAGGTATGTCCTATGGCACAATTAGACAGGGCATTGGCCCATCAGTGCCTGATGAGCTTTTACAGCCACAATTCGATTAGGTCTTTTATTATATAAAGTATGTCTGAATGAATTGTGATAATAGTTTCTTCATATTTGCGGGTCGGATATACAGTTTTTCGCGACACCTTTGGTGTTATGCTGGGCACTAATCGGTCAGTTATTAATACCTAGAGATTCAGTGTGTATACTTTGATTAGATAAAAAACGTTCACAAATATTATCCCTTCGAAAAAGGAAACAGCTAGGGACTCAGATTTATTTAAGGTGGTTTGTACACTTTCAGGAAAAGCCATTCTGCCATTTTCTGTGTTGCCTCTCTGTTCAGTAGGGGTCAACTCTTTAGAAAAAGAAATTGCTCCTCAAGGAGCAAATTCTTGTCTTTAATAGTAAATTTAAAGAGTAACTTCACTTCAGGAACTGACTGAATCAGATCCCAAACCCTATCCCCAACATCAAAGAGAAAGATTGACAAAGACATTCCAACAAACAATAAATTACAAGTGATAAGCCGAGTCAGCAGCTCTTTCCCAAATAGATGGCAACTCAGCTATCTTTATTGAACTAAATAATTTAGACCAACAGACGGGTTACAACAGACTAAGCAAACCATATGAACAACACCTAACAATTATTTTTACCTATTTTCTATTTTTATGAAAGAAGGATTAAACTGAGAACACAATAAATTAAACAGCACCGAACATAAAACAAGTGCAACCGCAACAAAAGTACCGCCTTGGGACGGTCAGTAATAACTACTGGGGGGTTTACACCGGTTTTACTGGGCCCAAACCGTCACCCTCACCCTCCGCTGCGGTGCACACAATTAGTTGGTAGTTCGGTTCGTATGGAGGTCCCCATTTTGACGGCCTAGGTCTACTGGAAAAGGATACAGGATATCAGAAAGGTTGTACCCCTTTGTAATAGATAGCCAAAAAAAAAAAAAAAAAAAAAAAAACGACAACAAAAAAACCTACAAACATGGACGTGTACACATACATATAGAACTTGTTTAAAGCAGCAGATGGTTTATGGAATCTCGTTTGGTACGTTACATCTTTCTTAGCGCGTGCATACATAAGACAATTTGCAGGCTTGGAAATGTTACAGAGAAAAGCTTTTAATTTTTTCGTGGAACAGACAACATCTTACTTTTTATTTCCTTATTTGCATTCATTAACTGGAAAAGAACAATAGATCTAACAGTGTCAAGTATCGACCACACAAACTCATCTAAAGGTTATTACAATGAAGGACTATTTTATTGTTGTTTATTTGTCTGAGTGTAAGATTTCAAATTTAGTCATTTACAGATCAGAAGTTTTTTTATATCAGGTAATTAGCTCAGACGAAAGAACAATTTCGATTTTAATAGTACTGCGAACGTATTATTAAGTGCCTTTCCCGGAACAATAGCATGTCCGTAAACTGTAAGAGGCGCCGTGGTCGAGTGGTTAGACAAGCTCGGTTATGGTGCAGAAGGTTACGGGTTGGAACTCGGGCTCGACAGCCGGCGGCAGGAAAACTTAGCCCAGCAGTAAATGGCTTTTTTTAACAAGGGAATGATGAAGCACTGAAAGGAGAGGAATGGGTTCCGCCTTTCATATGTTGTGCCTAAGCTGCAGCAGGCCTCTAATCCCGACCGCCCCTCTGGCCATTAGACTACGGTAACTCATTGGAGATCTGGTTGCACATCTGCTCGCACAGATTGAGCCGAGTATAAATAGCCAGCACTGAGTCAGGTTGCACATCTGCACAGATCGTGTGTATCTGCTTATTACGGCCAGATGCCAGACAGCTGGTTTTAAATAAAATACAGACATTAGGATTGATACGTTCTTTAACGATACGTTCCCCATCTTTAAGAAGTTTTTTTCAAACTATTGAGTGTAAACCACATTTGGCTGTTTCATAAAAATAAAAAATACAGCCAACTACGAATGTATGACACTAACGAACCGTTTCAGCATGGTCAAATTTTCGTCTTTTTGGTGATTTGCATATTTTATAAAAAGGCAACTGAGGATAAAGTTTCCATATACTTTATAATGATGATACCCAGATAAGGCCACAACCACAAGACACAGCCCGCTCAATGCACCAAAAGACGAAGAGGAGAGAATAAAAAGTTGTGACACACATATTGATAACAAGCACACTCAGTCCTGTGATTAAGTTCAAAAAACATGCAAATAAGTCAAAATCTTAAAAGAGTTTCTTCAAGAGCAGAGAATACATTCACAAGAAGGAACATGGGCCAGACTACGTTGTTTGGGCTAAAAAAGCCTCTTCAGTGACCCTGACAATATCTGGTGACGAACCCAGAGAAAAGCATACTGTAATTTCTTAATCTTAATTGGACAGTCGATTCAAAGATTAATTAGTATCAAAAAAGGGTCCAAATTATATATAAAATTATGGTTTAGAATATGAGTATAAACCAATCTAAAATTTCAAATTTCAAATTTCAAATTTCTCAGAATACATCCTCTGATCTCGAAACTGAAATATAATCTGCACTATGGATGATGTACGGGGAGACGTTTTACGGCCGCCACACGGAACATGCACATGAAATATCAACGTTAACCTATTTAATGTTCAAACAAAAAACAGAGTAGAAAACAACCGAGGCTTCAATGCTAGAACTACGTCAGAACGAATTCTGAAGAAATATCTGGAAGCAAGGAAACACGAACAAAAAGATAATGGAAGACTCGGTTCAATTCCGTCTGTTTATGTGCAACAATGTAGTGTTGCAACATTGCCTTAGCCATCCCCTTCTAGCAAAGCTCTATTTTCAAACTGACAAGAACGAGCCCAATGATCTCATAGGATCAGACAATATATACTCTACACTTTGCTGGTGCAAAAGGAGACTTTTTACAACCGTCACACAGCCCAAGACCAGTCGTAATGTAGAAAAAACATATTCTGAAGAGCCTTTTGAAGCAAGAAACACAGCAAAGAAGCGAAAATAGCAGATGCAGTTTAATCAAGCCTGTTCATGTGCAGGTATTGAACGTTACAACGCTGCCCACACTTGGAACACAGAGTAGTATTATAGTCTATTTGGGGCCTAAACGCATCTGAAACCAATTAGAACGTACACGTACGGAACTTTATAAAATAACCTAAGTAACCGACCTTCGATTACCAAGTGAGGTATCACAAATATACCAACAAGGCACGGGCCTCTGTGACCTAGTGGTTAGCCTTTTGAGGCAGAAACTCGTTCTTGGGACATATGCAAACAATGCAGACTCAGTTTAGACGCCGCAGAACGCGGCATCTGATCAGGGTCTACACTGTTTGCTTGCAGGAATTTCTATGCAAAATACAATGAAAGTGAAAAACATCCACCCAAAATCCCTTAAACTAGAAATGGACTCATCCAAATGACAAAGATGGCTATCCAGTAGTTGAAAAAAACGTTAACATCGATATCTCTTAAACATTGAGTTAGAGCCAATGCCAGCGCACACGTGAGAAAACCAGGATCTGCTTACACGGAATGTCATGTGCTTTTTAATCTGGAACTCCGGTTTTATTGAGAAAGCTCAAGACCAGTAATGCAACGTGCACTGTAGCACAGATTATAATAGCATTCTATTTATAAAACTGACGAACGATCCCAAGACTTTGTACACTTCTTACAGATCACAGTACATGAGGTGCAGTGGATAGAATTTACTTTAAAATAGTTCTGGGAGATTGATTACTTATGACTTAAAGGGCAGTGAGGGTACAATCAAGAGTACTTTAAAACGATATTCGTGATTTTTTGTCGGCTATATAGTTTTTGTATTTAATCAGTTTCCGCTAACCAAATCTGAAAGTGATCTGGAACTTGTGTTGCTTGGAGTCCGGTTGTAGTTTAAAAATAATGATAAAAGATTAGATCCTTTAAGAGCAAAGAAAACATTCATAAGTAAGAAGTTGGGCCATACCGCGGTTTCGGCTATTCAAGCCTCATCAGTGACCCTTTAAATCTGGCACAAGGAGCCAGAGGAAAAAAACAGTAAATTTGCAGGTTTAACATGGCAGTCGTCTCAAAGACTGATATAAGTCGAAAAATACCAAAATATTTCAAATTTGTTTAGAAAATGAATCTAAACGTATGATCATTTCTGACTTCTCAGAATATATTCCATGATCTTAAAGGACCAAAAGGAAAATATAATCTGCACTATAGATGAAAAACTGCTAAGCTAAAACTGCTAAGCGTACTATCGTAAACCCATTTAATGCCTAGTGCAAAACGCGACGCCTGATCAAGCTCTTCACTATTTGCATAAGACAAAATATGTATTTCTTCTTTAAATTGAAAAAAACTAAAACAAAGAAATAAACTAAACCGGAAGACCCCTTAAACGGCAAATGGATTCATCCAATTTATATGAATAGAATAGTCTACTAGGCATAAATGAGCCGCGACACGACAAAACCAACAATGTGGTCGTGCGCCCAGCGATGACTCAGATCAGCCCGGACATCCGCCAAATTTGACCAGACTCTTCGTTAAGTGCTCAAAGTGTAGCTAAGGGTCTAAGCTACATCCATGCGGACAGCGAAGACTCTGATCAGACTGGGCGGATGCCCAGGCTGATCTGAGTCTGCGCTGGGCGCACAACCACATTGTTGGTTTTGTCGTGTCAGGGCTCAAATGGGTTTTCGATCTTTTTGGTGCACATTGCGCTATATTCTATAATCATGCTTTCGGAGATGAAGCTGAATTGCGCAGCAAAAAAAATAGAAAATAACAAAAATAAATAATTAGATAAAAAAGGCGATGGCTAGTGACAACCGGTTGTCAGCAGCCTCACAGGCTAGAGACAACCGGTTGTCACCAGCCTTTGAGGTTGCTGACAACCGGCTACTAAATTAATACACGTTTTAAAGGACAGGAAACTTTGGTTCATTGTAAAAACATCACAAGTATATCTTTAAAGGTTTATGCTTTAAATTAAGCTACATATGAATCACAACAACAAAATATCGGGATGCAAAAAAGCATAATTTGGATGAGAGATATCTTCTTAATATAGCTTTTCCAAGGGTAGTAACTCAAATCATATTTTGTAAGGGAACTAACCCAAAATAGCACTTACCCAATTTCCTCTGAAGTTTTATATGCTTATTCTGCTTGCACAATTGCCTAGTTATACTCATATTCATATTATGAATTTGTAGTTTATTTTTCCTAGTGGATAGAATTAGTAAATAGATTAATTTGCTGGACTGAACATTAAGAATATAACTATAGGGAAGAGCGTGTAATGGTAACTGGTAAATGTGTGTTAAACCTCTTTTCCATCAAGGTAAATGTATAATATGTGTGCATGTGATGTGTAAATTCTTTTAGCTATTTGTATGAATGACCAAATGACTCCCAGATATAATAATGTAGATTTAAAAACAAACAAACACAGAAACTTACATTTGATTGTTAAATAGTTTCTTGCTTTCTACAATCAACTTAAGGTAGTTTGATACTAAATAAGAATATTGGTGGGGCATTCAAACTACTTTAACAGTCTTATAACCCATAGGGGTATAAAACATTTGGATGAGATAAAAAATGTTTACCGTTTCGTTTTCCAAAAAATTAAAATTTTGTTTTTCTACATACTTCTTTACACAGTTTCTATTCAAATTCATATTTTTAGCACATGACTGCAGTTTCATTTCTACGATTTATATAATCTATAATATAGGATATTTAAAAAAAACTGGTAAGAAAACAAGGAACTAGTCTTGATAATAAGTATTTTTTTACATTTTTTAAAAATGCAAGAAAATTTATTTTCATAAAAAAATCATGAAAAGTATATTTGATTGATGGGGCATGCTTATGCATATGATTTCAGAAATACTTACATTGTATGTTACACAATAGGACAAAAAAACAAAATTTTTACCGTTTCGTTTCCTTGCAAATCAAAAAATACCCCAAAATCTGACAAACCCAAATAAACAGACAAACCCCATTCCGCACCTGCTGCAACCAAAGCAGGCCTTTGCCCCACAATTTATTTTCCTGTTCTTTCGGTTCTACTTTAAAGTAATGCCACCAAAATTTGCAGACAAAAATCGGCAAATCAGAAAGGTTCCTAAGGAGCAGTCTGATTTCAGTTTCCACTATTTGTACAAACCTATCTGCCCAAAAACTTAGGATGTTTACGGTAGTTAGTGTCAGGCCTCAGGGGACAGTAAAATCTGCCATTTCTTGTCCCTTGCCGCAAACAATTTTTGAGCGACTCTGAAACATATAAAATGCACTTCAAGCCAAGATTTCACTTGTTGAATATGTTTCCACTGTATATAAAAACTAAATGAAGCATAAACATGTGCATCAGCATACTCAGGAACTGTCTTTGCAATGTTTACATTACCCCACCCACCCTATTTCTAGTGCTAAAAGTGCTCTTCTGACCAGGAGCACATCACATTCTGGAGAAATACCTGCAAGACACTGCCAGTTGGCATATATCCCCTTTTGTTCTTCAAACACATACCTACAGAAAAACAGTTCTCAAATGGGGTAACAACCATGGAGGTTTTTCAATATTTCACAAAGAAAAGCAGGCCTGTTTTCAAAAGGAAGTCGTCTATTGTGACAATGACAAGCCGCTCTTCAATTTGGAGATTCCCCTGACCATGGAAGCTATCAGAAAGTTTCGTATCCTTCTCCAGCTGACATAACTAACCTTCCTACCAGCTTACAAATTAAAGAAACATTCAAATACCCCATTTAATTGGAGCAACCATGCTGTTTTTAACCCTCTATCTAAAAGTATGATTTTTCTGACCACTGCCAATACGAAACTGTCCCCTGATGCCTCAGTCGTTATTAGGTAGATTGCCACCAACTATTTTACATAAGCAACAGAAATAACGTTTAAACTAGTCACTAGAAAACTCGAAATTAATACTGCATTTTGAAGAACGACTCTAGCCGACGGTTTAAAGAAGAAAAAGCACATGTTTCCCTCTCTGGAGGCCGCTATTTTAATTAGCACACGTAACCCAAGCGCGTGCAGTAAAGTTGGCGCGTCATTTTAGTACTGGGTAAAGTTATAAAACTATCTCATACTTCAGTGGTTTACAGCAACAAAAATCAAGTTTGTCATCTAATATGTTTCATCTAGATCTGTTATTTTATTTAATATTATTGTTTACATTATTAAACCTGACTAATGGTGGCCATTCTAGCCATTCTCTTCTTGACTAAAGCTTCTCCTCCAAAGAGGCGGTTCATGAATATTTAGTGGTAAGCTACCCCAAGGTTGAGCGAACAATAACTCTGTTTTGTTTGGACTAATGCAATACAGAGTTCTCATGTATTCATCTACCTTAAAACTTGATCAGAGTGAAAACAGATACAACAGATCCACAAGTATCATGAGATAATAGTAATACCATGAAATTGATATTCTTAAAATGTCTTGAGTTTTATTAATTAAAAATAATAGAATTTATAAAAGTAACTGGTTGTCAGCAGCCTGTGAGGCTAGTGACAACCGGTTATCAGCAGACTGTGAGGCTAGAGACAACCGGTTGTCAACAAACACTACCAAAAAAAAGATACACGCTGTTTACTGGGATATCCCGCATTTCGTGGGACGTAAAAATATATGTGATAAACAGCCCTATGAACGATTGATTCGTAAATCTGTCGTTGTTATTAGAAACTGCATATTTACCTTTTTCTAATTTTATCAGAGGGCAAGAGTTTAACATTATGTTTGTCATACGACATTTTTCTGTGCTTTTTAGACATTGAAAATTGTCTCGCATTTGATATAGTTGCCAGGGAAGGCGAAGCCAAGTAATGCGTCGTAATGCTGTTATGTAACATTTAATTGCAAGCGCATAGCTAAATATATGTAATTGGGTTACATAATTACACAGCAAGGCGAGCATTTGATAAAACGGTGGCCTAGTTAGTATAGTCTAGCACCGGCGCTAGACATATAAATAACCCGTCATAAGGAAAACCGGCTAGTAGATACAGTAATTATTCTTGTTTACATATGATTTATTTACGCGTCGCTGTCCGATAGATATTTCTTGTAAAGTGCCTGTTTTATCTTACATGCAGCCCAAATTATGCTAATTTGCTTCAGTTAAATACGATAAATTGTAAGACCAATGTGGATATTTGTGTAGGTACTGTAGAATATTATGCTTTAAATAGAATAATGAAATAAGAAGTTTGTTCTCAGTTGTTCAATCATATATATTGTTTATGTATACTTGTGGTGCATCTATGAAAGTATTCAGTATAGGGTAGGTAGGTACACCTACGTGACATATACAGTACCGAAACTACACTGATGTGAACATACAGATGAATATGTAAAATTCAACCTTGACAAAAGTAGACTCTCTTATCTTATACACTAAGCCACTTTAATTACGCACCATTTTACCGGAGCCCACATTTTACATCAAATTTGCTATTGTCACAGGGTGGTATAGGGTTATCCTGCTTACAGGGCCATGAACAAATGCCACCAGGAATTCATTTGTCTTCTGTGTTTAATATCTGAAGTTTATAAAAAACAGTTGTAAGATAAAGAATTGAAATATTCTTTAAACTGTAATTTCGTACATAAGACAAGCGTACGTCTGACTTCCTTCAGTATAAAAAGCGAAGTCAAGTTATATTTAACATGAATAATTCTTATAAAATCTAAATATCAGTTCTGTAGGAAGTCTACAAAAATAATGACATTCCTTAACAAATGCAATATTTGTAAAAACTGAATTATTCCATTAATTACAGAAACATGTATCTGCTTGCTTCCATTTCTTTGAACAAAGAATTAATCATTAAAATACGAAATGCCCCATTTTATGCAAAATGGAGAAAATAGTATTTTACATATATGACATAAGAAAAATATAAAATATAGTTACCGGAAGTTGATAAAAATACAGTTGTAAGATAAAGAATAAAAATATTCTTTAAACTGTAATTTCGTACACAAGACAAGCGTACGTCTGACTTCCTTCAGTATAAAAAGCGAAGTGAAGCCCCTGGGTATATCGCCGCTTTGAGGATATTTTCCAAATCACAAAAAGGCACTCAAAAGGGAAATTATGAAAATGCTACAAAATATTAGAAAAACATATGATCATTTGTATGGAGGACAATACATGTAATTAAACAAGATTTTCTAAGCAAATTTAAAAAGTAACTACACTTCAGGAACTGACTGAATCAGATCCCAAACCCTATCCCCGATATCAAAGGGAAAGATTGACAAAGACATCCCAACAAACAATAAATTACAAGTGATAAGCCGAGTCAGCAGCTCTTTCCCAAATAGGTGGCAGCTCAGCTATCTTTATTGAACTAAATAATTTAGACCAACAGAAGGGTTACAACAGACTAAGCAAATTATACGAAAAACATTTAACAACTTTTTTCCCTAACGTTTTGTTACAAGTCACTTGTGTGCACAGAAATATCAAAACACTAACTATTCTATCATTTGTACATCCAAGAGACTTAGGAGTAGTGACGTCATCGCTTAAATCAACGGTATGGCGTTAATATATCCAAATAACGTTTGTTTGCACTTAACGACGGATACATCGTTGTTTACTATGAAATTATAAAAGAAGTGTTTTGACAATTCGTTTGCTTAGAAACATTCATAATTTCTATAGTTTAAAAAAAAAGTGTGAATAAAAAAAACTTTTTTAAACCTTTGGTATTTGGCATCCAAAAAGAGTCGGCTGCTGAAAACACGGAAAAGTTTACAAACATGTTTCGGTCTTCCATATCGCCAAAAATGAATCAGCTCTAAACAATGACATAGCAAAATTTCGACACTGATAATAGTGCAGTGTGGTCTGATAATGCAATGTGAATTTGTGTCTGGCGGGTACTGCCCATTCGGATCCGTTTTCTTGTTTGTTTCTGGCTCGAACACAACACATTTTCTATGGCTTGTGCAGACATAAATGTGCGTTTCGCTGAATGTTCCAGATTAAAAAAATCATATTTCTTTTTCGAGAAATCTTACATTTTATAAGTGGTGCGGAACTAAAGTGGCTCAGTGTATATCTGTTAAACCTAATAATTTGTTAAAGAGTTGGGAAGAACAACAACTAAGGACTGAGTGTGTGACTATTCCCTGCCGCGGCTGTGAAATCGAAAATAAAAAGCAGCAACATTGTATGAATCAACGAGGTTATGATGTATATACAAGAATAATTCAGTTGCGGACTCCATACACATCTAAGCCGAAGTGAACTCTTTAAAGGTAGAATTCCTTGTTTTGACCATTTGAGCCGCGGCACGAGAAATCGAACAATGTGGTCGTGTGCACAGCACAGACTCAGATAGCCTGGGCATCCGCACAAGCTGATCAGACTCTTCGCTAAGCGCTTAAAGGGTAGCCAAGAGACTAAGCTACCTTCATGCGGACAGCGAAGACTCTGATTAGACTGCGCGGATGCCCAGGCTGATCGAAGTCTGCGCTGGACGCACGATCACATTGTTGGTTTTCTCGTGTCGCGGCTCATTTTCCAAAGGCGGACAACTTTCGTGACGTCCTCTTTGCTTCCCTGGATGGCGAAAAAGGTTTTTAAAAGGTAATCTGCCCTTTAAAGGAAAAAATTGCTCCAAAGTAAGAAGGTTTTTCTTTCAAAGCTGACTACCATTAAGACGGAAGACAAAAATGAAAAAAGGTCGCTTCCCCTGTAATTGTACCCATTCACCCCAAAAAATGACGCACAATTAGGCTGTGTATCGTTACACTATTTCCAATTCAAACGTCTGATTTTAGAATGCTTTTATATTGAAAGAGTTGAAATAGGTTAAATTTCTGTATAATCATAAGTAAAAGAAACATATAGGCAATAAGGAGGAACTAAAACAATCAGATCCCATACCATGGACTCAAAACCAAAAGTTAATGAAAATTTAAAGAGTAACTACACTTCAGGAACTGACTGAATCAGATCCCAAACCCTATCCCCAACATCAAAGGGAAAGATTATCAAAGACATCCCAACAAACAATAAATTACAAGTGATAAAATGAGTCAGCAGCTCTTTCCCAAATACGTGGCCACTCAGCTATCTTTACTGAACTAAATCATTTAGACCAACAGAAGGGTTACAACAGACTAAGCAAATTATACGATAAACATTTAACAACTATTTTTACCTATTTTCTATTTTTATTATAGAAGGGTCAAAATAAGAACACAATAAATTAAACAGCATCGAACAAAAACCAAATGTAACCGCAACGAAAGTACCGCCTTGGGACGGTCAGTAATAACTACTGGGGGGTATAAACCGTTTTTACTGGGCCCAAACCTTCACCCTCCCCCTCCGTCGCGGTGCACACAGTTCACCCTCATACATAAAGTAAACTAACAACAGTTCACGTAAGACATGTACGGTAAACCCAATGAACAGCTCTATCCCAAACAGGTGGTAATTCAGCTAACCCAGCTGAAAACACCGCAAACACAACAGGTGAACGAAAGCACCGTCGAGGACCAAAAAATAATGTCAAGAACCACAGAAGTACATTCTCTTGGCGGAACTATGGCGTATGCACGTTGTAAATGTAGTTGACAGTGTATATGGATTTTTCCGGAATAATGAAACTGAGTACTTGTATGTGCTAATTGGCCGTAAGATTTTGTAATCAAGTATAATAATGATGCTCATTAAATACACTCACGCTTTAATGATGAAGCTACTTTAATGTTACTGATACAATTTTTGACGTTCGTTCATTCAATTGTTAAGGTAAATTGCGCTGAAATAAACGGCATCAGAGAGTGCATGCAAATTGGTCCGCGTGATCGTTCAGGTCCACAAGAGCATGATCTGAGGCTGAGGAGAGATTGTGGCGTTTATAACGTAAATTACCCTTTTCTTATCACAATATCCGATACAACTAAAGTAATGCAAAAGTCCAGCATAACCTAAGATACTTTCTGGCGTGGCATGAATTTACTTACTTCCAGTTTATTATTCTCAGTCCAGGAAGCCTGAAATCGTTATTTGCTCTTATTATGGGGTTAACAATGTTTTGCTTGATATTTTTTCTAAGTAGCGGTTTAATGACTTACTATCATGCCAACTTTTACTAAACACATAGCTTAATTTGCTAACGAGCTAGATGTAAAGGAAACGCTATTAAAAACTTTTAATCGGTAACGTCTGAACCTGCGTCCTGAAATTTAAGTCTAAATTGCATTGTCGTGGTAAAAATTCATACATCATTTTATCTTTAGGTAGTGCTGCAAGTTTCTAACTACAGTTTCTTTATTGTAAAGGATCGTGATTTGTTGCCAACTTTAAATGAATAAAATATCCTTAATTCTCATAAGAAGGTTTTGAAAACTGATTTGAGTCAACTTAGTTGGCAACTAGAATGACCTATTTCCGATATCATCAACCTGACAAAAATGGCGAAATACAAAGTACAGACACGGAACCCCATTCAATGTAACGTTTTTATTTATATTGCATCTCCCGACGGGGAACCAGGAAACGAAATTGTATTTCATAGAGCAATCTGAATTTTTCATAAACATGTTTCCTTTACTTTTGGCCTGTTATATATATGACTCAGTTTATGCAGACCAACCCACTTTTTATCACCAAACGTGAAGGTTGAACTTGTCATAATAATTTGTGTATTGACGTCTTTACGACTGGTTTTTTGAGGACCTTAACTTACCTTATGCTTATCGAGCATGTAGACAAGAGCGCCATAGTTAATTTATGCTTTAACATTGTATACACACTTGATGCATGGACAAATTTTGGATATGCTATCACAGATATTTATCGAATATTAGTCCCAAGAAACTACGACAGCAAACTAGGCTTTATTGAATTTGTCTCACTGAAACTTCGTTGGAAGCCCAGCTAAATTTTCACAAATGAAACAAGATCATGTAGGCCAGATCGTTTCCTGAGCTCATGATTACTGAAACAAATATTCCCTGAGCAGTCATATTATTTTCATTAACATTGCAAACATTCCTGCACTGTCCCGTCAATAATGATTCAAACTTTCAGGAAAGTCCATTGAAAAATGTTGCTCGTGGAGTGTAAACAAAATTGCTCTTTACAGCCTATATGAAGCTTTGCTTTCTCATTTCAAACAAACTGTTATAAACTGGTTTGCCCGTATAGAAAATGAAGTTTATCTCATAGCAAACGGCTCCTGCATATAAATAAAGTTGAAAATGGCCGTGCGGCCTCAGAGAATTATGGATAACAGCCGACATCGCCAAAGCATTTTAAGCGTTTTTGCGAATGCTGCACTGATTGATATTGACATTAAGGTGAAATTAGCTTACTGTTTCAAAGCTAATGTCATTTAAATTTTTTTACACGGTTGCTATGGAAACCAAAATTGACGTATGTTTTTTATATAAAACCTATATTTGTGCTATTTGTGCATTGTCTTCAAAATAGTGTCAAAGGGCAATGGTAAGGAAGAAGAGGAATTTAAATATCAAACAATATAAGTACAAACTCGTAAACCATAGCCGCTTCGCAAATCCGAAATATTAAGACACGTAAATATGCAGATACATTTAATACAATCAAATTACATAGCCCAGCTACGTCACCAAACGGACAATAGTAACATGGAATATAAAGTTTCCTTTTAAAAGGAAAGGGCTTGCCAAGTTAGCACTTTGTTTCCGAAATACATGTAGTATAATGTTTATGGTCTTTTGTGGTTTATAGTTTGTGGTCTTGGGAGATGGTATCTTATTTGGAGACACTTTCTTCATTTCAAAACGTCCACAACTATAATAAACAATGAGGGTACGCTACATTTTGCCTGTTCTGACAATCATATGATAACCTTCAGTGAAAAGGTCAATTTTAGCATTACTGCTAATGGAAAATATTTCATAAAAGCATTTAAAAATGAGGATTTTTCGTATTCTGTCATGTATTGTTATTAGAGATCAGACATCAGAAGATTTACTTGGCATTTCGTTTTTGTTTTCTTTTTATCTTTTTAGGGGGAGGGGGGGGGGGGTTGTGAAGCTAAGAAGAATTGTGTTTGCACATTGAAGCAAATGGACTACACATAACTGGTGAAGTGTAATGTAAATGGTTCAAAGGGTATTCAAGTTACACAGTGGACAAAAAATGTAAATGGACGAACTAACATACGGACTGAGACAGGTGGACGGAAATATGATTGCTATATTGCCCGAACCGTTCGGTCAGGGACAAAGTTATGTTGATTATCTGATCGTCATGTCTTGATGTTGAAAAAATACATCTTTACATTGGAACAGTACTTTTACAAGTTCCTTACATGTAAGATGATATCTGAATCTGGACTCCTGAAGGAAACAGTGGAAGTAGTTCGTCTTACTAGCCTCATGTGGAAAAATATCTTACTGTTCGCAACAATGGCTATTATTACAAGGGGAAAAGCTTTTGTGAACTTTTAAAAGCTCCTTACATGTAAGATGATGTGTGTATGGTAATGTCAGGACAGTCAGTTCACCTAACCACACTATTCCTGGACAGGCTTAGCCATCCTAAGCGGTTACCCAGTACTACGTGCATTTACTTTCGCCATTAACTGACAACTTCCTTTCTTGAATCAGCGGAAGGGAAAACGAAAGTAAGGGGCCGGACCGTGTTTCGAACCCGGGACCTCTGGTTTTTAAGTCAGACGCGCCACCGACTGCACTATGCGGCCCGGCCCGACAAGACTGTGGTATAGAGTATAACTGGTAATTGGTAATGATTCTAAGTCAGTGAAGGAATTAGTGTATTTTCGTTGCTCCCAAAGGATGTTTGTTTTCAGAATCACTTGTGTGTTGTCCTTGGTCATCATATATTTGGTCATTATATATATAAATTTAATGCAAAAGAAAAAAGAAGTCTTGTATGATTAAGTAAGTCTTATTCAAAAAGGAAGGTAACTGTAGACATTGCAAAGGCCTAGAAAATGATGTTTTGATGGCAATTGTAAGATACTGATATTTTTCCATATAACACATTTTGTGTTTTCCTGAATTGAATTTTTTCAAGAAGACACATTCATGAAACTGAATTTCAATGCACGTTTATGAAAAAACGAAAGATATAGTATCTAGTAAATACCATCAAACACCTCTTTAAAACAAGTAAATGCTTTTAAATAAAACTGTTGGCGCAGACCATGATCAGACTGTTCCAACCAGCAGTCTAATTTGGATCTACACTCTACACTGATTGTACAGGCGGGCCGCATAGTGCAGTCGGTAGGGCATCTGACTTGTAAGCCAGAGGTTCTGGGTTCTATACCCGGTCTGGCCACTTACTTTCATTTCCCCTTCCGCTGATTCAAGAAGGACAGTTGTCAGTTGCTGGTAAAAGTAAGTGCACTTAGTACTAGTTAACCGCTTAGGAGGTCTAAGCCTGCACAGAAATAGCGTGGTTAGGTTAACTGACCGTCCCGACATGACCATAGCTGTTTACCGTGGACATTAAACAGTAACACAACAACAACTGTTTGTGCAGGCATAGCAACTATTGTTGAAATATTTCAGTCCAGGTTTTACAAAGACCAGAGCTCAAAGTCCAGGTCTGACATAGTCAAAATCCAGAGTCCAGATTATACACAGTCCATAGTCCAGAGTCCAAGTCCAGTCCACGTTTTACATAATGCCCGCGAATTGCGCATGTCGTTATTTGACAGTTTGACAGTAGACAATTAACATACATTCAAATACACCCGATAAATAATGATAATAAAAAACCTTGAGTTTTTAGCATGGCAAAGAAAGCTAGACATGTTTGATTATTTTAGTGTGCCAGATTGTGGCGTGTCGTTATTTTACGGTGCTTAGGTACAATAGTACCACCGAACAGTCAAACGAATTTGCTCCCCGTAGACGCTCTCCATATATTGGTTCTCCACTTGCACTTATGGACCATTCTTGAAGCTGGGAACAAACCAACGTCTTCCGCTTGAGTGCGCATGACAGGAAGTCATATTCGGTCTGAATACATAGGCTCGCCCGCCGAAGCGGGCAAGCCAAAAACATAAGTAGTTAGGCAATGAATGTGATTAGCAAAATGAAATGTTCTTTACCAGACCGTAACGCTAGTCTAAATAACCATAAATGCATAAATGCTGAAAGAGGATCTTCAGGAAGCAAGGAAAACATAAGAGCCGCGACACTACAAAACCAACACTGTGGTTGTGCGCCCAGCGCAGACTCAGACCAGCCTGGGCATCCGCCCAGTCTGATCAGAGTCTTCGCTGTCCACATGGAGGTAGCTTAGTCCCTTAGCTACCCTTTAAGCGCTTAAACGAAACTGGCAGACTCTATTTATTTGAAGCTGCACATGGACAATAATGTAAAGTAAAAAGTATGCAAAGACCAGGAACTGAAACAATCAAAATAATGTAAAGTTGCAAACACTGCCAATGACCCCTCTCAGTGGCTTCCAGGGATATTTGTTTTCAAACTGACTCAAAATAAACCCAAATGATCCCAAAGCACCATAAGATATATTCTCTGTACTATGACAATATACTGACATACCATTTACGGCCGCCACACGAAGAAATGCCAGCAGCAGTGAAGATAAAATTAAGCTTGAAGAAAGATCCTCTGGCAGCGAGGAACACATCAAAGAAATGAAAATAGCGTATTGGGTTTAACAGAGACTGTTAATGTGCAGTGATGTAATATTGCAACACTTCACAATCACCTACCAGGGGCTTTAGCGTAACACTATTTTCAAATTCACTCAGAATGAGTCAAACACTCCCAAAAAATATATTAACATAAATATTTGGCACACAAGCATCTATTTATTTACGTATTTGCTATGTATTTAAATACAGACATATTTCATAAATTAACGGATTACAAACAATATGAGCCGCGACACGACAAAATCAATAATGTGGTTGTGCGGCCAGCGCAGACTCAGATCAGCCTGGGCATCCGCCTAGTCTGATCAAAGCCTTCGCTGTCCGCATGGAGGTAGCTTAGACCCTTAGCTACCCTTTGAACACTTAACGAACAGTCTGATCAAACTTGGCGGATGCCCAGGTTAATTTAAGTCTGCGCTGGGCGCACAACCACATTGTTGGCTTTGGCGTGTCGCGGCTCATATGTTCTTTACACCATGTCACCATAAGCAAGCCAAGTGAATGAAAACGCAATGATCAGGTACCGACACAAATGCTCGACCCATCCTAGCGTTTACACCAAATGAGGAGAGAATAAGAAATGAAGTAAAACGATTAACAATGATCTGGAAATTTAAAGAGTAACTACACTTCAGGAACTGACTGAATAAGATCCCAAACCCTATCCCCAACATCAAAGGGAAAGATTGACAAATACATCCAAACAAACAATAAGTTACAAGTGATAGGCCGAGTCAGCAGCTCTTTCCCAAATAGGTGGCAACTCAGCTATCTTTATTGAACTAAATAGACTACACCAAGCACAACAAGACAAGAATAAGAAAACAGCTCCTTCCGGGCAGATAACTCGGAAGCTTTTCTGAATAATGCACAAATAAAATAGGTAAAGGACTCTACTAGCATATTTGCCTTATGGGCACAAAGGGTTAGAGCCCCACTGTAAAATTTAAGTACACCATATGAAAGGCGGAGCCCCTTCCTCTCTTTTTGTTGGTAAAGAAACTGGGTATGGTTTTCAATCCTAAAATCCGGCATTGTCAAAACTGAAAACATGTAGCTCATGCAGTAACTCGATTTGGTTTTCTTTAATAAAAATGTAGCCGGATTTCAAAACGCTTTGTATATGTATGACTTTAGGCTGTCAGTTTCCATCATTGATCTTTGTTTGCGAACGGGTTTTTAAAATTGCTGTTTCGTGCACGTTGCCTGACCAAACGGATAAGACCTATGGTGAATCAGAGATGAGTATTCGACAGATAGAGGGAAGTGTGACACGTGGCGATCCCTCGGATGTCAAATAACGCTACTGAAATATCGGAGCAAAAGAAAACTTTGAGTTGAACCCCGAACAACCAAGCAACAGATAAGGCAAGCTCCGGCCCCAACCAACTATACTTTTTAGTTTTTTGTCGGGCTCATCATTGAGTGAGATGCTTGACCAACCAAGAAGAACCAAACCAGAACTGCCGCCTTGGGACGGCCAGTAATTAAATTACTAGGAGGGAGGGGGGAGCTTAACCGGTTTGAGGTCGACCAAACCGCGCCCTTTGTTCTGCCGTGGTTTATCAGATACCTAGTTGTTCAACTCTTCAAAAACAACCACCGCCCACACAAATGTCTTACAAAAGTCTTACAAAAAACATCAACCCTGACAATAAGAACAACTTATACGTAAAACGTTAAATAAAAACCTTAAAGAGATCCTTCAACAGCAGAGCACACACAACTGGAGCTTATGTCTTCAATTCGGGCTGAGTAGTGTAATCGGTTACCTGTTACCTGGAGAGAGTATTAATGTGAATGCAGTTATTTCCCTTAGACCCGGGGAGCGATAGGCATTAATCGATATTTGGAATGTCATATCGATGTCCATATCCCAGGACAGGTGGGTAACTTCTCTGAAGCCGGTTTTGTCATCACTGTGTTAACAATACGAATGCGCTGGATGGAAACAATTTTAATTTTTAACAATGTGGATTTTCATTTTCTTTTTCTCAGATCAACTCAATTTACTTTTTCAGTTGCTCCTTCTCGTTTTAATAAGTCTCGTTTTTCCCCTCTCTCTGATATTTAGGTCAAATTTCGTAAGAATTGGCGAGAAAATAAATCTGATTATTGGTCAGTTTTTGACAGCGGTTTGTTTTAGTTTCTGACAACAAAAACATAAAATTACTTATAATAATGAAATTATGATATTTCTATCCCTTTGACGGTCTCGTCTTTATGGAAAGATTAAGCCTGATACAGATACTCATCCACCCACATAGTTTTTCTCATTTCTTTTTTTTTTTACCTTTTACCCCGCCCATCGGGACTCGCGAAATAGACTGGCTGCCTGGTGCTTCTGAGACAGAGCTGCTAGTCCTGGGTGTCATTTATCGCAGGCCGAGCAATACTTGCAGTCTCACAAATTCAGAGGCAACTTCTCGACGACTAAATTTTTTACTGGGACGTTAAAACACTACTCAACAGGAACGATAACGTTTTCTCTTGATTTTCTGTTTTGACAAAACTGTTTAAAAGTTTTATGTAAACTGTGTCTTTCGGCATGTAACTAAGCTGCGCTATTTAAAACAATAAGATAGAAATTTAAGATTAGTCTGACTTTTTCTGTTTTTCTGCGAACAAAAGTAAATAAACTAATGAGCCATACCACGACAAAAACAAATTGGCATGTGCGCCCTGCGAACACTCAGAATAGCGTGTGCGTTCGCCCGTCTGATCTGGGCCTTCGCTGTCCGCATAGAGGTAGCGTAGACCATTGCCTGTCCTGTAAGCGCACAGCGAAGATTCTGATTAGTCTGGGCGGCTGCCAAGGCTGATCTGAGTCTTGGCAGGGCGCTATGGCACTGCGTTGATTTTGTTGCGACGCGACTGAAATTACTGTTTCATACAAAAATAATCACAAGAATGACGTTCGGATTAAATATCCATTTCTGACCTTCATTGCCGTTAGCAGGTGTTAATTTTGAAATTGCATTGTTTTGACAAGACGTGTGACCAACTGTATTTTCACACCTTCCGACCGACAGCGACTACTCAGTTGATGTATTTAGCAAACAATTAAATGAGCCGCGACAAAAGTGCACGTACGCCCAGCGAAGTCTTAGATCAGCCTGGGCATCCGCCTGATCCGATCAGAGGCTTCGCTATCGGCATGGAGGTAGCTTAGAGTCTTAGCTACCCTTTAAACGCAAGTTCAGACTCTGCTCAGACCGGGTGGCTGTCCAGGCTGATCTGCGTCTTCGCTGGTTGCACATTCCAATTTGTTCGTCTTATCGTATTGCAGCTCATATGAGGAAACTTTTGAACATTGAGCAGAAAAGAAAGTGACCTGTCCATGGGCGGAACGCTGACCAGTGCCTTGTAGCTTTCAACTGTTCTTTCCGTATTTCTTACTGCATTTAATTCTATCTCAATTTAATTTCCACATGATAATTTTAAATGGTTTTCGCACAGTCACAGCCTGATTTGATAACAAATGTTCAAATTTTTTTTGAACAGAAATTCGGATCAGTTTGGTTTGTGCAGAAACACGGGTAAGGTTATGTACAAACTCATATTCAAGTAAAATTGACAAATTATTAACTGATCATAAACTCAGACCAGTGTTTTGCAAGTGCATAAGTTGGTCTGAGTCAGTTTGCATACATAATTAATTCCATAAATTGTCTATTGCAGCTTTATATTTTTTGCATTTATTTTTGTTCAAGTCATGATGACTTTAACAAACTTTAACGGTTTGACAATTACGAAAACAGTTTAGAGGTAATATCGGATTTTATGATCGATAATCGATTAATCCTCGTGTAATTATAAGTATGTTAATTGTAGTGTATATTGTCAACAAATTCCGATCAGCTTGCGCAAACTGATCAGACATTGTTCAGTCTTATCAGTTTGCACATATCAGAGGCTGATAAGTGTCCGCAGGTGCACAGGTTTATTATCATAAGTACTCATATTATAGCAAAAATACAAAAAAAAAATCACAAAAATGTCTTTCAATATTCCTTGCTAGCTTCACTAAAACAGTCATAAAATTAAAGGGACAAACTTGCATTATGAACAGAAATATTACTAATAAAGTTAATTTATAGCCTTGCAAGAAAAATGTTTCATAGCAATTTTTCCCCATAGCGATTAATCCTTACACTACCACGGTTACGCGAAAATCTTCACCATTATTTAGTTTCTTATATTATTTTTTTTCGACAGTAATATCTTAAGAGAGCAATACAGTATATGTATCTTCGTGTCTCCTGATTATGAATGAGCACATCTGCCAGTCAAAAATATAATTCTATGGATTCTAAGATTCTACCCTGGGATACACAAAACATATTTCGGTTTCTTTGATAAAAACGCCCCACCACACTCAAATAAATTTCAATCAAAAATGTTAGAACAAACATTAGCAATTATGATAATAATTAATAGACTGATCCAAAATTACCAAAAAATATGTAATTGGTTTGCAAAATGTTTTTTTAGCTTATAAAGGGATTTTTAAAACTACAAGTAGTCGATTAACTGTCTGTTCATTTTTGATGGTCACGTGTAGAAGTTACGTGACTTCTTTCTCTTTTTTCCTTTCTTGTGTTCATTCGTTTATTCTTTCTTTCCTTCCTTCTTTCTTAATAAGACAATATGAATATTCTTCCTTTCTCAGTTAGATCATAAAAGCACATATATAAATACATAAACAAAACACGAATACCAAGAATTGAAGTGTTAAGCCTTTGAGCAATATAGGCGGATTTGGACTTAAACTATTTGAAACTATTATGAGCGAGGTTGTTTTGAAACACGATTTTCTGTATGTTTAGAGATCGATGGAAGAAACTTATAGTATACTTATCTTATAATGAATTACATCAATGTAAACCTTATAAAAATCTCTCAGTGGTGATAACTTATAAAAGTTTTATAGAAAATCCGATCATTTTCAAATTTTAGGCTGAACATAGCTTCTTAGGCATTTTCGACATTATTCTTATATAATTTCATGTGACTGAAGCTTCAAACTTCAAAAGCCGATGGAAGTATCAAAACATGAAGTTAATTTGTATATTTTTATACCATATTAACGGACAAAGACTGAAGTTTATGATCATAACTTATAAAAAATTGTCGTAGTATCATATATGTATTTAATTTCACATTTTATATTATATTTCTATGTAATTGCATATAACACTCGACATTAATTGAACAGGTAAGCTCTCGGATAAACCCGTAAGTCGCTACCGGTAGTTTCCGCCATATTGAAGCATTTAGTTCCCTATGTTCAAAAGAAGGAACATGGGCCATACTTAGAAGTTTCGGCTATTCATGCCTCATTAGTGACCCTGAAAATATCTGGTTACGAAAGCCAGAGAAAAGCATACTGTAATTACTTTATTTTAATAAGGCAGTCTATTCAAAGACTGATTAGTATCAAAAAGGGTCCAAATGGTTATAAAGCAATGATTTAGAATTAAAGTCTAAACCAATCAAAACTTTCTGATTTCCCAGAACATTTCGGCAAAAGAAGAAAAATGGGCCATACTTAGAAGTTTCGGCTATTCAAGCCTCATCAGTGACCTTGAAAATATCTGGTTACGAAAGCGAGAGAAAAGCACATTGTAATTTCTTTAGTTTGATAAGGCAGTCTATTCAAAGACTGATTAGTATCAAAAAGGGTCCGAATGTTTTATGGTTATATGTTTTTAAGTTAAACATCTATTTTTACCTATTTTCTATTTTATGATGTCAGGGCTAGCCTTAACCTAACAAACCATATATCAAGACAGTTAAAGCGACAAACACCACATGAAACAACTATTAAGAAGAAACAAAACAGAAGTGCCGCCTTGGGACGGCAAGCAATGAAATCACTGGGGGCGGCGGTGCTTAACCGGTTTCCGTTCGAGCCCTTGGTCCTGCTTTTGTTCATCAGACACTAAGTTGTTCGGTTTGCATGGAAAATTCCTAATTCATAAGTGTAATATCTCAGGAACATAGAAATCAAAATGAAAACTAAGATAAAAGAAAAGCATGAGGACTCACAGAAATTCTGGAGCAAAAGAAACCGTTTTGTAGGTATTTAAGTGTTACTACGCTTCTAGTACGTTTCCAATACGTTTAACTACGATTTACTTCGTATCAACCGGTTAACAAACGGCTTAGTGCAACGATTTTAGAGGACCTCTAAGTTATTCTCGTTACATTTTTGTACGTACTTAATGCGTTTCGACTTTGCATTAGTACGTTTTGACCACGTTTTACCCCGTGTTGCTACCTTTTACGAGATATAAGCTGCGTATGTCAAAATGCCATGGTTGAATTAAATATTTTTAATTAAACGTTACTAGGCCACGTATATCTATTTCCGTACTCACTACGTTTTACAACGTATACTGTCGTTTTGCCACGTTTTGAAAACGTAGTAGAATTAAAATCTTAAATAGCTCCTTAAAGAGCAGAGAATACATTCAGAAGAAGGAACATGTGCTAGACTGCGTAGTTATGGCAAATAATGCCTCATCAGTGACCCTGACAATATGTGGCAGGAAACCAGAGAAACGCATACTGAAATGTCTTAAGTTTAATTGGCCAGTCGATTCACAGACTGACTAGTATCAAAAAGGGTCCAAATAAAATAAAAGACAATGATCTAGAGTAAGAGTCTAAACCACTCTAAAATTTCAGAGTTCTCAGAAAATATCCTCTGATCTCAAAGGACGAGAAAAAAATCTGCACTATGGATGATGTACGGGGAAAAGTTTTACGGCCGCCACACGGCACAACACCAGCTGCAGTGAGGTAAAATTAAAATCGTAAAGAGTTTATTCAAGAGCAGAGAATACATTCAGAAGAAGGAACATGGGCCAGACTAAGTAGTTTCGGCTAATAAAGCCTCATCAGTGACCCTGACCCTGACCATATCTGGTCCTCAATACGTGACAGTGAAAGTAAAAAGTATGCAAAGACCAGGAACTGAAACAATCAAAATCCAAATCCAGCCCTCAAACCATAGTTGGAAACAACTAAGATTACAAATAATCAAGCTACAGAGAACATATGGCCAACCGAGTGAGCAGCTTGTTCCCAAAAGGTGGCCACTCAGCAACCCAAACCGAACCAAAAATAATAATAACATACATAAGGTAAAACATCACAGAAACTCTGACACCAAAAACAGGCAACAAAGAACCACAACAGAACTACCGCCTTGGAACGGTCAGTAATGAATTACTGGGGGGCTTAAATCGATTTTACAGGCCCAACCTCACCCTCAGTTTCTGAAGTGGCTTAAACATGCAGACTGCAGCATTACATTTATGTTATATCCAATAAGTTTGTCATTTATTATAATTTTTTCTGAACTATTCAGAAAAATTCAAACCTACTTACCATGTTTTATGAATTTATATACTAAGTCGTCATAAAATTCTCTTTCCGATAGGCCCTGTTGTATATGATTTTTATTCCTGCCTTATATTTAGAAACCAATTTATAGTGTCGGCGATAGAATTTGCAAAACCGTTTCGAAGTTTATGATAATGGTAGCCCTGTTGGGGAAGCTATACTATGGGCATAGAAGTCAGTCACATGACTAGACACTCCAACAAGCGGAAGCCTGTATAGCTGTTTTCTCTACATGCTGTTTGGTATTTATGGCTTATCTTTTGTTTTGTTTTGCAAGTTAAAATAAAATAGATAACATGTTTTAGCTGTCCCAGTAATCTTTTGCTGAACGTTCCAAGGCGGTACTTCTGTTGTGGTTCCTTGATGTTACATTGTGCTTTGTCCGCTTGTCTATGTTCTTCGGCGGTTTGGTCACCTGTTTTGCTACCCGATCTACCTTTTGTTTTGTAAGTTAAATATAAAATAGCTATAAATAGATGTTGATGCTGTTTTGT
Source organism: Ctena decussata (assembly GCA_963989385.1). Classification (NCBI taxonomy): domain Eukaryota; kingdom Metazoa; phylum Mollusca; class Bivalvia; order Lucinida; family Lucinidae; genus Ctena; species Ctena decussata. The sequence goes on from OZ022501.1 coordinate 93,130,493, forward strand.
TTAGGGTAGCTGAATGACCACCTGTTAGGGAAAGAGCAGCTCATTCGGTTTACCGTGCATGTCTTTCGCGTACTAGTGTAATTTTGCCATGTATGTGTGTGTTCTTCTTTTCCTATTGGTTTTTAGAGTGGGATGTGGGATCTGATTGCATTAATTCCTGATCAGCACATGTGTTCTATGTTGGACTTCGTGTGTCTGTTTATCATGACAATGTGTTCCATAATACTGTTTACCCACCTCTCATTTAATGAGATGATTGATAACTCGATTAAATGTTCATATGGTGAAAACAAACTTCATGATGGCCAAATAAAACATGTGTCCCATTTCAAGCGAATGCCCATACTAATTACTGTAAAACACTTATATTTGGCGGCTACTGAATTTTGGCGATATTGGCGGCAAACGCAAATAGCGCTAAAATATAAATCCGCTAATATTTGATTTACGAACAGCATAACAAAGGTTTACATATAAAGGAGTACCTGATGATAATTTGAGATTTTTTAATACCATTCTATTTAACTATACATTGTGGCAGCCCATTAGAATCGCCTCCATGAGGCGATTCTAATAGATGCCATAATGTATAGTTAATGAAAAAGTGAGAAAAAATGTCTCAAATTCACATTAAATTTTCATTATTATCTTGAACCATGATAAATTATGACCGCCAAAATTAATATGCGCTAAGATGTCATTTTCATTGTACCGCGAAATTTTGATACCGCAAATATTAAGTGTTTTACAGTAGCTGACTTAGAAAACTGACGTTTTCCTGATTATTCAGATCTTTGCTAATTCGACCATTGGGTATCAATTATTCTACCACATTTTTTCAGGTTAACCTGATTTTATAATTTGTTAATCTGAACCTTAACTAAATTACTAAGATAAATAAGTGCTTTTAATTTGTGCTTTCTTGCATTGTTGGCTTTGTCGTGAGGATAGCTTGTGCGTCTACAACACTGATATTAGAAACCTATAAACCAAATACAAACAAAACCACTGTTCGTTTTCGTGACTTGTACTCAGGGTTTGCAAACTAAAAAGATAGGCAATGATCAGAAATTAATACAATCCCCCATCCCGCCCTTAAAACCAAAAGGGAAAGAAGCGTACACACAAAAAATGACAAAAGTGCACGAAAGACACGCACGGTACACCGAATGAGCAGCTTTTTCAAACCAGAAGGTTATTCAGCTACCCTTACAGCACCTAATTTCACTTATTTTCTATTTCAAATTACAAAACAAAGCAATAAAGAAAGCAGAATGGGCAGCTTTTCAGGTGACCACAATGCTAGAGTCGGAAGACAAGCGAAAAAAACAACATGTATCATTAAGGAACCAAAACAGAAGTACGGCCTTGGAACGGTCAGAGAAGGTTACTGTGGTGCTAGAGGGGTGGGGGCTTAAACTAGTTTCTTTGATGTTGGGGATAGGGTTTGGGATCTGATTCAGTCAGTTCCTGAAGTGTTGTTACTCTTAAAATTTACTGGATCAAAACCCACGCTCTCTGCTTCTACGGTGGCTCGAAACATTTAGGTAGCTATTTGGTCCCGCATGTTATGAGTGCATGAATCATCTCTTAAACTTCTTTTAAGCTTTTCCGAGTGACATACCTTAATAATTACTTTACGAGTGCAAGTTGGTAAATGAGAAAGCACGTATTTCAACTTTTACATATTTAAAATAGGCTATAAGTTTCTGTCTGAAACATTTACCTTATTGAAAATATGGCTGTTTTAACATGCATATGGCGTACTCATCAGTCCAAATGTGTATTTTAACATATGCTCCCTGGTCATCTTTTTATTGTTTTCATGCCAGCATCCATTTTCTGTGTTAAAAGAAGCATGTATGGAACTTACGCCTTTACGTTTTGAAGATTTCAGCTCCGCTACGTCTTTAGTAATTTGATGTCAATTATATAACATTTTAGTTTCTCATGTGCTTAAACGGATAAGTGCCGAACATAGTGTCTTTTACTTTCAAAGTGCAAACTGTGCTTACATCAGTCCTTTATTTTGACCCAATCATCAAACTGATTCCAGAGGTATATTTTTTCTATTTTATAATTAAATACAGAATTTAAAGTAATAGTGTTCTCATTATATAAGCTTATCTGCAAGTGCTAAGCAGAATTCAATCAGGTATACTGGTGCATTCTATTCTGTTAAGGCAAACTTATTGAAGGTTTTAGGTGTATGCAAATATCATTAAATGAGATAAGTATTACATAAACATAATTTTCAAATGCCATGGTAAGCATATAGAAACTGTCTTTGAATTAAGGCCAAGGTTTTTACTTACCGAGTGCAAGTTATTTTCTATTCACTAGAAGTTAGACCATAGGCGGTTAGTTATTCTTTAAGATCTCGTCATGTTAACTTCGCGTCCTAGTTTGCTTTCTGCGCACTCAGTATAATAGCTAGAATAGATATGTTTTCTGTTCTGTTTTTGTTATTTGGCTTTACCCTGGGGATACAACCTGTACCAGTAGCACCAGTGGTTTATGCTACTGGCTTTGCAGGGCAGGAAACTTATACGTGATGGATTTTTTGTTGTAATGATTAGCATTTTGGTTAAAGGTATATATAGCTGCCCGTTGTGTTTTTGGTTTTGTTCTTTTAAATACTTTACTATAGCACCCAGTAGATGTTTCCCGTGATTTATGTAGTGTCCTGACATTTTTCATGTTTATTGTAGTAATATGCGAGTACTCTTTGTTGAATTGAGTGTGTCTGATATGATGTGTACATGTACTGATCTGTTTTGTCAATGTCCTTACTGTCTTCTTTTTCTGTGTTTTGGGTGGGTTATGTGACATTTTTCCACTAGCCGTTTTACGGCGGATTTGCTTCGATTTTTCTTTAGCTTTGAGGTAATAGCCATACAGCATTTTCTCGTATTTGATCAAATACCATGAGTTTTGTTTCATCTTGTGTAACATTGTGATAGTTCCATTAAGGGAAAAGAAGAAATCTGGTCACGATGCGCACCGTCTTCTGTGTATCATCGTTATGTTTCAAGCCGGTCCGGGTAGCGCAATCGGTAGGGCACCTGACTCGTAAGTCAGAGGTCCTGGGTTCGAATCCCGGTCTGGCCACATACTTTCGTTTCTCCTTCCGCTGATTCAAGAAGGGTAGTTGTCAGTTTCTGGCGAAAGTATGTGCACTTAGTACTGGTTAACCGCTTAGGAGGTCTAAGCCTGCCCAGGAATAGTGTGGTTAGGTTAACTGACCGTCCCGACATGACCTTAGTTGTTTACCGTGGACGTTAAGCATCAAATCAACCAACCAACCAATCGTTATGTTTCAAGTTTATTATTCTTCTTGTTGGTGTCAGAGACGGACTTTGATATTTCATTATGACACTCCCTTAAGCTCCTTTTTACGGTTTCCTGTGTAAGTGATGCCTTGTCTGGGTATCTTCAACTATAATTTTCTGTAATTTGGGCTTATCATGGCACATATATGTAAATCGGCGAATAGCAAAAAATCACGTAAACCATCGACAAAGGTCGTTCTCTTCTCTTACCAACTTCTGTTCAAAGGCGGCGGATTTTTTATGGTTCCTTACTGTTCGTGCTGTCCATACTGGTGCTTTCGTTCACTTGGTGTGCGTGTGGTGCTTTCAGTTTGGATAGCTCAATAACCACCTAGTTTGAAAACTGTTGTTCATTTGGTTAACCATGCGTGCCTTTAGTGAATCGCTGTCAATTTATGTAATACTATATAGTTTTTCCCTTTTTGTTTTCAAGGCGGGATATAGGATCTGATTGTTTTGTTCCTGATCATTGCTTATGATTTTAATTTGTTTAACCAATAAATGAGGCAAAGGCAAACAGTACAAACCAAGATAAGGCGCCGCAATATGCGGCGTCTATTCAGGGGCTACACTATTTGCACAAAACAAATGGATACTTTTCCTTAAATAAAATAAAAACGATATAAAAAATAACTAAACCAGACACCACTTTATTGACAAAACGCACTCTTCCATTTGATGATTTTGGTTGATTTGGTTGATTTGATGCTTAACGTCCACGGTAAACAACTAAGGTCATGTCGGGACGGTCAGTTAACCTAACCACACTATTCCTGGGCAGGCTTAGACCTCCTAAGCGGTTAACCAGTACTAAGTGCACATACTTTCGCCAGTAGCTGACAACTGCCCTTCTTGAATCAGCGGAAGGAGAAACGAAAGTATGTGGCCAGACCGGGATTCGAACCCAGGACCTCTGACTTACGAGTCAGGTGCCCTACCGATTGCGCTACCCGGCCCGGCTCCATTTGATGAGAATAGAATATAAGTCACTGGGTAAAAATGGATGATATAGACGATCCAGTTAAAAAAAAATGTTGGCAAGGCTGAACACGTTGGTTTAAAAAATATTTATTCAATGTAAATTACATAATTACAAGAAAAGTATAATATAACATGGTACAGGATATGACGGTAAGCGAAACGCTTATATTAAAGCCATCTCCTGAATAAAAGTGAACACGTTGTTTGTCGTGTTTTATGCTAGTTATCGGCAAGCCTGAATCAGCCTTTTTGGTTCGATATCCTTGAACAATAAAAACACTTTAGTGCACTACTGTGTCTTCTACTCAACAAAAGAAGATGTACAAATGTGTTGATGATCTTCTGAACATTCTTCTAACTTTTAGAGTGATACCCCCACATACCTACCCGCAAAATTATACGATAGCAACTGATATATACTACCGTTCTGGTCTAGTTATGTGAGGTCTGTCGCATAACGTTGCGAGTTCATCAGGACACCAAAGATGACTCTACAACAAGCTGTTTCCACCCGGTCCTGTTACAGCTGCCCTTGTTAAGCTGCCAAGATATTCTGCTTTGACATCTAACATTTTTTTGTCTCTCTTGTCTTCCGTTTTCCTTTTTCTGTACCCTGAGCTCTAATGGTACCAGATATAGTACATGATATATGTTCTCTGGAAATTGTAATTATTCGTAATAGTGTAATTTTGATAGGAGGATGTGTTTGAGCAGACATTTTTTTATGTTCAACGGTGGTCTAAATGAAGGGGGTAACAGGGATACTTAATGGATAATTTTCCATATTTTGCATAAGAAAAACATTGTGACCTCTCATTCGAACCGCTTTACCATAGCGGTTCTAATAAGGGATCACAACATATGTTTTCGTTAAGAAATAAGACAAGTTATCTCAGATATCCTCAAAACTCTACTTTATTCGGAGCTCTGGTTCAAGGTAAGGTCAAATAAAAAGAAAAAGTGTCATCGAATACATTAGCTGTTTAAGCTGGAGGTTTAAGCCCAGGGGACTTGCTTATAGTGCTACTTTTTGATGAAATCAAAGAATTCATCTAAGTGAGCATACAGTTATGTTGTGACCTGAGGTTTACACAAAAATTCTGAAAGACAATTCAACTTTTCTCTTCAAAACTTTGCACACGTCTTTGTTTTCATTGTTCTCTACTGTTAAGAATAAAATTATGTGACTTGATAATAGAAAGAAGTTTATATATGACCAGGTGAAAGGTATAGTCATCACTGTTGAAAATGCATCCAAGTCTGAAGGCATTTATATGCACCAGGGTATCATTTATGTTTCTCAATTCCTAATAGTTAAATCAGTGGTTTGTTTTACAACATTGAACCATGAAAACGAAAGGAGGAGAATCCTCATTGTGTTTGACTGTCTAGAGTCAGCTATTGTCTCAACATTTTTCCTTCCCTTTAAAAGAAAAACACAAAACAATTTGTGTGGTTACAGAAGTTATAGCTAATGTTGAGGGTTATTTTGAAATAGCTTTGTAAGGTTTGATCCATGTTTGGACACATTCATTTAACAATAGATGAAACACGATAAATGTAATACCGTTTTAGAGTTTATACAAATATATTTTAATGCTACTATCGCAGACTGAAACCAGCGGTCAATATCAACTTGCATTGCAAATTAACGGAAGAGTGAGGGGTTAATTCAATTTTATTTCGTACAAGAAAGTTGATAAAGGATATTTCTTGTCCTGAATGGGAAACACTTACTTTTAATAGGCAGTTCTTGTATCGTGATTTATGAGCAGGGATTCAAAATGTGATGTTCATTAAAACTAGTGAGCCTCGGTTATGTGTTGAATTAGGACACAATCTGAAACTTAAACTTAAGTGACATGGCATGATATATCACAACGTAAGCAAAAAATATACTTTTTTTCTGATTGACAGCCGTGTTAAAATTGGGAATCAAACTGTATGTCATGAAGAAAAGAAAGTTAACCAATAAGAAAAAACAATCAACCTGAGACACACAAAGTTGGACGCAATATTAAATTAAAAGTGAAATGGAATGATTGATCACAACCTAAACAAAAACAATTACTTTTCCTAGAATGAAAGCTGTGTTATAAAAGGGCATCAAACTGTGCAAATTCTGAAAGTTCATGGATACGCAGATATGGCAACAATTACAAATTACAACCCACCTGGCTCACACACAAAAATTGGAAAAAAAGAAAAAAAAAGCATCCAATCTAAAACATATGTGCTACTGAGCATTATTGAAAAATATCTTGCTAAGTTTCAAAACAGTCTGAAAATAACTAGAGCAAGAGTTTCACTTACACGCTTGTTTTGGACTCAAGAAAGGACACATCACTGCAAGAGAGAGTATAATCCATAAGTGTCTGTAAAATATAACAAAGCACCTGACCATATTTAGAAGAATCAGATGAAAACTGTAGGAGAAGTTGCACTGACAAGATTTATGTAGACTCAAGGAGGGTGCATGTAATAACATGACTGAATAGGGCTTTACTGCGGAGCACCTAATGATATGTTCTGTACTTGTGCCGAAGGTATTCGCGTCACCCTAATGGCATGTCTTGAGAGAAAAAACAATAACAGAGAAAAAAAAGAAAATAGATACAAATTGTAATTGTTTTAATCATATCAATTGGAAAGTCCAAGGTTCAAAATCAATACATCACGCTGAGAATTATGATACCAAACTTGGCGATTCTATATACGAAATTCACAAAAGTCGATTTTGAAGAAATTTGAAAACGTAAACGAAAATCACGCAAAATTGGCATTGTTGTCATCGTTTTATCACGAGAGTCACAAGTTAAGAATCTACATATCGCAGAGTATCAGTAACTTTGCGTCTCAAACTTGCAAAAAGCTGATTTTGGCCAAAAGAATAATTGCGTGCAGTTCATGACTAAAATGAATTATAAAACATCAATAGATAAGTTTTGTTTTAAATTTACATAACTACCAGGTCAGTTCCATATCAGAATCTGATAGCTTTATATGTAAAATACGCAAAATGTTGATTTTGATTGTAAAACAGTAAACAGTAAACAAATACAGATTGGTACCTTCAACTGAAATGTTACTCGATTGCTAGATGTATAGCGATGGCCAACAACAACAACCACAATGGTAATAACAGTAATGACTATAATAAACACAACAGTAATTATAATTACAAGAATTATAATGACCATAGATGGACAAAAGAAACGTTGCATAGAAACGCAATTAGTATTAACAAAATTCTGGAACAAAGTAAAAGTAAATGGTAATAATGGTAATGATAATAAAATCAAATCATAATATAAAAACGGGAAAAAAAACTCGCGCCAGGATCGGCCTCTTTTTAGACGGATACGCCCACTGAAAGGGTTAGCTATCAAATTATCAAACGCGTTTGTTATGATAAGTTTGATTGGTCGACATGAAACCGAGGCTGTCTTTCGCGCTCATGGTCTTTCCAGCTGGTCGAGGTCACTTACGTTTTGACCTTACACAAATAAAGACTGGAAATGACCATAGTTTCTTTTACTTTATTTTAGGTGTGTTCAAGTTTTGATTAACAAAATGAAATTCCACACTGATTGCAACTTTGCGCGAAAGTCAGGGTTTGGTTTTATCTAAATACGCTTTGCCTGTTTAAGCTAATTTTACATAAACTTTTATACATAATTATTTGAATATTTGTTTTCTAAGAATGACTTTCAATAACGATTGTATTACTAATTGTGTAACTATTAAGAGATTGGCCATTTTAATGAGCATGTATAGTAGTGGTTCAGTATGTTATTTCGTACAAATAAAGTTCGTAACTGCTGGTAACCAAGGTGTTTGCACTGTTTTAAACAGTATGAGTAGAAGAAAATAGAACATAATAGAATAGCTTAGGTATTGGTAAAAATTCATAACAAAATATAAATACAGCGCTATACATAATATGCTAAGGCCATATTGTCACGATAATGACCGAACAGGCTGTTAATGCTACAATCTAAAAGCCTCAGCACAAGCAAACACAACATAGATAAAATTGATTCATATATTTGATGTCAATAAAATAGTATTTTACAAAACAGCTGGATGTTTACTGAATAAAAGTACTGGCAATAATGTTATATGTTGTGTCATATATCACACTCCTAGTGTCTATGTCTGTACTTGTGAAATCATCTGCTGAAATACACGGTTCACTACTCAAATCCTTATCCCCACACAAACCAATGTCCGACCATTCGGATTTCAAAATAAATTAGCACAGGTAAGTATCTTAGCACAGGTAAGTATCTTAGCACAGGTAAGTATCGGTAAGTATCTTAGCACAGGTAAGTATCTTAGCACAGGTAAGTATTTTATAACAAATATATGTGGAGTCTTCAATATGAATGAGAGTTAAAGAATTATTCATATGAATAAATAGGATACTCCCGGATACTGAGATTATGGAATAGAACTGTCAGATATTTTCCATTCAGCTGTAGAGATTCATGTACTAGATCGTTAGTTCGCCGCATATAGTTGCTTCACCGACCATAGCATCACCATGGCTTGACCATACAGTGGGACCTAAATGCAAATAACATAAACCCACTAAGAACATGTTACACGGTTCAAATAGATTCGGACGTACATGGTTACCCACAGTGATATAAAAATATAACACCGCATATAAAGTATCACACTCTATGCACAGCATTTTTCTGCCATCTTCACATAATACTTCAGCATTATTCAAACATTTTACTATACATGACATGCCGACATAATGACATTTTCCTGCCACTTATTAACTAATAACCATGAACCATGCACCCTATATGCACACACGGACATTTTACCGCAGTACCATTATACACTTCTTTCCACAGAAAACCAAACTCATATCACATCCCACTGGAATAACCCAACGGCTCACCCAACTGAACTCCGACGTACAGGTTATGCACGGTGATTCAACAGATGTACATTAACATATACGGAAAACCCTCTGAAATGGTCAGATTTGTAAACTAACGGATTTGTACATAAAACTGAGTCATTGCACAGAGTTTCAATCATCGGGACCTCAAACTTTCAGTTTATTTCACTTTTCGGCCGTTTTCTAGAAAAAAGCAAAACAAAACTTACCCAGAAAGTCAGGGCCTCTCGTCCAATCTCTATGCAATGTTAAGCAGAACTTTATAAACTTTAAAGGCTTCCAATTTCAGAACATATCACAAAAATCTATCTTTTGCACATGTATGCATCTGTTCACACTGAAATCTTATCTTACAATGCCCAACGTAAACCGGTTTGCCAATACCCGTTAATTATATTTAGCTCAGGTAGTGAACACCTGCCGTATGAACCGTAAAAATAAAGACATCGCTAAAATCAGTGATATGAGAATGCATCTGTGACACTACCTTTCCCCTTAGAAAAGTGTGAAATAACATGAACACTTAGAAATCGTCACTGTGCATTATATCTAAAAACACCGTTCTATTTACAATTTATCCTATACCCGACTCAAATAGTCGGCGCCCACGTTATCTCTGCCTCTGATAGCTACTATTCTAAACCTGTAGGGCTGCAACATTAAAGCCCATCTCATCAATCTCTGATTTGCTACCGCCTTGCGGTTTAAATGTACAAGCGGCTGGTGATCAGTCTCCAGTAGAAACTCATTTCCGTACAAATAGCGTGAGAATTTCTGAATCGCCCAAACTATGGCAAGACATTCCTTTTCTATGACTGAGTAGGCTTTCTCGCTCTGTTTTAATTTTCTACTAGCATATGAGACCGGCATTTTCAAACCATTTTCATTTTGCAATAAAACTGCGCCAATACCAGCTTCAGAAGCATCTGTCTGGAGGATAAATGAAGCAGAGAAATCAGGCAGTTTCAGAATTGGATTTGAAATCAAAGCTCTTTTCAGAGATCTGAAAGCACACTCTTGAGCATCACCCCATTTAACTTTGTTAGGCTGACCTTTCTTAGTTAAGTCAGTGAGTGCAACTGCCACATGTGAAAAATTGGGCACAAACCTTCTATAAAAACCAATCAAACCAAGGAAACTCTTTACCTGGCGTTTTGTTGCTGGTCTGGGAGCATCTTCTATGGCTTTTACTTTGTCCGGATGGGGCTCCAATCTTCCATCACTTACCATGTGACCGAGACACTCTAACTTCGGAAATCCGAAAAAGCATTTTGACGGCCTTGCAGTCAGATTGGCATCTCTAAGCCTTATCAATAGCTGGCGTAAAACCTGTAAATGATCTGGCCAAAACATAGAATATACTAGAATACCATCTAGAAAATTATCTAAATCGTCCATACCTTTGAGTAATTTGCGCATCAAGCGGCTAAATGTTGCCGGAGCTGAGACCAAACCAAACGCCATAACTTTAAATTGAAACAGACCTTTTGGAGTTTGAAAAGCTGTTTTATGTTTAGAAGCTGCTGAAAGAGGCACTTGCCAGTACCCCTTTGACAAGTCTAACCGAGAGAAAAATTTATGTCCAGACAATTTAGAAAATAAATCTTCAATATTTGGCATCGGTTCCGCATCAAACATTGTAATTCTATTCAAGGCCCTTAAATCTATACAAAATCTAAATGTTTGGTCCTTTTTCTTGACCAACACAATCGGCGAGGAATATGCGCTTTCAGACGGCTCAATAACCTGCATATCTAACATGTTCTCTACTTCTGCATTAACTTTCTCAGTCATGGCATAAGGAAGCGGATAAGGCTTAAGCCTTATAGGTGTTTCGGTTGTTGTTCTTATTTCATGTTCTAACAAATGAGTAAGTCCTGGTTTGTCTGTAAAAACATCAGGGAACTCTTTCACCAACTCACTTAACTCAATTTTCTGTTCAAGAGTTAGATCATGCGAAATTTGTACATCAGCGGGACTTTCTGACTTACTTTCACTAGGATGAGTTAACAAGTTATCTCCCTCGTCATCACTCTCTTCATTTGCACTTGCATCTAGAACTGCAACATTTACCTGTTCAACATCTTCATCATTAGTCTTTTTTCTTTCAACATAACGCTTTAACAAGTTCGCATGGAACGTTTTCAGTTTATTCCCTACTTGAATTCTAAAATCATACCCACCGAATTTTTCTTTGACCGTATATGGTCCTTTCCACTGTAACAAGAGTTTGTTTGCTTTCTTTGGCAACAAAACAAGCACTTTATCACCTACCTGTATCTGTCTATGTTTGGCATTTCTGTCATACTGTAGCTTCTGTTTCCTAGCTGCTTTCTGTAAATTGATATGTGCGAGATCACTGACAGTTTCTAATCTATGTCTTAGGTCCACTACATATTGATACGTTGATTTAAAGTTTGGATCTACAATATCTTTTGACCACAACTCTTTCAATATGGCCATCGGGCCACGAACTGATCTACCATAGATTAGATCGAACGGAGCAAACCCAAGGCTTTCTTGTGGGACCTCCCGATATGCGAAAAGTGCTGCATTTAAATATTTGTCCCAGTCATGAGGATTTTCAGCACAGATTCGTTTTAGTATTACTTTTAGACTTCCGTTGAAGCGTTCTACCAATCCGTTACAGATTGGATGGTACGCTGTGGTTGTTAATTGCCTAACTGAAATCAGACGACAGACTTCATTCATAAGTGAAGAAGTGAACTGGCAACCCAAGTCAGTTAACATTTCTACTGGGAAACCAATCCTACTAAATATGTCTAAAAGAGCTTCTGCAACACGCTCTGTCTCTATGGTTGGAAGTGCTACTGCCTCCGGATAACGAGTGGCGTAATCTACTAGAGTTAAGATGTACCTATTACCTCGGGTTGTTATAGGGCTTAACGGTCCAATAATATCGACTGCAACCCTCCTAAATGGTTCGTCAATTAAAGGCATCTTACCAAGAGGAACCTTTGCTATACGTCCTTTCGGTACCGTTCTCTGGCATATGTCACATGATCTACAGTAACGCTTTGTATCGGACTGAACACCTGGCCAGTAAAACTCTGACAATATTCTACTTACAGTTCTAGCGGTACTCATATGACCAGCTAAGATGGACTCGTGAGCTAGTTTTAGAACTGTATCCCTAAATTTAACAGGTACCACTAACTGAGTAAACTCCTTTCCATTTTGCACCTTAGAGGATTTAAACTTTCTGTACAACAAACCATTCTTCTGAATATATAAAACTGTTGAACTACCTCTACCTGTCATTTCTTTTCCTTCTTGAGCTAACAGACGTACCTTTTTAAGTGTGACATCCTGCTGCTGCTCAAATTTTATATCATCAGGATTTACATCTTTGACAGCTTCTGGCACTTTTAATGCCGGGTAAGGTTTTTGCATATTCTTTACCTGTTGTCTAGTCTGAACTGCATTTACTTCCCAGTCACAGTCTGGATTATTTGGTCCCCTTGCACCATCTATATTACCTATTATCAGATCATAAATAGGGTTCTCCATACACCATGCTTCGACTTTACCAACAAAGTAAGGTGTATTAATGCAAACTTCAGCCACAGGTACCGTTATTTTACTGCCATCGGCTAACATGCATGTCCGTTCTTCGCCTGTAAACTGACTTTCATTCAGCAAACTTTTCCTGACAACAGTACCACTACACCCCGTGTCTCTCAGAACTGTCACTTTAATACTACCCATCATACCTTCTGTTACTGGCATACATGTTGGTTTTGTACTGCAAGCTGACGTCAGTTGAGGCACATTACCTGTAACGCTGACATCTATTATGCTATCATTAAATAAGGAACACGCGCCACACGTTGGTTCCTGAACAACTTGACTTTGCTCTTTCCTACTTGTGTCCTTACTGTCATTGTCATTTCTGTTCTTTGACCTACCTCGTTCTGTATCTGCAAATCTCACACGTGGATATGGAGATAAACTCCTTGATCTACCGCGTACAGGATTGTTAAACGTACTTCTCGAGTACGAATCTGAGGTCACATTACCCACTTTGTTATGCTTCATTGGACAATTCATTACTATATGAGAGGAACTTCCGCATTTAAAACAACGGCGTTCACTCTTACTGAACATTGGACGAGACTCCAGTTTCTTACCTGCTTCATAATAATTAGCACTAACTGGTTTAGATTTAGAAGTACTCCGTTGAGCCTTAGGACCAGATGGATCAGTCAAACTTACCGCACTTGTCAACCTAGCCTCCTTAAACTGATCTGCAAGGGTGGCCATTACTTGTAAAGATGGTGGAATTCTTTCTTTTAGATACAGAGTCAGTTCTTTGTTACATATATGCAATAACTGATCTCTCATCATTAAGTCGAACAGACCTTCATATGTTTTATTGCAGTTAGCCATTTCAATCCATTTCGTAAAATAACTTGACAGCCTGACGGAAAACTGACTAAATGTTTCACATGGTTCTGGCCTACAAGATCTAAACTTTCTTTTGAAACCATCTTCTGTCAGATCATACCTTTTCAAAAGTGCAGTTTTCAGTTCATTGTAATCCAAGGCCTTATCAGACGGAAGTAATGCATAAACATCTAATGCTCTTCCCTTGAGCAATGCACTCAAATGAGTGGCCCATAATTCCGATTTCCAGTTTTGAGCTTTGGCATACCTTTCGAATCTATGTAAATAACTGTCCATTTCATCTTTTCCTTCTTCAAAAGCGGGTAGTTTTGGCCCCTTAGCCTTTATAGTATCAGACTCTTGCATACTTACCCCACTTTTAGCTTTCATTTCTAGTACTTCCATCTCATGTGTATGCTCAACTTGTTTCATCTTTAACTCATTTTCTGCTTGCTCTTTTTTAAGTATAATTTCTCTCTCTGCTCTTTGTTTTTCGACTTCGAGAAGAGCTGCCGCCTTCTCTTTCTCTAACTGAGCAGTTTCTAATTTCAACTTACATTCTCTCTCTTCCTTCTCTTTCTGTCTAATAGCAGCTCTCTCTTCTCTTTGTTCAGCTTGCTGATCTCTAATAAAATCTCTCAATGTATCTCCTTCATAACCAAGAGACTCACCAATAGCCTTTAACTCGCTTAGAACATCCATGTTTGGACGTACAAAAAGTACAGCTAACAAAACTAAGACTGATTTAATTTTAATACCCATGCAGTAGAGGCAGAGAACACGTGACACCTTAAATAGTTACATTCTTTAACCCTGATTTTATTCAGTATTCTAATTGTTTACTGTTGTAGAGTGAATATTTGTTTGTTCCTTAGAGCGCAGTTTTTGCCGAATATTGTGTGAACAATAACAAAAATTTCTACTCACAAACTATCTGCATAGAAAATGAACGAACACCGCTGTACTTCTGGGCGTTTGAGAAACAAATCACTGTATCTGTATAAGTTTGCACTCGACTTCTGGGTCCCAATAACTAAACATCTGGCACTGAAACGATATATGTGACATGAATATATATCATGTAAACTACACAACTAAAACACATTTTGCCTGTACTGAGGTTTCATTGTACCATCAACAATCCCACTTCTAACACCAAAATTGTCACGATAATGACCGAACAGACTGTTAATGCTACAATCTAAAAGCCTCAGCACAAGCAAACACAACATAGATAAAATTGATTCATATATTTGATGTCAATAAAATAGTATTTTACAAAACAGCTGGATGTTTACTGAATAAAAGTACTGGCAATAATGTTATATGTTGTGTCATATATCACACTCCTAGTGTCTATGTCTGTACTTGTGAAATCATCTGCTGAAATACACGGTTCACTACTCAAATCCTTATCCCCACACAAACCAATGTCCGACCATTCGGATTTCAAAATAAATTAGCACAGGTAAGTATCTTAGCACAGGTAAGTATCTTAGCACAGGTAAGTATCGGTAAGTATCTTAGCACAGGTAAGTATCTTAGCACAGGTAAGTATTTTATAACAAATATATGTGGAGTCTTCAATATGAATGAGAGTTAAAGAATTGTTCATATGAATAAATAGGATACTCCCGGATACTGAGATTATGGAATAGAACTGTCAGATATTTTCCATTCAGCTGTAGAGATTCATGTACTAGATCGTTAGTTCGCCGCATATAGTTGCTTCACCGACCATAGCATCACCATGGCTTGACCATACAGTGGGACCTAAATGCAAATAACATAAACCCACTAAGAACATGTTACACGGTTCAAATAGATTCGGACGTACATGGTTACCCACAGTGATATAAAAATATAACACCGCATATAAAGTATCACACTCTATGCACAGCATTTTTCTGCCATCTTCACATAATACTTCAGCATTATTCAAACATTTTACTATACATGACATGCCGACATAATGACATTTTCCTGCCACTTATTAACTAATAACCATGAACCATGCACCCTATATGCACACACGGACATTTTACCGCAGTACCATTATACACTTCTTTCCACAGAAAACCAAACTCATATCACATCCCACTGGAATAACCCAACGGCTCACCCAACTGAACTCCGACGTACAGGTTATGCACGGTGATTCAACAGATGTACATTAACATATACGGAAAACCCTCTGAAATGGTCAGATTTGTAAACTAACGGATTTGTACATAAAACTGAGTCATTGCACAGAGTTTCAATCATCGGGACCTCAAACTTTCAGTTTATTTCACTTTTCGGCCGTTTTCTAGAAAAAAGCAAAACAAAACTTACCCAGAAAGTCAGGGCCTCTCGTCCAATCTCTATGCAATGTTAAGCAGAACTTTATAAACTTTAAAGGCTTCCAATTTCAGAACATATCACAAAAATCTATCTTTTGCACATGTATGCATCTGTTCACACTGAAATCTTATCTTACAATGCCCAACGTAAACCGGTTTGCCAATACCCGTTAATTATATTTAGCTCAGGTAGTGAACACCTGCCGTATGAACCGTAAAAATAAAGACATCGCTAAAATCAGTGATATGAGAATGCATCTGTGACACATATATGTGTGCATGTTTTCTTTTATGTATTTTAATTACACTTACGTTTTGACCTTACACAAATAAAGACTGGAAATGACCATAGTTTCTTTTACTTTATTTTAGAGGTACTGCAGTCCCCACTGATCCACAGAGTAAGCCGGCGGTGTACGTGCCGTAACGGCATGGCCCGCCAGAGCCGAGTCGGCGTCGGCACCCGAGGCCGAGGTCGAACTCAAATCGGCATAACAATAGCCCTCCAAAACGGCTAGGGCATAATAAGCATATCTGAGACAGAAACTGCATAGCCTGCACGAGGCCACGAGGTTATAAAACTTGTTTGTGCTCAACTCAGCTGAGCACGACATTTTATCTGCTGATAAATACAAAAATGCCAATTAATGTTAGGATTTTCATATTCATAAGCAGAGAAAATTTCATACTCAGATAAACTGATTGTAAAAACAACTGTACTTATCAGTAATTTGCTATCTATTAGCAAGTAAAATTTCATGCAAGCTGAGTTGAGCATGAAAAACGTTTTTTTACCCCGGGGCCTGTTTTTTCACCTGACTCGGATAGCTTCATGCTATTTTCGAATTTAGTTTAGAAAATATATTGAAAGGAGATAAATACCAAATTTATTCAGTTATAATACAGGTAGTTTCCCTTCAAAAACAGTCTCAAAGATCTAAATCCGCCTTGCAAGATGAATTTAGATCTTTGGAATTGTATTGGAAGAGGAAACTTCATCTAACAGCTTAATTACACGACTAATTTACATATTTACGGTAGTTTAATTCAAAAAGGTAGACTCTCGTCTTATAACCGAATACACACGGCAAGGTTTGGTATGCAATCACGTTTTGTTAATGAAACAGCTGCTAATGCACTATAAGACAGTGGTTGTTATGTCTGTAAAAACATTATTACTCACTGTCGGGGAATATTTTTTACCTTAATATTTTTAAGATCTACATTTTCCAAATAATAAACAATTCTACATAAAGTCGTATTCGAGTTATGTTTTTTCTTCTATGTACGTGTATTAGCTAAAATAATTCTAAAACATAGGCTCCTTTGGAAGCAAGGAATGCACCAAAGAAAGGAACAGAGCAAACGCGCTTTCAATCAGTCTGTTCAGGACAAGAAGTGAAATATGCAATATAGGCCAAGCCTCTTAGGACCGGCATAAGAAGAGCTATGTTTTCAAAATGTCTTTTAATATACTCAATGATCCTAAAGGTCTAGATAATATATAATTTGCACTATGGTTAGTACGACTGTACCGCCGCTCTTAAAGCTCTTTAAACCAGCTGCAATAGTGAAAACCTATTTCAACGGATGCGAAACATATTAGAACTTATGTAAGATTAATTGACAGCTCTGTTCAGCAGAAGCTAGGTAATGACTTAAATACATATATTGGGACGGCTTTCAGTTATCTATTCTTGCAATATTAATTTGTAAAAATCATAAAATAATTCTCAGTGTAGAGAAGTGATGCAAAGATTAAATCCTACTTTATCCTTGTTAATGATATTCTCAACTGTAAAATAACCTTTGAATGCTTATATTGTTTTCTAACTCTTGTAATCAGTTTAATCAGTGGTGCTAATTAGGCCACATCTGGTAATCATATTATCTTATGTAACTTTTCATGGCTTTCTAAATGGTTATCTTAAAAAATAACTGGGATCACAGCTGGATATACCATACACAAACAAACCCGACGTACCCCACTTAAGGCCTGTTACGTGGGGTTAGACGGGTACACTTTTTAAGAGAGTGTGTTCAACATGCGTTAAGACTTTTGGAAGATAGAAATACACAGAAAACGAAACTAGCAAAAAGGTTCTTGAACTTGAGAAGGTGCAGAAAAGGGCAGACAGATTTGTAACGGGAAATTACACAATTTTATAAATGACCTTGTTCCCTCAAGTAGGCGTACCAGGAATCGCCATTCCCTGGCTTTTCAAACCCCATTGGCTGGGACTGACATTTAAAAGTCCAGTTTCTTCCCCTAGACTATTAGAGGTTTTAATTCCCTGGAAGATTCCCTTAGTTCTGCTGCTGAGTGTGCAGAGGATTCAGTTACTAAGTTTACTTCTCATGTAAGGGCCCGGCTAGGACTAGCTTCCCTGATCACAGGTCCTGGTGAATGATTGTTCTTGGACGTATCAACAGTAAACAATACTGATTCTGATTCTATTTTGAAAGTTTTGCTTGACCAGAAATAAAATGAGTAAAACTAATCACATCTCCTAGCACCGGCTTCAGCACATTTCAGTACAAAGTCAGCCGGAAATGCAGGTTAAATTTGAAAAACCTGTGACCGAAAGTAACGAGTCTGAGCTGCCCCGGTAACTTTGTTACCGATTTTTCCAAGGCGGAGCTTCTGTTAAGGTTCATGTTGATGATGTTTTTGAAAGTTTTCGAAAAATGAAAGAAAAATAAATAAAAAATAAACAAATAAATATAGATGTCACATGAAACTGTAACACATGTCTTGATCGGTATATTGAGACAGGCTAAGCGAAACTAGTTTACTGAAATAGTTTTGTTTGTTCCATGAAACCGTATTCCACTGATTTCCGTGCAACTGTCCTGAAAAGACATTAAAACTGAGCCGCGGCACGACTACACAACAAAGTGGCATGTGCGCCCAGCGAAGCTCGGCATCCACCCATCCAGATCAGAGTATTTGCTGTGCGCTTAGGGGGCAGCTAAGGGTCTCAGCAAACTCCATGCGGAGAAAGAATACTCTAATCAGACAGGCTGATGAGAATATTTGCTGGGCGTACAGGCCACTCTGTTGGTTTTGTCGTGTAGCGGGTCATTTATTGTAGAGGAGTGTTAATGCCAGATAAAGAAAGTTGAAATCAACATGATATGGCAATTAGCTTTATACTGTCTGTCATCATAGCTGAAAGCAACAGCACTTTTCGTATCTGGAGCAGTCAACGAATGCTCGGAGTCCTTTCTTATAACGATCTGTCGTGGGAAACATAATGCTATGTAGTACGTGCGTTTATATGCAAAATAATTTAGACTTTTCCGGACCGTTAAATTTAACATTACACCAATAGAAC
This sequence comes from Ctena decussata, assembly GCA_963989385.1. Taxonomy (NCBI): domain Eukaryota; kingdom Metazoa; phylum Mollusca; class Bivalvia; order Lucinida; family Lucinidae; genus Ctena; species Ctena decussata. The sequence continues at coordinate 93,149,814 of OZ022501.1, forward strand.
TTCAGCTTTCGTTAACATAAAAAGAATATTTATCACATTAGTCTAAACAGTAATTAACAGCATAAATACATATTTTTCGAAAACAATATTATGATACAGATTAATTTAAAGCTTACATTAATACATTAAGTATTCAAATACCTACACAATCGTAACGCTTTTAATTGACAATTAGCAGTTGCTGGTAATTGCAGTGATTTCTGTAGCAAATCCCCCACAGGTTTATTGCTGTGCTTGTTCATTTAGATCGTGGGTTTTCCTAGGTGTCTTTTTGTACTGAACTGGAGCTTTATTTAAGAATTAAATTCGATTTTTCAGCGTTCATCGTGTGATGAGGCCAGTGGGCGGAGCTAAAATTTCATGGAGCGCGAAGCGCTTCTTGTAGAATTTTAACGACGACCACTGGCTTCTTCACACAATGAACGCTGAAAAATCAAATTTTTATTCTTATATTTACACTCTTTTTTAGACCCTTTCTGTGCTGTTTTCATGGAAATTTTATGTAGAATATGCAAAATATGCGTCGAAGAAAAGACAGAAACGACGAAATCGGCAATTACGTAAACAAGCCGTCGTCATAATCTGGCGTCAGTCGAACGTTACGTGGACTAATTAATAAGTTTGTTTACCTTAGACGCCGCTTGACGACGACGTCACATGACCAACTGTCTATCATCGGAGTATGAAGCCAGTTGATCTATACGGTTTACCTATGGGAAGTCAGTGGCAAGTGTAAATATTGTCGTATATCGAAACGTGTTGTTTTGGCTTACACCTAAATGAGACGTGTTTGCTAGAATTGCTGTACGGTCAAAGAATGTGTCAAGAAATACAAGAAGATGCTCATGAAAATCCGCATTATAAACTTCAATTCATCCAGATACCGAAAGAAGAAGAAGTGGGAACCACTACTAGGGTAAGGTTAATTCTGCTAGAAACCTCTAACTTAGATCTAATTAGGTCATAAAACTCGAATTTGAAAACAAACTGAATAAGAAAATAGAAATATAAATAAAGACTATTAACATGGAAGGTTGTTTCGCGTTCTAGTAACAGTTGCCCAGTAACATAACTTCCCTCCACTCAGTGTGTATGAGCGGTTCTACTAGCTTTAATTTGACAGATCTAATTTGATAGACCTAATAAAGACTGTTTAATATTCATCGCATGAACCTATTAAATGGCATTTTCTTGTTCCGTGTATCAAACACACACAACTTTGGCAACTATTCTTTCTGAATCGCATCACTGTCCGTTGCTACTAATTGCAAGGCATCCATATCTTATCATCAAAACAAATATGGGATTTACAAATAAAAGACGGGCTACAATTAGGCCTGATAATAGTAATTGATCATAATTAATTCAATATAATATTTGTACGTAATCTTGTCTATTATGGAGTGATCCTTATTTGTGATTTTAGGGAAACTGTTACCCTTTCAAACGTGTTTCTTACCATCTACTACTAAGTCAACAGAAAACATAATTACACTACCAGGGTTTGCCATGCATTCGCTGCAAAATTCCACCTGATAACAGGGGTATGATAAATTATGTGATATCATGTCACTATAGAACTACGCAGGCGCGAATCATATCAGGCAGTACCTTAAGAAACGATCTCTAAAAAGATTGGTTACATATGATTTTGGTCGTGATATAAACGTTCGATTGCTTAAATGATGTCACCGACGTCTGCAAGTTCGAACAAAAGTGTGTTTGGTTTTTATTTGCTTGACGCACGCTCTATACGCCTGAAAATCTTCAAATGATGCGTGAAGAATAGAAAACCTTGGTATTGTCCTTTAATGTAAAGATCAGAAACACGTCGGACTGGCTCGACGAGCCTCGCCACTGCTTCCTGTTTCTGGTCTCGACTGATAAACTTCATTAAAAAAAATAACATCTGTCCTGATTATTAAAGTAAATGAATACAATGGACAATTCTTCTTGAAAGGAAAATTATTGCTCCAAGCACAACAATTTCATTGAAGATAGCCCATTTTGGAAGAACTTTTCTACCATAATAGCAAACAGGAACCCACAAAACTGTCGCCCGCTATATAAATGTCTATTAGAAAAGGGGGTACGGGGAGTGGTGGTAGCGGTCGGGCAATTGTGCTGGGTAACTTTCAGTGCCGGGGCGCCCTACTAATAGTACTTACAGTAGGGCAAGGGCCTACTGTGATTGCAGTAGGTGCTGGTGGGGGTTGTTTGGACGTTTTTCTCTCCTCCGTCATATTCCTTTTTCTTTTTTTCTCTCTCGGGGAGACGGCTCGATATTGACTGAAATACTGTCTCCAAGAGCCGTTAAGCCCAAAACAACTAACCAATCAGCTACAAAAAGTTGTGGCGTACCCATACACCTGAAGGTTTATGTCCATGTTGTATCACGCCATGAAAAGAATGCATTAGGGGAGAGTCGGGTAACTTTGGACAGCGGGTAAATTCGGACAGTGACATTGTTTCCTTTATATATGTCAGTTGTTTGGAATTAAAACAAAATTAACCGGGCAAACAGTGAAAATCCTGATGAGATGAGCCGTCTCATCTGGATTTTCACAGTTTGCCTTGATATGACCGAATTTACCCGCCTGTCCGAAGTTAACCGACTCTCCCCTAGCATAAAAATAATTAAAAACAGTTAGCGGGTAACTAATTGCATGCACACAGCCTAATGCTAAACTATGTTGTGCTCTTACGTAAGCTCCAAAATGTGCATATAATAACGTTCAAAATGGAGTATTTAAGAAATAAGGAAGGTAACTAGGAATGGTCATACTGGCAAAGCACAATCAAATGAAGGCACCGATAGCAGACGGGAGAAATGCACATGACCAACTGGAAACAGCACAATATCGCTGAACATAAAAATAGGGGAATATAGTGCTTTACAGGTCTCAGACATGTCTATCTGCAATTGTAATAGTAAAAAGTATGCAAAGACCAGGAACTGAAACAATCAAAATCCAAATCCAGCCCTCAAACCATAGTTGGAAACAACTAAGATAAAAATAATCAAGATACAAAGAACATATGGCCAACCGAATGGAGCTTGTTCCCGAAAGGTGGTCACTCAGCAACCCAAACCGAACCTAAAATAATAAGAACATACATAAGGTAAAACATCACAGAAACTCTGACACCAAAAACAGGCAACAGAGAATACCTGCTCTTTGATGTATTATCCTTATTTCGAAAATGGTTCTATAATCCATAAACACAGAATACTTTAAAATACTATTTCCTAAAATCAGTCTGTACACATCTAGGCTGTTCCATTTCGGAGGTACGGCAGACAGAGAAAAAGCACGTGATTTGATTCATAAATAAAGTGCAGTTGTGGTTGCGCTACCTCTGTAAAGAAGGACCGTCTAACACGCTTTGGTTGGTAAGCTCGCCTTGCACGAGCATTTGTTACAGTAGATGTCCTTAATTTTTTTATCAGCTCAGATATACTTTGTGTGGTGTTTCTTATGTTCTGAAAAGTATACTTTGAGTCTTATTATGTTCCTTTAAGACGTAAACGTTGACATCTTTGCTGTCCTATTTAATTGCACGCCGGTGGGTCGGGGTTCAGACTCTATGATAGCCCCTACATAAAACTATATATAAGTTGGTTGGGGCTTGATGTTTTTCTATTTCTTGGCCCACCGGGGTTCAACTGGTAGTCTTCTTTTGCTCAAGTTCCAGTGGTGATGCTGACGCCCCAGGGATCTCCAGGTGTCTCAACACGTTTTGGCTGTCGAGTCCTTATCCTTGCTTCATCACGGTCTTTTCTTGATTTTAAATGTTGACCGTGATGACTCTCTGATGGGTTAGGGGACCTCCATACGAACCGAACTACCAACTAATTGTGTGCACCGCGGCGGAGGGTGAGGGTGAAGGTTTGGGTCCAGTAAAACCGGTTTAAACCCCCCAGTAGTTATTACTGACCGTCCCAAGGCGGTACTTTCGTTGCGGTTGCATTTGTTTTATGTTCGGTGCTGTTTAAGTATTGTGTTCTCATTTTAACCCTTCTATAATAAAAATAGAAAATAGGTAATAATAGTTGTTACATGTTTTCGTATAATTTGCTTAGTCTGTTGTAACCCTTCTGTTGGTCTTAATTATTTAGTTCTATAAAGATAGCTTAGTTACCACCTGTTTGGGAAAGAGCTGCTGACTCGTCTTATCACTTGTAATTTATTGTTTGTTGGGATGTCTGTGTCAATCTTTCCCTTTGATGTTGGGGATAGGGTTTGGGTTCTGATTCAGTTAGTTCCTGAAGTGTAGTTACTCTTCAAATTTTCATATGAAAGTTTTCGGCTTTAATATGTAAGCTAAATTTTAGTTGCATATCCAGCAAGCGCATCGTTGGCGTTGAATCTACGTTGATCCAACGTTATGACGTTGAATTCACGTTGATTCTGCTTTGCTATGCACCCGGTTGGCAGTAATGTACAATATGTACTGTACTTCATGAAAAAGGGGGTATTTTAAAATCTGTCTCCGCGTTTTTCATTAAAAACGGTCTTTTTTATTAAATTATATATCTGCGTTTAGGGTTACCCAATGCGAATAATCTCGGTATTCCCTCTCTTTTGGACGAGGAGCGGCTGTAGCGTAGTGGATAACACTCCAGACTACCAATCCAGGGGTCGCAAGTTCGATCCCCCGCTTCTCCGGTCTTTCGGATGAGACTTTAAACCGAGGTCCCGTCTCCATATGACCTCGTTGATGGTGGGTGGGACGTTAAACCCGAGTTCACGCACTCACTCACTCTTTTGGACGTTGATTGTCGGGGAAGTAAAGAGTGGTATTAAGGCAACAGCATATCCTTGTTTATGTGATAAAAGGGAAGTAATAAGGCAACAATATGTCCTTGTTTTGCGATAAAAGTGGGGTAGTAAGGCAAAAGTATGTCCTTGCTTCAAATACCTTAGAGCAATTGTCTCAGATGATGATTCTAAAAAGGAGGTACTCTCAAGGATTGCATAAGCCACTTCAGCTCTTACAAAACTGAAGCCAATTTGGAGAGATAACAACATGTCACTTGGTTCAGAGGTGAAACTTATGCGCTCCCTTGTCATTTCTATAGCTCTGTATGCCTGTGACTCGTGAACCTTGACAGCAGAGTTAGAGAAAAAATGCAGGCCTTTGAGATGATATGCTACCGAAGGTTACTGAACATTTCGTACAAGGACCATATAACCAATGAGGAGGTTCGCAGAAAGATCCAAGCAGCCATTGGAGAATATGATGGACTTCTGACCCTGGTCAAGAAAGAAAAACTGAGGTGGTTTAGCCACGTCTCAAGGTCTTCCGGTTTAGCAAAGACAATTCTACATGGCACAGTGAAAGGAAAAAGAAGAAGAGGTAGACAGACGAAGAAGTGGGAAGACAATATCAAAGAGTGGACAAGAATGGACTTTGCCAGCTCAACTAGGGTAAGTGAAAACAGGACAAGGTGGAAAGGGATCATTTCAAAGTCATCTGTGGTGCCCCAACGACCTTGTAAGGTTATGGGATAGAATAATATAGAATGGACTGTACTTGTTTTTAGCAACATATGCCCTCTCCGTAAAATTCCCCCCCCCCCCCCACCCCTTCTTTTGCTATCAATTTATTAGACGAATTCTCTCCCGTTTGTGCTTCCGTAACAATGTTACAGGTATTTGGGACATTATGAGAAATTAATATATTATTCTCCAGTTACTAAATGAATCATGTTGTACAGTTATAACTATATATTGTGACGTCACTATTTGTAGTGATATTTTTGTTAGCAGCCCTCATGCCATCTGCGTATGGCCTGGGTTTTGTCTGACTTCAATAAAGGTTTGTTCTGTTCTGTTTTGTTCAGTAGATAACGCACATTTCTTTTCGAACGAAGACAGGTGGTTTTGAAACAAAAGATATTTCTCCCTTCACCTCCGACGCATTCAACCACACACTTTGCTACCACATTCTACGCCCATCACAATCTCCAGCTATGTGTATCAACATTTTTTAACGACAAGAACAATCGGTAATTATGGTAAGTATCAGCTCTGAGACGGGACAGATGCATGCATGACATAGCTTTGATTGTTACAGAAAGATCTTCTATTACCTAGTGTTTCATTGAGATATTCCTAATTGTCGGGTTCAATGCTGGAATTCTTTTTCTCAAGCGTTTCAGTTTTGCTATAATTGCTGTTCAATACTCAACTTGTTTCACCTAGTATTTAATCCTGATTTATATGTTTGCTGGTTTGATTCATTGATGAGTTGGAGGTTTCTTCACACAACAAAATAACTTAAATGCTATGAACCACAATGTTGAATACTTATTTTGTTTCATCTCAGTACTTAATTCTGATTTATATATTAGCTGTTTTGATGTATTGATGGGTTAGAGGTTTCTTCACGCGGATCAAATAACTTAAATGTTATGAACCATACCAGAATCCAGGGCAAGGGTTTTTTGCCACGTAAAATCAATTTAAGCCCTCTCCTCCCAGTAATTTATTACTGACCGTTCCAAGGCGGTGTTTTTCATTAACTTAGAGTGCTTTCATACTGTGATAAGCCATTTCTAGACAGTTTTGTTTGGTACAAGAAAATTCTAGCCCTTTTGAGGCAACTGAAATTATGCTATCAAGTATGATACTGCTTTTTATCGAAACGATTCGCAGCTTTTGATGATATGATTATGTCTTCTGTATACTGAATATATGTACATTTTGAATACATACACTACTCAAAATACAACATAATATCCATAGACGACAGTTCAACACATCCTCACTATGAGAGTCATTTACTTTCGATCGACAGTCATGGATTTTTCACTTATTCTGCAAAGTCCTTTAAGAGGGTTTAGGTGTTTGACAACACAAGTTTTAAAATCCAGGATTTTTCTTGCTCATGTCCATGGACGGCATTTTGTAAGAAAAATGAAATTTTGGTAAAAAAAATACAATTTTTCAGAACAGGTGAAAAGCATAAAAATGTTTAACACAAATCAAACCGACCAGATTGTGTATGATACCTTATGTCATACAAAATGACTCGTTTTAACTTATCACTTTAAACTCAAGTTTTTGAAATTTTATAGACTTTCTGACAAAGACCTCAATTTCAAAAAAAAAAAAAAAAAATCGAAATTTATTCCATGAAACTGAGCAGGGCATTTGTTGTATTGGTTGTATTGAAATCCTTATTGTCTTAATATTCAATCCTTTTCAAAAATAATGCAAAAGAATGGGAAATTATTGACAACTGGCGGTCGAATTTATGGACCGTTGAACTGAGTATATTTTGCAGTAATGTCTATGGGGAAACTATCAGCTGCTCCTTTAAATATTTTGAGTATTGTATTACAGAAACATGCGTACCACGGTTTCATGTAAGTATTTCATGTATTCATGTGAGTTTAAGTTTCATTGTCTTGCACATACTTTTAAAATCAGGCATCTATCACGTGTTTAATATTCCATTATTAAAACACCTGCGTTCTATATGAACTAATACAGGTAGACAACACAAGTCGATCTGATACATGTACCAGTAGTTATAATTTGGAAGAAAATCTTTCAAACTCGGGAAGAGAGGAGGTTCTCAAAACTGTACTTGAAGGACACAAAATGCAAACAGCAAATTATTCAAGACTTCTAAGATAGACGATCTCAAGTTCGTGTTCTCCGACATTTTTTCACAGGGCGCATAGTTTATCATTGACCCCTGCTCAAAAGGAGCCTACTTTTAAAGGATATGTTTTGCCTTTTCCTTCTTTAAGACTTTACTACTATTGTATGGGTAGGCAAAAATAAAATGACCGAGACATATATGTCATCACACTACGAATTTATAACATATAGTTCTTGATAAAATAACCTTTTTTAAAATATGTTTTCTGTATCTTATTCAGTCAAACACTGATTTTTTTATAGAAATGAATTCGCTATTTTCATAAAGCCATAATAATTATGCCGCGGATGAATATTGTTTATCAGTACTTTAAAATAGACAGCGCCTTTTCTCTCATTTCAGAAAAAGTGTCAAGGCTAAACAAAAATTAAATGAAGGACAAAAATGGTTTGTTCGTTATTTTATTTCTAATGTCCCATGGGCGCTACAATTTCAAAGACAAAAAAACCGACATTCTCAAGACACAAAATGGAGAAAGGTACTGAAATTTCAATATCCTGGAGCCATTTTGTATAAAATTTGGCCAGCGTCCCTCTAAAAAGTGATCTGAGCACCTCAAAGAAAGATGATGCTTTCACCAAAGACTATGGTTTGAGGGCTGGATTTGGATTTTGATTGTTACAGTTCCTGGTCTTTGCATACTTTTTACTTTTATAAAAAATAAATACAGTATTCAGTTCCATTTTTTTCTTGATTTGCTTAATCTGATCTACAGTTCTAAATTCTCACTGTAGTGTCAACACAGATAAGTCTTCAACATATTAAATTCTGTCTAGTGAAGCTGTAAATTATTACTTTTAAAACAACGATTAATTTTAAATTGTTCATATTCATTGACAGAAATTGACTATTGATCGACTATTCGATATAAAGCTTGTCTTTTGATCAGAAAAAATAGTGACTATCAGGAGAATTCATTAATCCAAAAGTGGTGTTTTGGTATCAGACTATTTTTCAACTAAAGCTCAGTCGGATAAAATTTGGTGAAACATTTCGCCCAAGTCTTTATCGATGTAATTATTTCGAAGTCAGTTTGAAAGCTTTAATAGCTTCATTATTATCTTTCTTAGAAAGTTGGGTTCTGGATAAGGCCTGTATCATGACCTCTATCAAAGTGGCTAGTTTTTTGCTGATAAGTTGTATCATGAGTCGACTTTATCACAGCATATGTCGTTTGGTGGGGAGAAGGCCATTTGCTGAGAAATAAGCACTTTAAGCTGGGTGGGGTAATCACACGTGTCAAATTGGCACATGTTTTAAATTGTTTTGTTTCTAAAAATCAGTGCTGTTCACTAGTGGCTCTTGCCTACTCTCTTGTTGAGGCACTCCAGTAAGTGGTTTTTATTGGAACTTTCTTCTTTAAAGATGCTTAAATATCAAAATTTTAGGTTTAACATACCCAAAACCATTTCTCGTAGCTAAATACTGACTTGCAGCATATTTCATGACCTCTTTTGTCTATTTTTATCATTTTTTTGTTTGGAGGTGGGTTTTCCAATAGCAAAAATATTCCTTCTGGTTTCCAGCCTTTGATGAGGTTCATTTTAATTTTAATTAAGCTAGGAACCACCCATTATGACATATCAACAGAAATAATATCGTCACTAATCACCTGATCTGTTTTGGAATATGATCATTTCAGCAAAGGGTTGCTTGGAGTGTCAGCTACACTTATGCATCTTTTTGTTTTCCAAAAAAAATATTACTTACGAAAATAACTGCTATAAGAATAAATTCTTCTGAACTGATTTCATGTTAATTTTATATGAAATGATAGTTTGCAAGAATTTGCTTGAAACATGCCACCCCTACAGCAATAATGGTTGTCTTTAGGCCGCCATTTTGAAACTGAAAAAATACATTTCAAGAGATTACTTTCACAGCTTGAGAGCATGCCAATATATTTCAAAAACTCTACTGGACAAATCTGACTACGAGAAATGGTAGTAAATTGAACCATGTAAGTGGAATTTGCTGTTTCTTTATCCTTTAAGTATAAACTTCAAAAAACCACTTGCTGGAGTGCCTCAACAAGAGAATAGTTGGTTAGGACAGTGTCTAAAGTTATCATTCATTTCCATGAATTGTTCAAAATGCGTTTTATATTTCAAGGACTTAGATCAGACCAGCCGCTGCCCAGGCTGAATTGAGTCTTTACTGGGCGCACGTGCCATTTTGTTGGTTTTGTTGTGTCGCGGCTTATCTTGATATTCGGGATTGTCAATGTTTCTATGGTTTACGAGTGTAAATTAATAATGGTGGTACTATGAAGAAGTATACCTGCACACGCGTTTACAATGTTCTAATAAGGGGCCAGGAATTTGTAAAGATAATTTAATAAGAATACGAGGGGCGTTTGAAAAGTAATGCAAATGGCCTCATAACTTTGTTTCGGGGAAAACTGGGTACAAATGTTATGCATATGCTGAAAACACTACATATTGTCTTTACAAGGATACCAAACGCTGTACAAAGACACCTTTCCATATTGACTTACAACGCATTTTATTAGGCCCCAGTCATACCACTGGGCTAATTTCATATGTAACATCTTTTCAGTGTTGGGCATTCAAGTCAAATATCATTGCAAATACAAAATTAATCTTTGTCAGTCGCTTGTCCATTGTTGCCTACAATACTCATACAAAAGTTAGAAGGGTGGCAACTTTTATCGATTTATTCCTGGCAAAGCATGCGCAATTCTTATGACGTTATTGAAATAACGTCATTTTTTAAAAGCTTGTAGAGGCTTCGTTTTTGGCATTAATTTGAATTAATTGACAGGTTTTCGTTGACCCATGTAAATGCTCTTGCTGACAGGATTTTGAATGTTAATACACTTGTTTTCATTACGAAAATCATAATTTTTGGTAGAAATGGGGAATTTGCTACTACATAATCCATATTCCCGGGCCAGTATGGAACCCAGATTAAAAATAATTTCCGCGATATTTACAAGACAACATTGCCTGGGCATTGTCTTTAAGTAGCAAAAATAAAAACAAATCAAAGACTGACGATATATAAATTACGGCTTACTAAACTAAAATTCTGCAGTGTCTGTAGGGTATACCTCTTTCAAAGAAGATAAAAATGCGCCCTTTTTGAAAAAATACACCGTGTTTGCAGACTTTCCTACGCATATTATAGCTTTATGTGTTTTTGCAATCAGAAGTTCTGTTTTTATATTGGTTTCCGAGAAATTACGTCATTTGCATTACTATTCGAATGCCCCTCGTACCTATATTTCGAACGATTGTGGATCACTGAACGAGTCTAGAATCAGAAGAGACGAGTCATTTATATACCTAAGCGCGCAAACGCTGTCGTTATATTTAACGTTCCCGGGATTGAAGGAATGTTAAAATAATACAAAAACTTTGAATAACACGAATGAGTCAAACTGAGTAATAAAGCCCTTCAGTTAGTTTGAAGTATGATGTGCAAGCCTTATTTCTACAACAGCTATCCAAACAGCCCCCGAAGGCTCGTTTTATAAATTTCATATGAGTGACCTCTGATGTAAGATCCTTTTTATTAAGATGATGCTGTTAGCAGTATATCATATTTAATTAAGAGAAGCATCTAGGACCCAGACACATTTGTCAGTAATCGCGTCAGAAAATTTCAGATATCCAAAAATTGACAGATTCATTAGCCTCCGCGGCACACTCATAACGTGCTTATTAGCGTTTGATGTCATTCTGGATACAAAGGCAGCTGCGCGCTCTTGATATTACAGTCTAATATTCTAAGTTCATAAATGTACTATGTCATTATCGTATGTGTAAACAGGAATACTTGAGGTATTTCGGTATACCTTTCATGTGTTATTTGTCATTTTAGAAAAGGAAAATACTTTTGTCTACCTTTTGTTTTTGCTTTCCTAGACGAGGTAGCCCTTCAAATCGGAATGCACTCTCAAGGAAAGAATGCCTTCTCAACTGGAAAAACTCTTTCCTTTAAAAGTTGAACTTTTGGCTTCAGGAGGAAAACAGTTTAGTAGAGTTCTTTTTCTAATCTTTTCTTTCTCATAACCTTTCAAGGTCATTGGGACACCATAGATGACTTTGCAACAATCCCTTACCAGCTTGTTCTGTTCTCAGCTGCCCTAGCTGTGCTTGCAAAGTCCTCGTCTTTGCCAAACCAGAAGACCTCAAGATTTGAATTGACTACCTTTAAGGTAGCTGTATACGGAATGACTCTGTTTTTTATTTGTTGAAACAAAAGAGAGTTATTGTTCATGGTGAAATCGATCAACTGTGGAGTATATACAGTTTTGACACACACTAACAATGTCAACCGTAAAGATCCTAAGTTTTCAGGCAGATAGGTCTGTACAAACTGTGCAAACCGATATAATACTGTTCTTTAGGAACCACAATGATCAAGGTCTTCACCGTTGCCATTCCATTGGCGCATTTTTGTAGGTATTCCTCTATGGTAGAACCGGAATAACGGGAAAATAAATAGTAGGGCAAGGACCGGCTGTGCTTGCAGTAGGTGCAGATTTTGGACAGTCTGTTTTGAAAATATTTCTGAACTTAACAATCGTTTTTCTAGGAAACGAAACGCTGAACTGTTTGTTTTTTGTTTTGTTCTGTAACATACAATGTAAGTTTTACTTAAATAATATGCTTAAGCATGCCTGATTGCTTGAATATACTTTCATGACGATTATCATTAAGTTCAATTTTCTTGCATTTTTTTAAGAAATGTAAAAATATAGCTATTATCAACACAACAACATTTTTAACCAGTTTGCTTCAAATATCCTATATTATAGATTATATGTTTTGCAGAAATGAAAGTGCAGTCATGTGCTAGAGATATGAATTTTAATGGAAAATGTGTAAAAAAAAGTATGTAGAAATACAAAATATTGTTTTTTAGGAAAACAAAACGATGATTTTTTTCCCAATATTTTATAGCTTTTTGGGTTATTTAGATGGTATAATGGTTTTAATGCCCGCCAATATTTCTATTCAGCATCCGTCTACCTTAATTTAGCTTCCGTTTCTCGACCATGTTCAGGGTTTTATCATATTCTTTAGTGGCCGCTTGGATCCTTCTTCAAACAGCCTCAGTAGTGGTCCTTGTGTAAGATGTTCAGTAAGCTTCAGAATCTGTGGAATCTCATCTGAAAGGCCAGGAGTATTTTCTTTAACTCTGCTGTCAACGTCCACGAGTCATATGAATACACAAATATGGTTATGACAAGTGAGCATATTAGCTCTACCTTTGATTTAAGAGATATGTTGCTATTTCTCCAGATTGGTTTCCGTTTTGTAAGAGTTTCAGTGGTTAACTTCCACTTAAAGAGAACCAATTCACCTCAAATTAAAATCTAAAACTGTTCCTTCAAGAGCAGAGAACACATTCGAAAGAGGGAACATGGGTCATACTTCGCCTCATTAGTGACCTTGAAATGATCTGGTGACAGGAGCCAGGGAAAACGTATTGTTATTTCTTAATTTTGATATTCCAGTCGATTGAAAGACTGATACTAGTATCTAAATGTGCTTTTGTTGTTGTTTTGTAACTTAAAAATGAAATAGTTGAAAATAGATGTTGTTGCTGTTTTTGATGAGAGTAGCTGAATGACCACCTGTTTAGGAAAGAGCTGCTCATTCGGTTTAGCGTGCGTGTCTTTCGTGAACTTGTGTCAATTTTTCCGTGTGTGTGTGCTTCTTTCCCTGTTAGTTTTGAGTGCGGGATGTGGGAATTGATTGTATTAATCCCTGATCATTGCCTAACTTGTTACTTTCCAAATGAATAAAACGCGATGGTCTAGAATATGAGTCTGAACCAATAAAATTTTATATCCTCTGATCCCAGAGGACAAACATGAAATACACTGTATGATCTGCATTATGGATCATGTACGGGGCGCCACACGAAACAACACCCGCTGCAGTGAAGTCATATTCAAATCTAAAAGAGTTTCTTAAAGAGCAGAGAACACATTCGAAAGAAGGAACATTGGCCATACTTCAAAGTTTCGGCTATTCAAGCCTCATCAGTGACCCTGAAATGATCTGATGACAAAAGCCAGGGAAAACGTATTGTTATATCTTAATTTTGCAAAAGCAGTCGATTGAAAGACTGATACAAGTCGACAGTTACTTTCCACGGATAGGAAAATGTGAATTAAGACCCAAAACTGTTTATTTGACAAAATGTTTCAAAATCTGCCTTTTTTAGGAAATACATGCTGTTATGTGAATCGGCGTGGGTTTTATCCATCTGAGTACTTGTAAAATGGGATCATAGTTCCACAGCATATTTTGATATACCTTAGTAAAATAATAATGCTGTACACAAGTATGCTGGATTGTTTTTATCCCATATCGCCTCAAATCCAAAAGGGGAAGAAGTATATAGATAAATTGAAAGCAGTTCACGTAAGAAACGCATGTAAAATCGAATAAACAGCTCTTTCCCAGACATGTAGCCAATCAGCTACCTCCACTAATACGCCACTCACACAAAAGGTGAACCAAAACACCAACATGAACAGCACGAACGAGTTGCAGTAAGGTACCACGCCTGAAACCGCCAGTAAAAAACTGATACGTGAAACCGTGGCATGCAATTACATGTTTAATACTGCTTCACATAGGGGAGATTCGGGTAACTTCGGACAGCGGGTAAATTCAGACACTGATATTGCTACCTTTATATGTCAGTTGTTTGGAACTGAAACAAAAATTAACTGGCCAAACAGAGAAAATCTGATGAGACGGCTCATTATGAGCCGTCTCATCTGGATTTTCACTGTTTGCAATTGTATGTCCGAATTTACCCGCCTGTTCGAAGTTACCCGACTCTCGCCTACCAGTAGTAACACAGCCCGAGCGGATGGTAAAACGAACAGCTCTTTCCCAAGTAGATGGCCCGACAGCTATCCTTAAACAATTGTAAATATAAGAGGCAAAAAACTTATTTATTTTGGTCTATTGTTGCAAACGTACATCAAGATGAAATCAATAATATGCAGAGCAATCCGTGTTTTTATGTCCCCGCCATTTAAAATGGGGGGGCATATAGTATCACTGATGTCAGTACGTACGTAGCGTAGCGAACGTTGCGTAGCGTACGTACGTACGAAATGGTTTCCGTTCAATATCTTTTGAAAGCATTGATGTATTGAATTCATATTTCATACACAGCTATATAATCATAAAATACAGGATAAGTTCGATGTTGGGTAAAATCCGTCTATTATTGTGGGAGTTATGGCCTTTTTTCGACTTCTGTTTCTATGAAAAATGGTTTCCGTTCAATATCTTTTAAAAGCATTGGTGTATTGAATGCATATTTCATACACAGCTATGTAATTATAAAATACAGGTCAAGTTCGATGTTGGGCGAAATCCGTCGATTATTCCGGGAGTTATGGCCCTTTTTCGACTTCTGTTTCTATGAAAAAAAATGGTTTCCGTTCGATATCTTTTAAAGTCTCCATAGTCCTATCAGCGGTAAAAACGCCTAAACGCTAATCATTGTAAAAAGCTGCTCAACTTTCACGTTTGGTAATAAAATGTGGGTTCGTGTGCATATATTGAGTCATATAACTGGCAAAAAGTAGAGAAAACAAGGTTTTGAAAAATAACAAATCGCTCCTCAAAATACAATTTCATGATCTGGTTTCCCGTCTAGCAATGCTATATAAACACAGGCGAAATAGTGATTGGGACTCCACACCTGTACATTGTATTTTTACCATTTAATGAAATCGAAAGTAGGTCATTTTAGTTGCCAACAAAATGACCTAAATAAGTTTTCAAATTCTTTTTATGTGAAACTTCAGGAAGTTTTATTTTTTCAAAGTTGGCTAATTACGGCATTTTACAATTACGAAACTATAGTGAGAAACCTGCAGCGATACCTCGTGATAAAATTTTTCATACTGATAGAGCAATGGGGCCTTTAAAAGCATTGGTGTATTGAATTCATATTTTATACACAGGTATATAATCATAAACTACAGGTCAATTTCGATGTTGGACGATATCCGTTGATTATTGTGGGAGTTATGGCCCTTTTTCGACTTTATTTTGTATGAAACTATGGTTTCCGTTCGATATCTTTTGAAAGCATTGGTGTATTAAATTCATATTTCATACACAGGTATATAATCATAAAATATAGGTGAAGTTCGGTGTTGGGCAAAATCTGTCAATTATTATGGGAGTTATGACCCTTTTTCGACTTTATTTTGTATGAAGAAATGGTTTCCGTTCGATATCTTTTGAAAGCATTGGTGTATTGAATTACGGGTATATATTCATAAAATACAGGTCAAGTTTGATGTTTGGTAAAATCCGTCAATTATTGTGGGAGTTATGGCCCTTTTTCGACTTCATTTCATACAATAATGGTTTCCGTTTGTTAGTTTTTGAAAAGTTACTTGTTTCCGGGCTATTTCTTTTGGATAGTTGCATGGCATCCATTTCTGCGAGAAGATACAGAATGTCATCACATATCAGCCATGACACCCCCCTCCAAGCCCCCCCCCCTCCCCCTTCTAACACACACATCTCCTGATTCAAGAAGCACAATACATCTTCCCAAGGAAAACAAAAAACAATTAAACATGTACCACAGAAGTCTGCCTTTGTGAACCTAGTTATGCTACAAGTGCCTTTACCTTTAACAAGGCGCCATCTTACTTAGGGCACTAGGCGGGGGCATCCGTGTCGTATGGACACATTTCTAGTTCAACACTATTCATAAACGGAACATCGATTTGACGATGGTATAGAGCGAGGCCCTACCTTTCCGCCATTTTGGCGGGGACGGGGGATAGAATATTGTACTTTCATCGTGTTTAACAACGCTGAATTTGAAAGGAGGCTTGGAAAAAAAATAGCATTGGATGCCTGTTACATATACAAATGCAATTGCAACTAGAAGAATAAAATTTCTAAATATCGTTGCAATGATGTACCATGCAAAACAATCGACAGAACCAACGTCCGCCCAGTCTGATCAGAGTCTGCGTTGTCCGCATGCAGCTAGCCTAGACGCTTAGCTACCCTTTTAGCGCACCGCAAAGAGTCTGATCAGACTAGGCGTATGCCCAGGCTGATCTGAGTATTGGTTGGGCGCATAAGCCACTTTGCTGTTTTTTTTTTTCATGTTGTGGCTCATTTCCCCATTTTAGTGCAATAAGGTATCATATTCAATCACTGAGATTAGACCTTGCTGAACTGCAGAGATGACTTATAACTGTAATTGTCTTTTGAAACTGGCCGTATAAAAGGAATGCGCTTACTTCAAAGATAACAAATAATAACTTTTCCAAAACAGAAAAGCGCAGATTTGAGACTTTATCACACATTGGACGTTTTGATTTTATATAGATTTGATATAAATGTAGATTTAACCCATTTGAGGCTGGATACCCGTTAACTGGGCGTTGAAAAACAGTGTAGTCCCAGAATAGAAGCCGCGAATGCCTAGTGCGGGCGTACATGTGGTAACAAATTGACGAACATTGCAGAAAGTTTACACATCGACTATAAATTTCACACGCATAATTACCCCTTTAAACCGTAACGCCTTACCCTAAAGCCCCAGTCACACACACACATTACGGATAGGGCGGATAGGTACGAACTACTAACCTTCCGCAATTCTTTACGAGGAAAACTGTGTTGGAAGTCGTTGACCAGCACTGCAATATTTGAAATAAAACAGGAAGATAATAAAATGAGCCGCGACACGAGAAAACCAACGATATGGTTGTGTGGCCAGCGCAGACTCAGAGCAGCCTGGGCATCCGCCCAGTCTGATTAGAGTCTTCCCTGTCCGCATGGAGGTAGTTGAGGCCCTGAGCTACCCTTTAAGCACATAGCAAAGAGTCTGACCAGACTGGGCGAATGCTCAGGCTGATCCGAGTCTGTGCAGGGCGCACAACCACATTGTTGGTTTTCTCGTGTCGCGGCTCAAATGCTTCTTGGCACTCTTAGCTACAAATGCATCAGAATAACAAGCGGGTTGTACATGCGTAATACTGGTTAAAACCCCAGTGGCCTTGCTTTAACCCGTTCTAAGGCGAGCCTCCAGTTGCAGCTCTTTGTTACACAGAGTTTGTGTGCAGGCTTGTACTCTTTAGTCTTTGAAGTTACATGATTTCAACGTTTTCTTTCGCTGTTTTTGAGAAATAGTTTAGTCTTTCCTCTGTACATTTATCTTTTTTATATGCACCTTTTGGCACTGGAATATGTATATCAACTTCAATTTTATGTATGTTGTTTTTTGGATGTTTCTTTATGAAAACATTAAAAAAGCTACTAACTTCAAATTGTATGCAATAACTCTTGAATTCTAACCGCCGATCACGGTAATAAAGTTTATCTTTCTCTGAAGTTGTATTCGCGTGATAGAGTACAGATATGACTTCTTATTTATTGCAACAAATAGCTTTCTTTTTATGTGTTGATTTGCATTTGCTGACATGACAAAGTAACAGAAACACTTTTCTGCCTTATCAATCGCAAGAACTCATTTAAAGGGTATTACCGTAAAGGATTGTTTCATTGCCCTGTATTTGTCTGTAGCGCAAATTTTAAATTAAGTTTTTGGAATCTAAAATCTTTCATTCAGTAAACACTTAGAAAGAAATAGCCGAAACAACAGTACTTTTTTATATGCCATAGCATTGCTTGTGCTATAAATTTAGTGTACGAGGGGCATTTCAGAAATAATGTAAATGATCTCTTGGTAGTCTATTGGCTGATATTTATCAGTAGTTTTATATATCATTG
This sequence comes from Ctena decussata, assembly GCA_963989385.1. Taxonomy (NCBI): domain Eukaryota; kingdom Metazoa; phylum Mollusca; class Bivalvia; order Lucinida; family Lucinidae; genus Ctena; species Ctena decussata. The sequence continues at coordinate 93,168,266 of OZ022501.1, forward strand.
GAAAGGTAAATGCAAGTGCTTTAGAATGGTATGCATTAGAATTTAAAGAGTAACTACACTTCAGGAACTGACTGAATCAGATCCCAAACCCTATCCCCAACATCAAAGGGAAAGATTGACAAAGGCATCCCAACAAACAATAAATTACAAGTGATAAGCCGAGTCAGCAGCTCTTTCCCAAAACAGATGGCAACTCAGCTATCTTATTTGAACTAAATAATTTAGACCAACAGACGGGTTACAACGGACTAAGCAAATTATATGAAAAACATTTAACAATTATTTTTACCTATTTTCTATTTTTATGATAGAAGGATTAAACTTTCTAAGAAGACTTTCTAAGTCAGTTATGCATGACAGCAAGTGCTTATACGCCATAAGGGTGTGGATACTGGAAACTGTGCATTTACACCGAAAGTCTCGTGTGTTTGATTGCTATTTGTGTTATGAAAAAATGATATATTTTAATAAAGAAACACGTAATACGATCCTTTAAATGTAAACTTAGAAAGTTATACAGAAATCGTTTCCAGATTCTACACCATTTACATAATAAACGAGATTTCTTCTCTGCTATGTGGATATAAATGTTAAGCTATCATAAATGCATTATACCAATAAATTGTGATTTTCGACTTTATTCAGGTCCAATTTCAACAAATGACGGACATTTTATGACTGAAATGACTGGGTCACTATATTTTGTTACGACAAATCACTGATGAAACTGGGTGATACGTGTGCAAATTCCACGCTGGGAGATGCAAAGGAGCAGCAGTTCATGCAAAATACAAAACAATAAAATTATATTATCTTCTAATAGAGTTCTTTCGAATTAGACGCAGCCGTATAAGTAGCTGTATCGGAGAGGGAGCAATCATTATTGCGATCTTTAAACACATCTATATAATACCATCAAATGTTAGTTTGAAGATGATAGAAGTTTTTTGTTTTACATATGATTATGGTTTTAGTTTTTGTTTAAGGGTTTTGGTGTATGACTGTCCAATACTTCATTGTCCTCAGCCGCTGAATTATTGGGTGATTTTGGAAATAGTACATGTCCCTGCGTCTTCCCGTTCGACTGTCTCACTTTCGTTTCCATACTCTTTGAAGTTATTGTACTAAACCCGAATTAGCGAACAAGGATATCCTCCCTTGTCAACAATAATTTCCTCCCTTGTCCTCAGTTTTATTGAACAGGCAGTGTCCTTATTTTGTCGGCTGGTTGGTTGTTTTGGGGTTTAAAGCACCTTTGAGGTAGCATTTCAGTCTACAGGTGTCAGTGGCGGTAGGGGAGTAGGACTGGGGGGCGGGAGGGAGAAAAGCCAATGTCAGAAGTAAATAAAAGGATGTTTAAATATGTATATATAAATATATATTCAGTATGTTTTACCGTAAGTCTCTGTAGCTCAGTTAGTTAAACGCTTGACTAACAAACCGGCGGACCCAGTTCAAATTCCACTTAAGGATTTTTTTTTATCCTAGAATAACACAGACTTCCGTTCTTACCCTTTTGAAATATGATAGTCAATATATATGACTGAAAATCTGTTGAAATGGTTGTAAAACCACAGTGGACAACGCCACATGACTGTCACGCAACAGCAGTATGTATGTGTTGTATGGAAACACGAGTGCCATACGAATTCAGGGCCGTCGTCGGCTTTTGAAAAGTGGTGAGGCCATGGAACGCCCCGAGTACCGAAGGCACGAGTGGGGAGAGCACGAGAGGGGTATCCCCCTAGCTCTCGAAATGAGGTTCGGGGACCTCCCCTGAGGAAAGTTTTGGATTTATAATGCATTTTGAGACCAATTTCGCTTGTGAAACTCAATTGATTTTATGAGTACTTACCTCCCATGAGAAACTCTTTGAATTCAGGACGTCCGAGTCTAGAAGCGATTTTAATGCATTTTGAGACCAATTTACTCAAATGGTTATCCAAGCTTTTAAAAACTGCCAAGGGTGTTCTCCAAGTGCCGAAGGCACGAGTGGGGCAGAGCACGAGAGGCGGTTTCCTTTCTCTCGTAAGGGGGGGGGGAGGGTTCGGGGCCCTCCCCCGAGAAAAGTTTTGAATTCAGGACGTCTCTAGAAGCTATTTTAATACATTTTTGGGACAAAGGCAAAGAAGGAATAACGGGGAAAAGTGGTCCGGCCAATACCATATTCAGCCGAATGAAAACAGTGGTATGGCCAATACCATATTCGGCCGAAAAAGTGGTCCGGCCATGGCCGGACTGGCCGGACCGCCCACGACGGCCTTGAATTTAATTTCGAAATCGGTGCGTCTTCAACTCCAGTGCGAATGTTGATTGATTTATCCTTCATTTGAAATATAGAATATAAATAAACTTTATTACTTCTCTGCCTGAGATACTCAAACGAAATAACTTGAAAAATGGTGTTTTTTATTCATTTCAGGGCTTACCTTTTCATTTATTCAAGGGAAGTAATAATGTTCATGATGTTCTTCCAAGAAGTAGCTTTAACAAAATACTTGTTTTGGTATACGATGTCGGGCACGCGACGTCGAAATGGCGTCGTTATGACTATGCGACGTCATGTGCCTGCTGAAGGCATATCAGGGGATAACGTTATCAACACTGTGAAAAAGGGTTTGATGACGCGCTTTTACCACCCTTTCAACAGTATGTCAGTCACATTGAGCCGATGGAAGGAGGATAATGAAAGACTGTGTACAAGAGGACACCATTTACGATTATAAAGGACTTAACCTGTATCAGGATTCGAACCTGGACGGCTGGCTTAGCACGTAAAAGCCTAGTGAATTACCACGGCATGAGACTATGGGTCAAGGTAAGAGCAAACACAATCTGATTCAGCTGGCTTAGAGGTCAGTGCCTAACCTAGTGAGCTCCCACTACGTGACACTATGGACCACGGCAAGAGCAAACAACTCTGATTAGCCATGATGCATCTGCGTGACCGCAAATTGGTCACTTACTGTCGTACGTGTCAAGCTCTTTATATTGTCGGTGTTAAAGGCCCCATTGCTCTATCAGCAAGAAATACTGCATCGTGCGGTCCCACCATAGTTTTGTCATTGCAAATGACTGCGAATAGTCAACTTTAAACAAATAAATTATCTTTGAGCTTCACATGAAAAAGGTTATAAAAATATCTGAGTCATTTAGTTGGGAAATAAAATGACCTTCTTTCGATATCACAAACTTTAACAAAATGGTAAAAATACAATGCACAAGCGTTCTGTGCCCCGTGTTCAGTTTCTATTCCATCGCTCGACGGGTAACCAGAAAAGGAAATAGCGATTACATGTTCCCCCTATTTTTTGTCAGCGATAAGACTCAATCTATGCCCGTCAACTCTCATTTTATCACCAAAAGTGACGGTTGAAGCGCCTTTCATAAAGATTTGTGTTAAGACGATTTTACATCGCGTAGGCATGTGGAGACTTTAAGGGGAAATACTCATTGGGCTGAATTGTTGTTGCTCCCGCTTGCATTGAAGCGTGCGTGTTCAATCCTGTATGCTAGCAGAAGGCGGCGTGGAACAATAATTGAGTCAACGCCATGCAGGGCTGTAGAAACTTTTTTTTTATATGGCAGCGTGCCCACTGGGAATGTCTCTCAGTAACCCGACCGGGGAAGCAAACAGTAAATACATACTAGCATCGAAAACAGGAAAGGACACCTCAGTCCCCGTTGCAGCAATGCATGTTGCAATGACCAAGAATTCCAACAGTATGCTGCTGTATTCATTACATAAACAAATTGCCAGTGCTCTAATGTTTTAATAGTGTGAAAAACATCTTTTTGGGGACATAAATCAGAGCCATGGGGGCGATTGGTGTGGTAGGTGGCTATTTTGGGTGGGGGTGGTGTCGCAGGGATAATTTTACATCTGTGCTCAAGTCATCTATGCTGCATGTCATGCTATTCTAAAAGCATGACAAGGCAATTCTTGTTTAAAATTCACAATCATTAAAGCTACAGACACCATTGCTGTAGCGATGTAAACATTTATGAAATATTTTGTCAGTCGCTGCCAGATCCTTACTGCCACTTTTAAAGAAACAAAACATCATTGAGTTTCACCTAAAACGGTTTTAAATTGATTTTGGTCATACTTTCGACAGTAAACCTGATTTAACTGGTAAAAATTCAGTGTACAGGCATGTGACCCATAAACGTCCCGCTTTTTCCATCGCTCGAAGGAAAACCAGAAATTGACGGATTGGTGTGTTGGTTTGTGTTTAACGGCTGTAAGTCTTTAAGACATTATTTCAGTCGAGCCGTCTCTCAGAGAGAAGGAGAAAGAAAAGGGACAAGATAGACGAGAGAATAAAATATCCAAACAAACCCCACCTGCATCTACTGCAAGCACAGTAGGTCCTTGCTATACTTTTATCAAAACGGCACCATAAGTCACGCAGCACCATCGTCCGACCACACGACCCCCACTAGATATTGAAACTGCATTTTATGGAACAATGTATCATTTTTCAAAAACATGTTCTGCCTATGTTTGCCACTTATAAGACTCAATTATACACATCAATCTAAACAAAGCATTATGACATTTCCTGTTCAATATCACTGAGGACAAGGGAGGATATTATTGTCGACAAGGGAGGATATCATTGTTCGCCAGATTTGGGCTAATAACAATAACCTCAAAGAGTATAGAAAGGAAAGTGTGACATTCAAACAAAAAGACGGACGAACATGCACTTTTTCCAGAATTACCCAATCATTAAGTGGGTGAGGACATTGAAGTAACTCTTAATCAAAAACTAAAAGCTTTAGGTATATGTAAAACAAGTACCTTTATCTACTTCAAACTAACATTTGATGGCATTATATAGACCTGTTTCAAAAGGCAAAACAATGACTTCTCCCTCTCCGATACGTTTCAGATACGGCTACTTATACAGCTGCGTCTTATCCGAAAGAACTCTATTAAAACGAAACAGGCTAAATATATTTAACTTTGTTAAATGTCAAAAATTAGAAGGACATATTGAAAGCATAATTCATACACAAAGACCTGAAATACTTGTTATTTTATATGACATACCGACATTGAATTATGTGCGTGGATGGGGAAACTTATCGTAAAAAGCATGTAGGCCACTGACAAAAGCGCATAAGGTGCCGTAAAAGATTATTTTAAACAGAAAACAAGCATGACGTATTAAATTTTATTTCTTTTCTGTTTCATATCTGTCATCAAACTTTCACTTTCAGTTAAACTGACATCAAAAACGAAGTTTAAACAGCTTACTATACATTTCAATTAAACACAGGAAGTGACGTCATCAGAAATGTGCATTGTTCCATGGTTAGCCTACTTTGCAAGGCAAATCTTACGTTTTAGCAAAGCTGATACAATGCTTTTCATACTGGAATATTTTCTGTATTACAGATAATATATGTATCAGTCCAGAGCTGCTTGTATCCAGACTTAAGAAAATATGAATTTGTCTTCACATAAATATTTCTTCCATTTCTGCTCAGTGTCCCTACCCTAACAACAATTGTCAAGATATATTTTGGAAAAAGTGCCTGAGTCACTGCTATTGGGTGATATGTAAACCTAAAAGTTAAGACATAAAGTTTACAAATCGGTCAACATTCCAAGGAATGGCAGACTCATTTACACTATTTCTGAAATGCCCCTCGTATGAGACAATATGAAAATCTAGTAGCCTTCTTCTGTTAAGTTTTGGAAAACACGCTTTGCATCATTACCAATAACAGGAGCATTTCCTAATCAGACATTCTTATGGTAACCGTATTTATTTGGCTCTAGTAGTAGTAGTTTTGTTGCTTTATGTCCACGGTAAACAGCTACATGTATGGTCATGTTGGGACCGTCAGTTAACCTAACCACACTATTCCTGGGCAGGCTTAGACCGTCTAAGCGCTTAACCAATACTAAGTGCACATACTTTCGCCAGTAACTGACAACTGCCCTTCTTGAATCATCGGAAGGAGAAACGATAGTATGTGACCGGACCGGATGTCGAACCCAGGACCTCTGGCTCTTGAATCAGACGCGCTACCGACTGCGCCACGCGGCCCGGCTTATTCGGCTCTAAAACGGTGTTTTAACTTCTCTTGAGTCACCACATATTCTAAACCAGTCCTAAAATATCTGCTGTAAGTTTTTTTCCCTTCAAAATCAATCCCAAAACTGTAGACTCGTCCTCTAGACGGATCTAGATTTTCGGGATTGTTTTGGAAACGAAAAATCCCGTCTTATAAAGTTACCGTCCCGACATGACGATAGCTGTTTACTATGGACGTAAAACAATAGAACAACAACAACGGTAGAACGTTATAAAGATTACGTCATAAAGGGGTTATTTATAGAGGAAAAGCGATAAAATTCTTTCGGAACATTAACCTAAGATCTGTTGAATTAAATTCATGGAACGGATGATTTAATTTGCAAGTCTGACTTTAATGGTGATATTTTCTCTCGCGCTTTATCCTCGTTAATGTCAAAATAAAGCTAGCAGACACCATTATTCAAAATTACATGGCTGATTTACCGCGTCAAGGACTAATGGCATATGCCCATATAATAAACAGATCATATATCAAAATATTTTCGTAACAAGATTGTTCCATTTTAATATGCATATATATAGGTTAAAGTTGTGAAGGCACGTACTGTCTGCAATTCAACAAAGTGGTAAAACAGGGCTTTTCCTGTAGTTCAGAGCGAAAATCCACATAAACAGGTAAAATGCGTGCTGCAATACAGATTTTCTTCATATATTAAGCTATGTCTCTACTTTCAAGAAGTAGTTTACGATAAAAAGGGATTTTCAGATAGGTTTTTATTACATGTCTTTTTAACCCTGCGACCTGCTGCTTGTAATAAAACTGATTCTAAAATTATGTTATCGCATCTCGGTTCGGCAGACACCCCATGCCATTATCAGTTAGGATGTCAATTTCTACGTCATCAAGTGACGTTAACCTTAGAATTACGTAACAGAGACGGCAAAATTACGTCAGTTTTTGTCACGCCAAACGTAAACGTATCACACTCGACGTCGGTTGACGAAAGCGTCGGTTTCTTTCAAAACCTCTAAGATGCTAAAATTATGCATTTTAACAAGTTCCAGTTTTGGATCAACCGATTCTCATCAAAAGAAATGCAGGAAAACATAGCAACAAACAACACATAAAAGAACATGAAGAACCAGAAACAGAATTTTCGCCTTGGGACGGCCAGTAATGAATTTACTGGAGGGCTTAACCAGTTGTCGGTCGCGTCCAAGCCTCGCCCTTGGTTCTGCTTTGTTTCATCAGACACTAAGTTGTTCGGTTTGCGTAGAAGATTCCTAGCTCATAGTGTAGTTTCTCAGAAACAGAGAAATCAAAATTAAAACTAATGAGGACTCACGGAAATAGCAACACTTAAATTCTGAAGCAGAAGAAACCTAACAGTTAAACCACGGTGGGCCCGACCCAAGACGTCCCTGCACGGATGTCAAGTGCCAGCCCCAATGTATCTTTTTATGTTAGGGTTAGGTTGGCGCCTTCATAAAGTCTGAGGCCAAACCCACTGTTGTGCAATCGAAGAGGTAAGCAAAGCTGTTAACATTGATTGGATTAACGACCAAGCATGCAGTTTATCGAAAAACCTCCATATAATAACCAGACTGAGTCTTTTTATATCGAATTATTATCTTATTAAAATGATAAGGAAACTCATGTTTTACCAATTACTTTTCTGAATTTATACACCAAGTCGCCGTAAAACTCGGATCCCGAAAGGACCTGCAGAAGAAGTATGTTCAGTCCAAAGACTGCTATTAAAATTTAAATGCAGGTGCATCACTTTTTCGTTGTCTGAGTTTTTGCATTCATTTGAAATTGCAAATAGTCATTTCGCGATTAAGATTCAATTGCAATTTTCGATTATCAATCTTTTACACATACACTGATATCCTCCTTAATTACTGACGCTCCCACTTAGAGCATACCAGGTGACGTAATATCCCATTTGGCACATGACGTCAATGCGACGTCGTTACGTGGCGTCGACGCCCGTGCGACGTCATTCCAACGTCATGTGCCTGCTGGGATTCTATGGCCAGTTTACGGATTGGAAAATGGTTAGCACACTACTTTGGGATTTTTAATATAAGGACGTTCACAGCATACCACTTTTAGAGATGCTTTGATCATTGCGCAAAAGTACTTCCATTCTGCGAAAACGTCAGCGTATGTGTATTATTAATCAGCGCAAATTTTGATCTCTACCATATCAGAGCAGCTTGTAATTGTAAGTTGTTATTCATTCTCCGTAATCAGATGTAGCTGCGACTCAGCAGCACTTCTTGTCAACAAAATCTGATAATCTGTGCAAAAAGCGTGGGTTGCTTCTTGTAATTCATGAATCTTGTATCCCTTGGGACATCAGATGTAAGCAAACCTTTGTCAGATAGACACATCTGAAGAAGAACATTATTAAGAGCAATTTGCAACCATGTTATCACGTAGCCTTATTCGCCAGAACAGAATATTGGCTGATTGTTAAAAGTCGGGCATAGCAGCTGCTAGACGTCAATCATGATCCATAAATAGGTTCAGCATTAGGAAATTATTCAAACCACAGTAGGACTGCAGCTTTACAGATTGCAAAGGAAACGTCTGTAAAACGGAATCCTGAGAGAGTAAACGGAACAATCTCAGTTAAAAATGCAAACTTGGTTTAATTTATGCCGCAACGCCTCAAACGGATTTTCATGACATCGCGACTTTAAAGTACTCACCGACAGACACGTTATATAATCTAGGGTCCTACAAGAATGTGCCACACGCTGTTTATGTTCAAGGCTTAGTTGCACGACAATTGTGCCTATCAATTTTTGTAATTGAGTTCTTCAACATTTTACTTCAAAACTACAATTTACTGCTACAAAACAGAGTGTTGTTAATTTTTACATGTCGCACAAGAATAAACAAACCTACTTGCGCACATAGAGGAATCTTTGAACTAATCCTATTCTGGATAAGAAGACTGGATGATCACAAGTTTTTTTCTACTCAATTGAAAGCGGGTTCATAATCTTACATTAACATTTATTATTTTTCCTACCCCCAGCCACCCTAACCGCGCTTCGTATAGCGTTTATAAGAATTTTCATGACTTCTTATAGCGGCTCTCTGACTTTCTTATATACACCTATGCACCCACCACACATGTATTGCATCCTTTTTTATTGCTTGTACTCGAGGTAGAAATACCGGGGTGCATACATCGATTCATACACACGACCCCACTCATGTTTATATAAAAAGAAGTTCCTGTGTCATTAAAAATGCTTAGCAGAAAAGCACGAGAATGGGTAAAGCATGTAGATATACATGCATAGCATAGCAAGATGAGGACCCTCTGGTTTAGTCATACTCTTTCCGGCATTTTTACAGTTTTCTCACTTCTATCCTCAGGAAACTACTACTTATACATTTTGCCTAAATGCAAAATGTACCACTGGTAACACGAGAAAGGCATATTACAGGAGTCTGAAGGTAACTAACCCTAAGCTTCTGCGGACCTAGCCGGCTTCCCGTCCCCTGGTCTTTAAGAATTAGCTATTCTGTTACCCATTCCACTCTGCAGACTAGTTCATGCAGAACATATAAGGGGCAAGGGTATATTTTGTATTGGAAAACCTTATTCCGTACTTTTCTGTCGCTGTGAGTGACATACTTTTTCACGAAAATTACTGGAAAGCCTCGAATCATGCATAAAATGGACGATTAGCGAGTTTACGTCCTTTCTAACAGTGCTCCAGTGGTGTTGCTGACGCCCCAGGGATCTCCAAGTGTCTCAACACATTTCGACCGTCGAGTCCTTATCCTTGCTTCATCACGGTCTTTTCTTGATTTTTATTGTTGACCGTGATGACTCTCTGATGAGTTAGGGGACCTCCATACGAACCGAACTACCAACTAATTGTGTGCACCGCGGCGGAGGGTGAGGGTGAAGGTTGTGGGCCCAGTAAAACCGGTTTAAACCCCCCCCCCCCCCCAGTAGTTATTACTGACCGTCCCAATGCGGTACTTTCGTTGCGGTTGCATTTGTTTTATGTTCGGTGCTGTTTAATTTATTGCTTTCTCAATTTAACCATTCTATAATAAAAATAGAAAATAGGTAAAAATAATTGTTAAATGTTTTTCGTATAATGTGCTTAGTCTGTTGTAACCCTTCTGTTGGTCTAAAATATTTAGTTCAATAACGATAGCTGAGTTGCCACCTATTTGGGAAAGAGCTGCTGGCTCGTCTTATCACTTGATGTTGGGGATAGGGTTTGGGATCTGATTCAGTCAGTTCCTGAAGTGTATTTACTCTTTAAATTCACAGTCATATCAGGCGATAAGTTATGGAAGGCTATGTGCAATGTGAACCCGTTTACGGTTGGAAAAAAATCCGTCTCTCGTCGGATTCGAACCCGGAACGCTAGGTCAGCAGACCAGCGCTTACCTACTTTCCTGTACTAATGCAGGTTCTGGTTAAATAACAAAATATTTCTCGGGCTTTGTTTTGTTACCACAAAAATGCTGTTGACCAAGCCCTGCTCCGTCTCTCTCTCTCTCTTTCTCTCTCTGTCACTGTCTCCATCCCACCCCCTCCCGCTAAAAGTCAAAACCTTCGGTCTATTAACATACCAAGAATGTAAATATGTTGTTTCACTCTAACGAATGTTTACGTTGCTCACAATGATCAATTATCGGTATAAGACCTTTTTCTCATAATTTGTCTTCATCGGGTGTCCGTGTGGTCTGTGTTGTGCGATTCTTTCTTTTCTTTTGTTACTTCACCGATATTTATATTTCTGCTCTTTGATTTGAACCTTCCATCTAGGTGACTAAGTGCACTCATAGAGAAAGAAAATAAAAAAATATAAATGACTGTCTTTAAGAGCAACGAAAATATTCATGAAGAGATTGATGGGTAAGACTACGTAGTTTCGCCGAATAAATCCTCATCAGTAACCCTGTAATTGCCTGCCACCAAAAACAAGAAGAAAACATACTGCGATTTTGTAAATTCCAAACACGCAGTATCTGCCCCTATTTTGCCTCCCTATTCACATTGATGAACTCTTATAAGAAAGAATGCGTTATCTTACAAGAAAGGATTTATGTAATTTTGAAACGCCTTCGTCGTCCAGGGAAGCAAATGAGCCTTGACACGACTAAACCAACAATGTGGTTGTGCGCTCGATGCAGACTCAGACCAGCCTGGGGATCCACCCAGTTTGATCAGACTCGTCATTTAGTGCTGAAAGGGTAGCGAAGGGTCTAGGCTACCTCCATGCGGACAGCGAAGACTCTGATCAGACTGGGCGGATGGCCAGGCGGATCTGAATCTGCGCTGGGCGCACAACCACATTGTTGGTTTTCTCGTGTCGCGGCTCAAATATAACTGACAAATCAGTTTCCTATGGTGGCCTGTTTGTGCCATTTCGTTTTGTTGCCTTTTCACCGCAAAAAGACGAAATGGCTGATTTTCTGTTGAAAAAATGGCGGAAAATGTGTACCCGGACACCTTAGTTAGGCTTCTTGTGTGCATGTTTCAAGATCAAGTGTCAAGTTGACATCTCATTACGGTTTAGTAATGAACGAGTTTTCATACCAAATTTAGTGCGACAGACGCGCGTTTCAGTATTGAATTCTTTAGTGTCACTAAACCCCAGAACTTTGAAAGAAAAGATATGGTGGCAGGTCTCGGCAGGCAACGAGATTCCCTCTCCGAGCCACACTTATCGTCGTATTTCGCTTGACAAATTAGCTAAGCAGCCTACACATTCGAATGAAAAGAAATCCTATCTACACTAGACATGGTGCAAAACTAATTTATACGATCAGACTGGCATTAAGGTTACACAGTAATGTGTTTCTGACTGAAATGGAACGTATAAATAATTGATATTAGTACTGATTGGCATAAACTGCATCATGACCGGTGATTAATGGGCATGCTTACATTTGTATGCAGAGAGTTGTAAAGGCGTTGTTGCTCTAACATACAGTCAAGGGACATTATTATTTGCCGTTCAAGATGGCTGCCCAAAATAGCAACTTTAAGGGGGATTTCAAATAAACATTACTAAGTGACTAACCAATTCCTTACCTTAATATTTTGTCAGATTGCCCTTTGTCACGATTGTTATCGTGCCAAAGCATTTGATCTGAAACTTCTTAAGTGAGGATCTTGTATGACATTAAAAAGTCACCTTAGCTGTACAGTTGAATCTTTTAAGCCATATTAGTTGGTCACTGTTCACCATTGTTACCTGAGATAATTACCCTGAGTAGTTTTTCTGGGTATTTGCTATAGTGTTCACTGTCAGTTTGTGTTAAAGTGGTTCAGTGGACAACAGTGAAATGTTTTAAAATTATTTTACAAAAGTTAGGATATATGTGGAAATTGTAGACATTGGGAATATCAGAGCTGTGGCCTCTGCATAGGGAGATACGAACCAGGATCAGCAGGCAGTGGATGCATTATACTAGTGATTGATGGGCATATTCTAAAGCCATGAAAATGGACTTTGTCATTCATCTACAGTGATGCACCAAAGGGAGCCATTGCATTATGGATATTTAGTATACACTTCTAGTACAGAATTGATGCTTGAAAATTTTCATGACTGTAAAAAAAATACAGTTCAAGTATGGTGGACAAGTTGAGCTATAACCATAGATAGCCTGCCGTACATAGTATACTCATAAATAGTTCCTTGTATGATACAGTCCTAGAGTTGAGGCATGGATATGAATAGCCTACTCTGTTTGGTGTATTTATAGACAATTCCCTGAGTGAGATAAGACAGATGATTTCTGATATATATATATATTTTTAGCTATAACTATTTGTCAAGTGATTCAAGTCGGGTTATTTGACTTAAGAAGTGGTTTGACATTCTGAAAATGACATTCTCATTATGCAGAAGTGAGTTAACACGATAATTTTGGCGAGCTTCAGTGGACGCTTCATGGACCTAGTTTATCATATGTATCTTAGTGGAACTCTGTGGAAACTTAGTGGACACTTAGTGGTATCTTAGTGACTTTATTATATAACACATGTAATGACTGTGTGGAACTAAATAGGTTCATAAAAGTAGATATCTTGTTAACTACAGTATTTGCAGTAATCTATCATGGACATCTATCTTAAAATAATAGTAGTAACTTAGAAACAGAGACTTAGTGATATAGAATCTATTGAGAATAATATATATGTATATATTTGTGTCCTTTCTATATATATTTTGCTCGAATAGATTTAAGGTGCATATAAATATATAAATTCTAATACTGGACAGTTGTTTTGGGGTTTTCTTGGTGCCCTTAGTCAGATCTTGAAATAGGATAACTATATAGTTCATCCTTTAGAGCCTATTCTTGACACCCTTCATTCTTATAACTTCCATTAACCTGGCTGGAATAGTACTGTAAAGGCCTTGAACATACGCTGGCTCAATATTCGCGATTTTATCGTCTCCCAACATCCGAAACCGAAAGTAGGCTGTGGCACGTGAACGATGTCGTTTCTTCAAAACTGGGGGAAGTATAAACGCGAAAAGAAGTAAAGTCTCAGAAAAAACGAGAACACTAGTTTAAAGTACTTACAAGCATGCATTCACTGCGCTTTATTGTATGAGGCTGCATTTGGCAACTAAGAATTTATCGTGAAAAAACCTAATCAGGAACCAATCGTTGTACTGGAATTTCCAGTATTTCCTGTGACGTGAAAACCACGTGATCATCCACCCTAATATATTGTTCTCCTGGGCATTCCCAATATTCTTGAGAATTCTGCTAAATTTCTGTTGCTTCTGTAACTTTCCACAATCATTTCCCTGGCCTCACTACTCAATTCTTTACTTTTTCTACCCATCTTACATTCCTGTCAACAATGTTTACATTTGAAACAGATGATACCAAAACTATGTGTGATGTCAAAATAACACTGATCTTTCCAAAACTTAGCAGATGCCTTCTTTATGTTGTTTCTCATAGTTTAGAATCCCAAAATGCAGCATTTGTTAATGTTGAAAAGTGTTTTATAAGGATAGATCAAAGGGCAATTTTACCATGGAGAGCGTCCTAGCAATTATTTTTTCAAACTCTTTCACACATTATCAGGCTGAGCAGATGAAAAAAGATGCAGTCTGTGTCCATTTTTTTGTCAAAACACACAGGTGAGACAGGTAAGACTGAACAATTTCATCTTCACACCACTTTTCATGTCAGTAATGTTTTATTTATACTGTAGGTGTGCTTGCCTACCCTATATTTAATAAATGCGTCCAGTGTACATTTACTTTGTATATGGTTGAACATTTGAGAAAAAGCTACAGTTTTCATCTGGTCTACATTACAAGAGAGAGGCGTCGTAGTCGAGTGGTTACAGTGGCTCGGCTATTGTACAGAAAGTCACAGTAAGGTCGTGAGTTCGCGGCTCACTGTCGCCATACGATGACTGGAAAACTCTCTCTGTCAACCCAGCAGTAAATGGGTACCTTTTTTGAATCAGGGAAGGATAAGGCAGCGGAAGGAGAGGGATGGGCTCCGCCTTTCATCAGCTGTGCCCAAGATACAGTGGGTCTCTAACCCCCACTGCCCCTACGGCTATTAGGCTATGGGAAACCTTTCCCTTTTTACCTTTTTACATTATAATCTGAGAAAGAGTTGGAATGAATAATTGCTAGGACGCTCTTCATTGTGCAATAATGCACCTTCAGCACTATGTAAATTTTCAAAAACGATATTATTTTTCAGATTTATCCGTTCTCGAAAGAAGACACAATCTTCACTAACAACTGGAAAGGTGATTGCTTCAATCGTTTGCATTTTATATAGTGTTGCCTGTTTACTATTTGTTAAGGAGCAGACACATATTGGGAGATGATGGGTCAGTCTACCGAAGCAGCGAAGATAGAAAAAACAAGGGCTTTGCAAGCGGCGCATAATACGCTCGTTTCAATGTCCTAAAGGAGTTACAGAATGAACAAAATTGTTTACAAAAGGATAGACAGGCAGACAAACAGAGGCAACCACTCTATAATTAAGCAGAAATGTTGGCGAATCTGACTTTACCCCAGCTTAACTGCTTAAATCGAATGGTGTTATTTTTGTAACAAAAACCATAGAGAGAGAGAGAGAAATCATTTTTACCATGATGTATTCCAAATATGAATGGTTGCTGTGAAATATGTTACAAAGAATTTCATTATTCAAAGTAAAGAGAGAAAGAAAATCGGACAAATACAGGGAAGAAAAAGAGGAGAAGGCTGGTTCTCAATCCCACGATACAGCACGTAATCATTAACCTGCATACCAAATATTACCACTCTAGCTTGCAAGGTTGTGGAGAAATCTTTGACGAAAAAATTCATTATTCAAAGTATGGAAAGAAAGAACATTAGACAAATACAGGGAAGAATAAGCAGGAGAAGGCTGGTTCTCAATCCCACGATACAACATGTCGTCATCAACCTGCATACTAAATATGACTACTCTGGCTTGCATGGTTGTAGAGAAATCTTGGACGTAAAATTTCATTATTCAAAGTATGGAAAAAGAGAAAATTGGACAAATACAGGGAAGAATAAGCAGGAGAAGTCTGGTTCTCAATCCCACAGTACAACATGTCGTCATCAACCTTTATGCCAAATATGACCTGTCTAGCTTGTATGGTTGTGAAGAAATATTTGATGAAAAATTTGATTAAAAGGGGACGGAAGGACAGACGGACAGACGGAAGGACGGACGGACAGATGTAAACCTGTATACCCCCTACTTTTTCAAAGCGGGGGTATAATGACTGCAACATTATTTAAAAATTTAAAACACATCAAATACTGTTTTATTAGTTGCTTGTCAAAGTGGACAAGGGAGATAACCTAAATATACTAGATATACCATTTTTTGTTCTACTATTCTCCCCTGAAAATATATTGTACAAGATAAATATACACAAAATAGCCTATAAGAACTTATGAAAGGGATTAACTCTAAAATGAAGAAAGGTAGAGCAGCGATTTTTGAACGCGACACACCGTTGGGACTTCATACACATTGCTATGAAGTTTCATGAAGATATCCAGAACGGTTATCTAGTTATGGCACGCACAAGACTTGCAGGGACAAAATTAATCAAAGGGGCATAACTTGGAAACTAAGGAAGGAGGAGCAATTATTCTTGTACGCGACACGTTCCCCCAAACTAATACATATGCCTACCTAATTTCATGAAGATATCCCAAATGGTTACTAAGTTATGGCGCGCACAAGAATGTTTACGGACGGACGGACAGACGGACGGACGGACAACGCCACGACATAATACGTCCGTTTTGTTTTAAACGGGCGTATAAAAACAAGGTCCATCGCCGAGGCATTCCTACCAACAGCGTGTTGCCGGACAATAACAGTATAGCTTTTTACACATCAATGATGACTATGGCTGCGCTACATGACTGTTGATCAGTGTCATGTACATTCATTTCTTAATATGATGAAAAAATCAGCTTGGAAGCAGGATGCCAGTGCTTATGACGTCATTTAAGTTGTAGAGGAGTTCTTGACATGCAAAAGGAATCTTTGTATCAACTGGGATCATATCACTGCAGTTTCACTGGCTTCAGAGGAGATAATGTTCAGATGCATATTGTAACCAGAAGTGTACAACAACTTCATGATTAGGCTAAGTTCTTTTCAGTCAGTCCTCGTTCATATAGGTCCTATGATTCCATTTCAGTTTCTACATCTTGGCAAGACTTTCACTATAAAAGAAACTTTACTTTCCTTCAAACTGAAACGAAATAAATGGTCTTCTTATAATGGCAATGCCTTAAGTCGGATTAAGTCAGAGCCTTCATCATGTCTGCGATTTGCCCACCGATGTACAATAAAGGTGTACACCCCCTCATTATTGCATCCTTTTCACAAATGAAAGTAATTTCTTTGACTGCCTGTTTGCTGCCATCAACGTGGTAGCCCTTCCAAAATATACTATCTCGCAAAGAAAGATTTTCCTTTTTGGAGAGCAAATTCTGTCCCTTAAGAGTTGACTCCCTTTAAAATGGGAGACAAAACTGACGAGAGTTGCTTCCCCTGAATGTGTACCGATTCACATTATTTTGTGTCTTGGGTCGGGTGTGTTTTGTTATTGTGGTTTTTCTGAAATATAACTGTGAACTGCATTGTGTTACAATCTTAAGACAGTATGCTTAATTTGTTCTTATTGTTGACCAATCAGCTCTTTTTGCATCTCATAGGACTATAAAATATTTACGCCAGTGTTATTTTTATATGTTCGCTGATATATAAATTAATGACCATATGATTTTTTATGCTCTCTGTATGCCTCTTTCAACAGCTATATGGTACCGGCTGGAAGCCTGGAACACAAAATAGCGGTACTGCAAGACGTTAATATCTCAAAGCGTAAAACATGTAAATGCTTTTAGTATCTGCAAGAGGGACCCGTTTACGTTCTAAAACGAGGCTAGTACTTCGCTCTGGAAAGGAAACAAAGGCTTTCTTTTAAGGTGTATGGGTACACATCTATGTTTTTTCGCAATTTACACCTTTTACAGAGGGACACAACTTTCGTAACTTTCCGGTTGCTTCTTTGGAGGACGACGTCATTCCTAGAGGATGCTTACTCTTAAAAGAATGAATTATGATCTAGAGGAGAGAACATTTTACTGAAACTGGACGACTAGTGTCCCCTATATGGGTTTCCAATTCACATTTAAAAATGGAGAATGAATTAACTTACCAGGAATGAAACTTTTGCTTCGCCAAAGTTACCGCCTTTGTAAAAATGGCGGTAAAACCTTGGTACTGCTATTTTCGTCTTTGGCGCTTAAAGTGTTTAACTAAAGAAAAAGCTGAAAGGTTATCCCTTAGCAATTCAGGTCAGGATATGCCTATAAGTCCTTTGGCTGAAACAAAATCTTATTATTCAATTGCTTAGAGAAAATGTTGTTTGAAAATGTTGACGGCTGGACAGATGACCTACGATGGAGGCTTGGCCGTAATAGAAGCTCACCTTTTCGCTTTTGAATCATGTGAGCAAAAACATATGCCATGACCTCACATTAGAACTGCCTTGCTGTAATTTCGTTTGTAGCCAAATAAGTTCTGAATAGTAAGATCAAAGTTCATATGTTTCGTCTATAGGATCTTCGGATAGTGGTGTAGGTGGAGAGATGGAAATGGCCCTTTCGTATGGCATTGCTCCTGGACCAGTAATTTGGTTGCTGTAGTCTATAGCTACTAAAATTTGTCATATACGTATGAAATTTGGCAAATTGAAATTGGCTATAACTGCATCAGCATTGCTGATATATCAAACATCTTTTACAGAAACGTCTATTAAATGCACCGTGTGTATTCGTCTATCGGAAGTCTTTTATCAAACTGGCTTGCTTGTCATAGCAACCAAAATGTGAAAATGACGAAATATTACGAATTCAAGTATTCAAGTTCTCAGTTGTCATAGGACTGGGAAAGGTTTTTAATGCATCACATTGCTAAGTTTCTCCTTTACTACTCCGATCACAGCTGATATTTTTATCATGAAGTCTGGTTTATACGATGGCCCAATTTGCTCTCTTTTCATTTCCATATTGTTTCAAAATGCCGAATTCTGAATTCTCAATTCCGAATTATGAATTCTCAATTCCGAATTATGAATTCTCAATTCCGAAATTCGTAGTAAAATCTCTAAAAGTGGCCCGATTTATGATTGTTGATATAAAAAAAAATTAATAATATAAAAAGAAACAATCTGAACCAACTAATTTAACAAGGAAGACAATGAATGATCAGTGTCGCGTGTAAAGGGGCCTTAAAGCCATTTGAGCACATTTAATACTCAAATCAGCCTGCTCATGTGTTTTAACTGATCTGATTCGTCATTTGTTAGTTCCCCAGTATTATTTGGAAAGGTATAACTCCGAAAATGATGCGCAGGTGCGCTTTTGTAGTAACTAATCAGAAGCTTTGCTATCAGGATTCATAGATCATATTTGCAAAACAGAGAAAGCACGGACCACTTGCGGAGACACTCATTTCTGCAAAACGATTAGACGTTTCTGTTTAGTTTTTAATTAGTTTTTAGGATCTAAACTTTTATCATTATTTAATTCTAGGATTCCCGTAAGATGTCAGATCCTAATGCATATGCATGGCAATATTGTTAACGCAACGGTTGCGGAATAATTGGAGTGTCACTGGAGGCGAGATTCTTCAAAACTTAAGGTGGTGATTTGTGGTAAATACAAAATCTGCATAAAACCATAAAAACTTAACGTACCTCCTTGAAAGTTTGCTGGCTTCTTATTTTTGTTGTTCTCTATAGTTTAGACTACAGAATAGAGGGACATGCTATTAAAATAAGTGTTTTATATGGAAAGATCAAAGGGTTATTTTGTGCGCAGAAATCTGGAAAATTAACTTCATTCTTGAAAATATACTTAGCTCTGAAGTTTCTTTAATGCATTAAAAAGAGCGTCCTAGCAATTATTTTTTTCCAACTTTTTCTCAAATTTGTCAGGTAGACCAGATGAAAACGGTCACTTTTTCTCAAATGTATGGGCATGTATGGTGCATGTACACTGCATGCATTAATTTAATACAGGTAGAGCAGTTATACCTTTATCCTACTCACAGTATACAATACAAATTCTATATATTTGGACAGGTAGGTCTAAGCAAATAGTGCAAACCCAGATCAGACAAGAGCAGTTTCATCAGGGTCTACACTATTTGCCATCCCATTTGCATTTTTTGGGCACATAACTGCACTGTAAAACCAAACTGTTCCAATTTTCATTTTTGGGCACATAACTGCACTGTAAAACCAAACTGTTCCAATTTTAGGACAGTCATGGTAATTATTTTTAGTGTCCCAATATTTAGAATTTTTACCACCATGACACAGGTGTGTATATGAAATTGTTCGACCTTGAAAATGAACTCTACTCTATATTTTGGAAAAATATTTGGACTCAGAGGAGACCATTTTTTATCTGCCCAGCCTGAAAATGTGTGAAAAAAAATGGAAAAAATAATTGCTAAGACGCTCTCCATAATGTATTAAAGAACCTTCAGACCCTATTACAGTTTTAATAACGATTGTTATTTTTAAGATTTTTGCGCACAAAATAACCCTTTGAAATTTTCTTATATAAACCCTTTTTAACTTCAACAAGTCCTGTAGTTTTGGATTCTGAATCTTGAGAAACAACATTAAGAAGGCATCTGCTAATTTTATGGAAGATCTGTTATATTTTCAGCAGTTTATGCAGATTGTTTCCTTCGCCCCAAATCAGTGATTATCACCACCTTAAACGGTGCTTGAAGCCCTTTATAACTTCCCTCCAATCTCTTTATGTGACTAAAATACTATTGAAAAGGGCTTTAAACCACAGATTCTTCCAATTTTTTTTTATCTTTGATCATATGTGCATAAATGGAAGACTCTGATTAGATTGTGAAGACGCGCAGGCTGATCTGAGTAATCTCTGTACTCAGGCAAGGTCACATACTGATAGGACCGCTGCCAAAACTGCGGATTGTGATAGGACAGACTCTCTCTCTCTCTCTCTCTCTCTCTCTCTCTCTCTCTCCCAAGTACGTAGTATTTTATCTGTTATATCTTCTTCACTAAGTCTAAGTCACATTGAAGGATTAACATTTTATATAAGCAAGCATCAATATCATGCATAGGATTGACAAAATGTAAAGAGACATTATAATCAAGCTTTAAGTATTTTCTACGAATTTCGTAATTCTGAACCCTGAATTCGGAATTTCGAAATTGTGAAATAGTACGGCATTGAAAAGTGAGCCTATGGGGCCATTGTAGGTTTATGCTACCAAAATGAATTCAAAGTTAACCATCAGTTCGACCATGTAATTGTTTTACACACTTAGGCATGTTAAGTATGTTAATTGCAAAGTGTTAAGTGTTGGAGCTATAATGTTGGCTGGTTTCAATATTGGTAGGCCTATTCCATTTTATTGTCTGATGAGTCCTTTTATTAAAGAAAAACGCTCACTAAATTATGAACCGACTATAAATTTTAGATCTCGATTAGCAATTAAATTTGGTGAAAATTTCATGAAGATCTGTTGTTAAATAAGAAAGATATGAAAATTTTAAAAAATCAAAATGGCGGTCTTCGAGGCCGCCATTTTGAAAGTTGCTGTCACGTGACAAATATTTTAATATAGAATAAGTGCACAAACTGCTTACTTTTACAGTATTATTTTGTTTTAATCGTTTCATTATGAAGTAAAATAAAGATTCGTGCATTTCATTCTCCTTAAACTTGCTTCAAACTAATTCAAAAGTTATTTAGGATTTTCATTTTTGACCGAGAGTTTATGACGTCATTTACTCACAGATTTGCTTTTTCAGCTCAACATTTTAATATCTGTTAACTGTCACATCTTTCTTAATTTAAGGCAAATTTTCATGATTTTTTCGGCAATTTTTATGTTATATTAAAACCTTCAATGTAAGCACAACATGCAATTTAGTGAGTGTTTTCCTTTATGGAGAGCTAAAGTGATGGTGAACGTTTTTGTTAGGCGCGTTATACCTTTGATGCCTGATCATGCATGTAGAGCTATGCTGTCTAGTTTCGGCTGTCAGGTTAGCTCAGCAGTATAGTTACAGCTCTTGAACTCGATTATAGCTTAATGCAAACGGCGAAGCGAGACAACGGCGGAACATCAAAAAGAAGCAGGATGAAAGAAATAATTGGCACATCAAAATGACGTTAAAACCTTAGATAAAATCCCAGAAGAATGCCTTTTCTTATGACACCCTGAATCTGCAAGCAGAAGTCGTCGAATGAGTGTATAATAATCGCTAAATGAGATGTACAGATACCTGAGAAACTCTATTGATTTTCTTGAAAACTACGATAGGGCTTGCATTCAACCGTCATATTGCTTTAATTTTCATGAATCCTTGAAAGAAAACGTCCCTGTTTTTATGATACCCCAGACATATATGGCACCACACCAACACGTATTGAAAGTGTATGCACATTATGGTTGCGTTGTGTACTAAACGAAAAACATTATCAAGTGGACGCTCAGCAAATGTTGCCAAGACGTAGAGATTCGCCCAATTACAACTCGCCCCAAGGCAGCTTGTATTTTTATCGACAATGAAAAGTTAACAAGGTGCTGCCAAACAGTGACAATCGAAACGTATTTTTCTATCCACAAGGCATAATAATAAAATACTTACAGTAACTTCACAGCTCAGACATTCGAGATATCTAGTTTACTTTTAAACTTGCAGTCATGTGACATTCAGATTAGCGTTCAAGTTCACAAGGGTAATCAGCGACCTCACTGTTGGCATCGTGGCTTGGGTCACTACCATAGATGACTGATACGACAAGCAAAGGCTCTGATCAGACTGCACAGTCTAATCAGAGCCTTTGCTAGTCACTAATGCCACATTATGGGAATCACATGATGTGGCTCTTATACATTTGTTTGAAGCCTATTATACGTACTGATTTCATTGACAAAGGTTCACCCTTTTAAGAATCTGAGAAGCCCTTGACCGATCTGAAGTATTCAAAGTAGCCATAATAAAAATTGAGGCATATTTACCATTCAAAACAAATTTCAGTATCATAGTGTTAATATAAAGACATTAGAATTCAACGAGACTCTAAATGATATTGACTTGGAATTTTAAACCCGTTGTAATATTTCAAATTAATACAAATACGATGTATACAGAACTGTTCAATGGCCATCAGATCTTAACTTTGGCTTCGTGAAGAACTTTATAAGCTCCATCTTTGAAGTTTATTTGTCTCAGTCCTTATAAATCATCAAACATTTTACTTTCTTCGTCTTTGCTTCACAACTAGTAAAACTATACCTTTGCTCTTAATAGAAAAGCGCAGATGTATGTTTGTCTCCTTTATAAGCGGTGTACCCAATTTCCACAGTCTGAGGAAAACAATAAACCGGTGTGAGTGTATGTAGAACGCGTTTACATTAAACACCTTGGCCTGCCTGCACATCCATGCAGTCTAATTCGAGTCCTACCTGTTCACAGCAATAACTGATGCATTCACTGAAATCTTTAAAGCAGACATGTAATATTCACATGCGCCGCGAGAATTAAGAACTGGGGCCGTATTCATAAAGCCATTTAAGTCGTTGCTATGCTGTTGCTAAGGCTAAATATCTATAAAGGAGATCCCCTACAACTACGAAATTTGGTCTGGAGGAACAGTCTTTGTAAGACTGTTCCTCCAGAGCAAATTTCATAGTTGTAGGAAATCTCCTTCAAAGAAATTTAGCCTTAGCAACAGCATAGCAACCATTTAAGTCATTTTATGAATACGGCCCCTGGGCTTGCAGTATGCGGCCAGCAAATGCTCTAACCACCCTGCATATCTGTGCAATCTGAGAAGAGCCTCTAGAGTTGGCACGTGCCTGGTTTGCTTTTCACTAAACATCTTAAGCGTTAGAATTTCTTACGTTACATGCAATCTGTAAAATTTAAGAAAATCTTAGGTTTAATATTTTATGAAACGGGAACCAGATATGGATCCTGTAGAAAAATGTACAATACAGACACGAAATAAAGGCTCTAACTGGTTGGATGGAATCATAGACTGGTTCTAATCTCCGCCACTCATGTACCGACATATCAGATCGGACGTAAAGGCTTCTGAGAATATTCCTTAAGACCCATTTATTCATTGTTGTTGATCCTGTCTTTCTCATCTTTCAGCAGGAAGCACTTCTACCTTGGACTAAGTTTTTACTATTTACAGTACGAGTGAGTGGTTTCATTTACGTACAACTTTTAATTTTTTATTTTCGTAACTATTCTAAATGTTAGGACACCTTTATTAATTACGACAATAACTGTAATTATCCTAAAATGTGAACAACATCTGTGACATAAAATCAAACAGTACAGGTCATAATGATACTCCTTATTCAAGAGCAGCTTGACCTGAGTGTACAATGTATGCTCAGGTAGCTCTGTGTTAGTATTTTGTTGAATAACGGTAAGGCTCATGACCCAGTATGGTAGAACGTATAGGAAAAAAGTCATTGCTTCCGATAGTATTATGTGGCCATATGGTTCAGGCAGTGCGACAGTGCGATTTCATCAGTTCTTCTTGATAGAAAATAGTCAGTTAGGTGTTTAAACCGTGATGCACAGATGTGTATAAGTAGATCATAGCAAAGACTGCGCAACGGTCTGACCTTCTGAAAATCTTTATTGTTTATCTGTTTACATTCTGAAATCTATCCAATCAAACGGCATTCTGATAAAGCTCTTACCAGCCTGTTTTGAGCATTTAGTGTTCACACATGAGCACAGCATGTCTTATATTGTGACTGATAAGAGTCAGAACTTATGATTAAACAATCTGGGCCCAGGTTCACAATCATTCTTAAAGTTAAGGACCACCTTGAAGTTAAGGTGAAAAATTTCGGCCTTAGAAAATCCATATTTAAACCATATTAAAAACTGCAGTTTTTGCGTGAATCTACTGACAATTGTCATAGAAATGTAAAGCGAAAGAAAAATTAAAAACATTCAGTTTTTGTAAGCTTTTGTTTACACTTGAAATTTTACACCCTAACTTTAAGGTCGTCCTTAAGTTTAAGGAATGATTGTGAACCTGGGCCCAGGTCAGAATAATCTTAAATGATTTAGACTGGGCTGCACGTGCTGCCTTTTTGTAACTCTGCTTCGATTAAAGAACCGTTTGTCGTTGAACTTAATTAGATTTATAAACAATATGTCGCTCTCAGTGGAGTCATTACTTTTACTTTTTTCCTTACTACTGTACATGGTTCAAGGCTTGTCGCCTCACGGCTGCGTTTTTGACGACGGAGCTGGCTACTGTGATTTTCGAAGATGGTTTCCACCTTTACTTGATACTGAGTTTGGACCAGGGCCAATGTACCGTTTCAGACTAGGACAAATAAACGGAACCATTCCAGCAGGGGTAAGAGTTAAAATTTATATTTTGCATTCACATTTCAGGGGCTCATAATAGCTCAGTGAGTAAGCGCTGGCCAGTTAAGCTAGCTGTGCCACTGTGGGCTGTATTTAGTTCAATCGTAAACGGGGAACCCTTCTTGCATTACCCGCATTCCATCGGCTTGCTATGACAAAAATGCTGCTGTAACAGCTGTAAAACCGCAAGTCACTGTATCATCAACATTATCTTATCCATAATGGGGGTTCCAAACAGCCCGAAGGGGGACAAGTGACCTTCCGTTTGAAAAAAAGTGGGACTAAACTGGATTTGGTCCGTCCGTTATTCCGTAATTCCGCAACACCCATTTTATGTCATAGTTTTCTCAGGGACTATCAAAGCTAGAATCTTGAAACTTGGTATACATATGGACTGACAATCGGGCTCATTACTCTTATTTTTCTCTTTATTTGCCATTTTGTGTCTTTTTCAGGCACATTTATGTAACAATTTTCTCAGAAGCTGTGCAAGCTAGAATCTTCAAATGTTGTATGCACATGGAGAATGAGTGACTGTATCGTGGAATTTAAACTCGGGCTTTTTGCTTTTATTCTTCTATTTTTTATCCATTATTATTCCTTTCCTTATTTCACATGTTAACACTGACGTTTTGTGTCAGAGTTTTCTCAGGAACTTTTAAAGCTGAAATCATGATACTTGGATAATGAGAAGTTGTATAGTGGGATAGAAAATCAGACTCATAGCTTTTATTATTTTCTTTCCTTATTTTTTTTTCTCTTATCAAGGTAAATTAGTGTGACAGCTTTCTCAGAAACTTTGCAACCTCACAGTATCCGAACTACATGTACAATCTCTTCCGGTTTTCATAGCGTTGAATCGAGAGTACAAACGTTCGCTTATAACCAGTAGTCGGAAATCATTATGTTTTGAGATTTTATCCGGAATCTGCTGCGTCATTTATAGCTATTCAGCTTCGAAAATGTAGAGAACTAAGTTTGATATAATTTGCTCTTCGGTCTTTTACTTTATTACCCTGTACAATGTCGTGTATGGGTGGGTAGTAATAGGTACAGTATTCAAATCGCCCTTGGCATGATTCTTAAACCATTTTGAGCATTTTCTTACATGTTTTATAAAAAAATCTTTAGAATAAACGGAAGGCGTTATCAATCTACAGTTTGTTAGTTTTGATAAAAGAATGATAGCTAAGTTTTACACGACACAATCTCGTGTTAAATTAAGCTGTTCGGGAAAAAAAAATCTGCGACGGCAAGGAGTTTTTCATTGTACAGGGCAATAAAGTAAAAGACCGAAGAGAAAATTATATTAAACTTACCTCTTTACATTTACGAAGCTGAATAACTATAAATGACGCAGTAGATTCCAGATAAAAACTCAAAACATATTGATTTCCGGCTACTGGTTATAAGCGAATTTTGTACTCTCGATTCAACGCTATGAAAACCGGAAAAGATGGTACAGTGCGTTCGGATACTGTGAACCTAGTCTCTTCAAACTTGGTATATATATATATATATATATATATATATATATATATATATATATATATATATATATATATATAGCAAATGAGTTATAAGATCATGGGATTTGAACTCAGGCTCATTGGTCTTGTTCTTCTTTCCTTGATCCATTAGTCTTTCTTTCCCTATGTTGTTCACATTAAAAACAGAATCTTTAAACTTGGTATACGTATGGACAATGAGCTGTTGTATTGTGGGATTGAGAATCGGGCTCATTGATTTAATTTTTCCCTTTATTTCTCCATTTTTCTTTTTTCTTTTTTTTTTCAAGGTAAATGTTTGTCACAGTTTTCTCAGGAACTATGCAAGCTAGAATCTTTGAACTTGGTATACAGCGTACATATGGAACAATAATTGTTGTGTAATGGGAATGAATTGTTGTATTGTCGGATTTACAAGAAGGATTTTCTGCTGTTATTCATCCTTTATTTATTCAGTTTTCTTCCTTTTCGTATTTAGAATGTTGAAGTTTACGTTACAGTTTGTTCTGTAACCATTCAAGCTATCGTGTTCAAACTTGAGAGACATATAAGTAATGAGTTGGTGTTCTATATATGATAGAGAATGAGGATCCTGACTCTTGTTCTTCCTTTAACTCATTCTCTTAGAATCTGTCTTTTTGCTTGGCTAAGTATGTGAATTCAATATTTATTGCTTTTTTACAATGAGTTTGTTACTAAAGCAGGGCAGCGGGGCTATATTCAGATTCGCTGACAGTAGTTCTAGTTGTTTTTAGTTTTCTTTCGCCACATACAGACCGACACTGCGTATTTAGTCGACTAAGAATAACCAACTAAGAGATTTATCCGAAGTCCAAACGATTGTGCAAAATGCGCGAACAAATCCAAACTTTCACTGAAATCATCTAAAACAGCAGTTTTTCGTTGCAAGCTTCAAATAGTTTTCAGAAATACTGATCATTTAACATGTGTCTGCTGAAGTATTTCTCTTTATCCCACAGGCCTTAAGGGGACTAAACGGACCGCCTGCAGGCCAAGTGAAATCCGTGTACTTTGACTGCTACGGTGGTACAGCGAGATTGTCTCGTCATGTATTTACGAGAAATCTACACTGGGTGACGGCAATTCGGTTTCTTGATTGTTACCTCGAAAATGGCTTGCAATCACGGTTACTGGAAACTCTTAAGAGCCTGCAACATCTTAAAATTATTGGTGGCGGCATTGAGGGAGTGGTGGCGCAGGACAGTCTTACAGGACTAACAAGTCTCCAGGCAATACTTATTAACTCTCCAATTAAAGCTGGCACATTGCCTGCTCGCCTCTTTTACGGTTTGAATAATCTTGCTTATATAAATCTGAATCATGCGAAGCTGGATTTTATTCCTTCGCACCTGTTTTATGGACTTGTCAGCATAGAGACAATATCACTATATGGCAATTACCTACAAACATTACCACCAGGACTTTTCGATAAGCTTAGTTCTCTCACTTATGTCGAGGTTGCGGACAATCCATGGAACTGTTCATGTGAACTCATGAGACTACTCGACTGGTCACATATAACAGGTTAGATTATTTTAATCATTGTCCTCTCGTATATAGTTCAGTTTCTTGTCTATATTTCAAGTGCACCGTGAGAGAGTAAATGTAGGTTAGGATGGCAGTCAATAATGCCCAACAAGACATAACGAAGCAACCGCTAATGTAGTAAGAAAACATGAGCAGAGAATATAAAATGAACAGCTCTTTCTCATTTAGGCGGTCGTGATCACAAAACTAGCTTTAACCAAGCATGAAACTAGTTGGCATACAAAACATTTACTTTTTTTATATTTTTAATATAATACATAAAAGTTAAAATTTACATGATAATAAAAGAGAGAACTATTGTACAAAACAATCCGAATGTTCGAACACCACAGGTAAACGGACACAACAATCAATAACATTGACAGTCCGCAAAGGAAGCAATACATTGGAACGGTAAGGACTTACTTACTGGCTGAGCCTATGTCAATTTTATGGTGATCATCTCTCATCGGGCATAGTATGAGATGCGCATGACCAGATAAATGTATGCCTATTAGCCTATACAGGTCGCTTACAACACGGAATTAAATGACTTGAGATTAATTTGTTTGAGAAAACCTGAAGTTTCTTTTGATCGAATTTCGTTTTGCTGTTTCATTGAACAAGAGGGTCATGAGGCTCTGAATCGCTCACCTGAACAATAATTGGCAAATGACTTTTCTTATGTCTGAATTTGCCAAAATATGAGTCTTGGGTCGCCAGTCAAAGACTGACCATGACTTCTTGTACTCATAAATCTTCAACCATATATATACCATTTTTAGGCCAGAGTCTTCAAAACGATCATTGAAATCTTATGTTCCAACCTTTTCCCATATTTGACCATGCCGAAAAAAAAAAGGTCAAGGTAAACCCAAGGTCATCATTTGAACAGTCTTGGTAGTACTCTAGTACTCCATGCTACTTGCCAAGTTTAAAGGTCATTGGTGTATTGGTTCTGGAAGAGAAAAATATTAAAGGTTTATACCATAAATGGGTATGACGGCCATGTTGGTCATGTGACCTGGACCGTTTGAACAAATTTTTGTCATGTGATCTGGACCGTTTGAACAATTTTTTGTCATGTGACCTGGACAGTTTGAACAAATTTTTGTTCAATTAACCCCTGGAGGCTCTATATGAAATGTGTTTACAATTGGCCTTTTGACTTTTGAGGAAAAGTTTGTAAATGTCACAAAATGAGAGATCTGGGTCAAAGGTCAAAGAATGACCTTGACCTCTTGTACTCATAATTCTTCATGACCTCATTAAGATGACTGTACATACCAATTTTAAACCAAAATCTTTAAACTTTCCATGAAATCTTATGTTCTAGCATTTTCCTATGTTGGATCTTGCCATAAAAAAGGTAAAGGTCAACCCAATGTCATAATTTGAATAATCTTGATAGTACTGGAGTACCCAATGCTACATACTAAGTTTCAAGGCCATCTGCCAATTGATTCTAGAAGAGAAGATTTTTAAAGGTTTCTACCATATATGGGCATGGCCGCCATGTTGATCATGTTATATACCCAGACCATTTGAAAGAATTTTCCTTTCCTCCACCCCTGAAGGCTGTATATGATTTTTGATTACAATTTGCTCAGTGGCTTTTAAATAGAAGTTTGAAATTTCAAACTATGAGAATTCAGGGTCAAAGGTCAAAGAACGTCCTTGACCTCTTGTACTCATGAATCTTTGTGTACTCTTAAAGATATCTATGTTTACATATTTTTAGGCCTAAATCTTCCAAACGTTCCATGAAATCTTATGTTCTAGCATTTTCCCATATTTGAACTTGCCGTAAAATGGTCTAGGTCAACCAAAGGTCATCATTTTGAACAATCTTGACAGTAATGGAGTACTAAATGCTACATACCAAGTTTCAAGGCCGTCGGTCAATTGGTTCTGGAGAAAAAGATTTTCAAAGGTTTTTACCATATATAAGCGAAGCGGCCATGTTGGTCATGTGACCAGGACCGTTTGAACAAATTTTCATTCACTCAACCCCTGGAGGCTCTATATGAAATATGGGTACAAGTCGCCTAGTGGTTTTTGAGGAGATTGTTTGAAATTGTAAAATATGAGAGTTCTGGGTCAAAGGACAAGGAACAAGCAAATTCGGTAAATTTATATCCCCCGCCAAATGGCCCAGACTGATTTTTGGTTTACTTTAAGTTACATAAACCGTTTCACTGTTACTTAGTTACAGCTGAACTTGTAGATTGTAAATAAAGTCAAGGACAATAACTCTAAGATAAGTGAGGCATAAAATGAAGCCATTCTTAAGCACTTGTCTCAGCATCACTGCACTATGATGATTTATTTTTAATTCAGTTCAAAGAAATATTGTTCACCGATATCTTAGTTATGGCTTATTTATGGATTTTAAATCAATTCAAGGGCATTAAATCATGCACTACTCTAGCGATTATGACAAAACTTAATGTGTTCTGCTGTTTCATGGCAAAACATAATTATTTTAAGTTTTAAGTCTCATAGATTACTTGGTTATGACTCAATTTGTTGATATTAAACCAATTCAAGGTCAATAACTCATTGCTCATAGCAATTCCGACAAAACATAAGCTGCACCCATGTGATATGGTAATACATATTTACATGTAGTATAAGTTTCATAGAATTCTATTCATTGTTTACCTAGTTATGGCTGAATTTGTCGACCTTAAATCGATTCAAGGGCAATAACTCATGCACTACTGATGCCCTGCTGACGAACCTTTATGTGCATAACCGCGTTATGGTGAAACATATTCAGTTTAAGTTTCATGAAGTTTCGATAATTGGTTACTTAGTTATGACTTTAGTTATTTTATTAATTTTAAGTCAATTAAAGGGCAATAACTCATGCACTACTAAAGCCATTATTACAAAACTTCACTAACATCAGGGCATTACAGTGATTCATATTCAGTTTAAGTTTCGTAAAGTTTTAATAATTGGTTACTTAGTTATGACTCATTTTATTAATTTTAAGTCCATTAAAGGGCAATAACTCATGCACTACTGAAGCCAGTCTGACGAAACTATACAGGTATCAGAGCGTTATAGTGATTGTCTTCATTTTAAGTTTCATGAAATTCCGTCCAGTGGTTACTTAACTATGGCTTCGGACGGAAGGACGGACGGATGGAAGAACGGACAGACAGACTGACAGACAGACGGACGGACATGGAGAAAACTATATCCCTCCGCCTTCGGTGGGGGATAATGACCTTGACCTCTTGTACTCAAAAATCTTCATGTACTCATTAAGAAGACTGCATTTACAAATTTTTAGGCATTTATCTTCAAAACTTTCCAAGAAATCTTAAGTTCTAGCACGTTCCCATATTTGACCTTGCCGAAAAAAGGTCAAGGACAACTCTAGGTCATAATTTGAACAATCTTGATAGTACTAGAGTACCCAATGCTACATACCAAGTTTCAATACCATCAGTCAATTGGTTCTAGAGAAGAAGATTTTTAAAGGTTTTTGCCATATATGGGCGTGGCGACCATGTTGGTCATGTGACCTGGACCGTATGAATAAATTTTTTGTTCTCTCAACCCGTGGAGGCTCTGTATGAACTTTGGTTTCAATTGGCACAGTGGCTTTTGAGGAATTTGTTTGAAATTGTCAAATTATGAGAGTTCTGGGTCAAAGGTCAAAGAAAGACTTTGACCTCTTGTACTCATAAATCTTCATGTTCTTATTAAGATGACAGTAGATACCAATTTTTAGCCCAAAATCTTCAACAGTTTCCAAGATATCTTATGTTCTAGCATTTTGCCACATAAAAGCACAAGGAAGCAAATTTGACCTTACAATAAAAAGGTAAAGGTCAACCCAAGGTAATTATTTGAACAATCTTGGTAGTACGCGATGCTACTTACCAAGTTTCAAGGTTATTGTCCCACTGGTTCTGGAGGAGAAAATTTTTATTTAGGTTTTTACCATATATGGGCATGGCGGCCATGTTGGTCGTGTGACCCAGACCATTTGAACAATTTATCGTTCCCCCAACTCCAGGAGGCTACATATGAATTTTGGTTACAGTTGATCCAGTGATTTCAGAGGAGAAGTCATTTGAAATTGTGTACGGACGACAACAGACAATTGAATAGATAAGAACGAAGCCTGTCCATACTAGAAGCTCCCCCGGCGCCTTTGGCTCAAATAAGCTAAACATTGACGGGGCATGGCATGCATTGTACGCCCTTGAAGAGGAACAATTACCATAATAACTAGGAGTTCGTCATTCTGCCAAGGTACTAAGCACTGTTATTATATTTACAGATGATATGGTAACAGATCTGTGACGACATCGGTATCTGCAACATAAATTCTTCTATGCCTAAATCAGACTGTGCTTTATGCACAAATCGGTTCTAAGAAAGGCGCATTTTGCATATGCCAAAAATAAAAAAGGTTTTCTCTCGGTGGTCATTTTATCTTGGTGGTCAACATTATTGTAGGTTTAGTTTCTGGTCTGTAATTTTATCAAAACGACGGGAATATGTAGACAGATTGCAGGAAGCATGCATATATTATAAAAATAACAACACCAGCCTGTCATACACGGAACTCTGTTTTAAAACCGACTCAAGTGAGCTTAAAATCCCAAAGGAGCAGAACATATTTTTCTCCCACCTTTGCATAAATAAGATAGGCCCTCAGCTCATATAAGAAACTTTCATCCTTCATTTGCAACATCTTTCTTATATGAGCAACCAGAATTTTTCAATTTTCGACTAATGTTTTAATTTTGAATGAACAAATGGACTTGCAAGCATCTTGGACGAGTTTTGATAGCCAATCGTAGGTTTGTGACGTCACCAAATTTTAATGACGTCATTTAAACCGGTTATCAAACGTCGCCAGCAAACTTTATGCGCGTGATGTGAAAGGCTAGGATGTTTTTGTTTTTGCCCTCTGGAGAATAAAATAGTCAGCGCATCGTGCTTTCTGTCTATTTTTAAGGTGCAAATTGTGTTTGAACCCGTTTTAAGACCAGATAAACGCACTGGAGTGCTCAAATTTACTTCAGAAAATTTACTTCCGATCAAAGATTGCTGTATTTACGAGAGGCATTTCAGAAATAGTGTAACTGAGTCGGCCATTCCCAGGAATGTTGACCGATTTTTAAGATTTATGTCTTAACTTTTAGGTATACACATACCTTAACTTTTAGGTATGCACCAACATGATTTATGTCTTAACTTTTAGGTATACATATACCTTAACTTTTAGGTATGCACCAACATCTGGACATGAGGACAATGAGGTAGAACACTTCTACCAGCAACTCCAGGAAATCATAGACCAAACACCAAAGAAGGACATTCTGGTTGTACAAGGGAATTGGAATGCTAAGGTTGGAAAGGATGCACAGGCAGACTGGGAAAACGTTTGTGGACCCTACTGCAATGACGAAACAAATGAAAGAGGTCTCAGACTTCTAGAGTTTGCAACCTGTAACAGCCTAGTACTGACAAACACCCTTGGCCCTCACAAACCATCAAGAAGATGGACACGGCACAGCCCAGATGGGAAACACCACAATCAGATTGATTACATCTTGGTGAGGAAGCGCTTCCGATCAGGAGTCAACATCCATAGGACAAGGAGTTTTCCTGGAGCAGACATAGGAAGTGACCATGACCTGGTCATGATGACCTTCCGAGTTCGTCTGAAGAAGGCTAGAAAGCCAACCCAGCCAAGACTGAAGTTTGATCTTGAGAAGCTAAGAGACCCAGAGGTGGCATGCACTTTTCAAGCAACAATAGGTGGAAAATTTGCACCACTCATTGGTCTGAGGGATGATGACATGGACATAGATACCATGATTACCACCTACAATACAGTAGTGACTGATGCACCCGGTGAGATACTTGGGAAGGAACGTCGCAGTAAAAAGCCATGGGTCACTAGAGATGTTCTCGACCTCTGTGATGAGAGGAGAAATTTGAAGAAGAAGAGGTATGAAGCAGGAGGAGCAGAAGAATACAGGGAAGCAAACAAGAGGATTCAGAAGGCAGTGAAGAAAGCGAAGGAGGACTGATAGCTAGTCAGTGCGAGGAGATCGAAACTTGCCTGAACAAAAACAACAGCAAGAAAGCATACCAGCTGGTGAAGGATCTAACTTCAGAGAAACAGGGTAAATCCACAACTATCCAGGACAAGTCTGGGAAAGGCCTTACAGAAGAACAAGAGATTCTCAGCAGATGGACAGAATATTGCTCAGAATTATACAACCATGAGACTGATGGTGACAATACGGTCCTGGACTGCAGTCAGCCCCCAGAAGAAGATCAACAACCGATCCTTCGTGAGGAAGTTGTGACTGCAGTATCAGCACTGAAGAAGGGAAAATCTGCCGGAGTTGATAATATACCAGCAGAACTTGTTCAAGCTGGAGGGGAGACCATGATTGATGTTTTAACAGATATCTGTAACAGGATCTGCAGAACAGGAGAATGGCCTGCCCCATGGACTCAGTCGCTGATTATTACTCTCCCTTTAAAGGGCAACCTACAGCTCTGCCAGAACTACAGAACCAGCAGCCTCATCAGTCATTCAAGCAAAGTCATGCTGAAAGTTATCTTGAACAGGCTAAAGCCACAAGCCGAAGAGATAATTGCTGAGAAACAGGCTGGGTTCCGAGCAGGAAGGAGCACCACAGAACAGATCTTCAACCTTAGAATCCTGTGTGAAAAGTATCTCCAACATCAGCAGAATCTGTACCATGTCTTCATTGATTTCAAAAAAGCCTTTGACAGGGTATGGCATGCAGCCTTATTGGCCACCATGGGGAAGTACAATATCAATGCAAACCTAGTTCACACCATTGAGCAGCTATATGACAAGGCTACAAGTGCAGTCCTGATAAATGGCAGCACAGGAGAATGGTTCAAAACAACAGTTGGAGTAAGACAAGGATGTCTTCTGTCACCCATCCTCTTCAACATTTTTCTCGAACGGATCATGTCTGATGCTCTGGAAGAACATGACGGAAAGGTTAGCATAGGCGGCAGACATATTACCAACCTGCGGTTTGCCGATGACATAGACGCTCTTGCTGAGGAAGAGCAGGAACTAGAAGCTCTAGTTGAAAGTCTCGACCAGACCTGCACAAGGTATAAGATGGAGATCAGTGCTGAGAAGACCAAACTGATGACAAACAGCGCAGATGGCATCCAGAGGGAGATCAAGGTAAAGGGGGAGAAGCTGGGTACTGTAAGCAGCTTCAAATACCTTGGAGCAGTTGTCTCAGATGATGGCTCAAAACAGGAGATTCTCTCAAGGATAGCACAAGCCACTTCAGCTCTTGCCAAGCTGAAACCAATTTGGAGAGATAACAACATATCTCTTGGATCAAAGGTGACACTTATGCGCTCCCTTGTCATTTCCATATTTCTGTATGCCTGTGAATCATGGACCTTGACAGCAGAGTTAGAGAAAAGAACGCAGGCCTTTGAGATGAGATGCTATCGAAGGTTACTGAACATTTCGTACAAGGACCATATAACCAATGGGGAGGTTCGCAGGAAGATTCAAGCAGCCATTGGAGAATATGATGAACTCCTGACGCTGGTCAAGAAACGGAAACTAAGGTGGTTTGGCCATGTCTCAAGGTCTTCTGGTTTAGCAAAGACAATTCTTCAGGGCACAGTGAAATAAAAAAGAAGAAGAGGTAGACAGAAGAAGAGGTGGGAAGACAATATCAAGGAGTGGACTGGAATGGATTTTGCCAGCTCAACTAGGGCGACTGAAGACAGGACAAGGTGGATAGGGATTGTTTTGAAGTCAGCTGTGGTGCCCCAACGACCTAGTAAGGTTATGGGATAGAATAGAATAGAATAGATACATATCGCCCAATGGCATTCACTCAAAAAATTTGAGGTACTGGTATTTTCTTCAAAATATGCCTTGACAATTGTTGTTAGGGTAAGGACACTGAGTAGAAACAGACGGAATATTTATGTAAAGACATATTCATATTTTCTTTACTCTGGGTACAAGCAGCTCTTGATTGATACCTATAATACCTTTTATATTGAAAATATTTCAGTAT
Organism: Ctena decussata; assembly: GCA_963989385.1. Taxonomy (NCBI): domain Eukaryota; kingdom Metazoa; phylum Mollusca; class Bivalvia; order Lucinida; family Lucinidae; genus Ctena; species Ctena decussata. Next base: position 93,204,469 of record OZ022501.1, read on the forward strand.
GAAAACATTGAATTAGCCTTGCTTACACACAATATTTACCTCGCAAGATTGGAAAAAAAATCATGGAACAATGCGCATTTCTGATGACATCACTTCCTGCGCTAAATTGAAATGTACAGTAAGTTGATTAAACTTCGATTTTGAGGTCAAATTAAGTGAAAGTGAATGTTTGGTGACAGATATGAAACAAAAATTTCGTCATGCTTGTTTTCTGTTATAAATAATCTATGATGGCACCTTATGCTCTTTTGTCAGTGGTCTATCTGATTTTTACGTTAAGTTTCCCCATCCACCCACATATTTCAATGTCAATGTGTCATATTAAATAACAAGTCTTTCAAGTCTTTATATATGATTTTTCTATTAATATGTCCCTTTAATTTTTGACATTAAGCAAAGTTGAATATGTATCTTTTTATTAGAAGATAATTTCATTTTATTGTTTTGTATTTTACATGATTTGCTGCTACTTTGCAACTCCCGGCGTGGGGTTTGTACACGTATCATCCAGTTTCATCAGTGATTTGATGCCAGTCGTAACAAACTATGGTTACCTAATCATTTCAGTAATAAAATGTCTGTCATTTTGGATATGATTAAGTAAAAAAATCACCATTTTATAGATACAATGCATTTATAATAACTTTGCATTTATATCCACATAGCAGACAAAAAATCACGTTTAGTATATTACTTGTGCAGAATCTGGAAACGATTTCTGTATAACTGTCTTATTTTACATCAAATGAACAGTATTACGTGTTTCTTTATTAAAATACATCATTTTCTCATTGAGAAATCAGCAACAGAACACGAGATACTTTCAGTCAAAATGTATAGTTTCAAGTATCCACACCCTTATGACCTATAAGCACGTGCTGTCATGCATGAGTCACTTAGAAATTCCTACCTTTCTAAAGCACTTGAATTTAGCCTTCTAATTATATATAACACCACTGCTAAATATCAGCCAATAAGCTACCCTGAGATCATTTACATTACTTCTGAAATGCCCCTCGTACTTAAGAAAGTTATTGTTTTTCTGGTTTGACGCCAAATTCGACTTGAGGTTTAAAATCCGCCAAAAGTGGGAGACAAATAATCCATTATGGCTCCATTATGAGCCAGTCCATGAAGGATAGGTTAAGCTCAGCCGCGGGGTCGGAATTTAAACCAGGGCCTCTGCAAGCCTCGCCCCTGTTTTAAATTCCGATCCCTAGGGGGAGATTTCCCTGACCTACATGGACACTCATGGTGGATTGTAATAATCTGCAACTTGGAAATGTACGGGAAGCACTTAACATCTGCTACAGTGAAGCTAGATAAATTTTGAAGGAATAAAGATACAAGAAGCTAAATAAAATAATTATTTCATTTAGTTAGTGAAATGCAGCTGTAATGTTTAAATTTTGACAAAAGTGGCATTTAACTGTCTTACACCGTCTTTATATTTTTTATAAACTGGACCCTTTTTATATTTATTTTTGTATTACACTTACAAAATTTACCTTTTTTATTTTCAATTTCAAACTGAAAACCAGTTCGAGCACCACCCCCCTCCCCACGTAATCCTTTGTTGACCGTTCTAAGGCGGTACTTTTATTGCTGTCCCTTGGTGTTATATTGGCTGTGACCGCTTGTCTATGGTCTCTGACGGTTTGGTCATCTGTATTGCTGCCCAATCTGCCTTCCTTTTGTTTTGTAATTAAGATAACAAAATAAGTAAGAATAGATGTTGATGCTGTTATGAAGGTAACTGAATGACCGTCTTTTTGGGAAAGATCTGCTCATTCGGTTTACTGTGCGTGTCTTTCATTAACTTGTGTCAATTTCTGTGTGAATGTGCTTCTTTCCCTATTGTTTTAATTATATTAATTCCTGGTCATTGCCTATCTTTTTACTTAGCTTAATATCGAATCCTCCATAGGATTTCTGTATGAATTGATTCTATGTGTTTATATTATGAACAAAATACTGTTTAAATTAACAAATTAATAGAATTGAAAAAAACATTTTGACTGGACAGTCAGGCAATTTTAGAGGAAATTTTGTTTTGTATTGATTTATCGAGTGATGACTAAAGCAACAACAGAATGTTGTACAATATGAGAATTTTTTGTGACAACGTCATCTAAATATCGAGAGGTGGTCATAAAGCCTCAACTAAATCGGCCTTATTTATTTAGGGAGAGAGGAAGACAGAGAGAGAGAGAGAGAGCATTTAGTTCCTCACATAGCAAAACACAACCAAATCTGTAGTCAGTGAAGCACAGTAAATCCACATACGCCTCAACATTTTGTAAATAAGACTTAGTCCCAAAATCAATAAACATATCGCCCAAAAGATAAATAATTTTAAACGTATTATAGATTTCGTCAGACTTGCAAAATGCATGTTCTCATTAAACACTAGCGATTAGTGTCCATTCAACTAAATTGAAAGGTTTATCTTTAATCAGATTAAGTGGCACGGAAGCAAAAAGTAACTTCTGACGGCAGTTGGAGTAGAATCTAGCTTCCATGCTTATTAGCTCTACAAAAGCTTACTGATGAAGATAGAGGTGGATGCTTAGACCGTTGGTCAAAGGTCAGTTGAGTGCAAAAAAATGCTTATTTTGGCATTTAAAGACATAGTATAGCGGATTCGGGCCAAAACAATTAGAACTTAGAGGTGCAAAATTAGTATTCACAAAGATTTTGTAGTACCCTGAGCTGGAGAGAAACGCAATGAAAAAACAGACAAAAGTAAACATCAAACGCCAATATCAAGAATGGGAGAGGTATTGAGTTTGCAGACCCTTTATGGGCTGAGAAGAAGAGAATAAATTTCAAATTATCTTTGGTGCCGTAATGACTTGTTTGACGAGATAAAAGGAGCTTGTATGGTATGTGTAGTCTATGTGAGAATATTGTGACTTCTGATGAGATATTTTATTATGGAAACCTTCCTAAAACACCTTTCTGAGCCGCACCCAAAATGTCCCTCAAAAGTCACCTGACAGTATACAACTGGTCAATGCAACGATGCCTTAGCCTGTGACATAGTCCCACAAATAAATCGCATGTGCTGACTATCTGGTTACTTTACCTTTCAGCTAATGAAAAGATGCGTGGCTTCGGAAAGGTGAAATGGCTTGGTCATGTAACATATTCTAAAGTTCTTGTAGTTATCTAAACTGGTACCACAACCTTACTATTGTCCTTGTGATGACATTTAATTATGCCCAGGAGTGCCGAAGTACCTTGAACTGCTATACCTGTTTCCTTAAATTAAAACAGTAACTTGGCTGGTGTCACGGTATGTCTAGTATGGCAAGAGGCCGCCACCATCTATCCATCACAGCTGGTATCCGTACATTCATGAAAAGTCAGCTGACAAAGTATTGCTTTGCAAAACTGGTATAATTGTTTTCTCTCAGAAGGTCCTGTCGTAGCCATAGATCGAAGCGTAGAGTCCACTGATATGAGCTTTAAATAGACTGCGCTAATACAAACATCACACGGTCTTATGGAGGTCATTCTGAAGATTTAGCTTGAAACTTGTTGCCCACGGACGTCTGGTAATAGTCTTGAATGCAATGCAATTTTTTCCCACGGGAGTTTTTCCCATTCAGGCATATGGGAAAAATTCCCGAAGGATTCTTCATTTTTGATGACATTGTTTTTGCAACGAGTAGTTGTATTAAAACGGGGAAGAAGGTGCGCTGACAGTACAAGTGAATCAGCGAAAACATGTCTTCGTCCGCGAACGTGATGGTATGCTAACATTTACTTCGAATACGGCTTTACTTTAGCCCATTTGGGCATTAACATCAAGTATTCGGTTTATTTCCGACGAACCATATTCCCAAACGGATTATATTACCCGCAAAATCCCCCAACACAGAAAGCAGGTTTACTGTTGCGGACAACTCTTCGCGTATGTTCTTTTAAGTATACCTGCAACTGCATTGCTCTACGTATGAACAAACTTATTGAATCAGCCATATTAAAACCAGACACTTTGTCAGAACTCAGTTAAGGATATTATTCTGTATACCATGCCCTCTTGTAAACGGGTGAAATAGGAGCTGTATCAAGCAGAAGTGATATTCTGACATCTGTAAACCTTCTCGTCCTGTACAGATATTTCTACAAACAAGGCGCAACTTCTCTAACACAAACGGTCTTAACGCACATTAATACGTGATACCTCCTTCTGTTCTATAAAAAGAAAAAAAAATATTGATATAGCAAGCAAATGCAAAGAAGGTTCCAACAAATACACGCCGAAACTCTAGTTAAAAGAGAGTCACATGTGTGACAACAACTATTTCTGCTAAATCGGAATAAAATCATGTGAGACTCCGTATCTGAACCGCACTGACAATGCGATTCCGACGAGAAGGCAGTTGGGCAAAATGTCTCCAAGGGTGCTAAATTGCCCAGATCAATTTTCAACCTGATCAGCAACTCCTAGATAATACATGCCTCATCTACCTTCAACATTTACCTCATGTTCTTTCCGGCGTCCGCTTTGCTCATCTTAATAACATGCACAAGGCACCGCTAATATGATTATATGGTAAAGTAAAGTTAAAAAATAAAAAATAAAAATGTAGACATATTCTTTCTAAAACACAGTTGCACAAAATTCGTGAAGCGGAAATAATTTATAAAAAATTTAAATCTCTAAAATGGATTATTATGACACTTAAACGTTATCACCGACATCATTTTAATACAGTACTGGTGTCAAATTAATGTTAGATAAAAATTATTTTTTTCTTAAGGATTTTTTCCCATCTGCTAAAATTAGAAATAAATCTCATGCTAAAAAGTTCCCCCGGTAAAATATAAATATAAAAATAAAGGCATTATTTCAGCATTATAGGACAGATATATGTATATTGATTTGTTTAATCGACAGTTTTTCATAAATAATCGAATTTCATAAAACGAATAATCCCATTTGATTTTTTTCCCACATGGAAAATCGGATTAAAGTTCCCATGTGAAAAATTAAACTGTCGGATTATGCCTTAGAATTTTTTCGGCAATATTTATGACTTAATATAAAGATTTCGGACATAAAACAAACATTGTATTTTTCCTCATTTTTCCCGTGGGGAATAATTCCCATTTGATTATATGGAAAAAATATGCCATGGAAACTTTGAAAATTCCCATGCCTTCAAATGATTGCTCTCAAACGGACTGGTACCAATCTTGTTTTGACTGTGTTGATATGGTAGGGTTTTTTTTTACACATTATGGTGATTTGTATAGTCATAGTTTTCATATTTTGACTAAAAACTGCAGACAAAAAGCTAGTTCTCCGATAACGGCGTTCTAAATCAAAACACCTTTATGTTCGTATTTTAAATTAGTTGACGCACGTTAAATGCATTTTGTATTTTACCTCGAGGAAAACAGTCAAATAAGGCTTATTCTGCATTTTGAATGCGACGTGAAATCGGGCCTAAGAAGACATGAAAGACACGTGAAGTTTGCAAAAACCCGGTGTTGCAAAAAAAGGTGGCTGTTTTGCCTGAGATGGTATGTTAATCTCTATAGATATCTTTAACAGCTTGAACTTGCCAGACAAGGATCCAATGTGCGACCTTGGATCAGCGAGCTGACTGATATTTAACTTCAACGGGGGTATTGTAGCAGCAAAGGTTGTAGTCAGTATCAAAACAATGAAAATAATCCTAGTGGGTACTACAATCACATATCACACTGTGTGATCCCACGGCGGGAGTACATAGCAATATGTCATAGATACCATTATACATCATCATTAAGGCTCCATAAAAATTGCATTTTATTTAAAGTAACGAACGTAAAATCTTTGTCTGCAACAAAAACAACAACAGTTAATGACGCTGAAGTGTAATTTATGTCAAGACTGTTGCAGAAATATAACACTAACTTGGCTATACCGATAAAATTGCCCAGCTTCATATCAATCAGTCAAAATGAAGTTGAAATGGCGCTCATTTTGAAATTATGAGATGAAACAATGTTTAGTTTGATTCTGTTTATGAGAAACATTAAGATATACGAGGGGTGATTGAAAAGTTCTGAGCCTCATCATGTTTTGAATATTTTAGAGTGGATTGGCGTTATTGATTCTAAACAGCCATTCTACAGAGCAACAATCACCAAATTTCGGAAATTTATCTTAAATATCAATTGGATGACACACACTTCACCTTTTACAGTTACCCCCATGATTGCACTGTATAACTCTTTGACCGACCATGACTTTAACAGAGATTAACAATTTGCATTTGTTTTCTTGCAAATATATGTCCTACAGCATTACGGTAATATGATATCCGCAAACATAAATTTATTCCATTTCAAAATTAAAAGCAAAATTCTAATTTTCTGGAAGTGTATATTTTGAGAGTTTCTGCAAATAGTGCGCGTCAGAGTGGCATGCTCTGCGTGCACAGGAGTGGATATCTTTTAAATCTTTTTGACCAAAATCATATAAGATGGCGATATTTATTTTTGTGTAAACATTGTTTGATTTTGCTCACAATGTTCCTAATAAACACGAAAGTAGGATGTAGGTCTCTAAATTCAGGTTGCAATATTTAAGGCTTAACGGTAAAGCCACCAGATGCCAATATATTGTGTTTTTGTTTTCATCAAACCATTGACAAATCACCATATTTGCATATGCTACAACAAGAACCATTTAAATCTTGTAGAATGTGAAGAATGAATTTTCAAAGTTATGCAATGCAAATAGATTTTAAATGTCATTTTAAAAATATGCCACCCCTTGAATGTTTAAGCTACCGTAAAAAATAAACCTCTAGCCAAATATATTGAAACTTTCCATCGAAAGCTCATGAATGACAACTTATTGCATTCACGTTAAGCATGCATGTGCAGATTCACTAGAAGTACTAGATTGCCTTAAATGAATCTCTGTTTCTGGATAAAGGGTTTTATCGCAATATTTCACAGACAAACAAAAAAAATCTATTTAAAGCAAACATCTAGAGACAACATACATGATATCTCTTTTTATATCTGCATAAATCACATGTTGTTGTTACATATTTCCCGTATCAGAACTCAGTATGACATGCATTATATATATACATTATTGGAAACATGTATATATTTTATGATCGTTTAAGTTTTAATCAAACAAGTGCTATGTTTTACCTCAGTCGTATATTTTTTCTGTTCCAAAAAAAGTGATTCCCTACATGTTAATAAATATATTTTGACGCTATAACATAGAGAAAGAGATTTTATTTAAAATGTATAAATGCACAAAACTAGTGTATGCTACGATCAGAATCTATGACCACTATAATCTGTTCTTAACATTTTAGTAGGGTAACGTAAACTGCATTTATTTAGGTGCCTTCATCATCATTCCGTGTTGTGTGTTTATATTATACTCGTGCTATTAAAATTATTTCTCATTCTTATGGCAAAATATCATTTCAAATCATTATGTCTACATTGCATGGGAACAACAATCAGCAATTTCAGTATTGTAAACTACACAAGCTTATGAAATGAAAACATATATAGTCATCTTTTTCCTTTTCCGGCAGATTAACTTTAAGGTTCTAGAGAACAAAAAACATAGTGAAACATAAACAAATAGGAATACCGAAGGTTAAAAATCATACTGCCTTCAAATATAGTTTGAGTTTTGATGATACGCATACGTAGGTGGAGCTATAAAAATAATAGATGTGATAACTTGCAGGTGCAGTTGGATGCCAGAGTCCGTCAGTGGTCCAGAATGTAAAGTTAGAAGACGCATTTGGAATATTAAATTGCACGTCATCTACAACAACAGTTCTTCCTACGACAGTCTCCTCTGCGACTGAGGTAAAATTAGCTATGTCGCCAAGAATGTATTGTCATGCTTAAGTCTCCATAGAAATACTACCGTGATACGACCCGTCGAATTTGTGTAATATCAATTCGTGACGCAGTATGACGTTGTTAAGAACCCTCTAGGCACACAATGTCGAATCAACATTAAATCAACGTTTATTCAAAGTCATGACTTAATATCATTATTACTCAATGCTGCTTCAACTCTGCATGCCAGCTGTGAAGTTGTTTCAGAGTTGTATGTGTCCGATGCGTACATACGTTGCATAGATAGATATGATCATTTGGCATTTTCTTGTGAATAATGATATGTTGTTTAGTGGAAAAGGCTAGTACATGGTGCGCTGTATAACAGAGTAGACTTCCATTAAAGTAACCAGGGAAATGCAAAATCTAAAGACTTCTACCATGTTGCAAGCCCGAAGTGAAAAGATAGGCAATTATACAATCAGATCCCATACCCCGCCCTCAAACCCACGTGAAAGAGGGGTATATACATAAAATAACCAGTTCACGAAAGACACGCACGGTTAAGCGAAGGAACAGCACTTTCCCACCATTATACCGTTACCTCAATCGAAAACATCACACTCACAACAGGTGATTAAAAGCATCTTTAATACACTCATATCTTTATTGTTATGCACTGAAAAGCTTCGAAAACTCGGGAGGACTGTAGTACGATTTTTGAGGTCTACTTTATTGTTAGTTTAAAATCTACGGGCATAATATTCTGATATCCATAAGTAATAATAAATGATAGTGGTCAAGGTACCCAAATCATAAGTCCGAACTCGTAGGTCATTTAAACATAGACAATTCCGTAATATTTTAGATACACAGACATGGACCCCAAAACAGAGGTGTGATCATATATAAAAAAGAGCAATAGTTTTGCTTCTTTGACTGCCGTTGATTAATCATGAGTAAATATCCTGTTATGGCAAAACAAAGTGTTAGATATTGCATAAATTAAACGTGTTTCATACATATATGATGTATATCAATCGACTACAAAACATATCACAAATACAATATATACCTTTGCAGTATTCAGTAAGATAAGTCTCACTTCAAAGTGTTAACATGCTCTTTACTAGCCTATTCATAAGTAGTTTTAACATGTTGCTTTTACCTGCATGCACAAAGTCTGACACCAGTTTGCTTGACGGCATGTTATTACCATTCTCGGCATTGTCAGAAATTAGCTTATCCATAGTATTCCTTTATTTAATTTGTTAGTGATGAGTTCATACAAAGTATACGTTTATATAAATTTCAGAATTCAGAAAGACATGCATCTCCTATCTCCACACGTGATGGTTCGTAGATATATTTTGTTTTAATTTTTATGGGAAAGTTAGTGGAATTTTTATATGTCTTGCTACCTGAAAGTCTAATATGTGTATATTTCATGCATGTACTGGAAAATAGTCGCACGTTTTACATAGAAGGTGTGCATGCGTTCGTGTGTGTGGTTGGTGGGGTTGCTTTATATAAGTATTCTGGTTTGTGAAGATGAGGTCCAAACGTCGACAAGTTATAGAAATAAAATTATGTTAATTCTAATATTTTAAGGAGAGGTTGAACTAAGCCAGGAGAATTGCTATTATTATACATTTACTAGAAAATACCTTCTTTTTACATGTGCGATACAGGCAAGACTTTTATCCATGTATAAGGCCTGCATATCTCGAAGGCCGTTTCATTCCAAAAACAGCCAAAACCATATCACTCACGAGGGAGAAAAACCCATACCATCCGTATCATACCCAACCTGACTTATATCATCCCTAGGGCGTATCAAGACTGCATATCTCGAAGGCCGTATCATTCCAAAAATAGCCAAAACCCATATCATTCCCTAGGGAAGAAACCTCATATCATCCTTACCACACCTCACGTGACCCAAGTCATCCCTAGGGCGAAATATATATCATGAACAAATTATAATATGGCAATTTTTAAATCATACCTCGTATCAACCCTCGACTTCCATATCCGCCCTCGTGCGTTCGGCTCGGGCCTTCGACTCCTATATCAGCTCTCGACTTCTATATTAGCCCTCGGGCTTATATGGGAGTCTTGGGCTGATATGGGAGTCTCGGGTCGATACGGGATATAATATGAAAATTGCCATATAATAATTTCTATGCATTGCATCCTTTATAGGTATGTCTTTAGTAAAATTTCCCAATGCTTGCAGAAGAGTTAATGATGTGTAGACCAACTAGTAGTTTCATATTATCGTAAACTAATTTGAAGATAATTGCACGTGTTAGGGACGAGTCATTTATTATTAGGTGGGGGGTGGTACATCTAGGGGGGTCGGAATTATTTTTGGTGATGTATTGGGGGCTGTCGGAAATAAAAAAGCCTCGGATCAGGGGGTCATATATTTTATCAGGCATATGGGGGGTTAGAATTCTTCCATCAGTCTTCATTTTTAAAAATGTCTCAGCTTCTAGGGGCATCGCCCCCAAACCCCCTACTCCTAAAATTTCAGACTCTTTTCTTTCAAATTCAAAATTTAAACACATTTATGATAATGCCACACAAAAAAATTGAGCAGCTTCATATCCAAAAGGATATTTTCATTGATTTGCTAGAAGAACAGTATGAAAGAAAGTGTATGTTGTATCATGTCAAGTAAATGGTTTTGTTCTCAATTAAATTTAATGCCTGCGGTTGTGATATCAGCTCTCCAGGTGCCTTTTCATCGGCAAAACTACTGTAGCTTCTGGGGGCTGCGCCCACAGACCCCCGCTACCCAGAGGCCCAATTAATATTATTAACAGTTATAATATTAAGCATTCGACAAACAGATTTTTCGATGCCTATTGATAAAAAAAATGCAAGAAATGCAAAGTTTAAACAGACCATTAATTAACCTGTTAGAATAAGAAAATGTTCTTTGTGTTCGTACAGGTTTTGATTGAGGTCAGTCAGACATAAATTAGGTAAGATGGTGTATGTGTTTGAAGGGTAGGGATTGGGGGATGGAGGGGGTCGTATTTGTTTGGTCACCTATCTGGGGGTTCGGAAAAATAATTCAGGTGAGACGGGGGGAGGGGGGGGTCGGAAAAAAATTGGTGACCTATATGAACATGTACCAGACCCCCCGCCCCCCCCCCCCCCCCCCACACCTGATAATAAATGACTCGTCCCTTATTGCATGCTTAAACTCTCATTGGTACTATTCAACTTAGAAGCTACAGCTGAGCTTATATAGGACACTTCTATCCTGTATATTTAAGCTCGTGAACTGGTGCTTATTTCATTACCATTAACAAAGTGAATGCTTATTGTATTGGTTCTTTTTGTACTGTTTTATCAGCCGACGCTACCTCAGTATCTTCAGCTCTATACGGCGCAAGAAATAGTAACAGTATCGTGAACGATCTCCGCAGTATAATTTTGATATCTACCATAGGGTTACTCACTGTGTTGCTTGTAGCTGCAACAGTGTTTTTTCGATACGGCTGTCGTAGGAACAAGTGTTGTGGAAGGTAAGCAATAAATACATGTAAAGTTGAATCTTTTAGAACAATTTACATCCGCCTCGCCATTAGGGAAGAGAGAGCATTTTGCTTTGCTTTTCGGTATTTTGTTCACGTATACACTGTACTTGTCTTGGTTTTCTTTACTTTTATCTTTCTGCCATTAATAGGCTTTTCCGTAATTGTAGCACTTCTTGGGCATCTCTATAAGGTACTTTCCTGCATTTTTAGCTCACCTGAGCCGAAGGCTCCGGGGGAGCTTATAGGATAGGCAGGCTCCGGCGTCCGTCGTCGGCGTCCGTCGCCCGTCCACAATTTCAAACGACTTCTCCTCTGAAACCGCTAAGCCAATTGTAACCAAATTTCATATGTAGCCTCCTGAGGACTTAGGAACGAAAAGTTGTTCAAACGGTCCTGGTCACATGACCAACATGGCTGCCATGCCCATATAAGGTAAAAACCTAAAAAAATCTTCTCCAGAACCAATAGGCTGATGGCCTTGAAGCTTGGTATGTAGCATTGGGTGTGCAAGTACTACCTAAATTATTCAAATCATGACCTTGGGTTGACCTTGACCTTGTTTACGGCAAGGTCAAAATTGCTTCCTTGTGCTTTTATATGGCAAAACGCAAGAACATAAGATATCTTGGAAACTGTTGAAGATTTTGGGCTAGAAATTGGTATCTACATCTATCTTAATGAGTGCATGAAGATTTATGAGTACAAAAGGTCAAGGTCATTCTTTGACCTTTGACCCAGAACTCTCATATATTGACAATTTCAAACAATCTCCTCAAAAGCCACTGGACCAATTGGAACCAAATTTCATATAGAGCCTCCAGGGGTTGAGGGAATGAAAATTTATTCATACGGTCTAGGTCACATGACCAATATGGCCGCCACGCCCATATATGGTAAAAACCTTAAAAAATCTTCTGCTCCAGAACCGATTGACTGATGGCATTGAAACTTGGTATGTAGCATTGGGCACTCAAGTACTATCCAGATTGTTCAAATTATGACCTTGGGTTGACCTTGACCTTTTTTACGGCAAGGTCAAATATAGGAAAATGCTAGAACATAAGATTTCATGGAAAGTTTTGCAGATTAAGGCCTAAAAATTGGTATATACAGTCATCTTAAAGAGTACATGAAGATTTGTGAGTACAAGAGGTCAAGGTCATTCTTTGACCTTTGACCCAGAACTTTCATATTTTGACAATTGCAAACAATCTCTTCAAAAAACACTGGGCCAATTTTAACTTAATTTTTTCATATATGTGTAGAGTCTGCAGGGGTTGAGGGAATGAAAATTTGTTCAAACGGTCCAGGTCACATGACCAACATGGCCACTATGCCCATATATGGTAAAAACCTGTAAAAATCTTCTTCTCCAGAACTAATTGACCGATGGCCTTGAAACTTGGTATGTAGCATTGGATACTCCAGTATTATCAAGATTTTACAGAATGATGTCCTTGGGTTGACCTTGACCATTTTACGGCAAGGTCAAATGTGGGAAAATGCTAGAACATAAGATTTCATGGGAAGTTTTGAAGATGTTGGCCTAAAAATTGGTATATACAGTAAAACCTGTCTTAGTGGCTACCTCTATTAAGCAAGCAACCTGTATTTAAGCAAGCATGTAGTCAGTTCCCGAAACATGCAAATACATTGAAATGTACCTGTAATAAGCAAGCACCTGTCTTAATAATCTTGATAATCCCTTAGGTGCTTGCTTAATACAGGTTGGACTGTACCATCGTTTTAATGAGGTCATAAAGAATTATGAGTACAAGAGGTTGGTCATTCTTTGACCTTTGATCCAGATCTCTCATATTTTGACATTTTCAGACATTTCCTTAAAAGCCAAAAGGCCAATTGTAAACACATTTCATATAGAGCTTGAGGGGTTGATTGAACAAAAATTTGTTCAAACGGTCCAGGTCACATGACCAACATGGCCGCCATACCCATTTATGCTATAAACCTTTTAATATTTTTCTTCTCCAGAACCAATACACCTATGGCCTTAAAACTTGGTAAGTAGCATGGAGTACTAGAGTACTACCAAGACTGTTCAAATGATGACCTTGGGTTTACTTTGACCTTTTTATGGGAAAATGCCAGAACATAAGATTTCATGGGGAGTTATGAAGATTTTGGTCTAAAAATGGTCTATATGGTTGTGTTAATGAGTACATGAAGATTTATGAGTACAAGAGGTCATGGTCATTCTTTGACTTTTGACCCAAGACTCATATTTTGACAGTTGCAGAAAAACCCACTTTGCCAATTGTTCAGGTGAGCGATTCAGGGCCTCATGGCCCTCTTGTTCAAAAATGAGAACAACTTCCCTGACTTTCTGATTGCGTCTCTAGATGACGCAGCCTATTCAAAAAGAGGTCGTCTTCAAAGAAAGAATTTACACCTAGGAAGAAAGTTCTGTTCAAGGACTTGACCCCCAATCAAAATGGAGGAGGTAACTAAAACCAACATAGTTGTCTTCCATGAAAGTGTACAATTCATATTAAAGGCTCCATTCTCGTTCAGCATGAAAAATTTTATCACGAGGTATCGCTGCAAGTTTCTCACTATAGTTTCGTCATTGTTAAAGGCCGTAATTAGCCAACTTTAAAAAAATAATACATACTTAAATTTCACATAAAAAGAATTTTAAAACTTATTTAGGTCATTTTAGTTGGCAACTAAAATGACCTACTTTCGATTTCATTAAATGGTAAAAATACAATGTACAGGAGTGGAGTCCCAATCACTATTTCGCCTATGTTTATATAGCATTGCTAGACGGGAAACCAGAACATGAAATTGAATCTTATGAAGTGATTTGTTATTTTTCAAAACCTTGTTTTCTCTACTTTTTTCCAGTTATATGACTCAATATATGCACACGAACCCACATTTTATTACCAAACGTGGAAGTTGAACAACTTTTTACAATGATTTGCGTTTAGGCGTTTTTACCGCTGTTAGGACTATGGAGACTTTAAGCTTACCGAAACTCATTCTCAGTATAGCTACACCGTACTTGGTATAAAGTATCATTGCATCAATTTCTCTTAAGGTCGCGATAAAAGTCCAGTTCGATGGACAAGTATAATTGCCATTATCGGGAAAGTCTTGAAAGAATAGTTGGCTGGATTTTGACCAAAGTGGTGTGTTCATTCTTGAATTAGTGTCTGTCAAGATGCACATTCATAATAATTAACGATTCCATAAACGCCATAGAATTGATGTTTTGTACTCAGTGAGTGGTTTACGACCATTTGGACCTCTTACTCAATACGCTTGCTCAAGTTTATTAGAAAGGTAAAAGAGGAAAATTCTCAGGAACTGACACAGTTCAATTTCAGATGCTACCCAAGACACCATGTGGGAAAGAGACAAAACTAGTCATCCCCAAAAACAACACCAGCGGCAGCCATGTGAACAGCCATTACCCATATAGGTGGTCAACGGGCTTGCCTGAACATCTCAAACAATATATAAATAACAGGCAAAGCAACTAACAAAACATAAAGCAACCAAGAAGAACCAAAACAGAACTACCGCCTTGGGACGGCCAGTAATGAAATTACTGGGGTTGGGGGGGGGGGGGGGGGGGGTAACAGGTCAGTGGTCGACCAAATCCCGCCCTTTGTTCTGCATTGGTTCAGCAGATACTTAGTTGTTCGACCCAACAAAAACAACCATCACGCATACAACAGTCTTACAAAAAGCACCAACCTTGACAATAAGAATAAATTACACGCAAAACGTTAAACATCTATGTTTACCTATTTTCAATTTAATAATGTCAGGGCTCCTTAACATAAGAAACCATAAATCACAACAGTCAAAGCGACAAACAACATATGAAACAACTTAGAAGAACAAGAAAAGCAGTGCCATCTTGGAACGCCAGCAATGAAATTACGGGGGGGGGGGGGGGGCTTTACCAGTTTTCAGCGGAGCCCATGGTCCTACTTTTCTTCATAAGACACTTTGTTGTTCGGTTTGCGTGGAAGATTCCTAACTCGCAGGAACACAGAAATCAAAATTAAAAATAAGATAAAACAAACATTAAGACTCACAGAAATGGTAACATTGAAATTCTGGAGCAAAAGAAGCCTACCAATTAAACAACGGTGGTCCGACCCAAGACGTCCCGTAATGGGTGTCAGGGGCCAAGGCTGTTGCTGACGACACATGTTTTCATGTCGCTGTCGAAAACCCGAACAAACCATTTAAGCAAGAACTTATGATGAGTAACACGATGCAAGTTAACGAGATCGTTATTAAGATCTTATTTTCTCCAGCGACTAAGCCCAAATCTTCACGATCAAAACAAAGGGTTGGCAACGCATTCACATACTGAGGTCCGTTAAATTTTAAATCGACATAATATCTTGAGACAGAATGTATGTATCGTTTATGCGACCTGTCCTTGAGTACAGTGGCATCGTAAGGAACAGCTGTAAATGTAACAGTGACAAGCAAGCTATTGATATAAATGTATCTATACCAATTCTAGTTGCGACAGACACGCGTTTCTGTATTTAACTTCTTCAGTGTCGCTAAATCCAAATATTTTAAAGTAACAAGTGCAAGTTGGGACACTACGAATTATAATATGGGCAACCAAATTATGCAGTATTGTTAAACTCTATCGCGAAACGGGGTTCGCAACCCCCCCCCCCCCCCCCCACCCCCAGTAGTTATTACTGACAGTCCCAAGGCGTAACTTTTGTCGCAGTTGCATTTGTTTTATGTTCGGTGATGTTTAACTTATTATGTTTTCATTCTAACCCTTCTGTTTGTCTAAATTATTTAGTTCAGTAAAGGTAGTTGAGTTGCCACCTATTTGGGAAAGAGCGGCTGCCTCGGTTTATCACTTATATTTTATTGTTTGTTGAGATGTCTTTGTCAATCTTTTCCTTTGATGTTAGGGATAGGTTTTGGGATCTGATTCAGTCAGTTCCTGAGGTGTATTTACTCTTTAAATTCGAAACGTTGAAACATCAACGAAATAAAGAAAACCGGCAACGTTCTACAAAATATCAAACAAACTCCAATTCCACCTTTATTCTTAGTTGGCTTGTGCCTTGCAATCTTATTTTTTTTCATCTAGGTCTGTTTTTTTTTATTTCACGATTGTTTACATTAGTTACCTTACTCATGGTGGTCATTCTTACCATTCTCTTCTTGACTGAAGTTTCTTCCCGCAAGGAGGCGGTTCATGAAATTTTAGTGGTACGCGACCCCAAGATTGGGCGAACAATAACTCTGTTTTGTTTGAACAATGCAATTCACCAATGCACTGCCTTAACGAATAAATTACACCCATCTACGTCACCAGGTCTTGTTCGATTTTCTCCATTTTCCAGTAAACGTTAGTTACAAGTGGCTGCTCCGATTTGTCAAATGAGGAAAACGAAACAGGTTTTGGTGCCATTTAAACGTTTCATCACTTTAACACGGGCTCCAACATAACGTATACTAATGTTTACAGATGAAACACGTTGGCTCTGTCCTCAGTTGTTGCTTTAGAAAACTCTTGCATAACTACGAAGCGGAAATAGAATGGTTTTCGCGTGTGATTTTGCATCGCGACACTCACACAGGTAAATGATGTATACGTGTCAGAGTGATGCAAATTGTCTTAAATCGTATAAGTCCGGGCTTGGCGGATTGTTGCATTCTCTCGACCTGTCTTTCCAGCTGCTTTCGTTCTCTACGTCTGTTCTATCTATGTACCTTTCTCTGCTTCGGTCTCTCTTATCTTAGCTTGCTCACACCTTTTTGACTTTCACTAGGTTATATTTCTTTCTTTTTTCATTATCATATGTTGTTTACAACATTTTTATCAATTACTTTTGAAGCAAATCTAAACCAGAACAGTTGTTTTCAATGTCACTCATTTTAGGGTCTCCATGTTATAATTGCCATAAGCATTATTCTTGTTTTCTGATCCTATATTATATTGATTTAATATATATGTACGTATGTCAATTTTTCTACCAAGATTTTCAAACCATTTCCTTGGGTTACCCATGACTTATTCACGACAATGTGAGTGTTTGTGTCTTATAAAAATGGACCGGGTGCTCGATTTTGAATCAGAAGTCTGAGGGTTCTAATTCCCGTTGGACCAGCCGAGACAAAAAAAATCCGTCAGCCAAGCAATAAATGGGTCCCTTTTTCGAATCAGGAAACGATAAAGGCAGCGAAAAGAAAGTGCTTGGCTCCACTTTTCATTTCTTTGGCCAACTTACGGAGGGCCTCTAACACCCACTATTTTAGTGTTTTTATGGGTTGCGTTTCGTGATAGTGATCTATATAGAGGATCTTACATGAGTGTTCATGTATTATTGAATTTATTAAACGAGTTGGGGAAAATAATAAGATGCGAGGCTTTGCCGAGCATCTTATCGGTTTTCCCCAACGAGTTTAATAAATTCAATAATACAGGAGCACGAATGCAAGATTCTAATTATCATATGACACTAAAATCGCATTTTATCAGCAAAATTTGCACTAAAACGTCACTATTTTGCCATTAGAAAACGCGACGTTTTTATGGACGTCAGTGTATAACGTTACGACGCAATTTGCATATTTAATCCACTAGTGGATTATCGCATTTAATGCATGTTTTATTACACTCTCAGAGGCGACGTTATATGATAAATTAGTTTTGCCATAGTGACAAAAGGCTGTTATAGCAATGTAAAAAAATTATGTTAAGGAATTGTTACAAATAAGTTCCACATTCCATCCACGATTCCCGCGAAACTAATTGTATCGTGGGCATAGAACATAAAAGACTAGGTCCAATCCTTTCTTTATGTTGCCTTTTGTCGTTTCCTGATTCAAGTCAGGTACCTACTTTAGGATGGGTTGAAAACATTCAGTTTCGGATGGGTTTGATTTGGTGAGTTAGCTTTTCTCTAGCATACTACATGTTTTATTAACTGTCGATTTGTCATCTAATGTCAGAATACAATGAACTTTCAAAGCATCTCAAGTTCAAAAGCGTTTGATCAGAAGTCTTTAAACAGTGCAATTAAATGTCTGAGCTATTTTCAGCATCGATCGAGTGGACGTCATTGAAGAGGACAGACATGATCCAAATCGCCAGAGACAAAATAGATCAGGCTCTAATTCAAGCCCAGGTCTTCAACCAAATGTGTAAGAGTTAAATCTACAAGTAATGCTTCGGATATTTAATGCCCGTCTGCAATCGGAGACCATGACCTTTCTGAATGGTGCACGTTAGGATACCAAATAGACGTTTCGCCTCTTTTCTGATATTCTGGATAATGTTAAGATGATGCTTGGTACCAGTTTTAAAGGTAAAACTTTGAACAGAAAACTTTGAACGAAACATATCATGTAAAGGAAACGTCACTTTACTCGTCGACATGCATTTCAAGCATTAAAGATTGTCTTCAGCACATCCAAGTTTTAATTTCGGGTTTCCTTTGTCGGTCAGTATAGTTTCGAATTGCTAAGTGGTTACAATGCTAGAAATACCAGAGATTAATTTGAATCCCCAGCCTATTTAATAAGACGCTACATCGAAACTGGGACACAGCGTTTTATGTTACAGAATTCTTGGTCACCACAATTTCAGTTTTTATATCAGTCATCATAGAAAATCATGCTAGTTTCATGATTCAGATGATGTAGACCTTAGCAGTGTGCTTAACAGTCTTAAACTCCTATGCCTTTGTCTTTAAGTTGCAAAAAATCTCAGACAGCAGAGCCAGATTTTCAAGTGAACTTTGTGTTTTATTTATCCATATATGTATTTATTCATAAAAAACTACAAAAAATAAAAAGAAACTACAAAATAATAAACAAAAAAAGCTTAAGGTGGTGATAATCACTGATTTGGGGCAAAGACAAAAATCTGCATAAAACACTCAAAATACCACAGATCTTTCAAAAACTTAGCATATGCCTTCTTTATGTTGTTTCTGACAATGCAGACTCCCAAAATGCAGCATTTGTTAATGCTAAAAAGTGTTTTATAAAGAAAGATCAAAGGGTAATTTTGTGCGCAATAATCTGAAAAAAATAATATTGTTATTGAAAATATACTTAGTGCTGAGAGTTCCTTGTTGCATAATGGAGAGCGAGCTAGCAAATATTTTTTCAAACTCTTTTACACATTATCAGGTTGAGCAGATGAAAAAAGATGAGGTCTGTGTCCATTTTTTTTATTGTCAAAACACACAGGTGAAACAGATGAGACTATTTTAACAAGGTTGACAATTTCATCTACACACCAGTGATCATGTAAGTAATGTATTATTTATACTGTAGGTGTTACATAGGTATGCTTGCCTACCCTATATTTAATAAATGCATCCAGTGTACATTACCTTGTACATGGTTGAACATTTGAGAAAAAGCTACCGTTTTCATCTGGTCTACATAACAATTTGAGAAAGAGTTGGAATAAATAATTGCTAGGTCGCTCTTCATTATGCAATAACGCATCTTCAGTACTACGTAAATTTTCAATAACGATGTTAATTTTTTTTATTATTGCGCAGAAAACTACCCTTTGATCTTTCCTTATAAAAACACTTTTTTAAGCAGCATGTACGTCTATTTTGTATTATTCTTAACTCTAAAGAACAACAAAAATAAGAAGTCTGCTAACTTTCAGGGAGATACCTTATTTTTATGGTTTTATGCAGATTTTTACATTTACCATAAATCACCACCTTAAAAGCAAACAGACAGACAGGAACGAGAATGATGAACACTTTGGGAATATATTTTAATGGCTGTCTAAATACACGTACTTTTGGTGACATTGAACTCTTTCTCATTATGAAATATCAGGGATATTTTGCTAGAAACCTAGGTAATGTTCTAGCAAGGAATGTAATATTGTCTGTTAGTTATAGGAGGTTTGGAGAGGGCTCAAAAAGAAAAGGTTCACCGATGATGTTAGCTGTGATAGCTTTCTTTGACTGTTTAACAGTTTGACTGTACCGTTGCAGATACTGAAGTGCACTGCATGTCTGCATACCCGGGCTTTCCGGTGTCTTTATTGTTGTCATGAACTGTATAAGAACCCCAATGAATAAATCAATAGAAACGGGAAGGCGTGTCCGGTCATGGTGATATAAGAATAGTCTTGGACATTGCTTATCGCACATGCCATAAAGCAATGTTTTTCTTGACGCACATCAGCTGATGTAAGAAAGTAGAACAGAAGAAACAGGAAGAATATGGTTCCAGAAGAGGATTTCATGGGAAAATGTTAGATATAATTATTGTTAGATGACAAGACATTATTTTTTCGCTACGTAATCATCATCCATAAAGGAGCATCTGTATTATCGTCTCATTTGAACAAGTTCTCTTTTACGTTCTTTTTTTTTCTTAAGCCATTGTACGGAGACAAATCCAGACCTGGGGCCGTATTCATAAAGCCACTTAAGTCGTTGCTATGCGGTTGCTAAGGCTAAATATCTATAAAGGAGATTCCCTACAACTATGAAATTTGGTCTGGAGGAACAGTCCATGAAATTTGGTCTGGAGGAACAGTCTTACAAAGACTGTTCCTCCAGAACAAATTTCATAGTTGTAGGAAATCTCTTTCAAAGAAATTTAGCCTGAGCAACAGCATAGCAACCACTTAAGTCGTTTTATGAATATGGTCCCAGTTCTTCAGGTAATATGCATTTGATCTGAACTAAGTACTTCTGTCTCAATTCTTACAGTTTTTACGGTAGCTATTGCGCAGCTTTTAGATATATGTACATAATAAATCAGCCGCGACACGAGAAAACTAACAAAGTAATTGTGCGCCCAGCGCAGACTCAGATCAGCCTGGGCATCCGCCCAGTCTGATCAGAGTCTTCACTGTCCCCATGGAGGTAGCTACGACCCTAAGCTACCCTTTAAGCGCATAAGTCTGATCAGACTGGGCGGATGCCAAGGTTGATCAGAGTCTACGCTGGGCGCACAACCGCTTCATTGGTTTTCTCGTGTCTCGGCTCAAATTGTTCTGTTTCCCTGCAGCTGCAGTTTTACTGAAATGAATGAATCTGTGCATCGATTTTACAGCATATTCAACGGTATTTCATTCTCATCATGTCGATCTGAGGAAAATGGTGAAAAATTCAAAGGCAAATGAAATTTTTGACCAGAGTCGACATCGAACCCATGACCTCTGTACTGATAACTCCTAGACATCAGCATAGTGTAACCCAGGTGGAACAGAAAGCACTTTGTTTTAACAATGCTTTGAGAAAAATGCTTTGAAGATGTTTAATTTCTAAGAAGGACTGGTGGTATTAATGTCACAGTCGATTATAATATAAGCTTGTCCATAGAAATGAAGTCTGAACTGAGTCTAGGACGTTGCTAAGAACATCCCGCACATAAGTGAAGTCTGATCAGCTTTTTGTTTACAGCATCGCTTAATGCATTTCAATATTTGCTTTAAAAAAGGCTTGGCTTTGTTTTTGCTTTTTCTTCTGGTGTCGGGATTACACGGTTTTCTCGATCAGTTTTCAAAACAAGAGGTCTATGATGGACCTAAATCGCTCACCTGAGTTATGATGAAATAACATGGAAGATCATCGATTTGATGATAGTTTCAATTGGAGCAGTTTTGCACTTTCTAATCTATATACTGACAAAGTTTCATGAAGATTGGATCAAAACTGTGCCCTCTAGACTGTACACAATGATTTTCGAAGATCTGACCTGGCGATCTAGTTTTTTGATCAGTCATTATTCAGTTTCAAACTTGGCCCACATTTCATGAAGATAAACATTCTGACAAAGTTTCATGAAGATTCAATGCAAAATAAAGCCACAATTGTGTACACAAGGTTTTTTTCTATGATTTGACCTAGTGACCTAGTTTCTGACCTGACAAGACCCAGTTTCAAACTTGGTCTAGATTTAATTAAGATAATCATTCTCACAAAGTTTCATGACAGTTGAACCAAAACTGTGCCCTCTAGAGTATCAACAATGTTTTTCTAAGGTTTGACCTAGTAACCTAGTTTTTGATCCAACATGACCCAGTTGCACCCTTGGTCTAGATTTGTTGGAGATAAACATTTTGACAAAGTTCATGAAGATTGGAACATAACTGTGCCCTCTAGAGCATTCACATGGTTTTTCTAAGATCTGACCTAGTGACCTAGTTTTTAACCTGACATGGCCCAGTTTCAAACCTGGTCTAGATTTCATAGAGATAAGCATTCTGACAAAGTTTCATGAAGATTGGATCATAACTGTGCCCGCTAGAGTGTACACAAGGTTTTTCTAAGATCTGACCTAGTGACCTAGTTTTTGACCCCACATGACTCAGTTTCAAGCTTGGCCTAGATTGTATAAGGATAAACATACTGACAAAGTTTCATGAAGATTGGATCATAACTGTGTCCTCCATAGTGTACACAAGGTTTTTCTAAGATTTGACCTAGTGACCTAGTTTTTGACCTCACATGACCTAGTTTCAATTTTGGTCTAGATTTTACTCAGATAAACATTCTAACAAAGTTTCATGATGATTGGATCATAACTGTGCCCTCTGTGTCATTCTAAGATTTATTTCTATTTTTAGCTCTGGCGGCCATTTTGTTCATCGGAGTGGAACCGTTTTAGCAATTTTGGTTCAGAGCCATTAGTCAAACATTTCTGTGAAATTATTTTGAAATCGAGCCATTGGCTTCAGAGGAGATGTCTTTTAAAGGTTTTTCTATTTTTAGATTTCTATTTTTAGCTCTGGCGGCCATTTTGTTCAGCGGAGTGGAACCGTTTTAGCAATTTTGGTTCAGGGTCATAAGTCAAACATTTCTGTGAAATTATTTTGAAATCGAGCAATTGGCTTCAGAGAAGATGTCGTTTAAAGGTTTTTCTATTTTTAGCTCTGGCGGCCATTTTGTTTAGCGGAGCGGAACCATTTTAGCAATTTTGGTTCAGGGCTATAACAGAAACATTTGTGTGAAATTATTTTAGAATTGGCCCACTGGTCTAGGAGGAGATGTAGTTTGAAGAAATTGTTGACGGACGGACGGACAGACGGACGGACGGACGGACGGACAGACGGACGGACGACGGACGACGGACAAATATCGATCACAATAGCTCACCTTGAGCACTTCGTGCTCAGGTGAGCTAAAAAGCCATTTGAGGGAGAGGAATCCTATAAGCATTTTGCTTTCATTCCAATCCCATTAACTATTTTTTGTGTATATCTTATGTTGCATGTGAGAGAAATTATGAATAAAATATGTTTAAACTAAAAAAAGCCATTTCAGGGTTCAATTCTGGGGCCGTATTCATAAAGCCACTTAAGTCGTTGCTATGCGGTTGCTAAGGCTAAATATCTATAAAGGAGATTCCCTACAACTATGAAATTTGGTCTGGAGGAACAGTCTTTGTAAGACTGTTCCTCCAGAGCAAATTTCATAGTTGTAGGGAATCTCCTTCAAAGAAATTTAGCCTTAGCAACAGCATAGCAACCACTTAAGTCGTTTTATGAATACGGCCCCCGATATTGTAACTGATCTCATGTCTCTGGAGATGACTTTATTATAAGCGTTTCGCTTACGTTAGAAATTGTACTATGTTATATTGTACTTTTCTTGTAATTATGTAATTTACACTGAATAAATATTCTTTAAACCAAAAAATTAAAAAGATAGCCAATAACCAGGAATAAATACGATCGAATCCCACATCCCTCCCTCAAAACCGAAAGGGAAATAGGCAGACACAAAATGACAAAAGCTCATGAAAGACATGCACGGTAAACCAAATGAACAGCCCTTTCCCAAACAGGTGGCCTTTCAGCTACACTAATTGAAAAGAGTAGCAACATCTATTTGTAGCCTTTTTATCATTTTGAATCAGATAACAAGTGAAAACAGAAGGCAGAGTGGGCAGTTACTTAGGTGACCATGTTGCTTGCGACCATAGACACAGGGGAATAACAACGTGTAACATTGAGGAACCAAAACAGAAGTACCGCCTTGGAATGGTCAGTTTACTTGGTGTGTCTCATTAGCTTCACTGGACCTAAACCCTTGCCCTCTGCCTTTGCAGTGGTTTGAAACATTTGTTAAGCAGTTTGGTCTGCATGAGAGTTTCCTTACCCATCAATGAATCATCACAGGGAACAACCAAACACGGATAAGACCTATGTTGAATCAGAGAGAAGGACTCGACAGCAAACAGTGTATTTGGACACCGGCAGATCGTCTGAGTATCAAACAACACCACTGAAATCATCAATCACGGTCTCCCTGCCTGTCTGAATAAGTATAATCCCCGGAGGACCTACTCTTTCTGAGTACTGCTACTGCAATCTAAACTTCCGCATAAAGAATCGGGTATTTTCCTGCGACGTTCTTTCTAAATTACAATAAACCCATGTAAATCAAAAGACATTCAAGAAAATACGTATTTGTCATTGGTATAAGGTGCAGATATAAAAAAAAATCTGTCCCTCGATACGGATTGTTCTGTTCACACCTAGCTTACATGAAGTACACTTATAATATTCAAAAGCGAGTTCAGGTTAATTCGGTGACGATGTCAGGCCATCTAATCCAAAGACTGCTATTAAAGTGTTTGCCATTCAACACACTTCTGTTGTAACCCTTCTGTAGGTCTAAATTATTTAGTTCAGTGAAGATAGCTGAGTTGCCACCTATTTGGGAAAGAGCTGCTGACTCGGCTTATCACTTGTAATTTATTGTTTGTTGGGATGTCTTTGTAAATCTTTCCCTTTGATGTTGGGGATAGGGTTTGGGATCTGATTCAGTCAGTTCCTGAAGTGTAGTTACTCTTTAAATTTTTACAGTAGTATCATACTAAACTTACAATAAAATTATGCCTTGCATGTGTTTCTATTTGACTTCTAATTGCTTTCTTTTTATCAGGTAATTTTCATTGACTTTCATTGCCGAGTCTAATAAAATCATGAAACATTACCGTTTTATGGTTGAATCTCGTTTTCTTGCACACTAGATAAGGATATCCGCGTGCTTCCCCTATACCTACAAATCTTATCTCACCCATGTTATCTCAACCCGGGACCGGATAAAAATCACGAGTAGTTAATGTATTGGTTGTATAGGAGCTCACATACCTGCGTCGTCAAGTGACGTTGGCTTTTTAGATGATGATGTCACAAAGACGGCATAATGACGTCAGTTTATGCACGCCAGTCGTTGTTGTAAAGACAGCCGAATGCCGGTCGTTGAAAGCGGTGCCTTCTTTAAAAATCAAATAGAAACCTCTCAATGACTAGAATTACGCATTTCAATAAGGTTTAAAATTAAAACAAAACAAGATGTGGAAGAAAAAGTATTTGTCATGGGTTTGAGGTGCGGATAGAAAAATCCGTCACTCAGGATCACTGTCCGGCTTCACTCAGCAAGCCTCGTGATGCCGAATAGTGACCTTCGTGAAGCCTTGAGATGCCGAACAGTGACCCTCTTGACGGATTTTTTCATCCACACCTCACACCCATGAAAGATACTTATAATCTCAGACAGTGATATTTCAAAGTACTCTTTCTTATCATATACAATAATTCCCGAATTTTAATATCTTTCTCGATCAACAATTTACAGTTCCAATGCCTAATCAAAAGTATTTAAACACAGCATGTCCTACTCTGGTGAAGTTATTTGGACCGTTTTATCAGAGTATATCAAAGTCCCTGATAATATATCCACCTTCCATGACCGATTTATAAGATGAATGGAATCTTAAGATCCACGTATGTTTTCAGGTTTGTCAAATGTATTTAGCAAGATTATTCACCTTACTATTTTCCAGATAAACTGTTTATTATTTTTATGTGAATAAGCGAACATGTGTTTAGTTAGTATTTTGTATAAGTTAGATGTTCCATAGTTTATGTTTGTGCATGGTGTACATTGTTTAGTGGGCCTAAAGGAAGAGAAGCTTGTAATTAGCGACATTAGCGGGGATTAGCGACACTGAAGAAGTTAAATACAGAAATGCGCGTCTGTCGCACTAAATTAGGTATAAATACGTTTATATTGTAACTAATTTTGTTTATTATTTATTATTAGCTCACTTGAGCCATAGGCTCAGGGTAAATTGTGATCACCAAGTGTACGTCGTGCGTCGTGCGTCGTCCGTCGTGCGTCGTGCGTCATCAACAATTTACTATAAATGACATCTTCTCTGAAACCGCTAGGCCTAGGGCTTTGATATTTGGTATGAAGCATTGTCTAGTAGACCGCTACCAAGTTTGTTCAAATGGTAGCCTCAGGGTCCAAAATGGCCCTTGGGCAGGTGGTCTTGTGTTCGAAACTAAAAAAATACTTAAAACTCTTCTCTTCCAGAGCTGCTTGGCTCAGATGCTTGAAATTTGGTATGTATCATTGTCTAGAAGACCTCTACCAAGTTTGTTTAAATGGTAGCCCCAGGATCCAAAATGGCCCTGGAGCAGGGGGTCTTTGGTTCGAA
Source organism: Ctena decussata (assembly GCA_963989385.1). Classification (NCBI taxonomy): domain Eukaryota; kingdom Metazoa; phylum Mollusca; class Bivalvia; order Lucinida; family Lucinidae; genus Ctena; species Ctena decussata. The sequence goes on from OZ022501.1 coordinate 93,231,327, forward strand.
AATAATAAATACTTAAAAATGTTCTTCTCCAGAAATTCTTGGCTCAGATGCTTGAAGTTTAGTATGTAACATTGCTGTGTGGTCCTCTACCAAGTTTATTCAAATGATGGCCCCAGGGTCCAAAATGGCTCCGGGGAAGGGAGTCCCAGGTTTTAACCATAGAAATGCATAGAAAAACATTTAAAAAGCTTCTACTTCAGAATCGCAAGGTTCAGAGCTTGAAATTTAGTATGTACATGTAGCAGTAGCATGCCTAATAGTCCTTTAGGAGTCTATTCAAATGGTGGCCCCTGGGTCCAAAATGGCCTCTTGGCATGGAGTCCAAGGTTTGAACCATAGAAATGAAAAAAAAATATTCAAAAATCTTCTTCTTTAGAACCATAAGGCTTAGATGCTTGAAATTTGGTCTGATGCATTGCCTAGGTAGTCCTTGACTAAGTTTGTTCAAATGGTGGCCCCAGGGTCCGAAATGGCCCCGCGGCAGGGAGTCCTAGGTTTGAACCTACAATACATAGAAAAATATTCAAAATTCCTCTTCTTCAGAACCACTCGGCTCAGATGCTTGAAATTTGGCATGTAGCTCAAGTTAAATTTCATCTAATTTACTAATTTAACTAGAACACGTAACCCTGGCGCGTAGTAAATTTGGCGTGTCATTTTAGTACTGGGTAAAGTAATAAAACTATCTGATACCTCAGTGGTTACAGCAAAAAAATCAATGTTGCCATCTAATATTTTTCATCTAGGTCTGTTATTTTATTTAACGGTTGTTTACATTAGTTACCTGACTAATGGTGGCCATTCTAACCATTCTCTTATTGACCGAAGCTCCTCGATTCATGAATATTTAGTGGTAAGCTACCCCAAGATTGAACAAACAATAAGTCTGTTCTGTTTGGACAAGTGCAATACAGAGTGATTAAGTACTGTACTACCTTAATTATTTTATTATCTACTAATCTGCACCATCTGGACCCAAGCAACCTTTCGTCTTAGGCAGACTGAAAGGTTACTCGAGGTCAAAAAAGATAAGACTTGTGTACGCTTTGTTAGTGATACTGCTAGACCAAGACCATGTCGATCCGTTTTCTGGTACTTTGTGAACCTAATCAAACCTGCGCGAAAAACAATGATAACCAGTCAATAGAAAATAGCATTCAACCAGCCATGACCTTTTCTAAAATGCTTCCGGAGCAAAGGTTATTTCTAAAATTGTCTATGCCAATTGGCATAGACAATAATTGAGGATATCAGTGTAACAAATGCACGCGTTCCTGATTATCATCGATATCATTTTTTGCTCGATGTTATGTTTGAAAAAATATGCTAAGGAACAAGAGTACTTCTCAATCAGATATATGCATTTCAGCGCTAAATAATGGCGCAAAAAAGAATAAATTCCTTGCAGACCATTTAAATCTGTTGAAAGTAATTCGTTGTATAGATGCTTTAATTTGCAAGTCTGACTTCAATGGTGATATTTTCTCTCTCGTTTTATTGTCACTAATCTCAGAATACAGGGTGTATGCCTTGAAGACACCGTTTTTCAAAATTAAATGACTGACTTACAGCATTATGGACCCACGGCATATTCCAGTATCGTAGATCAAAATACTGCATGATTTGTCTTTCCATGGAGTCTATGCTTTAAGCTGCATTCATACAAAATTACCACTGTGATGGCACTTAAGAGTGCAGTTCAGCAAGTCGGTGTAACAAGACCTTTGGCCCACTTTCCTTCTTTAGAATGTGTTCTCTGCACTTGAAGGAACTTTTATAAATTTTAATTCTCTTGTAGTGCCGAAAAGAAAAGCGATTGTTACTACATTTTTTCTACGCCTCTGGCACTGTGGAACAGATGTTATATTTACATTTGGCAAGTATCTTCACAAGACTGGATTCTTTCGCACTGCAGCTTGTAATAGAGCTTGCTTCGAATTTGCCTTCAGATATTATGTAAATGCTTAAATGCATAACTGATGCCGAGCAAAAGGCTTAGTGAATGTTTAAATCCGTCTGTATACTCATCTGGTGTCTAACAACTGGAAATAATTTTTATACGATGATAAAATCAAAGCAGTTTTGTTTTAGATAAACACTGAACTGAGGCAATTGAACCGAGTCTGCTCTTTTAATTCTTAGGCGCATTCCTTCGAAAGGATCTAATTATTCAGAGCTTAATTATTGTTGTAATTAACGAAAACAACTCCTGCATTTTAAAATCTTGGTAAACAATTCAATGCCTTGCCGAAACTGCCCACACATTGTAGGGATTGTAGATACCTTGACATCGTAACCCAGCGGGCATATGACGTCGAAATGACGTCGTACTGACGTCGATGCGACGTCATTACGTCGCACCGACGTCAGTTCGGCGTCGTTTCAACGTCATGTGCCTGCTGGGTTACGATGTCAAGGTATCTCCCACGGAAAATATCTAACAATTAAAATGAGACATGATAAATAAAAGCTATCGCAGTGTCTGTCTATCACTGTTGTTTAGTCTGTGTTGACTGTTTACCATTTAGAACAGCATACTTTTGAAAAGGATGCCCTGGCGTCATGCAAACCATCTGAACCTATGTAAAGATAGAAACATGAATGAGCTAAGACATGTCTTTTCCTGGACCTTTCCTTGATTATTCCCAAAGCATCTTGCTTCATGTTTTATGCATTCGCCGTAATGAAATGCAACTGAGATTCAGCTGCACTTCCCGTCAATAACATCTAATTAAATCTAGTCAAACAGCGTGGGTTGCTTCGTGTAGTTCATGAATTTTGTATCCCTTGGGACATCAGATGTAAGCAAATCTTTGTCAGACTGGCGCATCTGAAGAAGAACATAATTAAGAGCAATTTGCAGCCATTTTACATGTATCACGTACAGTATTTTCACAAGATACAAGATATTAGCTCATTATTAAAAGTCGGGCATAGCAGCTGCTAGGCGTCAATGAAAAGCCAATAATAGAATAATTGGCCAGAGTTTAACGTTCGAAAACCATCCGTGCCAGGTTAAGACTGCAGCTGTACTGGAACATGTAACAATCATAGTTTGAAAACGCAAACAGTTTGAAACGTAAATTAAGTTTGATGTATGTCTTACATCACCTAGCAGCGCATTGAAATATGGTCTAAAAAGGAAGATCCGTTGGAAGCAAGGACCACGCCAAAGAATAGAAACAGGCAGACTCGGTTTAATTGAGTATATTCATGACTAGTAATGAAATGTGCGACACCAGCCACGCCCCCCTAGCAGCGGCTTAAGCGGAGCACTATTTTCAAAATTACTCAAATGAACTCAGTGATCCCAAAAGACCACAAAATATGATCTGCACTATGATGGTGTACGGGGAGACGTTTTAAGGCCGAACACGGCACAGACACCAGCTGCAGTGAAGATACATATGTTCTGAAAGTAAGATCCTTTGGAAGATTTTTTTATTACAAAGAGGCCGAGTTTTGTGCAAAAAGAAAAATAAACACTTTGTATCATGCTAGTCAACAGCTTAATGTAGAATAGTTGATCAGCTATAAATGAGCCGCGACACAAGAAAACCAACAAAGTGGTTGTACGCATCCGCCCTCTTTGCTAAGCGCTTTAAGGGTAGCTTAGGGTCTAGGCTACCTCCATGCGGATAGCGAAGACTCTGATCAGACTGGGCGCATTACCACTTTGTTGGTTTTGTCGTGTCGCGGCTCGAATGGAACTGCTTTACTGGTGTGTAAATAAAATATTTGTAATGGAGTGATCTTTAGCAGTTTAGAGACTAAAAGTTCTGACTGAAGGTCCTCTGAAAGCATACAACACAATCAACAAACGAAATTTGCAGACACGGTTTAATTGATATTGAAAATAGCAAACTATGATTAATTTATGTCTCACGTCACTAGCAGTGCCTTTAACGTGTTTTCATGACATATGCACTTGAGTGCTTCGTATGGAAGAAATAAAGAAACGCATTGCGCGGTGCATGGTCAGGTTCTACCATGTTTGTCAAAGCACGTTAGTCATTTCCCTTTGAAAGAAAAGGGAAATGATAAAGTATCAGCTAAACTAGACACCCCTCGAACGACTTATGGACTTACACCCTCTTACTAGGATAGAAGATTCAATAAATTGTAAATGTGTTATTTATTTTTCAAACACTTCTTTTTAGGTTGTCCGGATGGCCTCTGTTCTGTGTTTATTTCCCTTCTTTGGTTACTTTACCAACAATCTGTTGCTGCTCTTTGATTTGAACCAGCTATTTAGGCGAAAGAGTTCACTTTTCAGAGCAACCGTTTTTTCTATCATTTTCATTTATCACAGGGTATAATCGATTCCGCTTATTTTCGCTTCCTGCAGAGACTGTTCGTCGTATATTGCTTCCGCTGAGCCTGTACGCTATATTTTGCTTCCTGCAGAGAACTACGGCCTCCGCAGAGACAGAAATGACATCTTTCGGTGAGGAAATTGCTTCTATTTTCTCATATATGATAATTCTTGCCATCTAGCCATTTTGTTTACCTTATGAAACAAAACCCTTGAAATTCCATGCGACAAGAATGCAGAAAAAGCTCGTATTTTAGACTTACATGTTAGAATTACGATATTTCTACCCACAGTATTTAATGGGCTATCCTGTTGAATTATGCAGTATATTTCTGTGCAAAATATGTAAGATGAATTCTTTTTTGAGAAGCCATAGGCTTCACTTCTGAAAGACTGCCGGCTGTCAACAAAAAGTAAAAAACAGATGCTGTATACGGTTTCCGCCTTTCAACATTTACCTTCCGTGCGGCGTCCGCTTTGCTCCTGTACTGTTTCCGCTTGAGACATACATGTTAGTTTGTGCTACAACATCGTTGAAATGTCCGCAGCTAGTCCGCCAACATCATTGAAATGTCCCAAGCTAGTCAGTCGCCCCAGGATAGTGAGAATAAACTTATCAGAATATGTGGCCTGTCCTAGTTCGTTACCTAAACGGTGACAACTCCAACATTTTAACAAGTGCTTTAACTCAAAGCAAACTGGCTCAGATTGGTGTATTTGAACAGTTTATTCAAGTTTTTGTAAAATGACTTTGCACAAACACTATACATACATATATCAGATAAATAGATTTTGGCTCCACAGGTGATAAATCAGTAGCATAGCGCTAATTATCAATTATCAGCAAAGTCTCTCTTTCTCTCTCTCTCTCTCTCTCTCTCTCTCTCTCTCTCTCTCTCTCTCTCTTGCTTTGGTATTTATATGCAGGAGCATGCGCATAAATGACTTTTTTCGTGTCCTCTTAGTACTGCTTACTATGTACAGAGTCCTGTGTACAGTTTTCTGTGTACTATATTTAGACCCCTTACTGCACATGCGCAAGATCAGACTCTCACTAATAGAATGTGTACTGTTTAATGCATATCATGACTATGGTTTTCATATTCCATCTGCATTTGTCCACCTGACTCAGCTTGAGTTCTATCCTGTCCCTTGACTTCTTCTAGGAAGACTTCCGCCTATGACGCTGTATTCACAGGTTTTGTTTAATAGGTTTTGATTAGAGACCTAACAATGAACTCCTCGGTGGACTGCGTGCCAAGGCTAAGAGCTCCAGCTACCATCTCTAGTTTTGATTAGAGACTAGTAACTCTAAGATAGGACACGTCCCAAGGTTGATGAGCCCCATCAGTCCACGTGCAACAGGTATTACTGGACTACCTGGTACATGTACCAGCAGCAGGTTTTGGCTAAACCTGACCTTTTTTGTTAGTCTAAATAAAATCTTTTGTTGTGACCAATCATTAGAGATCGACATCTTCCAAAGGCATATCTGATTTTGGAGAGTTAAGACCAATTATCCCAAAACTATCATCAAGAACCCCACTTAGCTAGAATTCATGGAGAGTAATACACCTCCATTCTTTTCTGGGATTAGTACCAAGGCGGGACAATTTTTATGACTTCCTGTTGGCTTCCCTAATTGACTAAACCCTTTCAAAATTGGGTACACCCTCAAAGGAAAGAGTTTGCTTCTAGTGGAGCAATCTCTTTCCTTCAAGAGTTTACCTTCTTTGAGAAGGGAGGCAAACAAGAAAATAGTACAGTTGCGTCCCCTGAAAGTGTACCCATTTGCCTGAAAGTATAATTGCTGAAGAAGAGGCTGGGTTCAGAGCTGGAAGGAGCACCAACGAACAGATCTTCAACCTTAGAATCCTTTGTGAAAAGTATCTCCAACATCAGCAAAATCTGCACCATATCTTCATTGATTTCAAAAAAGCCTTTGACAGGGTTTGGCATGCAGCCATACGGACCACCACGCGGAAGTACAATATCAGTGCAAATCTAGTTCGCACCATTGAGCAGCTCTACGACAAGGCTATTGGTGCAGTCCTGATGAATGGCGGCGTGGGAAAATAATTCAGAACAACAGTTTGACTAAGGCAAGGATGTCTTCTGTCACCCACCCTCTGAAATATTTTTCTTGAACGGATCGTGTCTGATGATCTGGAAGAAAATGACGGTTGGTAAGCAGTGGCGGCAGTAATATTACAAATATGTGGTTTGCCGATGATATAGACGCTCTAGCTGAAGAAGAGCAGGGACAAGAAGCCCTAGTTGACAGTCTCGGAAAAACCTGCACAAGGTTTAAGATGGAGACTGATGACAGACAGCGCCAATAGTATCCTCTGGGATATCAAGGTAACAGGGCAGAAGCTAGGTACGATAAGAAGCTTCAAATACCTTAGAGCAATTGTCTCAGATGATGAATCTAAAAAGGGGGTTCTCTCAAGGATTGCACAAGCCACTTCAGCTCTTTCAAAACTGAAGCCCATTTGGAGAGATAACAACATATCTCTTGAATGAATGGTGAAACTTATGCGCCACCTTGTCTTTTCCATATTTCTGTATACCTGTGAATCGTGGTCCTTGACAACAGAGTTAGAACGCAGTCCTCTTACATGAGATGTTTCTGAACATTTTGTACAAGGACCATATAACTCATGAGAAGGTTCACAGAAATATCCAAGCAGCCATTGCAGAGTCCGATGAACTCCTGAACCTGGTAAAGAAACGGAAACTAAGGTGGTTTGGCCACGTCTCAAGGTCTTCAGGTTTAGCAAAGACGATTCTACAGGGCACAGAGAAAGGAAAAAAGAAGAAGAGGTAGACAGAAGAAGAGGTGGAAAGACAATATTAAAGAGCGGACAGGAATGGACTTTGCCAGCTCAACTAGGGCAGCTGAGAACAGGACAAGGTAGATAGAGATTGTTTCGAAGTCATCTGTGGTGCCCCAATGACCTTGTAAGGTTATGGGATAGAATAGAATCGAATATGTTTACTGTTTACTAAATGTTACTAAATGTATACTGTGGACTGTTTATCACGACATTAACTTGGCGCATGCACTAACGAATGTTCAGAGTCAGTGTTGAAGTAAACAGTGCACAGCAGACAGAAACATGTCGTATATGGAGCTCAACAGGTAGAACCCGGATATGTTAAAAAAAAAAGAGAAGAAACGAAACATAATATATACACCATGTATGTCACCCTGAAATATACACCTTTTAAATCAAAGCAAAGGAGAACAGAGCTGGGGGAGATGTGGGGGAGCTATCGATGGGTGCTATTTTCATTTGAAAGTGTTTATTATGTGTGCCTCTAAGTGTTTAAATGTGTAGCTTAGGGTGCGTCCCTCTAAAAAAAAGGTGGGGCTTTCGCAGCAGACCATCCCTGAAAAAAAAAAGGATTTATTAACTATAACCTATTAATGAAATGCATTCTTGTGAAATAAAAGATAGGTCTTTCGGAAGGCAGATTACTGAAACAACGGTCTTTTTGGAGCTGCCTAGCCCAAAAAGTGGTGGTTGTGGCGATGGTGGGAGGGGGTGGGGGTAGTGGAGGGGAGAGAGCTTTAAGTGGATGCATAGCCGTACTGGCCTACTATATAAGTAACCCTCTCCTCCGTACCAACACACACAGTTTGGTGCATTATAAAAAATGCATACTTTACATGAAAATGGTCTAGAAAACAACAGCTGCCTCGAACACAGGTCTACATATCATCTAAAGACAAAAAAAAATAGTAAATTCAATTATATTTAGGAACAAAATTTCGATTTATCTGATATTTAGCCGGCGGAAACCATAGAGTGCTTCTTTCCAAAAGCAAGGAAGCCGTACTTGGTAGAATCGGACGACGTTCAGTGCAGTTTTTATTGCCGTTTTATGCTGCAAATTCGTAACCTCTCACATTTAAAAGAGCTAGAACATGATTTGTTAACAATACATAAGATATTTATATATAAAAATAATTGTATTTTAACCAATCATTTACAAATAAAAAGAAATGAATGCATTTTTTTTTGTTTTTCTGAAAACGAATTAAAAAAACAGGATAAGAGTCCAACGTAGAAAATATTTTTTGCAAAGTTTGATTACAAAAAGGTTTGCAACCTTAAATTTATGACAGTGGTAGGTCTCTGATTGCTACTGAATGTTCTAGACAAATTTTTACCTCACTACCCCTTCAGAATTCTTTTGGCGGAAACCGTCGTTCTCTGCAGAAAGCCAAATATAGCGTACAGGCTCGGCGGAAGCAATATACGACGGACAGTCTCTGCAGGAAGCGAAAATAAGCGGATTCGATTGTTTATTTCCCTCCCTCTTAAACGGATGGACTCTTATGGAATAGAAAACAAACACTTTTCCAGGGACAAATTCTTTCTTTGAATGATAGTTCACTTTTTGAAAAGGCTGCGTCGTCCAGGAACACAAATGAGCCGCGACACGAGAAAAACAACAAAGTGGCGTGTGCGCCCAGTGCAGACTCAGATCAGCCTTGGCATCCGCCAAGTCTGATCAGAATCTTCGCTGTACGATATGGATAGATAAGAATCTAAGCTAGCTCTATGCGGACAGCGAAGACACTTATCAGACTGGGTGGATGCCCAGGCTGATCTCAGATTTCGCTGGGGGCACATGTCACTTCGTTGGTTTTGTCGTGTCGCGGCTCAAATATGAAGGTACAAAAACAGTTTCTCTTTGTAAAAAATGGCAATAAACTTGCACCCGTACACCTTCTTCTCTGTGAGCATGTTTCAAGGCCAAGTGTCAGGTTGAGGTATCCTGATGGTCTAGTAAGCACACTTAACATTCGAATGCAAACAAATCCTATCAACTGCAGGCACGGTGCAGGAAATGTGAGTCCGTTTGAAGGTCAATAAGGACCTCTGACAGTATCAATGCATATTTGCCCATTTTTCGACAAATTACTGCACCTTCCTCGGGCAGCAAAAGTTGAAATATTTGGCATTAATATGTAGCCCTGTGTACTATAAAGACATTTTAACAGTGATTTTGAAAAATTATCATGCCTCTAGACTAACATAGACCAATTTTATCAAGAGGGGTATGTGAATTTTTCAGTCTCTGAAAATAAGTCCATTTATTTGGTTTTCTAAGATATCGAAATCTTAATTGATAACTATGCTAAAACTGACATACACATATTATTATATTACATGATATTATGCAATATTTTTTCCAGTACTAAGGACCTAAGCCTATTTTTAGGTATAAAGGGTGTGAGTACCCCACCCACCTTTTCAGTTTTTCAGCTGTAGACTATCTTTCCCCCCCCCCCCCCCCCCGTGCCTCAGCAAGCCACTCACATATAATGTGTATTATGATAGTACACACATACATGCGAAGTGGCTAGCTGAGGCACGAGGGGGGGAGGGAATATCTTTAAAAAACTTTTCCTGTTTCCATTGCGTTTAATTACAAAATTTGGCTTTTTCCACCAAAAATTGAAGTCTATGTGCAAAATAATCAGAAATTAAATTCATGGCCAGTTAGGGGAAGTTGAGAGCAACAAATTTCAAGAGAAATTCTTGGGTATATCAAAAATTTAATTTTGACTATTTTTATAGGCAAATTAACATTACAACCGTCAGAGGTCCTTTATACGATCGAACTTGCATTGAAGTTACAAAACATCCATGACTGTATTAAGGATAGGTATTAATACTGGATGGCATAAAACCCATCATGAATGGTGATGAATGGTTTTGATTTAGATGTATAGTCTGTTTGCTACCAAGTGCAAACGGGGTTCTGCTTATTTTCTCGAAAACGATGAAAGTTCCATCAAATGTTCTAATGTCCTAATGATTCCTTAAAACTATACATAACAGAATACGGAAAGTCCAAATTTTTGGATGCTTTTGTAAAATATTTTCCATTGACAGTAATGCAAAAACTGAGCAGTTACACTAAAGGGCGTCGTATGCTTGTTAGAACAGCCAAAATATTGTTGATAGGCAATAGCGTAAACTCCTTGTTTACTACAGGTGTGGGCGTATATGAATGAAATAGAAAAAATGTATTCAACTGTCCGCACGCGTAACGCATGATATCACTAGTCAGGTGATACTATGTTGTAAATAAACATTGGTCTATTATATAAAAAAAAATATTATTTTGCGAGTAAAAATTGTATTTTTAAATTTTTATCACATATGGGTGAAACAAAAACCAGAAAAAACGGATTCAGAATAAAATTTCAATTAATTATGCAAATTTTGTTCTAGTGATAGCATACATTGGTCACATGCTCTAACACGTAAAACTTAACGGGAATTCCAACAGCCAAGTTTTACTCCCTTGTAATTAATAGGTGAAAATGACATATTTCGGTCCTGTTTTTGTATAAAATCTTTTTTATGCAAAACCTCACATTTCTGCAAAATTATGATTTTGTTATGTATAGGATGAAAATTAAGAATGAGCAATTAGAAAATCCTCTACTTCTCACCAATTTTGAGAAAATATTAGGGATGCCGTTTGCATTTGGGAGCAAACGGACTATAAAGGGTTGCAAGGTCGTTGGTACTATTACATAAACTCGCAATAATAGGGCCTCAAGGTTGCGAGATCAAATGAAACCCGCTCCATGAGTGTCTTACGTTGTCTGCCAAGATCTGTCAATTAACTTTTTTGGAGTCTAGCGGCACTGGAAAAGTTAAATACAGAAATGCTTGCCTGTCGCACTAAATTTGGTAAAGATTGTTTACATTCATATCAATATGGAGATTTCTCAAAATTGAAATAAAAAAAAAAAAAATAAAAAAAAAAAAACGACAAAGGCATTACCTTCTACAAAGCCTATCTGCGACGAGACTTGCAAATTATACTTCAAGTGCTATTCACACATAAAATGTCTGATACTAGAAATGATATATGAGGAAAAGGGCAATAAAACTTTGGCAGCACGTTAATCTCCGATATGTCAAGGAAAATTCTTTTAAGGATGATTTAATTTGAAAGTATGACTTGAATCATGTTATTTTCTCGTCCACCATATTCCCATTTGAATCCATATGATTTTAGCAGACATAAATTCAGCAGACTCCATTAAGAAAAATGTATCATGTTTCATGCGAAGAAGTCACTCTGCGTGGTATACGATCATATTGCGAGTCATTTTAGCCGCGACATGATAAAAATCAACAAAGTGTCATGTGCACCCAGCGAAGACTCAGATCAGCCTTGGCCGCCGCCGAGTCAGATCAGAGTCTCGTGCAAACATACCTTTGTTATTTTCACGTAAACAATTAAATAGAATTAAAACATTTCCGAAAAATATTTTCAACATTTTCGTACGTATGTCGAATATTGCTGAAACGAGATAAAAAATACAGTTTAATTATTCCTCTAACTACGTTTTTAAAACTACACCCCCTGTTGAGGTACCGTCGTTTTTTAACGTCAAACAGAGCTAGGCGCTTGGAGAGCTTTCTGACATATATCTTATTTCCGATAAACACTGACGAATTATTCTAGAGTACCTACCATCATGAAAAACAAAACAAAACATTAATAGATATCTCAGTCCATCCTCGAAAAATAACAGTCCGAACAAGTCAGTTTTTTCCGGTTTTGCTTCTCCTGAAGGACGTGACGTCGCGGAATAATGGTAAGAAATTAACGAGACTTCACGTCACGTAAAAAAAACCTCAGGGGCCTAAACCTTCCTTGTGGAATACAGAATAAGAATCGATTCGGCCCTATCTTTTCTCAAGCAGATACATTCCATAAAACAGATAGTAGGTGTTTAACTGAAAACTAAAGATATGTCGAACAACATTTTTAGGCATCCCCGGCCTTGAACGTTGAAAAATCTTACGTTATTGGATTTGGGGTATAGTTAAACAAATCTACTTTGTGAAAAAAATTACTCGGTGAAACCTATTAATTTGAAAATAACTGTTAACACATTGTACTGAAACATTAAAATTTCAGATGTATTTTTCGGAAACCTTTCTGCCTTGTCAATCTTTTATGTGACAACAAGCAACATTCAATCGAAAATTAAAGGTCATGCATATGGTAAGAAAACATACCCTAATATTTTCACGACTTAATAGAAAAAGAATAATCTATTGCACACTCAAAAGAAAGTCTTGTCGCGAGTTCGCACTAGGCTTTTTTCAGTGATTCCAGTTGTTCAGGTGCCATGTCCGTCTGGTCATTTAGTCACTGGACGTTTCTACAAGAGTTGTCAGCAGACAGCATAGCTCGCCTGGAATCGGGGTGATAGAAGGCGATAACCAATACTCATCGTGATAAAGTCTAATTCAAATGGGTGAGAATAAGCTAACCTTTGTATTCGGAAGACAAAAGGCAGCCACAGCCAAGACTTGACAGCTGCAGTTTTTGTAACCCCTGGAAATGTTGAGAAACTGTGCCACCATGATGAAGGCTTTAGGGTGTTCAAAGACCTTAGAGGTTCTCCAGCCTATTGGGAAAAAGCTAAAAAAAACTAGAAATGTTTTTTTCAGAGAAAAACTGATGTTCTCCATTTGTTCATTTCCCATCACCTCTAATGAATAAAAAACCTGTAGAAATAAAATATCTATGCAAGTTTGGAGAGAATCCATCCACTGGTTTTAAAGGTTTCCTACATAGAAGACTATGTCCTTGAAAATAGGTCAAGGTCAACTACTAAACATGTCTAAAACCTGTCACAACGATATATTCATGCAAGTCTGATGAACATCCATCAATCGGTTCAAGGTATAACTCCTCCGACGTCATTGAAAATGACGTCAAGGTCACAAAAATCTAATCAGCTCTTAAAATTATCTCATTGATGTATCACTGCAAGTTTGGTGAAATTCCATCTTTTGGTTCAGGAGATATCGTGGGTACAAGAAATTGTCATCTAAGTCCTCCAGTGACCTTGAAAATGATATCAAAGTCACCAAAATCTAATCAGCTTTTTCACTTGTCCCAGTTATATATACATGCAAGTTTGGTGAGATTCCGTATATTGGTTCATGAGAAATTAAGGGTACAATAAATTGTCATCTAAATCCTCCAGTGATCTTGAAAATGAGGTCAAGGTCACCAAAAGCTAATCAGCCCTTTAACTTGTCCAAATGATGTATCCATGTAAGTTTAGTGAAATTCCATTTACTGGTTCAGGAGACATCATGGGTACAATAAATTGTCATGTAAGTCCTACAGTGTCCTTGAAGATCACCAAAATTTAATCAGCTCTTTAACTTACTCCAATAATGTATCCATGAGAGTTTGTAAAAATTCCATCTATTGGTTCAGCTAAAAACTAAACTCTTTAAAAAAACTTTGACGTAAAAGTGGACGCCGACGCTGACGCCGACGCCGGAGGTAGTGCAATAGCTCTTCCTGGACTTCGTCCATACGAGCTAATAAGACGTCTATGTTGAAAAAAATGTTTTTATTGCAAGAAGCGTCCAAAAGGTGGTCAGAGGTCAATCTGAGTCATGACAACGCATTCCAACTATGGTTTGAGGGCTGGATTTGGATTTTGATTGTTTCAGTTCCTGGTCTTTGCATACTTTTTACTTTTATTCCAACAGCTGTGAGGATGGTATTGTTTTGTAAACCATCCACTTTAATTACCAGATCTGAGTCCATGTGATGTCTTTTTATTTCCAAAGCTTAAGAAAATGATGTCTTGGAAGAAATACCATTCCAAAAGTTCAGTGGCATTGCTTTATTACAGTGTCTTTAACAGATTATAAAAGAAGACATTTTAAATGCATTCCACGATTAGGTAAAAAGGTTACAAAATGCTTTTACGTAAAGGGTTAATTCTTAGAAAGTTTTTAAAAGAAACCTTTTTTGATAGAACGCTTCGGTTAAGAAATCCATTCTTCAAAACGAATCTTTTTGCAAGACCCTGGAATAGGAGCAACAGACAAAACTAGCAGCCTCAGCCCCGGATTAAGGGTGTGGGATTTGTGGCTTCAGCCCCACCATCTGGGCCTCTGTGTTATGTATAATAAGTAGGCCTCCAGATAATACGGTGTATCTGATGACAGTTTGTGATAATTTATCCATGTGCTTAGATTTAAAAATATTTTGTGACATCTCATTAGAATCGCCTCGTTGAGGCGATTCTAATGCATCTTAATATAATTCCCTCGTCGACATTTCACAACATATATTTCAAGGCAAAAAGACATTATTATAAACTCTCATCAAATTGGTCCCTAATTCTGTCATATTCTAGCGTCCTTTGGCGAAAAAAGCATTGGGTTGATCACAGCACCTGGGAGCGATAATTCTGACTGTTGACACTAAACTGCTAAAGGCATGATATGAGCCGCGACACGAGAAAACCAACAATGTGGTTGTGCGCCCAGCGCAGACTCAGATCAGCCTGGGCATTCACCCAGTCTGATCAGACTCTTTGCTAAGCGCTTAAAGGGTAGCCAAGGGACTAAGCTTCCTTCATGCGGACAGCGAAGACTCTGATCAGACTGGGCGGATGCCCCGGCTGATCTGAGTCTGCGCTGGACGCACGACTACATTGTTGGTTTTCTCGTGTCGCGGCTCATATGTCTTTAGAACTATGAGTTATGAAACAGGCTTCTTGGATATACATCCACAATTTCAGATTTTTCTTTTTTGTTCCATTACAATTCTCACTCCAAGAAATACCGTAATAATCCTAAGAATTGGACAACCTAACGTAGTTATCGTAATTGTCATGAAAATAACACATTTTTGTCTTACACAATGCGATAACGCATCCAAAAGATGAAAATGGAGTGACAAACAGTGTCGATTATGATCAGACTGCAGTCTGATCTGGGTCAACACTGTTTACCCAATACTTATAATTTTAACGGTAGGTACTGTGAAATAAGCCTTGATTTGAATTATATCATTGTATCATTGCTGTTACATGTAAGATGATTTAGATGCAGCTTTGGGCTGTGATATATTATCATTTTAAGACCCTGTAGAGTTAAGCCAGTAAGTTTATTGGTGATTTACCCTTTCTTATTGTGTTTTGGAATAAGCCAATGTCATTTAATATGTTTCTGATCTATAGATTAAATTTAAAGAGTAAATACACTTCAGGAACTGACTGAATCAGATCCCAAACCCTATCCCCAACATCAAAGGGAAAGACTGACAAAGACATCCCAACAAATAATAAATTACAAATGATAAGCCGAGTCAGCAGCTCTTTCCCAAATAGGTGGCAACTCAGCTATCTTTACTGAACTAAATAATTTAGACCAACAGAAGGGTTAAAATGAAAACACAATAAGTTAAACAGCACCGAACATAAAACAAATGCAACCGCAACGAAAGTACCGCCTTGGGACGGTCAGTAATAACTACTGGGGAGTTTAAACCGGTTTTACTTAGCCCAATCCTTCACCCTCACCCTCCGCCGCGGTACACACAATTAGTTGGTAGTTTCGTTCGTATGGAGGTCCCCTAGCTCATCAGCGAGTCATCACGGGCAACAATTCAAATCAAGAAAAGACTGTAATGAAGCAAGGATGAGGACTCGACAGCCAAAACGTGTTGAGACACCTGGTGATCCCTGGGGCGTCAGCAACACCACTGAAACACTGGAGCAAGTTATCTCCAAGCATTCGCTTTGATTGTTTTTTCGTTTTTTTTTTTTTTTGTTCTTGTAGAAAATTTTATTTACTCTTATAAATGAATGAAAAATAGACAAAAAATAGATGTTCGTGTGCATCGTATTTCTGTTTGGTTTAAGTTAGCTTTAAACAGCTGAGAATCAAGTTGTTAATTTTGCTATTCGCTGTTGTTTGCGTCTCGTACCTATTTCCTACTTGGTGTTGTGGGTGGGATTTGAAACTAGATCGTATCATTCACTGATTATGACCCTTTCACACAATTTTCATGCCGTCAGTATGCCATTTTTCAACTGATATGATATGATGAGGGTAAATATCACAGACACATATAGGAGCGCCAAAAGACATATGAGCCGCGACACGACAAAACCAACAATGTGGTTGTGCGCCCAGCGCAGACTCAGATCCAGTCTGATCAGGGTCTTCGCTGTCCGCATGGAGCTAGCTTAGTCACTTAGCTTCCCTTTGAGCACTTAATGCAAAGTCTGATCAAACTTAACGGCTGCCCAGGCTGTTCTGAGTCTTCGCTTGGCGCACAACCACATTGTTGGTTTTGTCGTGTCGCGGCTCATATGTAGTGTTAAATGTAAACTATATAAGCTGCACTATGATGAGCCACTTCTGCCACAGCAAGAAACGTATTAGAGAAAAGAAAACAGAAGATTCAGTTAAAATGTTCATCGATTGCATTGATATTTTCGTCGCTTGGGTCTTATCACTGCCTCCCAGTATAGATCTGACAATGAATGTCCGGACTGGCAAGAGAAGGGTGAAACTGTTTAGGCGAAAACATATTATTCTTACATGTAACACAATAGCACGAAAAAAAGGTCCATGCAACAAAACAAATGATAAAAACGACCAAACAAGCATCAAATATAATCGAGTACGCTTGAAGTTCTTTCCCTTGGATATATTTTGCTGTTGCTGAATAGTATGTGCAAAAGTTTTTTTTTTCCCTTCTTTATCTGAAGGTATTAATAGAATGGTTTCAAAGTCCTTAAATATTTGTTGTTGGAATGTTAACAGTTTGTTTAATCGTGTTAATGGAGTTCGCACTAACAAACTAGATGATCCCATTTTCTCACAGAGATTAAAGTCCGAAATAATTATCTTAACAGAAACACATGCATGTAAGAAGGATATACTAAATATTGAGGGTTACTCTTGCATCTCAAACTGTCGCTCAGAACAGCCTAGTAGGCTAAGAGGAGGAGTAGCAATTTTTATGAAAAATAATATAAAAGCAGGAGTTAAAATTATTGACAACTCTCAAAGTGATATGATATGGATCAAACTATGCAAGAATTTCTTCAAATTTAGGAAAGATTTATATATGTGGTATTTATATTTCACCAGCCTCTTCAGGGTATACCAAAAGAACAGGCATTGACAAAATACTATTTCAAAAGCTAGAATCTGACATTGTTAAATTCACACCCGACAATCTTGTCATGATCATGGGGGATATAAATGCGCATGTCAATTGCAATGACCTTGACTTTATCAGAAATGAGGAATCTGACGTTATGGAGGACTCCTTGCCCGCTAATTATTTAATTGACAATAGTCATATGTTGAGAAACACTGCCATTTATCAGACTACAAATGAATATGGAAATAATTTGCTAGATATATGTATAGGGTCCCAACTGAGAATACTAAATGGCCGTACGATTGGAGATACTATCGGTAAACCTACATATCATGGCTATAATGGTTCATCCATTGACGACTATTGCATTTGTAGTGCGGACTTCATGAACTCGATAAGGTATTTTAAAGTTCTTGATTTTGATGTTACTTTTTCAGACCATTGTCCAATTTTGGTTAATGTTCAGTCATTGTATTGTCATCATGACAAAACTTCATCACAAAGAAAGTCACCCAGAAATGTTAAATGGGATGATAATAAAAGAATGAGTTTTCTAAATCACATTAATATGATTAATAAACAGCAGTTTATGGAACGTCTAGCTGAATTTTCAAGTAAAGCATCTAATATGTGTAACAATATAGATGAAATGGTGTCCCATTTTTCTTTGACTTTACAGCAGGCTGCCCATATTAATAAAGCCAAAAACTCTATGAAATTTTCACAAAAAAGGCGCAAACGTAAGAAAACCTGGTATGACAGGGATTGTGATTCATTGTACAGGGAAACAAAGCATTTAAGTCGATTATTAGGCAATGATCTTTATAATATAAACTTACGGCAAAAAGTGTACTCTGCCCGTAAACTGTACAATAAATTAATACGTAAAAAGCATAGACAATTCAAAGGCAAAATGCTAAGCGGCCTGCTGGAAAGTGAAAAGAAAAATCCTAAAGAATTTTGGAACACAGTAAATGAATTGATGGAGAAACAGAAATCAGACCCCTCTGCTGATATTTCCCCTGAAAAATGGGTAGAATATTTCAAATCCTTAATGAACATTGATTACTCAGACAATTTTACAAGTTCTTCAAATGAAGAATATTTTGGAGAAAATTTGGATAATACAATTCTTAATGGGGATATTTCATCCGAGGAGGTCTTGAAAGCTGTCAAGGGGTTGAAAAATGGTAAGTCGTGTGGAATTGATGAAATATCTAACGAAATGCTTCAACTATCAGTCCCTGTCTTAGCTGATGCATATGCATACCTATTTTCACATATACTTAGAAATGGGACATACCCCTCTATGTGGAGGGAAAATTTGATAAAACCCATCTATAAAGGGGGTGGTACCTCAGATACGAATAATTATAGAGGTATAGCAATTTCTAGTTGCTTTAGCAAATTGTTTAGCAAAGTCTTATTTAACAGACTGGACAAATATTTAGAAGATAATGACATAATAGGGTCTGAACAGATTGGATTTCGGAAACACTGTCGCACGACTGACCACATCTTAACCCTAAAAACACTTATAGACAAGGCTTTCAAATCAACTTCTCATTTATTTGCTTGCTTTGTAGACCTAAGTAAAGCATTTGATACTATCAATAGGCAGGCTCTCTTTCATAAAATGAGTAAATACAATATCAGAGGCCCATTTCTGAACATAATTCAAGATATGTATCAAAACTTATTATATTCTGTTAAGACAGAAAATGTTTTAAGTAGCTCTTTTGAAACTAAGATTGGGGTTAAGCAAGGTTGTGTACTAAGCCCCACACTTTTTTCCTTATATCTAAATGATTTGACAAAATGTTTTAATGAAGAATGTGTCCCAGTAGCGTTAGGCAACAGTGGAGTTAACATTTCTTGTCTGATGTATGCGGATGATATTGTACTTTTATCAAAAACTGCTAATGGATTACAAACTCTTCTTCATAAATTAGAAGAATTTTGTAATAAGTGGAATTTAAGAGTAAATATAGATAAAACAAAAATCATAATATTCAATAAAGCAGGGAGAGTCTTGAAGGGTTACAATTTTTTATATGGAAATAATTTGCTGGAACATGTAAATGAATATAAATATTTAGGCATATATTTTAGGTCCTCTGGTGTTTTTACACAAGGTATAAGGTATGTTTGCAATAAGGCGCTTAAAGCCATTTCTGTATTAGAAAGGCTCTTATGTCAGACAACATGAATACAGGGTTATATGTTACTTTATATAATCATTGTGTGAAGCCAATTCTTTTATACGGAAGTGAAGTATGGTCTTTTGATTCTCTTATTAATAAACCTGGAATGACTCAGATGGAAAACAGATATGACTTATTTATTCCTGAAAAAACTCAACTAAAGTTCTTTAAAAATGTTATGGGGGTTCATAAATACTCAGTAAATGATGCTGTTAGAGCAGACTTAGGAGTCTTGCCAATAGCAATTTATGGTTTACAAGCATCTACAAACTTTTGGGTGCACCTTGTCAATTTGAAAGAAAGTTCTTTGGCTTATCAAGCATATAAAGATAGCATGAATTTTCCCAAAGGCTTTGCCCAAAAATTTAAGATATTTTTAAATAATATTAACTTTTCTCATCTCTGGAATAATCAGAACACATTTTCTAAACAACGGTTAGTACATGCAGTAATGAATAAACTGAAAGACTCCTATATTCAATTCTGGAAAGATAAAATTCATGATGACAGTAAAAATCAGCCAAATGGTAATAAGTTGAGAACTTACAGAACATTCAAAACATGTTATGAAAGGGAAACTTATCTGTTTGTTAACGAGTTATCAAGAAATGAAATCTCAACTTTTGCCAAGCTTAGAATAAGCTCGCACGACCTTCATATTGAAAAAGGTAGGCATAGAAAGACTATACTGAGCGAAAGGAAATGTTTTTTATGTAACATGTCTGTTGAAGATGAAAAACATTTTGTTATGGAATGTGGTTCACTTTCAGCATATAGAAATACATTTTTTTGATGAATTAGTACAAATTGTTCCATCTTTTTTCAGTAAAAATGTAGATGAAAAATTTGCTTTTATAATGGAATGTAAAGATTATGACATTGCTTATATATGCATAACAAATATTTGCAAAATGTTTAGAGCTAGAGACACACTGATAAATAGTAATAGTATTAATGCCTTGAATAGAACAAATGCTGATAATGCATGATGTGATGGATATTGACACTCTTTTTGATGTTGACACTCTTCTCTTTGGCAGTCAAATAGTTGTGTATATTTCTTCAAATATGCAGGAGTATTTTACTTGCGACCGGGAATTGTCTTGACTTTGAAAATTGTCAATTTTAATAGTTGGATCTATTAAACACAAACATGAAAATTATAGTATCTAGGTCGATCTGACAATCATATTTATTACAGTCAGAAGCAGACAAGAAGTTAAACAAGCTGCTCCTGTGGATGGTAGAAGGGCAAAGTTGCGGTTCATACTGCACAGTGGTGTCGGATGCTCTGCAGGTTTGCCCTTCTCATATCTTATGAACATCCTTTCCAGCTTAAATGATTGATTTGATGGCTATAGGTTATTTGATGATTATAGGTTAAGAACTTGATAACATATTTGTATAAGGGTCTGTTTGCAAGTGTAATTGTATTTTGTGTTATTGTATACATGTGACTGGTGACAGTCCTTTGACTGGACTTTATACCAATAAAATTGATTTGATTTGATTTGATTTGAACTTTATTTGTTATACATCAGTATCGTTGCGACCCACTACCATTACTCTCACTACAAGATGTGGTCTTCGGGGTACAGAACTTATCTATGGTACGGCCCATATAGTCACTGATGACCTTTGACACGCGGGCAAGATCCGCTGGCGTAAGAGTTGGTGTCCTTGAGTAGACGAGACTGCCCTCGTACCACCAGTTAGAACTCATATGACCGCAGTAGTAAGATACCATGTAACTACCCGTGGGAGAGTAATCTGAAAGTAAACTTGGTATCAAAAATCATAAGTCCGCATTCGTAAATTGCGAAAATGTTAAAAGATCCGAAATTTCTTTACAAACAGACATGGACCCTTATCAAATGCTAACGAGTTGTACGCATCACTTTCCTATTATCGTATACTCGCCATATATACTGGACAAAAAAAGTTAAGGATCAAACATTAGACTGAAATTTTTATATTGAATAAAATAATTTTCCAAAAATCATTTTCTAATGTTGAATACATCTAACAACGCTGCAAAAGATTGCATGAGACATATTGGAATCTGATCACGTGACACATCAGTAGGAAATAATAATCAGGCATACCCCAAAATTCAAAGTGAAAATTGGCGTATACACAAAAATGAATTTACATTATTTGTGACTTTATCCATTCAAAATCATTTTCAGTTCTCAGAGTGACCTCTAAGAGCCTGAATAATTGCATGACAGCCATTCGGTATGCTTCTGGTAAATCCTCAGAGGCCCATTTAGGGATTTGTTGGCCATTTTTCACGAAAGGCCTGAATAAGCTCTCCTTGAGATTCAGGAAGCCTCTCATGATCAGAATTGGCGCTGTAACATGTCCAAAGCATGCTCAATTGGATTAAAAACTTCTGATCCAATTGCCATGTCAGTGTGGGCTATTGTTTCTGTCGCTAGGTACTGGTCCCCCACATTTGCCCTGTGATTCGATGATGTCAT
Source organism: Ctena decussata (assembly GCA_963989385.1). Classification (NCBI taxonomy): domain Eukaryota; kingdom Metazoa; phylum Mollusca; class Bivalvia; order Lucinida; family Lucinidae; genus Ctena; species Ctena decussata. The sequence continues at coordinate 93,253,322 of OZ022501.1, forward strand.
CGCCAAAAACATTAGCAAACGGTCTCGTAATTGGACAAAACATGTCATTCCTATCTCGAACAGCAATCAGAGAGCTTCTGTTTAGCATGCGCAAGTCCACACAGCTGCCAATCCAGCTGCCGGACCATACCATTACTCACCCTCCTTTAGACATGTCATAGTCCACATGTTCCACAACATGATTTGATTCATAGATTACATGACGTGTACCTGGCAGGTGTCATACCTTCTACTATCATCGTGGATATCTTCATACAAATCTGGACTCATCTGTGAAAAGAACATGGGTCCAATGACCCAGCTCCCAATTTGTGTTCCTTTTTGTCGACTGTCGCCTCGCATTTTCATTGAATCGCACCAATCCTGGCCTCATGACTAGCATGCAAGCGCGCAAATTAGCTGTGTAAAGTCTGTTTCTAACCGATTTCGCTTAATTTGGTCCATTAAATCATTTTAATGGACAAAACATGCGCATCCTCACAGTGTCATTGTGATGAACCAGTAGCTTGGGACAGAAACTATCGTCTGTATGGGCAAGTCTAGTCGATCGCAAGTTTTAAATCTGATTGAACATGCTTGCCACATGCTACAACACACCAATTCTAATCACCAGAAGCTTCAGAAAACTCCTGGGGAGCTAATTCAGGCTTTTCATGAAAAATGGCAAACCAGTCCCCGAATGAGCCTCTAGCCTTTACCAAAAGGGTACCGAGTAGCTATCATGCAGTTATTCAGACCTCTGGAGATATCGATGAGCACTGACAAAGGTTTTGCATGGTTAAAGCCAAGAGTCATGGATATTCGAGTTCGTGGTGATGTAAATTTTCACTTCAATTTTAGGGGTACGTCTGTTTATTCGGTTCTTCTAGTGTGTTACGTGATCCGATTCCAATATTTTTCATGCAGTCCTGTGCGGCTTTGACAGCTGTATTGAATGGAAGAAAATTATTTTTGGAAAAATTATTTTTGATGAGTCGAGCTTCAGCCAAATATTTGATCCCTAACTTTTTTTGTCCAGTATATATGTATCGAAACGAATAGTAAATTTAGATGCCCGGTAACGGAAAAGTAGACTATGTTTCGGCCGTGCATCAAATCAGAAATAAGTTCAGAAGCGGCAACATTGTAGAACAATAATTTTGTCAAATACAGGCGATGCGCCGGATCACAAGGAAAATACCGGACAAACTATGCATACTCTCACGTCAACAATATATGAAAAGGAAACTGGCATATAACTTTGATTAGTGTTGGCAGAGAGTAATTGATACATTGTATTACATTTTGGCTTTGGGTTGTAGGCCGTGCGACTTGAAAAGGGTTTAATCCTAACAATCGCTTTCGGCAGCACAGCTTTTGCTTTGTATTATTTACATCATGTAGGAACATTAAAGCTAGGACTGACTGAACGTACTGGAAAGACGACAAGCCGACTTTTTAAGTCAAGGCCTTCTGTTCGTTTATGGCTGATCGATTCTCGTCCGAAAAAAACAGTCAATAATTCCTTGCTATCCCTTTTTCTTTACGATGATGAGAACTTTTTTGCTTCCAGGTCTACAAAAATATTATTTTTCGCTAATCGGAGTACAGATAAGATGCATAGTTGCATATATACCTCCATGTTTTCCACCATTTTTGCCATGGAGGAATATATTTATGACTTCCTGTTTGCTTCCCTAGAGGACAAAGCCCTTCTCAAAATGTGGTCTACTCTAATAGAAAAGAATTTGCTCCTATGGGAGCAAATTCTTTTCTATAAGAGTTGACCAACATTGAAAAGGAATGCAAATATGAAAATGACAGAGTTGCTTTCCCATACACTGTAAAATCGCGCTTAGCTATAAAACACAAGTGGTTACATGTTTAGGTGTAAACATGTTTAGGAATATGTCATATAGCTAAACATGTACGCCGTTTCTATTATTTTCCCAGACAAAGTTTGCTAAACACGTTTTATTCTGTTACGGATGAATCCATTCTCTCTTTTCCCCGTTAGAGAACGAAAAAAAGAGACGAAAATGTTGATAGAGGAAATTTTTAAAATAAAAGGTAAATATATCTAGTTTGTACATGTTTAATTTCTAAACATAAACCTAAACATGTTGCAAATTGAACATGTTACGATTTAAACACATAACAAATCGGACTGCATTTTTTGTAAAGATACTAAACACATTTTTGACAGTGTAAGGTGTATCGAGATACCTTAAAAGCTTACCAAGAACTTGCCATTTTTCGTACATCGTCAGACCCATGAGTGTGTCCGTATTTTCTAAGAGCCCACCAATGGATGAATTCCGTTGTTGTGTTTGTTGCACTGCTATCCTATGGCGAATGGAACCATTCAACATAACCACATCGTATTTCGCCGAAAGTGTATAGTTCCGGGAATTTGGTACCGGTGAATAGGTAGAATTTGCACAGTCAAAACAGTCATAGTCTGGATTCAATCCTCGAACTATATACCAAGTTCCGTTTAGTTGTGGCAATGTAAAGTTCTTTAAGACTTGTGCAGGCGGCGAACATCTGCAAAAAAAGAATTTCAACAAGTTGAACAAGTTAATGACGATATTAGAATTTTGCTAAAATTTCCTGCACGTACTTCAAGGTTGCTACATACCTGGGCTGGTACTTTAATCTTTCGAAATAGAACGGAATTGTACAACTCGGCTATGCTATAAGCTCTCCTACAAGAAAATCCATCTGTTGGAATTTCACTATTCTACTGCGAATTATCGAAACAACTAAAACAATAATTTTAGCGTGTCATTATCGTCATGTGGAAATACAATTTGTAACAAATACCGTCAGTTTGGAAGTTTCATAATTCTGTTACATATATATCAAATATATGTCAAAGGTCGACCAAGTGGCTCGGTAGCTCAGTTGGCAGAGTGCTCGCACGGTAAGCGAGAGGCCCTGGGTTCGAGTCCCGATCGGGCCACGATTTTTTCCTCCCCTGTGACATTTGGTGGCCAGTGTGGGGGTCCACGGCTAGGGCCGCGAGCATCAAAAAGTGCATGTCTCGTTGGTTCCTCCGTGGTACCGGGTAGATTCGGGGACGGATCTAATTAAGCAGGGGGAAAATATCAAAGGTCGGCCATTAGCTCAACAACCTTGAGGTCTCCCGGATAGCGAGAGGCCCTGGGTTCGAGTCCCGGTCGGGCCACGATTTTTTCCTCCCCTGTGACATTTGGTGGTTCAGTGTGGGTCCACGGCAAGGGCCGCGAGCATCAAAAAGTGCATGTCTCGTTGGTTCCTCCGTGGTACCGGGTAGATTCGGGGACGAATCTAATTAAGCAGGGGGGAAATGTCAAAGGTCGACCAAGTGGCTCGGTAGCTCAGTCGGCAGAGTGCTCGCACGGTAAGCCAGAGGCCCTGGGTTCGAGTCCCGGTCGGGCCACGATTTTTTCCTCCCCTGTGACATATAGGTGTGGGAAGGCATCTCCGCCATTTCTGTTTTTGGGTCCCTTCTCAATGGGGTCAACCCTTTAAGGAAATATTGCTTCATATGAGATATGACCCCTTTTGGGGAGAAAAGCAAACAAAAAGTCACAAAAGTTCTTTCCCGTTTGTAAAAAAAAGCCAAAGCAACACTGGAATATACTCGTAAACCTTTAATGTTTCGTTATACCTATATGGGTTGACAGCCATTTTACTGGACAGAAACGTTACACAAAAGCCTTTTGGCGAAAGGAGGGGCAAGGGCTCCGTCTTTCATATGCTTACGATTCGGCGGATCTCTAACACCGGCTGCCCTTACGCCTACTAGGGTCCGGGAAAATTCCCTCTGGATTGGATACTACTCTTATAGAAAAAAACTTTCTCTGAGTATAAACTTTTTTTTTCCTTCAAGGCTTATCCCTGTCAAAACCGAGACAGAAATACTTTCAGAACAGAGTTCCTTCACAGGGTGGAGTATTTATACACATTAAGACAATTAGTCGGGTTCAACCTGGGGGGGGGGGGGGGGGGGGTTGTGCGATGGTGCTGGTTATAACTTCCAGTGCCGGGGCGTCCTACTTATTTGGATAAAAGTAGGGCAAGGTCCTACTTAGCTTGAAGTAGGTTCGGAAAAGGTTTTTTGCATATTATTTTTTTCTAAATCGTTTCTCTTTTCTTTCTCCCCCTCTCTGGGAGACGGCCCGATATAGATTAGATTAAACATATTTTATTGCAAAAAGACAAAGGGATTGGACACAAGTTATACACAACATTATATAGTCCTCTCCCTAAATGTGACAAGTAATCTACAAATGGTACAATGGTAAATATGATACTTTCTTTGAACGGAATTACATTTTTATTATTACTCCGTAACATTCAACAATGCTCTGTTCCACATAAAAGCTACTTTCTTTGAACTAACAGGTAACATGGAATTTAATACGGATGAGATTAGGATATCAGCTCATGTGAACCTGCGAGTATCTTTGATATATTTTAAGGCAGCAAGTATAAGTGTTTTATTGAGGTCGTTACTAAGCTCTGATCCACCATTCAATAATAAGTCTAAGTTAACGAACGGAATGAAATTTAGAGTCGCCGATAAACTATCGCGTTGATTATCATATAGTGTGCAGGCCCGATATAGACTGAAATACTGTCCCAAAGAGCCGTTTAACCCTAAACAACCAAGCAACCAAATCAAATGGCCGCGACGTCGATTGTGGGCCAAGAAAACCCGCTTCAGTTTTTCCTGTCTTCTATGCATGACCGCAGTGAATAACAAACACCATTGCCGAAATTTCACTTCTTTTCCAACGCACAACGTCATGCGCAAGCAGCTAAATTTTCTTACTTGAGTTGACTTAATCTGTCATTCAGTTACGGTACGAGCGGCATGGATGTCGCCGGGATAAGCCGCACGGGTCTCTTAAAGATGTCGTTTTTACCATAAGAGCATTGCCATTACCAAAGTGATGCAATGGAAACGAAAACTGTAACCCTAAATGAGCTGCAACATGACAAAACCAACAAAGTGACATGTGCGCTCAGCGAAGACTCAGATCAACCTGGGCATCCGCCCAGTCTGATCAGAGTCTTCACTTGCGCATGGAGGTAGCTTAGACCCTCAGCTAGCCTTTAGGCGCACAGCGAAGACTGTTATTAGACTGGGCGGATGCCAAAGCTGATCTGAGTCTTCGCTTGGCGCACATACCACTTTGTTGGTTTTGTCATGTCACGGATTAAATAGTTGCCTGACTCGATCGGTTGCCTGCATTAGGGCTCAGGCTGAATCAGATTAAGGTAAAACTATGTACCTGAAGCTAGGGTCGGGCGGCTCCAGTTCCATACAGTGATGATCACCAACCATACATTTCATCATGTCGTCAAACACTTTGTCATCATAGGTATTCATGCACTTGTACATGCAGGAGTGATTCGTCAACCCACATTTCGTCATGCATATCATATTATCCCGACAGGATTTGTCACCTAGACAGGCGGTCGCTTGAGAACCACAATGCTCCATGATGCAAAGAACATCAGGGTTATTTTTGCTGTTTCCAAAATTAAACATTGATTCCAAAAACGCGGAAGCTACTACAGAATTAATCCAAAGAAAATACAGACTGCTGAATAATTTAGCCATGTTTGATAAAATAGGAACACTGGAAATATAGACTAACGACTAACTTTTCAGAACATGTATATATAAAACTAAAGATTATTCTTATCTTTGTGATTAAAGAGTTCAGAGTTTTACCATTTGCCTTCAACTTTCGATGGCATTACAAGAACCTTACTGAATTGCGCAGAGGAGCCCCAGTAGCTCAGTGGGTTAAGCGCTTGCCTACTAATCTAGCGGACAGGGATCGAATCCCGCTTGAAACGAGAATCTTTCCTACCGTAGACGGGGTTCCATTGCACAAAACTTTTCATTATCACCGTCCCATCGACCTGATGTAACTGCAATACTGTTGAAAAGGACGTAAAATCGCAAACACCCATCCATCCATCTGAATTGCGCATGCACAGCCTTGCAGTTCGCACAGACAGTTAATTTTGTCACGAATTTAGCTTTTCTAAATTGTCAAGCTATTCGTGTTCAGAATACATTCTCAGGACATTACCTGTATTTTTATAGCGTTTTGTTAACAGGTACTGATAACTTAAAACATATGCTCCTGAAGTCCCCTTAAACCTGCAATTTAACCGCCTGCTGTGACTTTGAAAACGGGCGTGTTCATAAATTTTGCACATAATATACATTATCATCTGTGAAGCTCAATGTGTAAGCATGCACGGGAACATAATTCGACCGCTGACCTAACTGTCTTTTTTATCATATGACATCGCATCTGAGATTGTAATAAAGCCAGACATTAAAAACGATAATCAACTAGTGGATTAAATATGCAAATTACGTCGCAACGTTATGCGTTGACGTCCATAAAACGTCGCGTTTTCTAAATGAGAAATCGTGACGTTTCGTGCAAAAGGACCTGGTATGATAAGGCCCATATTTGGCCCACAGAAAACATAGTTTTTAAAAATCTGTTTTCGATAATAAAAATGTAGTCATAGGAAATGTCAAACCTTGAATGTAACAGCAAACACAAAATAGACCAGTTCTTGCATAAAATATTTGTGTTTTTTTATCTTGAACATACCCATCCCTCCAGCGAATTCTGACGAAAATGACGAATTTGGTAGCATTTGCGGCTTTCAAAATATATGAGCCCAGCCTCCAGCACATTTTATATTTTGTATACAGGCACAATTTTAATAAGTTTACATGCCATGAAAATATAAAATGTGCTGGAGACCGGGCTCTATGTTTATTTTTAATTTTTTGTTACCAAACTGGCATCGTTTGGAGCATTTTCCCAGTTTTCTCAACATGAAAATGCCCATATCTCCGCTCAAACACAAAATAAACATATGTTGTGGGTATTCATTTTCTTAGTCAGAGCACAAGGAATAATTTGGTACCATTTCATTTTGATCTGTCGAAATTTTAGGTTAGCGTCTCTGGACGTGCAAACGTGAGTGGGTGGGGTGCCTGGAGAGGCCTTGTGCAGTGCACAGGTAATTAGCTGTGCTGTCTAATGTATAAGCATCTCATCGAAAGCATATTATAAGAGCACTCAAAAGCTATTGTAAATGACATATTTCTTTCAATGAAAATGTATTAAACTCAAATTTTCTTGCAATTTTCCTTCATATTATTGAAACAACTTAGGCATGTCAGAAATCATGTTTTTCTGAGAATATACAAAATTAAAACATATTATTTCTGCTTGTTCCCATATACGCAAATGATAGGCGATAGAAACCATGCAGTTTTAAGAGAATTTGAATGGGGGCTAAAAACGGCCCTTATCATACCAGGTCCTTTGCTAATAAAATGCGATTCTAGTGTCATATGATAAATAGAATCTTGCATTCGTGCTCCTGTGTTATTTAATTTATTAAACTCGTTGGGGAAAACCGATAAGATGCTCGGCACAGCCTCGCATCCTATCTTTTTCCCCAACTCGTTTAATAAATTCAATAATACATGAGCACTCATGTAAGATCCTCTATGTCCTTGGCATTGGGCATGGAAACCTAAATCATACTCCTAATATACCTGGTCAATATGCTTGATCTTTCTATTTTTGCTTCAGTTGTACGTTCGTATTAACGGAGACGTGATTTGAACTTTAACTCATTCTATGAACTTAACGTTGATTGCTTGAGCCTACATCGTGTTGAAGACATGTTTTCTCGTTACGTTTGATTTTCTTTGTCTGACGAATTGCTTTAGGCTAGTTGCTCTAGATTGGTCCACAATAATGGCATTTGATCCCTGATTGTGAACTTGACCGTTGGCATTTGATCCCGAATCTTGCCAGCGAGATACCTTTTATGATGCTTTTTACCTTCCTTAGAAAAATAGTTGAACTCCTTCAGTAGCTTCGAGTCAGCTCAGAGACATTTTCTGATATGACCTTTGCTAAGGAAATCTTAGTTTTGTTTATGACAAAATAGCTCATTAGGTTTTGACCTTTTGTAAACTTCTTATCAAATGTGCCTATGTAGTTTCTAATAACTGGGGCGAAACGATTTGGCCTGTGATATCTGATTGTGACCTTGATCTTGGAATACCTTCACATTATGGTTTCTCATTCTGGGAAGTTCAATGAAATTAAATTTTGTACTTTACTTCGTAACTGCAGCTATGAATTTACCTCTGACTGCAGATTGTTACATTGTACCAGGACCTTAGGTATTGAAACATTAATAAACTGCGCGCAACGCGTTCTCATTAGTGTACCTTTGAGTGAAGTATGATGTATTTCGTTCTTGGGGTTCTTAGGTAACGCAATGAAACAATCTGAGCCCAGTTGTTCAGAACTAACGACGTCGTTAGCTAACGTTTCGTTAAAATTTCAAATGTTAATAGCGCAAATGCGCCAATATTTTTTGTTTGAAAAATGTGAGAAGCTTTTGCAGTGCAAAAGCTTCTCACATTTTTTCAACAAAAGTATCAGTGTATTTTGTTATAAAGTTGTAAAACACCTAACGATTTGACCTCTTATGGAGCTCGTTAGGCTAACGATGCTTTGAACAACTGGGTCCTGACCTCTGACCCCCGGATTACTACCTTGACCATAGGAGGAGAAGCCAAAATCTTACGAGCGGCACACCTCATGATGCTGTACTATTTGTTTAACTTGATGAGGAGCCCAGGGTTCGAGGTTATAAAACTTTTTTCATGCTCAACTCAGCTGAGCATGAAATTTTACCTGCTAATAAATAGTAAATTACTCATAAGTACAGTTGTTTTCATGGTCAGTTTTGCTGAGCATGAAATTTTCTCTGCTTATGAATATGGAAATGCCAACATTAGTTGGCATTTTCATCTCAGCATGAAATTTTCTCTGCTTATGAATATGAAAATGCCAACATTATTAGTTGGCATTTTCATATTTATCAGCAGAGAAAATTTCATGCTCAGCTGAGTTGAGCATGAAAACAGTTTTTTAACCTCGGGGCCAGGTAGCTCAGTGGCTTAAGCGCTGGCCTACTGATCTAGCGGACCGAGTTAGAGCCCCGCTTGAGGCGAGAATCTTTCCTACTGTAAACGGGTTTCCATTGCACACAGCCTTTCATTAACATCGTCCCATCTTCCTGATATAACTGACATACTGTTGAAAAGAATGTAAAATTGCAAGTCATGCATCCATCCATCCATCAACTTGATGAAATTAGCTTTAGTAGTTTTTAGTTATGGCTAAGCCACGATTTGTTACTCGTACTAACGGACAGCCAGACAAATACATGCTGCAATTTGTATATACTTCCTTCGGGAACATAAAATGCCATTAGCGTGGTCATTGCTTCAGCTCTAGGTAACTGAACTTTTTTTTGTCGTGTGGCCGCTATTTTGAATAGAACTGTTCATTTTACGGATGAGCTTAACTCTCTCTTGTCTTATTCTGTTAAGTACGCTACATAAACTTTATTTACTTGCTTTTGCAGGGTAAGTTCTTTAGAAGTGTCAGAAATTTCCACAATTTATAGAATACAAGTTATAAAAGTGTTGTGGCACAAAATAAATCCTCTGTAACACATTTTGCGCAGCGTTGGAGCGCAAAGTGAATCATATCTTACATTTTGTTCAGGGTTGTGCCGCAAAATGAATCCTATCGTATATTTTGTTCAGCGTTTTGGTGTAACATGAATCAAATAGCATATTTTGCTCAGTGCTTTGGGGCAACAAGAATCATATTTCACATTTTGTGGTATCATATCAAATCATATCATAATGAATCATATCGCACATTTTGCTCGGTGTTGTACGCAAGTGAATCGTATCTTATGTTATTGCGCAAATTGAATTCTGTCGCACATTATGCCCAGTGTTCGGATTCAACAAGAATTATATTTCAGTACCAAATAACATGATATTTTCGTTTGACCGTCGACTCTTTGTGTCATAAGGCTTTATACTCAGCGGAGAGCTCTGCTACAGCCTTTCTCTTACTCTTTCTGCAGTTAGTTTTAAACTTGCAAGTGACCCTAAGTCAACAACAACAATACACCTAGGAGGCGGACATAACTCGCTGAGCAAGGCATATCTCTCCTTCAGTCGAATTCCGCATCTTGTACCAAGCACATAAGATCATTTCAGGTAAATTCGGACAGCAGATAAATTCGGACAGTGAAATTGTTTCCTTTATATGTCAGTTGTTTGGAATTGAAAATAAATGGGCAAACAGTGAAAATCCTGATGAGACGGCTCATGATGAGCCGTCTCATCTGATTTTCACTTTTAGCAATGGTATGTACGAATTTACCCGTTGTCCGAAGTTACCCGACTTGACCCTAATTGCAAAAGTAAATCAAAGACGGCAATCAAAAATAAACCGAAAAGCCAAGACGACAGCCTATATGACTGTTATGTTAGTGACATTTTACTAGCTGAGTTAAGTACATGTAGGTGAATGACCATCTGTCAGAGAGAGCTGATCGTTCGGTTTATGTACAAACTCCTAACTTTAGAGTCTTTGGTTTTGAGGGCGGAGCATGGGATCTGATTTACCAGCTCCTGATCATTTTTTTTCTTTTCTATTTTGACGATGCGAAGCTTGTGACTAAGCTGTCTGACAAGAAATTTAATATTGATTTCCCGATTGTAATCATTCAATTTTAGTAGCAGGATTTCTTCGCACCTTCATACGCTCTTTCATACGCTGTAAATGGTTTAGTAAATATCGAAAGTCATTCCGTTATGCTAGAGCCTTATATCAGTCCGAGTATTGATGTCAAATATGATATTTGCTTGTTTGGCAAAGCGAATAAAGAGCATTTTACCGTTTTGTCCTTAAATAGATAATTACATATTACTAATAATTCAAGGACTAAGCAGTACGATGCGTCTTTCTTTCGCTCTCAAATTCTTTCCTCGTAGATGCAGAAAACTGTGAGCCTTTGTTCTGACAGAGAAGAGGCCATGAGTTGACTGAAGAATATTTAGGCGCTTACTGTCTTGCGACTCCTAACATGGACCGTGCCTAGCATTGTGGTCTCGGATTAGAATGTAGATCGTGGTACTTTCTATTCCGAGACCACAATGCTTGCCAAAGACGCGTCAATTCTGGATGGGTTAGAAAGGCCGAAGAGAATGCTGTATAAGTATGGCTGATTTGCAAGTAATTCATGTGAGTTTTGTTATACCGCTCTGCACTATTTGCGTCCCTTGTCAGTATCGCGAAATACCGACAGACTATGTTCTAATAATATTTTCAGTTGCCGGAATATCAAATACAACTTCTAAACTTATTGTCAATTTGTATAGAAAAAAACAAATTTAACTTCCAGAAGGTTTAATACTGATCGTTCCAAGAAAGTTTATAACCCTTTTAGACTGGAAACTCGTTTCTGGACATATGCAAGCAATTCATACCCAGTTCATACGCTGCATAACGCTGTGTCTGATCAAGGTCTCCACTGTTTGCGTACAGCAATTTCTAAGCAGGCTACACTAAAAAGAAACTGAAAATGGGCTCATACAATTGATAAAGATGGACAAGTCTAGGGTCAAGTCAGCTAAATTCGGACAGCAGGTAAATTCGGACAGTGACCTTCTTTCCTTTATATGTCAGTTAAATGGAATTAAAACAAAAATACAGTCCAACCTGTATTAAGCAAGCACCTAAGGGATAATCAAAATCTGCTTGCTTAATACAGGTGCTTGCTTAATACAGGTACATTTCAGTGTATTTGCCTGCTTTTGGAACTGAATACATGCTTGCTTAATACAGGTTGCTTGCTTAATAGAGGTGGCCACTAAGACAGGTTTTACTGTAACTGGGCAAACAGGGAAAATCCTGATGAGACGGCTTATGAGCTGTCTCATCTGGATTTTCACTGTTTGCAATGGTATGTCCGAATTTACCTGCTGTCCGAACTTACCTGACTTGACCCTACAAGTCAAAAGAGGCTTGGGGTTTTGACTACTTGTTATCGCGACTGAACTGTTCCACTGAGACAGCCGCCGTAGTAGAGTGGTTAGAGCGACTTGTCGGAAGGTCGTAAGTCGAACCCGGGCTTGGCCATCACACGACTAGAAATCACTCTCTGCCAACTGATCATTTAACGGGGTATCTGCTTCGAATCAGGAAAAGATAAGGCTGCGAAAGGAGAGGGATGGGCTCCGCCTTTCATAGCCCAAGGTACAGTTGGCCTCTAGCGCACACTGTCCCTAAGACTTCTAGGCCATTGGAACCCTTTGAAAGTTTTACTGTTCCATTGCGTCGTTTATTTGTCTCTTTCATTTCTCTCTCGATGTCTTGCAAAACCAAAATGCAGCAGGGAAGGCAAAAAGTGTAGACCCTTAACATAATGTTCCTTCAGGGGCAACTTAATCTGGGTTTGCTCTTTTAGCTAACAGCTACCCGTCTCAATGCTTAACTTTTTATTGTATTATAATGGCTTTTTTTAATAGTTTCATCTATAATACAAGTAGTTCGAAAGTTCGGCTTAACGTATGTAGTTCTTAGACTGAAGTATATCCTGTGCGACAGAAAGACTATAACAAACATCTGCATGGTTTTACGGGTCGAATGTGTGCGTGCATGCGCATGTGTGTATGATTCTCTTTTACATCAATATCATATGCAGTCAATTCCAGCTGCGACAGAATGCGGAGTTTTAAATCCCACAGTAGTTTATACTACTGACCGTTCTAAGGCGGCAGTCCCGTGGTTGATCTTACATGTGTAGTTTTGTGGCCAAGTGTATAGCTGCCCACTTAGCTTCCTGTTGTGTTTTGTAATATAGAAAATAGATTAAAATAGATGTTCAATGGTTTTATTGTGTTTTCGTGTGGCTTGTTCTCGGGATCAATGCAGTGAAAGATTTTTAAATCCCCAGGTAGTCTATGCTGCTGGCCATTCTAAGATCCCGATGTTATTCTTAATTCTCTTTGCTATATGGTTTGTACCATGAGGCGCTATATGTTTTGAAGTTCTCATTTGTTCTTAGGCCTCGTTTTTGTGTTTGTTTCAGCATTCTGATCACCTCGCTTGGGAAGAGGGAGCTGGTTTTTCTGTTTCTCGGGCATGTGTTTGTGCGTGTGTGTGTGTCATATTTCTCTTCCTCCTGGTGTCGTTGGTTGGCTGCGGTTTGTGATTGTGGCATACCCTGAACCTTTCTATTAAAGTTTCTACATGTTTAAAATGCATCTGAATTCGTTATGAACCGTTCTTCCGAGCTATTATTCATCTGGACTTCTCAAATAGTCTTGTATTACATTTTATTACCTTACATTATGCTTTTCTCTGACTTTCGTCACCAGATATTGTCAGGGTCACTGATGAGGCTTGAATAGCCGATACTTCGAGGTATGGCCCCCGTTCCTTCTTTTCAATGTGTTTTCTGTTCTCGAAAGAAGTTTTTTTAGATTTCAATTTGACTTCACAGTACCTGGTGTTGTACCTTGTGGCGACCGTAAAATGTCTCCCCGTAAATCATCCTTAGTGCCGATTATATCTTATTCTTGTTCTTTGAGATCAGAGAATATAATATTCTATTTCTACTCTATTCTATCCCATAACCTATCGATGTCGTTTGAGCACCACGGATGACTTCAAAACGATCCCTTTCCATCTTGTCCTGTTTTCAGCTGGCCTAGCTGAGCTGGCAAAGTCTATTCCTGTCCGCTCTTTAATATTGTCTTCCCACCTCTTCTTCTGTCTACTTCTTCTTCTTTTTCCTTTCACTGTGCCCTGTAGGATCGTCCGCTAAACCATAAGACCTTTAGAGATGGCCAAACCACCCAAGTTTCCGTTTCTTGCCCAGGGTCAGGGGTTCATCATGCTCTCCAATGGCTGCTTGGATGTTTCTGCGAACCTCCTCATCGGTACGAAATGACCAGTAACCTTTGGTAGCATCTAATCTCAAAGGCCTGTGTTTATCTCTAACTCTGCTGTAAAAGTCCATGATTCACAAGCATTCAGAAATATGTAAATGACAAGGCAGCACATAAGTTTCACCTTTGATCCAAGAGCTATGTTATCTCTCCAAATTGGCTTCAGCTTTGTAAGAGCTCAACTGGCTTGTGCAATCATTGAGAGAACCTCCTTTTTAGAGCCATCATCTGAGACAATTGCTCCAAGGTATTTCAAACTTGTAACAGTACCATGTTTCTGCCCTTATACCTTGATCTCCCTCTGGGTGCCATTGGCGCTATTTGTCATCAGTTTGGTCGTCTCAGCACTGATCTACATCTTATACCTTGTTCAGGTTTTTTCGAGACTGTCAACTAGGGCTTTTAGTTCCTGCTCTTCCTCAGCTAGAGCAACTATATCATCGGCAAACCACAAATTGGTAATATTTCAGCCGCTTATGCTAACCTTCCTGTCATGTTCTGGATGCCATTGACGCTATTTGTCATCAATTTGGTCCTCTGAGCACTGATCTCTATCTTATAACTTGTGCAGGTGTTGTCGAGACTGTCAACTAGGGCTTCTAGTTCCTGCTCTTCCTCAGCTAGAGTATCTATGTCATCGGCAAACCGCAGATTGGTAATATTTCTGCCGCTTATGCTTACCCTCTCGTCATGTTCTTCCAGAGCATCAGACATGATCCGTTCGAGAAAATGTCGAACAGGGTGGGTAACAGAAGACTTCCTTGCCTTTTTCCAACGGTTGTTCTGAACCATTCTGCCATGCTGCCATTCATCAGGACTGCACTTGTAGCCTTGTCATAGAGCTGCTCAATGGTGCGAACTAGATTTGCACAGGTATTGTATTTCCGCACGGTGGCCAATAAGGCTGCATGCCAGACCAGTCAAAGGCTTTTTGAAATCAATGAAGAGAAGTCATGATACAGATTTGTCCGATGTTAAAGATACTTTTCACACAGGATTCTAAGGTTGAAGATCTGTTCTGTGGTGCTCCTTCCAGCTCTAAACCAACCTGTTCTTCAGCGACTATCTCTTGGGCTTGGGGTTTCAGCCTGTTCAAGATGACTTTCAGCATGACTTTGCTTGAATGGCTGATGAGACTGGTGGTTCTGTAGTTCTGGCAAAGCTGTAGCTTGCCCTTTTTAGGGAGTGTAATAATCAGCGATTAAGTCCATGAGGTAGGCCATTCTCCTGTTCTCCAGATCCTATTAGAGGTTTCTGCTAAAACATCAATCATGGTCTCCCCGCCAGCTTGAACAAGTTATTCTACTATATTATCAACTCCGGCAGACTTCCCTGCTCCTTCTGCTTCAAAGCGCCTCTAAGCAATCAGAAAATGATTCGTTTAAACTCTTATTCTAGAACATCGCTTTTAATCGTTTGGCTAGTTTTGCTAGTAATCAGACTTTAAATCGACTGCCTAGGATTTAGACATTACAGTCTGCCGTTCTCAGGGTCACTAATGAGACTTGAGTAACCGAAACTTCAAAGTATGGCCCAATTTCCTTCTTTGGAATGTGTTCTCTGCTCTTGGAGGAACTCATTAAGATTTTAATATTCATAAAGGTGTTCGATAGCACGAACAAGATTTGCATTGGTTTTGTTCTTCCACATGGTTGTTCGTAAAGCTGCATACCATACCCTGTCAAAAGGCTTTTTTAATTCTATGAAGACTACGAACAAATCTTGTTGGCGTAGACAGTGCTTTAAACATAAGGGGCCGTATTCATAAAACGACTTAAGTTGTTGCTATGATGTTACTATGGCTAAATTTCTTTGAAGGAGATTCCCTGCAACTATGAAATTTGCTCTGGAGGGACAGTCTTACAACAAAGACTGTTCCTCCAGAGCAAATTTCATAGTTGTAGGGAATCTCCTGTAAGACTGTTCCTCCAGAGCAAATTTCATAGTTGTAGGGAATCTCCTTTATAGATATTTAGCCTTAGCAACAGCATAGCAACGACTTAAGTGGCTTTATGAATACGGCCCCTGATTTTGTAGTTGAAGATTTGTTCTGTGGTGCTCTTTTCAACTCTAAACCCGCCCTGTTCTTTTGAAATTATATAGTCAGCTTTGGTCTTAAGCCAGCTAAAGATGACTGGCGCTCAGCATGATTTAGCTCAACTGGCTGATGGGGCAGATGGTTATGTAGCTCTAGCAGAGCTTTAGGTCGCCTTTTCATGGAAATAATATTCGTCGACTGAATCCATGGGGTTTGCGATTCTACAGTACTACAGGTATAATTACAGAACAGTCAACTGTATCAGCAGCTCAGTGTGTGTGTGTAAATACAATTATCATCAAATACTCGACACGGTATTTACACGGTAACAAGATGGGAATTATCCTTCTAAAACGATCTCAAATATCTAGATCCGTTTTTAAGACAAATCTAAATTTTTCGGATTCGTTTGGAAGCAAAACAAATAAAAATAATCATTTTATAGTTAAATGACACAAGATTGTTTAGAACGATAAAATTAATGAGACTTTTGGTAATGACCGTCGACCGAGCTGATACTGCTCTCGATTTTCTCAGACACAGCCACTTTTGCAAATACGTATCTGATTGGCTCGGACGACAGCACAGGTAGGGAAATTGATTTTTCCCCGTGTAATCAAACTGCACGTTCGGGTTTGTCACTGTTTGATCAGACAATGCTGTACTAAAATGTTTTTTATGTTAATATGACTGGTTCCATATGATCGGTCAGTGGATCGGAAATGTATGATCGAGGGATATTAAAAGTTCGATAGACTGGGGCAACCGCATCTAACTTTGAAAGCTTTCACGTAAACACCCTAAAATCAAGATGTAAGCAAAGTACGATGGTTCAAGGCATATATAAATCCATGTTCTTATCCATTTTTATATACTTTTATAAGTGGTTTTAAAGATATTTATAAGGGTGTCCCCCAGGGATCAATTTTAGGGCCTGTTCTTTTTAACATTTTCATCAATGATATTTTTTATTTTATCACTGATAGTGACTTGCGTAACTATGTTGATGACAATACTGTTGCTTATTCTCATCATGATCCGCAAATTTTAAAATCAGTATTAACCAAGGACAGCATTAAATGTGTTGATTGGTTTTCTGATAATCATATGCAGGCTAACTCTGATAAATTTCAAGCTATAGCAGCTGGTCTGAAATCCAAAAATGAAAACTTTTGCTTTGATCTAGGTAATGGATGCATCATTTAATGTGAAGATGAAGTAAAATTGTTAGGTGTGACTATTGATTTTAAACTGAAATTTGATTTACATGTGTCTAACATTTGTAAGAAGGCTTCGAGACAACTGGGAATTTTAAAACGCATTGGTAAGAATATATGTAAACTTGGGAAACTTAACATATATCACTCTTTTATACTTTCAAATTTTAGCTATTGTCCTTTGTCTTGGCACTTCTGTGGGGAAACAAATGCTAAAAACTCGAAAAAATTCAAGAGAGAGCATTGCGTTTTATTTATGACTATACTTCTGATTACGATACACTGCTTTTAAATTCTAAGATGCCCTCACTGAAGCTGAGAAGACTAAGGACAATGGCATTAGAAGCTTTTAAAATTTTAAACAATCAAGGTCCAGTTTATTTACATGATTTGTTAAATTTTAAAAATCAGAGTTATTCTTTTAGGTACACCAGGACAGCCGAAATCCCAAAGGTAAGAACCTCAAGTTATGGCCTCAGCTCTTTCCGCTACAGTGCAGCCAAATTATTGAACTCTTTGCCGCAACATTTTAGAGATGAAGTCAGTTTTAGAAATTTTAAAAGTATAATTGGTGCCTGGGATGGAGAGAGCTGTGCCTGTACTTTTTGTTCTGCAAATTAGTTTTTGCATTTTATTTAGCATAGTTTGCTAGTTTTCATGTGCTTTTTATGTTTGTATTGTACTGTCTTTGCTTGTTGTTGTTAGGCCTTATTTTAAGCTTATTTCCCATGTCTTATTTTTTGCTTAACATGTCTCTTTTGTATTCATTTATGAAATCATGCCTCCTTCTAGATTTTGAAATGACGATAAATTCTTATAGTAAATTTATCTGTATATTATTAACACTTAATTTAGACAATCTGTATTATTGTAATCTCTTAATTATCTCTTATGCATATATAGTACCATGATGTATTTATTATGTCTATTTTTTCTTAATCATAGTATGCACTTATATTGTAATGTAGTCGGTAAATAGCTATTCATAGCTAGTATTACTTGTTACTGTCTCCGACGTTAAATAAATTTTGACTTTGACTTTGTCTCATTTTCAGCGAGGAGCGCAACTTTTATTACTTACTGCATTGCTGCCTGAATGACGCCTGTCTTACCAAAAAAACCTGGGGCCGTATTCATGAAACGACTTTAGTGGTTGCTATGCTAAGGCTAAATTTCTTTGAAGGAGATTCCCTACAACTATGAAATTTGCTCTGGAGGAACAGTCTTTGTAAGACTGTTCCTCCAGACCAAATTTCATAGTTGTAGGGTGTCTTCTTTATAGATATTTTGCCTTAGCAACCGCATACCAACGACTTATTAAGCCGTTTTATGAATACGGTCCCAGTCCTGCAGCAGAAAATTATTTTCTTTTAGAGTTGACCCACATTGAAAAGTTAGTTAAAATAAAAATGGCATTTAATGTGTATCCATTCTTTGCTTCCCAGGATGATAAAACTCTTCCAAAAGCAAGTCAGCTCTTAAGGGAAATAATTTACATTGAAAAAAGATTGCTTTTGAACTCTTTTGATAAGGGAGATAAAGATGCACCTTAGGGTGATGTCAGGGCGCTTGATGTTGTGGGGTAATAAAACGCGCACTTTGTATATATCCAGATAAGGAAAAATGTATATGAGCCGCGACACGAGAAAACCAACAATGTGGTTGTGCGTCCAGCGCAGACTCAGATCAGCCTGGGCATCCGCCCAGTCTGATCAGAGTCTTCGCTGTCCGCATGGAGGTAGCATAGACCCTTAGCTACATTTTTAGCGCAAAACAAAGACTCTGATTTATCTGGGTGGATGCCTAGGCTGATCTGAGTCTGCGCTGGGCACACAACCACATTGTTGGTTTTCTCGTGTCGCGGCTCATATGTTAAGTGATCTTCCGTCACTTCCATCCGTCCTAAAAATAAAACATTTCAACCAGTAGTCTACAGTAGAATATCAAACTGATATTTACTCTTTTTTTTTTCTTTTCTTTTTTTCGCTTTGTTTGAACTATGAATGTTGTAGTTAATTAGTACTCGAGATGACTGGGGAGATAATATCACGACATAAACTGCCATAATAAATTTTGTTACTTATTGCACATACTTTATCATATTGTTTTATTCACAGATAAAGCGGAAGTTAAAACTGCCCCAAAATCGCAAGATACAAGATGACTAGACAAAATACCAGCAATTATGTGTCAATATGTCAATGCTATCATTAATCTTTTATATGACATTCAATATTTTATGCCTACTACTCACGCATTTACGATCCGGGTGAATGAATAAAAAAACAAGCTGGAAATCCAAACAAAACATAAAAACAAAGAGATCAAAAAATATCTTGGCAAGCGGAGCAATATAGGCTTGTCAGTACCTTCGGGCAGTTCTGTAGTCAAGACAATCAGCCACACACAGGTGCTATTATGCAAACACGAAGGATCGGTAAAACTCATTGGAGGAACATTGATTTAAGCAAGTGGGTGTAGGAAGGCTTAAACTCCAAAATCGGCACAGAATTCTGACTACACTGATATCATTGGAGACGAATTGTCCACCAGCAGTGATATCGCCACAGTAGTTTAAATATATATGAACCTTTACTAGATCTATTACGTGCGACAGATGCACATTTTTTTTACATTTAACTGCTTGATTAAAAATTTAAAGAGTAACTACAATTCAGGAACTGACTGAATCAGATCCCAAACCCTATCCCCAACATCAAAGAGAAAGATTGACAAATACATCCCAACAAACAATTAATTACAAGTGATAAGCCGAGTCCGCAGCTCTTTCCCAAATAGGTGGCAACTCAGCTATCTTTACTAAACTGAATAATTTAGACCAACAGAAGGGTTACAACAGACTAAGCAAATTATACGAAAAACAATTAACAACTGTTTTTACCTATTTTCAATTTTTATTATAGAAGGGGTTAAAATGATAACTTAAACAGCATCGAACATAAAACAAATGCAACCGCAACGAAAGTACCGCCTTGGGACGGTCAGTAAACTATTTAAACTATTTACATGTACGTATCGTTAAGTAACTTAAACTATTTAAGTATCTGGATAACATGTTGGTGTATATTTTTTGCTAAGTAAGAACATGAAGATACAAATACCAGAAGTCTAATTTATAGAGTAACTACACTTCAGGAATTGACTGAATCAGATCCCAAACCCTATCCCCAACTTCTAAGGCCTTCATTGACTTTGGCCGAATATCTCTACGACTTCAGCAATACCAAACAGTTTCTTCTGCAAATAGATCTAGTTTCAAGTTGAGCTTCCATGTGTTAGAGGAACAAACCAAAGTGTGTCTGAACAGTTGACAACACATAAGCAAGATGGTTGTAAACGTTGACAACAAATAAACAAGATGGTCGTTAAGACCATCTTGCTTATGTGTTGTCAACCGTTCAGACACACTTTTGTTTGTTCCTCAAATATCCTTGCCCATATATGGTAAAAACTTGATTTATAATTCAAAACATGGCGTGCTCAAATAATCGCATTGGCTCAGAAGTAAAACGATAGGCAATCGGGAATCAAATCCCAATCTCATGACAAAAAGGAGAAAGAGGCGCACACCCAAAAATGGCAAAAGTTCACGGAAGACACGCACGGTAAACCGAATTAAGCAGTTTTTCCCAAACAGGTAGTCATTTAGTTACTATAATTAAGAACAGCAACAAAATCTTTTTACCTAGTTTCTATTTTAAATTACAAAACAAAACAGATAGCAGAATCGACTTTGCACCATTTCAGGTGACCACACTGCTAGGGACAACAGGTAAGCGGACATAACAACATGTAGCATTGAGAAACCGCCTTGGAACGGTCAATAATAGATCACTGGAGGGGGGCTTAAACTAGATTTATTGGATCCAAACCCTCGCCCTCTGCTTACGGTGGTTCAAAACATTTAGTTAGTTATTTTGTCTCATGGGGGTTCCCTAACCCATCAAAAACACACAAATCAAGGATAAGATCTATGATGAAGCAGAGATGAGGGCTCAAAAGAATCAGGTATTGCAACACCGGGAGATCCCTGGGATGTCCAACACCACCACCGAAATACCGGAGCTAGATGGGGGCGTATGCAGGTTTGCAAACGACATTGCTGTTGTTCGCAGACTTTCAATAGAAGATTGATTGTACCAGTGTTCAAAGGCAACATTTGTAGATGTTTATCGATCTTGAAACCTCCAAATATTATTTGAGAATTTCATGTACATGTATATATTTTGACTGTATTACATTCAAACCAAAAGTTCAAACAGTGTTTTATATCGGCAACTCAAAACAAGAAATACGGCTCAGGATTCGACAGAGTTCCTTGTTGACAACATGTTATATTCTGCTCCGTTAAGATAATGTGTTGTGGTGTAACAGATAAAGAGAAAAATGCGTCATTTCAAGGATTTTATACGACGCGGTCTGTTCATTCCGCCTACGCAGGGCATTGACCTCCAGTCATAGGATAAACCGAGCCAAGGCAAAAGATAAATCTGAGCATTTTACTAACAAAAAATAGTCAGTTTGACTTTCTATTATACAAAAACTTATCAGAAGCTTTGCAATCGTTATTCTAACTGAAAGGCTCTGATCAGACTGCACGGATGCACATGTTGATCCGCGTCGTTTCTGTTTGCTCATGGTACCATTTTCGCGGCAATGGGCTCATCAGTCTCTAATTAAAACTGTTTCTTTACATTCCGATGACAGTAATTTCCGTAAAACTGTCATTTTCGCGTGTCAGTTTTGTCAGATTGTCTTCTTCATCTTAATTAAGCATTTGTTAATACCACAGTTATTCAGGACCTTAAAGGAGTTGTCAGATAAGGTGTGAGGGTACATTTTCCTGGGTGCTTCCGTTTTTACACAGATAAACAACTTTTATGAATGCCTGTTTGTTTTTATTTATTATATATTTATTTATTTTTTTATTTTTTATTTTTTTTTTATTTTTTATTTTTTGTGGGGGAGCGGGAGGGGGGGGGAGGGGTTGCGGGGACCAATTTAGAAAGGGTTTTACCCTTGAAGAAAAGAATCTGCTTCTAGGCGGCATATGTTTTTTCTTTTCAATTAAGAGTTGATCCATATCGAGAAGGGAGACATAAATGAAAGGGACAGAGCTGCTTCCCCTTAAGGAGTACCCATTCATTTTATATGTACATGTATATATGAGCCACAACATGAGAAAACCAACAAAGTGGTTGCGCGCCCAGCGAAGACTCAGATCAGCCTGGGCATCCGCCCAGTCTGATCAGAGTCTTCGCTGTCTGCATGGAGGTAGCTTAGACCCTTAGCTACCCTTTAAGCGTTTAGCGAAAAGACTGAGCGGATTAGGCGGATGTCCAGGCTGATCTGAGTCGGCGCTGGGTGCACAACCACTTTGTTGGTTTTCTCGCGTCGCGGCTCAATTATGTTTCATAACTGAGTTGATAACTCAATACCAATTCTGATACATAATAAGGACTGGCACTTTGGGTAAGGATTTTCCCATGTATTTTTACATAGACTTTTGGCCTGAAAAAAAAAAAAGTCCGAACGGTCGCCTAGTGTAAAAATACATGGCCGTACCCAAAGATGCCAATCCATGAGTTCACTTCCTCAGGCTAGTAAGCCTCTGTTAGACCCTTGCAAAGCCGTAGAAGTCAAGTTCCTAGGCTCTCAGAGCTGTTCTTAGGACGATTCAGTGCCATTTTCCCACAAGAAATAGCCGTGGGATCATGCACGCAACTTTGCGGGACGTTGTAGGAAGTTTGTAGGATCTGTAGGAGCACACAAGAAAACTTGCGGGATCACGCGACGTCTTTGGCCAGTTGTGACGTTATGTTTGAACGTTTATGACGTCAGTTATTTCTAGTCGAAGTGTACAAGACGTTAGCCTCCATAGAAGCTGCTCTTATCATATTTTTAAGGGAAAATAGCAACATCCACATATCCACACTGAAATTGTGGAGTTAACGTGGATGATGTGGATTTGATGTGGATGTTGTGTGGAGTTGATGTGGATGATGTTGATGTTTTGTGGATGTTGTGTGGAGTTGATGTGGATGATGTGAATTTGATGTGGATCTTTTATGGCTGATGTGGATCCACAATGTGGAGTTTCCACACGTCCACATCTACACATTCGGCAAATTCGTTTAGTCTCTGCTGTCCCTTGTCCTAGCTTATTTCTCAAGTATGCTAACAGGCATATGCTACTGAAAATCTCAGTGAAACAGTGACCCAACGGCTTTCTCATTATGCCCTACATAGTTACTTGCACCTGTAATTAGTCTAACGGAGGCATATAGCTCTGCAGTGCCTTGATACTGAATAGTAGCAGGTTTCTGATATCAGACTCTCGGCCTCATAGGACCTCACTGTACCAGAGACCTGACTTGACAGTATTCTCGTATGCTCTACAAAGTTGCATGCCCCTCAGAGGCATGGTCATGCAGTGCCCTTATACTGTGCAGTAGCAGGTGTCTGTTAGCAGACTCTCGGCCTCATATGGACTCACGTAACAGAGACGTGACTCTACAGCATCCGCATATGGCCCTGTACAGCAGCAGGCCTCTGTTATATGACTCTTGTCCTAGCAGAGGCGTGACTTTACAGTTCCCGACAACTACCCCTCGTTAACTTACTACTACTTTCCGAAAGAAGAACAGACGACTTGTTTAACTCAACACAACTTTATTTGTCCCGCTAACTGATGACGATGAACAGAGGATTAGGACCGTCCATCTTCACTCGATTACAACATTCATGTCAATACAATAAAATAAACGAAGAAAACAGGAAGTTCTGTAGTGTTCTACTACTGATTCAAGTACTGTGCTACAAAAGTCTCATTTCTTTGACATATTAGTTTTTATCTGTAATGTTTGCGATCTAACAGCTATCAGTGTATGTTGACGTTTCTCTTCTACAGTAGCAGTTGGTCTTTGATATTCGTCCAGTTTCCGCTCAAGTAGATAGCGACGCTTTTTAAATGCATATTGCATTGCTTCTTCATCATCATAGTCTTCATCTTCTTTTAATTTGTGGGCAGTAGATAATACTTTCTTGTGAATAGGATCTTTTCTCAAAGCAGAGCCGAGTCTCACAAGATCTTGATATTTAGAAATAAAGCATGATCTATATGTTGGTTTGAGTTCTTCATATGCCATCTCTTCTGCTTCTTCTATGTCCACATTGGGTTCTTCCTGCAACGCAGTTTTCACCGTGTCGTTAAACTGATCTTGAACGGCTTCGTAGGTTCGTCTTAAGAGTCTATCCCAAGGACTTTTCTTTAACGTTTTTCTGGGTTTGATTTTACCTATTTCCTCATCGCCGGGAGACTCATCGTCTGTGTCCATCTCTGCTGCGTCTGTATCGGAGTCTCGTGAAGGCTTAGTATAATTATATTTTCCAAAGATATCATGTCCTTTCATACCCTGCATATGTTTATTCTCAGTATGTATGTCAGACGACTCTGATACAATACTTTCTTCACTGTCAGACATTGTAGACTTCCCTTTACAAACGCCACTGGATATATGTCTTCTTAAGCTGTCCGATCGAGCAAATTCACGAAAACACGTCTGGCACTGATATCGACCCATCGAATGTTGCTTGAAGAATGAACAAGTGTCATATGAAGCGCTCCTTTTATAGGTTTTTGCCTGAAAAAGATAGAATAAATGGTTTATGCTTCATTTATGTGATATGTCATATTTGTAAAAATACGTGCATATGTCAAGATTAGAAACAGAATGTTAAAAAATGTTAAGTTATTTTAAACTTCTGAGTTTAAATATATAGATATAGAGGATCTTACATGAGTGCTCGTGTATTATTGATTTTATTAAACGAGTTGGGGGAAAAGATAAGATGCGAGGCTTTGCCGAGCATCTTATCGGTTTTCCCCAACGAGTTTAATAAATTCAGTAATACAGGAGCACGAATGCAAGATTCTATTTATCATATGACACTAAAATCGCATTTTCTCAGCAGAATTTGCACTAAAACGTCACGATTTCGACATTAGAAAACGCGACGTTTTTATGGACGTCAACGTATAACGTTACGACGTAATTTGCATATTTAATCCACTAGTGGATTATCGCATTTAATGCATGGCTTTATTACACTCTCAGATGCGACGTCATATGATAAATAAGAATAATATGATTTATCACTTACACCAACAGTTATGATAAAAAGTTATATTATCTTCTGACCTTTTTATCAATTACTTGATAGCAGTAACTTACATTTTATTTCTCTCGCTTGCATCCTACTTGTTTACGGTAGTCTTTAGATTCATAGGAACTGTTATCTGCACGAACTTTCTTAGTTCTAGCTTTCGTCAAAGACCTGCTGGAACGTCATATATCTCGACCCTTCTTTTGTTCTTTAAGCTTGCGTCTATGTTGCTTTTCTTTCTCCTCACGTAAGAAGGAGTGAATTTCAGCTTATCAGAGTCGACAGTACTTCAATGGTCTACCCTCTCTGAGTCTTTTGTCTAAAGCAGTTGCAAGTCTTTTCATGAGGTATCGAATCTGTCCATAGCTGGCCTGGTAGCTTCTTTTCTGGACGACAGGCACACCTGATGAATCTGATATCTTCCTTAAATCTTCTTTCGTCTGCTTTGAACAATTCATTTAGACTTCTATCAAGCTTTACTTAAAATGATGAATTTTGTAGCATCATCTTGTATTTATACTTATTTCGATATTCATACCGATATTTAGTCAGAAATTAAACAACCCTCTGTCTGAAATGTAACTTAATCAAAGTCTTTCCATGGCTGAAACGAATATCTTTTCCCGTATCACCCCTGATACTGATATGAACTTAATCGATGAAGGATTTCGCTACTGGAACGTAATGCATATTGACGAATTCTTTGTGTAACTGTTGTGAGGCTTTTGACGTTTCGAATGGTACGACTCTCAAAATAGGCCTACGTAAGTGTAACTGGCAACATCAGAGTACGCGTACAACCGACTGTGCATCATATTCAAGTCCACTTGATATTTGAAAGCATGACTTTCGTTTGCAATAGGTCTTTCTGACATGCTCGGATTTACTCCAAGAGCTTCCCCAAGAGAAGCTGGAAAACGAACCCTGACCTGCTTTGCATTCTGTGCAATAACTTTGAGACGATTGCTGTTTTTTACATAAGTAATTCGAATAGAAGCATTTATTTTTGTCAATAAAGGTCCATACTGTGTATCTATTACAGACTGGATCTCATCCACCAAATGCTGAGGAGAGCTATAATTTCCCTCTTGGATAAACAATTTATATTCATAACATCCTTCTCCGCCAGCGCACAGTTCATTTGTGCTCTGTATTCCCAGATTATTGACTGTCGCTTGGTCTAGAAATGTCAAAAAGAAAAAGTTATTGTTCTCTGAAATGTTCATGACTTCAGATGACGTGATCATTTCCACTAAAGCAACTTCCCAGTTGTCCTTATCCATCTTGATGGGATGATCTAGTCTGACAGTAAAAGAACTCTGTGTGTTCTTTGGAAAAGCATTCATCGAACTGTCACTCAGAAGAGTCAGATAGAACTCCTTCATACTTAATTAATTCATCCACTGTCTCTCAAGAATCTCAGTCAAGTTCTGAATAGGTATGCACGATCCTGTCAAAGACCTGCTATATATACAAATATTCAGGACGCCAGTAGACAGGCATCTTTATCTTCATCTGTTACTGTACAGTGAAAGGGCACTGCATGGGGAAGCCACTATGTAGGTCATCACGAGAAAGCCGTTGGGTCACTCGTTTCTCATTGAGATTTCCAGAAGCCTATGTCTGTCAGCACACTTGAGAAATAAGCTAAGTCAAGGTACAGCAGAGGCTAAGCGAATTTGTCGAATGTGTAGATGTGGACGTGTGGAAACTCCACATTGTGGATCCACATTAGCCACAAAACATCCACATCAAATCCACATCAACTCCACACAACATCCACAAAACATCCATATCAAATCCACATCATCCACGTTAACTCCACAATTTCAGTGTGGATATGTGGATGTTGCTATTTTCCCTTAAAAATATGATAAGGGCAGCTTCTATGGAGGCTAACGTCTTGTACACTTCGACTAGAAATAACTGACGTCATAAACGTTCAAACATAACGTCACAACTGGCCAAAGACATCGCGTGATCCCGCAAGTTTTCTTGTGTGCTCCTACAGATCCTACAAACTTCCTACAACGTCCCGCAAAGTTGCGTGCATGATCCCACGGCTATTTCTGGTGGGAAAATGGCACTGAATCGTCCAATGAACAGCTCTGAGAGCCTAGGAACTTGACTTCTACGGCTTTGGAAGGGCCTAACAGAGGCTCACTAGCCTGAGGAAGTGAACTCATGGATTGGCATCTTTGGGTACGGCCATGTATTTTTACACTAGGCGACCGTGCGGACTTATTTTTTTTCAGGCCAAAAGTCTATGTAAAAATACATGGGAAAATCCGTACTCAAAGTGCCAGTCCTTACTACTCATGACCACGTCTTCGGATATTGTGTTTCCCTGCATCGTTAAACGCGATTGGAAAAAAAGGTTTTAAAATGCTGCATGTACTAATGTCAGTCCATATGCAGTTAAACCGCATTTTTCTCGTGATATGAATTAAATCAAGAAGAGAGAGCTTCGGCAGAAGTCATCGTTGCTCAGTGCAAGTGTCTGAATATTTTTGCCGAAAAAATGCCGAAAAAATGTCAATTTATTGCGCGCATTACGTTTGAAATTGTACTAACATCGTCGTTAGTTAAATAAAAACTGGGCCCCGGTTGCTAGTTTTCGCTATTTCGTCTCTTACGTTCTTTTATAACAGGTTTGATCTGCGATTGTGGCTCCAAGTGGGGAAACTTCTTTAGTAGGGTCGTGTCGGGTAACGTCGATCGGCAGCTAAATTCGGACATACCATTGCAAACAGTGAAAATCCAGATGAGACGGCTCATAATGAGCCGTCTCATCAGAATTTTCACTGTTTGCCCAATTATTTTTGTTTTAATTCCAAACAACTGACATATAAATGAAACAATTTCACTGTCCGAACTTACCTGCTGTCCAAATTTATCCGACTTGACCCTGTTTCCCCTTGTCAAATGCTTAGCCTTCGTCTTAATCAATATGCATTCTATTTTCATTTGTTCGATCAGCAGTTTGTGGTACAGGTCCATGTACCGTCTTCATTAGCTCGGACTAAGATACTGAACAAGCCGAAAACATGGCTTCATCATTTTCTTTATAAGCCACTATAGCTAGGATTTGACCGAAAGTTCAGGCATAATTATGCCATCACTGACAAATTATTTTAATATAATGCATTTTACAGACGATCTACTGTCCTAAATGCAGCAAATACATGTAAATGAAGTTCGAAATTGCACATCATTAAGCATTAAGCGCTTCTTTTACCTTCGAATATTACCTATATAAACGATCAGGAAATAAACAGTCAGTTGCTAATCACTGCACACAGCCTTTCATTATCATCCTCCCATCGTTCTGATGTGACTGAAACACTGTTGAAAAAAAAACGTGGAATCGAAAGTCAGTTGCTACATGTAAGACATTTTTGAAACCGTTGTCTTACTTAGAACAATTCAAGCGAATTATTCAGTGGCTCGTGTTATCCGCCGGATGTTAACAACTGATTTCATGACTGGTCGGAAATGAGGTTTAGCGTTCAGATCTTTTTTGTCCGAGAGATATTTCCAGTGTTCAATTTTCACATGTGACTGTAGGCATATGTAGGTATATGGCTTTTTTACGGCAGAACAAAATATTCTCGAGGCAATCATTGTGGACTTAATCTCTAAAACTGCATAGGCATTTGATGGTTGGTTGGTTGATTTGATGCTTAACGTCCACGGTAAACAACTAAGGTCATGTCGGGACGGTCAGTTAACCTAACCACACTATTCCTGGGCAGGCTTAGACCTCCTAAGCGCATAGGCATTTGAATAAATGAGACTGTTCGTTTTTAGTTGTAAAGACGGCCATTCTATGACGCACTTTAGACTAAAAGTGGGTCATGGTTGAAATGCATCATTTAGCTCTTTGAATAAAAAGACACAAATGTGACGCATACAAATACCCTGACCTTACAACCCCTCAATTAGATACTAGTCATTAACTGGGGATTTCCCCTCCAGCTGGAACACCTACTGTTCCTTTTGCCTACCCTCAAAATTCTAAATATCAGGACAACTGGCTTAGAGCAAACAGTGCACACCCATATCAGACTGATCTTAAAAAAGCAGACTATTCTAGGTCAGCATTGTTTGCTACTCCATTTATATCTTTTAGATTGACGATTGACGACCGCATTAGAAAAATATACTGATCAATTTGAAGACCGT
Organism: Ctena decussata; assembly: GCA_963989385.1. Taxonomy (NCBI): domain Eukaryota; kingdom Metazoa; phylum Mollusca; class Bivalvia; order Lucinida; family Lucinidae; genus Ctena; species Ctena decussata. Next base: position 93,282,816 of record OZ022501.1, read on the forward strand.
CAAGGTATTTATTTTTTGATGCCCCAATTTTGAGAAAGTTTGCTGAACAGTAATCTTATACTCCATCTATATAATGACTACAATCCTACCTTTGGTTACACATGAAAAAACTCCCTTTCAAATGAGCCGCAACACGACAAAACCAACAATGTGGTTGTGCGCCCGGTGCAGACTCAGATCTGCCTGTGCATCTGCCAAGTTTGATCAGACTCTTCATTAAGTGCTCAAAGGGTAGCTAAGGGTCTAAGCTACCTCCATGCGGACAGCGAAGACTCTGATCAGACTGGGCGGATGCCCAGGCTGATCTGAGTCTGTGCTGGGCGCTTAACCACATTGTTGGTTTGTCGTGTCGCGGCTCAAATGTTATAGGTATTAAGCTGTTACCCTCACATCTTCTTTATGACTTGAACAATTCATACGTTCAACTTTCCTGTAAAAATAATAATGATAATTGATGATTTTTGCCGTAATAAATCTGTTTAAAGCCTCTTTATTATTCATCCTATGTTAGACAAATAAATCTTCAATGAAATGTTACAAATTAACTGTTAATAGTAAAAATATAGATTGATTTCTGTTATCGTTCTAACACTTTTGGAACCCTGCTAGCTCATGGGTTACTTGCTGATCCATTGAGCTGGCGGTATGGGTTTGAATCATGCTGGAGGGGAGTTCCTTTCGAACGTAAACGCGATTCCCTAACCCACAGCCTTTCATAAGCACCCAGCCCATCGGCTCAGTATGTCATCCATCCATTCATCTAATAATCTTTTTTATGATACTTGTTGCTATGTATATGCAGCGGGCTGAAAAACTAGAGCAAGCCTTGGCCAGTGCCACTGCCAAATGAAATAAAGCACCCAATAAAACTTTAATGCAACGGGAGACAGATAATCCATTCCAGCAGTTATCCTGAGCAAAATATTCTATTCCAGAATTTCCGAAATATTAGGTAAAAAAAAAAAACTCAAAACATAATTTAATGCACCAAAGGGGATGGTCGTAGTCGGGCGATGGTGCTGGTTACCATTCGGAGTAGAGCATGGGCCGACTGTGCTTGCAGTAGATGCGGATGAGGTTGTTTGGATATTTTTGCTCTCCCCTTTCATATCTTATTTCTTTCTCTCTCTCTCTCAGGGAGATGGATCGATATAGACTAAAATACTGACTCAAAGAGCCTTTAAACCTAAAACAAGCAACCAGCCAGCTTAAGGGTCGAGTCAGATAAATTCGACTGCAAGATTCAGGTAAGGTTGTTTGGATATTTTTGCACTCCCCTTTCATATCTCTCTCTCTCTCTCTCTCTCTCTCTCTCTCTCTCTCTCTCTCTCTCTCTCTTAGGAAGATGGATTGATATGGACTGAAATACTGACTCAAAGAGCCTTTAAACCCAAAACAAGCAATCAACCAACTTTAAGGTCAATCGGGTAAATTCGGACAGCCGGTAAATTCGAACAGTGTCATTGTTTCCTTATATGTCATTTGTTTTGAAAACAAAATTAACTGGGCAAACAGAGAAAATCATTACGAGCCGTCTCATCTGGATATTTACTGTTTACAATGGTTTGTGCCAATTTACCCGCCGTCCGAAGTTACCCGATTCGAACCTAATGCACCATTAACATTTCTGAGTAGGTGACATTGTCGTTGTGTCAGCAGCAGCATCCAGGGGACATCAACAATTCTGTATTAAGCTAAAAGTTAACAAGGCCCCAGGGTTATAAAACTATTTTCATGCTCAACTCAGCTGAGCATGAATTTTCACCTGCTAATAGATAGCAAATTACTAATAAGTACAGTTGTTGCCTTGCTGAATTTGGCTGGGTATGAAATTTTCTCTGCTTATGAATATGAAAATGCCAACATAAGTTGGCATTTTATACGAGGGCGTTCGGAAACTTTTGCAAATGACCTCATGACTTTGTTTCGGGGTATGTTGGGTACAAATGCTATACATACCCTGAAAGCACTACTGTTGGTCTTTACAATGATACCAAACACGATACAAAGACATTTTTCCTGACGACTTTCAACGCAGTGTATTAGGCTCCAGTCATATCACTGAACTAATGTCATACGTAACATCTTTTCAGTGTCAGGCAGTCAAGTTAAATATTTCTTTGTCAACTGCTTGTTCATCGTTGCCTACATTATCCATACAAAAGTTAGAAGGGTGGCCACTGCTATCGATTTATTCCTTGCAAAACAATACGCAGTTTTATGACGTTATTGAAATCGACGTTAACGTCATATTTGAAAGATTGTAGCGGTTTCATTTTTTTGCATTGATTTGAATTTATTGACTTATTTTTGTTGATCCATGCAAAGGCTCTTGCTGACAAAGTTCTGAATGCTAACAGATTTGTTTTTATTACAAAATTATTATAACTTTAGTAGAAAGGGAGAGTTTTGCTACATGCACTACATAGACTATGGATAAGACATATTCAATGGACATTATGGAAGCTAGATTAAAAATCATGTCTGCAATATTTATAGGACAACATTGCCTGGTCATTGTCTCTAAGTAACAAAGATAAAAAATCAAAGACTGCACATATATGAATTACGGCCTACTAAATTAAAAGTCTGCAGTGTCTGTAAGGTATATCTCATTCGAAGAAGTTAAAAACTGCTTTCTTCCTTTAAGAAAACTACATCGCATTTGCAGACTTCTGTAGGCATATCATAGCTTTATGTGTTTTTGTTTCTGAAGTTTTGTCTTTGTGGTAGTTACCAAGAAATTACGCCATTTGCAGAACTTTCTGAACGGCCATCGTATTTATCAGCAGAGAAAATTTCATGCTCAGCTGAATTTAGAACGAAAAAAGAATTATAACCGCGGGGCCTGGTAGCTTATCAAACGGTTCCATCAGAGTTTTGGATTCAAATGCAAATGCTACATACAAAGTCTGAATTTGTGACCTTGAACATAGGCCAGCCGTCACATAAGGATGATGTTAATATGGATATAGTAACAAAATCTCCCATGCACAGTTCCATATGGACGTTTTAAGTAATCATACTTCATTAATGCAAAAATTTATTAAAGCCTTATCCTTAAGTGAGCAGCAGCACCCAGAATATATTAACTGATCTCTTGCAACGTTTTGTGTATTTTTTAAAAAAAAACCTTTATTGCGGCAGTTTGGAAATATAAGGAAAGGATATCGAACTTGTAACATAAACTTTGACATCAAATGTTATGTCGATGTCGAAGTCTATGACCTTGAGATTAAATCGACTGCAACATTCAGTTGATGTCACCTATTCTGCATTACCATGGTATCAAAGGGCTTTATTGAAGTGTTTTGGAAATATAAGCAAGAGAATACAAACTTAAGCAAAACTTTAACACAGAGGTTATACAAATAAGTTTAAGATCATGACCTTGTGTCATCAGCAGCATTTAGAATCCAGATAATGTTAACAAATATCTCACACCTTTAGATTAATTTTTATCTGGTATAATCAATTTCATTCAGAAAGTTTGAAAAGGTAAGTAAAAACTAAAACATTAATGTAAATTTTCATTCCAATTTCTAGGTCTGTGACCTTGATCTTCAGTCGGCAGCAGTGCCAGATGATGCAAGCTATTCTACATCAGCATCGGAAGGCTTGAAAATAAATGCAAGAAATACAATCCTACCAAAACATTGTTGGTTTAGCGGCAAATTAATATAAAGAGTAAGGAAGAACCCATATTCAGCGTCAGGCTCGACCCTGATTTTCGCTATCAGATTGCTTCTTAGATTCAATGCCCTTGCAATTACTTAAAAAAAGCTAAACGCAAGAGTTGAATATCTTATGTTCAGTCGATCGTGGAATATAGGTCCCGGCCCAATATTTAACGCTGCTTTCAGTAGATCTTGTGGAGCAAGTTTGAAGACTCTTTCCCCTGCGGTTACTTAGAAACTGAGCTAATCGCAACAGGTCTATATTTTTCTATGCTTAATGAATTGTAAGTTGAAATGTAGTTCATGGCCGGATGTGCATCGCTACTTTCAGTAGGTCTTATTCGGAGGTATCTATGGAGAAATGCCTCAAGCCCTTGTGGCTACTTAGAAACTGAGTTAAACGCAACAGGTGAATACTGTTTTCCATGTTCAATCAACAGTGAAATAAAAACATGGCCCGATGTGCATCTATGCTTTCAGAAGATCTAGCCTAGAAGTATCTATAGAGCAAATAGGAAGAATTTAGCTCTAGCGGCTACTTCGAACCTGAGCCCAGGCTATAGGTGAATAGAAAGCGCACACGGGATTGCATAGGGGAGAGTCGGGTAACTTCGGACAGCGGGTAAATTCGGACAGGAACATTTTTCTCTTTATATGTCAGTTGTCTGGAATTAAAACAAAACAATAATTGGCCAAACAGTGAAAATCCTGATCTTGATTTTCACTGTTAGCAATGGTATGTCCGAATTTACCCGCCTGTCCGAAGTTATCCGATTCTCCCCTAAGCAAGCCCGTCATTGCTTTGCAGAAAAAACACGCAGTATGATGACGACCATGGATCGCTGAATAACGCGATGCGCATAGTTGCATAGTAGATTACTGCTCGTGACTGTTCACCAACAGGACACGCAACGATGAATCAGGATTGAATCAACATTGGTTCAATATCATGTTGAATCAATGTTGATTCAATGCTTTTTCAACGATGTGTGCCAATTGGGTGGATTCATAGGCTCGAATTTTCCTTTTTTGTTTTAGCGTAGTTTGTTCGTTTTAGCATATATTAAAACGACCCCTTTAACGTTATGCAACTATTTTATGGAGTAAACACCTATTGTGATAAACTCCAAAACTGTTTAACAACGCAAAAAATGCATAAACCAGTTTTAACCGGGTATCTTAATAAGAAGAACACACCTGTGAGTGGGATGGCTAATTAGGTAAGTGTCCCGGTGACCCTGTAAGAATAAGGCTAAAGCTATATTATTTGTCTTTAAATGAATTATGCAAACAAAAGTTTCACATAATATATTGTAAATGCACTAGCAAATTTAAGATTCGGGGAAATGTTACAGAGAAGTTTCCTAGCAATCTCTGAGTTTGTACACTAAGGCCTAATTTCACGTCGCCCATAAACCGAGAATTAAGGCTGTTGGGTGCTTATTTACATAGATAATCTTCGGAATGAATTTCACGTTCAAAGATTATTTTTAATTGTGAATAATACTACGCATAATTTTGAGCGTCGGAAAATGGAAGATTAAGGACTGACAAACATTGATTCTGTGCGAAACGATGATTACTATGATGATTTTATCAATATAAATGATATTCGTGATGCAAAATGACCCGCGACATACCAAAACTAAAATGTATGTGCACCAAGCGAAGACTAAGATCAGCCTGGACATTCTCCAGCCTGATCAGTCTTCGCTGTCCGCATAGAACTAGCTTAGATCTTTAGATACCCTTTAAGCTCACAGCCAAGACTCTGATCAGACTTCGTTGGTTTTGTCATGTCACGGCTTATTTATGTTCGAAAGAGCCCAAGAAATCACTTTCAAAGACTTGACCCTCTTGAATATCACGATGGTGAAGAATTTGTAAAAAAAGTTTTGTTTCACAAAGACAGAAAACTGCGAAGGCTCGAGTGGCTCATAAGACGCCGTGTTGAGACACGACATTGAGACACAAATTGACCGCTGGCACGATTGTGACCTACATCTTGGGCGTATGGACCTAAGTCTTGTGCGCGGGACACCTTCTCATTATGCTTTATCTTTCTTTGAAGTTTCATCAAATTTGCTTCAGTTCTTTTTAAGTTATCGCTGAGACATTATTTGTAACGGACGGACGGACAGACGCATGAGGGTGTTGTTGTAGGTTGCACCCCAGACTTGGGGGTTATCTTTTATGGACAGAATCGTACAAAGTGCACTTGCGGGTTGATCACAGCTCACATGTGCCCTCTGTACACATGAACCCACAAATTTTGTCCAATTTGGACAAAACTTGTGAAAACAAATGATTTTAAATGACCCATCTACCCCTCATCATCACACAGAAGGTGTCAGAAAACTTCGACTAATGAGGTGCACCATAAAAGTCGAATTCACCCCACAAATGGGGTTTGTACTCACAGATCAGCCCACTAATACCCTCTCATGAGAGCGGACGGATAGGCAGACGGGCGTTTCGATTTTAATATGCCACCGAAGTTCCTTTGGAGGCAAAAAAAAACACCCTTCAGTAGCGGAGCGGAACAAGCGCTAGTTCAGAAGACAGCACCCCTCAGGTGGTTGGTTGTTTTTTTGGGGGGGATTAACGGCTCTTTGAAACAGTATTTCAGTCTATATCGAGCCGTTTCCCAGAGAGAGGGAGAAAGAAAAAGAGATACGATAGGGGAGAGGAAGAACGTCAAAACAAACCCCACTCGCACCTACTGAAAGCACAGTAGGCCCTTGCCCTACTATAATCCAATTGATTAACAGACACACTGCGGCCCCAAACCATCTTGGCCCCAAGACACTTCGGCCCAAAACCATCTCAGCCCCAGCACTTCGGCCCCAGTCACCTCAGCCCCACGGACACTTCGGCCCCTAGTCATCTCGGCTCCTGAGACATTTCGGTCCCAATCAGTATATTTGAGTATAGATATTGTAATATTATCAGAAACGTTTCCATAGACACAGTAGCTGCAGACATCAAGTAAGAGATGCCTACGTAAAAATAGCGAGCGCAGGCGGCCTTCACTGAGCCTCTTTGACCAATGCGTCCCAAAAAGGCGAGAGAAAAAAGCACTTAAAGATGATGTCTTCATGACGGCGCTAGTTACCCTGCGCTACCAAAGAAAAGTATCTTCTTTGACAACCCTTGTTCTGCGCGATATCTTGCTGCACTATTAAAGAGGAGTGCCTCCTCAAGTTCCTCTAATTCCTTTTTGCATACCAGATGCTGGGTGTGTCAATATTACATGATTTCTTATATGAAAGAATCACCAGCTTGGCAAAACCACGGTTTCGCTGAATTAGATAGATTTTGCACACGTGAAATCGATTTAAACCGTAGTTTTATAGGCAGTTTAGCGAAGTCGCCACCGCAGTTTAAATCACCAAGAAAAAATTCGTCGACGTGAAATTGGGCCTAAGTCTCTGTAAAAGTCAAGCTCCAATAGGCCCGTTGAAAATGGGCGTTCAAGCCATAATTATGGGAACTGCTTATGTGCAGAAACGATAATTATATTCATATATTTTGAGTGCCATTAACAGTTTCCAGAAATAGACAAATCATTTCGCAGTTTGAAACTAAACAGTGAATCATATTTTGTGTTAATTCTCCATTCTTGAAGCCATATAAAAAGAAGGGAAATAGCGGCTTCAGTCTGTTCAGCCACAGGCATTTGACGTTTTTGGGGTCTCAGGAATACACAGTAACCTCGAATATGGCCAGAAATCGCATCTTCTATAATGAGATACGAAGTATCGAAAAGGATGGAAACACCCCACCCGCTTTTTGTAGATACCCCCTCACATATTTCGGGTTCGCAAAGTATTCTAAATGCAAGTTTCAGAGGGAAAAAGATAATCGTCGCCGTTTGGACAGTCTTACCTGTGTATCTGCCCCAGTTACTGTTTCAAAGACTATTGCAGTACTTATTAATAGCACCATTTTCATTCCGTTTTCTGCTTCCAGCAACTACTTTCGGTTCTGTCTCATCACCAAGCAGTGACGTTAGATGTGCACGTTCCACAGAGCGCAGTTTGGTCAGTTTGAATCTGACCTCTAGTCGCGGCGTACACTAATCGCCGGGAAGGATTGGGGGTAAAAAGGGTAACCGAACCGAACCGAACAACCAGATTATACCGGACGGAGCTTACGGAAAATTCCGATTTTTGCGGTACCGGCTTTTACTGCCGTCACCGAACCGAACCAGCGAATGCAATATATGCTGCCTATTTTGCCACAATTTCTTTTAGTATTTCATTAAATTAATTACTAACGTTGCTATATTGTATCTTCTTATGTATAATTCAAAATATCTGGATAGCTTGATAATTAAATAATGAAACATAATCTTTGAAATCGCCATGCCGGCGGGATGTCTATGTATTCTGGAACCGGCTCCTGCTGAAACTAATTATAATCCTATATTTTTCGGGGTGGTCGTGGTGCGATGGTGCTGTGTATAACTTCCAGTGCGTGGGGGGTCCATTGTAGGGCAAGGGCCTACTGTGCTTGCAGTAGGTGCGGGTGGGGGTACGTTGTTTGGACATTTTTTTCTCTCGTCTATCATTTCTCTTCTTTCTCCCTCTCTCTGTGAGACGGCCATATAGACTTAAATACTGTCTCCAAGGGCCGTTAAACGCAAAACAATCAATCCTAGATTTTTTTCCTGATTTAGTTAAATATTGTTTATAATTTAATTTATAAATTCAAGGCGTTATTTCATTTATTATCTGATTTATTTCTTGGCAATGGGGGTTGGGTGTAATTGTTTACAAGTCAGTGATCTTTAGGTGATTGATAAGTGATCACGACGACAGCCTGATTCAACACTTCAAAATGCTGATCAGATTGCTTTTATTTTTGTTAGAATTCAGATTTCGGATTCATTATCTATTTTTCTGTATAAGATATCTAAACAAATTAGGCATCCTTTTAAAGAAGAGACTCTAATTTAAATATTGAGTATCTAATAATTAATGTTGGTTGAGTTTTTGATGACTTTTTGTTGATACTTTAAAAATTTCGGGAATGCAGCCGAGAAGATAGGGATAGTTTTCCCGCATTTTCATTTCTCGCCATTTTTCTAAGTTGCTTTCAGAGTTTCGGATTCGAATTTTTTGAAACGATAAATAGAAGGGAAATGTCTGTTATCTTAAACATGTTAAAACGATCTTATTGCGGACGGAAAAGCCCGTTTAGGAACCTATGTGCACTACTGATATGTATCAGTAATCAAACATGTTCCATTCTGATATATCCTCCGTGACCCTTTAATATCATATATTGACCTAGAATGCACTTTCAATGTAAGTTAGATTCCCATCAATGAAACTTCGCTAGAAATGGCATCCTGTGACAAAAATGAATCAGCTGCATTTTTTTCAATTTGTGAATGTGAATAGATCTATTTCCAGTCGTAAAATATAGTTTGTATAGATCAGCACCTCTATAACCGTATAAAGGAACTAATATAATCAGATTTAAAACCAAGAGGGAACTAAGCAGATACATATACTTAAGACACATACGGTAAACCATATAAACAGGCGGTCATTCCGCTTCCCCCAGAAGCATACAGATTTAAAAAGAATGAAAAAAAAAAGGAAGAGGGAGCCAACCTTCCGACCCTAAGTTTGTTTGGTAAGTATTTAGCAAACACAGCAAATAGTTCTTTGTCGGGAACCAGGCCTTGGGGTGGGAGGTTGGAGCCTTAATATGTCCTTACACATACAAAATCATATGCATGCAGAGCGACTATTACCGACTATGCTTTTCAACCTGAAATTGAATCGTGTTATTTTCCTTTTTCATTGAAATTGTCACCACTTTACTGAGTAATCCAAATTCTTATGAAAGTCATAGACATATACATAGTAATCTGAGATCAGCTTGACAGAAGAACAACAATACAATGAAACTGAACACTGAAGTCTGTGAACATGAAAGACATTTAATATGATGTGCTGTTGAAAGACACGTTTAATATGCTGTGCAGTTCAATATTAGTCTGACATCAATGAAATATTTTTTATCTGACGTAATTCAAATCTGAGAACAGTGAAAGTAAAATATTAAGATGTCCTTGTCCTCCTACACAGGGCGAGACTTGGCCGCTGGCATGCGTCTCTACACCGGCTGAATATGCATTACAAGAAGAGCAAGAAATCACTTTTGGTATAGCCTGCGACAGAGAAAAATTATTGAGCCACCTAGAGAGATAAACTTGATTAAATGGGTATTGAAATCAGTTATCTTTTTATTTACGTGTATGCTTAATTTCAGAGGCACTCAAAACCGTTTTTCTACACTTTAGTCTACACATATCCTTCAATGTATTAATTTGGTAAATATAGATCTCGCAACATGTGACGTTACATGTAAACATAACCAAGAAAAAGGTGGCCGCTTGTCATTCTAATTCAGCTCTCAATGGCATGATAAACATAACAGTCACTTGTAGTCATATTTCACATACGACCTGCAGTCATTTTCTTCTTAATCTGCCTATAAACTTACAAACATTGATATGACTTCAAGTTTTATACCAAATATTACCTCCAGTCATATTCTTATAACGCTGTCTATTATATGATAAACATGATGGATGAGTTGTTGTTTAGAAACGCTATTCAACAGTGGCTATTACTAAAACCTTGTACCGCACCGCACTTGGGTAAAATAGAGTACCGTACCACCGAAAATTTCCGAACACAACCGAATTTTACGGATTCTACCGCAGGGTATAATACTTAGTATATTCTGATTCTGTATATAAGTTTTTTGTAAGACATGTTAATGTATTGGAAGTATATACCAGTGGGAACGCAGACTCATCACATTTGAGTAATTCATTTTCTGAATGGTTGTCTACGCACAAAAAAGTAATCCCTTTTTTCGCCGGAGAAAAATGGCGGGAAATTTTTGTCAGAAACAGCCCCAAAATAATGCTCATTTGAAAAGATATGCAGTCGTGGTTTTCTGACGGACCAGATCACAATGAAATTTTATGTTTTATTATTGAAATCAGATGCATATCGGTACCTCAATGCAGTTTGCACACCCAAAACAACGATCACAATTTGACAACTGTTTTTCAGAAAATTAAAACCCTAAGACAGTACCCCAAAGTTATTTTGCAAAGAAAATTGTCCCAAAAACCAAATTAGATGCCATTATAACTGAACCGTAGTTCATACATTCGACCGTCTTTCAGCGAGGTATATCTACGGGAGAAAGTCTATTTACGTTGAAAATCGATAATGAAGTTGGTCATTTTTACAGCACGTGCGTTTGTCACACACGGACATTTTTCTGCTGGATCGACTTGAGCCAGTTGAGGAGACCAATTGTTTCTTCATTTATGGTACAGTAAAGTTTGTAATCATTTAGCATACTGTGCATTTATTAAGGTTTTGCGTAAGTCTGCCTGCCTGTGATTTTTTGGGCTTCTGAATTTAGGCTACACGCCGAGAACGAACGAGAGAAAGCAAAACAAACACACTGGTACTCGAGTAAACCACAAAGCATACAGGGATGTTTGCATCTGTACCATAGATGAACAGGGTAACATGCTCCAGGCACTGGTTTGCAAATGTAAGCTAACCCATGCCCTTATTCTTATGATCGGTCCCTAAAGGGGACAAGAAATACTAATAAGCATTAATGCATGATTTTAGCATGCCTCCCAGCCACAGTTTGATAATTACTCTGCAGCTGCAGAACCCTCAAAACCTCGCTGCTCAGTCCCTGGGTGTACCAGGTTATCGTTGAAGTGCTTTGGGTATTTAATGTATTTACCAACGTCCACCCATTCACAACCAGGGTCACGGCGAAGCTCTTCCTTTTTTTTTTTTTTTTGGGGGGGGGGGGGCACTGGGGTGGGGGGAGGGGGCGAGTTGTGTTCTGCATCGGGGACAAGAACGTAGATATTCTAGTAAGGTGAGTGTCTGAGAATATGGGGCGAGTTGTCTTCTGAAAGTGGGACAAGTTGTCTTCTAAAAGATGCAGTTGTAATGACAAACAGCGTAGATCCTGCTTCGGGATCTATCGCACTTTCATCGCACTTTAATCACTTTTTTCATCAAATTCGGTAATTTTACTTGAAGGAATATGGAGGCTTCAATTCAATTCAATTCATTTCAATTCAATGTATAATTTAACATTGATTCAACACTGACTCTCAACATTTTGCTATAACAGGTTTACCCAAGGGAAGTCAGTTTCTGTGCACAAGGCAGTAAGTATCTGCCATATTTTTGAATAAGTGGGTCAAATTTTACCAAACTTCCATGGATATATCGTTTGGACAAGCCAAATAGCATCTTTGCAAGTCAAGGGTACTAAGGCCACTTTGTTTCTTATGTATGTAAGGAACAAAGTGGTCTTAGTACCCTTGGATTGCATAGTGGTCTTAGTACCCTTGGTTTGTAAAGATGTCTAAAAAGTTGATTAGGTTTTGGTGACTTTGACCCCATTTTCAAGGTCACAAGAGGCCTTAGACTTGACCTTCTGTGGTCTGCGTCAGCATGACAATTTCTTGTACCCACAATATTTCTTGAACCAATTTCACCAAACTTGCATGGATATATCATTAGGACAAACATAAGAGCATAATAGATTTTGATCACGTTGACCTTATTTTCAAGGTCTTCGGAGGATTTAGTCTACATATATGAAAATTTCACTTATACAGTATGCTGTATATCTCTTCAGCCCCCACTTCAGTAAGGGAAAAAAAGGAGACCGTGTTTGGCAACACATGGGAAGAAACTCGTGCAGAAAGAATTATAATAGTGATTTGAGAAGTACGAGGGGCATTTCAGAAATAATGTAAATGATCTCAGCTTAGCCTATTGGCTGATATTTAGCAGTGGTGTTATATATCATTGGAAAGCTAAATTCAAGAGCTTTGTAATGGTATGCTTTAAAAGAATTTCTAAGTCACCCATGCATGACAGAACGTGCTTATACGTCAAAAGGGTGTGGACACTGGAAACTATACATTTTCACCGAAAGTCTCTCGTATTCTGTTACTGTTTGCTTAATGAGAAAATGATATATTTTAATGACGAAACGCGTAATTATGTTCTTTCAATGTATAATAAGAAAATTATACAGAAATCGTTTCTAGATTCTACACAAGTAACATAATAAACGAGATTTTTGACTGCTCTGTGGTTATAAATGCAAAGTTATTATAAATGCATTATATCAATAAAATTGTGGTTTTTGACTCAATCACATCCAATTCCAACAAATGACAGACATTTTATTACTGAAATGATAAGTTCCCTATATTTTGTTACGACTGGCATCAAATCACTGATGAAACTGGATGATACGTGTGCAAACCCCACGCCGGAAGTTGCAAAGTAGCAGCAATTAATGTAAAATACAAAACAATAAAATGAAATTATCTTCTTATAAAAAGACACAGGCTCAACATATTTAACTTTGTTTAATGTTAACAAATAGAAGGACATATTCATAGAAAAATTCATATATAAAGACTTGAAAGACTTGTAATTTAATATGACATACTGACATTGAACTATGTGGGTGGGTGGGGCAACTTATTGTAAAAAATCAGGTAGGCCACTGACAAAAGAGCATAAAGCGCCATAAAAGATTATTTATAACAGAAAACAAGCATGACGAATTAAATCTTATTTATTTTCTGTTTCATATCTGTCACCAAACATTCACTGTCACTTAATTTGACCTCAAAATCGAAGTTTAAACAACTTACTATACATTTCAATTTAGCACAGGATGTGACATCACCAGAAATGCGCGTCGTTCCATGATTAGCCTATCTTGCAAGGTAAATCTTGTGTGTTAGCAAGGCTGATTCAATGCTTTTCATACTGAAATATTTTCAGTATAACAGGTATTATAGGTATCAATCCAGAGCTGCTTGTATCCGGAGTTAAGAAAATATGAATTTGTCTTTACATAAATATTACGTCTGTTTCTACTCAGTGTCCTTACCCTAACAACAATTGTCAATGCATATTTTGAAGAAAATGCCAGTGCCTCAAAAATTTTGAGTGAAATGCCATTGAGTGATATGTAAACCTAAAAGTTAAGACTTAAATTTCAAAAATCGGTCAACATTCCTGGGAATGGCCGACTCATTTACACTATTTCTGAAATGACCCTCGTAACTTCCCTTATATTGAACTGGCTGACGTACCATAAAGTCTCTAAAGATTGGAGTGAGTGAACTCGGGTTGAACGTCCCACCAACAACGAGGTCATATGGAGACGGGACCTCGGTTTAAAGTATACGAAAGACCGGAGAAGCGGGGCATCGATCTTGCGACCCCTGGATGGGTAGTCCGAAGTCTAAAGATTGGAATTAAGCATAACTGTCTTAAAACTGATGTTTGGTTTTTCATTGCAGTAATGCGTCTAAAGATGCAGATGGAATGACAAACAGCGTAGATCCTGCTTCGGGATCAGTCCGACGAAGATCTGAAGTGTTTGTCTCTATATCATATTACTTTGTATCGAAAGTGCAAATGCACTCACGAAAACGCTAGATTTGCGAATTTGTTAATGGAGTATTGAGGCTTCAGTTCAATTCAATGAATAATTCAACATTGATTCAACACTGACTCCCAACATTGATTCAGCATTGAATGTCTGCTGGGCCTTTAATACTTCTGTATTCCATGTCAGTCCATTGGCTATCACCCCATGAATGCTATAGGGCCTAACCTATTTTGAGTCGAAATTTATTAAAGAGAAAGTCGACTGTTCAAGTAAATTTTACCGGCGAGACTCCACTTGGCAGCTGCGCTACCGAGACTCCTTGGACTGTGGGAGTCGGTATGAGCCGAACAAGAGTTGCAAACAATGTTTGGTTTGTAGATTCAGACTCTAGAATGGGTTGAGTTTTCATACGATTTCTAGAATGAGGAAATTACAAATTTGTAGATCTTTGTAATCGTGTCTGTTCCGCGTGTTGTCGCTGATGACATCACACCAAAAACACACATACACATACTTTTCGATATTTGTTTTATATTTGACCTGAGAAAAAGTGCAGACTTGTCAAAGCTGCCAGGTGACAGAGTCGATCCCCCCCCCCCCCCCACACACACACACACACACTCCGTCTCCCCGTACGATGGAGAGCGGAGGGTGCACCTCCCATAACCGAGCAAATTACATAAAAAAACATGCAGTTTTCTGCCAGAAAGCGAGTTTACACCCCTAAACTAAAGCTCTAAAAGTGTCCTTAAAATCTGGATTTTCTTAACTTTCTTACCCCCTTCAACCCACCCCAACCCCCCACCACCCTAGGGCACCCCTCCCCTCCCGCCACCTCCCCACTCACACTGAAATTCGTTCCAGCCACACCTTCTTACCCTCCGCCCCTAATCCCTTGGCAAAAGTATGTGTACGGGCCTGCACAACCATTCCATTTGATCCTTCAGATGTAGGACCCATTAAGTTTTCTCACCCAAAGTGAAATTTCACGTGCTGTCTTAATTGAATAGTTGTTTAGTGGTGTAGCGATATTTGTCTTGCTTTAATTTTTCAAACAGGGTCGCGCGATATAGCATTTGAAATATTGGCACACTGGCTGTCAGCCGACTCACAAGTTAATATCAGTAATACAATCAATTTACTGTTTACGTCACAATTTCATGACGTAACCAGCACTACTGAGCTAGCTTCCTTGTTTACAAACTCTGCGGGTGGGTATGGAATTGTGGTTATTTGTGAATAAAATATAAAGATAGACTTCTGTCATGCATTGTATTTTTAATAAACATATTTAATTTAATCGCGCTTGGTATTCTAGCAATACATGGAATAATGATTCTCTCGATTTTGTCGCAAACGTTGAAATGCATAGCCGGGCCAGTGATGTAAACACTGTTGTCCGCCATTTTGTTGAAAACAACAACAACAAATTGCGTAGAGTACCCGAAGATTATTTTGCAAAGAAAATTGTCCCAAACACCGAATTACTTGATTTTTGTCACAGGGAAAGGGCGAATACCATGGTTTTTCATGGCATATGTCCGCCGGCGGGAGAAAGTCGAATTGTTTTGAAAATTGCTTTTGAAGTTGACTTAAAAAGTCGTCTTTCGACGATCGTGTCATGTCTCGAATGCCGAGTATCTCGGTGTTCAGTTCGGATCTCAGAGAACTAGGAAATTAAACTAAGATGTAAGGAATATAACCGTGTATTATTTTCGGCTGTGTGTAGTTTGATTCGCCGACAAAGCAGCACTGAAATTGCGACCCGTTCGTCGATTGAATCTGAACCTGAGGAATTTCGAACGTTTTTTCGTTGCTATCTGTATAAAAATATCACTCCGCCATGGATACGCGTTCCCACTGTACATGTTTTATTAAGCTGAAACCGTAATTGCCCAACCTCAAAAGGATTTTAGTATCGGTTTTATCCATTTAAATAAATTCTCAGGATAACTATTACATGGTCGTTCCTGACGTTTAGATTTGATTGATTTCAATGATAAAAAACTGAGATATACCTTCAATACATATTTTTGTTTTAAAGTAACTTTATCCGAATAAGTTGCTAGATTTAAACAAATCGCATCTACATATATCTATCTGAAAAAAATTCATACAGGGATTGGAAGTATGTCTGTGTTGCAACCACCAGGGAAATACATGTATACGCTCTTTGGAGAAAAAGCCTTAACGGTATAATGTAAATTTGCGATATTATTATGCATGCTTAGAAGATACACAGAGTATCTAAAGTGAGAGTCTGCTTGCAGAAAATAGAAAAGTGATCATATGTATATATACTGAGATGGAGACGTATTTTCGTTGACATAAATACGACATTTAGTAAATATTTATTAATAAATTAATTATTTACTCTCACAACGAAAGAAAGGAACAAATTTGTATATAAAGTGAGTGCGGTAAAGTTCGCAGTTTACTCGACACTATACGGAAATTTCCGTAAGTGCGGTAAAAGGTTTTAGCCGGTGCAGTGCGGTACAAGGTTTTAGTAACAGCCTCAACAGTAATGCAGTCATATCGAGACGATCATTAACGTGACAGTGACTTATAGTCATATTGCCACATACGATCCTTAGTCATATTCTTCTATACTCTGTCATTCTTCAGAGGATTCTAATTCAAAAGTAAGAGTAAAACACAGAACAAACGATCAACAACGGTAAGGATAACTTTATTGGATTGTAGTCTACGCGTTTCGGTCACCAGAGGATTTTTTTGCGGAGTTTTAAACCCGAACAAACCTAAAAATAGAACGGACTAGAGGTCAGGTTCAAACTGACCAAACTTTGCTCCGCGAGCGTAGGTGTGACGTCACTACTTGGTAATCAGACAAAACCGAAAGTAGCTGCTGGAAGCAGAAAACGGAATGAATATTGCGCTATTAATAAATACTGCAACAGTCTTTGAAACAGTAACTGAGACAAATTGACAGGTAAGACTTCCAAAAGGCGACGATTATCTTTTTCCGTCTGATACTTGCATTTAGAATACTTTGCGAACCCAAAATATGTGAGGGGGTATCTACAAAAAGCGGGTGGGGTGTTTCCATCCTTTTCGATACTTCGTATCTCATTATAGAAGATGCGATTTCTGGCCATATTCGAGGTTACTGTGTATTCCTGAGGCCCCAAAAATGTCAAATGCCTGTGGTTCAGCTGCTCTAAATGCCATTTGGAAAATACTGCCAAAGTTTATGTCTAGCCAATTGCAAACTAAGTTTACAGTGCTAGGTTTGAATTTCACACTGGTATTTCAAATCTTCCATTCTAGGCTATAAATCTGCAATCCAAGCTTTTAACTTTACACTGAAAAACAGTTTTTCTTGAACTACGGTTGAAATTTATTAAACCTTGAAAGCCTTAAACCACAGATTAAATCCATGATTTTAGAATTCCAATACGTGGCTATCTGAGCCAAGTCATGTGAATTCCAACAATGTGGCATTGATGACAAGCAAATGGTCTGATAAATCCGGACATAAGTGCAGTCTGACCAGAGCCTTCGCTTGTCACATCAGCCATCTGTGGAAATGACCCAAGCCGATTACTCTTTTTAAAAGAGGAGGATGATCTCAATATCACATGAGAAAATTACCACATAATTGGAAGTCTCAAGAAACAACTTGTAATTTAGGTAATCCTGATAGGGTGCCATCTAAAGTATACGTGTACACGAGTGATTTATTCATCCCATCCTCTTCCCTAATTTCATCAACTTTTCTGTAGTTTAACGAGTTAAGCGCGGGCCTGCTAAGCTAGCAGTCCTTGTTCGGTTGGAAAGTTTTCAATCCATGGTTTCAGACTTTCCGAGAGTATTTTATTTGAAATTTTGGTTCACGTGTTCAAGAAATTATCTTTCCAAAACAAGGCTTTAAAACTGAAAACATGGTAACATGTTAGTTCCTACCCATTGCCTTCACATCTGTTTTGAAGATTTCAAACCTAGCCCAGAAGTTCTTAAACCTAGCTTTAAAGACTTATTGCGCATTTGGGTTGTCAGCCATAAAACGAAAATGAGCCGCGACACGAGAAAACCAACAGAGTGGTTGTGTGCCCAGCGCAGACTCAGATCAGCCTGGGTATCCACCCAGTCTGATCAGACTCTTCGCTGTCCGCATGGGGATAGCTTAGACATTTACCTACCCTATAAGCGCTTAGCGAAGAGTCTGATCAGACTGGGAAAGTGGTTGTGCGCCCAGCACAGACTCAGATCAGCCTGGGCATCCGCCCAGTCTCATCAGACTCTTCGCTGTCCGCATGGGGGGTAGCTTAGACATTTAGCTACCCTATAAGCACTGAGCGAAGAGTCTGATCAGACTGGGCGGATGCCCAGGCTGATCTGAGTCTGCGCTGGGCGCACAACCATTTTGTAGGTTTTCTCGTGGCGCGGCTCAAATATAATCACCAAGAAACACCGTACAAGGCACATATCTTACACAAATGAAAGATCAGTTAAAGGCCTTCATGACTTTTAATGATTCTAATACGATCAAACAAGACCAAAAAAGAGCATATGAGAAGCGGCTCACGTTTATCCCCAGCTAGCGCCATCTACTTATTAAAACACACTTAATACAAACCTTGTAAAAAAATGCCATAAGCAAAATAATATACAAATTTAACACAAAAACACAAATTTATGTAAACTTCTATATCTGTGACCTTGACCTAACATCAGCAGCAGCACCCCAGTAATGTCAACCTAGACCTAAATTTGCAATCTAAGAATTTTCCCATTTATTAGATTGGAGTGAGAGATAAAAACAAAAAGAAAAAAAATACAAAGCAAAATTAGATCTCAGTATCTTGCTTTTCTTTCTAACGAAATACTTGGCCATTTTAAGATGTACATGTACACAAGCTCTGAAGACTGTAGCTTTCATTAGGAGCCCCGAAATCTATGACAAAAATAGTTGTAGAGAGGGGGAAAATGGACAAACAAAAGGATGAGGCTGATTCTCTCTTACACAATACAACTAGTCATACTTAACGTTTGTACCAAATTTCCAAATTCTAGCTAAAGTGGTTGTTGAAAAATATTTGACAAAACATTGGAGCGACAGAAAAAAATGAATAAATGAAGGAAGTGATAAGCCGGAGGTTGGTTTCCTCTAACATACCAAATTTCACAATCCTAGCTGTAGTGGTTCCTGGGAAATCTTTGACAAACCTTTAATTGTAGAGAAAGACAAAATGGACAAACGAAGGAAATAATAGATAAGAGGAGAAGGCTGATTCTCTCATACATGATACAACTAGTCACACCAAGCGTTTGTTCCAAAAAATGTAGTGATTCTTGAGAAATCTTTGACAGAAAAAAAAATGTTAACACACACACAAACATATTAACGGAAAAGACAAAATCTATATACCCCCTATACTTCCTACAGTACACTTGGGATATAAAGAAACTCATTCCAGGTTAAAGCATGAAACGCGTTTGCTGCGCTCTACCCAAGGACAAACGTTATACTTTAAGACTTTTTCCGCCACTCTCATACACGACAATATGTCGTTTTTTAGTTTAGTCACCAAAACACTACAATCGAAACAAAGCTATTAGCTATACATGTACTTTAATGTCCATGACCCCATTTAATTGCAATGCTGATGTGTATTCGGTAAATAAACCGATCGGAAATCCGTGATTGAGGGATCTTATATAACATGGCCCGTTTACGCGAAATTAAAAAGGCTATTTGTGGAGTTGTCCACTTAACTTGATTTTAAAAGATTGTAATCAACATACGTATAGTATACAATCCTAATACTGGGAGTGTAGTGTATCCAGGTATGTCTGAATGTCATCGGATTTTAATAGTTTTGTTTTTGGCTATATTCACTCAAAAATTAAAGATTGTGCATATGTCTAGGGATCTAGACCAAGGGTTTCTTGCGACAGGGTCACAAATGAGAACGGTCAGAAATTGCTTGATCTTTGTCGTGGGTGCACTCTACGCATCTGGAATGGGCGCTTGCATGACGATAAAGATAAAGGAAGCTTCACCTGTATCACTAGTCGTGGTCAGAGCGTTGTAGATTACGTAATATCTACACCCGATGTATTTAAGCTTGTTACAAATTTTAAAGTACATGATCCGTCAATATTCTCGGATCATTGCCAACTTTCTTTCGAATTAAACACCCGACTTCAGCACACGACAGAGATCAAGCAACTGCCCAATAGTATTAATAAGTTAAAATGGAAACAAGAGTTTGAGAACGATTATCTTGCTCAACTGTCTGATGTAACAACCACTGATAAGTTAGATGATATTGTTAGATTTATAAACGACCAACAGGCTAACCCTTCATCAGAAATCGTTAATAATATTGTTGAGGATTTCTCATTGGTAGTAACGGATGTAGCAAAAAAATTCTTTATGACAAAAATAAGTTCAAAATCATCTCCAAAAGTGACAAACCTAAGCCAAAATGGTATAGCGAAGAATGTGAACAAAACCGCCAATGTTTTCATTCTAACTTGAATAAGTATAGAACCGAGAAATCGGACATTAGTAGGGAAAATCTCGTCGGATCAAGAAAGCTGTTTAAAGATAGTGTGCGAAAATGTAAATTTGAATATGATAAAGTTCAAACGCGTAAACTTATAAAGGCTAAAAACTCGAATCCGAAAGAGTTTTGGAAAATGCTAGGTTCTCTCACAGCGCATAAAGAGGCACACATAACAAGCGAAGAGTTTGCCAATCATTTTAGAGTAATTAACAATCCAACTGATCAGTTTTTTACAGCAGATGCAAACGTTGCCAATTTTGTTGCAAATCACGACATTCACGAACTACAAGCTGTTTTTGCACAGCTTGATGTCGAAATTTCTGTAGGTGAAATACGTGAGTCTATCCGAGAGCTAGCTATGGACAAAAGCTCTGGTCCAGATAATATCCTAAATGAATTTATTATCAAAGGTGAAATTATCTTAATTTCTTACCTGCATCATCTCTTCAACTTCATATTTACAAGCGGGAAATTTTCTGAAGCATGGTCCGAAGGATATATAATTCCAATACATAAGAAAGGTGACACTGATAATCCTGATAACTATAAGGGAATAACATTACTAAGTTGTCTTGGAAAATTATTTACCCGCATTTTGAATAAACGACTTAATAACTGGGCAGAATCAAACTCCTTGTATGTGGAAGCACAAGCTGGTTTCCGTTCAGGTATGGGCACAGTGGACAATATATTTGTTTTACATGCTCTCCTAACTAAGTTCTTAAATAGTGGTAAAAAGCTTTATTGCGCGTTTATAGACTTTTCCAAAGCCTTTGATTACATAGTAAGAGAGAATCTTTGGTAGAAACTTATAAAACTTGGTGTCTCTGGAAAAATGTACACTGTCATTAAGTCCATGTATGAAAATGCTAAATCCATGGTGCGACATAATTGTTCACTCTCGGAGCCCTTTGCTTGTAAAACTGGGGTAAGGCAAGGTGAGAGTCTATCCCCATTCCTTTTTAGCATGTATCTAAATGACTTGGAAAATACATTGGCAACAGGGGGAGTGGACGGGGTTCAAGTAGATATGTTCAAACTTTTCTTAATTCTGTATGCAGATGATATTGTTTTGCTATCCGAAAGTCCCGAAGATTTACAGCACAGTTTAAACATGCTTCATAGTTATTGTGACACTTGGAAATTATCTCTAAATACAACAAAAAGTAAGGTTGTTGTTTTTAGAAAAGGTGGACGTCTCCCCCTGGGACTGAATTTTAAATATAATGAAAAAAATTTAGAGATTGTTCAAAGTTTTACATATTTAGGTGTAGTCTTTTCATCAACTGGTTCTTTTTCACAGCTTCAAGAAACATTAGCCAATCAGGCACAAAAAGCGTTGTTTAAGCTTGAGAAATGTATTCAACCGTTTACAGGCCTAACGCCCAGTTTAATCTGTGAGCTGTTTGATAAACTCGTTGCTCCTGTGCTTAGTTATGCTTCAGAGGTCTGGGGTTTTATACGGGCTCCTGCAATAGAAAGGGTACATCTAAAATTTATGAAAAAACTCCTCCAAATTAAACAATCCACACAGAATGATTTTGTTTATGGCGAACTCGGCCGGGTACCACTATTAGTAAAGCGACAATTTAGAATATTAAAATATTGGCTAAAAGTTGTGTCGTCGAATGACTGTAAATATATCAAAATACTATATAAAGATATGTTAAATGAAATTGATAGAAATCCCCATTCAGTGAATTGGGCGAGTCTTGTTCGAAGTTTATTAGAATCAAGTGGTTTTGCACATGTCTGGATTTTCCAAGGTGTGGGAGACACTAACAGATTTCTTAATGTATTGAAAACTAGGTTGAATGATATTTTCATACAAACATGGAGGCAACGCTTAAATGAGTCTTCGAGGGCTAGATTTTATGTGCAGTTAACAAACGTATTCAAATATCAGAAGTATTTGGACATATGCATGTTAAAATTTAGGACTCCGTTGTGCCGGCTTAGAACTTTAGCACATCGGCTTATGGTGGAGTGTGGTAGATGGACACGCCCGCCAACAGATATACAGGACAGAAAATGCCCATTTTGTAACATTTTGGAAGATGAATATCATCTAGTTATTGAATGCCAGCAATACGCTGATCTTAGAGCTCAGTACATCCCCACCTTTTACACAAGAAGACCTTCCATGTTTAAACTAATTCAGCTGTTAGGCAGTGAAAATCCGAATCTCCTTAAACGAGTAGCTTCTTTTGTGTATCATGCTTTTGATAAAAGAAATCAAGGTGTATTTCAAAACCCTGACTAACATAGCTGTTATTTATTCTATTTATTTATTCATTTATTGTTTTATTTATTATTATTATTACCATTAAAGATGGATCCTAACCCTGTACTCTCCCGTAGCTCTCCCTTCCTTTCACTCCCCCCCCCCCCCCATTTTTTTCCACCGTGTCATTTGTTATACTGCATCACGGGATCACGTCCCTCCTCCATGTTATGGGTGAAATGTGAGGATGTGATCAGACTGCGCAATTGTGTCGTCTGCCGGTCTGTGTCTCTGCACCTCCTTGCCCTCCCCCACCCCCAAAAGCCACTGTGACAAAAAAAAATGACATTAAGCGGCATGCCGGTACATTTTGGTAGGGCTATATAACATTTGCACATGGCTTGAGGACTCTTTTCGCGTGATATTGCATACTTCACATATATTTTATAAAGATTGATCATCATTTTAACCTATTTAATAAATTACCAAATAATAATGGTAGTTCAATAATAAATAATAACTAAATAAAAAAGTATTAATACATACCTCTCGCACTGCCCTGGTTTACTTCAACGTAGTTTCTTCAAAACATTGACACGTATAGCGGTTCAGCTCTGCTTGGTGCACGAGATTTTCCCTGCAGGTCATTCATACCTTTAAACTGGTTTATTTAACGGTTCAGTGTGTTTACAAATATAGCGCATGTTCAAGTCAGTAGATAAGCGCCAATAACTGTGTCAGCCGTGAACATTCGGACAGCAGTATGGTATGAACTCGGGGCTACAGACATGCATTGCTTGCTAACAGTTTATATATCTTTTCTTTTTGGGGGAAATCAAGAGCAATGCATTAAATTTTCAGATAGACGAACAAGCCAAAGAAACTGCAGGGTGAGTCCGAATGTTTTGGCTGAAAACGGTAATTCATGGCAAAGCTTCTCATTTTGGGCGGTGTTTTCGAACGACGTCGCACTGACGTCGGTGCAAGGACGTTTGGAATCGACATTGAATCAGCGCTGATCCAACGCCATTGGGTTGTATCGGCGCTGATTCTGTATCGGTTCGGCGTTGAGTAGAACATCTAAAGTTTGGTGGCCTTGCATCGACGTTTTGGGACCGGGTGAGAAAATAGATAAATGTCTTAAATTATGTTTTTCTATGGTGATGTCATATAAGTGCGTCGTATCAACGTCAGTGCAAGGGTCAGATAGCTTTGCACTGACGTCGATGCGACGGTTATTTTCCGGATTCAAGTGTGACTAGAAAGAACGGAATTTCAGCACAGTTCTGAATCGCTTTCAAAACTGGTACATCGTCAGCCCAGAAGTGCACATTTCTAAACTGTACCGTATCAGCGTCGATACAGCCGCGATGAGACTGGATGGACGTTGATACTTTATTTCTATTTTCCTCTCTCATATTTAAGTGCCTTCTGGGAACCTACATAAGACACGTCTGCGTGTATCAGCGTTGTATTGTTTAGAAACATATCAGCCCAGAGGCGCGGGAGGTTGTGGGCGCGGTCGGGCTAGGGCCGATGCAAGGGCATGATCTCCTTGCATCGACAATGGCGCGACATTGCCTTGTGGATCGCGTGCCTCTGGGAAGTTATAACGGATATTTTTGGTATTTTCAAAGGAAGTAACTATCTCCCAATCTCCACAGTTTACTCAATCTTCTTTACTCTCCCTATCGCGTGTTGACTTTTATGTAGTTACACTTCTGATAATTGTGTCAAACCTTGACACAGAATGCTTTATTGTATATATGTTTGCTCGAGGGCTTTACAGCCTAACAGCCTTTTGAATTGAATAAACTTATATATGTTCTACTGTGAACTGCGAGGATCTTCATAAGAAATTTCCCTTATATCTACACAACAGTAACATGCATAAAACAACGGAGCAAATAGGGTATTTTAAATTTTAATCAGCATGTCAGTCAACAGCCGCTTCGACTTTACAGAGCATTGTTCATGGTACAACAGTATTTATCTACTTTATTGGTTCAGTTACTGGTGTTCTTTAGCTTAGCCTGTCAACGGCTGCAGTATATGCCTTGCGCCCTATTTGGTTAATCGCGGTGAACCCATTGACTAACATGTTTTCTTTGAAACCTATGTGCTAATCGAACTGTTCTTATGTATGTTGAACAATATTAGACCTATGGTGCAGATTGAAAACCTAAGGCGGTGGTTCTGACTTCGTTCAAACTGTTCGTAGGCGGGCGGCCTTTATTGTTGATTTTTTTCAGTGTATTATGTCTGGTTGCTTGTTGTTTTTATATTATCCTTTTAGCTTTGTTGTAACCTTTCTTGGGAATAAAGAGCTGGCTGCCTTGCTTCTCTTTACGTCCATGGCGCACATATTGATGTGTTATAGTTGGTTTACTCTTCCTCTTGGCACCACTGGTGAAATATGTTCTATGATGACACCACTTCCAGATACTCTTCCGTTATAACTTAAAACTAAGCCTATACCCAGTGCTAAAATGTACACGTATTTGTTTTCTTAGCTGCTTCGACTACATTGTAACCACAGAAGCTAACTAGTTTCCTTAATTTTGCATCACTAATCAATTGCAAGAAGGTGTACAATTCCCCACGCTGAGAAGAATAGTTTCAAAGTTAATACTTTACGTTTATTTTGACAGTACTGGGTGAAGCATTGTTCGGTCATAAATTTGAGAGCCTTTGTACAGTGAGGACTGAAATATTCACCCGCAAATTATGTTTTCCTCACCTTATTCAATTTGCATCAAAGTATTAATAAAGATACCCAGGAAAGACCACAGTCATAAAAGCACAACTCATCAAAGATACCGAAAGATATATAAAGAAACGCAAATATCTTTATCAAATGGCGTCGCTGTTATTCAATGGATAACGTCGTGTCATAAAAATCGTATGACCACACGTGTAATAACACTATGGCACGTACATGAAACGTCATTGACAACGTCCATGTCAACAATGTGTTTTCTTTCTGAAATAATGTTAAGTTTGAAGGCGATAAAATCCCATGTGATAAACAGAATCTTAGACTCGTGGTCATTTCATATGAAATTTATCAAACTAGCCGACAGCTCGTTTCTTAAATTTCATATAAAATGACCACTCGTGTAAGATCCTCTATATGCGAAACATCACAGCTTCAACAACAGACACACCCAGTCTAACTCAGACGAACCGCATATCAAAACAACAAACTTGAAAAGCCATACAGAATATATAAAACATATGATACATCTAGTTTACCTATTTTAAACCACAAAGCCAAACAGGAAGAAAAAGTGGACAACTATGCAGGTGACCCATGTACTAGAAAAGGAGACAAAAAGGCGATGAATAGGAACCGATACAATTGAATTCCTAATCCGGCTCCAAACACCAAATTGGAAATAAAAAAGACGGAACACCAATAAATAAGATAAGCAAAAAACCAAGCGATCAGGTCAGCTCTTTCCCAGCAGATAGCGGCGATGATATCTTAATATCTTAAATAATGTACAAAAAGTCAACGAGTTATAGAAAGATGATAAACAGTGACGTTAATATTTAACCGCAATAGAAGCACCGCATTGGAACTGTCAGCAATAAATCACTGCGTAGGGGTAGGGAAGGGGGGCTCAAGTGCATAATACATACGTATAATAAATGCTATTAAATGTGTATAATGCATAGGAAGTACAGCAGACAGGATCGCAGCTGAAGTTTCCGCTTAAGAACGATAAGCAGCTTACTTGAGGCTAAAGTTCTCGCACTCCCTCCTGATGCAGCTGGCAAAACAAGTAAGTGGACGGTTTGCGTGGAGGGCTTCCTAACTTAAAAGTGATACATGTACACCATAATAAAACACATAACATCATCCGAAAACTATGCTGAAACAAAGTTCAGGGCTCTGCTGTCTTAAGCCAGAGCAAAAGGAAACTAATAGTTGGATCACGATGAGCTCGACCAAAGACATTTGTGGTTCAGATACAAACCTTTTGAAACAGATTATTCTTAGTGATTTGAGAGAGTGTCGTCATTTTGTATGAGGCCCGACTCACCGTCAAGCTATGGAAGAGGAAAACGAAATTGTGTGCGCAGATTAGAGTAATCACCATGCAAGTTGGCTGTCTTATTAATCGTATAACATCAATATTCTAACCTTCATTTTTGTTTCGAATTATATTTTTTTTAATTGTTCCAAAATATCAGGTTTACTTGTAATCTTCCTTCTGTCGAATTTATTCTCTGCTCTTGAAGGGAATTTAAAGAGTAACTACACTTCAGGAACTGACGGAATCAGATCCCAAACCCTATCCCCAACACCAAAGGGAAAGACTGACAAAGACATCCCAACTAACAATAAATAACAAGTGATAAGCCGAGTCTTTAGGATTTTTATTTCTTAATTTGTACACTAAGGATTGGTCGACCATAAACCGGTTAAGCCCCCAAGTAATTTTATTGCTGGGTGTCCTGAGGTGGCACTTCTGTTTTGGTTCTTCAGGGTTGTTTAGGTATTGTTTGTTTGTATTTTGTTTGTTTGTTTGTTTGTTTGTTTTCGATATATTTTTGTGATGTTAAGGCTAGCCCTGACGTACAAAATATACAATAGGTAAAAATTGATGTTGTTTTCGTAAAATTTGTTCTAATTGTTGGGTTGAACAACTAAATATCTCTCTCGAACCTGAACAGAAGCAAGAGAGAGGGTTGGTCGACCAAAAAAACGGTTAAGCTCCGCCCCCGCCCCTCCCGTAATTCCATTACTCGCCGTCAAAAGGCGGCACTCCTGTTTTATTCTTCTTGGTTGTTTTATAGTTGTTTGTTACTATGTCTGTTACTGATATATTGTTTGTGATGGTAAGGCTAGCCAGGTTACCACCTACATGAGAAATGGCGGTTCACATGGCTGCCGCTGGTGATGTCGTTAGTGGCGACTGATTTTGTGTTGTCTTTTTACCCTCATACTTTATTAGGTGGGATCTGGGATTAAATTGTGTCAGTGTCTGAGGGTTTTCCTACTTGTTCATAAAACTCAGGTTCCGATAGACCTTGTTAAAAAAAGTGTTTTCAAGCCAACGTTATATTTGGACAATAATTCTTAATTGCGGCGATAAAAACTCAGGAAAAAGCTTTACAAGGTTTGTGATATCTATAGCCTTGTTTAAGAAGTTTAGCAGTTGAAATTTTATTCTGTATTATTAAAGACATTAATTTGACTCGTATAAGCTGAGAAATATATTCACTGGTTGATATTGCAAGCGGCACTTTACCATCTAAAAATTGAAGATTAAGTTTTTCGAAATCAAAGTAATCCCGTTTGTCATAAGGTTTAGGTTAACACAAAGCCGTTAACTACAGATAAATGTAAGTCCAAACATTGGTTTCTGTGTCAGGGGAGTTTTTTCTTATTAAGTTGGAGCTCTTCAGGATAAATTTTATTTACCATATTTCCAAAACAGATACATGTAATATCAATATTCATCACATCGTCTAAATATAGAGAAGTGAGTCGAATGTTGAATGCTCACAAATTACCAAGCTTGCTAAACAGTACTAAAATGTTTATGTTTTACAAAAGTTACAGACAGGCAATGATCAGGAAATATACAAACAAATCTTCTATCCTACCCTCAAAACCAAAAGCGGAAGACGTTTACACAAATGAACAACGGTTCACAAATGGCCCGCACGGTAAACCAAAGAACAGGTTTTTCTAATACAAGTGGCCATTCAGCTACTCCAACTGAAAATATAACTCGCATAATAAGTGACTGAAAGTACCGACATGGACAACAAGAACAAGTTACAGTAAGGACCAATAACAGGGGCCGTATTCATAAAACCACTTAAGTGGTTGCTATGCTGTTGCTAAGGCTAAATTTCTTTGAAGGAGATTCTCTACAACTATGGAATTTGCTCTGGAGGAACAGTCTTAAAGACTGTTCCTCCAGAGCAAATTTCATAGTTGTAGGGAATCTCCTTTATAGATATTCAGCCTTAGCAACCGCATAGCAACGACTTAAGTGGCTTTATGAATACGGCCCCAGAAGTACTGCTTTGGAACTGGTAGTTAAAACTACTAGGCGGGGGTGGGGGATGACTTACGAAATTTCATTGCCACTTATTTGTGCGTTAGCGTATGGGTATCTTATTTGCGTATGAAAAGGTCAAAAGTTTATGTCAAAAATTGAAAATACGAGGCGCACAGTTACATGTATCGTTTATAGCCTATTGAAGAACTTTCCCTTTCCTCTCCCCCAATTTTATTACTCTGCCTTCGAAGAATATTTTATTTGCATTTGAATTCTCAACTTTGTTTCGTCATATTTTTTCATGATTTAACCGTGATGTCTTACTGGTGAGTCAGGAGAATTCATTTACATGTATTCTGATTTTGCGGAAGAATTCAAAGAGATTATAATTCTATACTGAACTGCTTGCATGATGGTTAATCCCAATCACTTTTGGCAGCTTCGCTTCTCTCGTCGTTTCACATCTACAGGTCGGACCTCGAAATAAATGACGGCTTCGGCCAATCCTTTTAACAAAGGAGTTTCCTATTAATCTGACTTCATATTGGAAAAGTTTCATCATAGTTTTAGATCGTAGGTGATCACTGACCTGACCGAACACTTTGAGGCTGAAACTGCTAAATGATTCGCTAGAGCTCGTTTGAGTGGAAAATTAGCTTGTAACATACGTGGCCCTGAAGTCGTCAGGGTCCTTAGGTCGTCATTATTTTTAAGCGTCATTCTTTTCAATCTGTTTCACAGAAATGTTGAAAAGCGGGCGATATTCAGAAGATAAATATTTTAATTTTGTTATGCATTTTGCATTTAAAGCTGGTTTTCAATGTTCTTCCAACTATCGAAGGGGAAACAAGGTAACCCATTTTTACATAAAATTTCAAGTTTGTCGACAGAGCAAGCTGGTTTTGATACATGTCTGGCGAACCAAGATTGTCATGCTAGGTTCAAGTTTCAGATGTATGTTTGCATTCGCCCAAACGCATCATACATTAAATTATCAATATTTTCTTACTTTTGGGGATCAGAGAGGAAATTAAACGAAACAGGTATCAAAGAACGGTGATGACGACTTTAGGTCACACCTGACGACTCTAGGGCACATACTACTAGCCAACAAAAATTTCATTTCTCCAAATTTATATGCTCTTCTTTCACTCCAGTTTGACAAGTATATATTGTGATTATTACTCATAAATCAACGTCTTTTTGTTGGTTTGTCTTCATATAAGCAAAGGAAACAAATATGACCTAAATTTAAAGGCAGAGAATGGTAGCAAAGTTGTCTACAAACACAGGTTCAGTTTAAGTTGTGCCGGGTTTGGTGTAAAAAAGTAAATTACCCAAATGTTCCAGGAAAAAAGCTTTTTACCCGTTTCCTGTCACTTTTTACCTCATATAGAAATACGAAAACACATTTTCTCTTTGTGCAACTTAAGTATTAGAAAAGTAAGATAAAATAAAAGAATCGTCGATGCCGGGATACCTCAAATAATTCAGCTGGTCAGACACATCCCAATAATTTTTATATTCCATTTCCGCTGACGTCAATGTTATCTGTCGAATGATTAAGAGTTTTTGACAAAAAGGTAACCCAAAACAAAAGAAAACGTGTGCAGTCTTATCGGGATCTTAAATGATCATATTTTTGCTATCTTAAAACGTGAACCTATTACCACCATTGCTAATGGAAACACGTGAGTCTGACCCGAACCTGAACAAGACTGAGTTTGCATAGGCCAATCTGGTCTTCAAAGCAACATTATTACAAGATTTTTTGCTGTTTGGTGCTCATTTAACGAAAAAATTGATAAATATTTGAATAAGTTGTTTTTAACATGAACTATTTCTTAAAAAAACGTAAAAAAAACAACACGACCCCATGACGACACAAGGGCCGCACTGATGACGACTCAAGGTCCCATAGGTCCTAAGGTCGTCAGGCCGACCCTGTCTCTGAAAACAGCATAATACATACGTATAATAAATGCTATTAAATGTGTATAATGCATAGGAAGTACAGCAGACAGGATCGCAGCTGAAGTTTCCGCTTAAGAACGATAAGCAGCTTACTTGAGGCTTAAGTTCTCGCACTCCCTCCTGATGCAGCTGGCAAAACAAGTAAGTGGACGGTTTGCGTGGAGGGCTTCCTAACTTAAAAGTGATACATGTACACCATAATAAAACACATAACATCATCCGAAAACTATGCTGAAACAAAGTTCAGGGCTCTGCTGTCTTAAGCCAGAGCAAAAGGAAACTAATAGTTGGACCACAATGAGCTCGACCAAAGACATTTGTGGTTCAGATACAAACCTTTTGAAACAGATTATTCTTAGTGATTTGAGAGAGTGTCGTCATTTTGTATGAGGCCCGACTCACCGTCAAGCTATGGAAGAGGAAAACGAAGTTGTGTGCGCAGATTAGAGTAATCACCATGCAAGTTGGCTGTCTTATTAATCGTATAACATCAATATTCTAACCTTCATTTTTGTTTCGAATTATATTTTTTTTAATTGTTCCAAAATATCAGGTTTACTTGTAATCTTCCTTCTGTCGAATTTATTCTCTGCTCTTGAAGGGAATTTAAAGAGTAACTACACTTCAGGAACTGACGGAATCAGATCCCAAACCCTATCCCCAACACCAAAGGGAAAGACTGACAAAGACATCCCAACTAACAATAAATAACAAGTGATAAGCCGAGTCTTTAGGATTTTTATTTCTTAATTTGTACACTAAGGATTGGTCGACCATAAACCGGTTAAGCCCCCAAGTAATTTTATTGCTGGGTGTCCTGGGTCATACTTGATTCAGCAAATTCAGAGTACTCCGGGTACTCCAGAACATTGGCTTAAATCAAGTAACATGGAGTATTTCAATACACTTGATTTATATGTGCGGAGTACTCCAGTATACTCTCATGTGAATCAAGTGATGTTTTGATGTTTATTTGATGAAAATCAACACAAAAGGCGCATAAAATAAGAATTACGAGCAATTTAAGTTCTATTCCATAACAGGGACCTAAAATATGATGATGGAATTCAATAAAATATTTAGTGTCATGCAAAACATTCAAAAATAAGTTTCAAAGATCTTACGGTAGTTTGCATAATAGTTCAATCAATTTGATTTCAGTTGCTCATGATCTTAATATTTTATCTGAAATGCTCCCAAAATATGATATAGGAAAAAAATTAACAACAGCTGAGCAGAAATTTAAAGTTGGCCATATTGGATAGATCACGTGACTGTTCTACTCCGACCACACCACCTCGGAAGGTGGTGTACTCAGAACAGCTTCTGCACAGCTGTTCTCTGATACTTGATTGGAATTCTGCCTGTTCAGAGTAAAAAGCGTACTCTGAACAGGTGAATCAAGTACGACCCTGAGGTGGCACTTCTGTTTTGGTTCTTCAGGGTTGTTTAGGTATTGTTTGTTTGTATTTTGTTTGTTTGTTTGTTTGTTTTCGATATATTTATGTGATGTTAAGGCTAGCCCTGACATACAAAATATACAATAGGTAAAAATTGATGTTGTTTTCGTAAAATTTGTTCTAATTGTTGGGTTGAACAACTAAATATCTCTCTCGAACCTGAACAGAAGCAAGAGAGAGGGTTGGTCGACCAAAAAAACGGTTAAGCTCCGCCCCCGCCCCTCCCGTAATTCCATTACTCGCCGTCAAAAGGCGGCACTCCTGTTTTATTCTTCTTGGTTGTTTTATAGTTGTTTGTTACTATGTCTGTTACTGATATATTGTTTGTGATGGTAAGGCTAGCCAGGTTACCACCTACATGAGAAATGGCGGTTCACATGGCTGCCGCTGGTGATGTCGTTAGTGGCGACTGATTTTGTGTTGTCTTTTTACCCTCATACTTTATTAGGTGGGATCTGGGATTAAATTGTGTCAGTGTCTGAGGGTTTTCCTACTTGTTCATAAAACTCAGGTTCCGATAGACCTTGTTAAAAAAAGTGTTTTCAAGCCAACGTTATATTTGGACAATAATTCTTAATTGCGGCGATAAAAACTCAGGAAAAAGCTTTACAAGGTTTGTGATATCTATAGCCTTGCTTAAGAAGTTTAGCAGTTGAAATTTTATTCTGTATTATTAAAGACATTAATTTGACTCGTATAAGCTGAGAAATATATTCACTGGTTGATATTGCAAGCGGCACTTTACCATCTAAAAATTGAAGATTAAGTTTTTCGAAATCAAAGTAATCCCGTTTGTCATAAGGTTTAGGTTAACACAAAGCCGTTAACTACAGATAAATGTAAGTCCAAACATTGGTTTCTGTGTCAGGGGAGTTTTTTCTTATTAAGTTGGAGCTCTTCAGGATAAATTTTATTTACCATATTTCCAAAACAGATACATGTAATATCAATATTCATCACATCGTCTAAATATAGAGAAGTGAGTCGAATGTTGAATGCTCACAAATTACCAAGCTTGCTAAACAGTACTAAAATGTTTATGTTTTACAAAAGTTACAGACAGGCAATGATCAGGAAATATACAAACAAATCTTCTATCCTACCCTCAAAACCAAAAGCGGAAGACGTTTACACAAATGAACAACGGTTCACAAATGGCCCGCACGGTAAACCAAAGAACAGGTTTTTCTAATACAAGTGGCCATTCAGCTACTCCAACTGAAAATATAACTCGCATAATAAGTGACTGAAAGTACCGACATGGACAACAAGAACAAGTTACAGTAAGGACCAATAACAGGGGCCGTATTCATAAAACCACTTAAGTGGTTGCTATGCTGTTGCTAAGGCTAAATTTCTTTGAAGGAGATTCTCTACAACTATGGAATTTGCTCTGGAGGAACAGTCTTAAAGACTGTTCCTCCAGAGCAAATTTCATAGTTGTAGGGAATCTCCTTTATAGATATTCAGCCTTAGCAACCGCATAGCAACGACTTAAGTGGCTTTATGAATACGGCCCCAGAAGTACTGCTTTGGAACTGGTAGTTAAAACTACTAGGCGGGGGTGGGGGATGACTTACGAAATTTCATTGCCACTTATTTGTGCGTTAGCGTATGGGTATCTTATTTGCGTATGAAAAGGTCAAAAGTTTATGTCAAAAATTGAAAATACGAGGCGCACAGTTACATGTATCGTTTATAGCCTATTGAAGAACTTTCCCTTTCCTCTCCCCCAATTTTATTACTCTGCCTTCGAAGAATATTTTATTTGCATTTGAATTCTCAACTTTGTTTCGTCATATTTTTTCATGATTTAACCGTGATGTCTTACTGGTGAGTCAGGAGAATTCATTTACATGTATTCTGATTTTGCGGAAGAATTCAAAGAGATTATAATTCTATACTGAACTGCTTGCATGATGGTTAATCCCAATCACTTTTGGCAGCTTCGCTTCTCTCGTCGTTTCACATCTACAGGTCGGACCTCGAAATAAATGACGGCTTCGGCCAATCCTTTTAACAAAGGAGTTTCCTATTAATCTGACTTCATATTGGAAAAGTTTCATCATAGTTTTAGATCATAGGTGATCACTGACCTGACCAAACACTTTGAGGCTGAAACTGCTAAATGATTCGCTAGAGCTCGTTTGAGTAGAAAATTAGCTTGTAACATACGTGGCCCTGAAGTCGTCAGGGTCCTTAGGTCGTCATTATTTTTAAGCGTCATTCTTTTCAATCTGTTTCACAGAAATGTTGAAAAGCGGGCGATATTCAGAAGATAAATATTTTAATTTTGTTATGCATTTTGCATTTAAAGCTGGTTTTCAATGTTCTTCCAACTATCGAAGGGGAAACAAGGTAACCCATTTTTACATAAAATTTCAAGTTTGTCGACAGAGCAAGCTGGTTTTGATACATGTCTGGCGAACCAAGATTGTCATGCTAGGTTCAAGTTTCAGATGTATGTTTGCATTCGCCCAAACGCATCATACATTAAATTATCAATATTTTCTTACTTTTGGGGATCAGAGAGGAAATTAAACGAAACAGGTATCAAAGAACGGTGATGACGACTTTAGGTCACACCTGACGACTCTAGGGCACATACTACTAGCCAACAAAAATTTCATTTCTCCAAATTTATATGCTCTTCTTTCACTCCAGTTTGACAAGTATATATTGTGATTATTACTCATAAATCAACGTCTTTTTGTTGGTTTGTCTTCATATAAGCAAAGGAAACAAATATGACCTAAATTTAAAGGCAGAGAATGGTAGCAAAGTTGTCTACAAACACAGGTTCAGTTTAAGTTGTGCCGGGTTTGGTGTAAAAAAGTAAATTACCCAAATGTTCCAGGAAAAAAGCTTTTTACCCGTTTCCTGTCACTTTTTACCTCATATAGAAATACGAAAACACATTTTCTCTTTGTGCAACTTAAGTATTAGAAAAGTAAGATAAAATAAAAGAATCGTCGATGCCGGGATACCTCAAATAATTCAGCTGGTCAGATACATCCCAATAATTTTTATATTCCATTTCCGCTGACGTCAATGTTATCTGTCGAATAATTAAGAGTTTTTGACAAAAAGGTAACCCAAAACAAAAGAAAACGTGTGCAGTCTTATCGGGATCTTAAATGATCATATTTTTGCTATCTTAAAACGTGAACCTATTACCACCATTGCTAACGGAAACACGTGAGTCTGACCCGAACCTGAACAAGACTGAGTTTGCATAGGCCAATCTGGTCTTCAAAGCAACATTATTACAAGATTTTTTGCTGTTTGGTGCTCATTTAACGGAAAAATTGATAAATATTTGAATAAGTTGTTTTTAACATGAACTATTTCTTTAAAAAACGTAAAAAAAAAAAAAAAACACGACCCCATGACGACACAAGGGCCGCACTGATGACGGCTCAAGGTCCCATAGGTCCTAAGGTCGTCAGGCCGACCCTCCCTCTGAAAACAGCATGTTTTTGAGTGTTTTCTGCACTAAATTGACCAGTTATTGTATTGAACATCCCTTCAGAATGGGTTGTCTTGCCGGTACCGTAACGCAACTATAAATAGTTGTCACCATATGCATGGGGTAGTCCCTTAAATGCACTTATGTGATGACCTTAGGGCCACGTACGTTACAATATTCCTTTTTGGTTCTTGAAGAGTCTGTATGGTATAAGTTAAAGCCTCTCATCAGTCTTCACTCATGTTCAGCATTCGTGTCATATGTGTTGTACATGTAATTTGCATTTTATATAGGTCTTTTCCTCATGGCATGGCTCTTTAAATATGACTCATTAAGAGAAAAAAGGGTGCAAGCACTTCGTTAAAGTTGTACACCACAATTTCATCCTGTTACATAATATCTATATTTCCTGGAATAGACTACGGAAATGTAGATCTATTTAATAAGAAGTCATTTAATTAGATTGTACGTTTTTAGTATGATTGTAACCGCATGAAAAGAGATCTTAAAGCATGTATGTGAATTTTCAAATCAGTCTACACACCCTGCATAGACTTGTCAGAACCTGGAACAGTTTGGTTTTACAATTCAGTAATGCAGTAAAAAATGCAGATGTAATGGCAAACAGTGTAGACCCTATCAGACTGCTCTTTTTGGAGCAGCCAAACTGAGTCTGCACTGTTTGCTCAGACCTATCTGACCCGTTACATAGACGATAAATTACGGTTTAAGGATTTGGTGAAGAATGCAGATCTTAAAACTGAAGTTTATTAATTTGTTAAACAAAGCTATAAGGAACCTTCACGCACATCGCGGCTCAAATATTGTTTACCTTTCCACGAAAATTAAAATGTTAATTTGCAAATGAAAAGAAATTTAGAGGATTATATTTCAGGACCTATACAGGAAGAAGTCATCTATACCGCGACACGAGAAAACCAACAATGTGGTTATGCGCCCTGCGCAGACTCAGATCAGCCTTGGCATCCGCCCAGTCTGATCAGACTTCGCTTAACGCTTAAAGGGTGGCTAAGGGACTAAGCTACCTCTATGCGGACAGCGAAGACTCTGATCAGCCTGGGCGGATGCCCAGGCTGATCTGAGATTGCGCTGGGTGCACAACCACATTTTTGGTTTTGCCTTGTTTCGGCTCTTATCTTGTTTACTGACTAAAGACTAGTTTTTTGCCTAAGCCCCGCTGAGCACGCTCATTTTCTCACACTTATATTTGTGAACGTTGGCATTTCCGTTCTTTATATACACATAAAAGAATGATACTCATACATGTATGAGATGTGACGTGGGAAAACTAACAAAGTGGCATGTGCGTTCAGCAAAGACTCAGGTCATCCTGGGCATTCTCTCAGTCTGATCAGAGTCTTTGTTGTGCGCTTTAAAGGTAGCTAAGGGTCTAAACTACTTCCATGTCGACAGCAAAGACTCTACTCAGTCTAGTTGGGTGCCCAGGCTGATCTGATTTTTCGCTGGGCGCACATTCCACTTTATTGGTTTTCTCATGTCGCGACTCATATACCGGATGGTGACATTTGGCTTTTTTTTCAAAAGTAGCTGAAAACTGAAAAGGCAATGATCAAGAACCGGCATAGTCATTTACTACTTCCTGTCCTAAACACCCAACGGGAAAGATGGCACACAAACGAAAACAAGGAAAACAAGACAAGTAAAAAAAAAAGAAATCAGCTCTTTTTTCGCAGATTGCATCGAGGCTATTTCAAATAATGTACAAAAAGCGAAAGACTGGTAGAAATTTGACAAACTATGGCATCACATTGGAACGGTCAGTAATAAACCTGGTGTATGCAGACATTTTATATTTGGACTGTCTACTGTACATGACAAGATATTTATTGCATGTAGAACTATAGCCCGGTCAACGTTTTTACTATCTGATATTTTTCATCTACCACTAGAAAATGCGTCCCCACAACACTCATCACGTGACAATATGTTTTTTGAAAGTTTTCTGAAAGTTAGTAGCCCTTGTTTGTTATTTTGAGGCTCATGAGAACCAAGAGTGAGGTAGAATATTTAAAGTTTACTACCATAGGCTTGTATTTGTGTTTTATATTCCTTCTTCTTCTTTCTGTCTTTTGAGTAGGACATCCGTTGTGAGTGCGCTCTCTTCATTTTCCAGACTGTTTGGACCTAAGTGGTCAATATGCTGATTCTCAATGTAATATTCTACCTTTTATCTCATGCATGGCTTTTGGACCATTTCTCACGATTCTGGCAGTCCCATTAATAAAGAATGTGTGGCTGATTTGATTTGAATATACATGTAAGTAGATGTTGTCAAAGTACAACAGCCATAACTCCAAACACGTAAACCATAGGAATATTGACAAATTCGAAAAATAAAGATGCGCAGACATGGGCCGTAACACAGCAAAACACAACGGTGTAATTAGTGTGATAACATTAAATTAGGGACTGAGGTGTTTTGCTGTGCTCGTTAACCTGGGCTGAAGGCCGCAACAAACGTTAAACACCGAAAAATAAGCAGTTTACTGTTAGTCTTAGACACATGTAATTGATTTTTCAATCTATGAAATCATTTATATGAAATGATGGGGGTTGTTTCATCTGTTTCATCACTATATACATGTAGCATAGAGAAGATCACAGACGAAAGCAGTTTGCCATCATTCAAGCGTCAATGAGAACATTCATGAACTACAAGGTTAACTGCCCAATTCGTTTCAATTTTTACTCAAACAAACAGTACATTTTGCAAATACAAGATGGACCACAGCAGAGCGTAAACTCCTCGCCTGTTGTGGTTTAACAATATATCGGCCCTTGGGACATACATTACTGCACGCATAATCGTCGGGTAAAAAAAGCTTTAGTGCGTACGAATTATAATGTTTCTATTCCTCTATTTCCAGTATCCACTGATCTACCTGTTATTAAATCGTCGAAACAACGATCATTATAAAAGCGCTACAGCCGTCAGGATTGTTGACAATATTTTGCTTTATTTTCATTTTTGTGTCATTTTACTGGCAAAAAGGAGGAACAGGGTTTTCAGATAAATTACAAGACTGTTCCTCATTGATAAATGAAATAACAAAAATTGAGACAATGAGTGTGATCCTTCACCATACATTGAATTTCTACCCATTATTAAACACCTGTACCAGAGGGGCGCACTGGTCGAGTCGTGAGAGAAACTCGGTGGTTATGGTGCAGAAGGATGCCGGAAAGGCACGGGTTCCAACCCGGGTTGGGTCATCCGGCGACTGGAAAACTCTATTAACCTAGCCTTTCATATGCTGTGCCCAAGGGTCAAAGGGCATCTAACCCAACTGCCCATACGAGCAATAAGCTATGGGAAACTTTTACCTGTACCTTTTACCTGGTAGTTTTACAATATAATAGAGTTTATGATACCGTAAGTAGGTCAATCTAGTTGCCAACTAAAATGTCCCAAACACTTTTCAACATTTCTTGCGAGAAACCCAAGGAAGAGCCGGCCAGTCACGGTCAATTACAATGACAAACCTATAATGAAAAGCGTGCAGCGATATCTCACAATTAAATATTATAGTTCCTTCCACTAAAAGAGCAATGGGGCTTAAAATGAAAACGTGCCCTGGTTAGGCGCAACGTGCAATATTGGGTGTTATCTATTCAACATTTTTCACTTTTGTTTGCATAGTTGATTTTATATTAGCTCACAATTATTTTATCTTGGTTTACTACATTCTTCGTTTTGAAATCATACGGCTAGATATGATCCCCGGAAAAATTATATTAGCTCATAGCACGATGTGCAACACAATTATTTTATCTTGATTTACTACATTCTTCGTTATGAAATCATACGGCTAGATATGATCCCCGGAAAATGTTACAAGGGAATCTCGTAAATTTCTGGAAAACGCATATTTCCAGAAGACTGAAATTGTATCCTCACATCTTGCACTGGATCAGAGGCAAACACATTTATAATGAAAAGTTAAGATCTACAAAAAACATACTTGCACCCATGACAAAGATCTTACAAAACTGCAAATGTGAGTCAAACAGAAACAACAACTGTTATCGTCTGTACATCAGTTATATTTCAAATGTATGTACGTTTAGAGTTTTAGTATAACTGACAAGTCACATATGACGTGTCAGAATTGCTTCAAGGATATTCCATTTCAAATACGCAGCAGTATACTTCCTTATATCTGTAGGAAAATTATATTCGCAAGTAGTTTTGACACGTGATTCATAGGAAACACGTAAACGCGAAATGTATTGCTTTTACTGGCTACTGGAACAAAAGGCAATGAAGGAGCTATTTTGATTGTACTGGCAGATGAAAGGTGGAGATGGAAAGTTGACAAATCATTGAAAATGAGTTGTGATAAGGCAATGACATTCACTTTTTTTCAAGTAAAGGTATAGAACGACTAGATGAAAACAGGAAAATCTTAGCTCAGCTTGAACATTTCATGCCGTCTGATTAGTTTTTACCGTGCGCATGTATGATCTATGAATTCTGTGAAAGCTTAAGTAAAGTGAATGTTTTCACTAACGCATAAGCTGATTTGATGATGTTGTACTCGCATCCCACATATTTACTTTACGCCTCTTAAATAGACTCTAAAAGAACTGGTGCAACCGTTACTCAGTACAGAACACAGTCAAATTTAGGCTTTTTTTCGCTTGGGTGGTTTTACTTTCTTTGTCATTTTTATTTCTGTTCCCTTTTAATACTTTGGGCAAGATGTGGAAATAGAGAGTACCATGTTAGTGTCTTTTGATATCAAGTTTATTAGGCGATACCAGAAACAGCGTAGGAATGGCGAGGCTTGCCGAGCCAATCCGACGTGTTTCTGGTCGAGCCTGATAAACTTGATATCAAAAGACACTTACGTGGTTTTCTATTTATCAGCATCATTAGAAGATTTTACGGCGTAAAGAGCGGCAAACAAGTGATAAGCAAACGCAGTTTTATTCGAACTTGCCGACGTCGCGAATGTGTTATGACGTAAGTCGGTGACGTCAGTTAACCAATCGAACGCTAATATCATGGCCAACGTCAGTGTGTAGCCAATCGTCTTCAGAGATCGCTTCTCAAGGCATGACCTAATAAGATTCGCGCAAGCGCAGTTCTACAGTGACATGATATCACATCAGTGCATGATAAATAAATCCATTGTGTTGCCATCTCGTCTTCTCTGTAATTTCTGTACATGTAATTGTTACTTTTTTGACCTGTCGATTTTAGGCTTTTAATGTGAGGTGCGTGAAGTAAAAATGAGAACCTTACTTAGGGATATTTGAATACACTTGTATTTCCAGACAGGCACTTTTAGTAGAATTGTTTCAATATTACAATTATCTTCAGCTTTTTATTTTCTGGTGGCGGAATGAAGTGTATGTATGGGAAAGGTAATACAATATATGGATAAGGAAACGAAAACAAAACATTATGCGACTTAATCATTTTTATTCATTTTTTGTATTTTCATATCAAAAATATAAAGATATAAAAAAATGGAAAAATCATGATAAAAGTATAAATTGTAATTATACTTTCCTCACAGAAACATCTTTTTACCCAGTGTGAAGCCTAGTTTGTGCTTCTTACACTTGTAACCAATGGAAAGAGCACAATAAGCTTAAATTTCCTGCAGCTGATTACATTCCTTAGTGAACCCTGTCTCGAGTCAAGGAATGTACTTCATGGGCGGAGAGTAAAGCTTTCAGTTATATCAAAATATGAAAAGCAAGACATATTAATGACAACCAATAATAAATAAAGCCTATTTACAATGGGAATCTCGCTATATAATCGAAGCAACAAACATGATAAAGTTTTAGAAACTCTTCAATTTATAGCGATTTTCATGTTAAAAACCTCTAAACAACCAACATACATGAAATAAATAAAATAAATAAAGCCTATTTACAGCTAAAATTACATATAAAGATTATAACAAAATCTGTATATACCGTAATGTTAGAATTGGGACACCCAATGGTAATCATTTTTACCATTTTTCCAAAATGGAAAATTATTTTTTCATTGTGTCCCAAAATTTAGGCATATTACAGCTTTTGTTGTGCGTTTAGAAAAATATACTGTATAATCTCTTCAGGTACTGTACGTGGCAAGAACCAGCTTGTTGAAAATACTGTTATTTCATTCAATTACCCTTTTCATGCAGACTATGGCTACTAAACAAGCCATTTCGAGATATGAACGTCTGTACACGAAGGTCTTACATACGAAATATCAGTATTCAAATGAACTGAAGGTCGAAAGTATATAGTGACTGTTCTCTTATAGATCAACAGTTCTTCTTTATGAATGTCTATAACTTCTTAGACACCGGCTTTAGTTTAAAGTCACTGCATGCTTCTTAACTCCTTTATAGATTAGCTTTACCTTCCGGCTTAGTATTCTATATTAACATGCAGTAGACCAAAAGGGCTTCTCGTAGGTATATCCAGCGAGATAGATGAAAAGGGCTTGTAATTGTATAAAAAATCATTTAACAGTCAACCGATGTAGAGGGTCGGTGTGCAACCTTGAAAATAATTTATATATGCAAAATGTGGCTGAACGATTCAAGATATGCAATATGCAATACCGAAGAAGTCCAAAAGAATGGTATGTGAAGGAAAAACAAAGTGATGATTTTCTTAAATAAAATATAAAAAAGCGATAAATAAAGCAAAGGGGGCATTGAGATTCTTCCGAAGGAAGAACTGTAAAACCGTGAAGTATTTGCAACAGTTTGAAGATTGGTAAAATAAAAGTGTCGAGAAATGCGTTTGGCATAGGTCAATCAAATGAAAAATTAACTCTGTGGAACTCGAGTATCATAAATTCATGAATACTTCCAGTGGCGTAAATACATGAAAGTAACTATTTGCAAATATTTCCAAGTTTACAAAATCGATTAATGGCATACATTTCTCTGAGAGACAGTGCAGAAAAATAGTTCATTAACAGCTTTCAAGAGAAAGCAAA
The DNA here is from genome assembly GCA_963989385.1 of Ctena decussata. Lineage (NCBI taxonomy): Eukaryota > Metazoa > Mollusca > Bivalvia > Lucinida > Lucinidae > Ctena > Ctena decussata. The sequence continues at coordinate 93,325,682 of OZ022501.1, forward strand.
AATATAGTAAGTGTAAATTAGATCTTAAAACGAATACTACAGTTATATAATTGAGCCGCGTCATGTGACTTCCAAAAATGAGGCAATTTTATCATGTGATATTCAGATTATCCTTCCAATTTATATGCGGTAATCAAAGACCTCACTGTTGGCTCTATGACGTTGGTCACTTCCATAAATGGCTGCTGTGACAAGCGAAAGCTCTGAGCAGAGCCGTTGCTTGTCACCAATGCCACATTGTTGGAAATTAAATGACGCGGCTCAATTATGATTGCTTGACTAGTACATACAATGATTGTCACAAAATTGTAAAAAATCATAAATAAATGTGTAAAATGTAATTTCACTGATATTAATGAACACAGCCGGCTTTACATGTTGAGCAATGGGCTTTACTCGGGTTTATCTGATCCTAAGTCACTCAACCGTAAAATTGTAATAGCAGAAAATGCTAGACTGACACAATTATCAAAATACTGACTGTCGTCATTGTGTTACAACCTACTTATATTATTTGCTTGGCTCATACATAATTGTATGTGAAACCATAGCAACAGGGCTTTAGTTACCATATACAGAACTGCATACGACCAGAACAATTCTAAGTTTGGAGAAAGACTGCTCGACATTCAAAGAAACAACCGTCCGTTTCTTATGCAATCTTTCCAAAGATTGGGATAACATTATCATGGAGTCTTATTTCAAATTCTGGCGTCTCCAGTCGAATGGCTTCACCATCTGCATTGAGATAATACTTCTTTAAAAGTGTTCGTTCACCGTTTTCATCTATTTTGACAGGAGCTGACGTCAGTTTTACTCTGTATCCACGTGTTCGTACCCGGCGTATGAAGTCATAATCCCACTGTAAATAAATAAAATGAAACCTTGAAAAAAAATATGAAGTGTTTTACAAGAAAATGTAATATAATATATTCGTATAAGACCATTGCTGGCTTAAGTTCGGTTATATTGTATAAATCGAGGTTGATTTTATTTGCTTTACAGTAAAATTGACAATCTACATAATTTTCAAACAATTAATTGACCAATCTTGTATTTATCGATGTTGATTTTATTTGCTTTACAATCAAATTGACAATCTACATAATTTTCATACAATTCATTGACCAACAGCAAAAAACATTGAATTTATAGTAAACTATTGAACAACAAATACTTACACAGCTTGCTTGTCCTTTCTCAAACTTGGTGAGTTGCTCTATATGTTTCTTCAAGCTGCATTTATCAGTGACCCACATAGACAAGGCGGAATCTCCAAAGAAAGGTGTTAAACGATTGTCTTTCTCCTTCTGTGTAACAACGTATGTATCGACACCGTATACAGAGCCATCCATTTTCTTCCACCCTACAATAAAAGAGATAGCAAAATTTATATCAGTACTACACAATGTGTAATTAGTAATATCATATGGCTGAAAGTATAAGAGTAAAAGATGACCATGAAGCTTATGGGTCTTGGACAACAAGATAAGGAATTGAATACATCGACATCAATACATGAGCCGCAAATCGACTAAACCAACAAACTGGCATGTGTGCCCATCGAAGACTCGGATAAGCATGGGAATCCACCCAGTTTGATCAGAATCTCAACTGTCCGCATAGAGCCAGCTTAGACACATAGCTGCTCTTTAAGCGCAAAACGAAGACACTGATTAGACTGGGCGGGTGCCCAGGCTGATCTGTGTCTTCGCTTGGTGCACATGCCACTTTGTTGGGTTTTTCGTGTCGCGGCTCACATTTATTATTATATTATTTTACTGCTGTTGAAATTAAATAGTTAAATATGTTATCTTTTTTTCATTGAGCACCCAAGCAAGTATAGAAACAGCCAAATCGAAACCAGCTGAATATTTCCGAATAAATACTAAGTCTTGGATTCAGAAACGTTTTGGTGATTGAGCAGAATTTAGTCATTATGTAAGTTTTACAAATCAAAAATTTACCTTCAAGATTTTGTTCATTGTAGTCAGGTGAAGAATTTAGTCGATTTAGCCGCTTGCGAGTGTTATCCTCCGAAAGTAGGCGATTTATAATATGGTTGGCCGGAAGTGATGTCTGGCGAAGAAATCTGTTTCTTTTCTGAGATTTATCAGATGGTAAATAATCTATTTCAACATCAACTGTCTTTCGCTTTAACAATGTTGCTACAGGTACAACTGAAAGGGTAAACAATAACAGTTTAGTACACCAGAAACAAAAATTGCATGTTTGATATATTGGTAAAAATTTCAACCTAAAAGCATAAACTCGATTGCGCTGGATACTCTGCTGAACCAAGAGCTACTTGGCTGAACACATAAATAGGTATTGATATTGCTTCATCTTGTACCCGCCGCTGCTGGTTAAACAGTTAATTATTAGACCGCCATACAAGTCAATCATCTAATGTAGACATTATTATCATAAAATATGAGCCGCGACACGAGAAAGCCAACAAAGTGATTGTGCGCCCAGCGCAGACTCAGATCATTCTGGGCATTATCCCAGTCTGATCAGACTCTTCGCTAAGCGCTTAAAGGGTAGCTTAATGTCTAAGCTACCTCCACGCGGACAGCGAAGACGCTGGCCAGACAGTGGGCGGATGCCCAGGCTGATCTGAGTTTGCGCGGGGCGCACAACCACTTTGTTTGTTTTCTGGTGTCGTGGCTCAATTATTTATTTTCCCATGGTAAGTGAACTGAATCTGTCCACGTCACAAAGCACCTGAACTTTACACCTCTTCAATTAATTACTAGTCATAAAGTGGGGATTTCCCGGTAGTTGAACCACTAAGATTTCCGAAATTATGCAGCAATACTAAATATAGCCTCTCTTGTAACGTTTTACTAGCGTTATAATGATTAGACATCTATGTGCGGTCACGCAGCAGTGAACTCTGGTTTGAATATTGTGGATTTAAGCCATTACTGTCATATCCTGTTGGCCACTATTTGATGAAACGTGATTAACGGATCTCATTTTGCCACAGAAAAATAATTCTTGTCTCTAAGCTATGATTCAACATATTTAACTTTGCCAGCTTTTCAATGACCAGCTTTCACATACGTACAACCCATATAATTCAAGGTTATGGCTGTTTTACCTTAAACAACGAGGATTTTGAAGAAAGGAAATCGTAAAAAAATACGCGCATATGCAAATGCTTGTGTGCGTGTCAGGTCGAATGACCGGACTAGTATAGTAACGTAGTGCCTCAAAGTTTCTGCACTTAGCTTTTTTAGTTGTCTCGAAACGTCGTTATCTCTGTAATAATTACTGACAGGGGTAACAAGTCTTAATATAACTTCTACATCTATGTAACCATGTTTAACTTACTGTTGTATCTGTTTGGACCCATCCATCTGTTTTTTTCACAGTCGTGCATCATTTCACCTATCAGACCAAATTCTAGGAGCAAACTTGAGTAGCACTGGAGCTTTCTTCCCTGGTGGACGCTCACAACATTTGTAAACAGATGGTCCCCTGAAAATAGTGAAAAATCTTTATATAGCAGCGTGTCATGCTTTTTACGCCTCTTAAAATAAAGGTGTTTAAGCAAGCGTTTTCTTTAAAACAAAGTGACACAATCTTATTATTTTATTTAGAATCGCAGAGAACTCTCTGATCATTCAAAACCTAAAATGCATCTTATTTCTGGGTTGATATATTTAGGATATGTCAGATATGTATACAGGCCGTGCTTCTGAATACAAAAAGAAAATGTGTTGAAGATGCATAGGGATATAGAATTGTAAACAAATGTGTGCGTACTATTAAAGACACTCATTTTAATACCATCTGAAACCAGTTCATTCATAAAACCCATATCAGACAAGGCACATTGTAGAGTTATGTTTCGAATCAATAAAATAAACAGACCGAAAAATTCAAACTAGTAAACATGTTTCCAAAAATAGAATTTAAAGTAGTTATCGACATCTTAAGTATCTTAAGAATCTACTATTGAATGAAGCGTAGGAGGATAATGTTTACAAGGTCATTAACTTGCAAAGAAGATATATATACAAACTGAATATGAATCATGCTGTCAAACAAAACTGCAAAAATACAAAAATAAAAACGCATAGCTAGAGATTTGCGCAGACTTTACGTATCTCAGAGTCTATAAATTTAATCAACATGGATTTCTTTGTGCAATAGTTGCAGCTTGCAGTTCATGGAAACAACTGCGATTTAAGAGTTAAATGAGACGCGACACGAGAAAAGCAACAAAGTGGTTGTGCGGACAGTGTCCGCATGGAGGTTGCTTAGACCCTTAGCTACCCTTTAAGCACACAGCAAAGATTGTGATAAGACTGAGCGGATGCCAAGGCTGATCTGAGTCGGCGCTGGGCGCACAACCACTTTGTTGTTAATTTCGTGTCGCGGCTCAATTAAGTAAATGCTTACCTAGAATAATCTTTATAGCTGCAGTTTCGATGTCGTGTGTGCCATGGATGTAATTCACCAAGTAATTTCCAGAACCTGAAAAGATAGACAAAATGTTTGAAACAAATGTGCATGTGTTAAAACAATGTTTCCAGTAATTTTCCATGTAACAATCCCTAATACAGGTAACCCCGGTTACCATCCGGGTAAATGTTGGGTAGATTAAACAATCGATACCAAAACAAAATGCGCATATCTCATGATATAATAAAACAAAACATAAATAGACGGACAAACACTTGAAACACTTGAAACGTAACTGATAAGACCATCTGAGTTTGTCCAATGAAATGACTCATTCATCTTCAGTATCAATGTTGTCACAACAACTTCTTAGTGTTTACACTTATTAGCCCATTGACTACATCCTTAATAAGAATTATTGAAAATTGCAAGTATAATTTCTGTTACTGATGCACAATGTTTTCAGAGTCTACCATACATAGTCACATGCCTTATTCGTAACTAGCACAGGATTCAAAATATACACTGAGGGAAACTTTTATTGTTGGCTACTTTTTTTTTCTTGTGTTAGTTTTACCTGCAGGAATAATTCCTATGGAGATCTTTGATGCTCGTATCTGTGCCTTTGGATCATGTATGTTCACCTGTGCGTCTGACTGCAATCTTTCCAAAAGACCGTTGACGCATTCTGAGTACATACCATCACCACCCACAGCCACAATTCTGAAATGATGGGAAAAATATTAACTTTTGCATAAATATTTGAAATTAAAATCTAATCGCCCGGGAAACTTTAAATGAAGTAGATTAGGAAAGGTCAATGCTGCAAAGCAGTACTTTATTTACTTATTACGTAAGAGAAGCATAAAGAACTCACTCGCGTCTAATCATTCAGCGAACACTTAAAATGCGGTTTATCGAGCTCTTGAGGAAAAGTCATGATACAATGTACCCGTCCACAAAGTATAATGGAAACTCACCCGTGAATGAGTCTGAGATCGCATGATGACAGCAACTCTTTGGGCTGGCCAGGTCTTTCAGTCACTGAAAAATATAAGTAAAGTTGATATAAATATTTGAAATAATTAAACTATATTGCAAAAAAAATCACATAAACTTCGTTAATACAAACAGATGCACCAACATGGTTGAAAGAACCGGGTATGTCTTTTTGTAAAACAGAAAAAAAGTCAAAGTACAGGGTCATAATGTAAAGCAGCTAGAATGCTGGCCAATGTATATAAGCTATTTACATTAATTCTGCAAATATTCGCATCTTTGAAAATAAGATATCTTTTGTCTATCCAAATCAAATGCCTGTCAGAAAGACCTAAATTACATTTTATTTTCTCTGTGACATTACTGTTTATCCGTGACAAGAGTTTAATATATTGTAGGCGTTAAAACTTTGTAGAGCTGCATGAATGTAAATTACGTACCTATCACTTGGGTGTGAATTCCGCACAGCTTAAACAATGGAGCCACTTTAGAATTGTATATCTTTAAACCCTTTTTGCGTCCACTCTCTGGGTTTACGAATACCAAGAGTCGGCTCGGTCTGTTTAAACCTACAATAAAACATCTCCGGCTTTAGTATAAATAAACATGAATTTAATTAAAGAAATACAAAGAAAATTATGATAATAGATATACATAAGTTATTCGACTTAATGCCCATGACCTCATTCAATTGAAATGGGTAGGGTAGTTTAGATTACCGGTGAATCGGATATCCGTAATCTAGAAATGTCAGCTGTATTTTTTTCTCTGATGTTCTTTGTGCAATGGACTGAGACCGCCTCACCTAAATTTGACAGAAGGTTTGTCGCAAATATATGCAAAATTTACCTATTACATAACGCTATAGGAGTATTGAAACATTACAGAAGTCGCGTTTAAAAAGCATCTTTTTTGCATAAACGAACAACGCAATTGTAAAACATCTGTCTTAGCGGTCTATGAGAAGTTGCCTTGTTTGAGCTTTTGAAAAACTCGCTCAAAGTGGCTTGTATATTGTAACAGTCTTTAGCCTGATCGAAATAAAAAGTCACCCTAATATCATCTGATAGAAACCGAAAACCATGCATTTGATATTGGACATTTCTTTGGTAGACCTAACAAGCTCCAGTGAGAGTAGACAACCTGATCAGAATAAACAGGTCATTAGTATAATATAAACGCATGTGCCACTTTGTTAGTTTTCTCGTGTCGTGGCTAAAATAAAATACCAAGAGTTCTTACCGTTTAATGCTTCATCCACGTGTGTTTTCAGCTTGTCACAAAAGTCGCTGTCCCCAGATACTTCGCATACTCTAACCCTCAGCTTTTTGCTGTCGTGTGGAACAATATGATGAATTCGTATCGTGGTGAAGTCCTGACTGGTGCTAACCGTATCCACAGCCAAAATGTCGCTGATCAATATCAAACCTAAAACAAAGAAGTACAACATTAAGTCCTATCCATCGTAAAAGAAATAATAACTATTATCAACTCAATTATAACTTAAATCTTGACTATTTTATATGGACTGAATGACTTTGACATTTCTTTGCATTATAGCTAAATCAAAAAGGAGACACTCTGATCAGTCGGCGTGACAATGCATACATCAGATAACCTTAACAGTCTGAATAGAATGCCCATGACCGTGGCATACTCTACTGTGCTGAAGTACTTGGACGCCTAAAATCATTAATATTCTGGAACAAATAGTAAATCATTTGTTTTTAGGTGCATCAATATTAAAGCACGTCAGGGTAAATCATGATTTCCTTCGGTGCGGCTCACACAAACAGTAGACTGCAAGGTCAGTTCAATCTGCAATTATCAAATCTGGTCCAAAAATAGAAATAAAAAATATATATATATATATATATATATATATATATATATTTTAATTAGTCCATCAGCACTTCCGTCTGTCCGTCTTATTATTTCAAATATCCACGCTAAAAGTAGAAAAAACAGATTATAGATAGACTCAATAAAAGCACCTTTGCAAAAAGATAATCAAACAACTATTTTATTTTCGATATGCACGCACTATTGCATTTTTCTTTCTTTTTATTTATTCTAATATTGCAATGTTAGACTACAAACTTACATGATGCATTTTTCTTCGACTTTTCAAGCTGATCAAATAATATGGCTTCAGCATGTATAGTTACTTTACATAGCGTGGAATCTACAGTTAAATTGGCTTGTATGTTTAACATTTTCAGTGTTGTTTAATTGCTATGTGTTTCAAATCTAAGCTGGTGCGAGCCATGTTAAGGTACTTATACTACATCTCTTTCTATAAATAGTAGTTTTCACCGTAAAGTGGAAATTACATTGAATCAACGGATAGGCCTAGCCGGATCTTAGCGACCTATATCTTGACTGTGTATTTTGTTGACAGCTGATATAAGCGTGACAGACCACACGTTAAAATCACTATTTTAACTATCTGAATACCTGTTATAATGAGGGAAATAACCGAAAGTGGACTACCCCGCACACAAACGGGTGACATTTTAATATATCCGGGGCCTATGCCCTATACCCCACTGCATTTTGCATGAATGAGAAGGTTTTGGTTCGCGATATTTCGTGGATGCAATATTTTGCAAAATTAAAATATCATATTTTTATCAATATTCCTAAATAAAAGTTTGTGGTACTGTCTAAAGCAAAGAACATTTTTTTATCTTTTGATCATATTTGCTAAATCTATAGGAAGAGAACATCCGATACAGTTACCCGAGGACTAAAATCGCTCTTCGGCGCACTTTAGGGACAGTTTTCGCGAATGCTGATTTTCCCTTATGCCGGTTATAATACGACACATCTTGCTGTCAGCCTTTGATTTTCGCACTCATTAACAGAGTAAACCATTAGAAGGGACAGAACTATACAGCCATCAGCTAACCTTTTATATTATCCCACTTGTATATGTCGTGCGCCAGGGTCAGATCTGCATTACAGAGCTAGCTCTGCCGGATACGCATTTCTGTTTTTGAATTATTCAGTGTCACTAAACCCCAAAAGTTTCAATCCAAAAGGCGTCGGACAGGGTTTAACAAGCAATTGGCAATTCTTTTCGAGCCACACTTAATGACGTAATCCGTAAAACCGCGCCGGCAGGCGTCCCGCTCTCTGTTGTGTTCTGAGATTTTGAGCATATTTGCCTGGGTTTTTATTTACATCCCAGAACCAACAAGATAACAATATACAACATTTATAAACAATCTAGTCAGTAAAGCAGCTTTGAAACAAAAAAGTCTTAGCGACGCTACAGAAGAACACTCAGCATCCCCTGCAGAAAACATAATATTGAGCCGCGACAAGAGAAAACCAACAAAGTGACAAATGCGCCAAGCGCAGACTCAGATCAGCATGGGCATCCGCCCAATCTGATCGGAGTCATCCCTGTGTGCTTAAAGGGTAGCTAAGGATCTAAGCTACCTCTATGTGGATATAGCGAAGACTCTGGTCAGACTGGGCGGATGCCCAGGCTGATTTGAGTCTTAGCTGGGAGCTGCCACTTTGTTGGTTTTGTCATGTCGCGGCTCATACATGTATCGCTCAGTATGATATTTCCATACAAGAATGCCGTTAAGTGAGTGTAGCGACAGTGGGGGTAGAGGTCCACCGAATCTTGGGCAGTGCCTATCAGACTCCTCTCCTTCCCCGATTTCGCGAAAAGGTACCTATTTACTGCTAGGTTGACGGAGTTTTCCAGAAGCCAGCTGACCGAGCGGTGATTTCTGCACCACAACTAAGCGTCTCTGACCGCTTCACCACGCGCCTCAGTAAAGAACATGGGGAAATTGACAGATCACCAAACAAGCAGTGCTGCGAAATAAGTAAAATAAATTGAGTGAGTGAGTGAGTGAACTCGGGTTAAACGTCCCACCAACAACGGGGTCATATGGAGATGGGACCTCGGTTTAAAGTCTCATCCGAAAGACCGGAGAAGCGGGGGTTCGATCTTGCGACCCCTGGATTGGTAGTCCGGAGTGAAGTAGAATTTAAATGGTCCAAGATTTTAAGGTAAATGGATGCAACACCATGTTTTCCCGCTATTTTACATAGACGAATAACATGTGTAAAGATTTGTATGCTGCTCCCGACGACGAAGCCCTTGAGAAAGCGGGCCTGCTCTTATGGGACAAAATTATCTCCTCGAGGAGCAAGATATCCTTTTAAGAATTGACCCCCATTTTGAAGACAGGAAAACAAAAATGCTTTCCCTTTTCAAGATGTGCCCATCCACGTTCATCTGTTTGAAAACTTATCATATCCCAAGAGATGTACATTGGGCTTTGAACTGGGCGTTTATTAGTGCCTTCTTTAGTAAGTGAGTGGGTGCGTAAGTGAGTGGGAATCTAGTCAACAATATTTCTATCATGTCTATGCATGCCTCGGAATTTGTGGGACGTCTACCCACTATGAAACGATTAATGTGAACAAATCCTGCCATTCAGTCTACCACCTCTTCCGAAGCGGCACCAAGTTGTCCGTCCGAAAGGAGGGACCAAAGAAAGGTCATTACACACACACAAAAAAGAAGAAACATATATAAGTTCAACAATCACGCCGTAAAGGAGGTACCTTATGCACGTAGCATGTTTGAACCGATAACTGCCTAATACTGATTCCAGTCCCGTTAAAATCGCTCGACAGGTCTGTTTTACGCTTCCCTTTTTTAAGTCTTAACCCCAGGGTATAATCGATTCCGCCATTTTTCGCTTCCTGCAGAGACTGTACATCATATTTGGCTTCCGCCGAGACTGTCCGTGAACTCTTGCTTCCTGCAGAGACTACTGTCCTCGAAAAATGGCTTCCTGCCGAGACTGTCCGCGTGATTCTGCTTCCTGCCGAGGCTCTCGGCAGGAAGCAGAATCACGCGGACAGTCTCTGCAGGAAGCCATTAATTATGTACAGAAGTCTCGGCAGGAAGCAAGAGATCGCGGACAGTCTGGGTGGAAGCCAAATATAATGTACAGTCTCTGCAGGAAGCGAAAATTAGCGGAATCGATTTTACCCTGTGTTAACTACAGTGATACAATTACGTCGCTTTAGTTCAAAATGAAGTGAAATTAGCGAAAATCGACAAACAAATACTGAAAACCAATTCATTTATACAGGTTTATGTCATGACTGTTCCGTGAGCGTGAGGGCATAGGCTACCAATAGTCTAACCTGTAAGGATACACCATACAGTATCTTTTCTCAATTTACTGTACCTTTTAAATCATGGATAAAGAATGTATCACAATACCAATTCGTCACTGGAAAGTCGGAGGGCATGAGGAGTTCAAACGTAACGACTATTGACCTTGCATATATCCAACGTTAATGCTTTCACAAAAAAAATGTATTATAAATCAAGTAATATCAGCCTCCGTCCATCTACCATCTTTTCTGAAAGCGTTGGAGAAGCGCCAATGGCATCCTGAGGGAGAGCAAAATAAAAGCACAGAAGCTGCGAACTGTAACAAGCTTCAAATACCTTGGAGCAATTGTCTTAGATGATGGTTGAAAGCAGGACGAGCAGTGGCATGTTCAAGCCTTGACCAAGCCACTGCAGCTCTGGCAAAGCTGGAGACATAATAATGGTCTTGACCACGCTAAAGAAACGAAAACAGAAGTAGTTTTGTCACAACTTTCTTCTGGCTTAGCAAAGACGATTGTACATGGCAAAGTGAAAGGAGAAAGAAGAAAGGTAAACAGAAGAAGAGGTGGCAAGACAATATTAAAAGCCCAGTTGCTCTATCAGTGTAATAAATTTTTGAAAAGAAATTGTCTTTAAGTATCACTGCAAGCTTTTCACTATAGGTTGGTCATTGTAAATGACCTTGGTAAGCCAACGTTTACGGTCCCGTTGCTCCATCAGTGGCAAAGATACGTGATGTATTTTAACTGAGGAATGGCTGTAAGCTCCTTAGACTTTTGTCAGTCCAAGATGTTAGAAATTCATGTCTGATCTCTCTTGCCTCTCTGATACTTTTATACCTCCTTCCAGTGAGCCAGGAGTCTACTGCATTCTAATGATTTAGATAGAAGTAAAAAAAAGGGTTAGATATGAATATATGGTTAAGACAATTTCTAACATCTTCGACTTAAATCAGTCTACAAGCTTCTCAGTACAGTTTCGTCATTTCAAATGACAGTGATTAAAATGGGTTTAAAAGCTATCTGGGTTATTTATTTTGGTAACGGAAATGGCATTCTTTGGATATCATAAATACGAATAAAATGGTAAAAATGCAATATACAGCCATGGAGCCCGTGGAGCCAAAAAAAAAAGAAATCTTATTTTGTGGAGGAATTTGTCATTTTTTTAAAAAAACATGTTCCCCATTTTTTACCAATGAAATGATTTGCGTATGCAGATCAAATCACCAAACTTGGCGGTTTACCTGCTTTTCATAGTTATTTGTGTCAAAACATTTTTACCACCGGTAGGACCATGGAGACTTTAAACAATTAAACCATCTTGAAGTTTACATGAAAAGGTTTAGGTCATTTTATGTGTTGACTAAAAGTGACCTATTTTGGCTGCCATAAACTTGATTGAAATTGTAAGAATACAATGCAGGCATGCAGATTGACCCGCTTTGTTTTATTGCATCGCTAGACGGAGAATCAGAAAAAGAAACTGTATTTTATGGAACTATTTGTCACTTTTCAAAAACTTCACTCCACTAACATGCCCATTTTCTGCCACTTATGTGACTCAATATATTCACAACATCTTATCACCAAACGTGAAAGTTGAACTGTTTCTCACAAAGACCTGTGTTTCTACCTCTGATAGGAGTATGGAGATATTAAAGAGTGGACAAGGAGGGAACATGGAGACTTTAAAGAGTGGGACGATGGACTTTGCCAGCACACCTTGTTGTAAAGTCATCTGTAGTGTCCCAATGATCTGTCAAGGTTTATGTATACGGAGAAAATATTGATTAGACGGCTTGAATCCCTAAACTGTTTCTTTCCTGCTTTCAAAAATTTTGGACAGCTTATCACGAACGCAGAAAAAATATAATAATCACTTGGTCGAATAACTAAGGGCTGATTTTTGGTATCCGCATAGTTGAACCTTAGGGGCCCGTGTTGCAGCTGCGGTTCCTTTACCTTATCGTGGTCGTTCCTCGCCTTGATAACCTACCGGTAAAGACCTTAATCTACGTTAGGAAAACACGTAATGTAAAAAGTGCACAATGCACAAAATGTGCGTTTTATCTTGAGTAGCATGTCACGATTATAGCAAAGATGCATTTATCTTCCGGTAGTATCGGTTGTGTGTTTAAATCTAAATGCGACAAAATGCAGACGGAAAATATATATGCAAAATTTGAAAAATGTTTGGTTCATTTTCACATGTCTTTTATCCTGCACTAAATTACTACATATTTTCGAATCAGGGAAGGATAAGGCAGCGAAAGGAGAGAGATGGGCTCCGCCTTTCACCAGCTGTGCCCAAGATACAGTGGGTCTCTAACCCCCACTGCCCCTACGGCTATTAGGCTATGGGAAACCTTTACCTTTTTACCTTTTAAATTATTACATAGCAAGTCATTCGATACGATGGTTTGCGCATGTTCCATAACTGTTTTATTAAATCCACATTTGTTTACATCGACTGAAAATTCACTGACGGGCAAACGTTAAGGTCTTTCTCACTACTGAAAGTGAGGGTGAGTCACTCACCTTTTCGTCACCGTAAACAAAAGTTGGCACATCGTCCACCATATTTGTAACTCAAGCACAAACGTTAATCTTGAAGCCTGTAATAGTATTATATGCAAGTTTATATTGTTTTGGTCGATTAAAAATTCTACCGAGGTTCTTGATAAACTGAAGTCTGGAGGATATCGCGCGTCTAGTTTGTCTACATACGATTTTTCTACTCTGTATACAACTTTGCCCCATAATTTAATAAAAAAGAAACTTATAAATTTAATTGAGACTACTTTTCAGAGAGAGGGTGCTCTTTATCTTGCTTGCAATGATAAACATGCTTTTTTTACTTCCGATGACCAAAAAAGGTTTAAAATGTGGTCTTGCCAAAATGTTTGTGATGCTTTAGTATATCTTCTAGATAACATTTTCATCAGATTCGGTACTAAGTTACACAGACAAATTATAGGGATTCCGATGGGTACTAACTGCGCTCCTCTTGTAGCAGATTTGTTTCTATTTTGCTATGAAAGAGCCTTTATGATGTACTCAAGCTCATGTCATTGAAGCATTCAACTCAACGTCTAGATACTTGGACAACCTTTTAAATATTGGCAATTTTTATTTTGAAGGAATGGTTAGTCAAATTTATCCTCCTGAATTGCAGTTAAACAAAGCAAATACTTCTGATACCGAGGCCTCATTTTTGGATATACATTTATCAGTTTTAGATGGATTTGTTTCATCTAAAATTTATGACAAACGCGATGATTTTGATTTCAACATTGTTAATTTTCCGTTTTTGGATGGTGATGTTCCCCGCACCACTTCTTGTGGTGTTTATATTTCTCAGCTTATTCGCTACGCTAGGGTGTGTAGTCATTTGGCTGATTTCAATGCTCGTAATAAAAGTTTGACTGCCAAGCTTTTACAGCAGGGGTATCGGTATCATAAACTTCGGAAAGCTTTTTCTAAATTTTATTGTAGACACTTTGAATTGGTTTCTAAATAGTAATACAGGGTTAAGGTCACTTTTGCAACAAGGCCTATCGGAACCTGAATTTTATGGTGACTTAGTATGTAAATTACGCAAAATCGTAGGGAAAACAGAATTTCCTGATCAATTTAAGAAAATTTTCATACGATTTAAACGCATTGGCTATAACATAGATGTAATGCGACACTCTGCATGCTTAGTGGTTAACCCAATTACGGTTGACAACTTTGCTGTCCTCTTTAATTGCACGCAGGTGGGTCGGGGTTCAGACTTTATGATAGCCCCTACATAAAGCTATATATTAGTTGGTTGGTGCTGGATGTGTGTCTGTTTCTTGGCCCACCGGGGTTCAACTGGTGGTCTTCTTTTGCTCCAGTGTTCCAGTGGTGTTGCTGACGCCCCAGGGATCTCCAGGTGTCTCAACACGTTTCGGCTGTCGAGTCCTCATCCTTGCTTCATCACGGTCTTTTCTTGATTTTAATTGTTGACCGTGATGACTCTCTGATGAGTTAGGGGACCTCCATACGAACCGATCTACCAACTAATTGTGTGCACCGCGGCGGAGAGTGAGGATGAAGGTTTGGGCCCAGTAAAACCGGTTTAACCCCCCCCCCCTCCCCATCTAGTAGTTATTATTGACCGTCCCAAGGCGGTACTTTCGTTGCGGTTGCATTTGTTTTATGTTCGGTGCTGTTTTATTTATTGTGTTCTCATTATAACCCTTCTATAATAAAAATAGAAAATAGGTAAAAATAATTGTTAAATGGTTTTCGTATAATTTGCTTAGTCTGTTGTAACCCTTCTGTTGGTCTAAATTATTTAGTTCAATAAAGATAGCTGAGTAGCCACCTATTTGGGAAAGAGCTGCTGACTCGGCTTATCACTTGTAATTTATTGTTTGTCGGGATGTCTTTGTCAATCTTTCCCTTTGATTTTGGGGATAGGGTTTGGGATCTGATTCAGACAGTTCCTGAAGTGTAGTTTATATCTGTCATTATTTTTGTTACTCATTTTTGAAGAGAATTCAGCTGGCGAATATATAGAGGATCTTACATGAGTGCTCATGTATTATTGAATTTATTAAAAGAGTTAGGGGAAAAGATAAGATGCGAGGCTATGCCGAGCATCTTATCGATTTCCCCAACGGGTTTTGTAAATTCAATAATACAGGAGCACGAATGCAAGATTTTATTTATCATATGACACTAAAATCGCATTTTATTAGCAAATTTGCACTAAAACGTCACGATTTAGCCATTAGAAACGCGACGTTTTTATGGACGTCAACGCATAATGCTAGGACGTAATTTGCATATTTAATCCACTATTTGATTATCGTTTTTAATGCATGGATTTATTACACTCTCAGATAGGATGTCATATGATAAAATCATTTAATTGTTTGCTTGGTCTGTGGTTGTTCAGTGATTGGCAATGACATCGGAGAATAAGGAGGTGCCTCGGGGTCTCCTTTTTATAGTTAAAGAGGTAGCTGAAGGATTTGACTGTTTTAAGCCATCAATTTGTTACTTTCATTTTCATCTTCTCACCGCAACGCAAAGGCATCCTTAGTAGTTGTTAGCGCAAGGTAACGAAGGGGTTCTATATTTCTTGAACTGATGATATGTGGAACGACCCCATGGCATGCTTGTAAATTACCATATTTGTGTCTTTCCGTGTCCCATTTTATGTTGACTTATGTCATTCCGTCACAATGAAAGCTAAGCATACATCTGACGTAAAAATCCAAAACAGGAGCCGCGACACGACAAAACCAACAAACTGGCATATACGCCCGTCGAAGACTCAGATCAGCCTGGTCATACGCCCAGTCTGATCAGAATCTACGCTGTTCGCTTTAAGGGTAGCTATGGGTCTTAGCTAGCTCCATGTAGACAGGGAAGATTCTGATCGGACTGGGTAGACGCCCAGGCTGATCTGAGTCTTCTGGGCGCACATGCCACTTTGTTGGATTTCTCGAGTCGCTTCTTAAATGTGGGGTCCTCATCCATACCTGTTACTAACGTGAGCAAAAGCGTTCACGATTGTTGCCAGAGAACGAAATTTGAACACAGTATTAAACTGTGAAACATTCCAATATCTGTCATCCTCTGAAAAGCCATGACGACACAGGTCACTGCTTTTCTTTATCATAAGATAGACGTAACCCTGACGAAATGTTTCAAATGACATTTATCCCTTACTGGGCTCAAAGAGGAACACCTACTTGTGAAAATTCATGATGAGGGACGTTATAGCACAAAAGAACCTGCTTAAAGTATCATCTTTCTTTATAGATCAGCTCCTTTTAGCAGCCCTTTTAAAAAGAATATAGTACAAAAGAACCTGTAGGAGGTCAACTGCCCTAGGAAACCATTTTTTTTTTCAGTTTTCCTAGGCTGAATCCTTAAGGCAGAGTTGATGTAGACAAAATGCAATGAAAGCAATTACGGGCTACAAAGATGATGCAACCCTCCGTAAATCTTTTAATAACCGCTCCCATGTATGTGTTGAATAACTGACAACGAATATTACTTAAAACAAACCACAATTCATATTACTATATTCTAGAGTAATTAAAATAAGATTAAACCTTTAAACTTTTTTTTTTTTAAATACTCTAATAATGATCGTAACACCTCAACATGAAAGTTTTATCTGTTCAATTCTTTTCAACGCATACAAATTTTACAGACTGCCCACGGAAGCTGAAAAAGGTATATATACTGTGTATTGAAGGTTTACTTCCACAGCGGAAACTTCTGATACGTATCCCATTTGTTGAATGTCAAAAATTTCGACAAACGCCTTGGCACATTTGCCTGCTTAAATTGTGGTTCAATAAACATATCATCTAAAAGTATCTTAGCGATCAGCTCCTACACTTTCCCTCAAGGAGTATAAAACATGATGGTGCGTATTATATATATATATATATAAAACAAGCCACACCCCTGAGTTATGATGTGTCATTGTGGCCTTTCCTGGGTACCTTCAATTATATTTTACGTAACCATACCTGACTTTTTTTTTTCAAAATAATACAGCCAACTTTCGATATCTCTGGTTCCAGAAAATTTGTTATGAGATACCGTAGTTTGAGATGAACGAAACAGTAGAAAATGTTTCCAAACTATATTTCTAATACATGTATTATAGGGTACTTTGAGTTATCAGTGTTTGAGATAACGAGAGTCAACTTTACTTCAAACATATGAGCCGCGACACGAGAAAACCAACAATGTGGTCGTGCGCCCAGCGCAGACTCAGATCAGCCTGGGCATCCGCCCAGACTGATCAGAGTCTCCGCTTTGCTCTTAAAGGGTAGCTGAGGGTCTAAGCTACCTCAATGCGGACAGCGAAGACTCTGATTAGACTGGGCGGATGCCCAGGCTGATCTGAGTCTGCGCTGGGCGCACAACCGCTTTGTTGGTTTTCTCGTGTCGCGGCTTATATAGACTGGCTTAATTTGTTGTCAAACAAACGATCTTCAAACAATGAAATAGATTTTCTCTTTTCATATATATTTAGTACCCTTTCTTCTTTCAAAACACTGGCTATTAAAACGGACAATCTTTTAAACCAATAAGAATATTCACAGACCAGTAGCCCCGGGTAATGAAAAAGGATGTTGCATTCGAAATGACTTGAAATGACTTGAAATGAAAATGGTGTAAAATATCCTTGTTGAGTGAGAGTTATCAACCGACATAATTCCATAGGCACGCAAGTGGGGGATTTTTTTTTTTTCTAAAATTTTAAGTGAAATATTTTGCAATGGCATTTACCATTTGATTTAACATTTACTTCTGTTACTCATGAATGTGCACTTATTCTGAGTAGTCCGAATGCAACTGAAATTCGGTATCAAGTCCTATTTAACGACCCCATTTGACGTTTTTGACGCAATCACGATTGATTTTTTTTTTTTTTTTTTTTTTTTTTTTTTTTTGCTTTCCTCTTTAATTACACGACGGTATGCCGGGTTTCAGACTCAATGACTGACCTGACATAAACCTTTCATAAGCGGGTTGGTACATTATGCTTTGTCTGTGGCTCAGAACTTATTGCGTTTCTTCGACTTTGGCACTCAGCGGCTGCAGTATATGACGGTGAAGATATGTGCGGGTAAATTCGATTAAAACCCCACCCAGTATTTAGGTTTCATATTGACTGTTCTAAGGTTGTTGCTCTGAATCAGAGCGCCAACCTAAGAATTGTCAATTTCAAAAACGTAGGAAAATTCTCAAAAACTGACACTATTCAATCCTAGATCACACCCAAGACACCATTTAAGAAAATTTAATATTTAGAAAACCTAATAAGTGGATCTGATTTTGTTCGATCTTCCTGTGGCCGTTTGGCCTTCACTGTTGGCAAGAGTAGCTGTCCACTTTGTGTCCTGTTTTCTTTTGTTATAGGTAAAACCAGATGATTTTAGTACATTTGTATTTTGTTTAGCTTTTATGTCAGCTTAGATTTTTTTACGCAGCTCATCTGTGTTTTTGCTTTTTGTGTATTGTGAACAGTATAAGAACCTATGATAAAATTCTGGAACCTGTTAAATCGACTTATCCCTACTCCCTGTAGTTCGGTTCACTGCTGACCGTCCTAAGGTTCTGATTTCGTTTGATCTTTCTTAGGTCGTTTGTCTTCATTGTTGACCTTTTTGTGTCATGTCTGTTGCCTTGGTTTTTATTGCCCTTCTAGCGTTGTGGTGTCCTCGCTCGGGCAGAGTGCGCTATCTGCCTTGTTTTTTATTACGTTTAAGGTTTCTAGCCTCACATCGTATTTATTTGCAAATTTGGTAATGTTTATAATTTCTCCTGACTTGTTCTTTTATGAAAAGTAAAACGTTTGTTGTACTTCACATTACTGCTGATGAGCATGTTCAATAGGTCTACACGTGGTAGGTGTATATAAGGAGTGTTTCCATAGGTATTTCCAGAGGGCACATAATTTTGACAATGAAACGACGTTATTGCATAAAAATCAGTGCCGTCCTCTATTAACAGCCGTGCATTAACCGGCGAGAAGCCGTCTATTAACAAGGAAATTCATGCGCTGTTTATGCACGGCTTTGCGGCTTTTCATATGCAAGATTTAGGGCAATATTCGCTCAATACAGAAGCAAGCGACAAGTTTGCAGTGGCATATTTCGATAAAGGACTCGTATGCAAGAGTTATACAGATTCGTATATTGTAAAAATGGAAAGCAGACGACAGTGAGTGACAAAAAATAGTGAATATGATTTTGACTTTTGAACTGCTGCTATTTAAAGGTTGGACAAAATTTTACGATAGCTGACCATGACCTGAAACGAGGATTTTTTTTTAGAAATGCATAGTGCATGTACATGTAGGAATCAGCAACGTAATGATGATGAGGCCGAAAAGTGTGTCCAAATAGTTTCGTTTTTTATAGCAATTTGGCAGAATTTATGCAATAACAACGATCAAACATAGTTTCTCACAGCATTGGCATTTGCCCAGGTCCCGAGGGAGCTGTTGAAAACCGAGACCTCAGGACCTAGCAAACCGAGGCGTCGGGACCTGGCAAATGTTAATGTATGAAAAACCATGTTTGATCCCTATATTGATATAACGCTATTTCAACGTTTTTACCAGCTGGAGCGTTGTCATTGGTTGATTCAAATTAAAGTTACGAACCATCCCCATGAACTAAGGAATGAAAGTTTTTTTTCCTGGATGTTGATATCCGCAATGATGTTCTTTGAAGAGGCCAATCTGCTGTCATTAAATTATTGGTTTTATGCCTCAGCTTGATATCTAACAATCCTTTAATACTGAATTTCGTAATGAAGTGTGACTGTGCATAATGCATGAATCATGCAATATGCACCAGACTATACGCGACTGTCAGGATAATAGCCAAATTTTACTTAAAGTGAATGGCAACACGTGCAGAGAATGCGACTCTGGCAATTTTCATTTGTCTCCCTTTCCAGTTGAAGTGGACTTATTTCTGAAAAAAAAAAAACATTGCTCACCTAGAAGCATACGCTTTCCTTAAAGAGTAGACCCCAATGCGGAATGGTGGAAAGGATTTGGCGCCAATGAAAGCAAATACGTGGTCTTAAAAAGTGTTTCCCATTTGTAACAATGGCATATAACCATACATATATGTAAGATGATATCATAGCTCTGGCCAGTTGTTATTTTCCTAGTTCTTATTCCAACAGTCACAACGTTGAAACAACATTGTGCCAGATCTTCCTCTTGAAATAAACGTCTAACAAATTCATGTCACATTGAATCGATCTATAGCACTAGCTACCAAATTTCGGTGGGTGCTAAAAGTATCACTTATCTCGCTATGCTTCTGCAAAACGGCAACAAATACGCAAACAGGGCAGTTGAAATATATCCTGAAAGAAAGGCTCTTTTGAAGTTATGGACACATCAGATAAACGAATATGTCCGTCTGAATATGTCGTTCTGAGCTTTACTGAGCATGTTCGTGAGTGAAAATAACTTATGTTTAACACTGCTAACCCCACACCGGCTTCAACATTTACTCTAACAATAAGTTTCAGTCATTCCAATGGATCGGAAAACCAAACCTGTACGATAGTGAAATGAGCCGCGACACGACAAAACCAACAATGTGGTAGTGCGCCCAGCGCAAACTAAGATCAGTTTGGACATCCATCCAGACTGACCAGACCCTTCGCTAAGCGCTTAAAGGGTAGCGCAGGGTCTGAGCTACCTCAATGCGGACAGTGATGACTCTGATCAGACTTGGCGGATGCCCAGGCTGATCTGAGTCTGCGCTGGGCGCACAACCACATTGTTGGTTTTGTCGCGTCGCGGCTCAAATATAAATGGACTGTTTACGACCGCCACACCAAATTGCTATACCATTTGTAGTTAAAGTCTCCATAGTCCTACCAATGGTAAAAACTTCTGAATCATTTTGAAAAGAGTCAAGTTTGGTATCAAAATACAGAATGATGAAAAAATATGTAGCCCTATACATGTAAATGGCAAAAAGTATGTGCTCAGTGTTTTGAAAACGACAAATCGCTTTAGAAAAGACGAATTTCCCTTTCTGGTTCCCCATCCAGAGATGGGACATAAATGTAAGGATGACAGTGAATGGGGTCTAATGCCTGTACACATGTCTTTACCAGTAGGTCATATTTGTTCATCCTTAAAATGCTTTTTTGTAGTAAATTTAGAAAACTTCTGGTCATGTCCCCTAGGAACCTGGTCTAGAGGTGGTTCGGGTGGAACTTGTTTAGGGGGACAGTGTCTGGAGCAGAGCTGCTGATAAAGAATGCACTGCTCTAGACACTATCTTGACTTCCTGTCTTTTACATCTATCCCGGCCGACCAGGGTATATGGCCAGAACATCCCAGCCCTTAAATCCAGCGGGCACAGGGCATCTTGGTGGCCTCGTACTTGCGTCAGAGGGACGTTAGTGAGACGTCACTACGAGGTCATGTGCCTGCTGGGAAGGTAAATGTGATTAGATATTTTCTTGTGTTGTAGACGCGCTAAAATATATTTGGCAATCTGAATAAAGAATTGAATTGAATTGAATTGTATTTTTTTTTCATTTACAATGTACTCATGTTATATCGGAAATAGGTCAATTGTTGCCAAGTTCAATGACCCAAATTATTTTTTCAGGCGATATACATGAATTAGCCTTAGTAGAAATAAGCAGACTCGATTTTCTTGAGTTTATCATGGATCGTTAGAAAGGTCTGCAGTTCATATGAAGAAGATTAGTAGTACTGGGGCCGTATTTATAAAACGACTTAAGTGGTTGCTATGTTGTTGCTAAGGCAGAATTTCTTTGAAGGAGATTCCCTACAACTATGAAAATTGCTCTGGAGGAACAGTCTGAAAAAGACTGTTCCTCCAGAGCAAATTTCATAGTTGTAGGGAACCTCCTTCATAGAAATTTAGCATTAGCAACAGCATAGCAACGACTTAAGTCGTTTTATAAATACGGCCCCTGGTATAAATTATGAAACATGTTAAATCTTCCTTGTAGAGAACTTGAGCGCGCAGGAAATACTTAAGGTCAAAGGCTATAAAGTGCTATTAGCATCTGAAAATAAGGAAGAAGATACAATTTCGTGACTGCAAATTTTAGCAGGGTTGTGCAACTGACATTCCTGGAAGGCACTTTAGGGCAGAATGGTTTCAATGAAAAATCTTAGTCATCCAGTGAATATTTTGCATTGATAGGTGCGCTTTAGTACCGTAAAAATATTCTAAAAATTGGGACTCAAAAATAATTACAATAATAGTTCTTAAATTAAAATGGTCGATTTATCGATGCAGCAGTACGTCCAAAAGACATAATGGCAATCAGTGTTGACTCTAACCAGACTGCTGCTTTACAGTGGAGATCCAGATCAAGCTACTTCAGAATCTTTAGGAGCAGTCTGGTCAGGGTTAACACTGTTTGCTCAGACCTATCTGACCTAACACTTAGAATATTAATATTGTTTACGAATTACAAGTTACAATAAACATAAATATTGGGTTGTTTGCTAATGCGCATCAATTTTGGGATAAAATTACAGGGATTGTGATTTGAGCTGCTTCTTTAAAAAATTAAAAAAAGAAAAAAGAAAAAAAAAAACATCTGGACACTAAAACCAGCCTCCACATATACGCTGTTAGGATTTTTAAATTTCACATGGGCCGGGAATCATCTCGATGAGCTGCGCTAAACATGTTTTGTTTACCTCTCTTCTACCCATTTATACAGGTCTGTATATGGTATAGGGGGTGTCTGATCTGTTTTATCCTCAGAAAAGTCTTATTTTAACGCAAACAAAGTAACTTTGACCCGACGTGACACCTCATTCTGCGGCATCAGAGCTAAGTATGTACTGTTGGCAAAAATCCCTGCCTTCGAGCGCTAGGCAATAACTGGATAAAAATACTTTCAAAGACAAAAGTGAAACAGTCTTGCTTATGACCAAAGCTTAAACACCTTTTGCTCTGGTAAAAACCTTTCTGAGTATCATCATCATCATATTTCAATATTCTCATATCAACGTTACCCCCGCACCTCAGCGGAACGAATCCATAGCCGCAGTAACGGGGCGCCGAGCGTCCGTCCATCCTTTCTGAGTACGCCTGGCCCCGAGGTTATAAAACTTGAGTACATTCTCAAACTCAAAATAAAGCACACTGATTGGCTGCTTCCGAGCACATACTCGAAAGCAGCCAATCAGTTGCATGCTCGGAAGCAGCCAATCAGTGTGCTCGGACCCTGGCTTACTTCATAAGTGATTTACACGTCCGCTCTCACTGAATGAACGGGTGAACTTTTTTTATTTTTTGTTTTATTACTTTATTAATTTATTTGATGTGGGTTATAAGGAACTTTCAGGAATATTTCACGCGCGTCGAGTCGGTCGTTAAGCAATTTCGGGTGAGCAACGGAGCTCTCGGGGAAAACACCTGGGGTAATTTTTATAAACCACTTAAGTCGTTGCTATGCTGTTGCTAAGGCTAAATTTCTATGAAGGAGATTCCCTACAACAGCGAAATTTGCTCTGGAGGAACAACAGTCTTTTTCAGACTGTTCCTTCAGAGCAAATTTCATTGTTGTAGGGAATCTCCTTGATAGAAATTCAGCCTTAGCAACAGCATAGCAACCACTTAAGTTATTTTATAAATATGGCCCCTGATCCTATTCAAGCAAAGAATGGCTTTCTCACATGTATGCCCGGCCGAAGCTTAAACATACAGTGGTAAGAAACATTATAAGATACATGTAACGTTAACGTTCTGTAAGGCTTTATCCGTAAATCTACGTGAACGTTCGTAAGAAAACGTACGTCAAGCGATACAGTGGCTGATCCGGGTCTTTGCTGATTGCTCCATCGATACAGAGGTTCATCCGGGTCTTTGCTGAATGCACAAGCCTTCCTTGTGATTCATCTCGTATATTTTATACTCTTAACTAAATTGTAACGCCCCCGCCCGCCTCCATATCCTCCACCCCACCTCTCCCACACACATACATTGCCATCCACAATGTTCCTGTGATCAATTGAAGCGCTTCAATTGAAATATATATTTAAAAAAAATGACATATAAAGTTGAACATAACACCTCTCACAATCAGCAAATGAGACACGTCGTGTTGGAGACAGGGGCATTCAGGTAGATTTTTTTCGCAAAACTCAGTTACAGTGTAAATTCCTTTGTGGCCTCGAATATCGACAATAAAAAAGGTGTGTAAAAGAATGAAATAGATGTAAATATTGTGCAATTATATAGAAATCCCGTGCATGTATGAACGGCTTATTACCGCGAGAAAACAAAGCAGATGGCATGTTTAAAAAAAAAACATATGAGAAACCATATCACATTCTTCCCTGTTCAAATCAACAAAATTTAATGGCGCCGAAGGAAAAATGAAATGCGAAAACTCGTGTGTTGTACATGTACAAATGTATTATACTGATTTGCTGTCAGGTCATTCTTTTTTTCCGTATTTGAGCCGCGACATGGCATAACTAACAAAGTGGCATGTGAACCCAGCGAAGACTTAAACCAACCTGGGCATCGGCCTGGGTCTTTGCTGTCCGCATGAAGCTAGCTTAGACCCTTGGCTACCCTTCAAGCGCACAGCGAAGACTCAGACAGAATTGGCGGAATGCCTAGGCTGATCTAAGTCTTCCTTAAGCGCACATGCCATTTTGTTGGTTTTGTCGTGTCGCGGCTTATTTGGTGATGGTTAGGGTGTCGTCATTTTAAATGCGTTTTAGCGTAAGCTGAGAAATCTGGGGAAGCACTTGTACAATTCGCCTGTGAGCAATTGAAAGACAATTTAAATAAATGTAAATTTCACCCTTCCCTATCAGTATAAAATTTCCGGAATTTCTAGAAACTTCTAAACTTATACCCAATCCCTTTACAGCTTTACGAAATACAATATTTTTGATCTGTTATTTATCGCAACCATACATGGAATGTTGCTAGTACATGTACATGTACAAATTTTACATCTTCCGGAGGAAAGAGGTGTCGATATGACTATGACAATGGCTGTGAGTGTCTAACACGTTAACGAGTCTTCCTAAATCGTGGTTTGCGATGACGTATCAACACCAATATACGAGTACATGTACAAAGAAGACTCCGACTCCGATTAGCCTTATTAGTTGTTGTTCACATATTCTATTTAATAGAATATGTGAACAACAACAAATGAGGCTGTTCTGAGTCTTCTTTGAACGCCTTACCTTTCTCATGAGTCTCTTTGTTGCTGTGAACAGGCTCCGCGAAAAACGACTTTGATCTAAGGTTTCCCTCTTTTCACATGCTGTGGTCCACAGATTCTACTGTTTTGGCTCAATAGTGAAAAACGGGAACATTAGTAAATCTGCCAAAAGCTTGTGCCAAAACTCAAATCTGCACGTGCGCAATCTGGCCAAAGTATAGCGTGTTTACGTTAATGTGAATGGGTGTACTTTCAGGGAAAGCAACTTTTCCATTTCTATTTTGTTTTCTTTTTCAAATGTGGTGAACTCTTAAAGGAAAGAATTTGCTCCTTGAATTTCCTTTAATGTAGATCATATTTTGGAAGGGTTACGGCGTCCACATAGGCAAACAGGAAGTCACTCGCATTTCGCCTACTCCCGTTTCGCCTATTCCCATTTCGCCTACTCCCATGCTTTACAGGTTCCTCAGGAGGTGAATGTGTATACCTTGATTTTTACCTCCATTGTTTTTCAAAGGGGAACATATAAGTTGTTCCCCTTTGAAAAACAATCGAGGTAAAAATTAAGGTATACACATTCACCTCCTGAGGAACCTGTAAAGCATGAGAAAGCCTCTGACCAGTTTACGAGATGCCATGCCGTCACAAGTACAATAACCCGAGAGTTTTCTCAGCTTCCCTGTGTCGCAGGTCATTATCTGTAGGAGACCCTTGGGCACAAAACAATATCAGGCACCGCACCTAACGAGGCATCCCCAATAATAAAACAGACAGCATTCTTTAAACAAAAAAGGAGTACGGATTACTTTGCCAATCTTCAACTGGGACTCCTTTCTCACATGCATGTATATCTAAACTAAATGCAAATATACACAGCGGAGTAAAATCAATCTTTCTGAAAGTCATAATTAGTATTTAACCAGTTGTGTGCTTTTGCTACATGTAGTCTGGAATAATAAGTTACATGTACCATGTCGTATTTGGTAGTATTGCGGCTGGATTGCTTTTAATGAATTCATGCCTATGGATGCATCCTGGTTGTTAATCTCATTAATTTGAATCAAAACTTTACTAGATATATTAAAAAAGATATCATTTAACCACATACAGGTAAATACGGATATCAAAACAAAGAATTCAAGTTTATTTTTATTTCGCGCCATCCTATGTCAGTAGGGAGGCATACTTCAGACTGTCACAAGTCTACTTTTATAGTAAACCTGAGGCGTCCGTCTGTCCTAGATACAGTCAACTCTCGATGTTTCAAAGTCGAAGTTCGTCCAAACTACTTATATCTCAAAGTAAATTTTCTGATCCCAGAAAATTTACTTTGAGATATCAGTAGTTTAAGATAACAGGAGTTGAAATGTTAACAAAAGCAGTAAATGTGTCCAGACTATATTCTTTGGAACCAGTGGGGACTTTGAGATATCTGTGTTCGAGATATTGACTGTACTTTCATCTTACATGTGAGTTTGTAAGACAGGCATCAGTCTGACATCGCTTTAGCTTTGTGACGTCAGAAAAATAGCGTTGTCAGCATTGGCATATACACGTATACAATTTCTGACCAATAAACAGTGCTTCATAATTTTTAAATTGGTGTATTTCGATTCTAACACTCAATATCAAAATGAAGGTTTTTTGGGTGTTATTTTTTTTTTTTTTTTTTTTTTTTTGTTTGTTTGTTTTTTGTGCGTCAAACACCCCTGTAATAGTGTTAAGTGTAAGACACTTGCCCTCCCCCTTTTGTACCGTCAAAAGAAAGAAAGAAAAGCGATAGCAATAAACTGTGATTTGTTGCAGAATGGTTCTCTAGTGCTTCATTGTGTCTCGGCGCGCTTTGGTAAATTTGTTGTCATAAACGATTCAGGTTTTGCAAAGTTGTGTACATGTAAAATGGCATTGATAAGAAACGGATAGTAAATGAATGTAGTAGAAACACTAAGCAATCTTTCCGGAACTATACACTTTGATGATGCACTGTGTTTGACTGCCTGGAATAGTTTCGGATCGCAGTACAATCAGACATGACACAAATATAAACGTCTACAGCGCTTTTATACTGTCAGCCCTCTCACATGCATGCGGGACTTGAACAATGTGCCGACAACATGCCCAAATGCACAAGTTGTCTTAGAAAACAGCTAAAGATCAACAGGCAAGGAATGGAAAGTATAGCTAGCGTCGTTAAAATGGTTTTGCCGTGTCGCCAGAATACCTCAGAAACTTGTGACGCTCAAAAGGACACCATAAAAGCCTCACTTGAAGATTTCAGCTTACCACCTGTTAACAAAATGTGCAAGACGATCAGTGGCGTTGTCTCAGCAGAAAAGATGAAAAAATTTATGAAGGGAAGACAAAATGCGGACCTGGGTGAAGAGTAAGGAGCTCACAGCCAAAACTTTTCCAGAAGAGTGCTTCTGTCTTTATCAGGTATTACGAATTACACAGCTTCCGAAAGAAAGAAATGTCGAAATGACTATGGTTGTCAATGATATTTTATACGCCTGGTTAACTATGTTTTCAATAATGTTACGAAACGAAAAAGAGTCATTGTTACCAAACAACCTGGTCAATAGGTCGTTTGGTAATATGAACTTTTTTCGTTTCGTAACAGCTTTTTTTCGCTATGTAACAGCCCTTGTATATATGAGTCATTCTACAAAAGATGAGGAATTTCTGTCCCACACCTAAATATTTGTTTCCATTTTAAGTATCTTGCCTTTGGTAGTATGTTTTACTTAAAGTGACCGAATATCTAACATTTACGATAGTGACTGGGCTAGTTAATGCAGTTGTTCATATTTCTTTCTAAATAAATTAAGAGTTACCCCCCCCCCCCCACCCCTTATCTGCTTGGCTTGTCCCACTGCAACATAGTGAAAGTTGAAATTCAGTTTGACAAAAAGTGCTAATATAAACTAAACAAATAGAGACATGATGAAAGTCTTTGACTGAAACCTACCAATGACAGAAGCGTCGTATACCCATTAGTTTTGATTTGAAGCCATGTCAAGTTTGTTTTGGTGTGTCCCGCAGTTCGTGTCATACTCTGTTACCGCAGTTGCAGTTGTAGTTTAGACAGAGTTACTACCCATGAAAATGACCTTGCACTGGACTTTTGTGAGGTAAGGAGAACCAATTTTATAAAAACATTTAATTATTTTATGCAAAGTTTGCTTAGAGGTAATTATTTAACAATTATCTAAATTAAGTAGTGAGTAAGACAGGTAATATGTCATCCCTGTTACCCACCTTTCTATGAAAATAAAAAGCTGCAAATAAAACAAAATACAAACACTGAAAAAATATGATTGACATCAATATTATTGTGTAAACATTTTCAAGTTTTTGCTTCCAGACAGCAAAATAAGTGTGAGTTTGCATACTTTTTGTCATTCCTGTTACTGTCATCCCTGTTACTGTCATCTCTGTTACCCACCAAAAGTAACAGGAATGACACTTTAGATTTAATTAAATATGTAAAATATGAAAGATGTTTGTGTTTGACATTTATAGTTCTTTCAACTACACTAAGTTGAATATGCGTGTCTTTTACAGAACAGTTTAAGCGGCATATAATAGCCTGTTGTTGGCCGCGGTAACAGGGATGACACATATCCACAGAATAAGTAACAGGGATGACATATTCATAGTACACTTTTATCAGGTTGAATCACATTTTACATAAAGATCTCATCTGTTAATGTTTGGGAAGAACTGTTGAATTTTCAGCATTGTATGCAAATTTTTGTCTATGCCTCAAATCAGTGATTATCACCACCTTAAAGATGAACTGAACAGTCAATCTGAGCCTTCAAGAGCTCATTTTATCCAAAACATATTCACCAGATTTCTATTTCACTGTTAGTAAGATTACAAGTTACTTTCAAATTGGTATTTTAACATCTTTCAGTTTAGCTGTCATTCTTGTTACAGAATATCATTCATATTGTCATTTATGTTACTGCTGAAATTATTGTTGTCATTCCTGTTACCAATGTCATTCCTGTTACCAGTCAACTATTGCTCATATATAAATTAATCCAATGTTCTTCTGTTGCATTTATTTACCAGTTTGAAAGTCGATGCCTGCAGCTACCTTTTGCAGAAAATGAAGATACTCATCCTACAATTTCTCAAAATAGATTTCATTGCATTTGTCTTAAAACGTTTTGTTTCAGTAAAATAATTAGTTATTGATTATATTATTAGTAACAAATAATTTTTCCTCGTAACAAGTTTGTAAACTTGGAGGATTAAACAGGAACTTTTTAAAACGAAAGAAGAAAATAACTACGATAATTATTTCATTTAGGAAATAAGGTTTCATGTTGTGATAACAGGAATGACATTTTAAACCAGGGCAGCAATCAAAGTAAGCCAGAATGTATTATTATGCAAATTCTCTTGTCTACATTAATGGTTTATTGTTGTAAACATTCAGAGTTGAGATTAAAATAAAACAAATCAAAATCAGTTGTGTTATTTTTTGCAAAACGAAAAAGCCCAAATTCCTTCATTTTTGTAGAATGTATATACATTGTTAACCAGAGGTGTTGTATGTGATTGTCTAGCTCATTGTCTTCCTGAATCGTGCTTCGCGTTGAGGTATCAAAACCAATATGCATGTACATAATGTAACGGTTACTTTTACTAAAAGATGTGAACAGCAACGAATGAGGCTAATGAGATTCTTCTTTATTTATTGTATACACTGTCATAAGTCAGTTTAGTGGGGTGAACGGGCCCCGCGGAAAGTGAATTTGATCTACAAGTATTCCCTGTTTTTACATGTCTTGGTGCAAAGTTTCTATTAAGTTTGGCTACATTTTGAACAACGGGAACGGGGATGAAGACCCCGAAGGCGAGTTTCAAAATTTAAATCTGCATATATGCACTTTTTGCATTTTGGTGAATGGACACACCTTTAGGAAAAGCAACTCCTGAATTTTTACTTTTGCCTCCCCGAAAGTGCGATCGACTATTAAAGGAAACTATCTGAGCCGCGACACGACAAAACTAACAATATGGCATGAGCACTCAGCAAAGACTCAGACCAGCCTGGGTATCCGTCCAAGCTGATCAGAGTCCTCGCTGCGCGCTTAAAGGATAGCTAAGGGTCTGAGCTAGCTCCATGCGAACAGCGAAGACTGATCAGACTAGGCGGATGCCCAGGCTGATTTGAGTCTTCGCTGGGCGCACATGCCACTTTATTTGTTTTGTCATATCGTGGCTCATGTATTTGCTCCTAGAATTTTCTTTGAAAGTAGACCTCATTTTGTAAGAGTTACATCGTCCTGGTTAGCAAACAGAAAGTCGTGAAAGTTTTAAACATGGCAAAAATGAAAAGGATTGGCGTTTACCAGTAGGCTGGGAATAGCAATAATGCGTTAATTGCTATTTACAGTTGACTAGTGACAGGCATTTTAAGTTGAAATCGCTCTCGCCAGTCGACTAGCAATAGCAATTTTAATGTCTAATCGCTATTGCCAGTTAATTGGCAAATAATTCCGATTTCACATTAAAATCGCTATTCGCCTAGTCTCTGCTACATGTATTAACTGACTAGTAATGGCGATTAAACGTAGAATGGTTACTGACAGTCGACTGGTAATAGCGCGTTTTTGACGTGAAATGGCAATTACCAGTCGACTGTCTCTAGCAATTGCAACCTAACATGGCTATTACCAGTCAACTGGTAATAGACCTTTCCAAAAAGAAAACATGGGTGAATACCCATATGTCTTCACAATCCTGTATAGCGAAAAACAAATGAGCCGCGACACGACAAAACCAACAATGTGGCTGTGCGTCGAGCGCAGACTCAGATCAGCCTGGGCATCCGTCCAGTCTGATCAGAGTCTTTGCTGTCCGCATGGAGGTAGCTTTGACCCTTAGCTACCCTTTGAGCACTGACTGAAGAGTCTGATCAAACTGGGCGGATGCATAGGCTGATCTGAGTTTGCGATGGGCGCACAACCACATTGTTGGTTTTGTCGTGTCGCGGCTCAAATCCTCCTCTCAGTTTGCTATATAGTATGGCATCAAAGAAACCCAAATTTTGTTCTAATCTGCACAGCAGTCTCCGGATCGGGCATAGCAACCCCGCCGACAAATGCTCAGTAACATACATGTAACAAGATAACAGTTTAAAAGACAACAGATGACTAAGACAACCTCTGACTGCTTTAACTAGGACATCCTTTTACCCCCATTCTTGTTTTTGTTACGTAATTCCAATTATATTAGCTTCTCTGACTTTCTGAAAAGAATGATAACTATTTTGACGTACGTTTAGCATGTTGGGATGTGTTGATAATTACATTTTAAAGAATCCATGCCTATTATTGTGTTACGTCATCCTGCTTGCTGATCTCAATAATTGATAATTTCAATCAAATCTGTGTGAAAAGAAAAATTAACATAGATATCACTTAACCACAGTTAGATAAACCCGGATATAAAGACAAACGAAGTTTGCTCCTTGATATTTGCGTCGCCCTATTTCAATACGTAGGCATAATTCACAGACTGCTACATCTGACATTTCAACCAAAAAGTATGATATACATATGAAGATCGTCTGTTCGAGATGGTTTCATCTTACATGTTTGTAAGACCAGCCTGGGTGTGATATCGCTAAGTTTTTGTAAAGTTAGAAAAATTATTGCCGTTAACATGTGCACAGTGTTGGATAACTGACCAACACTCATTGTATCACCGAAAGAACTGATTTTTTCTCCGAATTAACCACTTGCAGTCAAAGACAAAAACTGTATCTTCTTTTTTCTTTCTGTCTTTTGCCAGGCAAAAAAAAACTCCCTTTACGGTGAACGAACTTTATGACAAAAGGATTGACCACATCCAGCATGTCCAAAAACCATTAAAGATCAGGTAGCGACACAAGCTCCATGATACACTATTCCTTAAAAAGGCATGGATGCAAATTGTGTATCCGATTCTGAAGCCGTCTTGCTGTGCTACCAGAATACATGACGGACAGTTACCTAGCGAAAACAATCTTCTGTGGAGATATTAAAGAGAAAAGCAATCACATGTAGCGAGAAGAAACCGTTAAAATCTCACTTTAAGGTTTTAACCAGCAGGGGCATAGCATGGAATCAACATTGACTAAACGTTGATTCAACGTTATGACGATTGTGTCGATTCAGCTTTGTGCGCCCAGCGGGTATTTGTTGTCTAAGTCGATTACTTGAAATCGTTCAGTTAGCTTGTCATTTCAGCAATGGGTTCAGACGTTTATGAAAGGAGCAGAAACTGTAGAGCTGAGAAAAAAGGGTAACGAGCGCAAAGCAAATTTTCTTGTTTTTTAACCAGAGCTTGTGTCTTAAAAAATAGAATCAAGTTCGTACTAGAAAAGCACAAACACTGCCAACACAAAAGGTGAATGAAAAGTCCTTCAGGGAAAGCAACTGTTATCTTCATTTGGTAAACCTTCTCAATGGGGTATAAAATGTGTTGCATCAGGAGCATATATTTCTCTTTGTGTTTTAGAAGAGTTTAGTCGTCCAGGAAACCAAACAGGAAGTTACAAATGTTGTCTCCCTTTGAAACAATGACGGACACATATAGCCATGCAATCATACATCTCAAGATTCAGATGGATAATTCAAAGAAATGATGAACAAGCAGCATGCTTAGGCTGTGTACGAATTTGCTTGTTGAAAGCTTGGCTTTTCCAGATATCTTCCACTCGTCTCTCTCCGGCCTAAGCGCTTGAGGTGGCTAGATTTATTGATTGATTTGATGCTTAACGCCCACGGTAAACAGCTATGGTAATGTCGGGACGGTCAGTTAACCTAACCACACTATTCCTGGGCAGGCTTAGACCTCCTAAGCGGTTAACCAGTATTAAGTGCACATACTTTCGCCAGTAACTGACAACTGCCCGTCTTGAATCAGCGGAAGGAGAAATGAAAGTATGTGGCCTGACCGGGTTTCGAACCCAGGACTAGGGTTAACACGCTTACATCTCTTTGGTTCGCCGTAGCAAGCGTCTCTAACCTAGTGTACTGTCTTTCGCATAGCGTCAGTCACTGTTTGCTCAGAGGAAGCCTCTCGTTTGCTTTCAATATTTGGGTTTAGTGATACTGAAGAAAGCTAAATAGTTGGTTGGTTGTTCGGGGTTTAACAGCCCTTTGGGATAAAGTTTCAGAGTATATGTTGGGCCACCTCCCTGAGAGAGTGACTAATGATTCAATCAGACAATGTGATAAAATGGCTCTTGTTTTATCTGTTCATATTTGTTTATATTGTATCTATATGTTTTTATTTTTTTTTATTTTTTTGTTTGTTTGTTTAATGTGTTACATGTACAGAGGGCCACGTGGTAGACTAGTCATATGGCTAAATGTGTAATACATGTACCCTCTTTAAATATTGTAAATAAATAAATAAATAAAAATAAATAAATAGGGAGAAAGGAAAGAGACATGATAGGCGAGAAAAAAATCCAAACAACCCCCATCCGCACCTAGTAGGACCTAGTAGGACTCCCCGGCACTGAAAGTTACCAAGCACCATCTTCCGACCTGAACGACCCCGAAGAAAGCTTAGTACAGAATGCACATTCTGTCGCATTAAATCGATATACGCACATTTGTCGTAAACTACCAAAATTCTTTATTCAGCAAATCAAAATATTTCAGAAACAGGCACCATTTATTTTCATTAAAGTAAAAAATTCTATAAATTGTTTTCATGTCCTGTTCAAAAAAATTTTTAGCCTGCCAATTACGTCTATATTGAGTGCTGAAAAAATATGTATAACAAAACATACAATTTTTTTACGTAGAGTTAGCTAAAGTCTCATACCGGGCTGAACTGTGTGTTTATCAAGCACTTCAGACAACCCTCACCTTACGATATACAAACACATCTGATATGTACATAGTCTCCTAAAACACCCCTCGTTCAACACCGTACAAGATACTTAAAATGTATATGAGAAACAGCTTTTAAAATTTGTAAAACAAGGCTACCATTACTAATGACAATCTCCAGAAACTTTTAAAAAAAACTAGATTTAAAACGGGACTAAAAGCTGTTCTTAAATGAGATCAGGGCCCGAGGTTATAAAACTTTTTTCATGCTCAGCTGAGTTGAGCATGAAATTTTACCTGCTAATAAATAGCAAATTACTGATAAGTACGGTTGTTTTCTTGTTCAGTTTGGCTGAGTATGAAATTTTCTCTGCTGATAAATATGAAAATGCCAACATTATGAATATGAAA
Source organism: Ctena decussata (assembly GCA_963989385.1). Classification (NCBI taxonomy): domain Eukaryota; kingdom Metazoa; phylum Mollusca; class Bivalvia; order Lucinida; family Lucinidae; genus Ctena; species Ctena decussata. Next base: position 93,360,250 of record OZ022501.1, read on the forward strand.
ATGCCAACATTAGTTGGCATTTTCATATTTATCAGCAGAGAAAATTTCATGCTCAGCTGAGTTGAGCACGAAAAAAGTTTTATAACCTCGGGGCCAGTTCTGAAAGAAGATCCTCTGGCAGCAAGGACCATGTCTGAAAACGAAAATAGCAGATTCGGATGTAATGTTTAAACACTGCTCACAAACCCAAGCATCAGCTTCAACGGCCCCGTAGGTACACAATGTTGTATTAACATTGAATCAACCTTGATTTAATGTCATGCCGTTGAATCAAGGTGGAATCAATGTTGATTGTGTGCCCAGTTGGTAAACTCGTTTTTTGTGTGTGTTTTTTTCGTAAACCTGTTTTTTTTTTTTTTTTTTTTTTTTTTTTTGTTTGTTTGTTTGACTTTTGTTTCTTTTTTTAATTGATTCGACATATGTTTAGTCCCTCTTTCATGCAGAGGTGGCGGTAGTTGTGTAGTGGATAATGCGCTGGACAACCAATCCAGGGATTGCAGGTTCAATCCCCCATTTCTGTGGTCTTTCAGATGAGACTCCAAACCAAGCTCCCGTCTCCATGAAACTTAGTCGTTCGTTGAACGTTAAACCTGAGTTCACTCACTCACCCTTTCATGCGATGCCACTCATGTTTACGGTTTAGGAAACAGATTCTAAATAAGTCAACGACTTATTTCTGTATCCTTTCCATGCTGTTTATGTTACATGTAGCATGTTATTATAAGATTATTATATGTTTGCATATATATATATGGACAGTATAATGAATAAAATAATTTATTTGAATCAGCTCAGTGATTACTCCCAAAGGACCAGAAAATCTACATGTATAATCTGCACTTTGTTGAAGTACCGGGAGACATTTTAGCCGCGACACGACAAAACCAACAATATGGTTGTGCGCCCAGCGCAGACTCAGATCAGCCTGGGCATCCGGCCAGTCTGATCAGAGTCTTCGCTGTCCGCACGGAGGTAGCTTAGACCCTGAGCTACCCTTTGGGCACTTAGCAAAGAGGCTGATCAAACTTGGTGTATGCTATATCACTGCAAAAATAAACGGTAGATTTTACGGTAAAAATAACTGGCAACCAGCTGCCAGTCCTTTTACCGTTATTTTTACGGGCGCCCGTAAATATTGCAGGAATCATCAAGCAGAGTAGGACAGAAAAGAGCAGATGTCGTTTTGGTTAGATAGCCCTTCAACAATACAAAGTTATTTTCGAGTGCGCCAAGTTAACATAAAACTTCCATTTCGTGATTTCTAACAATGTCTTACAGGCAAAAGCCCGTAAAAATAACGGGAAAAGGACTGGCAGCTGGTTTCCAGTTATCCTACCGTAAAATCTACAGAATGTTTTTACAGTGTACACCAACCGCAGTGAAGATAGGATAATTCTGGAAGACGACCCTCTGAAAGCAAGGAACGCATCAGAGACACCAAAATAGCAGACTCGCTCACGCGCAGTAATATGAGCCACACTATGTGACTTCCAAATGTGTGGCAGTTTTGTCATGTGATATTGAGATCATCCCTGTCGTTTACACCGGATCTATAGAGACCTCACTGTTGGCTTTATGGCTTGGGCCGATTCCATAGCTGGCTGATGACAAGTGAAGGCTCTGACCTGGGCCCAGTTGTTCAAAACACCGTTAGCCTAACGAGCTCGTTAAGAGGTCAACTCGTTCTAAGTTTTATGACTTCATAACCAAACACACTGATATTTTTGTTGAAAAAATGTGAGTGAAGCTTTTCACATTTTTCAACAAAAATGTTGGCCTTCTTGAAATATTAATGTTTGAAATTTTAACGAAACGTTAACTAACGACGTCGTTAGTGTTGAACAACTGGGCCCAGAGCTTTTGCTTGTCACCAAAGCCACCATGTTAAAAATCACATGCTATGGCGGTTCAAGTATACTGTTGCAACACTGCTCACGCCCCCAACCTCCGGCTCCATTGGAACTCTATTTTCAAACATATCTGGAAACAAGAAAAAAATAGCTAATCGGCGCAGATTAAATGGAAATGTGTTTTGTTATATGACTGTAGGTGAAGAGTTGACAATAACTTTCATGAATATGACACAAGTGAGTTATTTCGGTAGGCACCTACAGCCGTAATTTTGACACTGGGTAGCGACCATGACCTATCTCTTATTCTCACTGATCTGTATTGGAATTAATCTTCTTTACAAACAGGCATAAGGTTGAGGGTGATAGTGTTTCAGAAATACAGTTTTTAGATGTATTTTTATTGAAAGAGCACACTTAACGTAAATAATATACTTAACAAAAAACTTTTTTTGCATCATACAGTGATCGGAAAAAGCCTGGGTTCAAATCATTTTAATCATCACAGTCACACAAAAGTAATGATCCTTTTGATAAGCCAAATGTTGAGGCTATTTCACATGTCAGAGGGTTTCCAGTTCTATTATTTATGCTTAATACCAAACAGCTACCGAATTTGTAAAATCTGCTTCAAATGATGAAAATATTTTGCAATGCCTTTCCATTCTTAATTTTAATCTGTATCGACTTATTAGCTAAAATTATGCCAAAGCATGGTCTACTAAAAGGCCGTATAGGCCATGAGCCAGAAATGGTTTACCTCCCCCCCAGGGGGAATTTTGTAGACCATATTTTTCTTAAAGCCCAGCATCTTAGAAGTATTTTGCAGCATGTTAGCCCTCTGGCGAGTGGGGCGTTAAGCTGTAACAGCCTGTTACAAACGTTACACATCAAAAAAAAAATAAACATAAAATAAAAATAATAAAAAATTATAAAAAAAATAGAAATCACTTTCCTATGTTTAAAATTACAGTAGAGTCTAAAAGAACAATCCAGTAGCTAAAAGTTGTGATGTTTGACAGGTCACTTTAGCCCACATGGTGTCATATACGTGACATTTGTCTTTACACTCCATTAAAATTGCTATTTCTATCGAAAATACTTTCTTTTTGTAAGTTACTCCTTTATTATTAGACCATATGTTTGTTACTGTATAAAATATAATTTATTGATCTTTTCAGATCTGCAAAAATTATTATCCTATCTTGTATACTTTAGGAGAAATAGGATGTTTAACACAGTACCCCCTTATAAATGTTCCATATTACAATTATCACTTGCTGTATAATTCAAGTGCTTGAATTACACTGTATGAATTAAAAACAACAGGAAAAGGTAATATTGAATATGCCAGCCTATCTTAACAGCAGGGATCAGTTCCACAATATTTCGAACGCATTTTAGTCGGCCATAATGATCGATTATATACGTTACCGAGGGCTATTTTTGTTAAACTCACATAATTTGATGATAGATTCATTTTATTTTCGTTGGTAGCAGTTTCTTGGTTTAAACATATTTATTTCCAACTTTTTCAATACATATAAACATTGATACAATACAAATAATGGGATTGGAACGAAAGCACAAGTACTTATAAAGTTCCTCTCTCTAATTTTTAACTAGCAGTTTCTTCATGAAAGAATCTTTAAATATAAAAGAAAAAATGCATTCTGGTTTATTTTCTATGATAAGTCATTACTAGAAGTAACGTAAATAACATTAACATTTAAAATATTTCATTATAATACCTTTAATCAGGTTTTTCCCACTGTCACATAAAAAACAATAACATATATAAGTCTGGGTGTTCTTATGATATACTGTGTACTTGGACCTGGCAACACTTCTCTCAGTTATTACTCTTAGGGACTCATGAGGTGTGTTTTATACGTGATTAAACACAGTATACTACAAATTGTAATGTTAAGGGCATTGACATATTCTGCTCATGTAAAACGGGTTTTTTGCTGGCAACTTTGTTATTATATCAAAAATAAAAGTATTTCATAATGGCGTTTCCCAGTTTGTTTCTTTTACAATTTGTACATTTCAGTTCTAAAGACAGTAACATACGTGAAATTTTGTTATATACAACTTAAAAAAAATAAACAAAATACCATATCAGAAAAGATAAAGCCGCAGCTAAGCCAGCATAGATTTTGCATATAGGGCTCGAATAAAATGATATACAATCAGTATGATAACATTAAAAGCTAAGCGCTTTTGACGTGTTTAGTATAAAATTATAAAATAATCAGTAATTAACAATGCAAATGTAGTACCACCTTGTTTACTGACAGGATTTGGTATAGTTTTTATGTGCTAACTGAAAAAACTATAAAGCAGAACAGTAAACCTGAAGTTTGAAGACTTAAGCCAAATACAGTTCTGCATTAAAGCTAATGTAGATATATGCTGGCAGCGTATTCTTATTTTTGTAAGACTATCGTATATTTCACGTTACCAAGGGAAACAACATTGGTGAGTTACAGTTAAGAAACAAACTTTTGAAAATAATTAATGGCAGTGTCAATACATTGCTTTATTCAGTTCATTTATGTATTTAACAATAATGTGTCAACCAGGAGTTTGGGAGAATAGTATCAGAAACATTTAATACAGAAAAGAGACACTGGCCGTTTACTAGCATACTGGAGCAATCTATAAATGCTATGTTTAGATGATCTATATTTCTATGCTTTTGTTTCTTTCTTTTTAAAGTCTAAATACTTTCGATAATCTCTTAAAGAATCTAACTACATTCAACTATCTATTAAAGCATATATTCACAAAAGAACATAAAGATACGTTTAGTTGGACAAAAATGTTTCAGGGACAGTGTTCCAGTAGCTCTGCACACATAATGAAGTGGCAAATGAAAATGTCAGAATATATAAATGTTAGTCCTCGCTGTTCAGATATCTATGAGCAAATCTTAGTTGTTCTCCTTCAGAATGTATTCGCCTACACCGTAGTTATGCTTTGCAGCATAATATTGAGAAAAAGAAAAGAAAAGAAAGGCCGAACAAGTAACGTATACAACGTATTCATTGCGAGTTTATGGATTCTTCATTTCCGATATCCTAAACTAGCAAAACAGTATTTCTAAAGAGCAAATAATCAAACAATAGAAATAGTGCATACCTATACATGCCAAGGAAGGGTTAACCTAAATAACTTACTGCATTTGATCTCTGTGACCTTGTATTACCATATTGTTTACTTTTTAGCAATAAATATGGTTTAAAACTGCTTATTTATGACATCTTACTGCTTATCTTATCATCTTTGTCCAAATTTGTTAAATACTGTTAGGTAATTCCACATTTTGGCAATATCCAAACAACAATTTTAGTTGCTTACATATTGAAAAATTGTCTGACTGAAATTTGTATTTCGTAACACCTTTAGTCCGTGATAGTAACAACAAGTGGGAATAAAATCATGGGGTTTGCAAAATTACCTCACCAGTTAAATATTTGTAACAACATAATGAAAAATAGAACTCCTGAGCAAGCTGATGACAGAATGATGTATGCTTTATAAAGTATGTCACTTTCTATCAGCCTTAAATTTTCACATTTTTAATAGTTTGTAATGTATTTGATGGCCGGGAGCAGCATAAACAGATCACGTTGATCACAAATTAATATGTAAGTTGTGATCACGGGAGCCACATATATTTGCTAATCTATGTAAAGCAGTTACTGTGCAAAGAGGCTCGTGGCTGACGATTCGACTGACAGCATAGAAAAAATGGTGTTTATCCCTGTTGGGAGAGTTGGTACTGCTTTTGATTGCCTCGGCTGGCAGACACAGTTGCATATTTGTATGTAGGGTAATTGAATGGCTCAGCCAACAGCTCAGGTAGCGAAATTGGTTTTATCCCAACCATGACGAGAACCTAAATATTAATCAATTGCAGCATATATCAACTCTTACTTATTTCATTCTATGCATAAAAATTAAAAAAATCATCTTTATGAAGTCACTTTTAAGTGAAACTGAACTGAAGGCAAGGTCGAAATGCTTCAGCTATAACAATCTATGTGCGTCTTGCTGAGTTTTTGTGTATTTCAAAGAGCTAAATTGCTATCTGACTACCAGTGGTAAGCTAATACTACAGCAATGAATAATTCATATTGCCCGGGAACTAAATTTTTGATAACAGATGACTCACAAATCTTATCCCCCGACATATTACAATTATGTAACGTAACATTACTGTTAGATTGCTTTTTAAATATACACTATCCGATGATTTTAACTACAGTTTGAGGACATATAAAACTGGCGTTTTTTCATATTTACATATACAACAGTGTCTACTTAAGACATAATATAGATAATATTAAAAATGAAATGCAGCTGATGTTGGCTTTCTTAGTTTTTCTCGTCATTTTGTAGGTTAAATTCTTAAAAATAAGATAGTTTCTGTCCACATTTAATATATCCACTGCTAACTGCTGCCTAACTTATCTAAGCTGTGCATGAATCAAAGAAGACTGATGGAGCACGTATAAACTTCAGTCCACCAATTCAGAGATTTAGTCTGGCTGTTTCTTTTCTTCGAACTTTTGTTGTGGTTATATACGTTACATATTTATCGTGACTGCTGATGAGTTTTGTAAGACTTTAGTTTGTTTGTTTTTTATACTAGACTATTGAAACAGTCATATATATGACAATTACTTTTCTCTTCACTTCATTCTTACAATTTGCTCCTTATTCATGTATTTAGACACTGAAGGGGAAAAACGTCAAATACAACGTAAACTACGTTATACGGGTTAGTCAACTTATGGTTGACAATGTCAATTACCTTGAAACAGCGATTTATGTACTAGCAGACAAAACCCAACATTATTTAGGGCGAATACTAACATGTGTATACCAATGTGTATTTTTCTATTATAACGTGAATATGTAAATTTGGGTAGTGTAAGTAACATTGACGTTACACGTTAATGCCCCAACGTACAGAGGGCTACCATGTGTCATTTTGTTTCGTATATAATGTAGTTTCAGAAAATCATAGTGTCCAAAATTCCCCCTGGGGGGGTCTATGGTCAGCTCAAGGTCTAGTAAGTACCAGAAAGAAAACAACTATTCAGGTCACTAAGAAGTCGCAAACACAGTTTTTAATGGGCTTTTCGTGACGCATTAAAACCTTTATGGCAGTCTACGAAATGGTCTTAAAACCAATCAAATATGGATGACATTGAGTTTGCAGGACAATCACCCAAATCTCGAGAACAGAATAAACAAGAAAAAATCTTTTAAAACTAGACAATCACTAAAGGTTATGAATGCCCCCGCCATATGCCTCACTAAATGAGTAATGTGTTAAAACATATTTGTGTGAAGTTACATCAAAATCTGTCAATAAATAAAGGTGCTAGAGGGATGACTGAGTTTTTCTTAAAAATAGCAACTGTGACCTTGACCTTGAGGTTAACTTGTCCAAGATATTGTCATACTTAATATTTGTGTGAAGTTCTATCAAAATTGAGTGAAGCTACATCAAATTGTCAATGAATAGAGGAGTAGAGGAATGATAAAGTTATTTCTAAAAACAGCAACTGTGACCTTGACCTTGGACCTGCGGTGCTGAAACGGTAATTTATTCAAGATATTGTTATACTTAACATTTATGTGAAGTTACATCAAAATCGATCTAAAAATGAAAGCGCTGGAGCAATGCCCTAGTTTTTCTGAAAATAGCAACTGTGACCTTGACCTTCATCCTACCAACCTGAAACGCAAAGTTTTTCGAGGTACTGTCATACCTTATAAAGCTGTGATGTAATACCAAAATCGATTAATAAATTAGGCCGCTAGAGCGACGATAAAAGGTGAGATTGTATTTAAGCTATGGAAATATGGTCAAAATATGTATGTTATTCAAGGGGACATAATTCTGCAATAAAGACCTGCCTGAAAGTTCTGTTTCCTTTATTCACATGTTCAATGCATGTCTAAACTGTGTTGCAAGTTTCAAATCCCTACATCAAATACTATTGGGGAAGTTGCAGAGACAAGAACAGTACTACAAAGTGTGAAATATGGTCAAAATATGCATGTCATTCAAGGGGATGTAATTCTGCCATAAAGACCTGCCTGAAAGTTCTGTTTCCTTTATGCACATGTTCAATGCATGTCTGAATTGTGTTACAAGTTTCAAATCCCTACATTAAATACAATTGGAGGAGTTGCAGAGACAAGAACAGTACTTCAAATGTGAAATATGGTCAAAATATTTATATTATTCAAGGAGACATAACTCTGCAATAAAGACCTTAATCAAAGTTCTGTTTCCTTTATGCACATGTTCAATGCATGTCTGAACTATGTTGCAAGTTTCAACTCCCTATATTAAATACTGTAGGAGGAGTTGCGGAGACAAGAACAGTACTCAAATGTGGAATATGGTTATAATATGTATATTATTCAAAGGGACATAATTCTGCAATCAAGACCTTAATCAAAGTTCTGTTTCCTTTATGCACATACTAAATGCATGTCTGAACTGTGTTGCAAGTTTCAACTTCCTATATCAAATACTGTAGGAAAAGTTGCGGAGACAAGAACAGTACTCAAATGTGAAATATGGTCATAATATGTATATTATTCAAGGGGACATAATTCTGCAATAAAGATCTTAATCAAAGTTATGTTTCCTTTACGCACATGTTCAATGCATGTCTGAACTGTGTTGCAAGTTTCAACTCCCTGCATCGAATACTGTAGGAGGAGTTGCGGAGACAAGAACAGTACTACAAAGTGTGACGGACGGACGTACGGACGTATGCACGTATGCACGGACGAACAAGGGCAAAACTATATGCCCCTCCCCACTTCGTGGCGGGGGCATAAAAAGAAAGTCGGCGCAGATTAAATGGAAGTGTGTTTTGTCATATGTCTCTAGGTGAAGAGTGGACAATAACTTTCATGAATATGACTCGATATTACTGGCTAAATTTTGACATACGCGTTATTTGACCGATGAAATCATGTGAAATGTGGAACTAAAGTGAAATTATACTCGGCTTCTCGGAGAAAAAGATGAAGAGGTTTAGAAACAATGACATCTGAAAAATCCCTATAGGAAGATACTTCGAAAGTTTTGAATCTTAAAACTTTATTTTAAGGATGTTATTACAATCAACATAAGCGTTTATAGTGATTTCTGTGTATACTGGAACTAATGTTTGTTTTTACAAGAAAACAGTCTACTGCGCAAGCGTAGACCGAAGTTATGGTCTGATTTATTTAAAATGGAATAAGTTAGATAACTCAGGGCAGGACAGACATGAACTAACAATTTTTCAGGATTTCAGCAATCAGCGGACGCCTGTCCGACCCGAGATAACCCAAATTTACATTAAATCTTTGCTAGGTAGGCATAGATAACAAAATAAACACTCTCAAGTTTTGTTGTCCTTTTCATTCAGTTTATAATAATATCAATGTATACGTGTCAGTATGTTGTATTAAAGGTGCATATTTCTTGAACCGCATATCTAGGATTCGTCATTTAAACATGTGAATGCACATTAAATATTAACTTCCTTTATAGTTGTGGTAAAGCATTTATACATATTGAAAATTCGATTTTCCTGTGATTCAAAGATGTTAAACTCGGGTAAATTTTGAATATACCCATACTATAGTCATTATCTCGTGCCAGCTGTTTTAGGACTGAGTGGAACTTTTTATGTCATAAGAGTACACGAAACGCAATAAACTCAAATGTCACGCGCACTGAAAGAAAGAAATTCACATTAGAAGAGGTTTCTCATACATTGGGCTAACAGCAAAAACTTACAGCCCCGGATCCATCTGGGGCTGTGAGTAATGTATAATATGCAGGCCTCCAGATAATAATGAGTGTCTAATGACATGTTGAGATGATTTATTTATGCGGTTCTTGTGACATCTCATTAGATTGCCTCGGCGAGGCGATTCTAATTAGCTACCACAGCATATATTTCAAGGCAAAAGAGACACTTTCAAAATTCTCATTAAACTGATCCCTTATTCTGCCATATATTTCCAAACCTCCACTCTCGCTCCAAGCCCCAATCCCCACTTCACCCACACATACATCACAGCACCTCCCAGCCCCACCAGTTATCCAGAGCCCCACCAGTATGTGGTGGTCTGGATCCGGGCCTGAACTTAAGATTTCCCTGTGGTTCTGTACAGAGTCGTTTTTTCTGTGCTACTTAGAAATAAAATTAGGAATTATATGAGCCGCGACACGAGAAAACCAGCAATGTGGTTGTCCGCCCAGCGCAGACTCAGATCAGCCTGGGCATCCGCCCAGTCTGATCACAGTCTTTGCTATCCGCATAAAGGTATCTTGGACCCTTAGCTACCCTTTAAGCGCTCAGCGAAGAGTCTGATCAGCCTGGGTGGCTGCCAAGGCTGAACTGAGTCTGCGCTGGGCGCACAACCACATTGTTGGTTTTGTCGTGTCGCGGCTCATATAAAGAAGTTTGATTATTCTATACATATGCAAAAGTTGATCTGAGTCTTCACTGAACGCCTTTTTCTCATGGCATGGCACGCATCTAATTGCGTCAGATGTGTCATAAACGACATTCGGTTTGTCGACAAAGCAAGACTAAATCGGGTCTGCTGTATTCGTCTCTTTTGAGAGTTCCGTAATGCCAAAGCACGTGCATATCGATGCAGTATATGTGCGCCTTTACTACAAGTGGTTCTAAAGCTCGCTCAAAATTTGATTTGCATATTTACCAACTTGAAAAAATCGTGGTGACCGCAAGATGGATCTCCGTACATCAGTATAATAATCTAGTCTATACCATAACCTTGCGAGCTCACTGGGGCAACACAGATGATTTTACAACAATCCATTTCCATGTAGTTCTGCCTTTAGCTGTCCCAGCTGGGAGGGTTTTTTCCTTTCACTTTGCCCTGTAGAATTGTCTTTGCTAAGCCAGAAGATCTTGAGATTTGGCCAAACTAGCTTAAGTTTACAATCCTTGACCAAAATCTTCTTCAATGGCTGCTTGGATCTTTATGCGAACGTCCTCATTAGTGACATAGTCTTTGTGCAAAATGTCAAATAACCTTCGGTAGCATTTCTTATTGAAGGTCTGTGTTTTTTATCTAGTTGTTGCCAAGGTCCTTCACTCACGGACATACAGAAATATGGATGTAATAACGGTCATCTTTGATTCAAGAAATATGTTATCTCTCCATATTGGCTTCACTATAACAAAAATAAAAGTTCTGCTTGATCCAGTTCTTGGGGCGTGAGAAGAGATGCAAGTTACGTTGCTGTTCATGAAAAAGGCCCAGTTACTCTCGGTGTGCTATTTGGTTTCTTGCTGTCACAGGTTTAATCTTTACAGAAGGCTTATTTATTACAGGCGAATGAATAGTAGAGACTCATATCAGATTACAAATTTAACGCAGCTTGATATGAATCTTTTGAGTTCGCAGTAACTAAGGGAAATATCTTGAAAAGTAGGGAGCAAGTCCATGTTTTCTTCTTTTTTTTTCTCTCATTTGCCGAAAGTAAGAAATATTTAGAGTTTGCAACCTGTAACAGCCTAGTATTGACAAACACCCTTGGCCCTCACAAACCATCACGAAGATGGACATGGCACAGTCCAGATGGGAAACACCACAATCAGATTGATTACATCTTGGTGAGGACGCGCTTCCGATCAGGAGTCAACATCCATAGGACAAGGAGTTTTCCTGGAGCAGACATAGGAAGTGACCATGACCTGGTGATGATGACCTTCCGAGTTCGTCTGAAGAAGGCTAGAAAGCCAACCCAGCCAAGACTAAAGTTTGATCTTGAGAAGCGAAGGAACCCAGATGTGGCATGCACTTTTCAAGCAACAATAGGTTGGAAATTTGCACCACTCATTGGTCTGACATGGACATAGATACCATGATTACCACCTACAACACAGTAGTGACTGAGGCAGCCAGTGAGCTACTTGGGAAGGAACGTCGCAGGAAAAAGCCCTGGGTCACCAGAGATGTTCTCGACCTCTGTGATGAGAGGAGAAATTTGAAGAAGAAGAGGTATGAAGCAGGAGGAGCAGAAGAATACAGGGAAGAAAACAAGAGGATTCAGAAGGCAGTGAAGAAAGCGAAGGAGGAGTGGATAGCTAGTCAGTGCGAGGTGATTGAAACTTGCTTGAACAAAAAAAACAGAAGAAAGCATACCAGCTTGTGAAGGATCTAACTTCAGAGAAACAGGGTAGATCCACAACTATCCAGGACAAGTCTGGGAAATGCCTTACAGAGGAACAAGAGATTCTCAGCAGATGGACAGAATATTGCTCAGAACTATACAACCATGAGACTTACGGTGACAATGCGGTTCTGGACTGCAATCAGCCCCCAGAAGAAGATCAACAACCGATCCTTCGTGAGGAAGTTGAGATTGCAGTAGCAGCACTAAAGAAGGGGAAATCTGCCGGAGTTGATAATATTCCAGCAGAACTTGTTCAAGCTGGCGGGGAGACCATGGTTGATGTTTTAACAGATATTTGTAACAGGATCTGGAGAACAGGAGAATGGCCTACCCCATGGACTCAGTCGCTGATTATTACGCTCCCTAAAAAAGGCAACATACAGCTCTGCCAGAACTACAGAACCATCAGCCTCATCAGTCATTCAAGCAAAGTCATGCTGAAAGTCATCTTGAACAGGCTTAAACCACAAGCCGAGAAGATAATCGCTGAGGAACAGGCTGGATTCCGAGCAGGAAGGAGCACCACAGAACAAATCTTCAACCTTAGAATCCTGTGTGAAAAGTATCTCCAACATCAGCAGAATCTGTACCATGTCTTCATTGATTTCAAAAAAGCCTTTGACAGGGTATGGCATTCAGCCTTATGGGCCACCATGCGGAAGTACAATATCAGTGCATATCTAGTTCGCACAACTGAGCAGCTATACGACAAGGCTACAAGTGCAGTCCTGATAAATGGCAGCACAGGAGATTGGTTCAGAACAACAGTTGGAGTAAGACAAGGATGTCTTCTGTCACCCACCCTCTTCAACATTTTTCTCGAACGGATCATGTCTGATGCTCTGGAAGAACATGAAGGAAAGGTTAGCATAGGCGGCAGAAATATTACCAATCTGCGGTTTGCCGATGACATAGATGCTCTAGCTGAGGAAGAGCAGGAACTGAAAGCTCTAGATGAAAGTCTCGACCAAACCTGCACAAGGTATAAGATGGAGATCAGTGCTGAGAAGACCAAACTGATGACGAACAGCGCAGACGGCATCCAGAGGGAGATCAAGGTAAAAGGGCAGAAGCTGGGTACCGTAAGCAGCTTCAAATACCTTGGAGCAGTTGTCTCAGATGATGGCTCAAAACAGGAGGTTCTCTCAAGGATTGCACAAGCCACTTCAGCAATTTGGACAGATAACAATATATCTCTTGGATCAAAGGTGAAACTTATGCTCTCCCTTATCATTTTCATATTTCTGTATGCCTGTGAATCATGGACCTTGACAGCAGAGTTAGAGAAAAGAACGCAGGCCTTTGAGATGAGATGCTACCGAAGGTTACTGAACATTTCGTACAAGGACCATATAACCAATGAGGAGGTTCGCAGGAAGATCCAAGCAGCCATTGGAGAATATGATGAACTCCTTACGCTGGTCAAGAAACGGAAACTAAGGTGGTTTGGCCACGTCTCAGGGTCTTCTGGTTTAGCAAAGACAATTCTTCAGGGCACAGTGAAAGGAAAAAGAAGAAGAGGTAGACAGAAGAAGAGATGGGAAGACAATATCAAGGAGTGGACAGGAATGGATTTTGCCAGCTCAACTAGGGCAGCTGAAGACAGGACAAGGTGGAAAGGGGTTGTTTTGAAGTCATCTGTGGTGCCCCAACGACCTAGTAAGGTTATGGGATAGAATAGAATAGAATAGAATAGAAATATTTTTAGATTTCCTGTTTACCTTCCTGGGCAACATAACGCTTCCAAAAAGGGGTTTACTCTTACGGGGAAAGAATTTGCTTTTTCGGGGGCACATTCTGTTCTTCAAGAATTGACTCAAATTAAAAGGTAGCAAGGACAAATATAGCTGAGGGTTACCCATATACCATAAAAAAAAGCCAGGGGCGTAGCTAGGGGCAATCACACAGTACGCACAATCATGTTTTATACTCATTGAGGGCAATAATAGGGGGTTAAGCCGCTAAGATATTTCAAATTTCAAGTCGTGTCTGTCGGCAGTATGCATTAAAATTATGCCCAATTAACAACATTTCAGCATGAAAATATGCAGGTGTGTGTTGAAATTTTGTCAAGTTGACAAAATTTCATTACGCACCTGCGTATTTGCGTATAGGTAGCTACGCCCTTGGAAGCTAAATGTCGAAACACGAAGAGTTTCAGACTGTACAATTTGTACGTAATCACAGTAATAACAAGGTCGCCTCTGTTAAACACAAACCCATGTTATCAGAGTATCTTACAATGCAAATCTTAAGGTGAGTCGGTACACTTTTTGGGAAATTAATTTATTTTAGCCTTCCACCGCAATTGTGGTCAACTCTTGAAATTCAAGAGGTGCAGATGTTTTAAGAGTAGACTCAAGTTTTGACGGACTACGTCCTCCTGGAAAGGAAACAGGAAGTCACAAAAAATTATTTATCTCCCATTGAAAAAAATGGCGGAACACATGGAATTGTTCTCATCTGTCCTCAGCAAGCAGCTCAAGCATTCAAAATGTTTAATTTCGCGTGTTGATCGGAGAGTGTTTGGTTTTGCTTTATTTCTGGTTTAATCTTTACTTCCTCGTTTAAGGTCGTATTTTTTATGAATAATGCCTCCTACTGTGTATGTTCCGAAGGCAGTAACTGTTATACTTGGGAGCAAAACAATTTGAGCCGCGACATGACAAAACCAACAATGTGGTTGTGCGCCCAGTGCAGACTCAGATCAGCCTGGGCATTCACCCAGTCTGATCAGACTCTTTGCTAAGCGCTTAAAGGGTAGCTGAGGGACTAAGCTACCTTCATGCGGAAAGCGAAGACTCTGATCAGACTGGGCGGATGCCCAGGCTGATCTGAGTCTGCGCTGGGCGCACGACCACATTGTTGGTTTTGTCACGTCGCGGCTCATTTGATTTTAAGAATTTTGAATAATTCACTTGACATGCTGAAATGTTCTGGGCCATGGCAAGTTTTAATTTTCCTGTTGTTTTATTCACAAGGAGAATGTGTCTGACACAAAGCTATTTCTGGTTCAGACAATAACCTTCACGAACTGAAAACAACAAAAACACAATAATAACCTTTGAGAACAGATTTGGTATTTTCTTATAGCCTGCGAGAGATTTAAAAGTGGGACAGAACATTTGACTCAACTAAAATATTCTAGAAACTTTTATTTGTCACGTCTTTTAAGAGAATCTCAAGGACGTTTCAATTCTTAAAGCCGGCCAATCACAATCATATACATGTACTATGACGAAATCGTAGTGAGAAGCTTGCAGCGATATCTCACGATAAAATATTGCGAGAATTTATACCACTGGTAGAGCAATGGGGCCTTTAATGATTCAGAAATAATTGCAGTCATAAAACAACTTCAGTACATTTATCCAGACTTTACTAGTTTTAAGTATGGATGCTGAGGGTCCATTGTGGTTTACTTTTAGGGGAAGCAACTCTGCCATTTTTGACGCAACTGCTTTAGTAAAGTGTGATGTAGGAGTTCGGATTCCTGGCTGTTCGTCAGTAGGTAAGCCAATCATCCGTTCGTCCGTCCGTCTACAGCTACTAGCGTTTAGGTCCATTTCTCTCAAACAATCATACCGACAGTCATCAAACCTGGTTAATTTTTTTTCTTAGAATTAACTCCATGCTAATACACAGATTTGTATCATATCCCATACTTCACGCTCTGCTGAGTTCGTAAAATTTTATTTCGAAAATCACCTATAGTGTAGCGTTTAAATCTTCTCTCAAACTATGAAAACGCGAATCACCAAACGTGACAAAGTTTCTGCTAAGGATGATCTCCAGGGCTAATGCTTTTATTTGTACGCTTGATCGACATTTTATGCTCTTTTGACTTCATTAAATATTGTGTCAAAAATTACATCGTCTCTACCTTAATTCCGTTTATTAAATACAATGCCGCTATGATACATTCATCAAGCCTGAAATAAAGATTCTTTTTGAAATGGCCTTTTGGGATGCTGCTGTTTTTTGTACACTTGATCTCTATTCAATGCATTATTAGCTCTGGTGCCTTTAACTTCAGCCTTTAATCCGAAGTTGTGTCGACCCGAGCGCTTATAAATGTTTTATATTTTTTTTACTCCTCCACCTACATTCATTATACCGGTATATACACGAAATGTGTTCTTAAGCTTGACATCTGAATGTTGTTGTTTCAAATCCCGTAATGATAGTCTCATAGCGCTTCAGTGGAACGAATCGGTTTTGTCGGGCAGAAAAGCAAAATAAGTTTTCTTTGGTAAAAATGGCCAGAAAATATGAAGACATATGGACCAAGCAGGACACAGCATTGCATCAACATTGACTTAACGTTGATTCAACGCTGAATCGTTGATTCGATGTTGATTCGAAGCTGTGTGCCCGGTGGGATATACATCCAAGCAGTTCAAAATCAGTCAGTGCGAATGCTAATCAAAATCTATGCTGTTTGTTTATGCTTCAGGGGACCTTTTTTCGATGGGTATATCTTAATTATTACCCTCCACCTCCTCCTCCCCAGTTAAAGAAAATTAATAGGAAAAAAATACTACAAACCCGGATTTGACATTTACGAGCATTTTTTCTTGCCCTTTCGAGTAGGGCATTTCTTTCTCTCAGATATTTTTCTTAAAGTTCTCAAAATATTGAGACTGACCGCCCAAGAAAATATTATAGATTCAGGGCAGACGCTCTTGATCATGGTCTGCTCTGTTTCTCTTTCAGTCAAACAATATCACCCTGCTAGGGCAAGTGGGAAAATCTGACTTTGCGAGGTTACATAATATGGTTAAGGTGCTTGAATTCTGTCACACGTTTTATTCAAATGACTTTTTTTCTTTCTTTTAAATGCCAACAGGAAGCTAATTAATTGACTTTGAAAGGAAAAAAATGACAGAAATTGTTCAAAATGCAATCCGAAATTCTTCTTAATATTCCGGCATCTACAAAAATCCGTAGCCTTCAAAAACAAATGATTTTAGACTGGTGGTACAGCCAAACAATGCAGCTGAACTGCCAACCAGTATAGACACTGATCCGATTATTGTTCCATTAGAGCCATCTGATCTGGGTCTACCCTGTTTGTCTGAGAAACAACGACGTCATGAACTAGCGTCTAACTGTTTGAGTTCATAACGGTAATATTCAAGGTCTGCTTAGAAATGATAATATCATCTTTCTTCAACTTTATTCTTGTCACGCAAATGCAACGAATACAGAAAAAATGCTTCAGTAATACAATAAAAATGTGAAAGTTCAAACCTTTGGAACCAGGATCTCGCCCTGAACTCTGTGGTTTTGCTATAGTATCAATCTAAATCTACGATCAAAAAGCTAATCCTACTCAAAAACATCCCCCCAATGGCCCACGGCAGGAGCATACGTTCTTATCTGCATTGCTCATACCTTGCATATTCACTGAGACATACGATAATTCGTGCCCTGTGAACAGATATTTGAAGGTCTACCTATCATGTAAAATCACATAAGAGCTTGTGCGCCCAGTGTAGACTCAGATCAGCCTGGGCATCCGCCCAGTCTGATCAGAGTCTTTCCTTTCCGCATGGAGGTAGCTTAGACCCTAGGCTATACTTTAAGCGCTTAGCGAGAAGTCTGATCAGACTGGGCGGCTGCCCAGGCTAGTCCGAGTATTCGCTTGGCGCACAACCACTGTGTTGGTTTTCTCGTGTCGCGGCTCATACAACCGGAGAGCATAACCCACCCTAAACAAACTCGTACACCCAGACGCAGTTCCAAATAAAAGAACTGTATGGTAAGCTAGCTTCTGAAAAACGGTCCTCCGATTAAGGTGGTGATTTGTGGTAAATACAAAAATCTGCATAAAACCATAAAAATTTAACGTACCTCCCTGAAAGTTTGCTGACTTCTTATTTTTGTTGTTCTCTACAGTTTAGAATACAGAATAGAGGGACATGCTGTTAAAAAAAAGTATTTTACATGGAAAAATCAAAGGGTAATTTTGTGCGCAGAAATCTAGAAAATTAACTTCATTCTTGAAAATATACTCAGCTCTGAAGTTTTGTTAATGCATTAAAAAAAGCGTCCTAGCATTATTTGTTCCAACTCTTTCTCAAATTTGTAAGGTAGACCAGCTGAAAACAGTCACTTTTTCTCAAATGTCTGACCATGTATGGTGGATGTACACTGCATGCATTAATTAAATACAGGTAGAGAAGTTATACCTTTATCATACTCACAGTATACCATAAAAATTCTATATCTTTGGACAGTTAGGTCTGAGCAAATAGTGCAAACCAGATCAGACAGGAGCAGTCTGATCAGGGTCGACAACATTTGCCATCCCATTTGCATTCTTGAGCACATTACTGCACTGTAAAACCAAACTGTTCTAATTTTAGGTCAGTTATGGTATTTATTTTTAGTGTCCCAATATTTAGAATTTTACCACCTTGACACAGGTGTGTATATGAAATTGTTCAACCTTGAAAATGGACTCTACTGTGTATTTTGGCCAATTTTTGGATACAGAGGAGACCTTTTTTGTCTGCCCAGCCTGAAAGTGTGTGAAAAAAATGGAAAAAAATAATTGCTAGGATGCTCTCCATAATGTATTAAAGAACCTTCAGACCCTATTACATTTTTCATAACGATGGTTATTTTTCAGATTTTTGCGCACAAAATTACCCTATGAAATTTTCTTATATAAACCCTTTTTAACTTCAACAAATCCTCCATTTGTGGATTCTGAATCGTGAGAAACAACATTAAGAAGGCATCTGCCAGATTTGGGGAAGATCTGATATATTTTCAGCATTTTATGCAGATTTTTTACTTCGCCCCAAATCAGTGATTATCACTACCTTAATGACCATTTTAACCTGTTCCCCGACTGGACGTTTGAGAGAAGTTCCATAATAATGGAGACCATTGCAAATTATTGTACATGTACACACTCATTTTTTCCTATGCCCATCGTACAGCGGATCATCTTCCTCCGTCTTACTCTATGAACTCGCTTCATTTGAAAGAAAACTGCTGCATAAATTAATGCCAGAGAAAACAAAACGCACAATTTTCTTACAATATCAGTCCGCTGCCGGAAAAGCATATGTACAAATATTTGTAGTCAGCAGTATGCACACCTGGATAACTATGTTTTCAAGGATGTTACGAAACGAAAGTGAGCTGTTACGACACGATAGTCATAGTTACCAAACAACCTGGCCATCAAGTCGTTTGGTAACTATGACTCTTTTTCGTTTCGTAACAGCTCGTTTTCGTTTTGTAACTGCCCTTGTATACATGTATATACATAGTTAACCAGGGGAGCGTGCATGACTCAACTTCTTTTTCTACGCAACGGGGCTTATGGGTAATGACAGCTAGACCACGTCTTTTGCGTCTTTCCTCAGTTGAGTTCACCTGTCAGTCAATTTATGCATGAGCAGCATGGATGTCGCATAGGCCGCGCGGTTCTCTCCAGGTTGTTATCATTATCATCAGAGCGTCGTCATTACCAGGGATGGTAAAAGCCGAGAGTTTCCTGCGTGCACACATCTGGGTTAGGTTGAACCAGGGTTCGAGATTATTAAACTTGAGAATAATCTCAAACTCAAAATATAGCGCACTGATTGGCTGCTTCCGAGCAGCCAAGCAGTGTTCTTTATTTTGAGTTTGAGATTATACTAGAGTTGTATAATCTCGGACCCAGACTAACGTTACCTTTATCACAGTTGCGTTTGGAAACGCTGTAAATAATTAAATCGATGCCGACAAGCTACTACATAATCGCTACTCAATCTTTAGTGCCACTAAATTGCTGATACGAGCAGGGAAACCTCTGATCAGACTCGAGTAGGCTAAAAGGCTGATCTTAATCGTCGCTGGCTTAAAGAGCTTTCTCTTATGACGTGACCGGAATTTTTTTTTGAAAATGTTGCCAAATGTCACATCTGTAGACTTCATCCTGGGTTCGAGGTTATAAAACTTGAGAATAATCTCAAACTCAAAATAAAGCACACTTATTGGCTGCTTCCGAGCATGTGCTCGGAAGCAGCCAATCGGTGTGCTTTATTTTGAGTTTGAGAATGTACTCAAGTTTTATAACCTCTGGGCCTGTTGTGGTGTTACTAATCCTGCTCAGATGAAGTAAAATTCTCAAGAACTGAAGCAAACGGTGTAGACCAAGATCAGACCGCTCAGAAACGCCAGCACAAGCGGTGTAGACCAAGGCCAGACAGCTCATAAAAGAACAGTTCCGTGGTTGCCTGCGTTATCTTAGCATCGATAATCTGTAAAGCATCCTTGGACGTGTCAGATAGAATACCTATGTCGAATAGTAAATAGGAAAACTAGAAATGTTTTTCAGAGAAAAACTGATGTCCCCCCACCAGCCCATTTCCCATCCTCTCTAATGAATTAAAAGCCTGTACAAATAAAAGATCTATGCAAGTGTACAGAAAATCCATCCTCAGATTCTAAAGGTATCCTACATGGAAAACTATGTCCTTGACAAATGGGTGAAGGTCACCAACTACATGTACTAAACATGTTATAAACCTGTCACAACAATATATTCATGCAAGTCTGATGAATATCCATCAACTGGTTCAAGATAAAACTCATTTTTAAGAGAAAAAAGGGATTTATAAGTTAGCTTTTGACTGTGAAAATAGGGTCAAAGTAATCTATTGAGATTGTCCGAAAGGTATATCTATGAAAGTAAAGTGAAAATCAAGCCAAAGGCTAGTGAGATATTATCAATTTTAGTGAAATTTTCACTTATCTAAGTCCACTTGTGGCCTTGGAAAGGCGGTCAAGGTCACCAAACTCTGATCAGCTCCAATGCTAGTCCAACTGATGTATCCATGTAAGTTGAATAAAATTCCATCAACTGGTTCACAAGATATGGTAGGTACAAGAAATTGTGATCTAAGTCCTCCAGTGACCCTGAAAACGAGGTCAAGGTCACCAAGCTTTTGATCAGCTCTTAAGCTTGCCCCATTGATGTATCCATGCAAGTTTTGTGAAATTCCATCCACGGGTTAAGGAGATATAGTGCTTACAAGAAATTGTCATCTAAGTCCTCCAATGACCTTGAAAATGAGGTCAAGGTCAACAAATATTAACCAGCTTTTAGAATTGTCCCAATGATGTATCTACGCAAGTTTGATGACATTCCAGCCATTGGTTCGGGAGAAATAGTGCATACAAGAAATTGTCATCTAAGTCCTCCAGTGACCTTGAAAATGAGGTCAGGGTCACCAAAATCTAATCAGCCCTTAAACTTGTTTCAATGATATATCCATGCAAGTTTGGTGAAATTCCATTGATTGGTTCAAGAGATAATGCGCATACAAGAATTTTTCATCTTAGTCCTCCAGTGACCTTGAAAAGGAGGTCAAGGTCACCAAAATCTTATCTATAACCATGCAAGTTTGCTGAAATTCCATTGATTGGTTCAAGAGATATTGTGCATACAAGAATCTGTCACTCTGACACCCAGTGACCTTGAAAATGAGGTTAAGGTCACCAAAATCTAATCAGCTCTTAGACTTGTCCAGATAATATATCCATGCAAGTTTGGTGAAATTCCATCAGTTGGTTCAAGAGATATTGCGCATGCAAGAAATTGTCATCTGAGTCCTCCAGTGACCTTGAAAATGAGGTCAAGGTCACCAAAATCTAATCAGCTCTTAAACTTGTTCCAATCATATATCCCTGCACGTTTGGTGAAATTCCATCTATTGATTCAAGAGATATCGTGCATACAAGAAATCTGTCACGCCGACGCCGACGCCGACGGGATCCGCACAGAAACCAATATGTCCCCCCTCACCTTTGGTGGGGGGACATAATTCTCAGGAACTGACACTATTCAATCCCAGATCCCACCTTAGACACACTTAGGGAAAATAGACGAAATAAAATTAGTCACCACCAAAGACATCATCAGCGGCAGCCATTTCCCATGTAGGTGGTCACCTATTATTTCTATCCCTTAACTTTACTAGATCGTTGGGGCACCACAGATGACTTCGAAACAATCCTTTTCCACCTTGTCCTGTTTTAGCTGCCCTAGTTGAGCTGGCAAAATCTATCCCTATCCACTCTTTAATATTGTCTTCCCACCTCTTCTTCTGTCTACCTCGTCTTCTTTTTCTTTTCACTGTGCCCTCTAGAATCGTCTTTGCTAAACCAGAAGACCTTGAGACGTGGCCAAACCACCTTAATTTCCGTTTCTTGACCAGCGTCAGGAGATCAGTATATTCTCCAATAGCTGCTTGGATCTTTCTGTGAACCTCCTCATTGGTTATGTGGTCCTTGTACGTTATGTTCAGTAACCTTCGGTAGCATCTCATCTCAAATGCCAGCGTTCTTTTCTCTAATTTTAAGAGTAACTACACTTCAGGAACTGACTGAATCAGATCCCAAACCGTATCCCCAACATCAAAGGGAAAGATGGACAAACACATTCCAACAAACAATAAATTACAAGTGATCAGCCGAGTCAGCAGCTCTTTCCCAAATAGGTGGCAACTCAGCTATCTTTATTGAACTAAATAATTTAGACCAACAGAAGGGTTACAACAGACTAAGCAAATTATACGAAAAACATTTAAAATTATTTTTACCTATTTTTGTTACAGAAGGGTTAAAATGAGAACACAATAGATAAAACAGCACCGAACATAAAACAAATGCAACCGCAACGAAAGTACCGCCTTGGGACGGTGTGTAATAACTACTGGGGGGTTTAAACCGGTTTTACTGGGCCCAAACCTTCACCCTCACCCTCCGCCGCGGTGCACACAATTAGTTGGTAGTTCGGTTGTCAAGGTCCATGATTCACAGTCATACAGAAAGATGGAAGTGACAAGCGCATAGGTTTCACCTTTGATCCAAGATATATGTTGTTATCTCTCCAAATTGGTTTCAGCTTGGTAAGTGCTGAAGTGGCTTGTGCAATCCTTGAGAGAACCTCCTGTTTAGAGCCACCATCTGAGACTACTGCTCCAAGGTATCTGAAGCTTGTTACGGTATCCATCTTCTGCCCTTTTACCTTGGGCTAGCCTTAACATCACAAACAATACATCAATAACAGACATAGCAACAAACAACACGTAAAACAACCAAGAAGAACCAAAACAGAAGTGCCGCTTTGGAATGGCCATTAATGGAATTACTGGGATGAGGGGGGAGGGGGCTTGACCGGTTTGCGGTCGCGACCAACTCTCGCCCTTGGTTCTGCTTTGGTTCATCAGACACCGAGTTGTTTGGTTGGCGTGGAAAATTCCTATCTGATAAGCGTAATGTCTCAGAAACATAGAAATCAAAATTAAAACTAAGGTAAAACAAATACGAGGACTCACAGAAATAGCAAAACTGAAATTTCGGAGCAGAAGAAACCTACCAGTTAACCACGGTGGGCCAGACCCAAGACGTGCCAGTATGGGTGTGAGGCGTCAGCCGTTTGTGTTACTTTTATGTTAGGTTTAGGTCGGCGCCTTCATAAAGTCTGAGGCCCAACCCACCGTCGTTCAATCGAAGAGATAAGGAAAGCTGTTAATCTTGATTGGGTTACAGATGTAACCACCAAGCATGCAGTATGTCACAAAACATATAATAATAGTAATAATAAAAATATATTATAACCAATGTTTCTTTCGGATGAGACTTTAAACCGAGGTCCCGTCTCCATATGACCTCGTTGTTGGTGGGAGTTAAACCCAAGTTCACTCACTCATTTTATCGGGATTATTATCTGCTTGAAATGATGAAGAAAGTCATTTTTACCAATTATTTTTCTGAATTTATACACCAAGTCGCCATAAAATTCAGGTTCCGAAAGGCTTTGCAGAAGAAATGTTTTCAATCCGACATTAACATATATATGCTGTAAATCATGTATGTAGGGGTTACAAATACGTAACTGCAAATAAAGTTCTCTTGGAAAAGAAATATTTCTATACAGTGATAAAAGACATGCTGTTTTCAATGTATTTCAGTCAGTCATTGCGGATGGTAGCCCAACAGGTGTGCACGTGCGTGCTTTTACGCAAATTACCACTTCATTATGTATTCAAATGAACATAAAATTTGTTCATTGGGGATACCGATGAAATAAGATTTAGAAAATTAAGTTTTACGGCTGCAATTTCATCATTGTTAGTCATTCATTAATCCTTTTATCTGGTTTATTATCCTATTTCACGGAAAATGAATAAGTTTTCATATCATGTCCTCTTGTTTACGAAAATTGACCAGCTCTTGCATCCCTGTACATGTACATGTATATCAGAAACTCTGAGGCATCAGTTTTCGCGTTTTTAAGTCGAATCCCCATAATGCCTAGACAGCAAATGTGTGCCAGGAACCCTCCATGTTTTTCTCTTTGCGTGATCCCAGCGCAAGGCTAATACTTCGCGCTATGTCCTACGCAACGGGGTTCGTGGGTATTGGCGGCTCCTAAGCACGAAGCTAAATAGTTGAGTACACCTGTCAATCAATATCAATTAAGGAACGAGCAGCAGTGATGCCACATAAGCCTCATAGGTCTCTCGGGACCAAGAGTGGCGCAAAGCAAAAGACAAAAGTAATCTAAAAAGATGTTTGTATGCTAGATCGGGTTGAATCAGACTAGCCACTGGGATAAAGTCAAGTAAATTCGGACAGCAAGTAAATTCGGACAATGACATTGTTTGCTTTATATTGTCAGTTGTTTGGATTAAAACAAAATTAACTGGGAAAACAGTAAAACTTCTGATGAGAAGGCTCATTATGAGCCGTCTCATCTGGAGTTTCACTGTTTACAATGGTATGTCCGAATTTACCCGCTGTCCAAAATCACCAAACTCGAAACTATTGGTCATGGCTGTCATTAAATCCCTACTTTCCTATCATACATTTGCTAGCTCCTGGAGAACTTTGCAATCCGTAAGGGTAACAAGTATCGTAGAGGGATAAAAACAATATCTATGTTCTTGATGCCAGACATGTCAACCGATGGAACTATCAAACAAGCACAATGACATGCTCTGCTTTCCTGAAATTGACAACATTTAATTTTCAGGTTGTTTTCTTCAAGGAGAATTGTAGTCTGGCAAATTGCTGTTCTGCTTCAGACGATACGCTATCAGAAACGTCATGAAAGGAACATGAAAGTAACCCTAAAAGTATCTATGGAACTTCTATATTAACTAATCATGTTTTTCACAAAGGCTTCCTCTT
This sequence comes from Ctena decussata, assembly GCA_963989385.1. Taxonomy (NCBI): domain Eukaryota; kingdom Metazoa; phylum Mollusca; class Bivalvia; order Lucinida; family Lucinidae; genus Ctena; species Ctena decussata. The sequence goes on from OZ022501.1 coordinate 93,385,552, forward strand.
CTTCTTAATTAAGCTTTGCATATCAGATATAATCTAGATGTCTGATTTCCATAGATATTATAATGTTTTGTTTAATGTGTATATTCAATCTAAAAAAAAAAAAAACATTACCTCAAACCTTCATCAGTCTTCTAGAGAGCAATACATCATCTAGCTGTATAAAGATGGAATCAATAATAAAAAAAAAAAAATATCTGAATGAAAAGTTTTGCTGAATCACTATACGCAAGAATCGTTTCACAGCATTTTGGTGATATATCTCTAAACATGTTACATGCTTATCATGGAATGATCTATGAACATGTTTAAAAAATAAACATGTCTAAAAAAAAAAAAAAAAAAAAAAAAGTGTAGATACCATATGTGTATGTATGTATGTATGTATGTATGTATGTATGTATGTATGTATGTATGTTTATATGTATGTATATATATGTATGTGTGTGTATATGTATGTGATTATAGGTATGTATGTGTTTTTCCAAGTGTATACATGGTATGGAAGTAAATGTATATATGCTTCTCTTCATTAATGATAAAAAAAAAAAAAAAAAAAAAAAAAAGTCGTTGAAAAAGGCATGGCTGCAAAGCAGCATACCTTACAATCAAGGACTACAAACAAAAGAGAAATCAGGTCTTAACACTTTCTAATCAAGCCTTTATAGGTCTACAAGTTAAAAAAAAAGGTCTTTGAAAAAGGCATGGCTGCAAAGCAGCATACCTTATACTCGAAAACTATGAATAAAAGGCAAAGCTGTAAAGCAGCATACCTTAACCTAGATATGAAAAGAAAGGTCTTTCCGCATTAACTCTTTACAGGTTTATACATGTATGTCCAAAAAAAAAAAAAAAGAAGAAGAAAAAAAAAAGAAAGGTCTTTGAAAATAATTAAAGCTTAGCTGCAAAGCAAAGTTTATCACAGAAGACCTACTATATTTTTTCTTTTCTTTTTTTTCTCTCACCTGCATATTTTTGCTCATCTTCATGTTCTTCATTATTTCATATAAAGTGTGAAAAAATTCATGTCATTGAATAGTGTGTGTCTTCATTAGCTCATTCAACATATTTATGTATAAAAGTGTCATAGTTTTTTGTTGTTTTTTTTAGCATTTACTCATCAAACACATTTATATATATGGCTGTCATTGGCATCCACCATATGCAGGCAACATAGCACTATCTTAATTGTTTATTCATTTATTAAATGCATGTCAAAGGAAGTCTTTGTGAATAAGTAGCAGATAAGTTTAGGTAAAAATGATTAATTATAAATAAATTTAATGAACAAATGTATCAATATGCATAAAAAGTAATTTCAGTACTCCAAAGCTTTGTCCTAACTTTTTATTTCCTTTTTTTTTTTTTTCATAGCTAATGTAAGAAAAATTAAGGTTTTCAATATAAAAAGGTCAACATGATAACATTACTTCTGAAGATTAGTAAAATACACACATGCACTCATTTTTTTCTTTTTTGAGGGGAACATATTGGAGGCCTAGATGGGATTCAGCTTTAAAGAGGGTTGTAGCCCCTGTGCTGGGCTGTGGCAGGGTTCTCCATGTGGGTGCGCCCAATAGCTGTCCTGGTTGTCTCATCTAGGCCTCTCGTCGTAACGGACTCATACAGGGTGATGTTAAATCTATATTTTCTCTTTTTTATTTCAGGTTTATCGGAACCGAAGAAACGAGAAGAAATCAGTTCAAGAATTCAAGATAACAGATAAAAAACATATTTTTATTTTCATTTATTTTATTTTTATTATTATTCAGTTATTAATCTATTTTCTTTAATCAAAACAAAAATAGTATTATGATCTTTAATTAGCAGTATTTACTTTTGTCCTTTTATTACTACTTTCTTATCAGCCATTCTGTGGTCTTCAGTCATGTCACCTACTGGCTGTATTTTTTTTTTTTTTTTTAATTTTAATAAGTGCGAAATCATAAATTTATCCTAGGAATGCTCGTGATACAGTTATACTAAAAGCTTAGGCAAATAACACAGGCTAAAAGCTTTAGGCTAATGTTTATTTTCTGTTGCAGAGAATGGTTACTGAATCATGTGACATTTCTCTCCTGATCTTCGGCTGCCTATTTCATTGCATTGTGATTGTATTGAGTTCTGATAACGGTAATTTCTCGACTGCAGTTACATTGAATGTACCTGCAGGCGAGAAATATACCGTTGAACAAGCTAGCGGTAAAAAGGGAAAAGAAAGAGAGAAGTTACCTCGGCAGTTATCGGCCAAAGGAAATCGTGGCGATTGACCTCGCCCTTGATGACGTATGCTATATTTAGAGCTGGTTCCCTGCGCTGAGAGTCAACCCAAAGAAATGAGAACCGATATATAAGTTAAAGCTTTAAAAAAATAAAACGTGTTCTTCTTGTAGCTGTCTACCGCCTGCACCGGAGCACCCTAGAAGTCTAATATGAGATATGTATTGTATATTGTATTTCATTGTATTAAAAAAAAAAAAAAAAAAAAAGATAAATTAAAAAAAAAAAAAAAGAAAAAAAGGAGAGGGAGCGGAAACTGTTAGTTGGAGAGTTGGTTGAGACAGTGTTGGCTTCTAAAGGGGGACTGACTGGTTTACAGGGCCGCCAGTCTGGACTTTCTCAAAGAGGCTACTGCTGTCTCAACCACAGCTTCAAAACAGTCTCTAAGCTCAAACATATCGTGTTTCTGTCGGTCCACTTCTAAATTAACAATTGTGATTTACATACATACATACATATATACATACAATTACCTACCTCCGTAGCCCCTTATTACATAACCTACCTACTTACAGACCTGCCTGTATCACCTAGCTGCATATCTCTCTACCTGTTTCACTGTCTGCATGTCTACCTGTCTATCTATCCACATACTAACCTACCTACATTATGTACCTGACTACCAACGCACATTCTTATGGGGAAATGCTCAGTTGCTTAGCCATTTCGTCGCCTAATTAACCCTGCTGACATAATACCTATTTACAGTCTCGCTTTTATCCTATTCTGGTTGATACTCCATTTCATTTATTTCCCACATACATTATCTACCTACTTATATTATGTTGACCTCGTCGCCTAATTAACTCTGCTGACATAATACCTATTTACAGCCTCGCTTTTATCCTATTCTGGTTGATACTCCAATTCATTTATTTCCCACATACATTATCCACCTACTTATAATACAACTGTTGACCTGTTGATTACCTACCTTTCGACTAACATATTTGACAGCTATCTGACGTCCTTTCGGCGTTGTTTGTCTGTTTGATATTACCACTGTTTAACATCGATTTACCCACCTGCCAGGACACATGCCCACTTTTTCCATCCATCCATCCATCCATCCATTCATGTATGTTTGTAAATATTGTAATATATAAACAATATATATGTAATTTGTAAATAATAAGTTGATATATTTGACAATAAATACACGATATGTGAAAAAATATGAGGTCGATATGGGGAGGAGGAGTCGACCAAAAAAAAAAAAAAAAAATCTATGGAACTTGTCCTAATCAGACAAATTAAAAATAGAACAATAGGTTCTTAAGTCCAATGGGTAAAATTTCAGGGGAAGTAAGTTTTAAATTTTGCCTTACTTCCCTATGGGGGTCAGCTCTTAAATGGAAGAATTTGCTTCTCTTTTAGCAAGTTATGTCCGTTTATGAGTAGACTCCATTTGGAACGATCTGTTTGTTCAGGGAACCAACAGGAAGTCACAAGAGTTGTTCCTCTTTGTAAACTGGCAGCAAAAAACGTTTTTTACACCTTACGATGCGCAAAGAAATAAGATGAAGTAACTGTGGACTAATGTTACATGAGAAAAAGTTGGGCAGATCACGTGAACAGAGAATTTCTTGTTTTGTCTGCTCCGCCGAGTCTGATCAGGGTTCGAGGGTATAAAACTTGAGAATAATCTCAAACTCAAAATAAAGTTTGAGAATGTACGCAAGTTTTATACCCTCTGGGCCAGGACCTTTTGCTTTTTAAGTCCAACTGAAAACCTTACGCGGTTGAACACTGACGCAACGGCCTTGATAGATAGGTTCGATAAATAATGACTTTTCCACCTACCCACTGAGGCAGTGACCTATATATAGATCACTGACTGAGGGCAATGAAATCCAGTCATGCGGCATCAATTAAACCTGACAGAGATCTTTAAGACTTGACAAAAAAATGTCCCTTATTATGAGTGCGAACAGCTAATCTAAGTTGTCCCCGTTCGAATTAGCAAGCTATGCCCAGCGTACTTTATAAGCATAAATTATCTGACAAAATCTTATGATCCTAGCTCCGGTGTCGGTAATTTCTTTGAAACAAACGAAACAAATGTTTACATGTGTCGTAGGTGACAGTTTCTTTTTTTTTAATTATTTTACTTTTTTTTCTTTTTGTTGTTGTTTTTGTTGTTTTGATCAATTACTGTCTTTATCGAAATCCTTCGAGCAAGGTCAAACAGTATAGACCGAACCAGACTGCTTTTACCCGAAAAGTACAGATTTTAATCTGTGTCTTATCAGGGTCTACACTATTAGAGATCTATGGCTAGCCAGTGGCAATAGAAAGAAAATTTCTGATAAGGCAAAGCATGATGCCAGTGTCTGAATAATGTACGAAGGCATCATACTTACAGTAAGAATTCTAAATGTTGGGACAGACACGTCTGAACAAACAGTACAGACCCAGATCAGACTCCTCTTGAAGGAGAGGTCTGATCAGGGTCTACATTCTTAAATATTCCATTTCACATCTTTCAGATTAATATCTGCATTAAAAACCCAAACTGTGCAGCTTTAAGTACAATTACAGTATTTATTTTAAGTGTACCAGTTTTTTTGTTTGTTTGTTTGTTGTTGTTGTTTTAATTATTACGATATTTTTAACGTTGACTGTAAGGCGGAACGTAAGGCAGCTGACGGCACGTGATAGCAGCAAAGTTTCACGCCAGCCTGTGACTTGTGAAGACTGATCAGAGTATTTGCTTCTGGCCCTGCATTTTCTAGCGTTCACTATATGTTCATACGAAACTGAAAGGCTAAAGCATGAAGGCTTATCTAAGTCCTCATTATTCGCATACACGGTAAGGTACCTTACCAATTAACACCATTTAGATTAACATCTCAAGGATTTAGACAATTAAATACCATAAATACCGCTAAAACGCCTTGGGCCCGCGTAGGTGTTCCGTCTGTCAACGATTTGACCTTGTTCGGATGGAAAATTTGATAAAAAAAAAAAAAAAAAAAACGACCTAAAAAGTGGGTTTCCGGAAAAATTGTTGGTTGGTTGATTCAAGTGTTTTGGGTTTAACAGCCCTTTGAAACTGTGTTTCAGTCTCTATTGAGCCGTCTTCCAGAGAGAGGAATAAAAGAGGCATGATAAGTGACAGAAAAAACAACATCCAAACGAACCCCACCAGCACCTACCACAATAATAATAATAATAATAATAAAGTTTTTATTTCAAGAGGGTAACACAATTAGTACAAAACTAATCTCCCTTGCGGCCCTCAGATATTTACAAATATACAAAAAGTTGCACAAAATATACAAGTGTTACAAAAGCTCTAAGTATTGAGACAGACATTTTTGATTGTACAATGCTACTGAACATCCTACTGTCAAGCAGGGACTTTCTAGTCAAGGTTTGCATGCTTTGCCAATAAATCCTCTACAGGGCATGCAGACTTGAACAATGTCATAGCTGGCATTCCATTACCAAACTTCTTACAAACACAGTGGACTCTTACTTCAAGCACAGCACAGTAGACCCTTGCCCTTCTACTATCAAAATCAGTAGGACACCGCGGCACTGAAAGTATCCCAATACCATCGCCCGACCCGACATAAAGGAGAAAAAAGAGTGTACGTTCCCATTTCAAGGGAACCTGGTACTGCGGTAATTTCAAAAGGGATCGAATGTGCTCCAAAATCAAATACGACCAAGACTGGCTTCAAACTCGAAACATGATAAAATCATTTAAAGACTAAATTACTGATAATACAATTTTATAACTCACTATTTAGAGTGGAATCGGGTAATTTCAGACCATTGCAAACAGTGAAAATCCATATGAGACGGCTCAGTGGCTCATTCTGAGCCGTCTCATCTGGATTTTCACTGTTTGCCCAGTTAATTTTGTTTAAATTCCAAACAACTGACATATAAAGGAAACAATGTCTCTGTCCGAATTTACCCGCTGTCCGATTTTACCCGACTTTCCTATAATTCAGCATATAAACTTTATACCATCTAAAAGTACATAAGTAACAGTGTACCAAAAGAGTAGAAGACTTGCAGTATATGCAGCATCAAAGCTGGCCAGCAATATAAGTCTCAAAAACCACTGCCAGTCTCGTAACTGTAAGAGTTGGCCAGAAAATAAGCTTCAGCCACTAAACTTTTTTTTTTCAAAAATAGTAAATAATGTTTAGTCAGAATACAATAAAACTAGAATATAGTCAGCTTCTTTGAAACGAGATGACCTAGATCTAAACTGCTATACCCTGGGTCAGGAGGACAAGAAGTGTACTGTTATACCAAAGTTTGGGTAGCAGGAAAACAGGGTAAAAGAAAAAGTCTAGATTGCCTGCCAATACGTTCGCCGAAAACAAAATCCCTGGCCGCAACATCCATGGCAAACATCAATACAAATAGGTCCTCTTCTCTGACACAGCAGAGTCGAATCAACCTTAAAGGCCCCATTGCTCTATCAGCATGAAATGTTTTATCTTGAGGTATCGCTGCAAACTTCTCACTACAGTTTCGCCGTTGATTATTATCGTGATTGGCCGGCTTTGAAAAATCAAAACGTCCTTGAGTTTACCTTAAAATAGATTTGAAAAATTAACTAGGTCATTTTAGTTGGCAACTAATATGACCTAATTTCGATTTCACAAGCTTTATTTCATGGTATAAATACAAGGTACAGGCGTTTTAACAAATGATAAAAATACAATGTACAAAAATGTTAATCAAGGATCCCATTGATTGTGCCACGGTTGCAATATTTCATTGCTTAACGGGGAACCAGTGACGAAAGGCATATTTTTTATGGAGAGGCTCCTCATTTTTTCAAAATACCTTTGTTCCTTCTTTTTTGCCAGTTATCTGATACAAAAAAGCACATCAACCGACATATTTTCATTAATTCTGAAGGCTGTACCGGTATCATAATGATTTGTATTTTGACGAATTTACCCACTGGTAGGACTATGGAGCCTTTAACAAAAACATGGCAAATATTATGACTCGTTGCAGGATTTTTTCAGTTCAGAATAATATTTTTAATATTGACGGTGGATGGCGTTTAATGAATTTCTACCTATGTGTTTTTTTACATTACATCATCCTGGTTGCTGACCTGATTACATTTAACTTGATACCTTTAATCAAGACTCCATAAAGTATGTTAATATAGATAACACTTAGCCACAAATAGGTATATCCGGATGTATAAAAAAAGAATTCTGCTCGCTCGCCTTTTCGCATCACCATATTTCATTCGCCTAAATCATTTATAGCACACCCAATAAGATCTTTCATCTTACAAAACCAGCATGGGTCTGACATCGCTAAGCTTTCAGTTTGTGTAGTCAGAAACATATTTAGTGATGTCAGCGTTTGAGCCATGATACGACAAAAAAACCAGCAAAGTGGCATGGTCGCCAAGCGAAGACTCGGGTCAGCCTGGGTATCCACCCAGTCTGATTTGAGTCTTCGCTGTCGGTATGGAGTTAGCTAAGACCCTTTGGTACAGCTTGAGCGCACAGCAAAGACTCTGATCAGACTGGGCGGATGTCCAGGCTGATCTGAATCTTCGTTGGGCGTACATGCCAGTTATATATGTCAAAGTGGTGTTTTTACTGATTTTGGTGTAGTTAACCTGTTGGGTTATTGGTGTTTAGTAACACCTCAGTATTTAGGTGGGTGTTTTACCCTTTCCGGTTGAAAACGAAAGTAACAGAAATTCTGTTTACTCCCCCACATTTCCCAATAGGATTTATTTTTATAAAATCACATCTAGTTATCCCCTTGAATTTTACGTTTGTGTGAGTAACAGTGTATGTGATTGGTCACCTGTATGTATGCACACTGACCTCAACTGCACCAATAACAGCTGCTCATTTGTTTGAAGAAATCAAATTTCAGTATGGAAACACTCATGTCTTCAATATTATGAAATATTGGTGCTTCGTTAGTCCAGGACACCTTCAATATTTAAAATGATTTATTTAAGATGTCACCACTGAGTTCCTTCTCATTCCACCTGTGACATATAAATGACCAAAAGTAGTGATTCATTACCCATGAACTCGCCGTAAAAACTGAATTGTTTCTATTCAGACACTATTTTTTCTCCTTTTTTTCTGTCAGTCTTCTCTCCGGTCGAAACTCTCTCAATACAGTGTACCAACGCTATGCCGAAGGCTTGATCACTTCCACAAAAGCTGATAAAAGCTGTCCATAGGGCCACCGGGAGGGGGTCACTTCCATTATAAAGCAGGGTATATATGTGCCGCTACTTTTTTATCTGCCAGATACATCAATTGGTACGATTTTACAGACTAGTATACACGAATAGGTCTTATTTCCCCATAAGCTCTGTATATACAAGCCAGCTTATCTGATTTTTATTATTAAAAAGAAACAACACTACAAATGTTCTCAGCATACTAATTTCTTGAATTTTCTTCCAGGCTTAATGGCAAATTCATGAGCAAATCTAAACACCTTTTCTACAGTATACATAAATAGGGTCCAAATTTGATACAAAGTACATGAATAGGTATAAATTTTGGCATTTGTGTTATACATGAATACGGTGGGTTTTCAGAGTTCCAGCGGCACACCGAGATACAAAATTCTGAAAAGGGCAGGTAGGTAAAGTATCTATACAATTCTTAAGCTGGCGCATCAAAATTTCTTGTGGTGTCACCAGAATACCTATCTGAGAAAACTTCAGTTGGTAAACGCCAACAGGGTGGTAAGAAGAAAATTTACAAGGCCACCCTAAAGCATCAATAGATTTGAAGACTTCAGCTATCTACCGGTGTCCCATGAACAGGCTGTTCAAAATCACTCTATTGACGTCAGTACAACATGTGCATTAACTATACCTCCATATGCGAAAAGTCATGAAGCGAATTTTTTTTTTACATTCACGGATTTACCTACTTGTGGTGCAGACATTTATCAATAGAAGAGAAACGGTGACACTGAGCGAAAAAGTAAAGAGGACAAAGGCAAAGCAGACTTTTTTTTATATTATTTATTTATTTATTCAGCAGAGCTTCAATCTTCAGAGCTTAGAACACAAACCGCAAACAAAAATTGCAAACACTGCATTTGTCTCCCTAAATGGGACTTAACTGTTAAAGGAAGGCGTTTGCACTCCACTACTCTCTTGCTGAGGCACTCCAGCAAGTGGTTTTTTTTAAGTTTATGCTTAAAGGATAAAGAAACAGCAAATTCCACTTACATGGTTCAATTTACTACCATTTCTCGTAGTCAGATTTGTCCAGTAGAGTTTTTGAAATTCATTGGCATGCTCTCAAGCTTGAAAAGTAATCTCTTGCAATGTATTTTTTTCAGTTTCAAAATGGCGGCCTCAAGATAACCCATATTGCTGTAGGGGTGGCATGTTTCAAGCACATTCTTGAAAATTACCATTTCATATAAAATTAACATGAAATCAGTTCAGAAGAATTTATTCTTATATCTTATAGCAATTATTTTCGTAAGTAATATCTTTTTGGAAAACAAAAAGATGCATAAGTGTAGCTGACATTCCAAGCAACCCTTTGCTGAAATGATCATATTCCAAAACAGATCAGGTGATTAGTGATGACATCATTTCTGTTGTGATGTCATAATGGGTGGTTCCCAGCTTCATAAAAATTAAAATGAACCTCATCAAAGGCTGGAAACCAGAAGGAATATTTTTACTATTGGAAAACCCACCTCCAAACAAAAAATGATAAAAATAGACAAAAGAGGTCATGCACTACACTGCAAGTCAGTATTTAGCTACGAGAAATGGTTTTGGGTATGTTAAACATAAAATTTTGATATTTAAGCATCTTTAGAGAAAAAAGTTCCACTAAAAACCACTTGCTGGAGTGCCTCAACAAGAGAGTAGGAGCAAATACAGTCAACGCTCGATATCTCAAAGTCGACGTTCATCCCAAACTTCTGACATCCCAACGTTGATTTTCTGGTCCCAGAAAATGTACTGTCAGATATCATCAATTTGAGGTCACAGGAGATGAAATGTAAATAAATATAGGAAATGTTTCCAAACATAATCTTTGATATAAGAGGAACATGTACTTTGCAATATCAGTGTTTGAGATATCGAGACTTCTGACTGTATAAGCACAAACAATGTAAACGCTTAGGGTGAATAGGAACACTTCCATTTTGTCTCCCTTTTATAAACTGTCTCCCTTTTACAAACTGGCCCCGAGGTTATAAAACTTGAGTACATTCTCAAACTCAAAATAAAGCACACTGAATGGCTGCTTTCGAGCACATGCTCGGAAGCAGCCAATCAGTGTGCTTTATTTTGAGTTTGAGAATGTACTCAAGTTTTATAACCTCGAACCCTGGGCTCATTTCTTAAAGGAAGGTATTTGCTCCACAAGAGTTGAGCCCGTTTATGCCAATCAGTGTGCTTTATTTTGAGTTTGAGAATGTACTCAAGTTTTATAACCTCGAACCCTGGGCTCATTTCTTAAAGGAAGGTATTTGCTCCACAAGAGTTGAGCCCGTTTATTTGTCCCATTAGGAGCAAATCTTCCCTTTGAGAGCCCCCCTTTTGAAATTTTGTCGTCCAGAAAAGTAGACAAAAAAGTTGTAGAAAGGCCCAGGGTATGCCACAATCACAAACCGCAGCCAATCCACGACACCAGGAGGAAGAGAAATAGGACAGACACACACGCAGAAACAAACAAATGTACGAGAAGCAGAAAACCAGCTCCCTCTTCCCAAGCGAGGTGATCAGAATGCTGAAACAAATGAGCCGCGACACGACAAAACCAACAATGTGGTTGTCCGCCCAGCGCAGACTCAGATCAGCATGGGCATCCACCCGGGCTAATCAGACTCTTCGCTTAGCGCTTAAAGGGTAGCTGAGGGTCTAAGCTAGCTCCGTGCGGACAGCGAAGACTCTGATCAGACTGGGCGGATGCCCAGGCTGATCTGCGTCTTCACTGGCCGCACAACCACATTGTTGGTTTTGTCATGTCGCGGCTCAAATACAAAATCGAGAACAGAGAGCAAAAGAGGACTTTAAAACATAAAGCGCCACATGGTATAAACCACAAAGCAGCACTGATTTAAGAGTAATATCAGGACTGCCACCTTAGAACGGCAAGCAGCATAGACTACAATATTTTTTACTATATACAAAATTCATCTTGGCTGCGATGCAATTCATAACACAAAAATACATGAAAGGTTCAGTTCTCGTAATGGCTCCCTAATTCAATCAATGCACCATAGCGACGACATAAAAATCAAATTGATCACATGACAAGGACTCTTGGCTAAACCAAACTCCACTGTCAGCCAGAGTTAAAGGAAACCATAAGTTCAAGCTAACTCCCAACCCACTCGATAAAGCTTTATGAAGAGGCCGTCATAGAGACTGAGGCCCGAACCTTCGTCATGCAAATAAAGAGTGAAGCATAGTGATCATAGTGATGACTGGGTCACAACTATAAATGCAGTCTGCCGCATAACATATGAAATATATCCTATTCTCTTACACCGATTACTGTTCAGAAAAATCAGATTTGTCCATAATATTTCTTATTCTATACACCAAGTCACTATTACATTGTATATATAATAGAATTCTGGTTCCGATATTCCTTGTTTCATATGTTTCCTCAGGCCTACATTATATTATTTTTCCACCAACCCACTGTGACGACGATAAAATTTTGAAAATCTTTTACGAAGTTTACGATAACGACCCAGCAGGCACATGACGTTGAAATGACGTCGTACTGACGTCGATGCGACGAAGTGACGTCGCATCGACGTCAATATGACGTCATTTTGACGTCATGTGCCTGCTGGGGAGCACTTGCCTAAGAAGAATGGCGGTAAGGGCTTTGTTTTGATAGTTGAAATCACTTACGCTAGATGCTTAGACTAGCGACACGAATAAACTGAGATATGTACACTACATAGGAGGTACCTCGAGGGACATCTCCGTCGACGGAAGAAAAAAATAACTATATCAAAATCAAAATAGTCCCGTTTATCATAAATTTTAGTTGAAAGCGTACCATCAGATATTGGTAAATTCAAATCCAAAAACGGTACTTTGGTATCAGAAGAATTGGCTACATTCACCTGAAGTTCAGCTTGGTATATCTGGTCAACCATATGTTCTAAGTACTTGTAAATATCATCGATATTTAGTAAATACAAATACGGATACAGGTATAGATAACCTGATTAACTTATGATTGGATTCCATAATTATTTGGTAGAGTTATGCCATTTTTCTGACTTGGAGGATGAGTATCATTTTGTACTCATTCGTCCTGTGTATAGTCAAATAGGCAAAAATATATCCGTCCATTTTATTATATACGTCCAAATGTGTATAAATTTATAAAGCTAAAATACTATTTTAGGAAACTTAGGAAAATATGTGTATGAAGCTTTACGTAAATAACCTATTATCATATGACGTCGCTGTTATTCAGTGGATAGCGTCATGTCATAAAAATCGTATGACGACACGTGTAATAACACTTTGGCGAGTACACGTAACGTCATTGACAACGTCGATGTCACCAATGCATTTCCGTATTGAAATAATGTTCAGTTTGAAGGCACTAAATCCCATTATAACGGGTCATATGATAAACAGAATCTTACACTCGTGGTCATTTCATACGAAATTTATGAAACTCGCCGAAGGCTCGTTTCATAAATTTCATATGAAGTGGCCACTCGTGTAAGATCCTCTATTAATTTAACCTTATATGATAATCTTCTATATTAGGTAAGTCATTCTGATTTGTCAAAGGGCAAGCGCTGTTGATGCAATGTTTTTGGCATCGTATCTTCGTCGATGCGACGTCACGTTTTTGAACGTCGGATTGACGTCGATGCCATGTTATACTGCATTGTTTAGGTTGATTAACTGACATAATATATTCCATGAATTTAACAGTTAATAAATATGGAGTTCATCCTCCATTGTGTTTACATATTGCATCCATTATTGAACAATTTCTGCTATGTCACACATTTTGCATTGTTACCTGCAATATCAGTACCAAATTGTCTAAAAAAACAATTCCGTTTATTCAAAGTGACAGCCATCTAGTTTGTGATTGTGTGATCTATATATGTATTCTAAATGTATTTTGATCATGTATTATGACATGACATGACATGACATGACATAACATAACATAACATAACAGAATATAACATGCATTTCAGTCACGCTCCCAAAAACAAGAGCGGGATATACAGGTCTCTACCCAAGTTGAGCCGCCTGGGCTTCTTGCCTGCTATGACATTCTTCACAGCAGATAAGTGTGCCCATTGGGTGGTCAGCGAATATTTCGTTGTGTTTACAAACCTTTCAACCGCCATGTTTATGATTATTTGTATAGTTAGACTTTCTTGTTGTTTACATGTTCGGTAAACCTGAGATTATTGAATACAATCTGAAATCTGAATGTCTGAATAAATTTCTGTTCTGTTCTGTTTTGTTCTGACACTAACAACCTTGCGAACAAACGTATTTTGAGAACCCCTTTAGGGAGATGCAATCACTTCAATACTAAGGCGTAGAGGACTTGATTAGCGTTTGGGCTAATCTCTAAATATTTGGTTGACTGGCACATTCAGGGATTTGTCGTTTTTAAAGGTAAGCATATGGTTGGGGTCATAGTATTTTATATACACATTTTCTCGTTTTGTATCTAAACAAACACATTTCCTGGTTTTATTTGTATTAAACAACACACTGAATGTCTGAATGTAAATAATATATACTTGAAACCATTAAAAATGCAAGTTTTTACTGGTCATGTTTTCAGATTAAAAGTAATTTGACTTGGCTGTAATATATTGAATGCTATTTGCCTTTCGTCTGGCAAGGTTTTCGCGTAGGTTTAGCTTAGGTCCAGTTGTCATAGAAACAAACTGAGGGTAAAATGCTAAAATCACCAAAATTTTATTTTAAGTATTCATGAAATTAAGGTTCCGTCTAATTTTAGGGATGAGATCTTCAGTATGATGCCTTAAATTAAAAAACAACGTAAAAATTAAAATCGCTTCTGCAGGTGCAATTTTAACATAAAACCATTTTTGTAAAATTTTCACACATTTTGAGAATCGTGTAAAACTTCAGCTTGGGTTCAAATGAAGCAATCTCGAGAAAAAGGCGTATGAAGTCTCGCCTAAAGCTTCACATTTGTGCCAGTCTTTACCTAAAAAATCATACCCTTTTCAAGAACTTCCGGTTTAAAGATACAACTTTCATCGGCATTTACGCATGCCGTATTTCTTGAATTTACATCAAAGCAATATGTGTGCAGAGACTTTCGATCAATATTGAAAGCATGGAGAAATTTAGCCAAAATACGTACAGATAAATGTTAATCGAAAACATTCATGAAACGTCAGTTTCGCTTTTGCCTAAGTAAAAGTAGGAGTTGCGTCCCTTTATATTCAAATGCAATCCTTATTACTTTGACCATTGTCAGTAAACCGCCAATCTTGATGTTAAACACAAATTAGCTAAACACCCTGGTTTCCTTCATAAAAAGAGCATTGCTGGCATAAATCCGTACGTGGTCCAAACCAGAAACTTGCGTTTTTATTGGCTTCAAGTGTATATGTGTTAGTGTGCCGGGTTAAAGGTGCACATTTCCTGACTATTCGTCATTTAAACATGTTAAATGGGCGTTTGATATTATGTTCCTTAACACTTTTTAAAAAGCGCTAGTGATGAAAATAGCAGAATTTGCAAACAGTGCAGATCCTGATGAGGTGGCTCATAATGAGCCACCTTATCTAGATCTACACTGTTTGCCCTCTAGTTTTTGAAGTTTTAATAAGATAGCGCTTGAATTAAACATATTTTAAAATTTTTGCAGACGTAAATTTTGTCGTCTGCTTTTTGGCGCTTGAAGAGTTAATATTTGCGGTAGTGCATATTGCAGATTGCAAATTCGATTTCCTGTGATTCAAAGATGAAGAACTCAGGTAAATTTTGAATGTACGCATAGCATTGTCATTATCTCGTGCCTAAGTGGAACTATTTGTGATACTCGAAATGTGGTTCAAATTTCACACGTTCTGAACACACAAAAAAAAAAAAAACGACATTACTTTGAGTGGTATCGCAAGAGGTACTTTGCACCATATTCGAACAGCAAACACTAAGATCGGCCTGTGCCTCTGCAGAGGTTGACCATAGCCCTCGTCTTCCTTTAAAAAATGAGGGAAACTTTGAAGAGACCTTAAGAGTTGACCCAAATAGAAATTGAAGCAAAACTGGAAACAGCAGAGTTACCCCCCCCCCCCACACACACACACACACACACAGAGCCCACCCCACTGCTCGGAAGCAGCCATTCAGTGTGCTTTATTTTGAGTTTGAGAATGTACTCACGTTTTAAAATCTCGGGGCCCGATCTTAAGCGAGGTACATGTCGAAACTCGAAAGATCTGATCAGACGACGTGGATGGGGAGGCGTACCTCAGCTGTGCTCGTTACTCTCATACAACGAAGCGTCTGGGTTAGGATACCTCCATGCGGCCCAAACAGCTAACTAAATGTTTCGAACCGCCGCAGAAGCAGAGGGCGAGGTTTGGACCTAGTAAAACATGTTCAAGCCCCGCAATATTCTTTTGCTGAACGTTCCAAGGCGGTACTTCTGTTTTGGTTCCTACGTGTTACATCCCAGCAGGCACATTACGTTGAAATGACGTCGTACTGACGTCGATGCGACGTAATGACGTCGCATCGACGTCAGTGCGATGTCATCTCAACGTCATGTGCCCGCTGGGATGATGTTATGTCCACTTGTCCGATGGTCTCTAGCAGTCTGGCCACCCGAATGGCTGCCCATGCTGATTTCTGTTATGTTTTGTTTTGTTGTTTAAAATATAAAATAGGTTAAATAGATATTGCTGCTGTATATCGAGTAGCTGAATGACTACCTGTTTGGAAAAGAGCTGCTCATTCGGTTTGCAGTGCACGTTTTTCGTGGAGTTTTGTCAGTTTTTGTGTGTGTGTGTTTATTTCCTGTTTTGTTTTACTATCGGGATGTGGGATATGATTATATTTGCCTATCTTTTTAAATTCAGCAACTGTCTTTGACAGATAGAGACCGGTATTCCTTTAATACTTTTTCTGACTGAAAAGTTTGTATGTATTCTTATCAAAGTGCAGTCAAGCTCGTCTTGCAGGCCACCTCTGGTTGAGCACACACCTCGCTCAGTTGGCCATAATAATTGAGCCGCGACACGACAAAACCAACAATGTGGTTGTGCGCCCAGCGCAGACTCAGATCAGCCTGAGCATCCGCCCAGTCTGATCAGAGTCTTCGCTGTCCGCATGAAGGTAGCTTAGTCCCTTGGGTACCCTTTAAGCGCTAAGCGAAGAGTCTGATCAGACTGGGCGGATGCCCAGGCTGATCTGAGTCTGCACTGGGCACACAACCACATTGTTGGTTTTCTCGTGTCGCGGCTCATATCTTACAACGCCTAACTTGAGGTGAATGGGTACAGTTTAAGGGGAAGTAACTTTTACTATTTTGCCTCCCGACTCAACGGAGGTCAACTCTTCAAGAAAAGAAGTTGCTCCTCTAGGAGCAAATTTATTCTTTTAAGAGTAGACTCAATTTTGGAAGGACTACGTCGTCCAGGAGCAAACAGGAAGTCACAAAATTAACCCCTTCGAGTAATGGCGGAAAAAGAGGGAGATATACTTATACACCATTAGCTAGCAGCTTTTGACGCTTCTCTTGGATTCAATTAGTAAAATCGCGTCCGTTGATTTATTAATGCTTCGCTTTTCTTTAGATCTTTATTTCTTCATCTAAGGGCGTGGATGTATGAGTAATGTCATACTCTTATTTTGTTCTTTCCGCGGACAGTATCTTTTTAACCTGGCAAAAGAACAATTTGATAATAAGAATTTCTAAAAATGAACTTGACATTCTGAAATTATCTGGGACTTGGCAAAATTTTAATTTCCGGCAGTTTTCTTCAGATAGCGAATTAGTGCGGCACAAAGCTATTTCTGTTTCAGACAAAACCTTCACGAACAGACTGATATGCCACTTTGGGAAGCAAAACTTAAAATTAACCTTTGAGAACTGATTTTGGTGTTTTCATATAAATTCTGTAAGACAGGATAGTAGATAGGACCATAGACAAATTTACCAGCACTATTATGAAGATAAAATTTTACAGCACCTGTTTGTAGACTTTAGCTATGAGCAGGATTAACCTTAAAGCGCCAAAAATTAAAATTATGAGCCACCTCATCTGGGTCTACACTGTTTGCCCTCTAGTGTTCAAATTCTCAATATGATATCGCTTGGACGAAACATTTTTTGAAATTCTGCAGACGTAAATTTTGTCGTCTGCTTTTTGGCGCATTAAGGGTTAACATCGTTTGCCGTGGTAAACATGTCGGAAAGCATGGTGGCGCCCGCCCATATCTAGATAGTGAAAACATCAGGACTCCGTCAGTCAGTGCGAAGGCTGATCGAACTGTTTGCAATTTGCACACGCCCCAGGGCACTTGTTCCCGTTGTTTGTCCCAATTATTATTCTGCATTCCCTCCTCCACCTCATTTAAAAAAAATGAATCGGTAAGAATTACAGTAAACAACCTAGAAAGTTTTAACCGGATTTGGCATTTACGAGAATAATATTTCCTGCTCATGCCCTTTCGGGTGGGGTATTTCTTTCTTTCAGATATTTTTCTTGATGAATACTTCATACAGTTCTCAAAGTATTGAGACATACATGTCTAAACAAACATTATAGATTTAGATCGGGGGCCGTATTCATAAAGCCACTTAAGTCGTTGCTATGCGGTTGCTAAGGCTAAATATTTATAAAGGAGATTCCCTACAACTATGAAATTTGCTCTGGAGGAACAGTCTTACAAAGACTGTTCCTCCAGAGCAAATTTCATAGTTGTAGGGAATCTCCTTCAAAGAAAGTTAGCCTTAGCAACAGCATAGCAACCACTTAAGTCGTTTTATGAATACGGCCCCGGAGCGCTCCTTACGAGGTCCGCACTGTTTCATTTTCAGTAACGTTACGCACACACTATCACCTAAGTTGAACCAGGGCAAGTGGGCATACCTGGCATTATGAGGTCACAGTACGGTAAAGATGTCCTAATAATTGGGGTCATATGCCTCATTCAAATGATATTAATGATTTGAGCCGCGACACGAGAAAACCAACAATGTGGTTGTGCGCCCATCGCAGACTCTGATCAGCCTGGGCATCCGCCCAGTTTAATCAGAGTCTTCGTTGTCCGCACGGAGGTAGCTTAGACCCTTAGATACCTTTTGAGCACTTAACAAAAATTCTGACCAAACTGAGCGAATGCCCAGGCTGATCTGAGTCTGTGCTGGGCGCACAACCACATTGTTGGTTTTGTCGTGTCGCGGCTCAAATTAATGATTCCCTTTTTGCTCTTTCTCAGTTTTAAATGCCAGCAGGAAGTTAAATGCTTGAATATGAGCGAAAAAAATATTCAAGAGAAAAAATATTCAAAGCAAGAAGTAATTCAGTAAGCATTCCGGAGTTAGCTTCAATATTGGGCCATCTCAAAAAAAAAAAAAAAAAAAATCAAAAACTTAATTATCCTGAAATTTCTAAATCAAATGCTTTTCTGTTTGGTGAAATTTCAAAATAATGCTGCTGGAATGGCAAATAGTGTAGACTCTATTCCGCTTATTGCTCCCTTAAAGCGGTCTGATCTGGGTCTGCAATGTTTTTTCACCAGATTTTCTTTCTAACTATTTGAGTTCATAACGGTAAAACAAGGTCTGGTTGAAGATAATATTACTGATGTTGTTCAAATTTATTATGTCACGCTAATAGGCTAAATACAGCAAAAATGTGAAAGTTCAAACTCTGTTAAACCAGGATCTCATCCTTAGGTCAGAAGTTCTCCTACACTCCATAAAAAATTTAATCCTTCCCAAAAACATTCCCATACTGGCCCACGGTAAGAATATACCCTTTTATCTGCATTGCTCATACCGAAATATCAGACAAATGCTAATTTATCCCCTGTGCGCAGGTATTTGAAGGCCTACATATCTCAGAGAAAAGAAGAAATTTGAGCCGCGACACGACAAAACCAACAATGTGGTTGAGCGCCCAGCGCAGACTCAGATCAGCCTGGGCACCCGCCCAGTCTGATCAGAATCTTCGCTAAGCGCTTAAAGCGTAGCTAAGGGTCTCAGCTACCTTCATGTGGACTGCGAAGACTCTGATCATACTGGGCGGATGCCCAGGCTGATCTGAGTCTGCGCTGGGCGCACAACCACTTTGTTGGTTTTGTCGTGTCGCGGCTAATTTAAGAAAGAAACTGCAACGACTAAAATGGATCGAGTAACAACAATAGAAAACCCGCCTAGGAATGCGTACTACACTAAAGTCCCACAGTTGTGGAAGTTAATCTATTTTAGTTCGCATGCAAACTGATACACAATCCTACTGGAATCCCGAAGCAAATAAAAAAGAACAAAAAAGAGCGCTGTGTGCATGCAACGCTCAGTAATGGCGTCTAGCAACGTCTTGCGCAGGCAGATAAAATAGTCTTACGTGAGCTGAGCTCACCTGTCAACCAATTAATGCACAAGCAGCATGGATGTCGCATGAGCCACACTGGTCTCTCCAGGATGTCACCATTACCAACAGAGCGTCGCAATTAACAGGGATGGTGCAATTGAAATAATGAAAGTTTCCTGACCCAGATGCGTGCATCATGGTTCAGACTGAACTAGACTACCGTTACTTGTGTTGTTGCTTTACCTCCACTGTAAACAGCTATGGTGATGTTGGAGCTGTCAGTTAATCTAACCGCACTATTCCTTGGCAGTCTTTAACCTCCGCCGGGCCGGGTAGCGCGAAAGGAGCGGAGGTGCAGGCTAATCTGCGTCTTCGCTGGCTGACTTACCTAAAAGCAATCTTTCTTCCTGTCTTGACTCGAATGTTGTTATCTTGTTTTAAATTTCTGTTAAATGTCACAGCTGTAGACTTCATCCTGTTATGATGTAACTAATCCTGCTCTGATGTAATTTTGCGAGCATAAAGTAACTTCTCAGGCAATAAAGCAGGAACAGCGGCGAACCCTGGAGATCGAGGTCAGACCGATCTTAAAGAGCTGCATCGTTTGAAGTAAGCTGTGACCCAGCAGGCACATGACGTCAAAGTGACGTCGTACTCACGTCGATGCGACGTCATAACGTGGCATCGACGTCAATACGACGGCATTTCAACGTCATGTGCCTACTGGGTGATGTTCTCTAAAAAAAACCTTGATTTGGCAGAAAGAATTCCAACTACTGTCCTTATAAGAATTTGCAAGAGAAGAGTTATTGCTGACATTTTTTATTATTTATTTGTTTACATTTTTAATAACTCACTAAGGATATCGACCTTGATATATACATTTAGGTGTGCTTTAGTTGCCATAAAAACTAGTTAAATATAGCTGAATAGTTGAATATAACATATTCATAGACCCGCATTAGTTTACAGTTTCAATTTTTAATCTGCCTTATATGAAAAATAAATATGATTAATACCAGACGTTCTGCTAAGAGTAATCTGTTTTAGAAGCTAGAACGTTCGCCAAGCTGAGCGCTATAGAATTAGCCAATTTCCACTATTGCACCTGTTATCATTTTCAATAGAGTCTGCCTTGTGGGTTCATGGCAATTGCCATACGAGTTTGCCTCAAAGCAAACTGATTGACACGTAATGTTCTTCCAACCCCCCTAAGCGCTGCGACAAGCCCTCTTCATCCTGAGTTACCACTCCTCCCCCCCCCCCCCCCCCCCCCACACACACACACGCACACTCAACAGATTACTTTGCATAATTGTGTGCACATTCAATGTCCTTACGCGGCGTCTGATCTGGGTTTGCACTGTTTGCCAATGTCCCTTTTTGAGACACTATGCATAAATGAGCCGCGATACCTGTCGGGCTAGATAAGAGTTTCTGACTGAGTAGTTCTATTGGCTCTTAACAAACCTTATGGGAAATCTTTTACTCTTTAAAAGCCTATATCTATCAAGACGGACGGAGCCGTAGACCAACTATACCAAAACATAAGACTCTTATCTAGCCCGACAGGGGTCAGTGCTGTCCTCAATTTTGTCAGGTGTTTACAATGATATAAGTGTGACTTACAGAAACCATAAAGCAAACCAGAGGCATGCCTTTCTCAGTTGTTTACCTCCTAAAATAAGTTGATTTAGCATTACATGTATGTCTATGGGAAAATATATGGTGATGCAAAATTTCCTTTGAGTAGTATATATGCTAAATATTATGTCTATAGGGCTTGCAAAAATTTAATTCCTCTTGAAAACGTAGTATTTCAAGAAACTGATGCAGGATACGTCGTAGTTTTTAAGTCAGCCATTGCGGATGATGGCCAAACAGGTGTGTACCTGCGTGTATTTTTACAATTTTACCATTTGAGCCACGACACGAGAAAACCAACAAAGTGGTTGTGCGCCCAGCGCAGACTCAGATCAGTCTGGGCATCCGCCCAGTCTGATCAAAGTTTTCGCTGTCCGCAAGGAGGTAGTTCAGAAGAGTCTGATCAGACTGGGCGGATGCCCATGCTGATCCGAGTCTGCGCTGGGCGCACTACCACTTTGTTGGTTTTGTCGTGTCGCGGCTCTTTTCATTATGTATTTAAATGATCATAAAATGTGTTCTTTGGGCATGTCGATGAAACAAAATTTAGAAAAAAAAAATAAAGTTTTACGCTGCGATTTCATCACTGTTTGATATCACTAATATGTTTATCTATTTTCATTATCCTATTTCACGGAAAACTGGATAGGTGTTTATTTCAGATGTGCTCTTGTTTACTACAAATGACCAGCCCTAGCATCCTTGTGCATGTATATCAGAAACTGGCTCTTTCCGGCTTTTTGAGACATCAGTCGCGATTCTCCATTCGGCGACTATCATAAAATCCCTACCTTTGTGGCCATAGAGTTGCTATGTGCAGCTGCTGCTGTACCTTGTACTGTAAGGGTAACACTTCAGTATGGCATTGTACAATCCAGGAAAAAATACATTACTTAGTTTCTTGATGTCAGACATGTCAACCTATGGAAATATCAAACAAGCACAATGACATGCTCTGCTTTCCAGAAATTAACATCTTTTAATTTTCCGGTTGTTTTCTTCACGGAGAAATGTCGTCTGGCAAGTCGCTGCTTCTGCTTCAGACCATATGCTATCAGAAATGTCGTGAAAGGAAATAAATAATAACCTTCAAAAGTATTGTGGACCTCGGAGTTAGGCAATCGAATGTTCTATATTTAAGACACTGCGAAAAAAAGTGTCTTAAGGTAAATGAAAACAGAAAAGATTCCTTTCAGCCTGCGCGTCTGCGCAGTCTGATCAGGATCTTAATTCTTTCTTTCAGCAATCAGCAGTCTTTAGTCATAAACGCCCAGTGGACTCTTCTGTCCTTATAAAATAAACGAGTCCAACCAGCATTATAGGGGTGTCTGGGTTATTATTTTTTATCAGGTTTATATTTTACGCAAACAGTGTAGACCCTGATCAGATGCCGACTTCAGCGGCGTCTGATCTGGGTCTGGACTATTTGCCTGCGTCCCTTTTAAAAGACGCAGGGCGTTAATGAGCCAAGGTGTATTGGTAAAGGCTTTTTTCAAATTGAGACAAATTTTGTGACTTTCTGTTTGCTTCCATGGACGACAAAGCCTTTCAATGAACGTCGCGTCTTTAAGGAAACAAATAGCGCCTGCAGAAGAAATTCTGCTCTTCAAAAGTTGGTCCTCAGTGACAAAGAAAGCCAACTATAACATGGGCAGAATTTAGGCATCTGAAGGAGTATATATTTACTGTTTCAAATATACTAATCGAAGATAGATGGGTGGTTGACTTGCGATTTTACGTCCTTTTTAACAGTATTTAAATCATTTCAGGACGATGGGAGGATGATAATGAAAGGTTGTGTACAATAGAACCCCATTTACGGTTGGAAAGAGTTCCGCCTCCCGCGGGTCTCGAACAAAGGACCGCTTTACTTATCGAACAGCAAAGATTATGATTACGCAGAGCAGTACGCAGGCTTCTATATGACTTCTATGTCCAAACAAGACCCCTTTTCTTGCGTCTCGCACTGATGGCAAAATTTCAGTTCAGTTCAGTTCAATTCTCTTATCGACGTTACCCAAGTGGCTTAACGGTACGTAACCTTAGTTGCACACACTTGGCGCCGTGTGTCCGTCCAGTGATGGCAAAAAGTACTTCACGGCGTTTAAACCTGATTTTGATAGCTATTGGCATAATTGAGCCGCGACACGAGAAATAAACTCAGGCAATCATTGGTGTAAACTGATCACAATATTTGTCCCTCGCCTGTCAGCTTCATAGGGTTCGTAGATCATTCAAATGAACTAGTAGACTGTACATGGGCTGATCTATTTTTTTTAAAGACGTCGCGCACGATGTTCGAACACTGGACACTTCCAGAGGGTCATTTGCACAAGAAATCTTTTATTTTAAGCAGAAGCTGTTCATGTTATACATCAAATGGAAGCTAAAACTCTGCAGAATATGACTGTGTATATTTTGATTATTTCAAATATACCATTTTAAAGAGGGACGGCAAAGCTATACGATTTTCAGTCCAAAATCGCATGTCCATCGTTACATTTTTCGGCCACCTCCAATCATAAAATGATAAATGAACCGCATAAAACGCACGAGAACATATCAACTTTTTAACAGATGTTTACCATAATGTATGTTTAAGACAATTTCCGTTGTTTTTTCTATACGGGCGTCTTTTACGGTGAGAAAATCTGAAGTATAATTGTAAGTAGAAAATGTCCATCTACAGATGAAATGTCACCGTCGTAATAAACAAATACATATAAACATGGAAAGAAAAGGAAGATGGGCAAGATTAAAATATCTCTTAAATGCACAATGGTTACTCTTTATGGTGAGATATATTTCGTTAGGACTGCTCGTCGAATGAAATTTTTAAGATGCCAGTTTCAATTTCTCAGTAATTGTCCCATGACGTAAAATCGGCGTCTCGATTTTTGAACTGCTTTGAGAAAACTTATTTTGTCAGATTTTTAACTAATATACTTGAATTAGCATAGTTTATAAGAAATGCACATTGTTTGTAGATTACAGAAATATGCAACTTTCTGTGTTGCGCTTTAAATATTAGAAATAAAGAATATCATTTTGATTTCTCATAAAATGTCCCAGGAACGCGATTTTAGCTCTAATGACGCACAGTCATTCTGTGTTGTATGATAATTTCAGTATGGATGTCCAGCCGTTGATACATGTATATAATTTTATAAAAATCACCGAAAACTAATTCATCAGATACAAGTGACATTAAACATTTTAGTAAAAGGAGATATTTTTGTTAATTAATTAGCAGCAGTAACTGATAATAAGTAAGTAGCGTACTTAAAGCCCCTGTCACACCCAGCCGCGTTTCCACTGCGTTGGTACGGAGTTGTTTAATTTTCCGGAGCGCCGTGAGATCGCAAGAAAACCCTGATATTTTTCGTGAAAAAGGGCCTGTCACGGCGTCCTGACAGCGACCAAGGCGTTGCTACGGAGCTCGCATGGCGTTCTATCGCGTTCCTACGGAGTTCTTGTTGGCGATTCTCTGCGCTCTCACGAAGCTTTCACTGCGCTTTCACGGCGTTCACAATGCATGCACTGCGCTTTCGCGGCGTTCACACTGCGCTGACGGCGTGTTGAAGACGTTCGTTTGCACAACAGAACGAAGTCTTCGTCAGTTGTATGTTTGTTCTAGAAGTTGAAACCATGCCCGCAAAAAGAGGGCAGGACCCAAAGCATTCTACGCCTTTGGGCCGGACCCAAAGCAGTCCACGCCTTTAGGCCCTCCGCCGTCGTCGTCTTCCAAGAATGATGTGAACAGCGTCTGCAGCATTTTGGAACTGCTGCATATAGGCAAGTTGGTTGGTTGTTTGTTTTTGGTTTAACGGCCCTTTGAGACAGTATTTCGGTCTATATCGGGCCGTCTCTCAAAGAGAGGAAGAAAGAAGAGAGAAAAAATGTCCAAATAACCCCACCCGCACCTACTGCAAGCACAGTAGGCCCTTGCCCTACTATTATCCAAATCAGTAGGACGCCCAGGCACTGGAAGTTATATCCAGCACCATCGCAACACCCGACCACCCCCATATAGGCAAGCAGGAGTCCAGCTTGCTGGCGTACGTCGGACAGAGTGAAAGGAATGCTTATTTGCATATCTCATTTTTACAGTATTTTGTTTGCTTTTGTCATAATTGTTTGCATATCTCATTTTTTAATCTATTTTGTTTGCTTTTGTCATACAAACGCCGATGGGCGCGGTAAAAGCTCCATGGGAGCGCAGTTATCGCCATGACAGCTTCTTGCAGTCGTTGTAAGAGCGCATTTAAATAAATGGCACTCCGTATAAGCGCCGTAGACGCGTCGTATCAGCGCGTTAAAGACGCAGTGACATCTCAAAGAAAGCCGTACAATCTCCGTGCAAACGCCACGGACGACCACGGCGTTTGCACAACGACACTTGTGCGCGCCCGCGGAGCTCCTATTGCATTCTAGGAGACCTTACTGCGCGGCTATGGTGACCCTACGGCGACCCCACTGCGCTCTTGTTAGAACGCCGAGCGACGGCGTTTGTTTCGAGCATGCTCAAAGTGCGCGCCGTCGCTCGGCGTTCTATGCGATCCCACAGCGTCTACTGGCGATGCCACTGCGTTGCTGCGGTGATGCTTGCGATGGTACTGCGCGCACCTCGGCGTTCTGCATTTTTCTTGGACGCCGTGGGATCGCCGTGAGAACGCTGCTCTGGTGTGACAGGGGTTTAAGGGCTTGTAATATGGACAAAAGAGAGAGAAAATAAAGAATTTAAAATGAAGAAAAAAAGACGCTCACTAAACCTATTAAACGCCAAACTGAATATGTGTATATGCTTGCCTTTCGGTATACATGTGCAGAAACGCCTGACGATATCATGACAGTTATCTTCTCTGTGAAGTAAAATGGGCGTTAAATCTGACTTTATTTCATTTTCATAATCATTAAACCAACAATTCAAAAAAAATAAAAAAATCAATAAATAAAGTCACCTCTCAATGATCATCTCAAACTACTGATATCTAGAAGTTAATCGTCTGGTCCGAGGAAGTTTACTTTAGTACCAGTAGTTTGAGATATCCGGAGTTAAAATGGAAAGACAAAGAGAAATATGTCCGCTCTATATTCTTCGTTATAAGAGGGACCTTTGATATATCAGTGTTTGAGATTACGACAGTCAACTGTATACGAGTCTGTCAGTCAAAGAGTCAATAAATGAATATGAATAAATGATCAAATGAATGAGAGAATGAATTACTGAAAGGATTGATAAAATAAACGAACGAACGAATGAATATTCTTTGTGCGCTTAATTTCTAATAACCACGACGTCATTTAATGTAACGCTTTACGACGAACATCGTGCGCGACGTCAAATCTTCCCAGTTCGAATTTACGGTATGGAACCTTGTTCACAAAACAATTCATTTCTCAAAGGTAACAATCCTTTTTTTCTTAATTTTTCAAACAATTAAATATCTGAAATACCGTTGAAACACCTTATGCTGTAGTATTTTTTTTAACGATTTGACTTTGTGCAAATGGGAAATTTGAAGAAAACGACAGTAAAAGGGGATTTCCGGAAAAGGTGAAATTTTTAACAAACGACAGCTTCCTTTTGACTCCTTGATCACGCCGGTCTTAGTATTTTGAATCATATAAATCATAAAATCTCCTCAGACGGTGAGAGTGCTGGTGGGGTCGGGGTTGGTGATGGGGAGGCGGGGGGTGGGGTTGAGGGAGAGGACGAATATGAGGCCCCAAAAGTCTGGTGGGTAATCACAGGCCAAACGCCAGTACAATATTCATTCTTTTAATAAATTTGACATAACAAAAAAAATGATGTTCATCCAACAATTATACAAGGATTTAAACTTTAGAAAAATGTCGTCAATGGGATAATACCAATTTGTTGACCTGTGCTGTCGACCGATCCGGTGATGTGCCTAATGGCTATCGACGGATAATTCAGCCGACAGCTTACCAATAATAGTAAATGATGCTATAGTTTATAACTGTCGACCGAGTCGATAATGCTGTCGATTGTCTCGGTCCACAGTCATAGTGCATGAATATTAATTAAATGGCTCGGTCGACATAACAGGCAGAGTAATTATTAGCCCTATATAAGGTCATACTCTTCAGTTCAGGACTGATAGGAATCGTTTTGAGTAAATTTTGAAAAAAGAGATCAATTAGAAACAAAAGCATGAAAATGGCAGTTTCGATTTGATTTACTGATTCTGTTCATAACTAGTAATGAACCAATTGTGGAATATTAAACGCAACTTTAATTCAAAATGGATCCGAAATTACGTTGAATACCCGTTATGAAATTGAAAAAAAAAAATAAAAAAATAAAACGTCCTACGCTAAGAACAAGCTTGTGAACAGAATATCTTAAGAACCACATAAGCTAGGCTCCTTAAAATGTTCATGGCACGCAAAGGCAGGGATAACGCATATGCCAACAACAAATGCTAATATCAGCCTGCGCATCCGCACTGTCTGATCAGAGCCTTTGCTGTTTGCACACATCCAGCATTGCTCTAAGGAATCTACAAACACAAAATGAAGGCTGTAACTAGACTGAACAGGGGCCGTATTCATAAAGCAACTTAAGTCGTTGCTATGCTGTTGCTAAGGGTAAATTTCTAAGTTGGAGATTCCCTACAACTATGAAATTTGGTCTGGAGGAACAGTCTTACAAAGACTGTTCCTCCAGAGCAAATTTCATAGTTGTAGGGAATCTCCTTTATAGAAATTCAGCCTTAGCAACAGCATAGCAACGACTTAAGTCGTTTTATGAATACGGCCCCTGGTTCACAGACTGGTTTGAGTCTTTCCTGTTCGCAATTACGTTTAGTCTCCTTTTAGCGTGTCGTGAATCAAATATTCAACCGAGTACACGCCTTACCAGCGGTAACGCAACATCGAAACAATGCCATTACCTGTTTTCTATTTTTTTCTACATCCTCTGCCGTTCCCTACTGAGGGTCCTCACAGTTATTCTGGATAGCCAGCATGCGTCGTAAGCGTCCGTGTGGCCAGGTG
The DNA here is from genome assembly GCA_963989385.1 of Ctena decussata. Taxonomy (NCBI): domain Eukaryota; kingdom Metazoa; phylum Mollusca; class Bivalvia; order Lucinida; family Lucinidae; genus Ctena; species Ctena decussata. Next base: position 93,414,046 of record OZ022501.1, read on the forward strand.
GTAAGCGCTCCCGACCTCTGATCATCGAGTCCCGGTTTCGAGTCCCGATGGAAGCCAGATACTGTAGTAACCTAAATGGTACTACTTTACACAGAGCTTCATAATGACCCATTTATCGTCCTGATATTACTAAATACGCTTTAAAAGAACGTAAAGCTGCCGAGTCAGATCAATGAAGAAGGATAATGCTCATTTTGAAGAAAGATGAAAGATAATGTGTCTATATGTTAAGGGACATTATATTAACTCACGACTAACCGAAACTGTAGTTATCGTTATGCCCCTTGAAACAAATAGCGCATCACTTACTTATGCTAAGTTTACAGTATGTTCACGGTAGTCTGAAACGTGATTGCAGTGGCCGCCGGGAACATAATGTAAACGCAGCATTTTACATCCAAGGAGCGGTGGTAGTGTAGTGGATAAAGCGCTGGACTGCCAATCCAGGGATCGCAAGATCGACCCCCCGCTTCTCCGGTCTTTCGGATATGACTTTAAACCGAGGTCCCGTCTCCGTATGACCTAGTTGTTGGTGGGATGTTAAACCCAAGTTCACTCACTCTCTTATACATCATAGAGCGGGGAGGCTTGGCTAAGCTTACGCATTTGTGAAAGCTGGTACAAGACTTCCCTGTTCGTGTCAGCAGCCTCTAAATAAATCTTGAGAAAAGCGAAGTCTCTGATCAGATTGCACGGATGAACAGACTACTGAGTCTTCTGATTAGGCAGAGCGTATGACTTTTGGACAAACAGTTACACAGACTCGAGGTTTCGCGGGAAGGGAAAGACTCGGTGCCAGCCATGGATTCGTTCCGAGTAAAGACCATTGTTACGATATTTGAAAATACAACAATAACGGTTTCATCGGAAACAAATCTCATACAAAAATACAAAAAATAAACAACAGTTCTCTCTCTCTCTCTCTCTCTCTCTCTCTCTCCGAGTCTCCTATGTCGTTTGCCCACTAAATGAGCATTTGCTGGCATAAAACAAAATCAAATCTTGCATTTTCATTTGGTTTCACTGTGGGTTAACGGTCTCATATCTCGCTATCTAAGCCTCAGACTATATATATACTGAACAAAAGTGTAAACGCTACAAGTGATTTTTCATCAGATTTTCTGTTTTGTGGATCCAGAAACTGCTCATGACTAAGAACGCATTTTAAAGTTAAATGCATGTGTAAAGCCATGATACCAGTGGATAGCTGTAAAAGCCGTTTCAGATATAACGAACACATTTCAAAGTGCACAGGGGTCCAATTTTCTCTGTGCAAATGCGGAACAGTCGAACAGGCATTTTAAACTTGATTTAAAAAAGGAGTTCAAGACACAATTGTCCTTATTTTGCCCTAGATTAACAGCCAGTGTACCAAACATACCGCAAGAGAAAGCAAACATCAATATGTGTTTTCATGTCTTTGAAAATTAGTGTTGAAATATCGCTATTTCTTCGAAAACACAATAAGAAAATGTAAACAATGGAAAGTCCCATAAGAAAATAATAGTTTCCTCACATATTGTCACAACTTGGCTTGAAATTAACGATAGGCAAAGTGCATGATTTAAAGTACTACAAAAAAAGAGAAAAAAAGTTGCTCAGAAAACTGAAAAAGCAAAGAACAATCGAAAATTGAATTTTGCTATACTTTTAATGCAAAGAGAAATAATTTATATATTTGAAAAATAAAGCTTCAATTTCCTAGGTTTTCTTCATTAAGTTTGTTAGTTATTTCTTGCTTTTTCTTTCACTCTGGATGTAACGCTTCAGATCAGCAAAGAAATGTGCATATTTGGTGTATTACAAAAATGCTAAAATTGAATAAGGGAAGATAATTCTATTATGGGGAGTACCAGCTTCAGAATTTTATAGACAGTCTCTTGCTGAATTTCTTGCACGACTAAAATGTTATATCCAGGCAAAAAAGTATCATTGTGTTACTTCCAAACTCTTTTCTATACTGTAATGTAGGGTTTTCATTTTTGCTCAGGATATTAAAAACTTTGAACGGTATAGTCAGCTCAACGGACTGGTCATCTTGTATTAAGGAACAGGGTAGACTTTGTACCTTTGGCTAGCGAAGATGCAGACTGATTGGTATTGGTTAAGTTAACCTTTGCATTTAAAACTCTATTCTCTTGTCAGTTTTATTTGTTGTTGTTTTTTTTTACTTGTGTCCTGATAAAATTACGAACTCTACAGTCAGTACCATAGGTGTCGTTTTCTTAAATATCGTTTCTATCTATACCCTAATTTTTCAGCCCTTATTCTGACTCAGTCAACAAACACAATTGCTTAGCTGCATGTAGTTTGAAGTAGGTGTATAATTAAATTATGAAACAAATCCATTACTTCGCAGACATACGTCACAATGACATAAATATGACGCCAGGTATGGTTTACGTTGTACACATTTATACCCAAAGGGCAGCAAAAGATGGAAAAGCGAAGCCAAGATCTTTGTTGCTACTTTTATCGATGTAACTTTAAAGGTCAATGGATACAGCTCCATGTTTTCCGCCATTTTTATAAAGGGAAACAACTTCCATGACTTCCTGCTGGCTTCCATTTTTGAAATGGAGGTCTACCCTTAATGGATTTGAATTCGCTCCTACAGGAGCCAATTCTCTCCTTTAAAGGTTGGCCGCCACTGACAGGGGACGCTACAATAAAATGACAGAGTTTCCTTTTCCTGAAAGTGTATCCATACACCTTAATCTCACAGCCATAGGTTACTATTATACACCGCCGGTGCCACAATGTCAGGGACTTCATAATCCGCAGCCCCGACAATGTTAGGCAATGCTGGTTCCTGTCCTGCCATAGTGTAGCCCAAGAACTGCGGGATTTCAGGCACTGGCGGATTAATCAACGGTGCAACGTGGCCAGGAGGGCGGGCTGGTGCTGGTGGGGGCGGAGCTTCATATACAGCTGGTCCTCCTATGCCCCCGGAACTACCATCATATCCAAAAGCCCCTGGTGCATCTGGAATTTGAACATTATGTAGAGCTGGCTCGTACGAGGAAGCGGGCGCAACAGAGTTGTTGGCTGGGGAGAAAGTCGGAGGCGGAGTATCATTGGTCGTAGTCTGGGCATTGGATACAAGACTGTCAGCTGCAAGTTTAGCCGCCCGAAACTTATAAATAATGGCAGCTACTATAACGATACAGCCTACTGCAGCAATCCCGCCGAGAGCCGCCCCCACTACCAAACCTATATTAGGACTTTCCGTCGCCGCTGGAGAATCTGTAAAATAATGAATATAGAGGGTCAAGAAAATACCTCACGGTGTCTGGGTACAGTTCTGTTTTATTTGCCATTTTTTACAAAGGCAAACAACTTTTGCGACTTCCTGATGACTTTCCGGGACAATGAAAGTCTTCCAAATGGGTTCGGGAGAAAATTCTTTCCATCAAGAGTAGATGACCCCCTCCCCGCACCCCCTCCCCTCCCAATTGAGAAAGTAGGCAAAATATTAAAAAAATCACAGTTGCCTTCCCTGAAAATGTACCCATTAATAAATAATAAACTAATAATTCATAGTTGAGCCGAGACATGAGAAAACCAACAAAGTTGCATGGGCCTCCAGCGAAGGCTCAGATAAGCCTGGGTATCCTTCCAGTCTGATAAGAGTCTTCACTGATCTGAGTCTACGCTGGACGCACAACCACTTTGTTGGTTATCTCGTGTCGTGGCATATATTATTCAAGTTACTCAGCACCATTGCCCTATCCGACTATCCCAAAAGAAGCCGGGGTGTAAACCACTGAGAAAACGGGATCCTTAAAGAAAGAGAAACACAAAAAGGACGCAAAAAATAAATAATAATAATAATAATATAAAATGACGAATAAATTAAACAGAAAGTATAAAATTATGTTACATTACCTGTCGCTGACTGTGGATCTGTTACTCCCTGGCCTCCAGTTGGCCCCTGGCCTCCAGTTGGCTTAACAAACTTTGATGTGTCAGTTGTTGGCGGTCTGGCTGTAGACCCAGTTTGACCATTTACTGATGTCTTGTCTGTAGATCCTGTCTGACCACTAACTGGTTGTTTGACCGTAGATTCTGTCTGACCACTTACTGGTAGCTTGACGGTAGATCCTGTCTTACCACTTACTGATGTCTTGTCTGTAGATACTGTCTGACCACTAACTGGTGGCTTGACCGTAGATACTGTCTGACCACTTACTGGTGGCTTGACAGTAGATCCTGTCTGACCTATTACTGGTGGCTCGACCGTAGATCCCGTCTGACCACTGACTGTAGATCCTGTCTGACCACTGACTGTAGATCCCGTCTGACCACTGACTGTAGATCCCGTCTGACCACTGACTGTAGATCCTGTCTGACCACTGACCGTAGATCCTGTCTGACCACTGACCGTAGATCCCGTCTGACCACTGACCGTAGATCCCGTCTGACCACTGACCGTAGATCCCGTCTGACCACTGACTGTAGATCCCGTCTGACCACTGACCGTAGATCCCGTCTGACCACTGACTGTAGATCCTGTCTGACCACTGACCGTAGATCCCGTCTGACCACTGACAGTAGATCCCGTCTGACCACTGACCGTAGATCCCGTCTGACCACTGACTGTAGATCCCGTCTGACCACTGACTGTAGATCCTGTCTGACCACTGACCGTAGATCCCGTCTGACCACTGACCGTAGATCCCGTCTGACCACTGACCGTAGATCCCGTCTGACCACTGACCGTAGATCCCGTCTGACCACTGACTGTAGATCCCGTCTGACCACTGACTGTAGATCCTGTCTGACCACTGACCGTAGATCCCGTCTGACCACTGACCGTAGATCCCGTCTGACCACTGACCGTAGATCCCGTCGGACCACTGACTGTAGATCCCGTCTGACCACTGACCGTAGATCCCGTCTGACCACTGACCGTAGATCCCGTCTGACCACTGACTGTAGATCCTGTCTGACCACTGACTGTAGATCCCGTCTGACCACTGACCGTAGATCCTGTCTGACCACTGACCGTAGATCCCGTCTGACCACTGACCGTAGATCCCGTCTGACCACGGACTGTAGATCCTGTCTGACCACTGACCGTAGATCCCGTCTGACCACTGACCGTAGATCCTGTCTGACCACTGACCGTAGATCCCGTCTGACCACTGACCGTAGATCCCGTCTGACCACTGACCGTAGATCCCGTCTGACCACTGACTGTAGATCCCGTCTGACCACTGACTGTAGATCCCGTCTGACCACTGACCGTAGATCCTGTCTGACCACTGACTGTAGATCCTGTCTGACCACTGACCGTAGATCCCGTCTGACCACTGACTGTAGATCCCGTCTGACCACTGACCGTAGATCCCGTCTGACCACTGACCGTAGATCCCGTCTGACCACTGACTGTAGATCCCGTCTGACCACTGACCGTAGATCCCGTCTGACCACTGACCGTAGATCCCGTCTGACCACTGACTGTAGATCCCGTCTGACCACTGACCGTAGATCCCGTCTGACCACTGACCGTAGATCCCGTCTGACCACTGACCGTAGATCCCGTCTGACCACTGACCGTAGATCCCGTCTGACCACTGACCGTAGATCCTGTCTGACCACTGACTGTAGATCCTGTCTGACCACTGACCGTAGATCCTGTCTGACCACTGACTGTAGATCCTGTCTGACCACTGACCGTAGATCCTGTCTGACCACTGACCGTAGATCCCGTCTGACCACTGACCGTAGATCCCGTCTGACCACTGACCGTAGATCCCGTCTGACCACTGACCGTAGATCCCGTCTGACCACTGACCGTAGATCCTGTCTGACCACTGACCGTAGATCCTGTCTGACCACTGACCGTAGATCCCGTCTGACCACTGACTGTAGATCCCGTCTGACCACTGACTGTAGGTCCCGTCTGACCACTGACCGTAGATCCCGTCTGACCACTGACTGTAGATCCTGTCTGACCACGTACTGATGTCTTGTCTGTAGATCCTGGCTGACCACTTACTGGTGGCTTGACAGTAGATCCTGTATTGCCAGTTACTGGAGGTTTATCCGTAGACCCTGTCTGACCAGTCAATGATGATTTATCCGTAGACCCTGTCTGACCAGTAAATGCTTGCCCGGTTGTCCCCTCCCATGTATGTGTACTAGATCTAGACAGCGGCCCTGTACTCTTCGTAGATTCGAGGCTTACTGTTGACATAGTAGACGATGGGCGTGGAAATGGAATAGGAATATCTTCGAAGAACTGAGCCACATAGTTGGGTCGCATGTGATAAAACCTCTCATGGTATTCTTGCCAAGTTTGATACTCCGGGTCCGCTACTGGAGGAAACTCTTCATACGGTGGCTCATATATTTGCCCTGGTGTGTAGATCGGATACCAGTCTGACTCATACTGATAAACAGTCTTCACACAGCAGTCTTCACTCGGTTCAGTACAGCTGGTCGAGTCTTCTGTAACACAGGGTAGTGCAAATTTACTCTTTGTTTTCTTAACTTTGTATCCCTACTTTAAATGCAAAGTGAGTAGGTCCTGAGTAGGTTGGACTGCGGGTAAATTCAGATCCTGTCTGCCCACTGACTCTGTGGCAATAATACTCTTCTGCATGGTATGATACCATGCAAAAGAGGATTATTTCCACGGAGTACTTCGGCTGTACGACAAGGAGTGCAGGCAAACATTCAAACCATTAGTTCAATAATACGTTTTACCAGTCATGTATTTGCTTGTAAAATGCTTTCCCAACGTAAATAACACACTGAGTTAAACGAAAATTCGTTTTTATTTTATTTTTTTATTTTTTTTTTTTTTATTTTTTTTTTTTTTTTTATTTTTTTTTTTTTCTTGCTTTTTTTTTCTCCAAAAGTCATGTGTAGGACAATAAATAATTTGCAGATGAAACCAGATGAAACTGTCAGTGTTTTTCCCCTTCCCCCCCCCCTCCCCCCCCCCCCCCCCCCCCCCGCCTCCCTCCGGAAAAATGGCTATAGGAAGGACGGCTATATAGTTGATTGTCCGGACCTCATAGAGCCACTTTTCCCCCATAGTCCTTTTCCCCCACCGGTAAAATGGCTATCAGTGAATTTCGTATGGCTATTGGTATTTTGCGGAGCGGACCAAAACGGAACGGAATGAAACAGAGTCATTTTAATCGCATAAGAAATGTATCAGTTCTTCAAGGGAGGCAATAAACGTGATTGACTAGAAATGTTTTTCAGAGAAAAACTGATGTCCCCCCACCAGCCTATTTCCCATCCCCTCTAATGAATAAAAAGCCTGAACAAGTAAAATATCTAGACAGGTTTAGTGAAAATCCATCCACTGGTTCTTAATATATCCTACATAGATAACTATGACCTTGAACATGAGGTCAAGGTCACCAAAATCAAATCACCTCCTAAACTTGTCCAAAAGATGTATCCATGCAAGATTGGTGAAATTCCATCAATTGGTTCAGGAGATATAGTGGGTACAAGAAAATGTCATGTAATACCTCCAGTGACCTTGAATATGATTTCAAGGTCACCAAAATCTAATCAGCTCTTAAACTTGTCTTAATGATGTATGCATGCAAGTTCGGTGAAGTTCCATCCATTGGTTCAGGAGATTTAGTGGGTACAAGAAATTGTCATGTAAGTCCTCCAGTGACCTTGCAAATGAGATCAAGGTCACCAAAATCTGATCAGCTCTTAAATTTGTCGCAATGATGTATCCCTGAAATTTTGGAAAAATTCCATTCATTGGTTCCGGAGATATAGTGGTTACAAGAAATTGTCATCTAAGTCCTACAATGACCTTGAAAATTAGGTCAAGGTCACCAAAATCTATAAACCTCTTAAACTTGTCCCAATGATGTATCCATGCAAATTTGGTGAAATTCCATCCATTGGTTCAAGAGATATCACTGGTACAAGAAATTTTCATCCAAGTCCTCCAGTGACCTTGAAAATAAGGTCAAGGTCACCAAAACCTAATCACCTCTTAAACTTGTCCCAATGATGTATCCATGCCAGTTTAGTGAAATTCCATCCATTGGTTCAGGAGATATAGTGGGTATAAGAAATTGTCATCTATGTCCTCCAGTGACCTTGAAAATGAGGTCAAGGTCACCAAACCCTTATTACCTCTTAAACTTGTCCCAATAATGTATCCTTGCAAGTTTGGTGAAAGTCCATCCATTGGTGCAAGAGATATCGCGCATACAAGAAATTGTCATTTATGTCCTCCAGTGACCTTGAAAATAAAATCAAGGTCACCAAAATCTAATCAGCTCCTAAACTTGTCCCAATAATGTATCCATGCAAATTTGGTGAAATTCCATCCATTGGTTCAAGAGATATTGCGCATACAAGAAATTGCCATCTATGTCCTCCAGTGACCTTGAAAATGAGGTCAAGGTCACCAAAATCTAATCAGCTCTTAAACTTGTCCCAATAATGTATCCATGCAAGTTTGGTGAAATTCCATCCATTGGTTCAAGAAATATCGCGCATACAAGAAATCTGTCACAGGGACGCCGACGCTGACGCCGACGCCCGGGATCCGCACTGAAAACAATATGTCCCCCCTCACCTTTGGTGGGGGGACATAATTAAAAGAATTCAATATGCAAATTTGGCAACAATATTTTTATAATAATCAATAATTACTAATTTAAGGAACGGGCGGGGCGTGACTTCTTTACATCGCAGATATTTAAACATATATACGGTACACATACGCATGCAAGCTTACAGGGAGATGTACGAACGGGTGCTTTGTCTAGTCATGTTTTAGGAGGGAGTTTAGTACATTGAAAATAATAATCGGAGTCCCGATGGGAGTCGAGCCCTCGGCTCCTGCATGACAGGGGAACACCAGTCCAGGCACTCCGCTTCGCGCAGTCACAGATGAACGCTTGTACAAACACAAAATTACAAATTTATGCACACAACCACGGACGCTCATAGCCGTTTTTGGCTAACATGGAAAAGCAACATGCATCCCTGTTTTCCCCAAAACAAAAATAAGACAGACTGATGGACATATGCAAGCAATTCTAACATCTGTTATCCATCGATATTTTACGGACAGATACTCGTATTTCTGTTTCAGCTATGAACCTCACTATTATGATTGGTGAAGGAGCAAATTCCACTATGTAGCGTGTTTTCCCGCAATCATATTGACCAGGGGGAAAATCCACTATAGAGGGGAAAAACGGCTATGCAAATACACGTATAGTAGATTTTCACCGGGGAAAATTGGCTATGTAGTCATGTTTCCGGGGGGAAATTCTACTACATTGTATATAGCCATTTTTCCGGTGGGAAAGTCTACTATGGAAAAATCGTAGTCATTTTTCCGGGGAGAAAAACTACTAGGGGGGAAAGGCTACTCTCTGACAGAAACACTTAAAATGTGTTGTTAACTTTGCTCTAAAAACAGTAATGCGGCGAATTGTTAGGCTACGCCTAAAAAAATGCACCATTTCACTGGACACACAACATTGAATAAACATTGAATCAACTTTGATTCAATGCTGTTTCAATGTTGTGTGCTTGCTGGAATGGTTACAAATGACTGACGCTAACAAAAACATACCTCTCCGTTGTCGAACCTCAGAAACCGAACACCCACAGCACAGAAGTACCAAGAAGACCAGTCTAAAGATCATAGCGTGTCTCTGAAATACGCAAGCATAAACAGACATGAAAATTACACTGACAAGTCAGACCGTAGACCCGTTTGAACAACAAGGTCCGGCTCAACTCGATATCGAACTTACAACTTGCAGATTTGTCATTCTAGCCACCGATATACATGCATCCAGAATAACTCCTGCTTATTTATCAGTTTTTGTAACTTCTTTTTTATTTCTTTGTATGCCTTTGTAAGAATTGTATTCACTCGCAAAGAGGAATTTTTCGATTAGTTCGGAAAGTGTAGAAATGTAGCAAACTTGGTAGCAAAAGAAGACGTTCAATTTTGCACTACTGGATGCCTTTTGCACATGTCGTTAGGTACCTTTTCCTATGACACAACATCGTCATGAGCTCTTCCTGATATTTAAACCTAGTATAATCGGTGTAGTGCTTTTTGATTCACTAAACTTTTTGTTTTTAACGAAACATGATAATAGTACTCATAAAGAAAATGATCAAAGGTCAGCAGCTATTTTTAACATAACATTTACTGACACCTCAATAAAATTTCGCTTTTTACGTGTTTTTTTTTTTTTCTTTCTTTCTTTCTTTTTGTTGTTGTTTGTTGTTGTTTTTTTTATTGTTGTTGTTTTTTTTTTTTGTTTTTTTTTGGGGGGGGTGGGGGGGGGGTGGAGGGGGATTTTGTTTTTGTTTATTTTTTTCTTCTCTTTCCACTATCCCCATCAGGAGTTTGATAAAGCTTTCCCAGTGGCGATAATTGCAAATCCTAAGATTGTGCCTAGCTAATGGATGTCTGATATCAGTCTACACACTGACGAAATGAAATCCATCCATCAGGCACAAGACGTCGAATGACGTCATTCTGACGTCTGTGCGACATGCGACATCATGACGTCGCATCGATGTCAATATGAAGTCATTTCGACGCCTTGTGTCCTGTGGGCAATTGCTGACAACAGGATGCATGTGAAAAGCAAGTGGCATATACATGTATATATAAATGAGCTGCGACATGACAAAACCAACAATGTGATTGTGTGCCCAGCGCAGACTCAGATCAGCCTGGGCATCCGCCCAGTCTGATCAGAGTCTTCGCTGTCCGCATGAAGGTAGCTTAGACCCTTAGGCTGATCTGAGTCTGCGCTTGGCGCACACCTACATTGTTGGTTTTGTCGTGTCGCGGCTCAAATCAGGGTGAAAGCCATAAAGCCGATCAAAACATGGAGAGAGAAACCCAAGCAGAAAAAGCATACGAAAATGAGACACACTGAGCCCCTATCCATAAGTTAGAACAATGCTGGCATGTGTTTGACATGAGCCAGAAAACAGTAGTGGAAAACGAAAATTCGTCACACGAGAAAATAAAGCAAAGCAAATGCATGCCATACATATGAGTCGACGGAGCGAATGCTTAAAAAAGGCTGAACGCCAACTCAAGACATGTCTGCGAAACGTAATACATGTATTAAAACACAAAATAAAATCGACTGCTGCATGGCGTTCATGAACGGAATGGGTGCCAAGTATAACATTAGAAAAGCGAAAGAAAGCCATTCCAGACATTAATGAAAGGTAAACCTAGAATAATACACATTGAAACCTATTTCTACATGAAATAAGTAAAAGAAGCGAATGCTGAATATAAGCACACAAAAAACATAGTGAAAGTTAATGCAAGACAATCAGCATCAATCTGAAAGATTTTATAATAGGCACCATATGGTAATTTCATGTTTAGGAACAGGGAACATTTGAGCCGCTACGCGAGAAAACCAACAAAATGGTTGTGCGCCCAGCGCAGGCTCAGATCAGTCTGGGCATCTGCCCAGTTTGATCAGAGTCTTCGCTGTCTGCATGGAGGTAGCTTAAACCCTTAGCTACCCTTTCAAGTGCTTAGCGAAGAGTCTGAACGGACTGGGCGGATGCCCAGGCTGATTTGAGTCTGCGCTGGGCGCACAACCACTTTGTTTGTTTTCTTGTGTCGCGGCTCTGGACTCTGCATAGCATTAGTGTACAGACTGAATCCCTATATTGTTAACCTGGTGTTATGCTTAAGAAATATATCAGCTCTAGCAGTGAATTGTTGAGTAATAATTCACTGTTTGGAGGTCAGTTGTACAGCAGATCATAACACGAGCGCGGAGCGCGAGTATTATTTTTGCTTTCAGCTGACTGACAAACAGTGAATTATTACTCAACAATTCAATGCTAGAGCTGAACTATTTCGATTCTATCACTCAAAAGCACTAAAAAAGTATTCTATTCATTCAAATTCTCCCAACCTTTCGGCCAGTGCAATCATGCTTCCGCTCATATTCTTAACTGTATCTAAAATAAATGTATGTTTTATGGCGATTTAGAAAGCAAAAGTGACGTTACACAGTCTAACGTCTAAAACGTAACAAAATAATTGCAAGCGACAACAGCAATAAGACTCGCGCGCTTCGAAACAGTGAATTGTTACAGAATAAAACACGGAAACTTATCATTCCTTCTATAGACGCACTGTTTTAGAATAGAAAATAGAGTGACACTAGTTAACTGATTGACTGCCGATTGGTTCGTTGCTTTACGTCCACGGTAAACAGCTATGCTCATGTCGGGACGGTCAGTTAATCTAACCACACTATTCCTGGGCAGGCTTAGACCTCCTAAGCGGTTAACCAGTACTAAGTGCACATACTTTCGCCAGTAACTGAGAACTACCCTTCTTGAATCAGCGAAAGGAGGAACGAAAGTATGTGGCCAGACCCGGTATCTAACCCAGGACCTCTCTCTGACTGCCAATCACAATGTTAGAAAACAAAACAAAAGCTAATAGAACACATAGGTGAACTTTGTGAATGTCAAACAAAATGCAAGAAAGCAAAGCAAAAGCCAAGACATAAAAGGCCTCAGAGCTCTATCAGTGGTAACAGTTCATGAAATATTTTATCGTTACATGTAGGTATCGCTTCAAGCTTCCCACTACAGTTTCGCAGATCCCAGCAGACACACAACATTGAATCAACCTTGATTGAACCTTGATCCAACGTTACATGTATGACGTTGAATCAAGTTTGATTTAAGGTTGATTCAAGGTTGTGTGCTAAGTGGGTAAATGGCCGTGAATATCCAAACGATAACAAAGAAAACAGTTTTGAAAATCAAACATAATAGCAAACTTCAACGTGCAACAGGAATAAAAACTTACTTGCCGAATATATTCTCTGTGACTTTGGCGTATGAAATCTTATTTTGAAGAAAATTCTGTACCTTTGTGTCGGTAAAAGAATCTAACTGAAAGCACAACTATGTCATTTTTCTGCTTTTTTATATCTCTTTTTATTTATTTGTTTTATTTTTTCCTTGTAATTCTAGGTAAACTTTAAATATTAAATTTTGATAGAACTTAGTGAAATAATGAATGTTTTAAGGTGTAAAAGTAAATGTGACAGTTCTATTTCTCAGTCGTATCCTATTTCTCTTCCTGTCTACAAGAGAGGCCCAGAAAAGGGTGAGTACTTGAGATATTTCTAAGATAATTTCTAATATTTATCAATAAAAACATATACTGCGATCCCTCACTAGAACCGTCTCGCCGAGGCAGTTCTAATGAGGGGTCACAACATCAATCTTTATAGAGAAATAAAGTAATCTTTGAATTATCAAACACCCACCCTTATCTGGACCTCTATGTGCAGGTCAGAAATTCGACCGCACCAGACAATACCCTGTCTGAGGGCATAACGCAAACCCTAATCTGAAGAATGGTATGATCAGAACATGCGCCGAGCTACCAGATAAGTATGGTCACAGTAGACTTGCAGAATTGAAATGCTTTTTCCTTGGTCAGAATTAGCAAGTCTGTCGCGAAAAGCATTTTATCTAAAATGCACTGCGTCACGCAAAAAAAAAGATCTACGTAAGGGTCAACCCGGTCTGTATATACGAGCAGTCTATTATCTGTAGATTTTCTCATGTGAGAGAACAGCAAATGCTGTGATCGGACTGTGTGGAAGCGCAGGCTGGTCGGAGCCCATCCTGTTCGTATATGGGTTAACCACCCTTTTGCGTGCCGCACCTCATTATCATGACGCAAATGCGAAGCACTGAGCATTGAACGATTCCATTGTTACTTTTCTGAAATTAGATTTTCCCTAATAACATTTCACCTTTTACATACGTGTTCTACAGAGTCGCGAGATAAAGTACTGTAGTGCTACTACTTTCATTTTTATGCCACCCCTACTAAATAGGGGGTCTACTCATAAAGAAAAGAGTTTGCTCCCTGAAAGGTACATGTAAATATTTCCCTAAAAGTTTTCTCCCCTGAGAGCAACTGTTTTCCTTCAGGAGAAAACCCCACTTTGGACGAGCTCTATTGCCCAGGGAAACAAACAGGAAGTCATAAAAGTTGTTTCCCCTTCGTAAAAATGGTGGGGAAATATGGCGGTGTAATCTCTGAGCTCTGAGGAAAGTAAAGACTGCTCACTTTGCACAGATGCGCAGGATTACCTTAGTATGTACAGTATGAACATGGCGTAAGGCCTTTTTTTCAGGCGACATCGATCATATGTAGTGTAATCCAAAATATAGTAGGACCTGATCGGTTTGCTGTTTGACGTGCGTTTATCCGTACGCCTGAATTTCATTATTTTTAGTCGTTGCTGTTCTTCTGTCCGTTCTTTCAGCATGCCTTAAGTTTCACAATACTTCTATTGCAATATTACTAAGTTGAGCTTAAACAATAAAACATATGAGTCACATTTGAACATTTTTAACCCATTAATGCCCAAGGCCGTCGTCGGCGGTCCGGCCGGACCACTTTTTTGGCCGAATATGGTATTGGCCGCACCACTTTTTTCATTCGACCGAATATGGTATTGGTCGGACCACTTTTTTCTCCTTTATTCCTTCTTTGCCTTGGTCTCAAAATGCATTAAAATTACTTCTAGAGACGCCCTCAATTCATAAATTTCTCAGGGGAGGTCCCCCCACCCCCCCCCCCCTCCTTACGAGAGGAAGGACACCCCTCTCGAGCTCTCCCCCACTCATGCCTTCGGCAATCGGGGAACACCTTTGGCAGTATTTTAAAGCTGGGGTAAGTAAGCATTTGAAATACAGCAAATACTCATAAATTAAATGGATTTTCACAAGCAAACTGGTCTCAAAATGCATTAAAATCGCTGCTAGAGACATCCTGAATTAAAAATTTCCTCATGGGAGGTAAATACTCATAAAATCTACTGAGTTTTACAAGCGAAATTGGTCTAAAATGCATTAAATTCGCTTCTAGAGTCGTCCTGAATTCAAAGATTTTCTCGGGGGAGGTCCCCCGAACCCACTTACGAGACGGGTGATAACCCCCTCTCGTGCTCTCCCCCACCCTGGGTGGCCTTCGGCCACTCGGGCCGTCCATGGCCGTACCACTTTTTAAAAGCCGACGACGGCCCTGATGCCAAGGACACAGACAAACAGTGCAGATCGATCCAGATCAGACGTCACAGAAGGCAATTTAAAAAAAAATGATAAAAGAAAGAGACCCCCCCCCCCACCCACCAAATGATAAATAGGCTGGTCCCCATTATAAGTACAGACGACTCCACTAGACATAAATGGGTCAAAATTCATATGGTGCATTTGCAGTTTGGGTGAAACTGTACTTTCTCTGAACCTGCGCGTGTGCGCATGATGATCAGAGCTTAAAACGTTACCAATGTCCACTAAACCCATAAAAAGGTAATTTTTGTTTGAGTGGCTACATTGACTTTTGAAAGGACAACAACATGGGAAACCCATAGTCGTGTGGCATTTTAAAGTCTAAGAAAAAAGTAGATCCTCATCAGAGCGGCTGAATGCTTTCCTTTTTACATTGACTACGTTAATTTTTTTTATTAAATACCATTAATTGCTACATAAATCAACATCCCTTGCATAGAAAATAGACCTGTCTAAGTTTTAAGTAGAAGAGTCCGCCGGGCTTCAACAATACAATACAATACAATAGAGTTTATTGGACTTAAACAGCACAGTGTTTCTCGTCCTACAATACCAACTCAGTGGCGACCCAGGTGTTAGTAAGCAAATCCAACTAAATTAAATCAAAACTACAATTGAAGTGTTTCAAAACAGGTTTCAAAACCATTGAAGTGTTAATTGATTACCGCCTTTCTAATCGGTTGCTTTCTTTAATTGGTTCACTAATTGATAGTTAAGATCAATTACATAATCTTCCAATCTTTCTGTGTTCAATGAATTGTGACAATTGAGCCATGACACGACAAAACCAACAAAGTGACATGTTAGCCCAGCGAAGGCTCAGATCAGCCCGAGCACCTGCTCATTGTGAAAACAGAAGTTTCCCTGTCAGAAAGATGGTAGCTGAGACCGTTAGCTTTCCTATAAGCGCACAGCAAAGACTCTGATCAGGCTAGGCGGATGCCCGGCCAGATCCGAGTCCTCGCTGAGCGCACTTGCAATTTTGTTAGTTTTGTCGTGTCACGGCTCATATGTACATGATGGAAATCTTTATTTCAAAATCCAGTAGGCCATAGGCCCATGAGGATACAACATATATACAACAATTTATGACAGACAGTGCAATGGACAAGCAATACAACTAACATAATGCTGACTAATTCATATACCCACAATGCTATGCCAAATAATCAGAGTTTCAGCAAGAAAAGAAAATTTAAAATGCGAAGTACTGCTTAATTGCCAATAACTGGCTGGTTCCCAGTCTTAAATGCATAACAAATGTCCCGGACAACATTGTGTCAACGTAGCTGCAAAACCATTGCATCAACGTTGAATCAACATCCTCGGCATCTTTGCTAAATCATGACATTTAAGATTATTCATATTAACACCGATATGTATGCAATAATAGAAAACAAATACATCTCATTGTCATGAAAAAAATGATGAAAACGTAGGTAGCTTCCTAGTGTTTACTCCAATTTCGGATTCTCCCTTTTCGCTTTCTCTTAAACATTTTATTTTCTTTTGCGCATACACAATTTTGTCAACTTAGAAAAATAAATTAGTCTTTTTTATTTAAAAACTGCAAGATGCTGCATAAAATATCGTAAAAGTAGATCAGAACAGTTGTGTTCCGTAAAATATATCGTCAAGAATTTATAACAGAGACAATATCAAACGTTATGACTTACATTTATTCAAATTTTTGTCTGAGTGGCTGCATTGACTTTTTGGAGAACATGTCCCTAGTGTAATTTCGCCTATGATTTGTCCCATCTCGGGCCGTATTCATGAAGCCACTTAAGTCGTTGCTATGCTGTTGCTAAGGCCAAATATCTATAACGGAGATTCCCTACAACTATGAAATTTGCTCTGGAGGAACAGTCTTTGTAAGACTGTTCCCCCAGACCAAATTTAATAGTTGTAGGGAATCTCCTTCAAAGAAATTTAGCCTTAGCAACGGCATAGCAACCACTTAAGTCGTTTTATGAATACGGCCCCTCGCTTTCTTCTGACTCGATAGCTGCAAAACATGTCACTTTTCAACATAAAACAGGGCTGGATTTTCAATTTTATTTGTTTTATAGTATAAATATGGTTTTTACACATGCCATTCCGCATAAAATACATACTTTACCAAAGATGAAAAAAAGGAAAAGTTAGAGTTATTCAACAGTATAACGTATAGGATCATTGCATCCATGTACTGAAACTAGAATCCTTTAAAGTGTTTTATCATATGACGTCGTTGTTGTTCAGTTGATAGCGTTGTGTCATAAAAATCGTATGACCACACGTGTACACGTAACGTCATTGACAACGTCCATGTCAACAATGCGTTTTCTTATTGAAATAATGTTCAGTTTGAGGGCGTTAAAATCCCATTTTAATGAGTCAAATGATAAACAGAATCTTACACTCGTGGTCATTTCATATGAAATTTATGAAACTCGCTCGTTTCATAAATTTCATATGAAATGACCACTCGCGTGTAAGATCCTCTTTATACATGCCAGTATACAATTTTAGAGCAATCCTAAAAGAATTTATACCTAGTGCAATTTCTTTTTTATTTCTTGTTCAACGGTAGCATCTAATGTGGGACAAACAAAAGGTATTCAACATATGATACATACTTCACCAAAGATGAAAAAAAGCATATCAAAAGTTATGAGTTGTTCAAAAGCATAATGTATAAGACCATTGCATCCATATACTGAAGCTAGAATCCTTTAAAGTGTTATATATGCCTGTAAATAGTTTCTAGAACAATCTTGAAAAACTTATACTGGATGCAATCTCTCCTTTATTTTTTCCTCGTTGGAAGCATCTGATGTGGGTCAAACGGAAAGGCTATCTGAGGTGCTTCTAATAAATCTAAAAAACTAGTTAATGTTTTTTGTTGTTTTTTTGAAAACTTAAGCTTCAACCTTGTTAACACTTTATACAATTTTATTCTTCAGTATTGTAAGTCGGTTCTGATGTAGAAAAAATAAGGAACAGTTAAAAGTCCAGGCATACTTTTATTTTCTTTTTTGGATATATCGCAGTTTCGACTTAGTTACTCGAAATTTTAACTTAGTATCTCAAAATTTCGACTTAATAAGTTGAAATTTAGACATAATATCTCGAAAGTTTGACTTATATAACTCGACATTATGACTTATTAACTCGAAATTTCAAGTCGCAACTCGAAATTTCGACTTACTAGCCCGAAATTTTGTCTTAGTATCTCGAAATTTCGACTTCTTTACTCGAAATTAACGCGAGTAAATAAGTCTAAGTTTTGAATTAATAACTCGAAATTTTGACTTTGATACCCGAAATTTCAGCAAGGTGTCTCGAAATTTCTAAAAAAAAATGACATGAAACATGTATAATGCAATATGAATATTGTTAAACAAGGGGATACTAAGTCGAAATAACGCCGACGCTAAGTCGAAATTTTAGATTCCGCGACAAAACAAAATCCGTAGATTTTACGGTAGAATCAAACTGACCTGGCAAACAGCTGCCAGTCCATTTCCCAATATACTTACGGGCGTTTGCCTGTAGAATTTTTTTGGAAATTACGATATGGTAGTGTTATGTTACTGGCCGCCCTCAAAAATACCTGAATTTATAGTATTGAATGGCATTTTGACCAAAACAACGCCTGTTCTATTCTATTCTACTCTGCCTGATAATTTCTTGCAAACTTTTACGGGCGCCCGTAAAACTAACGGTAAATGGACTCGCAGCTGTCTGCCAGGTATTCTATCGTAAAATCTACGGAAATTTTTTACACTGTCATATGTCGAAATTTCGAGATACTAAGTCTAAATTATGAGATACTTGGTCAAATTTTCGACAAAATAAGCCGAAATTTCGAATTTAATGAGTTGAAATTTCGATATAAGAGACAAATTTAGAGATACTAAGTCGAAAGTTTGAGATATCAAAAAAAAAAAAGTATGCCTGTGTCTCACCTAAATACTCTTTCGTAGAAAATACTATAAAGGTGTGTTAACAATTTTCAAATCAAAAAGCAATAATTTTTTCTCTTTTCTTTTTTTCTTTTCAATCTTATTTTGTTTTACAATAATTTATATTTTAACTCATGCCACATATGTTACATTTCAACATTTTTGGCACGTAACTGTTTATGCCGTAAAGAGGGACGGCACTTGTATAGAAATAACAGAATGTGATTTTCAGCGAGAAACCATGAAATAATCCAGGGGCTACCTGGACTGAATTAGAACCCATGACGCAAGATAAATATGAGTCATGGGTATGAAAACCACAGATAAAACAGTATTTACGGTTAGACTACTGAGCTATTGAACCACATGGTCGACCTTTGACATTTTTTCCTGTTAATTTGATTCATCTCCGAATCTACCCGGAACCGTCGAGACATGTATCCACGATGGCCAGCAAGTGTCACAGGGCAGGAAAGTGGCCCGACAAGGACTCAAACCCAGACCCTCTCGGTACCTGAGCTACAGAACCACACGGTCGATATTTGACAATGTAGAAAGAAGGTATATAATCGCTTAAAAAATATAACAAAATTTAATATTAATTTAAAACTAGACTGATTCAAGCAAAAGAAAATAAACAAACATTATAATTATTGGTTTACTGTGTTTTATTTGTATAAACACATGAACGTATTTCTTTATTATTATTATTATTATTATCATTATTATTTTTATTATTGTAGTTGTCATTCATTATGGTTAGAATATTTATTCGAATAAAAGCGGTATTCATTTTTTTATTTATTTGCTACAAATATTATTGAGTTTATATATTGATACATTATAATTTTATTTACCGTAAATATTCGGACACCAGTCTAAAGCAAATAGATTGAGCAGCGACACGACAAAATATACAAAGTAGCATGTGCGTCCAGCGAAGACTCAGATCAGCCTGCAGTCTAATCATAATCTTCGCTGTGCCCTTAAAGGCTGGTTAAGGGTCTAAGGAAATGGCTAGCTCCATGCGGATAGCGAATACTCTGATCACCTGGACGGATGCCCAGACTGATCTCAGTCTTGCTCTTCGCTGGGCGTACATGCCACTTTGTAGGTCTTGTACCCTTCAACAGTCATTTGATCATAGTCTACATTGTTTGAAAATTGCTTTATAAGGTTAATAGATGGTTTGTGTGTTTGTTTTCTATCTACAAAGAGAAACAACTTTTGTGACTTTTCTGTTTGCTTCCCTGGAAACGGAAGCCCTTTCGACGGGGTTCATTTTTAAAAAATGCTATAAATGGAGCAAACCAATTTCTTTAAGATATATACCAATGGAGAAGAAAGAATCTGATACAAAAACTGAAAATAACAGCAAAAATAAAATCACCGTGCCCGAAAACTAATTGAAAGTATGGTATATGCTTATTATGTGATTGGTCTTAATTTCCCCTTCTTGAGTAATTGAGCAAAGTAAATCACCTATTATGTTTTATATCAAACAGCTTCGAAACAATGTAATTTTGTCAAAACAAACACATGTTGTCTTAATCCGTCCCCTAAGCTTGGATTTTCGGCCTATCAAAGATGCTTATTAAAGTCTTAACAATAGACCATCAATTATTAAATATGTTTGAGACGTACCGCTCAAATTGGTTTGCTATTGTTTACCTATTCCGCAGGCCATTAGACTTACAATTGAGTATAATGGCTTCTGCACGGAGAATGATTGAGCTTTACACCTTTATCAATGGACCGTGGCAATGGCTTCGGAAGCATATGACACCTCCCTAAATATCGGCATAGCGCACCAGAATGGCACCTGTGTCTTTTAAATAGAGACAGTTTAATTATTGAGACATAAGTGCCGTTGGGTCTTAAAACAAGTATATGTGAAATTGTTGTCCATCATTCTGAAATTGAGTTTAAACAAACTTTGTTGATTTTTATTATTTGACAATTCCAAAGGATTGTTTGTATAGCTAACGTTTTTGTGAATATTCAGTTTAACAAATTGTGAACTCTGCTAATGGAAATGTATCATTCCTCTGTGGGTCTTGTTGACCAGACTTTTGACTATGCTGGTGCTGCTGCTGCAGATCTTCATGATCATGTGACTATGGATGTGACATCATCTTCATCAGATGAATCACAGAAAGATTCCTCCAAAGATGATTCTATTGGTATGTATTTGTTTTGTTTTATAAACAGGCTATTTTGCGTCTGTCCGTGATCTCAAGGGTTCAAAGGACATATATTTTATCGTGATTTTGGATCAATGCGAACCGTTTGTGACCACATTTGAGCCGTGACGCGACAAAACCAACAAAGTGGTTTTGTGCCCAGCGCAGACTCAAGATCACCCTGGGCGTCCGCCCAGTCAGATCAGAGTCTTCGCTGTCCGCATGGAGGTAGCTTAGACCCTTTGCTACCCTTTCAGCGCACTGTGAAGACTCTCATCAGACTGGGCGGATGCCCAGGCTGATCTGAGTCTGCGCAGTGCGCACAACCACATTGTTGGTTTTCTCGTGTCGCGGCTCATATCTATAAAGGGGTTCATAGAATAACCGAAAAGCACAGAAATACCGAAAAGCACCTGAATAACCGAAAAGCAATTTCAAAAATTAGTTTTAAATGAGAATAATTATTTAAGTAAGTCTTTTCGGGGTTGGAAATCATAAGTAATACAGTACTATTTGTGATATTTTTTCAGTTCGAATGTCGTACTATAATAGCATTGTAACAGAAAAGGGCGATGATAATTTTCAGCATTTCTCCCAGTGCTTTTCGGATCATAACAAGGCATGGGAACTGTCATCTGCTTTATGTAAAAACAAAACAAAATCACAATCAGTAAATGAAATAGCATGGTTGTGAATAGTCAAAAACAGTTTAATTCATATATATGTACTGAACACACTATCAGTCTTAGACACAAAATTAAATAGTAAACATGACTAGTTTCAAGTGCTTTTCGGTTATGTTAGTGCACTATTTTTGTGGATTCACATTGTCAATTATTGTGAAACCAAGACAACTGTAGTCTGTAACATAACTCTTTTCAGTGCATCTTTAACCCATGAAAATAATACTACATTGATAATTTTTAACTGATATTTTAAAATTGCTTTTCGGTTATTCAAGTGCTTTCCGGTATTTCTGTGCTTTTCGGTTATTCTATGTACCGTCTATAAAGTACCATACGGCTTATTTTATTATCCATGATGTATCATATGGTAATTGTTAAAGAAAAGGGCGCATAGATAAATAAGAAAAAAGCTACTCGAACCTGCTGTGTGTGCAGAATAGATAGATAGATACTTTTTAAATGCATTAGGCCACGATGGCCCATAAGCACATATACATATACCATACAGAATATATATATTACAGGATAGCGGGAGGCAAACTTGAGGTATTGTTGTTGTTGACATGAATTCTCCCAATGTTGGGACACCTCGTTGCCGAGTTGAACAACTGTACTGTAGTAATCATTGATTTAATAGTCTACATTGGCGGATCCAGAGGGGGTTCGGGGGGTTCAAACGAACCCCCTCTTCAGCATAAATTATTTCATTTTCATGGGGAATTTCAGCAAAAATTGGTCGAACTGCGCAAATCGAACCCGCTCATCAGCTAATTTGAACCCCCTATTCAGAAGTCCTGGATCCGCCCCTGAGTCTAGTATTGTAGGTTTGAAATCATAAAATGTCCCATCACCCTATTTACAGTTTATGAATATGTACAGTTCTCTCACAGAGTTAAAAACAGTTTATGAATATAAAAAGGACGTAAAAGTGTCTCTGACTAACAGTCTCTAAAAAACTTCTTATAAAATTAACCATTATTCAAAGGAAATTAGAAAGGAATAAACAAGTAAATAGAAAAAAATAAGAAGGTCTGGTTCTACCTTATCCTAATATTTATGTCCCCCCACCAAAGGTGAGGGGGGACATATTGTTTTCAGTGCGGTTCCCGGGCGTCGGCGTCGGCGTCAGCGTCGGCGTGACAGTTTCTTGCGTGCGCGATATCTCTTGAACCAATGGCTGGAATTTCACCAAACTTGCATGGATACATCATTTGGACAAGTTTAAGAGCTGATTAGATTTTGGTGACCTTGGCCTCATTTTCAAGGTCACTGGAGGCCTTAGATGATAATTTCATGTACCAACATTGCATGCACTATATCTTTTGAATCAATGGATGAAATTTCACCAAACTTACATGGATACATTATTGGGACAAGTTTAAGAGCTGATTAGATTTTGGTGACCTTGACCTTAATTTCAAGGTCACTGGAGGACTTAGATGACAATTTCATGTACCCATGTAATCTCCTGAACCAATAAATGGATTTTCACCAAACTAAAATGGATACATCATTGGGACAAGTTTAAGAGCTGATTAGATTTTAATGACCTTGACCTCATTTTCAAGGTCACAGGAGGACTTAGCAAGGTTGGCAAATGACCGGTCAATATGAGTATTGACCAGACCGGTGGTCATTACTGGTTATAACCGGTTATTACTGGTCGATTGGTGGTCGATTGGTCGATTGAAATAACCATGGTCATAGAAGATACTTAGCATTTGTTATCCTATTTTTACTGGAGTCTATAAACAGAGTTAAAATAGTTTCAATACAAGATAATACAGGCTTAATTGAAAATGTGTTTTATGAGTTGTGTTGCTCAGAATTGTATTTAAGAGGCCGTAAAACATACAAAATCTGAATGTTAATAGTTTCAGATCTTCAGTCTCAATCAGACTGAATCATTACCACCCAACTTTCAGTTCAGACTAGAGACCTCTAACTTATTTTCTGTAACCATTAAAAAAAAAAAAAAATAGGAAAGCAAATGCAAGTAATAAAAAATAATAAATTTTAAAAGTAGCTTTTTCATATTCATTAAAAATATTCAGCTCAGTAACTAATTTAACTGAAGCAGTTAACTGAATGAAAGTACAAAAAATGAAACAATTTACTTCAAAGAGATCATCTTGTTCAAATTAGTGATGCTCTATTAGCTAAAATGCAAATTGGTCTGGCTTCTTACATAAGACAAAAGTGTGAAAATTGTAATGAAAACACTAACTGTTAAACAAGGGTTAATTCTAACTTTAACTGCCCCAGAACAAACAAAACTGTCAAAATACTGGGCCTGTCTCTCAAACTGAAGAAGGTGTGTCCAGTTTACGAGAATTATCCAATCACTGGTCTTAAAATGCACAGGGTAATTTTGTGACACCTGTGTTTATTTAGATGTGTGAAAGAGTGGCCATTCTGTTATCAGTGAAGTTAATAATTAAAGTTAATCAAAGTGTCATAATAGTATCAAAATGAAGCCGCAAGACCCTATATGGAACTTCTATTCTGCCCTTGATGATGAACAAAAGACTGTTGTTAGGTGCCTGGACTGTAATGCAGAAGTCAGTGCTAAGGTCTTGAGACTGATATCACACATGATGAGTACCCTTGGCAGGGACGAAACAGTTCATTTTTTTCTTTTTTCAATACATAGAACATTTTAAAACCTGACCAAATATATCAGTCCACCATTAAAACACAAAGAACCACTTAAAATTTCCAATCGACCATTCTGACTAGTATTGACCAGTATTGACCAGTATTGACCACTTTGGGGAGTATTGACCAGGGCGGTTATAACCGGTTAAAACCACTGGTTAAAACCAGGGGTGGTTTCGACCGCCCAACCTTGGGACTTAGATGTGAATTTCTTGTACCCGTTATATCTCCTGTACCAATGGATGGAATTTCATCAAACTTGCATGGATACATTATTGGAATAAGTTTAAGATCTGATTAGATTTTGGTGACCTTGACCTCATTTTTAAGGTCACTGGAGGACGGATGAAAATTCCTTGTACCCTCTATATCTCCTGAACTAATGGATAGAATTTCACCAAACTTGCGTGGATACATCATTGGGGCATGCTTAAAAGCTGAATAGATTTTGGTGACCTTGACCTCATTTTCAAGGTCTCTGGAGGACTGAGATGACAATTTCCTATTATGACAATACATGTATCTCATGAGCCGATGGATGGAATTTCACCAAACTTGCTTGGATACATCACTGGGACTAAATTAAGAGCTGATTAGATTTTGGTGACCTTGACTCATTTTCAAGGTCACTGGAGGACGTAGATAGCAATTTCTTGTACCCTTTATATCTCATGAACCAATAGATGGAATTTCACCAAACTTGCATGGATACATCACTGGGACCAGCTTAAGAGCTTATCAGATTCTGGTGACCTTGACCTCATTATCAAGGTCACAGGAGAACTTAGATATGTGAAAATTTCACTGAAGTTGATATATCTCATTAGCCTTTGGCTTGATTTCCACTTTACTTTCATAGATATACTTTTGGGACAATCTCAAGAGTTTACTGTGTTTTGATTACCTTGACCCCATTTTCAAGGTCAAAAACTAACTTAAAAATGCTTTTTTTTTCTCTTGAAAATTAGTTATATCTTGATCCAATTGACAGATATTCATCAGACTTGCAGGAATATATTGTTGTGACAGGTTTAAGACATGCTTAGTATTTGGTGACCTTGACCCATTTTTCAAGGAAATAGTCATATATGTAGGATATCTTTAGAACCAGTGGATAGATTTTCTCCAAACTTGCTTAGATAGTTTACTTGTACAGGCTTTATATTCATTATAGGGAATGGGAAATGGGCTGGTGGGGGGACATCAGTTTTTCTCTGAAAAACATTTCTAGTTTTTCATTTTTTTTAATTATTAAAGATCCGGGCTGCAGAGGCTGAAAGGTATGGGATGCCGTTTTACTAGAATTATTTATTCCCTACTATGAAGCTAATATTAATGACATATTTTAAATAAAATTTGTTATATTCCGGTGAAAATTAAGTGTATTTCGGTAAACAAATATGTATAATTTGGTATTCCGGTATATTGCGGTGTATTTTGGTATATTCCGGTAATTAAGTGTATTCCGGTATTTCTAGTAACCGTACTTATAGAAATCCATTAACATTTATGGATAGCCATAATTCGAAATAGTGATATCCATAATTCGAATCATTGATAGTCGTAATTATTTATTGATATCCATAATTCAAATTACGGATATGGATACTCAATAATCAAAATGAATTATTGATATCCATAATTCGCGTGATGGACATCACTAATGCGATGTACGGATATCCATAATTCGATTAATGGACATCAATAATTCGAATTATGGATATACAGAAGTCTGCCTATAAATGGATATCACTCTTTCGAATTGTTGATAACAGTAAATCAAATTAGTGAAATCCATAGTTCGAATAAGTGATACCCATTACTTTAGTTTAGATTTCTTGATATTTATAATTCGACATATGAATATCTCCATGTCTGTCCGTCCGTCCGTCCGCGGTTACTAGAAATACCGGAATACACGAATATACCGGAATATACCAAAATACACATATTTGTTTACCGAAATACACTTATTTTGACCGGAATATAAATAATTTCATTCAAAATTTGTCATTTAATATTTGCTGCATGTAATTGCTGGCAAGTAACTGACCCCTAGAAAGATCCAAACCAGCTTGCAATCTACACAGTGATACCTATCCAATACCAATACGTTGGTCCGTTTATTCGCACTACCAATAAAAAAAGCTAATACTTATATTGAAATGGTACTTATATCATTCATTTTAGCAATATTTAAGTTTATTTTGATAATATAAATGTATATTTGGGTGTATTCCGGTAATAAGGTAGATTTCGGTAATTCTAGTAACCGTCCGTCCGTCCGTCTGTCCGTCTGTCTGTCTGTCCTTCCATCCGTCCGTCCTTCCGTTCGTCCATCCGGAGCCATAACTATGTAAGTAACCACTGGACGGAATTTCATGAAACATTTGCTACTTGACCGCAGTCGAAAATACTTAATACTGTTGAAGTGCTGTATGACCAAAACAGTACCTGTCTTATTCTACTCCACTCTGCGTGATGATTCCGCCAATGTTTACGGGCCCCAAAAAATAACGTGAAATGGACTGGCAGCTGGTTGCAAAGTATTCTACCGTAAAATCTACGGCAATTTTGTACCGTGCAACTACATGTATCCATTCATCAATGCAGTCCGGCCTCAGAATAATTATAATAATTAGAAAACTTTGAAATGAAGAACTTTATTTCATACTATTTCAGTGAATACAAAGACTGCAAGCATTTCCATATACGTAAACAAACAAATCTCAGTTGCCAATACATATCATGACTGTTTGAGGATAATTTTAAGATTGAAATCTTCGTTGAAAGCTTCATTAAAACCACCTACGCTAGAAGCGGGAATTACCTTTCTAGGATGGTTCTGATATTTGAGCCGCGACGCGAGAAAACCAACAATGTGGTTGTGCGCCCAGCGCAGACTCAGATCAGCCTCGGCATCCGCCCAGTCTGATCAGACTCTTCGCTTTGCGCTTATGGGAAGGCTAAGGGTCTAAGCTACCTCCATGCGGACAGCGAAGACTCTGATCAGACTGGGCGGGTGCCCAGGCTGATCTGAGTCTGCGCTGGGCGCACAACCACATTGTTGGTTTTCTCGTGTCGCGGCTCATTTATCTTCTGTCAAATCAGCTCTTTCATGTGGAAACTTAAGACATGATAAGAAAACGATAACCTTAACAAAAATTATTGACTGACATTTCTAGATTTGTCTCCCTTATCCCAGCGCCTTGGTTTTGAAAGAGGCTAAACCGAAAACTCCGTTTGCCCTTTTTATCCCCGGCCGAAGGCGGAGGGATATGGTTTTCTCCATGTCCGTCCGTCCGCCTGACTGTCCGTTCTTCCATCCGTCCGTCCTTCCGTCCGTCCATCCGGAGCCATAACTGAGTAACCACTGGACGGAATTTCATGAAACTTAAATACATATCACTATAACGCGCTGAGGCACGTGAAGTTTTGTCGGAAATTTTGTCAGACTGGCTTCAGTAGTGCATGAGTTATTGCCCTTTAATTGACTTAAAATTGATAAAGTCCGTCCGCCCGGAGCCATAACTAAGTAACCACTGGACGGAATTTCATGAAACTTAAATACATATTACTATAACGCGCTGAGAAACGTGAAACTTTGTCAGAAGTTTTGTCAGACTGGTTTCAGTAGTGCATGAGTTATTGCCCTTTAATGGACTTAAAATTGATAAAATCCGTCTTACGGAGCCATAACTAAGTAACCACTGGACGGAATTTCATGAAACTTAAAATAAATATATATCACTATAACGCGCTGACGCATGTGAAGTTCCGTCAGACTGGTTTCAGTAGTGCATGAGTTATTGCCCTTAATTGACTTAAAATTAATAAAATAAACCATAACTAAGTAACCAAATTACCAAAACTTCATGAAAGTAAATCTGAATTTGTATCAGCATAACAAGGTCATGCATAGAAAGTTTCGTCAGAATGGCATAATTATTGCCCTTAAATGAATTTTAGATCGACAAATTCAGCCATAACTAAGTAATCAATCAAATGAATTCTATAAAACTACATATGTATCACCGTAACACATTGGTGCATTTTCCGTTTTGTCAGAATTGCTTCAGTAAGCAATGAGTTATTGCTCTTGAATTGGTTTAAAATCAACAAATTGAGTCATAATTAAGTAATTGATTGATTGATTGATTGTTTTGGGTTTAACGACCCTTTGAGACAGTATTTCAGTCTATATCGGGCCGTCATAATTAAGTAACCAATGAATGGAATTTCATTAAACTTAGAATAATTATGTATTGTCATGACACAGCAGTGCACATTAAGTTTTGTCCAAATCGCTTCAGTAGTGCATGATGTAATGCCCTTGAATTGACTTAAAATCACTAAATTAGCCATAACTAAGGTACCGGTGAACAAAATGTCTCGAAACTGAATTAAAAATGTATCATCATAGTGCAGTGAAGCTGAGGCAAGTGTTTAAGAAGAACAGCTTCAGTTTATACCTCTTTTATTCCAGAGTTATTGCCCTTGATTATATTTACAATACACAAGCTCGGCTGTAACTAAGTAACCTGTGAACAATATTTTATATTGAAGCTTAAACCATAAACAAATCAGGGCCACTTCGGCGGGGGATATCAATTCACCGAATTCGCTTGTCCAGTTTATATCTACCACTAAGAAACAACGTCTTAACAACGTTGTATCAACATAGAATCAGCATTGACTTAACGTCATGGCGTTGAATCAACGTGCAGGGCCGCGTAGCGCAGTCGGTAGGGCACCTGACTCATAAGTCAGAGGTCCTGGGTTCGATATCCGGTCTGGCCACATAATTTCGTTTCTCCTTCCGTTGATTCAAGAAGGGCAGTTGTCAGTTACTGGCGAAAGTATGTTCACTTAGTACTGGTTAACCGCTTAGGAGGTCTAAGCCTGCCCAGGAACAGTGTGGTTAGGTTAACTGACCGTCCCGACATGACCATAGCTGTTTACAGTCGACGTAAAGCAACAAATCAATCAATCACTCAGTTGAATCAACGTTGATCCTATGTTGATTCAATGTTGTATGTCTGTTAGGCTTTTACCTCAAAGCAAGATTTGTGCTAAAAAATGTTACCGAATGGCACAGCTGTGTGTTTAGTTATCCGTTAAGTGGGAATGGAATTGCAGGTTTGCCAGGCGTGCTAAACCAAAAACTTGATGGTAGCACATACTTGAATCTTGACCCTATTGCACCTACTTACCTTGTATCGTATGAGAACAGTGAAAAATCGTATAAAATCGCACAAAATCCATCTTTTAGTAATTCAGAAGACACTAATATGAGGTCGCAGATGCGCAGACTGATCTGAGTGTTCACTGTCTTCACAAAATGTTAGATTCCAGATGGTTTAAGGCCTGTATCATGATACCCCATGCCACACTGTCAGTTTTTGGCTGCACCCTTTGCAGTCTATCGTGATTCCTATTTTACCAGGCAGATAGCATTAGTACAAGTTCATAACCTATACAGTTTGAATTACATGAAAGCCAGACTGAACAACCGACTGGTATTGATCGTAAAGACGCGTTTTCTGAAATGACCTGCATAACACGTATCGAGACTGGTATTGACTGAACTTGTCAGCTGGCATTCAATGTTCAGCCTCAAGTCATACCAGTCATGATACGAACAATGACAGTCCGTTTCACATTTCTTAATATTATACGATACATGCCATTCCGAATATCGGACTGGGTTTCTAAAGATAATCGTTGTTTAAACGAACGTTGGCGTTCCATTGGTAATGCGAGTGGCATGCCCAAAAATATTGCCATTGTAGGTACTCTAGTTTGATTCGAAGTGGACCTTTCCCCTATATTAGGGATTGTCTAAGGGCGACAAAATGAAGGATGTGTAAAAAAGATGATTTACTAAGTTGCTTCGCTTACTTCAAAGTGAAATATTCCGTGTGTATATGTGGTGGTGGTGGTGTGAGAGGTGTATGATATCTATTCTATTCTATTCCATTCCATCCCATAACCGTTACATGGTCGTTATGGCACCACAGATGACTTCCAGATGTATCCCTTTCCACCTTGTCATGTTTTCAGCTGCCCTAGTTGAACTGGCAAAGTCCAGCTCTGTCCGGTCTTAAATATTATCTTCTGCGGCCTCTTCTTCTGTCTACCTCTTCTTCTTTTTCTTTCACTGTGCCCTGTATGATTGTCTTTGCTAAACTTGAAGACCTTGAGACGTGGGAACAAACTTCTTTAATTTCCGTTTCTTGACCAGGACGCTGAAAATGTTGTGTTAGGTTTTGATAGTTAGTACACTTCTGTTGTTGCACTAAGATCTATATATTTGAGGCGCAGCCTCGTATAAATTCGATATTGTTCCACATTTCCCAAGATTCCATTGGTCAAATAACGCGTATGTCAAAATTTAGCCAATAATATCACAGGTCAATGGATATTTAATCTTCGTTTTTTTCTCGTTGTACTTCACTGTGAATACTAGCACTCTGTCTTATATTAATTCAAAATGTTTCTCTTGTTTGTACTTTTATAATAGAAATGTTATCTAAAACAGACGCAGATAGTCAAAACTTTCTTCTTTTTTTTTTTCGTTGTAGATCTACTTTCGATTTCTACTTTCGGTTTAATACACACAAACAAACAAACAGTGCAACATGTTGATAACTATTTTGAAATCAGGTCAATTTCAAGATTGACCGCGGTCCATTTTGGAATTCTAGATTGAACAGCTCAGTTTTGAGATAGGTCGTTGTCGCTACCCAGTGTCAAAATTACGGTTGTGGGTGCCTACCGACATAGCTTACTTATTCATGAAAGTTATTGTCAAATCTTCAACTAGAGACATACTTCCATTTCATCTGTGCTTTTTTAAAGATTATTCTTGTTTAATGTATATTTAATGTGGTTTAATTTTGTCCTGATTTGCATGACCGTCATGCAACATTTTCTAAAAGTATACGAGACAAACAGAGACAATGAGCACCAAGTAATTTGTTCAGTTTTTTATGTTTCCTTAAAACGCAAGTCTTAAGTCAACCTTTGCGCCAGCCTACAAATTTTCACTAGCATATAAATGTGTCGACATAAGTTTTCATAAACTCAGATGAATGTTAGTTCGGTCATTTTTAACAAACATGTACTAATGCGGGTCGTTTCGGCCATCTTCTGTTCGAACCCCGGGTCGTTTCGGACCGTTTCCATTTCGGCTACGTGGTTTCGCCTTTGATTGTTTAGGGCCGATTTCAGAGAAAGATTGTTTCGGCCTGATTTTAGTCGGCTGTTTGGGCTCATATTTTATCACTTAAACCGCCAGCGATGAAAATGACAGAATTTGCAAACATTGCAGATCCTGATGAGATGGCTCATGATAAGCCACCTCATTTAGATCTACACTGTTTGCCCTCTAGTTTTTGAGTTTTCAATATGATATAGCTTGGGTGAAACATATTTTGAAATTTTTGCAGACGTCAATTTTGTCATCTGCATTTTGGCGCTTGAAGGCGGTTAATACTTTAATTAGATAAAATGTTTTTCCTGATTACTTTATATCGTCTGACACATAGGCTATATTCATTGAAATCATGAATCTGTTAGCCTCTATTTTCGATTGGAAAATTTATCTATCTATCTATCTATCTATCTATCTATCTATCTATCTATCTATCTATCTATCTATCTATCTATCTATCTATCTGTCTGTCTGTCTGTCTGTCTGTCTGCCTCTACCTACCTTACCTACCTACCCTAATTTAATCTAATCTAATCTTACCTCACCTCGCCTCAGTTCTTTTTTCCTGCGTAGCTCTGCAATTTGTTTGGGTGAATGTGTACACTTATAGGGACAGCAACTCTGCTATTAGTTGATGCGTGCCTTCATTTAAGATTTGTGTCTTTCTGAAAGTACTTCGTCGTCGTCCCGGGAATCAAACAGGAAGTCACACAAGTTGTAACCCGCCGGAATCGGCTGGAAAATTTTGAAGTTTACCCATATACTGCAAGTTATTTATTAACCTTTACATGAAAACTGTACTCTCTCTCTTTTATCAAAGCAAAACGAATACGAGGTATTAAATAATCATATTTATCATGCGTCTGCTGCATAATTCAGCAAGCCTCGCCATTCCTACGCTGTTTCTGGTCTCGCCTGATAAACTTGATATCAAAAGACACTAACATGGTATTCTCTATATCCCGGATAAAAACTGCCGAAGTGAACCACCAGAACAATTGGGACAAAACAACCCACCTTTAAAATCGGGCCGAAACGACTCGCCCAAATCAGACTGGCAGATCCGCCCTTGAACACGGACCGTGACGACCAAGACCGATACGACCCGACCGAAAAGGAAAAGAACCGAATCGACCGCGTCCGTAAAACAAATCTTTGGGACGAATCATGTATATCCTTACGTTTTTGTTTTTATTTTCGATTGTTGCACCATATATTAAAGGTTGAGAAATGAATATTACAGATTTTAGCTCGCCTGAATGAAAGTTCAGCAAGAGATAATAGTTGTCATCCTGGCTCGGCTACGGCGTCCGGATTGGACGTTTCGGTTAAAGACACATCTCCCTAGTTCATAGATGGATTTTACTGCTTGCACCGTAGTTACATATTCAGCCAAAAATTTTACAAAATACCACCCCCGTCCTGCTCAGTGACCGTGAGGTTAAGGTCATGGGCTAAGAAATTTTGCGTTTTTGGATGTTTTGGTTAAAGTGTTTTAAAGACGGATATCTCCTTATCCCATGGATGGATTCTTTTGACACTTGCAGAGTACTTAGATATTGGTCCAAGGTTTAAAAAGTATCACCTCCTTACTCTGCTCAATTTCACATCAGAGTTACCCGGACAAATAAACTTTATCCTTGTGACTGGCTAACAATGCCATATTTTCTTTTATTTATAAGTTTTGTTCACACGAGCAAAGTTTCTTTGTCACAGAAACTGTAACAAAGAAAAGTTTCCTAACATATTGCGTTCACAAATTCGCAAATTATTTGTTAAAGAAAAATGTGGCATAGAATCTTTGTCAAATAAGCTTTAGCAAGGAAATATTTGTTGCTGTTTCACACGATCAAACATTATTCGTCGAAGTTACATAGACAAAAATACTTTGCCCGTGTGAACGGCCAGCCATGCCATATTTTCTTTGTTAAATATACTTTGTTCAAAATTGAACTGATTTGATTGTGAGCAATTTTTTCTGTGTTCATCTCCTCAGCTAGTTCTGTATTACATATTCTATCGAAAATTTTCTGTTCATACGGACAAATATTGTTTGTCAAATAAACTTCCCCATCATTTGGCAATGAAAATACGACATATATTTTCATTAGCAAGAGCATATTTTTCAATACAAAACCCACTTTGTCACAGAAACTTTGCTTGAGTGAAAGAAGCTATATATCAAGGACTCCTAAAAGACATGAAACGCCCCGACCCGTGTTCGAACCGGGGTCTTTGCGTGAAAGGCAAACCTTCTACCAAATCGTTTAAAGGACGCCTTGTATCGCAAGGCAGTGCAAGTGTAGGAAACACCTAATTACCAACACCCTATAATTTGATTCTGAGCAAAATTTTCTGTCTTCACCTCCATAGCCATTTCTTCGTTACATATCTATTTAAAACTTCCTGTCACGCGGACTTCTTTGTTTGTCAGTTAACGTTTATCGAGTAAACTGGGCAAAGAACATAATTGTGGTCCTATATTTTCATTTACACGAGCTAATTTTTCTTTACCAAATTCACTTTGTCGAACTTTTTGTCCGATTTTATACAAAGCTGACTGAAGTATGCTTCTATGATTTCTAGTTTTCGTCGCACCTGCGATATGGGTGTTCCGTCAGTCCGTCTGTCCACAGTTACGTCGACCCTAACGTTTGTGTCCATTTTTCTCAATCTTTGATACCTACACTCATCAAACCTGGTATAAAGTTTCTTCTTAGAATAGTCTCGAGGAACCTTGCAGTTATTTTGACCTTTGACCTATTTTTCATGCTCTAATGACTTCGTAAAATTTTATGGCAATCCTAGTGTTTAAGTTCATTTCTCTCCATCTATGATACCTGCAATCTTCAAACCTTCAAAATTGGTAATTACAGTTATCCTATTAAATACATGAAGATTTGTGAGTACACGAGGTCAAGGTCATTCTTTGACCTTAGGCCTGGGTCTGTCATATTTCGACAATTTCAAAGAATCTTCTCAAAAGCCACTTAGTCAGTGGTAACCAAATTTTATATAGAACTTACAGGGGTTGAGTGAATGAAAATTTGTTGAAACGGTCTAGGCCACATTACCAATAAGGCCGCCACGCCCATATATAGTAAAAACCTTTAAAAAATCTTCTACTCCAGAACCAATCGACCGATGGCCTTGAAACTGGGTTTGTAGCACCGGGTACTCAAGTACTATCAAGATTGTTCAAATGATGACCTTGGGTTGAACTTGACCTTCTTTAGGACAATGTCAAATATGGGAAAATGCTAGAACATAAGATTCCTTGGAAACTGAGAAGAATTTGGCCTAAAAATTGGTCAATACAGTCATCTTAATATGTACACGAAGAATTAAGAGAACAAGAGGTCAAGCTCATTCTGTGACCCTTGACCCAGGTCTCTCATATTTCGACAATTTCAAACAATCTCCTCAAAAGCCACTGGGCCAATTGTAACCAAATTTCATATAGACCCTCCAAAGGTTGAGGGAATGAAAATATGTTAAAATTGTCTTGGTCACATGATCAATATGGCTGTCATGCCCATATATGTTAAAACCTTTAAACTGTTCTTCTCCAGAACCAACTGATCGATGGCCTTGAAACTTGGTATGTAGTGTTCGGTTCTCAAGTACTATCAAGATTGTGCAAATGATGACCTTGGGTTACATGTAACATTGACCCTTTTTACGGTCAAATATGGAAAAATGCTTGAAAATAAGATTTCATGGAAAGTTTTGAAGATTTTGGGCTAATCAAACTTGTCACCAAAAGCCATTGGGCCAATTATAACCAAATTTCCTATAAAGCTAGGTAGTGAGGGAACGAAAATTACTTCAAATAGTCTAGACCTGATGATCAACATGGCTGCCAGGCCCATACGTGGTAAAAACGTTTGAAAATCCTCTCAAGAACCAAGTGACCGATGGCCTTGAAACTTGGTATGTTGCATCGAATACTCAAGTACATGTACTATTAAGATTGTTCAAATGATGAACTTGGGTTGACCTTGACCTTTTCAACAGCATAGTCAAAAATGGGAAAATGCTAGAGCACAAGATTTCTTGGAAAACTTCAAAGATTAAGGCCTTAACTCTGGTATATACAGTCATATTAATCAGTACACGAGGATTAGTGAGTACAAGAGGTCAAGGTCATTCTTTGACCTTTGACCTAGGACTCTCATATCTTGACAATTTCAAACATCTCAAAAGCCACTAGGCAAATTGTAACCAAATTTCATGGAGAGCCTCCCGGCTCTTAGGGACTTTGATAATTTTCTGGCAAGGTCAAATTTTCTTTCTGGTGTTTTTATGTGGGAAAATGGTTAAATATAAGAGTTCATGGAGCTTGTAGAAAATTTTTGGTGCAGAAGCTAATAAATACAGTCAAATAAATGAGTACTTGAACAATGTTTTAGCAACAGAGGTCAAGGTCATTTTTTGAGCTTTAACCAATGTCTCTCATATTTTGACAATTTAAACTATCAGGTTTGTTCAAATGATGCTCTTATTTTCACAAGTGATCTTTTTACTCAGGTGAGCGATTCAAGACCTCATGGCCCTCTTGTTTTACAGTGTATTAGTGAACAAACATGGGTCGCCAAAAATACGGCGACTGCTGCACACTGTAAAAAAAATCCGTAGATTTTACGGTAAAATAACTGGCAACCAGCTGCCAGTCCTTTTAGCGTTATTTTTACGGGCGCCCGTAAAAATTGCAGGAATCATCAAGCAGAGTGGGACAGAATAGAGCAGGTGTCGTTTTGGTCAGATAGCCCTTCAACAATACAAAGTTATTTTCGAGTGCGCCAAGTCTACATAAAACTTCCATTTCGTGATTTCTATCAATGTCTTACAGGCAAATGCCCGTAAAATAACGGGGAAAGGACTGGCAGCTGGTTTCCAGTTATTTTACCGTAAAATCTACAGAATTTTTTTACAGTGCACAAAGCAATACATTATGGGTTGAGGGACATTAGGTCAGCTGTCCGTCTATTCGGAACCATAAGATCCCGCGATCTTGAAAAGTATCAAAGATAAACATGTATGTATCCCCCAAGCGTGGATGCTATCCACCGAGGGCAAGATTGCTGCAGTAATACAAAGCTTTGATTTTCCAATCAGTTTTGTGAAGTTTCATCATGATACTCCAAAATAATAAGGAAACTAGTAGCCAAGTACATTTTTTTCAAATCGACGAAACCCAAACGTCTGTCAGAAATTATCGAAATTTGCCCGTCAACACTTCCAAGCGCAAGGGAGACATTCTTAGTACAAAATCATACACAAAATTTCAATGAAATTCGTTGATAAATGCTAAGTTACTAAAGGGAAAACATAGCGCGGACAGACGAACAGGGGTCCGTACGATGAGCGGACAGACGGAACCTAAAAATAAATTATAGAGAAAAGTAGCATCAACGTTTTATAACCACTTTGTAATTATAATCACATTTGTGTTGATTATTAACGTAAAGCAGATTAAAATACATAAAAGTAATAATACCATATTCGTAAAAAATTGCAACAACAAAACAAAACAAAACATAAAAACAAACAAAAAACATTAACATAAAACAGTTATTTTACTGCGAGTGGGCGAAACGGAAATAAAGTCATGTTTGACAGTAGGCGAAATGGGAGTAGGCGAAAGGGAATAGGTGAAATGGGAGTAGGTGCAATGGGAGTAGGCGAAATGGGAGTTGGCGAAATGGAAACATCCCGAGCTGTCAACGATGAAAGTAACATCTCAAACACCAATTGTATACCAAAAACTGGCTTTCTAATTAAAAGGATTCAAAATCTGATAAAAATGAAGCCTAGTTATGCATTTTATTTTCGCAAAATGATCCTGAAAATTAATGAGACGCTGCCCACTTTAGCCCCTAACAGTATTCCCACCTAGAAAGTAATAGTCAAGTTTCTGCAAACAGTTAGCCAAACAAAGCAATGCTATTCAATTCGTCGCCCAGGGAAGCAGTTAGGAAGTCAAAAAAATTGTCTCCATTTGAACAAATGACAAAATAACATGTGGTGTATCCGTATACCTTACGTTAAGTACGGTAGTGGATAACACACCAGACTACCAATCCAGGGATCGCAAGTTCGATCCCCCGCTTCTCCGGTCTTTCACATGAGACTTTAAACCGAGGTCCCGTCTCCATATGACCTCGTTGTTGGTGGGACGTTAAACCCGAGTTCACTCACTCACACACGTTAAGTACAGTAAGTGGTTTAGCTGATAGTTTTCCATCAGTCACTAAATAAGGTTTCTCCTTTTTCTTTCAGACTTTTGTAGCGACTCGGACGGTGTCAATAGATCACATGACTCTCAAGATGGCGACGACCAGATCTTCAAGAACAAACCTGCCACTAAAGACAAGACTGACAGAACTCGCAAGCGAAAGAGACCAATCCCCGAAGGCAAGCCTCCTTACAGCTACATTGCCTTGATCAGCATGGCCATCGCCAACGCTCCTAACAGACATCTCTCTCTTCATGGTATCTACAACTTCATTACCGACAGATTTCCTTACTACGCCAATCATGAAAACCAGAAAGGCTGGAAAGGGTCTATCAGACACAACCTGGCTTTGAATGAATGTTTCATGAAGTTGCCGAAGAAAGCTGGAAACAAAGGACATGACTGGGCCATTGACCCCGAGTATGAAGACATGTTTGATCACGGAAGCTTTCTGAGAAGGAGATACAGATTTAAGAATGGGCAGAAGAAGGATAAGAATGCTAACGTCTTCCCAGCATCTTTTGCGCGTCCTACATTTGATGAGACCAGCCCAGAGAACAAGCCACTGATGAATCAGAGTAACGCAAGCGTCCAGAACATGCTACAGCAAAGCGGTTACATGACACAGATGTATTCGCCCGGTACCATGAACAACGGATTATGGAACCCGTACTTATACAATATGAATCAGATGACACAGCATGATGCCAGTGTGTACAGGGACCAACATTCTCCAGTTTCTATGAGTGATATTTCCGGGAGTGATTACGCTAGCAATAGTTCGCCAGAAGTACTCAGTCCGCTGTCGGTTGAGACGGGTGAGAGGTTACAGAACTGCCAGTTCGCGCCGGCCCAGATAGACATGAATAGAGAATCAGTGCAAGAGACTTTTACACCGAGAATGTGTTTGCCACCTCCTTACCCAATTCACATGTATCCTACTTCGCCAACCTTCTTCAACGGAAATGCGTATCATCCAAGTGCATACACAAGTGACATCAAACCTTATAACTACACAGTGAATAAGTTGAGTCTCAGTCAAACAGATGGACATGAAAGCAGTCATTCGGCTTGGTCTTCGCATTAACGCATTGTAACGTGAATCCTAGAATATAAAGGCGTACAAATAGATCATAGTGACTCCTTCAATACAGTGCTGGAAGAAGCTCGTACCAAAGGCATGACTCGCATTCATCATCAAACACCTACGAATAATGGAAATCCATAACTGAAGCTTTTTAAGAATTGTACAACAAAGACAACATAATTCCGTTCGATCTACTTAGCCTTGGATGAGACGCCACATTCTGTTGAAGTTTGAGACATTGAAACGGACTGGAAATACTTAAAAATATGTCTAGGATTGAGATCAAAGTTCACAATACTTAAATCATTGAAACAATCAATAAGAACATCGCGAATTAAGGATACCACACCTAGTAAACAATGTTTTCAAGGCTGTTACGAAAAGGAAAAGACCTGTTACGAAATGAAAAGTCATAGTTGCCTAACGACCTGGTCACTCGGTCGTTAGGTAACTATGACTGTTTTCGTTTCGTAACAGCTCTTGGTCGTTATGCAACTATGACTTTTCGTTTCGTAACAGCTCTTTTCCGTTTCGTAACAGCCTATATACATAGTTAACCAGGGGTGGATACTGACAAAGAAAACCAACGGAAGCGTTAGTTAATTGCAGTTGGACCAGTTCAGGCGCCGCAAAATGTTGCATCTGCTCAGGACTTATAACTGTTTACAGTCTATACAAAGTAGCTTTTACGCTTCCAAACTTCGATATACAAGAGCCCCCTTGGGTATGGGATTCTAACTGATTTTATAAAGTGAAAAAAATGAAACTCATGTGCAGGCGTCATCAGGAAGTTATGCATACGGCAGGGCTCAGCACTGGATACATCCAAACCTTGAAAATTCAAATATACATGTTCATACAAATGTTTACACAACCGATCCTCACCCGTTATATTACGATTAATATGATTCCGTTTACAAGACTAATTTATCCACGACATGCCAGTCCAAAAATAGGACTGATATAGGCTGTAAAAATGCCCTTGAATTTACGGTACAATACCTGGCAACCAGCTGACAGTCCATTTTCTCTTATTTTTACGGGCGTCTGTCTGTAAAATATTTCTAGAAATCTCGATTTGGTAGAGCTATGCTAAATGACCGCACTCGAAAATACCTCGTAGTGTTGAAGAGATATATGACCAAAACTCTACCCTGCTCTGCGTGATGATTCTGCCAATGTTTACGGGCGCCCGTAAAAACAACGGGAAATGGACTGGCAGCTGGTTGCCAGGCATTCTACTGTAAAATCTACGGAATTTTTTTTACAGTGAAGAGTGGATAAAAGGTTTTTTTAACACGCACCGTTGTGACTCCTGCAATGATTGGCTGTGATCAGATCTATTTAAGGTGACATCCTGATCACTGATTCAGGCTGGTTCGGTTCTTTTTTTGTTTGCTATCTTACACCCATGGTTAACTATGTATATACAAGGGCTGTTACAAAACAAAAAAGTGTCATAGTTACCAAACGACCTGGCCACCAGGTCGTTTGCTAACTATGATTCCTTTTCGTTGCGTAACAACTCTTTTTCGTTTCGTAACATGCTTGAAAACATATTTAACCAGCTGTGTCATACCTATTGATGTAGGGCCTACCTCAGAGCTCCAGATAAGAGCGTATTTAGGATAATTCAAATTATTTTCAATGAAAACTTGTGTTATGACCCCTCGTTAGAACCGTCTCGGCGAGACGGTTCTAAAGAGGGGTCACAAGATATGTTTTTAACAGAGAAATACGGAAAATTATCTCTAAATTAACCTTGTTTATACCCCTTTTTATCTGGAACGCTGCTTACCATGTCTTCTTTGCAAGTTCTTGCAGTTTCATTTCTACCCCTGGTTAACTATGTATATACAGGGACTGTTACAAAAAAAAGCTGTTGCGAAACGAAAAAGAGTCATAGTTACCAAACTATCTGATGACCAGGTCGTTTGATACTATGACTCTTTTGTTTCGTAACAGCTCTTTTCCGTTGCGTAACATCCTTAAAAACATAGTTAACCGGGCGTGATTTCGGCAAGAGCTAGTGAAAATGAAAACAATAGAAGAAGAATGTTACGTGTATGAATACATTTAGGGGGAGCAACTCGTTCGTTTCCAATTTTGCTGCGCTTCAAAATAGGAGTCGGCGTTTGCTCCCTTTTGAGCAAATTTGGACGGGATTTGTTGTCTATGGAAGCAAATAGAAAGATACAAAAAGTGTTTCCGTTTGTAAAAAAAAGAAGGCTGTAAACCACGTAGGTATACCAGAATATCCCTGAAACGGTTTGTTTGAGTTTCGTTTGTTTCTGGTATCATAATATTCTTGCAGTTTCGTTTCGGTAAGAATTCTTGCAACCAGAGAACAAAGACGAAATCTATTGAAAGAAAAAGACAGTAGCAATATTAAGATTATGTGGTTTGATGTATATGTCGTTCTTCGTTGGAATACATGCTGCAATATACAAGGGCTGTTACAAAACGAAAAAGGGCTGTTCCGAAACGAAAAAGTCCTACTTACCAACCGACCATGACCAGGTCGGTTGGTAACTAAGACTTTTTTCATTTCGTTACATCTCTTTTTCGTTTCGTAACATGCTTGAAAACACAGTTTACCAGGTGTGATAATGCCAGTCCATTTATTTCACAACCTTTCGAGCTGAATCTCAAATATTAGCGAACACTGAAGACTCGAACTTGTCTGTGAATCTTTGCAGTCTTTATTTGTGCCTGTAGATTGCTATGTGTCATACATGCTGTGTGCGAACAGTAAAGGTTCTAATTAGACTGCGCAAAAGCGCAGGCTTCTCTGAACCTTTTCTGGTCGCGATCGCATATACATTAAGCACCACGGCGGTGGCTTATCTTACACGATGTATGCAGAACGATAGTCAAATACAGTCAAACCTGTCTTAAAGGTCACTTCTTTAATATTAAGCAAAAACCTGTATTCAAAGGCCAAAATCTCATATCTCAAAGTAGCATTTATTGGGTAAATCGACCTGTCGTAAGCAAGCAGTTTTGGCTTTTCTCTTTGGTTAAGACAGGTTTAACTGTACACGACTGTTCTTAAAATGGACAAGAATGGATCCACTGTATGGTTGTTTTTAAAACGGAGTGGTATTAATCGTATCATAACTATGAAACTATTTAGTGTTATGTGCAAAAGAGATGCCCCCTGACTGTGCATTCGAATATAAACAGCTATGATCAGTGCTAGTCATGATAAGTTTCATGCTGCTTTGCTGCATGCCAGCCTGAAATTGACTTTGCAAGCGATGTATATAATTGAGCCGCGACACGACAAAACCAACAAAGTGGTATGTGCGCCCACGAAGACTCAGATTAGCCTGGGCATCCGCCAAGTCTGATCAGAGTCTTCGCTGTCCGCATAAAGCTGGCTGAGTCACTTAGCTACCCTTTATACACACAGCGAAGACTCTGGTCAGATTGGGCGTCTGCCCAGGCTGATCTGAGTCTTCGCTGGGCGCAATGTCATTTTGTTAGTTTCCTCGTGTCGCGGCTAAATTATTGGTCTCGAAACGGACAGGTATTGAATGTTTCATGATAAGGATCAGACATGTTTGCACTCGAATGGGTAAAATGGAGCCACATTAAGACTTACTGCCTTTTGCCATATTTAAAGACTGTTAAAGAATTGATAAACCTGCACGTCTAGACAAATACATGAAAATTGTCACTTTTGCTGTTGCTTTGAAAGAGATATGAATAATTGACTGACACATGGACAAACTCAGCCTGTGCGGATGCGAAGGTTTAATTAAGTCTTTCTGCTGGCGCAGCTGAAAATCCTTAAAGCACCCCCGCTGCATTCGGTTGTAAACAGATCCGACCAATGGCATTTATGATACGATTACTAGCAGTCCATTTTCAGAAAAAATCATTTGTACGCTTTGTGCCAGTATAGAAATATGACTGACATAGGACCTATAAAAGATTATGCTGAAAATGGACTGATAAGTACTTTATCATGACTAGTATTGATTAGATTTGTTTAGGGTATTCCAGCCTATTAACTACCTTTCTTATAAGCTCGGATCAGCAAGCACATCAGCGCAGAATGGAGCAGCCTTTTCCTATTGATGGTGCGGCTTACTTCAGCATCAATCTATACATACAACTAAGAATAGACCCGATCAATACCAGTCATGGGACGATCCGTTTCAGATCATTTTCGGTAACAATATTATATACCGTCCATGATAAGTGATCGGGCTGGCACAAAGTATAAAACAGATTGTTTTGAAAAGCACTTGTATTGATAGTGTCAGGACTGTTGAAAATCGGATCTGATTCCATATGAATGTATATGGCAAAAAGGGCGCAGATTTGTTTATGGTATATTATTTTTCAACAACAATATGCAATCAACTCTCGCTATCTCAAAGTCGAAGTTCATTCTCAACTACTGATATCTCGAAGTAAATTTTCTGGGCCCAGAAAATTTACTTTGAGATATCAGTAGTCCCAGAAAATTTACTTTTGAGATATCAGTAGTTTGTGATATCTGGTGTTGAAGTTCAACTCAAGCTACTGATATCTTAAAGTAAATTTACGTTGAGGTACCACTAGTCCCAAAAAATTAACTTGAGCTATCAGT
Organism: Ctena decussata; assembly: GCA_963989385.1. Classification (NCBI taxonomy): domain Eukaryota; kingdom Metazoa; phylum Mollusca; class Bivalvia; order Lucinida; family Lucinidae; genus Ctena; species Ctena decussata. The sequence goes on from OZ022501.1 coordinate 93,457,796, forward strand.
AGTTTGAGATATCTTGATTTGAAACGTATAGAAAATTAGGAAGTATGTCAAAACTATATTCCTTAAAAATATAAGTAGGTACTTTGATATGTCAGTGTTTGAGATAATGACATTCAACTTATCTGAACTCAGACTCAAATCAGCCCATATATTCAAAGTCACTGACTTTGAATATATGGGCTGATTTGAGTCTGAGTATTTATGTTGCTGCCACCTGTTGGCTGTATGTTTATATGTCCCGTTGCAATTCGAACATGTACATCATGTATATAAGTTTGTTATTATATCTTATCTAAAATGTGCTATTTGGGAAGTATTAAACTTATCAACATTCCAGCTATGCATTCTCTTCGTTTTTTTTAAACATCTATTTAACCACTTAATTCTCAGTGCACCAGTGAACCATACTCAGATGCCTCCATTTATTGGTCCATGCTGTTTCCCATGACCCACATTAAAGGAAGGGTCAGCTCTGATAGGAATGGTTGTCATTTTCAGTAGACACATGACGTCGAAATGACGTCGATGCAACGTAATGACGTTGCATCGATGTCACTACGACGACATTCGACGTCATATCCCGCTGGGATTGCTTGCAACGGTACCTCACCAGCAAAATGCAAAATGCAAACAACAAACAGGGAAGAATCAAACCACACAGCCTCATCAGAGACTTTGACCCTTGAAGAGTTCAAAATAGTGAAAGACTCTGCCCAGTCTCCACATATGCCCTTGCCCATCGGGTACACAGCGCTTAATCAACACTGAATCAACACTGAATCGACGTTTATTCAACGTCATGACGTTGATTCAGCGTTAAATGCACAGATCCATTCTTTCGCGATGCCAATCACAGTAGCTCAAAGTTACAAGTGACAAGCAGAAACAATTACAGTGAATCTTCGCAGTAAGCAGTTCGTGAGTTCGGATTTAGACGCTCTGAAAGCCTCATTGCTTCCTTTTAACAAAGCAAGAGTGGACTAATATTGCTGGAAGTAAATGCTGCAAAAATTATTAGTATCTGTTGTAGCTTTCCGAGGATATTTGAGCCGCGACACGACAAAAGCAACAATGTGGTTGTGCGCCCAGCGCAGACTCAGATCAGCCTGGGCATCCGCCCAGTCTGATCAGAGTCTTCGCTGTCCGCATGGAGGTAGCTTAGTCCCTTAGCTACCCTTTGAGCATATAACAAAGAGTCTGATCAAACTTGGCGGATTCCCAGGCTGATCTGAGTCTGCGCTGGGCGCACAACCACATTGTTGGTTTTCTCGTGTCGCGGCTCATTTGACTTTTACTGACAGAAACCTTTTTTCTTGTTGTGTGCACTGGTCAGTCTTTGAGAGGGCAGTATTTTCAGTATTTTCGTCCCTTGAAAACGTAATTGCAAGGCCAATGCGCGCAACAAGAAATGGCGGGGTTACAGTCAGAATAGTTATGACAGAAGCTAATAGAATTTGAAGCATTTACTCAACCACATATTCGTCAAAAAGTAACAACTGAAGCCTTCAGTACGGCAAAAAAGGTATCTACATGATCTTAAGCATTTAACAAACAGTAAATATGGCTCGTATTGAAGAATACCATAGAGCCAATGAAGGCATGCAGTGAACAGGACATGACAGAGTGCCAATCGGAACACCGCTCGTCCAATTCCGTGAATTCACGGAATTGGCCGAGCGATGTTCCGATTGGACAAAGTGCAGTAATGGAGCGACGTAAGTTGTTCAAACGACGTCTCTCCTCGAGTTGACGTAAATCGGTGCTCACGAACTACGCACAATCGGGTACAGTAGTTCTCCAGCGTAAGTGACGCACATGTGTTCTTATTAGCTCACCTGAGCATTTAGACTCATACTCGGGTGAGCTTATAGTGTAGGCATGCTCCGTCCGTCCGTCGTCCGTCGTCTTCCACTATTTTCAAAGATCTCCAAAACCGCTAGGCCAGTCAAAGTCAAATTTCATATGAAGCTTCTACGAAGTAGGGAGAACGAAATTTAGATCATATGACCAAGATGCCCGCCACGCCAATATACGGTAAAAATCCTGTGAAATGCTCTCCAGAAATCGAAAGGCCAACGACTTGTGGCTTGGTATATTTAGTATCGAGAACAAAGGTCAATGTTAATGTCTCCAACTGATAAATCTGCGTTGTCATTGACTTGATTTATAGCAAGGCCAACTTTGGTACATATTGCTTTTATTTGGGAAAATGCTTAAAGTTTGACTTAAGTCTAAAAATAGGTATAGGTTTCCCATAGCTTAATAGCCGTAGGGGCAGTGAGGGTTAGAGTCCCACTGAGTCTCGGGCACAGCATATGAAAGGCGGAGCCCATCCCTGTCCTTTTGCTGCCTTACGCTTTCCTTATTCGAAGCAGGTACCCATTTCCTGCAGAATTGAGAGAGATTTTCCAGTCGTCGGATGGCGAAATCCGGACGCGATCTCACGACCTTCCGGCGACTTTCTGTTCCATAACCGAGCGTCTCTTACCACTCGACCACGGCGCCTCTCTCTGGTTAAGGTGGTGATTTATGGTAAATGTAAAAATCTGCATAAAACCATAAAAAAGGAACGTATCTCCCTGAAAGCTAGCAGACTTCTTATTTTCGTAGTTCTTTACAGTTTAGAATACAAAATAGACGTACATGCTGCTTAAAAGAGTGTTTTTATAAGGAAAGTTCAAAGGGTAATTTTCTACGAATAAATCTGAAAAAATAATATCGTTATTGAAAATTTACGTAGTGCTGAAGGTGCACTATTGCATAATGAAGAGCGTCCTAGCAATTATTTATTCCAACTCTTTCTCAAATTGTAATGTAGACCAGATGAAAACGGTAGCTTTTTCTCAATGTTCAGCCATGTACAAAGTCAATGTACACTGGACGCATTTATTAAATATAAGGTAGGCAAGCATACCTATGTTAACACCTACAATATAAATAATACATTACTGACATGATCAGTGGTGTGTAGATGAAATTGTTCCACCTTGTTAAAATAGTATCACCTGTCTCACCTGTGTGTTTTGACAAAAAAATTTGGACACAGACTGCATCTTTTTTCAACTGCTCAGCCTGATAATGTGTGAAAGAGATGGAAAAAAAATTGCTAGGACGCTCTCCATTATGCAACAAGGTACTCTAAGCACTAAGTATATTTTCAATAATGATATTATTTTTTCAGATTTATTCGCAGAAAATTACCCTTTGATCTTCTCTTATAAAAACACTTTTTAACATTAACAAATGCTGCATTTTGGGATTCTAGATTATGAGAAACAACATAAAGAAGGCATCTGCTAAGTTTTGGAAAGATCAGTGTTACTTTCAGTATTTTATGCTGATTTTTGTCTTTGTCCCAAATCAGTGATTATCACCACCTTAACTAAGCTTAATATTACGCAAATTACGATATTATGTTGTTAAATGTCAGGGTCATTCCTCTGACGTTTGTTCAAGGTCACTGAGTTCTACAGCAAACATCTCCTAAGGTCACTAGGCCAGTTGAAACCATATTTCATGTTGAGCCTTCCTGGATCAGGGGAACTAATGTTTGTTCAGGTGGCCTTGGTCGCATGACCAAGATGGCTGCCATGCCCATATATGGTATAAAAAACCATTAAAATCTTCTTCTGCAGAACCGAAAGGCCAATGACCTCGATACTTTGCGTGCAGCAACAAAGACTCATACCTTAAAATGAGTTGGCAAAGGATGACCCTGCATTTACATTGACCTGGTACGGCAAGGTCAACTTTGCTACTTTTGTATGGGAAAATGCTTAAACATTCTCGGACACTATTCAAAGCTGGGGTATAATATTTGTTAATATGAGCCGCGACACGAGAAAACCAACAATGTGGTTGTTCGCCCAGCGCAGACTCAGATCAGCCTGGGCATCCACCCAGTCAGAGTCTTCGCTGTCCGCATAGAGGTAGCTTAGACCCTCAGCTTCCCTTTGAGCACTTAATAAAGAGTCTGATCAAAGTGAGCGGATGCCCAGGCTGATCTGAGCCTGCGCTGGGCGCACAACCACATTGTTGGTTTTGTCATGTCGCGGCTCATATAATTAACTAAATACGCAGATGTAGACATTATGTCTCTAAAGGTCAATGTCATTATTTTACCTTTGTTTATTGTCACTGAGATTCTTTCGCCTGTCAAAACTTTCGTCTTCTCGTCTGAAGCTAGTGGGCCGATTGAAGACACATTTCATGTGGAGCCTCCCTGGGTTAGGGGGACAAAAATATATTCAAGCTGTCTTTGTCACATGACCACGATGACCACCACGCCCCTATATCGTAACCATTTAAAATAGACTTTTTCAGAGCCAAAATACCTTTATCCTTGTGGCTTGGTATGTAGCATTTGGGACTTTGGCCATACAAAGTTTGTTCAATTGACGATCCTGCATTTACCTTGACCTAACTTATGACGAAGTCAACTTTCGTACGTCATGCCTTTGTGTGGAAAAATGCTTCATCAATGGACCTCTCTGAAACTATATTAGTCTGCGGTATAATATTTGGAATGTATAATAAGATAAATAAGCAAAGGAAGACAGGTTGGCAGAGGTCAAGGTCATTCTTTGTCCCTTTTTCATTGACACTGAGATTCTATGGTTCTTGTCAACAGTTTCAAACACTTTCTTTTCTGAAGCCACCAGCCCGATTGAGGCTATATATTATGTGGAGCCTTTCTGACTCGAGGGAACAAAAGTTTGTTCAGATGGTCTTGGTCACATGACCAAAATGGCCGGCATGCCTATACATAATAACGAAAACATTACACTTTCCTTCTCCAGAAGTAAATGACCGGTGACCTTGAAACTTTGTGTATAGCAATGAAGACTAAAGCCCTACAATGTTTATTCAAATGATGACCGTAATTTGTTGTTTAGCCAAATTATGGCAAAACCCATATTGGTTCGTTATGCATTTTCGTGGGAAAATGCCTCAACAGTAGATTTCTCAGAACTATCTACCCCTTATGTAATAATACTTGGTGTATAGAGTTAACTTTAGCAGTTGGAGACGCTTTGTTGCCAAAAGTCAAGGTAATTCTTTGAACTTTTTAACGTCACGGAGATTCTGTTGTTCGTCACATTTTCAGATAATCTTATAATCTTTTCCTCTGAAGCCACTATGCGGATTGAAGCCATACCGTAGACGCGGTAATTTTCGCGGGTTCAAATTTTCGCGGTTAAGGGTCAAAAACATAAACATTCATTAATTTTGGCGATTTTTAATTTTCACGTTTAGCAACATGCTTGAAAAGCAAAACTACTTCTTTTTCACTTTTGCCAGTTCGTTCACCAACCTGCGGCTGCCGCAGGTTAATGAAAGAACTGGTTCAAGTGAAAAGTACCAGCAATTACCGAAGCAAACAGAAACCAGGTATATGAACACTGTGTCTACAGTAGATACTTTGTAAGAAACAGGGAATTATTTCGCGATTTTATTATTCGCGGTTTCTGAGTGACCGCGAAATACCGCGAAAAATGGAACTCTGCGAAAATTATCTTGTATACGGTATTTCATACGGAGCCTTCTTTGGTCGAGGTACGGATGTTTGTTAGATGATCTTGGTCACCTGCCCAAGATGGCCGCTCTGTTAAGATGTAGTTAGTCTTTTAAATGTTTTTTTCCAGTGACCTTCAAACTTTGTATGTTGCTTTGTGACTTCGGCCCTACAAAGTTTGTTCGAATGATGACCCTGCACCTGCCCTGACTGACCTTATTTGCGGCCAGGTCATCTTTAGTCCCTTATGCTTGTACACTGGGAATGTGCTTAAACACTGGATTCCAAGGAATTTTTAAGACTACACAAAATAATTGGAAAATATGGTTGATAAAATGAAAACACGAAGATATATGGTCACCAAAGTTCAATGCCATTTTTTGACATTAGCTGGAGCTCTCTGAGATTTTAAAATTAAAATATGCACTCCTCTAAAGCCACTGGTTTAAAACATGTGCCAAACGATTATTCTATAAAACTGAACCAGAATGCCATCTTTAGGAAATAATATATTTTCTTGTGGAAACAAAATGTGTTCTTGTTCCGTCGGGATACTGTCTTGAAACCTGAAGATAAAATAAAAACATAATACCAATACATATCTTAAATTGCTGGATGGCTTGCGATTTTAGATCTACATTTTTTAAAATATTTTTCAGTCATATCAAGACAATGGGAGGGTGATAATGAAATGCTGTGTGCAATGGAACATGGTGTATGGTTGGAAAGATTTCCGCCTCCAGTCCAGCGGGTTACGAGCCCGGGAACGTGAGATCAGCAGGCCAGTGCTTGCCCTCCTTTTTTCGATGATGCGAAGTATTACAGTGTAACGATGGGATATATATTGATGGATGGATAACTTACAATTTTACTTCCTTTTTAATAGTATTTCAGTCATATCAGGACGATGGATGGGTGATGATGAAACGTTGTGTGCAATGGAAACGATTGGAAAGATTCCCGTCTACTGCAGGGCTCTAACCCGGAACCGCTAGATCAGCAGGCCAGCGCTTAACCTACTGAGCTACTGGGGCTCCACGATGGGATATAACCTTGGGGAAACATATATAAACAATCAGTAGGGTCTATTCTAAAAAAATTTGCTCCTACCGGAGCTGATTCTTTCCTTTAAGAGTTTTACCTTAATGAGAACGAAAGCAAAAGTGGAAACTGCCGAATTGCTCCCCACTAAATGTATACCCATTTATATTTAACGCTGGGATTGACGTAACTGTTCACATGGATGGACGAAACAGCGGGCCGCTTTTCAAAGCTAGTGCGTTGAAAAAAAATCGATATCAGTAGGGTTGGTCCTCGGTCACATGTAGATATTACGTGAGCGGACCATTCCTTTCAGTCTATTGCATAAAAATATCATTTGCAGCTTTAAATGATAAATTAGAACAGGTGGCGACCTGCTATATTGAGGACACACTGAAGCCACATTAAAGGTCGCAACTCAATGGAAAGAACATTAAGCGGGTTTTTGTATCAAAAACAGATTATGATATATTTCGGTACTTAACGTGACATATGACATGGAACTTTGACCTCTTTTCTTACTTACAAATATTGTGAATGAACTTTGCTTAAAAAAATCAATCATTGAGATGATAAGATCTCATTAAGAAGTTATACTTACCTGACTTTGAAAAAAGTTGAAAATTTTATCTTCCATGGTTGGTAAGCAAGGAAAGGGCAGAATCAGCTGAGTGTTGGCTGCTGACTCTTTCACCACGTCGATTATATATGAGCCGCGACACGAGAAAACCAACAATGTGGTTGTACGCCCAGCGCAGACTCAGATTAGCCTGGGCATCAAACCAGTCTGGTCAGACTCTTCGCTAAGTGCTTAAAGGGTAGCTAAGGGACTGAGCTACCTCCATGCGGACAGCGAAGACTCTGATCAGACTGGGCGGATGCCCAGGCTGATCTGAGTCTGCGCTGGGCGCACAACCACATTGTTGGTTTTGTCGTGTCGCGGCTCATATGAGAAACTTGTATGTAGTAATAAGACAAAAACATTTTTTACGTAAGGAACAAAGTGGACTTAGTACCCTTGGCTTGCCAAGAAGAGTTTCTTTATAGACGTCTTTCCTACAGACACATTTTTTCAGACAAACTGAAGAAAATCTGCAATCTGACAGTTCAACTAATATGAAAATAGACACTGCCTATACGCGAGCACATCGCTCTTTACAATGTGCGGGTGGTATGATAAAACCTCCCTATGGCTGCTACCATGTTAACTCTAAAGTATCGGACAAAAATGCGTGATCGAAGTGTAGACCCTGATCTGACTACTCATTGTAAGATTCTGGATTCAATTTCACAATGCTGTTTTGTCCAATGAAATTTGTAATAAAAGCGTTGCAATTCCACAGCTGCGATCTCTGTTTATACAAACTGGTGAGAAACTGTCAGAAAACAAATTTCCCCATAGTAATCTATCCCCTCGGAAAACGGGCTACAATTTTTCAGTTCCTTCTCTACGGCGCTTTATTTCCTCTAAATTTCACCCAGCGGTCAGTCTCCTTGCATTTTAATTTGTGTGATATCAGAAGCGGTTAATGTTGACGCCGTCTTGTTTTTCTCAAACGGAATGTTTGACGTCATTACGTAACATAGCGCACGCCCTGTATTGCTTATTTTACTTTGATTTCGATTCGAACCAGTCTAATTATAACTTCCGTTTTGTGTCGTTACGAAAGAAATTCCATTGAAAGTACCGTATCTTACAGATGAAAATATGCCTGACCAATCCTCTACCATAGAGCTCCCGCTCTTTCAAAGCTCCTTCGCCTGCAAGCGAGTGCTCGCTATTATCATGACTATGTCTGGCTGTATAGTCATAATTTGGTACCCCTAAAATATGTTCGTCAAAATTCTAAAAGAAAAGAAAATCTGTTAATTCATAGCACCTATGGAATATGATAGCAAAATGAATGTCTTTTTGAGCCGGAGCTTGTATTTTTCTTATTATTCTTATACTTATTATTCTTATTGCCTTTAAAAATTGAGCACATCAAGTTTATCTTGAACACACGCTCACATAACTGTTTAACCTATTTTGCCTGGTGTCCCCTAAAAGGGACACTGGCAAACAGTGGAGGCCCAGATCAGACGCCGCAAATGCGGCGTCTGATCAGGGTCTATACTATTTGCAAAAGTCATATGGACACTTCTTAATATAGAAAAAATGATAAAATAAACTAAACTAGACATGCAGACAATACTTGCTCTTGGTCTTTATGAATATTAACCCATTCTGCAATGGCTCTGATTGTGCTTATGCGCATATTGGTCTGGCGAGCACAGTTTGCATTATAGCTAAGGTTTCGAAGCTACAGGGAACAACCCCCTTCCCCCGCCCCCTCCTTCACTTCCCACCACTCTACCATTTTTGTCAACACTTTTCACCGTAATATAAAAACATATTCTTCACGATTTAATTCGTTGTTCGTTCAGACGTACTATGCCACGTCCTTTTCCCATTCAAAATTGAAACAATTTATTTCATTTTCACATTGCCTCTTTTAAAAGGGAAGGGAGTTTTACACACCAGTTGATAAAAGGTAAACAAGAATACAAGTGACGGCACAGTCTGAATTGAAACTAATCAAATGGAATCGGTTATGATTGCTTTTTTATTGAAATTAGCCGAAGCACCCGTTCGGGATGTGTTTTCTTTTGTTGAGAAATAACTCTTCTAGCGTAAATTTTGATGAAAATGCGCAAGTTAATGACTTAAAATTCTTGTTTAAAGCATAACCGAACCTCATAAAAATAATCATGTTAAGTGTGAAAGTATTAAATCAACTTATTTGATTTTAGACATTTTGCTTGAAAACGTTTCTTTGGGCATGTGCGAAGAGGCAAGATTTTATCAGCCTGCGCATGCGCCAAAACTTACCAAAGAATCTTTATTTTCCTCTCTAAATATTCCTCAGGAGGCGTAGATTGTTCTTGCAAATAGCAAAGACTCAGTTCATCTTGTGCGAACGCACAAGCTGTACTGAGTCTTTGCTATTTACAAGTGATCAAAAGCTCCATTCCCCGTGGAGCAGCTCATCTGAAGAGACGCGCAGCCTTTGAGTCTGATCAATACGTTTGAGCATCAAAGTAAAGAATTAAATTTTGTTACAAGTTTTCAAATTATGAATGGGATTTAGCAAATAAATCTCAAAAAGTAACAGCTGGGTGCTACAAACTATACTGTGAGGCTTAGGGGTCGTTAGGGTCAGAAGATATTCTATTAAGTTCGATTCTTGCGGCATAACGCCTTATTGGGTACGATCTACCATTCCTTGATAGACTGTTATGCTGTATTATGCATGTGTGATGTTCCAAAAGAAAGCATACTCCCAATTTTAATTGGAACGCATTTTCATGTACAACATAAGTTTTGGCTTCCACTGCCACTGCCGCTAGTATTTAATTATGTACGGTACCATCAACTAGATAGGGCAATATTATAAAAAAAAAAAAAAAAAAAAAAAAAAAAAAAAAAAAACTTAAGACTACGCTTATCACACAATTATTGTTGGAGTTATTTTCGGAAGAATTTTCGAGAAACAAAGTTGCCAATTTCGAAACCGCTGAGTCAAGATTACAATTGTATCTTAAGAACGGGCAATTACATTAAGCTATTAATATGCACCCAGGGCAAAACCAAAGGCATTGAAAACAGTAATATGCTGAAAGTTTCTAAATTATGTCAGTATACGAAAATTTTGGGCTAGCACGAGATGGCGAGAAAAGAAAAATGTATGTCGTGGCGGGGGCGCAATTTAATCTTGAAAATATAGCAGTTTCTATATCAGTCTCGGAATTCAGGATTTTTTTTTTTTAATTTTAATTTGTCACGTACCTGAAGAAAAAGCTGCTGACATGAGGCCGCACTGACATATGTACCCCGATTGTTTTGCTGTTTTCGTTCTCTTTTCACCTTCATGGTCTTTACTCATAAGTAATGAGATGCGTATAAAGTATTGCAAAACTCGCGTCTGCAAAAGTTAATAAACCATTTCGTCTAAACTTTTCATGTTGAAAATTCAAAAACTAGAGATTCAACAGTATTTTCATTTTTTCTTTTTTTTTTTTTTTTTGCGCTTAAATGTTAACATAAACACACCGGATAGGCGGCAATCGAAAACGCTCTTAACAGTCGATTAACGAGGATCAAAAACAGTTAGAAACAGCGTTTTCAATCGAAAACGCTGTTTCTAACTGGTTTTGATCCGCGTTCGTCGACTACATGAGCGTTTTCGATTGCCGCCTATCCGGTGGGTTAAACGGAGATTATGAAATTTGATATACGAGATGACTTTCGATTTCTTCTGATACATGTAAGCTGTCTTTGGGTCTGCGCCTTTTTGTGCATAACAGTGCACTTGCATCTAACATGGCTTTTATGAAAAGCCAGCTCCTTTAGCCTGTTTTTGTGGCCGGCATTATCGGAGTTAAAATCATGTTGATTTTTGTAATTAAAATAATTTTAAAACTAGATATATTTTAATTTCCCATGCTCTATGAAAATTAATATAATAGAAGCACTTTTCTTTTTAATTGTCCATGCTTCCTTATGACTGTCTGTGACCCGCGCCCATCATGATAGGGGGCCGAAAACTTGATACATTTATAATGGAGCTGGGACACAGGAAACGGTGTCTACGCATCCGTAAAAACCAAGATGCTGATATGCCTGTCAACTGTAGAGACTGGTAGCAGGTTTGAATTTCATTTCTACCAATTTATAAAAATCATATTTAATTGACGTAGAGAGGTAAATCCGACCAGGCTAAGCATTTGCGACGGCTAATCTGGGTGTTCCATGCTCGCACAAGGCATTGGAGGGATTTCTTGTGGAACTTCTTATTGATTACCGTAGCAGACGATAGCGATCTCCATTGTCCCGCCATTTTTCAAATCTTGTTTCAATTATAATAATCAAGTCAATTTAACTCATCAAAACGTTTGAAAAAACTCTTATAACTAGTGTCAAATTTCAAAATATCTTTTGTTAAAAAGAAAAACTGTTATATTTTTTAACAAAAACGACAGGATTTGGGAAATTAACAAAATGATTACAACGCTAAAGGTCACTAATTTCGCTTTTTACGGAGACAAATTGTCCGCCATTGCCAAAACTAATTATCCATACAAAATGGCTGACATCAATTTCACTAGTTCTACATTACATCTCAATTTGCAAGTAAAATTATACGACAATCAAAAAAACAAATCAAACAATCAAATTGTAATATTGTACTTTGAGTGCAGTTGTGAAGATCTATAGAGATTATGCGATTTCAGAGCTCTAGATAAGAGGGCGTATTTGGTGATAATTAGGGATAATTTTTGTTAATTCTGCATAAAAACATATGTTGTGACCCCTCATCTGAACCGTCTCGACGAGACGGTTCAGATGAGGGGTCACAACATATGGTTTCGATGAGAAATAAGAAAAATTATCCTTAATTATCATCAAATACGCCCTCTTATCTAGAGCTCTGGATTTATTATAAATCCATATCTTAAAATCTCGTAAGAGTGTCGAAATTCGCTGTAGAAGTCCCATACAACGGGTTAATTAAGGTCTTTTAATCCAGAAAGTAACATAATTGAAAGATAAAGGAGAAAATCTGTCTAAAGGCATAATGCGAATGCGCATGCTCAGACCAGCCTATGGGCATGCACAATTTGATAATAGAACATGGAAAGTTATCGAGACCCTATGTGAACCTTCTAGAATTAAGAAAGTGGCGTGTGTGTTCTTTAACAAGATTGCACATGCTGGGCTTGGTATTTAGACCATTAACCACAAGGCCAGTATTTCTCCCATGAGGTGTATATAATGAACCCTTGAAATATTTTCGAGGACTTTCAGCCGACAGTCTCCTGGTACGATATTACATCCTCTAGATTGAAGGACTGTAGGAGGGGCACCTGAATAAATCAAGGGGTTCGTCAAATTTCAACGTCCTGTTTTTTTTTGCGGGTTTGAACTTCAATGTCTTGTCGGCGAAAGCCTTTGTCGCCGTTGACGCGACATCACTATAGCTCAATTACTGTCGATCGAAAGAACTTCGAGGGTCTCCCACATCGTGTACCATCAGAGCTCCCCATGTCACTTGAAGCTTTGGACATTGCTCCATGTTCCACTTGCTTTAGCTTATGTTTCCTAAACTGCCTAGGTTCAACCAACGTTTTCTTATTTCGGAAATCTTTTGGCAATTATTTCGTGTTCCTTAAAAGTATTGACCCATTCCTTCTGAATCCTGGCTCCAAGGTTATAAAACTTTTTTCATGCTCAACTCAGCTGAGCATGATTTTTTTTCTGCTCATAAGCAGAGAAAATTTCATACTCAGGTAAACTGAGCAAGAAGACAACTGTACTTTACTTATCAGTAATTTGTTATTTACATGTATTTGCAGGTAAACATTCAAGCTCAGCTGAGTTGAACATCAAATATGTTTTACAACCGCGAAGCCTGGTAGACCCTCATCCCAAGTAGCAGTGGGTATCTAAGCAGACTATTGTAACGTAATCTACACCACTCAAAGATCGATCCGGCGACGTAGGAAACGGGAATATGCTGTGGCTTGCTGCTTTTAGTTAGCTGCCCTTGAAACACGACTACAACTAACTGCTAACCTGTGCCCCGTGAACGTAGTGGTTTTTAAAAGTGATGAGAATTAATACCTTGTGCAAGTGACATTAAAATCGCCAAAAAAACAGACGACAAAATTTACGTCTGCAGAATTTCAGTCAACGTCTCGTCCAAGCGATATCATATTGAGAATTCGAACACAAGAGGGCAAACAGTGTAGATTCAGATGAAGTGGCTCATGATGATCCACCTCATCTGAATCTAAACTGTTTGTTTATTCAACAATTTTAATTTTTTGGCGCTTTAAGGGTTAAAATCGCCTAACCATATTGTGAACACCTCAAAATTACCAGATGTTCTTGCACCGCATAGTAATTTTTCCAATCATGTGTGTTTCATGTGTCCTCTGATTGAAATTGGACCCATAAATAACAATTGTATGAACAAGGCACGCGCTTTGAATTGTACCACTAGGCACGACTCGCGCCCGGTATTGTCCATTTCGTTTCCAAACAACGCCACAAAATTGCAATTTGAACATTTATCCATCGCATTTGTGACGTGTTTAACAATAAATCACCTTTACTTTGACAAGTTTATAGTAAATATTTTCACCTAAACATCCTCCAAATCAATTTCCAAGGTTGTTGGACAATGTACGTATTGATACCGATCTATAAACGGTCAATTTCTTTGGCAAAATCATATGAATCGTGAACGGTAGATTGTCAATATTAAAACTCACTGCTTGATTCTGCTTACCTTTGCCTGCAAAATAGTACTGAAATCGTATCTAAAAGTGAGTCATATATGTATAAGCTCAAAAACGATAAAACGATCTATTTTGCATGCGAATCTGCAAAAATCGAACGACTCCTGGCTGATCGGTTTTCAGTTTCGCATGCGCGAGTTTGCATCAAGCAAAAACTTGAGCAAACAAACAGTGCCAAACTGCGCAAGCAGACATGAGTTTTCGCCTTTTGCCCAACCCGTGGATATTTTTACATGAATATATCGTTCAGTCAATTGGGATTATAAAAAACCATGGTGGCCCGACCACTGTGGGGATTTATACATATCATGCATTGTATTAATATGTATTGTGCTGCACTAGCAATGTTGATGGTCGATTGCAAAATTACTTAGTTAAACTTGTATTGTTTATGTGATCGTATTACTAGTAAATACGAAAACTCGGAAGTTGTTTCTGTATAACATGTTAACCCTTAGTGCGCCAAAAAGCAGACGACAAAATTTACGTTCGCAGAATTTCAAAAATGTTTCGTCCAAGCGATATCAAATTGAGAATTCGAACACTAGAGGGCAAACAGTGTAGATTCAGATGAGGTGGCTCATTATGAGCCACCCCATCTGGATCTACACTGTTTGCCAATTCAACAATTTTAATTTTTGGCGCTTCAAGGGTTAGGACATCTACTTGGCCGCTTTTGATGTTACAGTGAGAAGATCAATTTTACATAGTTCAGATTTAGGGAAGAGCTAGATAACATCTTTTTTATAAGTTCTGGATAGTAAGATTCTTTGGAAGCGAGGGATAGACTACAGAAACGAAAATAGCAGTTTCGGTTTGACTGAGTCTGTTTATGACAAGTACTGCAATTTGCAACATCGGCCACGCCCCCACCCCCTCTAGCACCGGCTCAAGCAGAATTCTACTTAAATCGTTTTCCAGTTTTCTAGTTTTCTTGTATGCATGTCAACCAAACATTGTATGCTCATGGTTTTACGGTTTTACTAGTTGAAAATAAAATGCCTGTTCATCGTGTAATGTTTTACTTGTGTCGTGCAGTGTATTTGGATAAAAGTTGTTTTCCCTTTGCTATCAGCTTAGCATCATGATCTTTTCATTGGGCAGTGTCATTAGAAAAAACAGTTTTAAGGCTTATGATAAATGCGAATAGCCCAAGCACCTGCATATGTGGAGAGCCCGTTATGTAATCCACAAGATCCAACTGATTTTTTTAAGGCTAAAATGTGCATACTTTGACCAGGATGCGCATGAATGCAGGCTTGACTGAGCATGCGCATACTGCATTTTCATAAAACCAGTTTTCTTAGGACCTCCCCATTTTAATTTGATTTATTACTTCTTAGATACACAGACTTTTCGGTTAGAAAAATTGAAACAGATTCAATCATCTAGTTACTTTTCTTGCAGATTTATTTGATTGTGAAGATTTTATCCCTGATCTCGTTGAAACGACATTCGAACATGCGACAAGGAAAAACACATATCAACATACACATCCGCGGACTCTGATCAATCTCTATCCAGTTAATACATACAATGTACAGAGATCGAACAGAGAGGGCTTTGATCAGTCTGCGCGGATGCGCAGGCTGATCAAGTCATCGCTGGTCGCACATGTTAAGAAGATTCCTTTTGCGTGGTCTCCGGCTCAAATTAGAAAACATTTTTTTCAATGGAGAAGTGACAAGCGCCGTATGGGGTAACGAATACATTTATAATTTCAAAAACTTAAAAGCTATAGTAACCGTTTTAATTAATTTTTGACTAGACACATGTCGATATTACGAATGCATAAAACGGAAAGATTTGATTTCCAAAGAGTTGGAAATGTAACGATTGATAATTATGCAGAAAATATTAGCTGAGTGTAATGTTCAATGAGTATACAGTATTTTGATAAGCTTTGTCAATCCAGATATTGAAATTTGCTTTTTGGACTATTTTAACTGAGTAGGCCTATCAACTTTTTGAGTAAAGTTTGTATTATTTTAGCAGGTTAAGCGGAAATAATTTAGTTTTCTCTTATGTCCCGCTTTGGACGTCAACTTGTTAGATCCGTAAAGACCGGGTATTGTCACATTTTTGCGTCTGTTACATAGAGGATATTTGACTTTTTCAGTGTAAGATCGATTTTTATTTCACCGAATGAACACCAAAAGCAGTATTTTCACGAGTGGCGAAGCCACGAGCAGTATTTTCACGAGTGGCGAAGCCACGAGTGAAAATACTGCTTTTGGTGTTCATGAGTGAAATAAAAATTCATCTTACACTGAAAAAGTCAAATTTTCTATTTCTTTTATGCTTGAAAATTGCAATAATTCTGTTTATTCAAGAGCGTCAGGCATCACGACAGAAACACAACTTTTTTTCTAGCCATTCTGTGTCAAATTAGAAGCTTCCAGCGTGTTTATTGGGTATGATATTGGTTGTAAACTAAGTTTGCAACTGAAAAACAGCTTCAAATATCATTTTGATAAACAGATCTCAAAAAAATTGCCAAGAAAGAATGCCTACAGGAGACTTAGGCGGCCTGACGTCGCGTGCAGTAACAATGCTACGTTGGCGCTTTAAGTGACGTCATTAAAGTCGCAATGACGTGCAAACATGCGTGACGTAATTTTTGTCAAGCGAGATAAGATTTAGTGAATTAACATTAATTAATAAATAATAAACTTGAGGCTATTTCGCAAAAATCCTATTTCTGAAACAGTGAAATTGAAAGTGATAATTTCACTGTTTGAAACAGTGAGAGTGAAATCGAAAGTGATAATTTCACTGTTTGAAACAGTGAGATTATCAGTTTCGATTTCACCGAGAAATCTCTATAATTCATTGAAAAGTATGAAAGAAATTTTCGTTTGCATCACGATCGGGTGTACCAAGTATCATATATATTTTCTTATACTGTACAAATCGATTTATCTTTACAGATCTTCCAACAATTCTATTCCAGATAAAGCTCTTTAATTGCAAATACGTATATTCTGGCATTGAAAGTTTAAAAATTGAAAATAAAATTTGACTGCCGAACTTTAGAAAATAAGCAGCTTGCTCGCCAGCATTGCCGATATCTTTCAGTAAAGCATGTTTCCACTTTGTATGACAACAAACAATCAATTGAATACTTGTCTTTAAAGGCCCCATTGCTCTATCAGCATGAACAATTTTATTATGAGGTATCGCTGCAAACTTCTCATTATAGTTTCGACATTGTAAATGACCGTAGTTAGATAGCTTTAAAAAAAAATAAAACATCCTTGAGTTTCACATAAAAATTGTCTGAAAACTTACTTTGGTCATTTCAGTTGGATTTCATTAAGTTGAATAAAATGGTAAAGATGCTATGTACAGTCGTGGATTCTCAATCACTATCCTGCCTATGTTTATGTAGCTTTGCTTGACGGGAAACCAGAACAGGAAATTGTATATTTTGTGGAGCAATTTGTGATTTTTCAAAAACTTGTTTTCTCTACTTTTTGCCAGTTACATGACTCAGTATATGCCCATCAACACACATTTTATTAACAAATGTGAAGTTTGAACCTCTTTTTACAATAATCTGAGTTGAGATTTTTACCACTGATAGGACTATGGAGACTTTAATATTTCTATATGCATACTGTCCATATATGCTAGCATAAGGCAGGAAAAATGACGGTTCCAAATTTCTTTGACAATTTGTTGATGTTTTGAACAGAACAGAGCATATTACAGATCACAGAGTTTCTGCGGGGTTGTAAATTATTATTGTGTCAATATCTCCATGTTTACATTATCGTTTCTGATGTCATCAAGTTGCCTTTCTGCAACTCATTGTTTCTTTTTTGCTGTTTCGTGGATATAGAGAGGATCTTACATGAGTGCTTATGTATTATTGAATTTATTAAACGAGTTGGGGAAAAAGATAAGATGCGAGGCTTTGCCGAGCATCTTATCGGTTTTCCCAACGAGTTTAATAAATTCAATAATAAAGGACCACGAATGCAAGATTCTATTTATCATATGACACTAAAATCGCATTTTATTAGCAATTTTACACTAAAATGTCACGATTTTGCCATTAGAAAACGCAACGTTTTTGTGGATGTAAACGCATATACGTTACGGTGTAATTTCCATATTTAATCCACCAGTGGATTATCGTTTTTAATGCATTGCTTTATTACACTCTGTAATGCGACGTCATATGATAAACTTTGATCCTCTAGGGCTTTCTGATCTTTCAGTAACCACTTTTATTCAGTTAGATTAGACGTTTCTGGGTACAAAGCCACCGCAATTCTGGCATCGTCCAGCCCATTCACTGTCCTAGCGCCTCATATCACAGCTGCGTCGTACTAGCCAAACCTATAACCATGGGACGAGGGCTGCAGCCCAGAACCTTTTCCAGCGTCATCAATTAAGAAAGCGACTGAATGTGAAACAGCCAAAATATAAACACGTTCAATGAAATTGAAATTGTTCTTACATGATGTTGCATACGTATGAATAACGGTCATTTCTTCCGATATTGGTCCATTCTGGCTGCCAGCAAAAACCATTTTCAACACCTTAAGATTATTGATAGTAGCAAGCTTTGGCCTTTGACTAAACTGGACAGCGAGCAATGTGTGGAGCCCGGTATCCCAGTGGATTAAGTGCTGGCTTGCTACTGGTTCGGGTTCGAACCCTGGAGGCAGAAATCTTTTCAACCGTATATGGAACTCCTTCAAAATTTATTCCATTGCACATAGCCTTTCCATCGTCCTGATATGTCTATAAAATTGTTGAAAAGAACGTAACCTCGCGTGTAATACATCCGTTCATGAATTTGAATTCAATTTGCGACTCTTAACAGGTGTTACTTCAAAATAAGAAACGTTTGTTACAACCACAAATGAAATAACTCCCACAAATGAAGTAATTCTTTCATTTGTGGTTGCGGTAGCGTGCAATCGTAACCACAAATGAAATAATGTTTCCAAACATGTATGAATTTGTATAGAAGGGCTTCATTCTTACAAAAATAATTTTCTCTGACACAAGTCTACAATCTTTTGAAACATTTAGAAATTTGCAGACCGAAGTTATTTCATTTGTGGTTGCGGTAGCGTGCAATCGTAACCACAAATGAAATAATGTTTCCAAACATGTATGAATTTGTATAGAAGGGCTTCATTCTTACAAAAATAATTTTCTCTGACACAAGTCTACAATCTTTTGAAACACTTAGAAATTTGCAGACCGAAGTTATTTCATTTGTGGTTGAGGAAGCTTGCAATCGTAACCACAAATGAAATAATGTCTCAGAACATATATCAAATTGTATGGAAGGGCTTTATTCTTACAAAAATAAACTTCTCTGAAACAAGTCGACAATCTTTTGAAAACGTTAGCAATTTGCAGACCAAAGTTATTTCATTTGTGGTTGAGGAATCTTGCAATCGTAACCACAAATGAAATAATGTTTACAAACATGTATGAAATTGTATGGAAGGGCTTCATTCTTTCAGAAATAAACTTCTCTGACACTAGTCGACAATCTTTTGACAATCTTTTGAAACACTTCGAAATTTGCAGACCAAAGTTATTTCATTTGTGGTTGATGAAGCTTGCAATCGTAACCACAAATGAAAAACTGTCTCCAAACATATATGAAACTGTATGGAAGGGGCTTCATTCCTACCAGAATAAACTTCTCTGACGCAAGTCGACAATCTTTTGAAATACTTAGAAATTCGCAGACCAAAGTTATTCCATTTGTGGTTGAGGTATCATGGAATCGTATTCACAAATAAACTAATGTCTCCAAACAGATGCCGGGCCGCGTAGCGTAATCGATAGGGCACCTGACTCATAAGTCAGAGGTCCTGGGTTCGAAACCCGGTCTGGCCACATACTTTCGTTTCTCCTTCCGCTGATTCAAGAAGGGCAGTTGTCAGTTACTGGCGAAAGTATGTGCACTTAGTACTGGTTAACCGCTTAGGAGGTCTAAGTCTGCCCAGGAATAGTGTGGTAACGTTAACTGACCGTCCCGACATGACCATAGCTGTTTACCGTGGACGTTAAGCATCAAATCAATCAAAAAAGTCTCCAAACATATATGGAACTGTCCGGATGGGCATATGAGCCGCGACACGACAAAACCAACACTGTGGTTGTGCGCCCAGCGCAGACTCAGATCAGCCTGGGCATCCGCCCAGTTTGACCAAACTCTTCGTTAAGTGCTCAAAGGGGAGCTAAGGGGCTGAGATACCTCCTTGCAGACAGCGAAGACTCTGATCAGACTGGGCGGATGCCTTGGCTGATCTGAGTCTTCCCTGGCCACACAAACACTTTGTTAGTTTCTCGAATCTCGGCTCAATTATGAAACTGTCCGGAAGGGCATTATTCTTATAAAAAAAAACTTCACTGACATAAATCGACAATCTTTTGAATCATTTTGGAACTTTGCAGACCGACGTTATTACATTTGTGGCTGACGTAGCACGCCATCGTAACCACAAATGCAAGAATTATTCCCAGGTCGTGAGAGACCACCTAGGAGTGCATCATTCTTTTAAATCTAAACTTCGAAAAAACTGATAAGAAACTTTCATAGTCTTTGGGATACAGTCCAAAAATATATATAATTTCATTTGTGGTTGACATAGCATGCAATCGTAACCACAAATGAGATAATGTTCCCCAAATCGTAAGAAACCGTCTTGAAGTGCTTTATTCTTTTCAAACGAAACTTCCCTGATACTGATAAAAATCTTTTATAGCGTTTCTGATAAAGTCCAACAAAAGTTATTTCATTTGTGGTTGATATAGCATGCAATCATAACCACAAATGTAATAATGTTCCCCAAACCGTAAGATATCGTGTAGAGGTGTTTCATTCTTTTGAAACTATACTTCCCTGACACTGATGACATTTTTTATAGCGTGTTGGATAACGTGCAACAAAAGTTATTTCATTTGTGGTTGAGATAGCATGCAATCATAACCACAAATGAAATAATGTTCCGCAAATCATAAGAGATCACCTTGAAGTGATATATTCTTTTGAAACTATACTTCCCTGATACTAATAAAAACTTTTATAGCGTTTTGGATATAGTCCAACAATAGTTATTTCATTTGTGGTTGAGATAGCATGCAATCGTAACCACAAATGAAATAATGCTCCCTAAATCGTTAAAGATCGCATTGAAGTGCTTTGTTCTTTTGTAACTATAGTTCCCTGATACTGTTACAAATCTCTTCTAGCGCTTCGGATATAATTCAACAAAAGTTACTTCATTTGTGGTTGAGGTAGCATGCAATCGAAAACACAAATGTAATAATGCTCACGAAATCTTAAGAGACCGCCTTGAAGTGCTTTATTCTTTGAAACTATACTTCCCTGATACCTATAAAAACATCTATAGCATTTCGGATATAGTCCAACAAAAGTTATTTCATTTGTGGTTAAGGTAGCCGGCAGACATAACCACAAATCTAATAATATTCCCTAAATCGTAAGAGATCTCGTTGAAGTGTTTCATTCTTTTGAAACTATACATGTACTTCCCTGATACTAATAAAAACTTTTATAGCGTTTTGGATATAGTCCAACAATAGTTATTTCATTTGTGGTTGAGATAGCATGCAATCGTAACCACAAATGAAATAATGTTCCCTAAATCGTAAAAGATCGCATTGAAGTGCTTTGTTCTTTTGTAACTATAGTTCCTTGATACTAATACAAATCTCTTCTAGCGCTTCGGCTATAATTCAACAAAAGCTACTTTATTTGTGGTTGTGGTAGCATGCAATCGAAACCACTAATGTAATAATGTTCACGAAATCTTAAGAGACCGCCTTGAAGTGATTTTTTTTAAACTATATATCCCTGATACTTATAAAAACATTTATGGCGTTTCGGATATATTCCCTCAAGATTTTTTTCATTTGTGGTTGAGATCGTAACCACAACTAAAATATTGTTCCCGAAATCTTAAGAAACCACCTCTTAGTGCTATATCTTTTGAAACTATACTTCCCTGATACCTATAAAAACATCTATAGCATTTCGGATATAGTCCAACAAAAGTTATTTCATTTGTGGTTGAGGTAGCAGGCAATCATAACCACAAATGTAATAATATTCCCCAAATCGTGAGAGATCGCGTTGAAGTGTTTCATTCTTTTGAAACTATACTTCACTGATACTAATAAAAACTTTTATAGCGTTTTGGGTATAGTCCATCAAAACTTATTTCATTTGTGGTTAAGATAGCATGCAATCGTAACCACAAATGAAATAATGTTCCCCAAATCGTAAGAAACCGTCTTGAAGTGCTTTATTCTTTTTAAACTAACATTCCCTGATACTGATAAAACATTTATAGTATTTCGGATATAGTCCAAGAAAAGTCATTTCATTTGTGGTTGATGTTGCATGCAATCATAACCAAAAATGTAATACCGTTCCCGAAATCGCAAGAGACCGCCTTGAATTGCTTTAACCTTCTCAACCTATTATTCCTTGATACTGATAAAAACATTAATAACGTTTTGGATATGTTGTAATAATTGTTATTTCATTTGTGGTTGACGTAGCATGCAATCATAACCACAAATATAATAATGTTGCCCAAATCATAAGAGACCGCCTTGAAGTGCTTTATTCTTTTCAAACTACACTTCCCTGATACCGATAAAAACTTTTATAGCGTTTCGAATATAGCCCAAGAAAAGTTATTTCATTTGATTTGTGGTTGATGTAGCATGCAATCATAACCAAAAATGTAATAATGTTCCCTAAATCGTAAGAGATGGCCTTGAATTCTTTCATTCTTTTTAAACTATACTTCCCTGATACTAATAAAAAACGTTTATAGCGTTTTGGAAAACACAGAACAAAAGTTTTTTTCATTTGTGGTTGAGATAGCAGGCAATCATAACCACAAATGAAATAATGTGCCCAAATCGCAAGAGACCGCCTTGAATTGCTTTAACCTTTTCAAACTATTATTCCTTGATACTGATAAAAACATTAATAGCGTTTTGGGTATGTTGTTATAATTGTTATTTCATTTGTGGTTGACGTAGCATGCAATCATAACCACAAATATAATAATGTTGCCCAAATCATAAGAGACCGCATTGAAGTGCTTTATTCTTTTCAAAGTACACTTCCCTGATACCGATAAAAACTTTTATAGCGTTTCAAATATAACACAAGAAAAGTTATTTCATTTGTGGTTGACGTAGCATGCAATCATAACCACAAATGTAATAATGGTTCGGATATCACAAGTGACCGCCTTGAAGTGCTTTATTCGTTTGAAACTATACTTCACTGATACTGCTAAAAACATTTATAGCGTTTTGGATATAGTCCAACAAAAGTTATTTCATTTGTGGTTGAGATAGCATGCAATCATAACCACAACTGAAATAATGTTCCCTAAATCGTAAGAAACCGTCTTGAAGTGCTTTATTCTTTTCAACCTAAACTTCTCTGATACTGGTGAAAAACTTTTATAGTATTTCGAATGTAGTCCAACAAAAGTTGTTTCATTTGTGCTTGAGGTAGCATGCAATCATAACACCAAATGTAATAAAATTAGTTCCCGAAATCTTAACAGACTGCCTTGAAGTGCTTTTTTCTTTTGAAAAATACTTCCCTGATACATACTGATAAAAACATTTATAGCGTTTCGGATAAAGTCAAACAAAAGTTATTTCATTTGTGGTTGAAATATCATACAATCGTAACCACAAATGAAATAATGTTCCCGAAATCTTAACAAACCGCCTTGAAGTACTTTATTCTTTTGGAAAAATACTTCCCTGATACTTATAAAAACTTTTATAGCGTTTCGGATATAGTCCAATAAAAGTTATTTCATTTGTGGTTGAGATAGCATGCAGTCGTAACCACAAATGAAATAATGTACCCGAAATCTTAAAAGACCGCCTTGAAGTGCTTTATTCTTTTCAAACTAAACTTCCCTGATACTGGTGAAAAACTTTTATAGTATTTCGAATATAGTCCAACAAAAGTTGTTTCATTTGTGCTTGAGGTAGCATGCAATCATAACACCAAATGTAATAATATTAGTTCCCGAAATCTTAACAGACCGCCTTGAAGTGCTATTTTCGTTTGGAGCAATACTTCCCTGATTCTTAAAAAACACGTTAAAAGCGTTTTCGGATATAGTCCAAGAAAAGTCATTTCATTTGTGGTTGACGTAGCATGCAATCGTAACCACACATGTAATAATGTTTCCTAAATCGTAAGAGATGGCCTTGTAATGTTTCATTCTTTTTCAACTGTACTTCCCTGATACTTATAAAAAACTTTTATAGCGTTTTGGAAAACGTACTACAAAAAGTATTTCATTTGTAGTTGACGTAACATGCAATCAAATCCACAAATGAAATAATGTTGCCCAAATCATAAGAGACCGCCTTGAAGTGCTTAATTCTTTTTAAACTACACTTCCCTGATACCGATAAAAACTTTTATAGCGTTTCGAATATAGCCCAAGAAAAGTTATTTCATTTGTGGTTGACGTAGCATGCAATCATACCCTCAAATGAAATAATGTTTCGAAATTCATAAGAGACCGCCTTGAAGTGCTTTATTCGTTTCAAATTATACTTCCCCGATACTGATTAAAACATTTATAGCATTTTGGATTTAGTCCAAAAAAAGTTATTTCATTTGTGGTTGAGATAGCAGGCAATCATAACCACAAATAAAATAATGTCCCCCAAATCGCAAGAAACCGTCTTGAAGTGCTTTATTCTTTTCAAACTGAACTAATCTGATACTGATGAAAAACGTTTATAGCGTTTCTGGTATTGTCCAACAAAATTTATTTCATTTGTGGTTGAGGTAGCATGCAATCGTAACCACAAATGAAATAATGTTTCCTAAATCGTAAAAAACCGTCTTGAAGTGCTTCATTCTTTTTAAACTGAACTTCCCTGATACTGATAAAAAACTTTTATAGTATATCGAATATAGTCCAACAAAAGCCGTTTCATTTGTGGTAGAGGTAGCATGCAATCATAACCACAAACGTAAAAAATATCAGTTCCCGAAATCTTAACAGGCCGCCTTGAAGTGCTTTATTCTTTTGAAAAAATACTTCCCTGATACTTATAAAAACATTTATAGCGTTTCAGATATAGTCCAACAAAAGTTACTTCATTTGTGGTTGAGATAGCATGCAATCGTAACCACAAATGAAATAGTGTTCCCGAAATCTTAAGTTACCGCCTTGAAGTGCTATATTCGTTTCAAACTATACTTCCCTGATATTTAAAAAAAAACTTTCGTAGCGTTTCGGATATTGGCCAACAAAAGTTTTTTTCATTTGTGGTTGAGATAGCATGCAATCATAACCACAAATGAAATAATGTTACCCAAATCGTAAGACACCGCCTTGAAGTGCTTTATTCTTTTCAAACTATACTTCCCTGATACCGATAAAAAACTTTTATAGCGTTTCAAATATAGCCCAACAGAAATTATTTCATTTGTGGTTGAGATAGCATGCAATCGTAACCACAAATGAAATAATGTTCCCCAAATCATAAGAAACCGCCTTGAAGTGCTTTATTCTTTTGAAACTAAGCTTCCCTGATACTGATACCATTTATAGCGTTTCGGATGTAGTCCGACCAATGATTTGCAGATTTACCAAAATTGTTGTGGTTAATTCTGATAATAATAGGGAGGTTAAGATTTAGAACTTGTGTCCGTACGGCTTTTGGTAGCTAAACGGTCAAACCTTCCGTATCTTCTATCTATAGAAAGAATAGATATTATAGGGGGGTGGGGGGGGGTTAAGATTTAAAACCCAGTGTGGAGGGATAATAACATATCTCTTGAATCGAAGGTGAAACTTATTCGCTTCCTTGTCATTTCCATATTTCTGTATGCCTGTGAATCGTGGACCTTGACAGCAGAGGATGAGATGCTACCGAAGGTTACTGAACATTTCGTACAAGGACCATATAACCAACGAGGAGGTTCGCAGGAATATTCTAGCAGCCATTGGAGAATATGATGAACTCCTGATGCTGGTCAAGAAACTAAGGTGGTTTGGCCACGTCTCAAGGTCTTCTGGTTTAGCAAAGACGATTCTTCAGGACACAGTGAAAGAAAAAAGAAGAAGAGGGAGACAGCAGAAGAGGTGGGAAGGACAATATCAATGGATTTTGCCAGCTCAACTAGAGCAGCTGAAGACAGGAAAAGGTGGAAAGGGATAGTTTTGAAGTCATCTATGGTGCCCAAACGAACTAGTAAGGTTAAGGGATAGAATAGAATAGAATAGAATAGATAGTCCGTACGGCTTTTGGTAGCTAAAATAGCTGGCATCTGGCTGTCAGTTCCTTTATCGTTATTTTACGGGCGTCTGCCTGTAGAGCAGTAGTGGAAATCATGATATGGTGGGCGGTTAGAATGTCAACTGACCGCTCCCGAAAATACCTTTAAAGTGTTGAAGGACTATACAGCCAAAACAGTACATGTACCTGTCCAATTCTATCCTACTCTGGTGATGACTGCTGCAAATATTTACGGGCGCCCGTAAATGTAACTGGAACGGACTGACAGCTAGTTCTCAGTTATTCTACCGTAAATTAAACGGATCTTTTTTTTACATTTTAGTTAACCGTGTTTTAAGAAAACAGTATCTTGAACTTGTGTGTGTATCCAAAGAAAAATCGAATCATTTTAGCTGTACTAAATAAACAATTTCTAGTCTGCCCTGTCGAAACTTGACAGAGAAGGTTCGTTCTCTTCTACAGATGCCTAAACGAAAGTGTAAACCTTCCGTCGCCCAATATGACTGACGCCGACAATCTTTCTCAAATAACTAGGTAACGATACGTCCTTACTACATGGTAGCTGACCCAAATGACTTTATGATACCGTTCACGGACCTTTTGATACCGTTCACGGATCTTTTGTATGTTAACAAGTACGAGCGAGGTTTGTAGTTTTCCTAATAATTTTCTCAATACAAAACGGATTGATGTGGTGGAGTAATGGGCTTAACTTCTGCTTATTAATTGTGCCTGCCTGCTTAGGTACAAATGCTCGATCAAAACTTTTCTTTTCGATATTCTGTCTTGGGCGAGCGTTTATACTTCACCAAGCGAGGTGTGCATTCAGTGCTAGCAGCATCAAACAGCGGAAATTAATTCCAGTACTCTGCACTTTACTCCATGTCAGTCCATTTTGTAATACGAAAAATATTCGGAAAATACAGACCTCGCTCGTTCTTGTTAACATATAAAAAAAAGTCCGTAAACGGCATCCAAAAGTCACGTGGGTCAGTAACCCCGGAACCGTTCGGATGTTCCTTTCTCTTCGGTGTTTAGTATGACCCTTACGCGAGAACACCCTGCTTGTCTGATACCTTCGGTCGGGTTACCGGCCTAGTGGGTCAGCTACCCAGATTATATTACGGGCAGTATTGCCCTGTTCTTTCAATGTCCACATCTACTCTCATCTTTTCATCCATCTTCGATTTCTTTTGAAAAATATGATAAAAAACCAAGATTATCCTCAGATTTTTTTTCTCATCATTTATGGATCATATAATAGATATATGTTTACCATGCTCCGAACATCCCACAGTCGGTTTTCTAATTTTAACACAAGTAAAGAAATAATTCCAGCCAGCTTCCTAAAGTCCGCCGCACTTATGCTGGCATATATGCGTGTCCGTATGGTTTCTTTTACTGTCGGTCGAGAGGTTTGACTTATGATTCAAAGGTCGCATGTTCGATTCCAGCTGAGATCGTGATTTTTTCTGGATTAATTTCATCCTCATTATTATCTGCTGGTAGGTCTGATATGACTGGAATACTGTCGAAACGGTCGTTAACCCAAAATTATTTAACCATCCATTGTACAATTGCGGAGATGCTGAGAAAAATACATGTACTGAATTTTTCGCGTGTATCAACCTCGCCGTAAGCCTTGGTTTATCTTATTTGCGCCGGACTGATTTTCAAGTGAGTGCTTCGATTGATTTTACACATGTATGTTCTCAACTTTGTTACCACACATTAAAACGTGCAAGTCCAAAAAATAAAAAAAACACACGTTTATTAAGCTACGTCAATGGGCTCCGGGTAGAAATTACTTCAGACTGGTAGATAGTACGCACACGGACCCGTTCAGGTTGAACTCTTAACTTCCTTGTTGAGTCCAAAAATCAAACGGTATCGCATTGACTAAACATTTGGTTGTGCCAGTGTTTGCACCCATTTAAGGAAGCAAAATAGTGTACATGTTTACGCCAAGTTGGCCGCTGACAGAATCACGCCTACCAATCATTCGCATGCGAAAGAGCGGTTCAGAACGCATGTCCCGGTTTTGCAGAAGAGGAGACTAAACAGATAAACAAATATGACATCGGCTCAAGGGTAAATAAATATTTTTCAAGAAATAAATAACCCAATTCTTGAGCCGATGTCAAATTTATTAACTTTTTAAACTCCCCTTCCGCAAAACCGGAAACTCCTCACCTGGATCTGCGTTCTGAACCGCGGTTTCGCATTCGAGCGATTGGTAGACGTGGTCACTGCTATGACGTGGGTTTTTATCCTTTTAATGACTATCTAAAATTATCCATAATTAATTTATTATGTCACGAAATATATATTTTGGAAGTAACTCATTTTCAATGCTCTCCCTAAACAATATATGGATAGTCGAATATCAGAAAAAAGATAGTAAAGGGCGCCCATAACAAAAAGGAGGTTGACTTATAACATGGAATGGTTAATTATTTATCAAATATATTAACCAATTCAAAGCGAAGTGAAACAGGTCAGCATTTTTCATCATAATTTTATTTTTTTATTCCATACAAAACAGTATATATCACAAGAACGGCTAGCAAAGCGTCACTCGAAGCAGAGTCCTGCAGGACCTTTGCCACGATTGTTAAACTTGTTAGAGGCTACCAAATACTATGCACATAAACCTTTACTGTGGTTTCGGTCAGTGCCTTATGGGGCTAAAATCTTAAACAATATATGTGCCGTCACATTATTGTTTCGTTTTAGTTTATATTGTCAAATATTGAAAATCAGGCAATATTGTTCTTCAGTATTATTATGAGCAGCCGCTCTCGAAATCGATTGTCTGCATTCATGATAAAACCTGATGCAGCCGGATAACCTTTACATGTATGAACTCTCACGGCAAAGAAAGAAAATAGGTCATCCAATTTGTCGCATCCACTGGTGAAATTGAAGTTTTCACACACAGAAAACGCACCCATAGACAAGAGGGCCAAGAGGCCCTGAATCGCCCACCTGAGCAAAAAGGTTGAAGGTCAAACTAGGGTCACCATTTGAACAAACCTGATAGTTTGCAACCATTTCCAAATGGTTCTGAAGAAGATTTTTGAATATTTTTCTAGGTATTGCTGTGGTTCAAACCATGGACCCCCCTGGCATCAGGCCATTTTGGACCCTGGGGCCATCATTTGAATAATCTTGGTAAAGGATTACTAGGCAAAGCTACATTCTAAATTTCAAGCATCTGAGCCAAGTGGTTCTGAAGAAGAAGATTTTTTAATATTTTTCTATGTATTTCTATGGTTCAAACCGGGGACTCCCCGCCCCGGGACCATTTAGGACCCTGGGGCCACCATTTGAACAAATTTGGAAGAGGACAACTAGGCAATGCTCCATACCAAATTTTAAGCATCTGAGTCATGCAGTTCTGGAGAAGAAGATTTTGAAGTATATTTTAGTTTCGAACGTAAGACAAACAAGAAACGACAAAAGGCGCTTCCCCCAGCAAAAATGGTGGGAAAAAGCACGGAGGAGTCACAACTCCCTTAAGAACAGAACAAAAAAACTTTGAACAGAACAAATCTTTATTCTTTTAAAAAATCTCAGGCCACACGCAGGTGGCATATGAAAATAAGTCGAGACATAATGAGTGTGACTACTTGGTTGTTCACAAATGCTACAGAGCTACACGAAAACGTGTCGTAAACAGTCTCATCACACTCAAAGCATGTATGATTCTAGCTCCTAATAGAGCACAGTCTTCTAGGCTATATTTCTTTAGTATTTTCCAGATATCCGGAATGAAACCTAATCGATTTTTATTACCGCTGATGGTAAAAAGATTCATACTTCATTATTTCATTTGTGGTTACGATTGCATGCTACCTCAACCAGAAATGAAATAACTTTTGTTGGACTATATCAGAAAAGCTGTTCACTCTTTCTATCAGTATCAGGGAAGTATAGTTTCAGAGGAATAAAGCATTTCAAGGTGGTCTCTAACGATTTTGGGAACATTATTTCATTTGTGGTTATGACTGCACGGTATTTCAACCACATATGAAATTATTTTTGTTGGACTATATCCGTAACGCTATAAAAGTGTTTTGTTAGTATCAGGGCAGTATAGTTTCAAAAGAATAAAGCACTTCAAGACGGTTTTTTACGATTTGGGGAACATTTTTTCATTTGTGGTTATGATTGCATGCTACCTCAACCACAAATGAAATAAGTTTTGTTGGACTATATTCTAAACGCTATAAATGTCTTTCATCACTATCAGGGAAGTATAGATTCAAAAGAATAAAGCATTTCAAGGCGGTCTCTTACAATTTGGGGAACATTATTACATTGTGGTAATGACTGCATGCTATCTCAAGCACAAATGAAATAACTTTTGTAGGACTTTATCTCAAATGACATAAACTGTTTTTTTTTTCATCAGTATCAGGGAAGTATAGTTTGAAAAGAATAAAGTACTTCAAGACGGTTTCTTACGATTTGGGGAACATTATTTCATTTGTGGTTACGATTGCATGCTAGCTCAACCACAAATGAAATAACCTTTGTTAGACAATATCCGAAACGGTAAAAATGTTTTTCAACGGTATCAGGGAAGTATAGTTTCAAAAGAATAAAGCATTTCAATGTGGTTTCTTACGATTAGGGGAACATTATTTCATTTGTGGTTATGATTGCATGCTATCTCAACCACAAATGAAATAACTTTTGTTGGAATAGATCCGAAATGCTATGAATGTTTTTTTTTATCAGTATCAGGGAAGTGTAGTTTCAAAAGAATGAAGCACTTCAAGGCGGTCTCTTACGATTTGGGGAACATTATTACATTTGTGGTTACGATCCCAACTACAAATGAAATGACTTTTGTTGGACTTTATCTGAAGGGCTATAAAGTATTTTTTTATCAGTATCAGGGAAGTTTAGGTTTAAATTAATAAAGCACTTCAGGGCGGTTTTGTACGATTTGGAGAACATTATTTCATTTGTGGTTACAATTGCATGCTGTCCCAACCACGAATAAACATAACTATTGTTAGACTATATCCGAAACGCTAAAAAAGTGTTTCATCAGTATCATGGAAGTATAGTATCAAAAGAATAAAGTATTTCAAGGTGGTCTCTTCTGATATGGGGAATATTCTTTTATTTATGGGTATGATTGCATGCTACCTCAACCACAAATGAAATATCTTTTGTTGGACTATTTCCGAAACGCAATAAAAAAAATTTCATCAGTATCAGGGAAGTAGTTTCAAAAGAATGAAGCACTTTAAGGCGGTCTCTTACGATTTGGGAGCATTATTTCATTTGTGGTTGTGATTGCATAAATGGTTTCCATCAGTATCAGGGAAGTATAGTTTCAAAAGAATGAAGCACTTCAAGGCGGTCTCTTACGATTTGGGGAGCATTATTTCATTTGTGGTTGTGATTGCATGCTACTTCAACCAAAAATGAAATAACTTTTGTTGGACTATATCAGAAAAGCTATAATCTTTTTCAATCAGTATCAGGGAAGTATAGTTTCACAGGAAGAAAGCATTTCAAGGTGGTCTCTAACGATTTGGGGAACATTATTTCAGTTGTGGTTATGACTGCGTGCTATCTCAACCACAAATGAAATAACTTTTGTTGGACTATATCCCACTCGCTATTAATATTTCTATCAGTATTTTGGTAGTTTATATTTAAAAGAATGATGCACTTCAAGGTTGTTTCTCACGACTTGGGAAACATTCTTTCATTTGTGGTTACGATTGCATGCTATGTCAACCACAAATGTAATACCTTTGGTCTGTAAAGTTCCAAAATGATTCAAAGTATTGTCGACTTATGCTGGTGAAGTTTATTTTCGTAAGAATAAAATGCCCTTACAGACACTTTCATATATGTTTTGAAACATTAGTTCACTTGTGATTACGATTGAATGCTACCTCAACCACAAATGAAATAACTTTGGACTGCGCATTTCTAAGTATTGCAAAAAATTGTCGACTTGTGTCAGAGAAATTACGTTTGTAAGAATGGAGCCCTTCCATACCATTTCGTATATGTCTGGAGACATTATTTCATTTGTGGTTACGATTGCATACTTCCTTACCCACAAATGAAATAAATTTAGTCTGCGAATTTCGAAGTGTTTCAAAAGATTGTCGAATTGTGTCAGAGAAGTTTATTTGTGTAAGAATTAAGCCCTTCCATACAATTTCGTATATGTTTAGGGACACTATTTCATTTGTGGTTACGATTGCATGCGACCTCAACCACAAATGAAGTAACTTTGGTCTGCAAATTTCTAAGTGTTTCAAAAGATTGTCGACTTGTGTCAAAGAAGTTTACTTTTGTAAGAATGGAGCCCTTCCATACAATTTCGTATATGTTTGGAGACATTATTTCATTTGTGGTTATGATGGCATGCTTCTTCAACCACAAATGAAATAACTTTGGTCTGCACATTTCTAAGTGTTTCAAAAGATGGTCGACTAGTGTCAGAGAAGCTTTTTTTGTAAGAATGGAGCCCTTCCATACAATTTCATATATATTTGGAAACATTATTTCATTTGTGGGTACGATTGCATGCTACCCATGCTACCTCAACCACAAATGAAGTACATTTGGTCTGCGAATTTCTAAGTGTTTCAAAAGATTGTCGACTTGTGTCATAGAAGTTTAATTTTGAAAGAATTACGCCCTTCCATACAATTTCGTATATGTTTGGAGACATTATTTCATTTGTGGTTATGATTGCCTGCTTCCTCAACCACAAATGAAATAACTTTTGTCTGCAAATTTCTAAGTGTTTCAAAAGCTTGTCGACTAGTGTCAGAGAGGCCTTTTTGTAAGAATGGAGCCCTTCCATACAATTTCATATATATTTGGAAACATTATTTCATTTGTGGGTACGATTGCATGCTACCCTAACCACAAATGAAGTAACTTTGGTCTGCGAATTTCTAAGTGTTTCAAACGATTGTCGACTTGTTTCATAGAAGTTTACTTTTGTAAGAATAAAGCCCTTCCATACAATTTCGTATATATGTTTGGAGACATTATTTCATTTGTGGTTACGATTGGATGCTTCCTCAACCACAAATGAAATAACTTTGGTCTGCAAATTTCTAAGTGTTTCAAAAGATTGTCGACGAGTGTCAGAGAAGCTTTTTGTAAGAATGGAGCTTTTTCATACAATTTCATACATATTTGGAAACATTATTTCATTTGTGGTTACGATTGCATGCTACCTCAACCACTAATGAAGTTACTTTGGTCTGCGAATTTCTAAGTGTTTCAAAAGATTGTCGACTTGTGTCATAGAAGTTTACTTTTGAAAGAATTACGCCCTTCCATACAATTTCGTATATGTTTGGAGACATTATTTCATTTGTGGATATGATTGCATGCTTCCTCAACCACAAATGAAATAACTTTGGTCTGCAAATTTCTAAGTGTTTCAAAAGCTTGTCGACTAGTGTCAGAGAGGTCTTTTTTTGTAAGAATGGAGCCCTTCCATACAATTTCATATATATTTGGAAACATTATTTCATTTGTGGGTACGATTGCATGCTACCTCAACCACAAATGAAGTAACTTTGGTCTGCGAATTTCTAAGTGTTTCAAACGATTGTCGACTTGTTTCATAGAAGTTTACATTTGTAAGAATAAAGCCCTTCCATACAATTTCGTATATGTTTGGAGACATTATTTCATTTGTGGTTACGATTGGATGCTTCCTCAACCACAAATGAAATAACTTTGGTCTGCAAATTTCTAAGTGTTTCAAAAGATTGTCGACGAGTGTCAGAGAAGCTTTTTTGTAAGAATGGAGCTTTTTCATACAATTTCATACATATTTGGAGACATTATTTCATTTGTGGTTACGATTGCATGCTACCTCAACCACTAATGAAGTTACTTTGGTCTGCGAATTTCTAAGTGTTTCAAAAGATTGTCGACTTGTGTCATAGAAGTTTACTTTTGAAAGAATTACGCCCTTCCATACAATTTCGTATATGTTTGGAGACATTATTTCATTTGTGGTTATGATTGCATGCTTCCTCAACCACAAATGAAATAACTTTGGTCTGCAAATTTCTAAGTGCTTCAAAAGATTGTCGACTAGTGTCAGAGATGTCTTTTTTTTGTAAGAATGGAGCCCTTCCATACAATTTCATATATATTTGGAAACATTATTTCATTTGTGGGTACGATTGCATGCTACCTCAACCACAAATGAAGTAACTTTGGTCTGCGAATTTCTAAGTGTTTCAAAAGATTGTCGACTTGTGTCATAGAAGTTTACTTTTGTAAGAATAGAGTCCTTCCATACAATTTTGTATATGTTTGGAGACATTATTTCATTTGTGGTTACGATTGCATGCTACCTCAACCACAAATGAAGTAACTTTGGTCTGCGAATTTCTAAGTGTTTCAAAAGATTGCCGACTTGTGTCATAGAAGTTTACTTTTGTCAAAATAAAGCCCTTCCATACAATTTCGTATATGTTCGGAGACATTATTTCATTTGTGGTTACGATTGCATGCTTCCTCAACCACAAATGAAATAACTTTTGTCTGCAAATTTCTAAGTGTTTCAAAAGATTGTCGACTTTTGTCATAGCAGTTTACTTTTGTAAGAATGGAGCCCTTCCATTCAATTTCGTATATGTTTGGCGACATTATTTCATTTGTGGTTACGATTGCATGCTACCTCAACCACAAATGAAAGAATTACTTCATTTGTGGGAGTTATTTCATTTGTGGTTGCAACAACGTTTCATTTTTTTTCTGATATTTTTTTCCACGAAAAACTACTTTGTACTTCAGAAATTGTGTTCCTCCCTGACTTGAAAGGGCAATCGAAAAATGTATTATTCCAATAATTTGCATAATTATCGAGACGTATGTTCATTTTGACACTGTTTACATTTCATAATCTACTAATTAATATTTTCACAATGATTACATTGTATAAACCAGATCACAAGAAAAGGTAGATGAGGAGATTTATAGCACATAAAAGCAGGCTGATTAGTATTTTAACTGTTCACATAAAAAATATGGTGCCCACTTTGGGATCCATATGTTTTGAGATGAACACACCAAGGAATCAGCACTGCTTAAATACACAAGCTGAACTGAGTCTTGCCTATGATGTACTTTTTGCTGTTGGGCTCATACAAAAGAGAATAGATGTGGTGTAACAGCTAGAGGCAGTCTCTGTTTTATTTTTTGCTAATCTTTATTTTCAACTCATATTATCTATGTATTTTTGCATTTCAAATAAAGAAGAGCAAGAAGTCATTTTTTGTTTATTAATTAATTTATTTTTTTTTTTATTTATTTTTTACCTTTTTGCAGGATTATATTTTAGGTATGTCTGATCATTTTCGCATCAAATACTACTGTATGATTTTGCATTTAACAAAATTTTATTGTGAAAAGTCGCTTTCGCCCTGCACAAACAACACCGTCGCCATGTACATATTACGCCGTTGCTCCTGTCCGAAAGCTTTTATTGATCACTTAAAGCCAACAGGTAGCCAGGTTGCTGGCAAAATTGTCTACAGCTGAGGGCGGACTCCAGTATTTGTATATTTGTAGCACTGCTAAACTGTTATAACATTTCTGTTTTGAATCTTTGCCTCTCTAATAGTTTTCAGTATTTAATATTTGTGAAACACAATCTTTATTCTATAACACAAACAGTGACACGTCGGCCGGTTAAGAAAGTAAATATGACTTCAGGACTTTTCAATTGAATTAGATTCATATCTTTGTAAACGTGTCATTTTCTCCCCTCCCACAAAACTTTAGCTCGTTATTAAATGTCAAATTACAATTATTATTTTATAATATCATAAGCCACTTAGTGGCACGTTTACAAAATATATTACATTTTTTTCATTTTCCCAATAAAGTTGTTTGACTGCAACAATACAAGTTTACCTAAGGATGTTGAATTTGTACAAATCACAACTTGGGTCCCAAGATTGAATTCCCACGTGGTGATTAGCGTTAAAGATGTATCTTTGTAACCGAAATAATTATTTACCTTATAATTATACTAAAAGGCTATAAAGTTTACCTATTTGAAAAAGTGGCAATTGTATAATTATGCCCTGCCTGTCACGGACGATTGTATTATACCAATAAGTGACACATGCTGACAGAGTGAGTAACTGGGAACGGAATATAAGATTCGCACCCATCATTGGGTATATTCCAGCCATTTTACTTTCTAAAATAGATTATTTACCAGAAACCCTTTATTCTTCCATGGTATATTTTATTCATAGGTCTGACACGTAAAATTCGTCTAACGCATGTTTTTTGCTTTTTGTTTTGTTTAAGTAAATTGATTCGCAGATTGGGCCTGCTGATAAAACCGTAGTGCCAAACAGGAAAATAGTAGTAAACAGATTCACAGACAAAGATAGCTGAAAATCTGTCGCCAGCTAGAAATTTTTTTTAGTAAACTGGTTCGTGGACAGATGAGACAGCTAAAAAAACCATTGGAAAACATTAGTAAACTTGTTCGCATTCTGAGACAGCTGAAAACCGGTAATGCAAGACAGGAAAAATATTAGTGAAATGATTTGTATTAGAAAATATTCAACAACTGATTCGTAGATTGAAACAGCTGCAAAACCGTAGTTCCAGACAGGAAAATATAAGTAAACTAATCTGCAGATTGAGACAGCTGACTGAAACGCTGTATTTGTACCAGAGAGAAAATTATTAGAGTAAACTGATTTGTAGGCTGAAAACGGAAGTGAAAGATAGGAAAATATTAGCAAACTAATTCGCAGACTGAAACAGCTGTACATGTAAAACCGTACTGTACAGCGAAAAAGAAAAATGTTATTCAACTGATTCGCTGACTGAGACAGCTAAAAACGTAATGCCAAATAGAATAATATATGTTAACTGATTTGCAGACATCTCAAAACCACAGTGCCAGATAGAAAGATATAAGAGTAAACTGATTTGCAGACTGAAACAGCTCAAAAAACGTAGTGCAAGATAGGAAAATATTAGGAAACCGATTCGCAAAATGAGACATTTCATAACCCATCGTGTCATTTACAAAAATATAAGCAAACTGATTCGCAGCTGATACAGCAGTTGAATCGTATGAGTTGACTGATTGGTAGACTAAGAAAGCTGAAAAAAGTTGTGCTAGATTATAAGATATTTGAGCCGCGACGTAACAAAACCAACAATGTGGTCGTGCGTCCAGCGCAGACTCAGATCAGCCTGGGCATCCCTCCAGTCTGATCAGAGTCTTCGCTTTCCGCACGAAGGTAGCTTAGTCCGTCAGCTACCCTTTAAGCGCTTAGCAAAGAGTCTGATCAGACTGGGTGAATGCACAGGCTGATCTGAGTCTGCGCTGGGCGGACGACCACATTGTTGGTTTTCTCGTGTCGCGGCTCATTTGTAAACTGATTTGCAGACTAAGACAGCTGGAAAACCGTTGGGTCAGAAAGATAAATATTTGAGTAAACTAACTAGCAGAATAGAATAGAGCTAGCAGACTGAACCAACTGTAAAACCCTGCTGCCAGTTGGGAAAATATTAGAAAACTGGTTCGCAAACTAAAATAGCTAGCTGGAATACCGTAGTGTCACGTGGGAAATATTAGTTAACTGATTCGCAGAATAAGACAGCTGAAGAACCGCAGTGTCAAATTGAATAATATTAGTAAACAGATTTGCAGACTACGCCCAGGACAGCTAAAAACCGTAGTGCCAGATAAGAAGGTATAAAAGTAAACTGATTTGCAGACTGAGACAGCTAAAAAGCCGTAGTGCCAGATAGGAAATTATTAGTTCACTGATTTGTAGAATGAGACATTTGAAACCTCGCGTGCCAACTAGGTAAACTGAAGCGCAGACTGAGACAGCTGGGAAAAACATAGTGCCGGATAGGAAAATATTAGCAAACTGAGTCGCAGACTGAGGCAGCTGATAAACCGTAGTGCCAGATACGAAAATTTTAACTGATTTGCTGACTGAGAAAAACCGCAGTGTCAAATAGAATAATGTTAGTAATCTATTTTCTAGACTGAGACAGCTGAAATATGGTAGTGTCAGAGGGTAAACTATCAGTAAACTGGTTCGCAAAACTGAGAGACAGCTAGATGCGAAAGTATTAGGAAACTGAGTCGCAGAGTAAGTGCAACCGACTTGGTTCGACCCTTGGATGGAATACACAATGGACGAGGGGGTTATATGTACAAATGACGTTTATATCCAAAACTGCAAACAATATCAGCAGTGGCACGTCCGCAGGATGGCTCTGGAATTAAATATATACAGCATATATTTATTCCTAATATATGTCTATACAAAAGTAGACCTTATCTATACTAAAGCTAGATGGCGAGTGCCCTGAGTCAATATCAATTTATTGCATACAATTCATATAAAGCAATTTATAGCAAGCCAGTTAAGTATTTCAGAAAATGGTACGAATTTATGAAGATTAAAAGAAACTTGATCGTCGTACTGTTTCATCAATAGCACCAGGCCGCCATCGGGTAGATGGACATGGCACAGCCCAGATGGGTAACACCACAATCAGATTGATTACATCTTGGTGAGGAAGCGCTTCCGATCAGGAGTTAGCCTTCATGGGACAGGGAGATTTCCTGGAGCAGACATAGGAATTCATCATAAGGGCAGACCTGGTGATGATGACCTTCCGAGTTTGTCCGGGGAGGGCTAAAGGGCCGGCCCGGCCAGGTTTGAAGTTTGATCTTGAGAAGTTAGAGGACCTAGATGTGGCATGCGCTTTTCAAGCAACAGTGGGAGGGAGGTTCGCGCCACTCATTGGTCTGAGGGATGATGACATGGACATAAATACCATGATTACCACCTACGGCAAAGTGGTGACTGATGCAGCCGGTGAGATATATACTTGGGAGGGAGCGTCGCGGGAAAGAGCCCTGGGTGACATGAGATGTTCTCGACCACTGTGGTGAGAGGAGAAGTTTGGAGAGGAGGCGGTGTGATGCAGGGGAGCGGGAGAATACAGGAAAGCAAACAAGAGGATTCAGAAGGCAGTGAAGAAAGTTAAGGATGACTGGATAGGTACTCAGTGCGAGGAGATCGAAACTTGCCTGGACAGGGGCAACAGCAGGAGGGCGTGCCGACTGGTGAGGGGGTCTGGCTTCGGGGAGGCAGTGTGGATCCACAGCTGTTCAGGACGGGTCTGGGGGTGCCTTGCGGGGAAACAAGAGATTTTCAGCTGGTGGGCAGAGTGTTGCTCGGGGGCTATACAACCGTGAGACTTGCGGTGGCGGCGGCGGTTCTGGACTGCAGTCGGCCCCCAGAAGAAGATCAACAACCGATCCTTCGTGAGGAAATTGAAATTGCAGTAGCAGCACTAAAGGTGGGGGGGGGGGGGCGCAGGTCTGCGGGAGTTGATAATATACCAGCAGAACTTGTTCAAGCTGGCAGGGAGACCATGATTGGTGTTTTGACAGATGTCTTTGGCGGGATCTGGAGAACGGGAGAGTGGTCTATCCCGTGGGCTCGGTCGCTGATTGTTGTACTCCCTAAAAAGGGCAGCCTACAGCTCTGCCACCAGAACTACAGAGCCATCGACCTCGTCAGTCATTCAAGCAAAGTCATGCTGAGGGTATCTTGAGCGGACTTAAACCACAAGTTGAGGAGATAATTGCTGAAGAACAGGCTGGGTTCCGGGCCGGAGGGGCGCCACAGAACAGATCTACAGTCTTGGGGTCCTGTGTGAAAGTTGTCTCCAACATCAGCAGAATCTGTACAATGTCTTCATTGATTTCAAGGGGGCCTTTGATGGGGTGTGGTGTGCAGCTTTGTGGGCCGCCATGCGGGGGTGCAGTGTCGGTGCAGATCTAGTTTTCGCCATTGGGCAGCTATACGGCAGGGCTGCAGGTCCTGATGAATGGCGGCACGGGAGGGTGGTCCAGAACAACGGTTGGGGTTGGACGGGGGTGTCTTCTTTCGCCCGCCCTTTTTGGCATTTTTCTCGAACGGATCATGTCTGATGCTCAAGAGGGGCATGAGGAAGGGGTTAGCATAGGCGGCGGAGATGTTGCCGGTCTGCGGTTTGCCGGTGACGTGGATGCTCTGGCTGAGGAAGAGCGGGAGTTGGAAGCCCAGCCCTAGTTGAGAGTCTCGACCAAACCTGCACATGGTATAAGATGGAGATCGGTGCTGGGAAGACCAAACTGATGACAAACAGTGCAGTTGGCATCCTGAAGGAGATCGGGGAAGAAGGGCAGAAACTGGGTACTGTAACAAGCTTCGGATACCTTGGAGCAGTTGTCTCGGATGGTGGCTCGGGGCGGGGGGTTCTCTCGGGGATCCCACAAGCCACCTCGGCTCTTGCCGGGCTGAGGCCGATTTGGAGAGATGGCGGCGTGTCTCTTGGATCGGGGGTGGAAGTTGTGCGCTCCCTTATCATTTCGGTGTTTCTGTGTGCCTGTGAGTCATGGGCCTAGGTGGCGGAGATGGGGAGGGGAGCGCAGGCCTTTGGGTTGAGATGCTGCCGAGGGTTGCTGGGCGTTTCGTACAAGAGCCATGTGGCCAGTGAGGTGGGTCACGGATCCAGTCGGCCATTGGAGACTACGATGAACTCCTGACGCTGGTCGGGAGGCGGAGGCTGGGTAGGTTTGGCCGCATCTTAAGGTCTTCCGGTTTGGCGGACACGATCCTTCTGGGCACAGTGAAAGGAAAAAGAAGAAAAGGTGGACGGAGGAAGAGGTGAGGGGTGCAGTGTTGGAGAGTGGACGGGGATGGATTTTGGGGGGATGATATCCTCGAGGACAAATAAGGCGCTCGACAAGTGACTTATATGAAGGCATTTAACGGCATATCACGTGGAGAAGCATTGACGGAGAGACGTAATGGCTCTGGAGTTTGGCATAACTGGCGGTTAAATGTGCCCTGTGTAGTCTCACATCTCATTGAAGGTCAACAAAACTCTCTCTCATACTTAATG
Organism: Ctena decussata; assembly: GCA_963989385.1. Taxonomy (NCBI): domain Eukaryota; kingdom Metazoa; phylum Mollusca; class Bivalvia; order Lucinida; family Lucinidae; genus Ctena; species Ctena decussata. The sequence goes on from OZ022501.1 coordinate 93,498,987, forward strand.
TGAAATGTACAGCTGCGCTCAACCTCCGTAAATCTTCTTTGCTTTGATCTTTGCCCTGTAAACAGAATAAACAAATAACAAAAATTGCTTCATTGACCGTGTCCCATATTTTCTTGTAGCCTTTATAAATTTCTATACCAGAAAGTAACAGTTTAAGAGATACATATCTGATTTTATTAGCCATTTGAGAAATTTTGTGGTGAAATTAATATGAGCACTCATCGGTACAAACATTTTTGCCACGCACAACCGTAAAGGGAAATAAATGTTCTCAATATACAATAAGATAAATATCTAAGTGCCTTGTTAAGTACGTATCTTGATCTAATGATAGGTAATAAACATTTCTAAATTATATACAGGTTTTTCTTAAGTAAATCTTCAACCAAAGTTCAAAGGTGTGATGTTCACTGGCTGGACAGAGTTTTATCATCCTCGGTGATATATGTTACAATATATCACTTGTAAATTGGGAGTGTCTGTGATCTAGTTGTGGGAGAAATGGACATGTTCTTATGCCATGTGCAAACTGTGCATGCCAGAACTACCAACACATGTGCCAATACTAGTCAGGGCATGCAAATTTTGCTTTATATCTACGAATGTTTAATGTGCATGTCCTGCAGTAGACTTAGCAGATAAGGGCATGTGCAGTTTTAGGTATGCCTTAAGATCTGCCTTCTCAGGATATTGCTCGAGTTTTTTTCCTCTCTTGAACAAGATGAAATAAATAGAGGATCTTACATGAGTGCTCATGTATTATTGAATTTATTAAACGAGTTGGGGGGAAAGAAAAGCTGCGTGGCTATGCCGAGTATCTTATCGGTTTTCCCCAACGAGTTTAATAAATGCAATAATACATGAGCACGAATGCAAGATTCTATTTATCATATGACAATAAAATCGCCTTTTAATTTGTAACATTTGCATTAAAACGTCACGATTTCGCCTTTAGAAAACGCGACGTTTTATGAACGTCAATGCATAACGTTACGACGTAATTTGCATATTTAATCCACTAGTGGATTATCGTTTTTAATGCATGGCTTTATTACACTCTCAGATGCGACGTCATATGATAAAAAGTCAGTACTGAAACTTTATTTGAAGTTTTTAATTGATAAATAATTCAATAAGTGAATGAGCATTCTATTTAGAAACAAGCTTAGCTTAATATTGTGCTATTTAAATTTCTTAAACACAGAACGCAGTGGAATAATGTAGACACCCACATGAATTTTCAAACAGGCACATTTATCATATACTTTCACTAGTATTGCCCTTGATACTAGATATTTGGCCCACCCATTATAGCCCTGTCAGAAAGCGCTGTCCAGCCCTGTTGTCCAAAAGTCAGGTGTAGGGCCGAGATCACCTCACGTGCAGGGCGGGACAGAAATTTATCATATACTTTCACTAGTATTGCCCTTGATACTGGGTATTTGGCCCAACCATTATAGCCCTGTCAGAAAGCGCTGTCCAGCCCTGTTGTCCAAAAGTCACGTGTAGGGCCGAGATCACCTCACGTGTAGGGCGGGACAGAAATATCTCAGCCCTTGTATCGGCCCTCAAATTTGGCGCCAACGTCAAGTATTGTCGCCGACGTCATCAAAACAATTCAGCGAGCTAAAAGACGTCTGCCGCCATGTTTTATTGCCGCACGTCGACTGGCTGAAAGTGGACACGCAGAGGCTTCGTAGTTTGTTCTAATACCAGAAAACCATTCTCGGTAAGTTTTATTTTGTTATTTGAGCCATATGATTAAAATACCAAACAAATGTGTTGTGTTATCTTCATTTTGTGCTCAGTTGTACTTCCAGCTGAAAGAAAGATGGCGGCTCAATCACAGGCGCTTGAAGTTCTATGCTATGAAACATATTTCAATGCCGCTAAACATCTAGGCTATGAGCCATTTTGAAGACTATAGACTATAGACTATAGACTGCATCAAGTATAATGGGTTTTGAGGGTCTTTTGAGCATAGAACTTCAAGCGCCTGTGGCTCAATGATCGTCCGACTTGATTATCTGACAAAAAATATTGCAATTTTTCTTACAGAATTTCAATTTCTATAAGAAAGTATATGATAAAAAGATCATCACACGGTTGTTTTGATCCCATCCCTGATCTCAGCCCTCGGACCGTATCAGCCCTCGCCCTTCGGGCTCGGGCCGATACGGTCAACTCGGGCTGAGATCAGGGCTGGGATCAAAACAACCGTGTAATAATCTCTATGTCTCAGCCCTTGTATCGGCCCTCAATTTTGGCGCTAACGTCAAGTATTGCCGCTGACGTCATCAAAACAATTTAGCGAGCTAAAAGACGTCTGCCGCCATGTTTATTGCCGCACGTCGACTGGCTGAAAGTGGACACGCAGAGGCTTCGTAGTTTGTTCTAAAACCAGAAAACCATTCTCGGTAAGTTTTATTTTGTAATCTGAGCCATTTACGATTAAAATACCAAACAATTATGATGTGTTTTCTTATTTTGTGCTCAGTTGTACTTCCAGCTGGAAGAAAAATGGCGGCACGGCTCACCATCAATGTTCTTCCGACTCGAACATCTTCCTGTTTTTTTCAGCCAATAAGAAGAAAAAGAAAAAAAAACAGACAAAGTTTAATGGAACAAAAATATTGCAGTATTTCTTTAAAAAGTTCAATTTCTATAAGAAAGTATATGATAAAAAGATCGGATCATCACACGGTTGTTTTGATCCCAGCCCTGATCTCAGCCCGAGTTGACCGTATCGGCCCGAGCCCGAAGGGCGAGGCCTGATACGGTCCGAGGGCTGAGATCAGGGATGGGATCAAAACAACCGTGTAATATTCTCTATGTATAAAATAATTATTTATTGTAGAAATTATTCTAGCATGTATCCCGTCTTCGGAATGTTTGCTAAAGCCAGATAACAAAGAATAAAACAACACCACTTTACGAGCCATCATATATACCAAAGAAGACAAACAGCGTATTAGCAATGACAGATACCCATGAAAACCCTCAATCGCAAAAGATACTGAAAGAATAAAGAAGAAACCCAAACGACAAAACGAAACAGTACATCTTCGTTAAATGATATGATTGTCCAACACAGAGGAACTGTACCATGAAGAGCCATGTGAAACATAAGCAGCACTCATACATATTCACATATTTTCCATCCCAAGCAACAAAACAAAACAAAACAAAACAAAAAACAGGAAGGAAAGCGTACAGCCACACAGGCTAAACATACAGCAAACGAGATCCACAAAAGAGGCCTCCGCTCCCAAACAATAACTTCAATTTAGCTACAACGAAACAGTACATCTTCGTTAAATGATATGCTTGTCCAACACAGAGGAACTGTACCATGAAGAGCCATGTGAAACATAAGCAGCACTCATACATATTCACATATTTTCCATCCCAAGCAACAAAACAAAACAAAACAAAAGAAAAAACAGGAAGGAAAGCGTACAGCCGCACAGGCTAAACATCCAGCAAACGAGATCCACAAAAGAGGCCTCCGCTCCCAAACAATAACTTCAATTTAGCTACCCGGGACACAAAGCTGCGCAATCACACACTCCCTTTGGTTTAAACATATTTTACTTCAAAAACAAATATTCATGGCTGTAACAATATTGTTTTATATACATAAACGTAATAGGATTAGAACGGAAGCAATGGCTTATTTAGTTCCCCTTTCGGTACGGGCCCCAAACCAAGAAGGCATCCTCCTTGGAAGAGGTCTCAAACTCATCAGCAAGACATCACAGTGAAATGCAAAGTCATCAGAAAACTTAGTTTACACTGTCAGATCAAAGAAAGTTCAGAAATAGATGGTAATCTAAAGTCAGAGTAGGGACCGACCATTTGATATTCTGGGGGGGCCTGGTATATTTATCAAAAAAATTCCCTGTCTTTGGATATGCAAGAAAAAAATAACCTGGCTCATAAGGGGGTTCAAAAAATAATCTGGCCTCAAAAGTAAGAGAAAAAAAAATAACCTGTCCCCACCCAAAATTTCAAAAAAAAAATATAGTCTGCAGATAATTCCATTGGAATTGAGTTTTTATAATGTCTCTGGCTTCTGAGGGGCTGCGCCCCCAGACCCCCATATTTATAGTAATATTTTAATATTATCTACAATTGGTTTACACCAGCGGGCCCGCATGTGCATACATTTACAAAAACATCCTATACAACATTCACATTACTAAGTAAATGTTTCCACTAAAACTGAATTGCAAAAGTGTCACTAGCTTATGGGAGACAAAGCCATTCTGGCAAAATAAACACTCTAAAAGGCAAAAGTCCTAATATAAAAACCCTTATTTTTATCATCATTCTAGTTTGTCTCTATTGTTTCTAGTCTTAAAATTGCCATTGGAATTGGGAAATTGCTTTAGCTTCTGGGATGCAACGCCCCCCAGACCCCCCTTTGTTAACTTCTTATCACATAACTTTTACCCATTTTACTAATTGCCATTCATGTATAATGTGACTCTATCATGTAAGTATTTGTCAAACTTTCTAAAGTAAGACTAAAGCATGTTTGCATATATTGGGATAGAAAAAAAACCCTTAAATTCCTAATGTTATCCCTAAAACTTTGCCAAAATATCCCTAATTTAAGGCCTAATTTTTTGCCAAACTCATACAGGGATGCTTGTATCTGTACATTAGATGAAAAGAGTAACATGTTCCAGGCACTGGTTTGCAAAAGCAAGCTAAGCCATGTCCTTGGCCTGGTTAAAGACAGCACCATGTTCTTTTTGTGAGAGAAAAAAAAAGGTGTAAAAAATACTGATGTGGGTAAAATAAAAGGATATTAAGGCCAAGTAAACAAGGATCTGATAGTTCAGCTATAAAATTAAAAAAAAATAACCTGTTTGAGTTAGTTTACATATAAAAAATATAAATTAGTTCCCACAAGGTGAAAAAAAAGGAAATTGTTTCCAGAAGCCAGTGAAATAAAATGTCGTGTCTCCATCAAGAATACCAGCCCCCCCCCCCCCCCCCCCCCCCGCGCCCAGAATATCAAATGGTCGGTCCCTTAGCAGGACCAAGAAAGGCTTGACCAAATATATTGGTGGTCAGGCGTCAACTATATTAGGATGCCGTCAGTTATTCTGAGGATCTTATCTCACACTCGAGCACCCAAAGAGGACAGCAACGTTTTCAACCAAAATTGACTTTCGGAACCTGTCAGTAAAATGAGCAGCGACACGATAAAACCAACAAAGTGGCATGTACGCCCAGCGAAGACTCAGATCAGACTGGGCGGATACCCAGTCTGATCAGAGTCTTTGCTGCGCGCTTAAGGGGTAACTAGGGTCCAAACTACCTCCATCCGGAAAATGAAGACTCTAATCGGACCTGCGGACTCCCATGCTGATCTGAGTTGTCGCCTGGTGCACATGCCATCTTGTTGGTTTTCGCGCGTCGCGGCTCAAATATGCATTAACTGGTCAAATAAGGTAATAAATACATGTAACGGTAAATGGACGTGTGCTATCATGGCAACAGTTCCTTTTTTATGTTTTAATCATACTTGGACAAATTCGAAAGGCGGAGCAATAAGAGCATTTGCATAAGGTTATTAGGTACCCCGGTTTCCTTAGATCGAGATTTATCCGTTTGGAACTGTTCCTGAAAATCAAATTAGTGAAATTACGTTTCAATCTTTCAGACTTTGTAAACTTCTGGTTACATTATGCCCTATTGCTAAATACCTTCCGAAATTACAAGCGATTAGCATGTTTGCATTTATTTATGCTTGATTTTGCTGTAACCTTTTTGACAAACGTTGTGCATTCAGAATATTTTAAAGACTGTTTTGCTTTCATTCTACCATTTAATTATATGTGTTTCCTTTTATGCTCCCAATTTGATTTTCATAAGGCCAGTGTTCTTTCCACCATAAGCCTTCATACTGTAAATTTTCACAGGCTGCTCTATTGTTTGTTAAGTCTTCGAAATACAAAACTGAATAATCTAAAATAAAATACATCGGATCTCTGGAAGGGCAACATGTAATTTTCGTGTATCTTCTGCGTCTGCCTCATGTTTCTTCCCTATCGCATACAGTCTCTATTTTTGAAATCTTAGTTTGGTTCTTGGTTCTGCGAAACACTTTTACTGATTACAGATCTGTTCCCCATCCCAAGATTAACTTTCCAATACTTATAGTAGTCTAGGGGCCGTATTTATAAAAGCACTTAAGTCGTTGCTATGCTCTTGCTAAGGCTTAATTTCTATGAAGGAGATTCCCTACAACTATGAAATTTGCTCTGGAGGAACAGTCTGAAAAAGACTGTTCCTCCAGAGCAAATTTCATAGTTGTAGGGAATCTCCTTCAAAGAAATTTGGCCTTAGCAACAGCATAGCAACCACTAAATACCGCCCCAGAAAATTTCTACTAGGACTTGCGATCCATTCCCAATGAGCGGAAGGCCGATCTGAGAGTGCATGATTGAAACTGTAATAAATATCTTTAAAAAAATGCCCTTGGTAACAAAGAACCTATACTTAAACCAAAGTGGAAGTCTCAGATTATTAAAACTTTTCATTTGCAAATTTGTAAAATTTTTAATGGCATTTCAAGGCTACATATGTCCGGCCTCTCTCGCACCCCCCCCCCCCCCCCCCCCCCCCACCACCACCACCACCACAACACACGCACACACACACACACACACATCCCACCACCCCCACTGTTCTCCTCTCCTTTAACAACAATTTTCAAAGCTTGGGTTGAAAGTAAAGATTTTAAAACATTATAACGTTCAAATTCATTTTCAGATAGTACATTTATGTTAATATCAAATTCTGTTTAAATGATATAACGGGATGGTTCCACAACGGACGGAGAGATTGACAAGCGGATTTTCAAAACATGTATATATTATTAGCGTTTCAATAACATATCAGTAGAGGAAATTTACCAAACTGACGGAACATTTGTGCTTAATGTACATTTTATTCATTAACACTAATGTTTTGTTATGACTCATAAAAAGCCAACACATAACATTGGAAAGGAATGCAAATAAATATGAACGTTTGGATAAATTAATGAAAAGCAACTTGAGACATTTAATTCATAAGTATGAACAAATCTAAATCTTGTGGCAACATAGCTAAAAGCCATCACCACTAGTCATTTTCCTGGCGCTTCAAACTAGTCGAAATTTCGGGGATGTATTTTGATGATTTTTCAAGACCGTATTCCGTGGAGAACACACTTAAACATATATTTTCTCGTAATGTCTAAGGTGCCGACGAGGGTGGTAGGCTTATATATATATGAATTTATCATATGACGTCGCATCTGAGAGTAATAAAGCCGTGCATTAAAAACGATAATCAACTTGTGGATTAAATATGTAAATTATGTCGTAACGTTACAGTACAGTATGCGTTGACGTCCATGAAACGTCAAGTTTTCTAATGGCGAAATTGTGACGTTTTACTGCAAAATTTGCTAATAAAACGCGACTTTAGTGTCATATGATAAATAGAATCTTGCAATTGTACTCCTGTATTATTAAATTTACCAAACTCGTTGGTGATAACCGATAAGATGCTCGGCATAGCCTCGCATCTTATCTTTTCTCTCAACTCGTTTAATAAATTCTATAAAACATGAGCACTCATGTAAGATCCTCTATATAAATGGAGATTACCAGCAATAGCTACAGTCATATGATACAACATATTCAATACATCAGAAGAAAAGAGTGACAAAACAGGACCGCACAAACTCGGCAACAGACACACTCCATCTGACAAGGGGGACCGCTTCAGAAGAACCGCCTTGGAACGGTCTGTAGACTGAAGTCGAATTTATGCGATGCAGCCTTATCCTGGATTTTAAAAAGTTCTTTTTTTTTCAGTTTTGAAATGCGTTTAATGTTAATGCATTATCTTCAGAAAATAGAATTATTAATATCATTAAAAATAATATCATTACTTGTATTTTATCTCCATACAGGTGGACGAACCGTTCTTGAACCTATACTTATGTCTCCTCAGAATGTGTTTTAAGGAAACCGATGTAAATCTATTGAGAGTCAAATATTTTGCGACACAGGAAAATATAGTTTTCCTAAAAATATGTACGAAAAAAAATAAATAATAGAATTAATTCAAAAGTGAAAATCATTGTATGATGAGGATTCTTTAAGAGTCTAATGTTTTGCTTTTGCGAAGAAATAATAGAATATATTTATCCTCCAAATATTTTTGCCAGATCTGGGGCTCTGATTTAAGTAACAAACAGAAAATTCAATCAGTTAAAATAAATTCATTAATCTTCCACTTTAATAAATCACTTTTATGGCAGTATTCTAATTTTGTTAAATATTTTTTTCAGGTATGATTCAGTCACAAGCGAAGTCCGACATTTTCTTGTATTTATTTAATTGTATTATGAAGTAGAAATGGTAATAAGATTACACACAATGGCAAAAGAACGTGGCATGCTATGATTGGAACGTTGTCATAAATCAAATCATGTCTACCCCTGATCTCAATCACCAAAGGTTTGTTGTGCAGGGCCAGACGCTTTTTCCTTGCTGCAGATGCTAGACTGGCTGACGTTTGTTTTACAGTAACCTTTGGGACTTTTGAATTATGAATATGCAAATGATATTATTACTAATGTTGGTTGTCGCCATTTTCTGTCGTTTTGAAAATGCTTATTATCTCGCTTTCATCACTGTTACTGCTTAGGCTAGCATATGGGTCTGAAATTATGGCGACTATGAACAAATTAACTAATTGCAGTTGTTATTCTACTCTACATGACACATTGGCATTCATCCGTAGAGCTCACGCAAAGCTTAGTGACTTGGTGAATAAATAGTTTTTTGTTACTTTGGCACCATGAATAAATGAGTATGGTCTTCCAGAGTTTATATGTGGACTGTCCATGCTCATGTCAGACAGAAATTCATCGGATCAGCGGTTGCAAAAGAAACCATGTGAAGGGTAGTATTTTATTTACCATTGTCATTTTATGGTTATATCACGTCCATTATGATTTCACCAGTTTGCAAGCGCCTGTCACAATGATGCCTATGGTGACCATATTGGACGACAGATGAATTTCAAGCCTATTCGATATGAAATTTCAGACGCATTAGGTCGGCATTCTTGCAGAAAAATTTACATGAAATTTAAAAAACAAAAATAATAGATATTCTAACTTTTACCCCATTGAACGTATAGGAAGCGGCATCGTGTGAAAATTTGTGATAAATCACGCTGCTAATGTCGAGGCGTCCATTTTTTGCGCCTTGATGACACTGATTCTCAACAAGGGCGTAGCTCCCTTTACGCAAATACGCAGGTGCGTATTGAAATTTTGTCAACTTGATAAAATTTCAACACACAACTGCGTATTTTCATGCTGAAATGTTGTTAATTGGGCATAATTTTAATACTAACTGCCAACAGACACGCAAATTCGAAATATCTTAGCGGCTTAACCCCCTAGTATTGCCCCCAATGAGTATAAAACATGGTTGTGCGTACTGTGTTATTGCCCCTAGCTACGCCCCTGCTCAATATCAACCTCTGTCGGCGTCCGCTTCAAAATAGGCCTAGGACGGCCTTACATGTAACAACAGAGTTCTTAAGGAATTAGAAAACGAAATCTCTGAGCCCTTATGTTCTCTCTTTAACTACTCACTTAGAATCGGTTCTTTTCCAAGACCCTGGAAAGAAGCTAATGTTCCTCCTGGGCATTAAAAAGGTGATCTGTCTCTCTTAATAAACTACAGACCTATATCTCTCTTAAACACTGAAGGTAAAGTGTTCGATCGACTCGTATTCAAACACCTCTTTAACCATTTCCGCGATAATAATATATCCTTACCTCTCTGCAGTCTGGCTTCATACCTGGTGACTCAATTGTCAATCAACTAACTTACCTCTACAATACGTTTTGCAGTGCACGGTAAGGAAGTACGAGTCGTCTTCTGTGATATTAGTATGGCTTTTGACCGCATTTGGCATGCTGGTCTTCTACACAAACACAGAGCTTCTGGCGTATCTGGTACTCTTCTCGATTGGTTCAAAAATGATTTGTCCGAAAGGAGACAGCGCGTTGTTCTCCCAGGAGCTATTTCTGATTGGGTATACATTAAAGCTGGTGTCCCGCATGGTTCTATCTTAGGTCCTCTTCTTTTCTTGATCTTTATTAACGACATTGTTGATGATATTGGCCCTAACACTCGTCTTTTTGCAGACGATACTAGTCTGTATATGATAGTAGATAATCCGCAGTCATCCGCTGAAACTCTGAATGCTGACCTTGAAAAGGTCTCAAATTGGGCTAAGACTTGGTTGGTTTCTTTTAATCCTCAGAAAACAGTATCTCTCATTATCACTCGTAAAATTCACAAACCTATACATCCTCCAATTTTTATGCAAAATCAACAGATTCAAGAAGTTACTTCGCATAAACACTTGGGACTGTACTTTAACGATTGCTCATGGCACGAACACATAATTTATATCAAAGACAAAGCGTGGGGTAGGATCAATGTTTTTAGAAAACTTAAATTTAAGTTAGATAGAAAATCACTAGAAACTAAATGCACCGCATTTATTAGACCTTTACTGGAATACGGTAATGTAGCCTGGGACAACTGCACCCAGTATGAGAAACAAGAGCTTGAAAAATCCAGACTGAAGCTGCCAGAATTGCGATAGGCACAACGAAACTCGTATCCTTACACTCTCTGTATGATGAAACTAAGTGGGATTCACTAGAAAAAAGACGTAACGATCACAAGCTGTCTCTCTACAAGATGGTTAACGGTCTGGCTCCTTTATATCTTTCTTCTTTAATTCCTCCAACTATCAATAGTCTCTCTCGATACAATGTACGTAACTCTGACAACTTACAAACTATCGACTGTCGAACAAATTAGTATTTTCAGTCTTTCCTACAATCTACTGTAAGGGCTTGAAATAACCTTCCTCCTGAAGCAAAACAAACGGACTCTTTAAATACTTTCAAACATTTCCTTTATAGAGATAAATCTTACGTTCCTAAGTATTACTACTTCGGAAAGAGACAGCTCCAGAATTTACATACACGCCTTCGAATAAAGTTCTCTAAATAATTATCTATACCTGAAGAACATAACTGATTCTCCACTTTGTTGATGCGGAAGTATTGAGAATACTCATCATCTCTTCTTTCAATGCAGTTACTACACTCCTCAAAGAACCTTGCCTTTTTGATGCAATTTCTGAACACTGTGAAATAACCCTGCACCTTCTCCTGTTTGGAGATGCTTCTTTGTCTCAGGAAACCAATAAAATTATTTTTGACCAAGTGCAAAAGTATATCTTAGATACAAAGCGATTTCACCTTTTTCTGTTTAATCATGGAATAAAGCCAGTAGTCTTTTGTAAACAGTTATATATTTTGTCCCAACTTCGAATTCACTATGAGCCTGCTGTGTCTTGAGTCTGTATAATGGAGTCCGGCAATCGGGGTATACTGTTTGGACATTGGTTCCGCGGTGACCGCCACTTACATCCGTATTACCCGACTCTAGTCAGTATAGTTATCGCCTGACTGGAGAAGTGGCCTGCCCATGCGGACGAATATGGTAACTTTGCACTACAAAATTGTTACTGCTTTCCCATAGCTTTTCTTCTCTTTACCTTTTTTCCTCATCATTTCTTACTCATAAGTACAGTGTCACATATTTGGTTCCTCTCTATCTAATGAACACATATGACACAGTCTTACTTGTTAGTCTACTACTTTACTCACTTGATCTGTGAGAATCTCGAACGTGACACGCGACAAATTTGGTAGATATTTTTAGTTTCAAAGTTTTAAAGTCATTTTGTCGACTTTTTTGCTGTTCGTTGTGTGCATCCTTTCTCCCCAGTAGGTCTCTTTTTTGTTACATGTATGACAGTTCTGTGACAGATTTTCCCCCATGTTCTATTGTTGCCCTTCGGGACTCGAGACTGATCCACTTCTCGAAGCATGTTGTGGCTGCTGGCCCTCCCCTCTTTGAAAAAGAGATAGGGACAGCAGTCGCGATGCGCTTCCGGAGGTGGGGGGTTTCTGATCCTGCCTTCTTTGAGATAAATGATGTGCATCAGTTGAAAATCGTAACAGAAGAGCAGGGGGTGAATTTCTCTCTTTTGCATTTAATTGTCATAATTCTAATATTGTATACGTGCATGTTTTTCATCGTCTTTTTTCCTTAAACATATTATTTTTACAAACAATCTGTTAACTGGATATTTCACTATATTGATAATTACAAACTTTTTTAGCTCATGGTTAATAGATCTTTCGCAGCTGTATGTTCACCAGATCAAATTTAAAGGAGAAGAACTATAAAACCATTTTCCTTCCGTTCGAATCCTTATTTAGATATTGTCACAATATATGTTGTACATAGATTTTTCGAAATAAAATATGTTTAAACCAAAATAGGCCTTTTATAGAAAATATCGAAATATAATTGCATTTTCATTGTTTAATTTTAGAATGAAGAAATGTCCTTAACCATGAATTATAGGATGCTACCAAAGGTTATTGAACATTTCGTACAAGGACCATATAAGCAATGAGGAGGTTTGCAGAAAGCTCCAGCAGCTCTTGGAGATTATGATGAAGTCCTGACCATGGTCAAGGAACGGAAACTAAGGTGGCTTGGCCACGTCTCAAGGTCTTCTGTTTTAGCAAAGACGATTCTATAGAGCACAGTGAAATGAAAAGGAACAAGAGGTAGACAGAAACAAAATTAATGGGCAGCTAAAAACAGGACAAGGTTAAACAAGTAGCCCAAAGGGCAACAATTGCTCACCTGAGAGACATTGTAAACCTATAGGGATATTTAAGATGCTCAAGGGCAGCTAACTCCACAGTCAGTGGTCCAATCAGGCTGAAAATTAAACTCATCCAAAACATTATGTATGCCCTCATTTAATATATGCAAGTTTAAAAAGTATCCGATCAAGAGCACAATAGACAGAGCTGTCAAGGGCAGCTAACTTCGCAGTGGTTGGCCTGATCTGGCCAAAAATTTGAACTTGTTTAAGATATTATGCATTTCCTCATTATCTGCAAGTTTGAAAAGGATCAGATCAGTAGAAACCAAGAAAAAGTGGCGACATTGATTTTTTGGATGCTCAGGGCAGGTACTCCATAGTCAGTGGTGGGATCTAGCCGAAATGCTAACTAATCCAAGCTTTTATGCATATCTTCATGACCTGCAAGTATGAAGAGGATCCAATGAAAATGAAAATGTGACGAGTTGTTTTCTCCATTATAAGACTATGGGATTTTTTTCAAACGCTCAAGGGCAGCTAACTCCGTAGTCTGTGCTCGAATCCGGCCAAATTTTGAACTCATCCAAGCTCTTATGTATGTCATCATTACCTGCAAGTATGATAAGGATCTAATCAAAAACCTTGATTGCAGCACCCTAAAAGTCAAACTTGCTCGAGATATTGTCATCCCCTACATTTGTGTGAATTTATTTTAAAATCCGTTGAGAAATGTAGGTGCTAGAGCCATGACAAAGTTTTTCTAAAAATAGCCACAGTGACCTTGACCTTGGGCACAGCATCCTGAAAGTCGAACTTGCTTGAGATATTGTCGTACCCTACATTTGTGTCAAGTTATTTCAAAATCCATGGAGAAATGAAGGTGCTAGGGCGATGACAAAGTTTTTCTAAAAATAGCCACAGTGACCTTGACCTTGGGCACAGCACCCTGAAAGTCAAAACTTGCTCGAAATATTGTCATGCCCTACATTTGTGTGAATTTATTTTAAAATCCATTGAGAAATGTAGGGTCTAGAGCGCTGACAAAGTTTTTCTAAAAATAGCCACAGTGACCTTGACCTTGGGCGCAGCACCCTGGATGTCTAACTTCTTTGAGATATTGTCATGCCCTATATTTGTGTGAAGTTGATTTAAAATCCGTTGGGAAATGTAGGTGCTAGAGCGCTGACAAAGTTTTTCTAAAAATAGCCACAGTGACCTTGACCTTGGGCGCAGCACCCTGGAAGTCAAATTTATTTGAGATATTGTCATGCCCTATATTTGTGTGAAGTTATTTCAAAATCCGTTGAGAAATGTAGGCGCTAGAGCGATGACCAAGTTTTTACTAGAAATAGCCACAGTGACCTTGACCTTAGGTGCAGCAACCTGAAAAACATTCTTGCTCGAGATATTGTCATGTCCTACAATTGTGTGAATTTATTTTAAAATCTGCTCAGAAATGTAGGTGCTAGAGCGTTGACAAAGTTTTTCTAAAAATAGCCACAGTGACCTTGACCTTGGGCGCAGCATCCTGAAAGTTGAACTTGCTCGAGCTATTGTCATGCCCCACATTTGTGTGAAGTTATTTTAAAATCTGCTGAGAAATGTAAGTGCTAGAGCGCTGACAAAGTTTTTCTAAAAATAGCCACAGTGACCTTGACCTTGGGCGCAGCATCCTGAAAGTCGAACTTGCTCGAGATATTGTCATGCCCTACATTTGTGTGAAGTAATCTTAAAATCTGCTTAGAAATGTAGGTGCTAGAGCGCTGAGCTGATCTGAGCTGATCGGCACCAAAACCTAATGCAGCCTTTCCCCCACCCAAATGATGCTTCAGATAAAATTTGATTGCGATCGGCCCACTGGTCTCTGAGATATTTATGTTTGAAAGTGTTGACGCACCCACGCACGGACGCACGCACGGACGGACGACGGCTCGACTCCCATCCTATAAGCTCACCTCTGAGCCTTCGGCTCAGGTGAGCTAAAAAGCCACAGTGACCTTGACCTTGGGCGCAGCACCCTGAAAGTCGAACTTGCTCGAGATATTGTCATACCCTACATTTGTGTGAAGCTATTTCAAAATCCATGGAGAAATGTAGGTGCTAGAGCCATAACAAAGTTTTTCTAAAATTAGCCACAGTGACCTTGACCTTGGGTGCAGCACCCTGAAAGTCGAACTTGCTTGAGATATTGTCATGCCCTACGTTTGTGTGAAGTTATTTCAAAATCCGTTGAGAAATGTAGGCGCTAGAGCGATGACAAAGTTTTTCTAAAAATAGCCACAGTGACCTTGACCTTGGGCGCAGCACCCTGAAAGTCAAACTTGCTCGAGATATTGTCATGCCCTACATTTGTGTGAAGTGATTTCAAAATCCGTTGAGAAATGTAGGCCTTAGAGCGATGACAAAGTTTTTCTAAAAATAGCCACAGTGACCTTGACCTTGGGCGCAGCACCCTGAAAATCGAACTTGCTCGAGATATTGTCATGCCCTACATTTGTGTGAAGTTATATCAAAATCCATTGAGAAATGTAGGCGCTAGAGCGATGACAAAGATTTTCTAAAAATAGCCAAAGTGACCTTGACCTTGGGCACAGCACCCTGAAAGTCAAACTTACTCGAGATATTGTCATGCCCTACATTTGTGTGAAGTTATTTTAAAATCCATTGAGAAATGTAGGTGCTAGAGCGCTGACAAAGTTTTTCTAAAATTAGCCACAGTGACCTTGACCTTGGGCGCAGCATCCTGAAAGTCGAACTTGCTCGAGATATTGTCACGCCCTACATTTGTGTGAAGTTATTTTAAAATCCGTTGAGAAATGTAGGCAATACAGCGATGACAAAGTTTTTCTAAAAATATGAGATGACGTTGTTTTCTCCATTATAACACTATGGGATTTTTTTCAAACGCTCAAGGGCAGCTAGCTCCGTAGTCTGTGCTCGAATCCGGCCAAATTTCGAACTCATCCAAGCTCTTATGTATGTCATCATTACCTGCAAGTATGATAAGGATCTAAGCAAAAACAGTTGAGAAAAGGTGATGACGCCATTTTCCCCATTATAACCCTATGGGATTTTTTTCAAACGCTCAAGGGCAGCTAACTCCGTAGTCTGTGCTCGAATCCGACCAAATTTCGAACTCATCCAAGCTCTTGTGTATGTCATCATTACCTGCAAGTATGATAAGGATCTAATTAAAAACAGTTGAGAAAACGTGATGACGCCGTTTTCCCCATTATAACCCTATGGGGGCTATCTGTTGCCATGGAAACCAGAGTTCTGAGCTGATCGGCACCAAAACTAATGCAGCCTTTCCCCCACCCAAATGATGCTTCAGATAAAATTTGATTGCGATCGGCCCACTGGTCTCTGAGATATTTATGTTTGAAAGTGTTGACGCACCCACGCACCCACCCACGCACCCACGGACGGACGGACGACGGCTCGACTCCCATCCTATAAGCTCACCTCTGAGCCTTCGGCTCAGGTGAGCTAAAAAGGAAAGGTTTCGAGGATATCTGTGATTCCCAAATGACCTTGTAAGGTTATGGAATAGAATAGAATAGGTAAAAAATACAATCACAAAACACACCCCAAGAGACCGAAAGAAGAAGGGAGATAAACGATAAATGACAAAAGGGTTGGTTGGTTGGTTGATTTGATGCTTAACGTCCACGGTAAACAACTAAGGTCATGTCGGGACGGTCAGTTAACCTAACCACACTATTCCTGGGCAGGCTTAGACCTCCTAAGCGGTTAACCAGTACTAAGTGCACATACTCCCGCCAGTAACTGACAACTGCCCTTCTTGAATCAGCGGAAGGAGAAACGAAAGTATGTGGCCAGACCGGGATTCGAACCCAGGACCTCTGACTTACGAGTCAGGTGCCCTACCGATTGCGCTACCCGGCCCGGCTAAAGGGAACAGGATGTCTTCGATAACTGAATCACCCAGTCCGTTTCATCAATATACAACAAGTATCAAAACATGCAAAAATACATACAACGCATACAGTAAAACATCTATTACATCAACAGGAAGCAAAATGACAGCTGGTGTCCACAATGCTAGAAACACAACAGAAGTTACGACAGAACATAACTACTGGAGACTTCTTCATGCGCACAACTTCAGACTTCATTCCAAAGCAGCTCTAGAAAAATCAAGTATATTCGGTCCGTATAGAGACCTCGAACTCAGCTGTGATGCATCATAGCAAAGCATATAAACCAGACACTATGGTGAAACAACATTGAGGACTGTGTGAGCCAAAGCGAGAGCAAAAGGATGGTATTATATAATTGCCAAGAAAAGAAACGCTACATACAGCTTCTTTAAAGTTCTTCAAAATATGTACTAACATCCTTGTTTCAACGTCAGGTTTACAGCAGACATTGTAAAACCAATGCCATGAAACGTAATGACTTTGCATCAACGTTGAAAAAACGTGCTGCTGCCTGCTGGGGACACTTTAACCTGCTGAAAATAAATTAATGCGGTGTTTTTTTGCCTAGGAGCTTGTATCCTTGTTTGACTAGTATACATACCGAAAAGGGTTCTTGACCAGAGCTTCAGTCTTACCTTACACAATAGAAATATATAGTGCGTTGCTAACCAGGTCGTAAAATGTCCCATAGAAGTAAGTGCCTCTGTCCTTATAGACCACATAAGACTACATTAGTATAAAGTCTCAATATTAATATTTACATTATCAACTGAACTGAAAAATGTAACTTTTCTCACTTCTTTACCATAAAGCGACACAGGTTGATGTTAATTTCGCTCGACCCATCCCATTGAAACTTACTGACACATGGAGTCATCAATCTTAATTAACGTCAAAGCTCACTGGTTATGACCAGGTATTTACAAGTAATATACTTTGAAATCTAGGTTCACTACTCTTAAAGTTTCATAAACCACAGGGTATAATCGATTCCGCCAATTTTCGCTTCCTGCAGAGACTGTACATCATATTTGGCTTCCGCCGAGACTGTCCGCGAACTCTTGCTTCCTGCCGAGACTTCTGTACATGATAAATGGCTTCCTGCAGAGACTGTCCGCGTGATTCTGCTTCCTGCCAAGGCTCTCGGCAGGAAGCAGAATCACGCGGACAGTCTCGGCAGGAAGCTATTTTTCGAGGACAGTAGTCTCTGCAGGAAGCAAGAGTTGGCGGACAGTCTCAGCGGAAGCCAAATATGATGTACAGTCTCTGCAGGAAGCGAAAATTGGCGGAATCGATTATACCCTGTGTAAACGGTAACTTACTAATGAATATCATTAAACTTGGACTCCATGAAGCGAAACCAGAATTTCTAGCTGAATATTCAACAAGGTATACTATTACCAAAGTTACTTTCACTACGATGCCACGATTCTTCGCATTTTTTGCTATTGCCTTTTACATGTTTTAATCTGATTAGAACCTTTGTTTTGTCTCCATGAAAATATTATTGTTGCATGCTTTATGACTGTTGCTGAAGGCATGGGTCATTTCATGTATATTTTTCTGGGATCCAAAGGACTGAAATAATTCTCACACCGAGTAGGCGGCAATCGAAAACGCTCGTGCAATCGCCGAACGCGGATCAAAAACAGTTAAAAACAGCGTTTTCGATTGCAAAATTGGTGACGTTTTCGATTGCAAATTGTCACCAATTTGCAATCGAAAATGCTGTTTTGCAGTCGAAAATTGGTGACAATTTGCAATCTAAAACGCTGTTTTGCAATCGAAAACGCTGTTTATGATTGTTAAGAGCGTTTTCGATTGCCGCCTACCCGGTGTGATTCTGAAATGGCCGTCCAACACAAAACTGTAAGACTGTTTACCAGCTTATTTGGACGTTCTTTAAAAGTAGTCGATTCCCTGTACAAGTACTCGCATTATTATTTCAGCACAATTGCATGTGAACTTTTTATTGCATTACAAACGGGATAAAAAATGTCTGCACAATTTACATTTGACTGACAAGATCTGGAGGCTTATTTTTGACGGATCAATGCATTACTATGGCATGTCTTTCAAATCACCGCAAAATATTCTTTTCATTTTTTTCTGAAAATATAAATTGGAATATTTGAAATGAAAATTGACCATTTCTGTTGCTGTTGCCTATCTCTTTCTTGTCATTTCTACGCTTTTTCTTTCATTTTAGCAGTTATCGTGAAAATACTCTTCTTCAGATATACATAAAGAGGACCAAGCATGCTTAGACCCGCATATATTTTCCCCGACATTTGTTGTCCCCTTTAGAATTCAAGAGTGAACTCGGCACGCCCTGAAGCAGTCTGGCTGGGTATATACTGTTCAGCTTGCTCTCAGGCAGGTTTTTATCGAGATATGACCAGCTTTGTATCTGTCTGTGGTACGAGACAAGTTTCTATATCTTTTCAAATAAATGTCAATGTTGCTGATAGTGGCTTTGTAGTGCTGAAATCTTACACCTTTCACTTTAACCATTTGTTTTATTCACACTACCCGATATTTTGTCATCCGTGGTGCAAAAAGAATACCCACTCGTTGGTAATGATACATGATTTCAGATGAGTTGAAAGATTATCGTGATAATCTCGCGAGATATCACGAGAAACGAAGGCCACATGACACAGGTAGACTATTATGGCGGCAGGATAATGAAAGGATGATCGTTTAAAGTTTTGTAAAACTACTGTAAAAAGGAAACAAAAAGATAATTGTTGAAACTGAGAGGGAAGTGCCTCGTGGTGTGGTATTTACTGTTTTGACAAAATAATTTTTGCTAATTTAATAAACAGTGGCCACCTGCCTATTTTTGCAGCAGAAACACATGCAAACTTTGTACTCTTATCTTAAAAAGAAAATTGTTTTTAGCTATTTAAAAGAAACCGTAAACAAGTTTTGATTGATTCTTGAAAGGAGTATTTCAAATAATACACCTGGCTCAGTTAAATGCCACATAGCTTGCCATTGATGTTTCAAGCATTTGTATTTAGAGACCGTTTAATAGCCTATCAGTCGTGACTGTATTACATTGCAATTAGCCAGACATAAATTAGTGTAAAGGTACAATGATCAGGAACTGGTTTAATCAAAATCCACATGCTACCCACGACACCAAACATGTAAACAAACAACAACACATGTAGTATGACAACACGAACGGACAGTCTGTAACATCACAATGGCACAATTTCTGTCCGACATTCAGAGTCTTGCCAATATGTAAAAAAGAAAAATATTGGGGCTTGTTAAGGAATCACCAAGAACTCAAGCACTGCTGTTATCGGGCCGTGATGTACGGTGCACGTGGAAAAAGTGAAAACTCGACATGTTCGTATTATGTCTCTCGTATAGCGTTTTATTCATTAATTTTACGATACCACACAATTGTCCGTTGAAAAAAAAAATAAACCATGAAAATCAAGAGACATTCAAACAGTGTACACGTGTTTTTGCATCCGAGCATATATTTTTCCCACTAAATTGTGAAATACTATTGTCTGATAGATGAGAGCCATGCTCTCACTAGTGTTTACCTATAATAGCATGTTGTTGCAAACAGCTAAATGGAACATTGTATCTGGCATTCTTTGCCGTCACAAATTTTTTGGAAAGTGACTTTTACTGATGAATGCTTCCGCCACGAAATAAAGCAATTGTAAAATTAATTCGCTATATTTGTCCTAATTTGTATGAAAATAAAAATGAATGTAACGATTTTTTCTTAAAGTTTTAATTATAATTATAATGACACCAACAGTCAAGGAATGTAATAAAAAAAGAAGGTGCATGTTAAAAATCGATCGATTGATTGTGGTCGCATTATATGCTTGACTATAGGAGATGCTAGGTGCATCTAGGTGATCTAATTTAATCAAGTACAAATCCGGATGTACACAGCGAATTAATTTTACTATCGCTCTAGACTATTTACGTTGTAAAACTCCTGATCCCCGTTCGTCGGTAGTACTTATCTGTACCGCAAACACTGAGGGTCAAGCTCATGGTTTCAATGTCAGTACAACTTAAAATTCAAGAAAAAAAAAAAAAAAAAAAAACGCTAGCTGTCGGTTTATCTGGAATTCCGTGTGTAAAGGAGATTTTCATGCAAGTTTTACTGAGACTTTGTCATCTTTCATACAAATAAAGAAAGTAATGCGTTGTATGACTGCTTTCTTTTGCAAAAGAAAAAAAATAAACAGGTTTTCTGCAAAATGAATATTGAATGCATGATCTCTTTGACTTGCAAAATGTATTTTGGGAACGGTTTACCCCTTCTTGGCGGTTCGAACCTAAGGATCAGTAATTTTGAAGTACATGTATGATGATATTCAACATTTTCATATTGACTTCTTATAAAGTTTTTCCGGATCAAATTAATATTTTCATGAATATGAAGAGCTATGGCGCCACAGTGCCTTCGATTATTGAATATTTCAAGAGTAGCCATGTATTTAAATGGCGATCATTTTAAAACCGATATAATGTTTCATTTGCATTGCACTTACATCGATTTTAAATTGTTGAGCAAATATGGATAAAACACCCATCAGTAAATATGGCAGCCGTCACGTGGTACATTTTTCGTTTGTTTTACACGTATGAAATGTACAGGGGTAGCTACCTACTTAGGCAATGTCACAATGTTGACACAAATTGAAAAATCAAACAATTTAAAAGTTAAAAGGCGCACATTTGTAAATTTAAGTAGCCGATTAAGGCTTTTTCTATTGAACTATAACAAGGGTTGACATTGTCTACACGGCGACGGTTTGTCCAGAAG
This sequence comes from Ctena decussata, assembly GCA_963989385.1. Lineage (NCBI taxonomy): Eukaryota > Metazoa > Mollusca > Bivalvia > Lucinida > Lucinidae > Ctena > Ctena decussata. The sequence goes on from OZ022501.1 coordinate 93,520,551, forward strand.
TGGGCTTGATAGGTTACGAATTTCACAGTAATCCTTTAAACCAGACCACCTTAAGTGTCAGATGTCCCAGCTGTCCGTGACTATACGTAATGTCTTCTGGCAATCCAGCTTGAACATCCTCGAGTTTTTATATATTCTGGGCTAGTGAGTAAATGTCGGGATTAGTTATGAAAAAGATATAGAAAGCAGCGAGAAGAGAATGATATATATATGAAAGTGCCTATATTTTTCTTATCTTCCGCTCTAAACTATTTTTGCCGTGAACAAGCTACACCCGCGAGTCTCAGTATCTATGAAAGTGAAAAATTAGGCTCAACAGGGAGGTACAGTGACATGGCTTGATAATATAAATAAATCAAATGGCGCTCACAAAATCCTTTACCCATTAGCCGCCCCAAAAATGGGATATAGGCAAACAGTGCATATCCAGATCAGACGCCGCAAACGCGACGTCTGATCTGGATCTTCACTTTTTGCATGCGACAAATGGGTATTTTTCCTAAAAATAAACCAAAACTTCAAAAAATAAACTAAACCTGATACCCTCTAAATGACAAATGGACTCGTTCAATATATACAGATAGAAGAGTTCACTAGGCATTAATGGGCTAATAAAGCCAAACCCACCCCAGACACTGAAAGAAAAAGAAGAAAAAACATTCGATAGCACCCGGTCGAACACAGAGAAGTTATACATCAGAACAACAAACATGGAAGGCCATACAAAATATAGACATAAAACACTCGCAAAAAGAACTGAGCCGCGACACGAGAAAACCAACAAAGTGGTTGTGCGCCCAGCGCTGACTCAGATCAGCCTGAGAATTCGCTCAGCCTAATCAGAGTCTTTGCTGTGCGCTTAATGAGTAGCTAAGGGCCTAAGCTATCTGCATGTGGACAGCGAAGACTCTGATCAGACTGGTCGGATGTCCAGGCTGATCTGAGTCTTCGCTGGCCACACAACCACTTTGTTTGTTTTCTCGTGTCGCGGCTCAACTAATTAACTTTCTTGTATATAACTCGTAAAACAAAACAGAGGGGCGAAGTAGACATCTTTATTACATCTTTGTTAATAACTAAAACAACCCCTGTGAGGTTGGGCCTGTAAAATCGATTTAAGCCCCCCCCCCCCCCCCCCCCCCCCAGTAATTCATTACTGACCGTTCCAAGGCGGTAGTTCTGTTGTGGTTCTCTGTTGCCTGTTTTTGGTGTCAGAGTTTCTGTGATGTTTTACCTTATGTATGTTCTTATTATTTTTGGTTCGGTTTGGGTTGCTGAGTGGCCACCTTTTGGGAACAAGCTGCTCACTCGGTTGGCCATATGTTCTCTGTATCTTGATTATTTGTAATCTTAGTTGTTTCCAACTATGGTTTGAGGGCTGGATTTGGATTTTGATTGTTTCAGTTCCTGGTCTTTGCATACTTTTTACTTTTACAGTCGTATAACGAGACTATATAGTTTATTTTCAGACGAAAATTGCCCATTTTTTTTCGCTATGTTGCCGTAGACATATACTTTATACAAGGGTGAAAAAATATGATGGGACAACAATTATTTCTTCTTCTTCTTTTTTTTTCATTGAATTTTCATATAGGCACATTATACAGAAACATAAACAAGGGCTCAAGTCTATTATAAGACTAAAGAAGTCCGTCATAGATATTGGATTAATGCGCAGCTTTACTAATGTATCAGAGCGCAAGATAGGAATATATATTAATGCGCTTGTATAGATGAATGTGACGGGTGGATTTATGTAAAGAAAATGGCAAACAAACTGTTTGGGGCATAAAATCAGTATTTTCATCATTTTTTTCTGTTCTTTTTTTTATACATTTTTATACGATAGACAGGTTGAAGTGGTCGACAGGTTGACAAGGTTGACGGGGGTGACACGGTAGACAGGTTGACACGGTCGACAGGTAGACACGGTCGAGAGGTTGACTCGGCCGACAGGGTCGACAAGTAAGACAGGTACACACGGTCGACAGGTAGACATGGTCGACATGGTCGAGAACAGTATTTCAGGGCAACAGTTTTGACTGTTGCCTAAAGGTTATGTTCACTGCACAGTTAACCACTCAATAGAGTTCAAAGCTGCAGATGGAACGTGTACAAATGCAAAGAAAGGGGATTGGAGTTTAGTAAAGTTAAAAATCAAGTTCATGAAGGGTATTTTGCGTGATAAGATAAGTTCAGTATTGGACGAATTTGCAGATTGGTACAGGTACGGACATTCAAATGAAGATGTCTTCTATAAACTGTTATCTGATGTGGCAAACCATTAGAGTATAACGCTTTCTGTTTACATGTATGAAATGGAAACTGGGAAAACTCTCTACCTCGGCGACCGCTGAATACTGGGTCATCCTATCGACCATGTTGACCTTTCGACCGTGTCTACATGTCGACGCATGTCTACCGTGTGAACCATGTCGACCGTGTCAACCTGTCGCCCGTGTCACTCTGTCGACCGTTTGAATTTGTCGACCTGTCGTCCTGTCGACATGACAACCTGAGATTCTAAGACTGTATTCAATAAGTTCACCCACAGCTATTTTGAGGTTTATCGATCTATGAAAGCCGCATTACTTACAAACATCCACAGGGGTACTATTTTAGTGTTATCTATGATTTTATGTGTTTATTGTGCCTGAAAACCGCCGGAAATTGTGCCTGAAAAAAAAAAACAATCACAGGGTACTATTTTAGTCTTATATGAGACAGTTTGAAAAGAAAAATATATCCAAAATATGACGTGGACAACCTTCCATTTGTCTGTGCCCTTTGGCGGCCTAACTTAATGTATAATATTGTAAAATTTGTTCCCACTTTCACCATTTGTATATTTATAAGTGTTATGCCTTGGCAAATGGTTAAACTAACGTCTTGATTCATTTTTAATGCAATATAGCTACATATCTAAAACGAAGTCGCTCATTATTAAAATGTGACATGCTCATCAAAAGAGGTGTTAATAAGAAAATGATATTTTGATGGCATTCATATGGTACATTACTTGCCGTTATGTCTGTATGTCTGCCGTACCACGAGCAAATGGGATTCATAGCATTCGAAACAGAAAGACTCAAATTAACCTGATCATTGGTGCAGACCGAAAATAGGCTTTGTTTGTTCTTCTAGAGATATATATCGCTTGTTTGACCTGAACAAGAAAACTCTGGTTAGACTGTTATCGGCACAAGCACCGTCTGACCTAAGTCTTAAGAATCAAACAATACATAATATTCCTTTTCTTATTTAGCGGTACAAAAATAAATATTAACATTGAATTCTAAATATTTGGTTCTTAACATGCTCACTGCATGGTACAAAGCCAAATTAAAACATATTACGTCTTTTGAATTTAGATTAATCTATTCTTTCAAATATGAAATAAAATCAAATTTATAAATGTCTACAGAATATAAAATCTTGTTACAAACCATAAAATGAATATTGTAAATATTTGTTGAAATCTGATGTATTAGACTTTTGATGAAATTCTATCCTAATATATACATATTTCTGCATGTTTTTTTTAATACAACAGACTTTTTCGAATTTGTGGTAAAAGATTAAAGGATTCAAAGCTAACACAGAAACAATGCTTTTTTATTTATTTGTACTAAAATGTCTTCTTTAATTTAGTTAAATAAATAGTTTACTTGTTCATAGTCAGATGGTAAAGTAATCTTATGATGCCTTCGACAAAAAAAAAAACGTTTCTCATCATTGCTGCAGTTCGTACATCATCTTCAATGTCTTTGTAATTAACAGATGCATTATTTGCACAAAAAGTCGAGTTTATAGTCAACTTTAAGTGCGTTTGCACGACAGATATGTTGCATACAACATTTCTCTATGTGCAAACAGCCCAAATCATATGTTGCGGGCAAGACATCGTATCCAGTTACCCTACTTTTACGCAACCACATTGTAAACACTCTGGAAATCGTGTCACCGCACTGCTAAATACGAGGGTATATCAAAACAATTTTAGCGTCACACAGAAAGAGCAAGATCTTTGGATTTATGCTGCTTTGTTTTTCAACAGAGTCTCCTTCCAACTTCGCACACTTGTTCCATCTAGTTTGCTGGATCGGTAACTCAAAATCTTGGCCTCTTTACTAGCCCTCCACAGCAGCAGTCAGCTCAGCAGCATCCTCAAATCTCCGGCACCGATTTTTTTTTTCAGGAAAAGAGATGGAAGCCACAGGGGGCTAGGTCCGGAGAATAGAGAGGGTGAGGGAGAAGTTAGTAGCCACACTACCGCACAGCTTCCTTCGGAACTCGGATGAAGCAGAATCTCACTGGGGGTATGTGGCTGGCGTTGGGGCGAGGGTAGATATGTCTCTTCGAAAAGTGTTGACTAAACAACTGCAGCCAGCAGCATGACCCTACAGCCAATCAGTAGCTAAGGCCTTGATATACATCAGGTGTGGTGCATTGGACTATCCGAATGGAATAATGTCTGAGGCTCAAAACATATTGATATCCCCACGTATCATCGGCCTTACTCACACGGCGTAAAGAACTGCACAACTCTCGTGTTTCGAAACAGCGCAAGTTAAGGAGAATATGGATCCCTTAACGGAATATATGCTGTGCCCAAGATACAGTGCCCCACCCTCTACGGCAACAGGCATTTGAAACACCTTTAACTGACTGTCTGAAAAACATAATACATTTGACTTTTGGCTTTTGTTATCTCAAGCAATGATATCTCAAAGAACCCTTATATATCAAAGAATACTGATTGGGTACATTACACATTTGAGCCGCGACACGACAAAATCAACAATGTGGTTGTGCGCCCAGCGAAGACTCAGATCAGCCTGGACAGCCACCCAGTCTAATCAGACTCTCTGTTAAGTGCTCAAAGGGTAGCTAAGGGGGTTAAGTCACCCCCTTGCGGACAGAGAAGACTCTGATCAGACTGCGCGGATGCCCAGGCTGATCTGAGTCTGCGCTGGGCGCACAGCCACATTCTTGGTTTTGTCGTGTCGCGGCTCATTTTCATTTGCATTTCAATCCCAGTTATCTAAAACTACTGGTATCCCAAAGTAAATTTTCTGGGACCAGAAAATTTACTTTGAGATATCAGTAGTTCGAAATGAACTTCGAGATATCGAGAATTGACTTTACCAGAAACACTAGTTTATCAGTTTCGGATTATTAGTGTGAAAATAGAATTAACAAATTACAGGACTGCTGGGTTTGACAGGAATTTAACACTGCAACACATGGACAAAAAGATGCAGCGTATATATGCTCTTTTTCAAATATTAATCAAAACCTCCTAATAGTTTATGCCACAACTTCCAAGGAAAAATGGGCCTTTAGGCATTTCCAAATAGCAACGATTCGGACTAGTATGCGCATCCGTCCAATGCCGCCAGAGTTTTCGCTATTCGCGTAAACAAATGGCTAACAAAGATTCTGTACTCAGAAAAGTAAAGATTCTTGTCAGATTGGTCAGTTGTGCAATCTTATCGGAGACCTCTCTTTTCTCACATACCAAAAGTTGTCTTGTTTCGAGCTCATGCATTTTGAATGCAGTAGAAAATAATAGTATCAATTAATTTTATGAGTAAATTGACATTAAAGCATTCTGTTCCATGTGAGGTTTCTACTTTCCGCAACGATGTGTTCAACATTGTCAATGAAAACCTTTGTGAAACCATGATCTGAGTCTGTGTCAAACGAGACTAATGTGTCGGGTACAGGATGTCACGAAACACATGTCGGGGTGGGAATGTTAGTGTCATGCATGTTACGCAGTTGATGAAAAGCATGCTTTGGAACTGTTTGGAACTATCTATGTATCGCACCTCGTTATATATGTTTCTAGTTTCTAAGGCTATAACAAAACGAAAAAGAGGCGGTTACAAAACGTAAAAGAGTCAAACTTCCAGAACTATAGGGTGTCTAAAAAACGTGGACCTTTTTCAGCTCACCTGAGCCAGCGGCTCCGGGGGAGCTTATAGGATGGTAAGGCTCCGTCGTCCGTCCGTCGTCCGCCCGTCAACAATTTCAAACGACTTCTCCTCTAAAACCGCTTGGCCGATTGTAACCAAATTTCATATGTGGCCTCCTGGGGTCTTAGGCACAAAAACTTATTCAAACAGTCCTGGTCACTTGACCAACATGGCCGCCATGCCCATATATGGTAAAAACCTAAAAAGCTCTTCTTCTCCAGAACCAATAGGCCGATGGCCTTTAAACTTGGTATGTAGCATCGAGTACGTAAGTACTACCACGATTATTCAAATTATGACCTTTGGTTGTCCTTGACCTTTTTTACGATGAGGTCAAATTTGCTTTCTTGTGCTTTTATATGGCAAAATGCTAGAACATAAGATATCTTGGAAACTGGTGAAGATTTTGGCCTAAAACTTGGTATCTACCTTCATCTTAATGAAGACATGAAGATTTATGAGTACAAGAGGTCAAGGTCATTCTTTGACCTTTGATCCAGAACTCTCATATTTTGACAAGTTCAAACAATCTCCTCAAAAGCTACTGGGCCAATTGAAAAAAATTTCCATATAGAGCCTTCAGGAGTTGAGGGAAAGAAAATTTATTCATACGGTCCAGGTCACACAACCAACATGGCCGCCACGCCCATATATGGTAAAAACCATTAAAAATCTTCTTCTCCAGAACCAATCGACCGATGGCCCTGAAACTTTGTATGTAGCATTGAGTTCTCAAGTGCTATCAAGATTGTTCAAATTATGACCTTGTGTTGACCTTGACCTTTTTACAGCATGATCAAATATAGGAAAATACTAGAACATATGATTTCATGGAAAGTTTTGAAGATTTTGGCCGAAAAATTGGTATATACAGTCACCTTAATGAGTACATGAAAATTTTAGAGTACAAGAGGTCAAGGTCATTTTTTGACCTTTGACCCAGAACTCTCATATTTTGACAATTTCAAACAATCACCTCAAAAACCACTGGGCCAATTGAAACCTAATTTCATATTGAGCCTTCAGGGGTTGAGGGAGCAAGGTCAAATATAGGAAAATGCTAGAACATATGATTTCATGGAAAGTTTTGAAGATTTTGGCCTAAAAATTGGTATATACAGTCATATTAAGGAGTACATGAAGATTTATGAGTACAACAGGTCAAGGTCAATCTTTGACTTTTGACCCAGAACACTCTCATTTTGACAATATCAAACAGTCTCCTCAAAAGCCACTGGGCCAATTGTAACCAAATTTCATATAGAGCCTCCCGGTCACATGACCAACATAGCCGCCATACCCATTTATGGTATAAACCGTTAATATTTTTCTTCTACAGAGCCAATATACCTGTGACCTTGAAACTTGATAAGTAGCATGGAGTACTAGAGTACTACCAAGACTGTGAAGAATTTGCAGACATAAGAAAAAGCCACTTTGCCAGTTGGTCAGGTGAGCGATTCAGGGCCTCATGGCCCTCTTGTTTGCAATGGCTGTAACTTCTTCATTTGTCAAGGAAACTTTTGAAAATTGTGTATGGTTGTAACAAAGTGAAACTCCTTTAAACTGGTAAAGATTCTTTATAAAATGGTACTTAAACAGCAAGTGACGTCATAATAACGTCAAATTGTATTTATGGCATTAAGTTTTGTCATCCACACTGTTCAAAACACAAAATTGCATTAAGTGAAAAGGAATACATTTTCAAAAAGTTCTCATATCAGCATTCTAAGGAAATAAGGATTTAAAATATCTCAAATAATGGCAGAAAGTTTGAAAACAAGAATCGGGTTGTAAAATGGGCAAGAACTGGATGGTGAAATGGGCTGTTTGTGGTTAAACCGGATGGTTAATCGGGGAAACAAGACGTGGCAGGACAACGCAATTATCTTCAAAAATCATTAAAGAATGAGAAATTGCAAAGTTCTGACTATCAATATGTCCTTTTGCCTTAAGTTTGCTATTAATTTTCCTTATAGCTGAACGATTTCCAAACTTAAACATTTTCCTTGTTCATTTTTTCAATAAATTTGAAGATACTTTCGTGCTGCCAGCAACTATTCTGCTAAAGTATCCATTTCACTATGAACAGACCATTTCATCACCCAGTTCTTTGAACTTGTACATCTGAGATTGTGTTAATTTTTCTATCTTTAGAATGTAAGCCTTAGAACTCTCCGAAACTTTGGAACTCTCCGAAACTTGAGGCCAGTTTGCAGTTTCAACAGTATAGAAAACAGGAAATGTCGTCATAAAAATAAACACAAAACATTTTTGCGACACTTCCTGTAAGCAGCACCACATTGTACATGTAGTAAGACATCAGTATTGCAAAGGGGTATCAAATGGCTGCAATCACTCAAAAGTTTGAAAAGTTTTCATGATAAATGAAGGAGGTACAGCAATTTCAAAAAAGGTCCACGTTTTTTTAGACACGCTGTACTTGGCCAGCTTGCCTGAACAAATTTGTTTAGCCAAGATGACCAGGTCATTTGGGATCTAGGACTTTTTTGTTTTCTAAAGTCTCCATAGTCTTATCAGTGGTAAAACGTCTAAACTCGAATCGTTGTAAAACACGGCTCAACCTTCACGTTTGGTAGTCAAATGTGGGTCCATGTGCATAAATTGAGTCATATAACTGTCAAAAAGTAGAGAAAACAAGTTTTTGAAAAATAAAATTTCTCCACAAAATACAATTTCAATTTACTGTGCTGGTTTCCCGTCTAGCAATGATATTTCAACAGGAGCGGGATAGTGATTTGGGCTCCGCCATATACATTGTATTTTTACCCTTCTTTTTAACACAATGAAAACGAAAGTATGTCATTTAAGTTGCCAACTAAAATGACCCAATTAAGTTTTCAAACCGTCTCTTCTGGATTTTCACTGTTTGGCCAGTAATTTTTGTTCTAGTTACAAACAACTGACATATAAAGGAAGCAATGTCACTGTCCGACTTACCCGCTGTCCGAAGTCACCCGACTCTCTCCTTTACCTAAATAGTTATAGCGGCTTTAATCACAGTTTCCTACCAGACAAGTAAAGTGAGCGAGGCTGAAAATCTGTTTTGCATAAATGTTAAATTTCAAACGTTTAGATGGGGGTTTTAGCATTCTGTTTGTCTAAAAACACCTGTTAATTAGCAACATTTGATGGAAGTGAAGAAAACAGTTTAGTAGCCCTTTAATCTCTTCGAAAACCTTACGTTTGGTCCCAGCAGAACTGCCGCGCTTTTAAAAAGCAGGGGCCGAGTGCACAAAGCAAACGTAAGCTCACGCTCGACGTACGTCCGTCGTAAAACTGTCGCAGAATTTTAATCCGTGTGCACAACCGAGGCGTGTCGTAGACTTAGTCGTAAAATAGCTTCAAAACTCACAAATCGCTTCGTTATAGTTGTGCCGACGTTTGTAAGCTACGCCGCCGTAGTTTACGCCTCCTTTGTGCACTCGGCCCCAGTTCTTATGAGGACTACGGACGATGAATGAAGTAAATTAAACCCTCTTACCTGGAGCTGTATTAAACACCGTTTGTCTCATTGCTTTGGTATTTTATGATGTGTCTTAATGTCCATTATAAATTAGGATATTCATAATAACAGTTACTAACTGTTACTAAAAGCTACATTACCAAATTTTATGGCAATTTGTGAATTTTGATTTATTAATAAATTGTAGTTCGATCTGCGACCCAGAAAGATGTTAGTGCGTAATAAAATGCAATCAGATTGATTTAGATTGCAGTGCACATGTTGTGACATGATTCATTCATGATGGTTTTTGTGCATGAGTGCGTCTTCTTCCTTCTTTCTAAGTCACGAGTACTGTTATCAAACTGCTATGCAGTCACCAGGGGTCATATTTATAAAACCACTTAAGTCGCGGCTATGCTGTTGCTAAGACTAAATTTCTATATTTAAAAGGAGATTCCCTACAACAATGAAATTTGCTCTGGAGGAACAGTCTTTTTCAGACTGTTCTTCCAGAGCCAATTTCATAGTTGTAGGGAAGCTCCTTCAAAGAAATTTAGCCTTAGCAACAGCATAGCAATCACTTAAATAAATAAGTCGTTTTATGAATACGGCCCCAGACTTGCTGATAATTGCCTTTTTCTTCTTTCCTCCCTACTTTGCTGCCTTCTTGTCCAGTAGACAATTCTTCGACCGGAAACATGATTTTGGTCTTGGTGAAAAGGCAGAGCAAATTTTGTATTGGCCTCAGGTTCAGGTTTTGCTGTGCTTGCAGGAGATGCATTTTTTTCTTTTTATTTACCTTTTTGCATCCAATAAAAATTCTGTCATTTAATAACCATGAAAATGGGACCATAATTTAACTTATCCGTCTTACCCGTCTCCGGTAATGTCCTGGTATGGATTTGGAATAAATTCGTCTATTACAGGCTACACTAACGCAGGCGTCGATGCTGCCCTAATCCTGACTAAAGCAATATGAATAATGCAGTGACGGCAGGAGGTGGAACAGAGGGAAGGCCGATAGGACTAGGTACTAATTAGCTTCGAGTTATCATCAAACCACTGCCCTCATAACATCAAGACTACATATATGTCGCCACCTGCTGCCAACTCAAACTGCGCATTTGAATCATCACAAAATAAACGAACGTAACCGTTTAATGATCACAAGCTGATACAAAACAGATACGCCATTCCAAATATTAATTATGATTTTTGATTTTGATAATCTTTACTTCATCGAATGCCGTCATTTCCGTTTACATTTGGTACCATTCTTAGTTACTAAAAGTTTCGTAAAATGCGAACCGGTTCATATTTTACGAAAATTACAGTAACTCGTTATGGTCTTAAATGTGCGGTTGGTTGGTTGATTAGATGCTTAACGTTCACGGTAAACAACTAAGGTCATGTCGGGACGGTCAATTAACCTAACCACACTATTCCTGGGCAGGCTTAGACCTTCTAAGCGGTTAACCAGTACTAAGTGCACATACTTTCGCCAGTAACTGACAACTGCCCTTCTTGAAGCAGCGGAAGGAGAAACGAAAGTATGTGGCCAGACCGGGATTCGAACCCAGGACCTCTGACTTACAAGTCAGGTGCCCTACCGATTGCGCTACCCGGCCCGGCGTATTAAATGTGCGGTGATGTGTATAGGAAATATGACCGAATGACAGGCATTGCGGATCTTAATCAGATATATCAAGAGCTATACTGCTTGCTCTGGCATTTGTGCCTCTATTTTAGGTCAGTGGCATCATTATCTATCCCTTTTGACACTAAATTATAAGAAGAGGTAAGGCGGTTATTTGTGGTAGAACAAAACTCTGACTGTAACCGAACAATATTTAACGTATCTCCCTGAAAGTCAATAGACTACTATCTTATATTGTTCTCTAAAGTTTACAAAAAAACGGCGACATGCAGTTTTAAAAGAAAAGTGTTTTCCTAAGGAAAGATCAAAGGATTATTTTCTGCGCAAAAAATCTTTAATAAAAATCTAATATCGTTATTGAATTGTACTTAGATCTGATTGAACTTATTTCCATTAAGAAGGGCGACTTAACAACTACTTGTTCCAACTCTTTTTCAATTTGTAATAGGGTAAACTCTATGAAAACAGTAGCTTATTCTCAAATGTTCGACCACGCATAAGATGCGTGTATACTGGATGCATTTATTCAATATAGAATTGGCAGATATACCTATATCATACATGCAAAATGAAAACCTCATCAATGTGACCAAGATAGGTGTGTAAGTGACATTGTTTAGTCTTGAAAAAGTAGTCTCCTGGTGTCACAATACGTTATTTTCATCGAGTCCTCATCTCTGATTCATCATAGGTCCTATACGTGAATTGTTTGTTTCTGATGATGTTTCATTGATGGGTTGGGAAACCTTCATGCTGACCAAACAGCTAACTAAATGTTTCGAACCACTGCAGAAGCAGAGGGCGAGGTTTGGATCCTGTAAAAAATGTTTAAGCCCCCCCCTCCCGTGATTCATTGCTTACCGTGCCAAGGCGGTACTTCTGTTGTGGTTAGATAAAGATAGCTGTTGATGCTGTTTGATTAGGGTAGCTGAATGAACACCTGTTTGGGAAAGAGCTGCTCATTCGGTTTACCATGCGTGCCTTTCGTGAATTTGTGTCAAATTTTCCGTGTGTGTGCTTCTTTTCCTATTGATTTTGAGAGCGGGATGTGAGATTTGATTGTATTAATTCCTGATCACAGCCTATCTTTTACTCCCCCTGTGTTTTCTTGACAAAAATTTAGACATAGGCTACATCTTTTTTCATCTGCTCAGACTGATAATGTAAGGAAAACTTGAGAAAATTAGTTGCTGGGACGCTCTCACTTACGCATTTAAGTACCTCCAGACCTCAATACATTTTCAATAACGATGTTTACTTTTTAGATGTTTGCGCAGAAAATTACCATTTGATTTTTTTCTTTTATAAACCCTAGTAAACATCAACAAGTCCTGCAATTTGGGATCCTAAACTGTGAGAAACAACCTAAAGAAGACATCTGTTAAGGTTTGGGAAGACCTGTTGAATGCCAACATGTTGGAGGTGAATGAAAATGTCAATAGAAGATAGAAGAGAACACTCGATCAACATAACAGGCCGGAGCTGAAAAGAAATTAAAAAAAAGATAAAAGAGAAAACCCTGCTGAAGGAAGTATTTCCCGAAAATTTGGTTGATTGCCCGAAAAGCTGGTTAATTTAGGAGCTATAATCAGTACAATATAGAGAAAAAGGTCTCAGGATGTTCAAGGAAAAATTAGGTATTAAAACGTATGTGCTGTCTGTAAAAGGTGTCCCCATTTTATGCATTTTTTTTTTCAATCAAGTACAGCTTCAGAAAAATAATGATAATAATAATAAAGATAAGAGTTTCCACGTGGCCTAGAGGGTGCTGGTGGGCAGTGGTGTTAAAGTCCCGCAGCATATGAAAGATTTAACTCATCCCTATCCTTCTGCTGTCTTTTTCCTTCATTGATTCAAAAGGTGCCCGTTAACTGCTGGGTTGACAGAGTTTTTAATTGTTGGCTGGTACAGGGGAAATTCGTACCTGCGATCTTCTGAATCATAGCCGAGCTTCCCTAACCACTTGACAAGGCGCCTATCTAAAAATAATAAGCATTCACAGAATTGGAACAAACTCTGTAGATGAATGTTCGTCACTTTATTATATACAGATCTTTATCACCAGTATTTGCTTACCGATACCACGTTTTGAGAATTTCGAACTCTTTGAATTCACACGCATACAAAAACAATAATAAATACATAAATAAAACTAACAAATATGCGCCCGATGTATTTTGAAGCACTATTTATTTGACATTATATGTATTTATTCATTATTTTTTATTAATTTGTATACTTAAATACATCAGATGAAAGGAATGAGATACAATATACCAGCAGTAACTAGCAGCACTATCTTTATCTTATTTGTTTATTATATCATTAATTAATTAAATAACTAATTAATTTATTTATGTATTTATTAATTTATTTATTTATTAATTATTTTTAATCAATTAATTAATTAAGTCCTTATTCTCGCTTTATTGCCACTATTGTAAAGAAGTGACGTCACCAGTTCTCGATCGAAGTTCCAGTTTTATCACGCTTAAACCAGAAAACTGATTTCGCTTTCCTCTTTGAAATATATATCTCTCTCCGGTTAGTCTCTTTCATCAAAATAAACAAAAGTTAACAAATAAATATGAAACTTCTGAAAGAACCATAGTCAATAAAACACAGAGTGATTGAAAAATGAAATGTGTCAAAATTTAAACTGATAAGCTTGGATGGAATTCAACACTGAAACACATGGACAAAATACGGGCAACCGTTACACTCATGTTATGACATTAATCAAACTTGTTTAATATTTTATGTCACTGTACGAGTACTAGTGCAATGGCGCCGGGATCCTATATCCAGTGACAACAGTAACGACTAAGATCAGCCTAAACAAAATACTGTGTGATCAGTCTTTGCCTTTCTTTAAACAGATCGCTCAGTTGGTTTGGACAGGAGAGACTGTGATCAGACTACGCGGATGCACAGGCTGATCTGAGTGTTTGCTGAGCGCACGCCACAAGGTAATTTTCTCATATTTTGGCTCTTACATCGACTATTACGCAAAAATACTTAAAATGCAGCACGATGATAATAGTATCAATTAATTCTTTGGATGAATTGAATTAACGGCATTATAGTATTGCAGACGTATCCACTTTCCTTAACGATGTGTCTAACATTGCTACTGCAAGTCTTTGTGAAATCATGATCTGAATCAAAAGGCAGCCAAAACTAATGTTTTTGCTACGAGATGTCGCAGAACACGTGTCGTAAACGGCTATAAAAAGTTAAGATAAATGAGACATGAATTATGATTTTTATACCATTTTTTGCCAGTACTTTAGTCATTTAAATCAACGGACAGCCATTATGATGTAATCAATGCTATGAAGTGTAGCGATATTCCTACCAGGTTTGGTTACAGTTCGCTTGAACAATGAAGTGGTTTCGAAGTACTTAGGGTTCAACAAAAATTACAGGAAAGAATTTGCTCTCCTAACAGCGTACACAACAGTGGAGGGCTAAATACAGACCGTCTGCTTCTCCGGGATCCTAATCTGTATTAGGGTGTTTGACAACGCCGATATAGGCAATATATCGGACATTATTCACTCCAACAATTTTCTCTTTATATTACACCTTGACTCCGCTTGCTTCTGGCTATGCGTGTTGATCTAAATGAATCGAAGAAAAGGCTAAAGAATGCGAGCCAGCTACAGTTTATGTATATTTCAGAAAGGTATGCCAGCAAGTTACGGTGTTTAAAGAAATCAAACATGTTTTGGTCTGGTTCTTAGTGCTTATCCAGTTCAGTTGGAGAAAATAGAGGTCAGGGGCCGTATTTATAAAATGACAAGTCGTCGCTATGCTGTTGCTAAGGCTAATCTTCTATGAAGGAGATTCCCTACAACTATAGAATTTGCTCTGGAGGAACAGTCTAAAATTCCCTACAACTATAAAATTTGCTCTGGAGGAACAGTCTTTTTAGACTGTTCCTCCAGAGCAAATTCTATAGTTGTAGGGAATCTCCTTCATAGAAAGTAAGCCTTAGCAACAGCATAGCAACCACTTAAGTCGTTTATAAATACGGCCCCTGCTTTACATGCTAATGGGCGAGGTCCAGGTTGCACCTTTTAATACCGGTCATGAACATTTAAAGTCAACCTGAGTCTGCTGTCCCAATTTCTTTTGCGTGTTCTGTTACTGCCAAAGGGGAAGCTTTTCCATAATTTATTTATATGCTTAATTAAAACAGTCACTAAAGCCGTGTTCACGTGCACTTTTTGCACCCGGGTGCAAAAATACACCCGGGGTGCAATTTGAACCCCGGGTGTATTTTTGGCCACATGAACGGTGTTTTAAGAAAAAGCACCCGGGTGCAAATTTGCCCTCGGGTGCAAATTTGACCCTACATTTGAGGTGGTGCAATTTTATTTGCACCCCAATGCAAATTTGCTCCCGGGTGCAAATTTTGCACATGAACGCATATTGTGTTTATCAGTATACATTTTGATTTACGATTTTTTCAAATGATAGTGGTCAAAGTACCCAAATCATAAGTCCGAACTCGTAGGTCAGTTAAACATAGACAATTCCGGAATATTTTAGATACACAGACATGGACCCCAAAACAGAGGTGTGATCAGGTGCCCGCGGGGTAGTAAGCATCACCTGCCTATTATAATACACCCGCCATATCTATGTATCTGTGGAAAAAGTCAGTGAAATTGAAAGTCCGATATTTGAAAGCTTAACTAAGCTTCGGCTGAGGCCATCAAATCGGAGATTAGTTTAGAAACGGCCACATTGTAGGGATCAACAAGGTCATAGCGTCTCCCATAAAACTTTTTAACTGTCGACACAAGCTTTGTTTTATGATAACCCTGATTCAACAGTTTCTGAGTGAGTAGCTTCCCTCTTTCAACAAAGTCTTGATATTTGAAACATGCCTTAGCATAGCGGACTGGTTGAGAAACATAAACTCCGTATGCAGGTGCCGAAGGGATATTACTACTCAGAAATGGAAAGTTAACTATGGGAAAGTTGAAGTCGTCCCTCTTGTCATAAAGCCTAGTAACAAGCTTTCCAAAATGTTTTCAAAATGACTGGCCATTTTATTATGATCTTGTATAATCGGATACCAAAATAAGATATCAATGTTCTCTTTATCAAATTGATTGTTATCAAAACAGATATGCATAAATTACTGACACTACGATTTTGGTCATTCTTAAGCAAGCTGTCCACCCGTCAACGTCGTAAATGTGGAAGCGGCTGGGACGTCGAGACAACAGATGCCTTGTTGGACATCTGGAGCGATGTTACGGCGCAAAACTAATGACGATGCTGTGGTGTCCGATACAGTAGTTTATAAGAATATTCTCAAGTTAATGAAAGAGAGAGACTTCGAATTATCTGATACACAGTGTAAACAGAGGATGAAAACTCTTAAAATAAATTACCGAACAGCTCGTGACAACCTGAAAATAAGGTGGAAGAGGCTCATTTCCCTCCAAAAACTTAACGTAGGCTGTGAATAGCTCGTCCACGACTGCCGAGCAAACCCATTTCACACATTCACACACAGTGGACTTGGCAATCCCGAAATGGTTCCCTATCGTCCTATACTCTCAAGTCGCAGCTAAATAATATAGAGTTACTGCTACTTGCAGCTCAACTGACAGAACGTGTACCCGCGCATCCCGTTGGAGCTGCCTGTGCAGTCTGTCACACAGATTGTCAAAAAAAAGCCTTTGACATGCGGAAATCGTTCCGCCACTGATCATCAGTGTAAGTCCCAACGGACTCAAGCACTATAGTCGTCCACCACTCTTGACTACGTGGTTTCTCTCAGCGGCCTTTTCTCTGCTCTTTTCTAAACATCTAAACACAGCGAATTTCTCCTCAAAACTGGGTAACTTATGTTAAGTTTAATGTCAAATCCAGGTACGTATGGACACAATTTATTGGCATGTGAACGCTACACAAGGGGGTGCAAATTTGCCCCCCTGGTGCAAATTTGCATCTGGGTGTAGATTTGCACCCAGGTGCAAAAAGTGCACATGAACACGGCTTTAGATAGATTATTGGGTACTTAGAAATACACTGAAATATAAACTGTTGAGAGTGGTATAATGCCTAAACAATCTTTCTTTCAGTTTACAAACTCAAGCTTTTCCCAAATGGTAATTTTACATTTAACTTTGAACCAATTCGTAAATGATTTGAAGAACAAAAAAGGCGAACTGGTCAGACAAATTTTTCGATCTTGGACTGTTCTGTTGGTTGGAAAACGCTGTTATGTTTGTCTAAAAGTTGTTAAGGATATTTAAAATGGCCACTTCTGCGTCCCCAACCCCCCCACCCCTCCATAACAATTAATAGAAAATAATAACGAATATTCTACCTGTGAATCCAAACAATCGAATGGACTTTAGCTCATCCTCATTTTCTGTTACATTAAAAATACAATAATAAGGTGCCGCAACACGAGAAAACCAACAAAGTGAGTGTGCGTCCAGTGCAGACTCAAATTAGCCGTTGTTTCAAACAGATCTGATCAGACTCTTCGCCAACGGCTTAAAGAGTAAGTACGGGTATCAGCTACCTCCATGCGGACAGCAAAGACTCTGATCAGACTGGGCGGATACCAAGGCTTATCTGAGTCTGCGCTGGGCGCACAACCACTTTGTTTGTTTTCTCGTGTCGTGGCTCAGTCATGTTAAATACCAGTGTCTAGGGTTCCTGACGAGGCTTTATTAGCCGAAACTGCGTAGTCTGGCCCATGTTCCTATACTTCAGTATGTATTCTCTGCTCTTGAAGGAACTTTTTAAGATTTTAATTTTACCTTTAAAATAACCTAAATAAAATTGCAAAATTTGTTATTTTCCCTTTCAGAAACTTAAACATTTCGAATGCCATTGTGTCTAACAACGTTCTTATAAGTGCTGCCGGAAACTAAATTATCATTGTCACATAGCCGCTTTGCCGTACAAATTATAAATTGACTCGCCACACATTTATCATCTTATATTGTAAAAACCTGACAACAGCGGTTTGGATCCATTAAAACTAGTTAAACCGCACCCCTCCTAAAGTAATCGATTACAGACCGTTCCAAGGCGGTACTTATGTTGTAGTTCCTCAATGTTATATGTTGTTATGCCCGCTTGTCTATGGTCTTCTAGAAATATGGTCATTTTGCTCTCTGTTTTGTTTTGTAATTTAAAATATAAAATAGGTAAAATAGATGTTGCTGCTGTTTTCAATTAAGGTAGCTGAACCACCTGTTTAGAGAAGAGCTGTTCATTCGAGTAACCGTGCGTGCCTTTCGTGAACTTTTGTCCGTTTGTGCGTTTGCTTCTTTCCCTTTTGGGTATGTGTGATCTGATTGTATTCATTCCTGGTCATAGCCTGTCCTTCTACTGAAAGAGTAGAAGAGGACGGTATAGTCGGCCGAAAATACCGTGAAACATTCCGCAACACCTTCGGCATTGGGATATTCTACTTGTGTTGGGCTAAAAGTAGAGGAAGGACCTATTGTGCTTGCAGTAGGTGCGGTTCAGTGTTGTTTCTCTGTAGGTCCTATCTCTCTATTCTATCTCCCTCTTTATGGGAGACAAATCTATTCACATTGAAATACTGTCTGATAGGGCCGTTAAACCCAAAACAACACTGACCCTACGGCCACTAGGCTACGGGAAAATTTAACTTTTATACAAATGTTTTTGTCACAATATGTCCTATTGTAACAGAAAATACACATGGATTGGTCCAAGATATACTGTACATGTTATATCTGATGCACGATGCATTTTCTCTGGCGCATTAATTTACACTGAAAAAAACAAGCTACATGTTGTTGACAGATGCGCGCTGCAAATCTGATCAAGACGGTGGAGTCAAGGCTAATTCGTGGCAATAGTTCAGTGGCGCCAGGGATATAAAATTTTAGGATAGCAGACAGATTCTGCTGCTATTCATGGTCTCGGCCTTATGTAGCAAACCAATGATATTTAACTTGGAAATCCTCTGAAATGATTAATGCGCGCAACCTAGTATACTTCCGTCTTAGCCGTTCGGTGACCGTGCTTCTGTCTATTTTGGAGCTCCCAGCTCATCAGTGAAAATATGGATTATCAGAAAATTATCATGAAGCAAAGGTGAGGACACTCTGTAAAATCTGAAACCGGAGAAAAAGGAAACCACTAGTTGGATAAGGATGGGCCCGACCCAAGACATTGTTGGTAACGTCTATAACAGAACGAAGTTTGTATGACAGAACAGTGTACATATTTATAAGGAAAGACTATGTTTCTATGATGACAAAGCCCAATGGAAATTAACGTTTTACTTTCGTGCGCTTTCTTTTGCTCCCACTCTTTCTGGGAGACGTGGACCGCGTACTTGTTCACATGTATGGTCATGTACTTCCGTGTAGCAAGTAAATTATAATGAGAAAACATAAAACTATTCCAAATTTAAGCAAATTTTTGGCTGAGAACCGTTATAGCATCAGAAAGTGAAGAAGTATTTCTGAAGAATTTGAGAAAAATATATGTCCCCGACAAGCATATTTTCAGCAGCATAATTTTTCAAACGTACTTGCTGCGTTTGCATGTTGACCTTGATATTAAGCTGAAGGTCACCAAGCCATTTTGTCAAAATCTGTCATTAGGTTCAAGAGATATGATGCGTAGAAGTTATTACAGAAAATTGAATAGTCTATTTAAATCTACTTTTGACCTTGAAATGGGATCAAGGTCACCAATCTCTGCGACTTAATCTAATGATATATATATATACGCATTTGGAGAATATTTACATAATGGTTCAAAAGGTATTATAATTATACTCAAGAAAGTAACATATTCTAAGTCCTCATGTGACCTTATGAATGGGATCAAGTTCACCAAAATGAAAGTAGCTCTTTCCTCAATAGTGACTTAGTTTGTCCCTCAGATGCGACTATTTTATCACTGATCCCTAATACACTGGCTAACAGGCAGGAAGAATTATTGTACCGGAAAGTCATTCTTTTTTAGGAAGAATGTTTTATGACTGTCTGTACATCTTTTGCGAAATAGTGCCATCGTTTCAAAGGAAAGGGTTTCCTGTAAAAATGTGTATGTTTCTTCAGCAGAAACCCCACGTCCCCTTCCCCTCTCCAAAGTGCTGAGAAAGTGCACTTTCGTAACTTACTAAATACTACAAATGTGGCATGTGCTTTGATGATGTCCAGTTAAGTCAATATTTTAATGAAAAGGTCACAAAATCAAAAGCGCACTCTGATTTTCTTTACAGCTGCAGCTGAACACCATGCCATAGAGAACAATTGCCATCTTGACTGAAAACTGACAAGAAACGAACATTATTTAAGTTTCTTTCTTTATTGAGTGAAATAAAACGCAGTAATCCAAGACCCGCAATAAGGGTGTACAAAGTATTTGCAAAATTCAGACTCAAATCAGTGTGTGCATCTTTACAGTCTAGCGTTAGCCTTTATTTTACGTCTGTATATCTCTTAAGGTTAAAGGTTACACCTTCAGGGGAAGCACCTTTGACATTTGAGCCGCGACACGAGAAAACCAACAAAGTGGTTGTGCGTCCAGCGCAGACTCTGATCAGCCTGGGCATCCGCCCAGTCTGATCAGACTCTTCCTTTAGCGCTCAAAGGGTAGCTAAGGCATTAACCTCCATGCAGATAGCGAAGACTCTGATCAGACTAGGCGAATGCCGATCTGAGTCTGCGCTGGGCGCATAACCACTTTGTTGGTTTTCTCATGTCGCGGCTCATTTATGTTTTTTGTTTGGCTTATTAATGAGGTTAGCTGTCACAGACAAATAATGACAATCTGGAAGCGAATTCTTTCCTCTAAGAATAGACCCAATTTTGGAAAGGGCTTCTTCCTCCAGGAAAACAAGAAAAAGGAAGTTTCCAAAGTGACGCTTTTGCAAAAAGGGCGAAAAATAGGGAGTTGTACCCATTTACCTTAAGGTACATACATGCTTAGGCTCTGATTAGACTTCGTGGATGCTCCGGCTGGTATGAGTTTGTTCTTTGCATATGCTGTAAACGCCCGTTTTGCGCGTTGGGATAAACTCATTGTGGTACTGGTTAAACTAAAACATGTATAAGAAAAGAATGTGCAACAAATGTAAATTATAGTGATAAATAAAAACCAAATTAGCATGAAAAGCACTTCTTCAACTGAACACATGAAATATTCGAAATGCACCTTATTGCCACCATATTGCATCTGCGCTAAAAGAAGTTTACGGCTGTATTTTATAGTTGATTTTTGCAACTTCCAGCTCGCCAATAAAACTATTTTTTTATCATTTAGTTTATAATTTTACGTCTCCTGATCTATGGCACGAAAGACACTTCTGAATCAGTGATGTGGTTTAGTACTACAGTCATTCTTATATTTTCTTTTACTTTCTCATTGTGTACATATTGTTGTTAAATGCTGGACAAAAGCACATACTGGGTAATCATAATATAGAATACTGTTAACAAAAAGCAGACGTTTGTCTGACTTGGTATGTTTACTAAGTGTCCTAATGCTTTACGATCTGTAGCTTAGGAACCTGTTTGCTTCCAGAGTGTGACAGGCTCCTAGCACTTAAATAGCTCGGCCTAAGGAGTTCTTCATCCTCCAAATAGCTTGACCTTTATCAGCCCATGTACTTCTGTGTCATGACTCAAGTCATCTTTTTATTTCCAGAGTGCAATAATGTCTTGATCTAAGGCACTATTAATTGTTTCAAGCTCTTAAATTAGCTGGACCTAAGGCACAACCCTGATTATTGTTCCAAGAGCTTTAATAGCTTGGTAGCGTTATTTATAGTTTGAAGCACTGTAATGTCTTTGCGTAATGCAGAAATCTAAAGTACACATAGTTTGTCACAGGCACTTAAATGGCATCCCCTATTAATACCAGCTCATTCTAAACAGCCTGGAGTTTTCCCAACCTCTTTCGCGGGATAACTTTTCCCATGCCAAAATGGATACATGCTGTATGAAGTCACCTTATCCTCTGCCGCTGTCGTGCCACCTAGACCAAGAGAGGGTCCTACTGAGAGTCCCGGAAGGAAGTGAGGAGGATACGGTAATGTGAGAGCGAGATTTCGCGAGACATAGCCACTACCCATCCCGTATCTTAATGCATTTAAATGGCTTGCTGCACTTAACGAAGTTGTGGGTGAAAAGGCAGATTTGAAGACAGAATTATGCAAATGATGATTAAATGGGGGTAAAGGAAGCCCCGGATGTGCAAGTCCATTACTGTTTTTCTCCTCTTCTCGTGGCGTATTTTTGAGAACTTGTTCTATCGCTTGTAATGTGTCACCACCACACCCTTGTAGAATTAGTTCTAAGACATTTCTCTTTTTATCAGGAAACACTTTACACAAAAATTCAAGTGGGTCTTGTTTTCTGGAAGAGTTTTGCGTCAAATTAAGAACCCAATTTTCAGGCAGATATCCACTAGAAATTCCACTAGCACTGTTGTAAAGTCCTTGCTCCTCAGAGTAAGAGGGTAGGGGTGAATGATTGTGGCTGGTTTTCTGTATAGGGACGGATGGTGAGAGAGATCGGGAGTCTTCGGATGAAGTTGATGTTCGTCCGTCGGCTTTCTTATGCTCGTATTTTCTCCGCTTTAATACTGAAATATACAAATAAAACAGTGTTCAAGATGTGAAGGGCTTTCAAAGATAATAAAGGGATACTTTTCCATATTTCCCTAAAAAAATATGTCTCGTCTAGACGGTTCTAATGAGGGGTCATAAAATGTGTTTTCTATGAGAAAACTATTTTAGAATTATTCTTAAAACTGAAAAAGATAAAGTCATTTTAGCTTAAATAGATCGGATTTATGAACTTTATAAAAGTGTCATCAGTTCTGTTCACAAAAATAATACCATGACGAAATCATTCCGAGAAATTGATGAAAGAAAAAAGCTCATGTCAGTGATCTTACTTTTATTAGTTATTTCATAACCAAATTCGTTCCGGATATAATTTCAAAAATATGATAATTCTTTGTTGCATTATAACAAGTTGTTTATCTATACATGTTCATGTATTATTGTTTTAATCAAAAGTATATCAACCCGTTTTGTTTAAAAACCTGTTTAGGGGTTTAATGGTAAGTTTATGCTTACAAAGATCACCTCCTTATAACGTGTCTGAAGTGGTGACCCACGTGTGTAGGTGTTCAAATTTAAATCCTTGCCTTTTTTATTTATTTTTTTAATAAAAATCTATGTATCGTTGGTTTTTATTGTTTTTATTCATTGTATTATCATTTTGATAAATCATCTTGTTCGCCAGATCTGACTTAAGACTAATATCCATATTTTGGACGCGACTCGTGGCATAAGAAAATGTGCTATATTTTGCATGCGAACAGTTAAAAGTCACCGACACACTCATAAAATTATTTGTCGCAGTCTGATCAGGTGTTAGTAATCTGTATATACTGGGGACCAATAGGGAGACAGGTGAAAACCTTGATTTGAGTTTTCGCCTTTGCATGTAAAAATAAGACATATTTGCTCGTGACAGTACTCCTGTATTATGCTCGCTCATCATAGAAAACTGGAAATCCCCCTAAACCATAAAAGCGATGTATTTCAATCTTTATTAATGAAAGGCTGGTTTGGTTTGAAGAAAATGAAATTGAAAACTACCATAGAATATAATGTAACTGTAAATCATAAATAATAAAAAAATACGTAACAATGACAAAAGGACGAATAATTGTTTAGTCAAAACTTATAAGCTGGCAATTAGTTATGATATCTGTCGGTTTTTTTTTTTTTTTTTTTTTTTTTGAAAAAATATAATCCGTACTAAGGACATTAATAAACCACCATAGCCCTAATACAATAGAAGACAGTCGTTTTGCTTCAAGATTCAGGCCGCATAAAGTAAAAAATAGACAATGATCAGGAACTAATACATTCAAATCCCACATCTCGCTCTCAAAACAAACCAAAAAAGGAAAGAAGCCCACACACACACATTGACTCAAGTTCAGTAAAGACAAACACGGTAAGCTGAATGAGCAGCTCTTTCCTAAACGGGTGGTTATACATCATGCGAACACTTTGGAGTAACATATCTCACAAACTGATTATCCAACACACACAACTTTCCCACACACTAGACATAAGTCTACTAGGACATAAATATTTATCTATATACTCGTAATTCCATGAAGGCCTAAAATCACTGATCGTGGTCTTCAAATATGGATTCCCTTTTTCTGACTTGACTAAGGCAGTGGTTTTAGAGTTTAATTTCCGTCTTTATTTAAGCTATAGTTAAATGACTGTTGTTAATGCAAAACAGAATTCAAAATGTCCAGAATGAATCAATAAAATAAAATTAAGCATAAAACAAAAACAAACTTGGAACAGAGTTATACAGCAACTTATTTACCCTTCCAGAAAAGCAACCCTGGTAAGTTTGTAATCATATACGTGTACCTGTCGGTTTTACATAAATGGATCTCTCATTGAATAAGATCAGACCCACGCATCGTTTAAAGGCGTTTAACAAGTAAAATTTAGAAGAATAAATAAATTGTTAACCCTGAAAAGGTTCCCATGTATACTTTTTAGCTAAGGACTAAACATGCGTCTTTATCAATCAAATCAAGATTCAAGAGATGGCTTATATAAAAGCATTTTGCTTACTGGCAGATCCTGTGCCATTGTATATTGTATTTATATTATGTATGTTCTTGCGAATAAAATATTGTTTAAACCAAATCAAGATTCTAAAATGTTACAAATACGTCTGCAAATACACAATTTAGGAAACCTGGTTTTGTTGAGTCTGAAGAGGAGCAGTAAAGTTAATTGCATTATTGTCCGCACACCCCGAAAATGGCTTTAGTGAAACTGTGTTAAAAACACTCAAAGGTTAGGATAGATGCCGTTGGATTCCATCGAAGTGTAATTTACAGATATTTGGATCCATTTATAAATTTCACAAAGTGCTTTTTACTTTAAACGTATTTAGCATTTCCATGACGGCCACCTTCGTACAAGTCAGTTTTGCGGCTGTTTCCGATACCACAAAATCGCCTATTCAAGATGAGATACCCAAAAATATTTTCGCGTACTGATCCATAAAATCTGTTAAGTGGAATACTATTAGATTTTGTTTCTAACATATGATTGAAGGCACCGAAGCTATTTTCATGAAACCATATGATCTGTATTTTAAGTATAAGCATGTAAAATGTTACATGGGCAAGCCCGTGTTATATTGTGGGTTGAAGGTAATTTGATTTTATCATTATGAATTTCACTTTCGTATTTCAGTAGACTTGCAAATGAAAACTCATTTTCTTTGGTAAGTAGTACGTGTATTAGACTTTTACGGCCTTCTGACTATATCTCTTTCGTTACTTTGTATCGTTATTCGCCTGATGTCTCTATCACATTTTTATTTCTCTTTCGTTTTTTGCAGGTTATAACCGTGCATCTCAATCAAAGATCATAGCCGTTTTATTAATCATTACATGACATATTACTGGTGATTCATACTGAACGATAACTGAGGATTGAATTTATTTTTCTTGATACTGTCAGTCTGTCTTCTAAGAGATGGCAAAATTGGCTGATTATACATGCAGCTAATTTTTATTCTTTTTCTCATTCTTAATTGTATCAGTTCCTAAGCATTTTCATATTTACTTTTATATATTTAAATAAGCCTGACGATTTTTATTTTGAATCCCATAACATAACTTTGCAAATGGTTCCTGTTTGTGTTGGTTCCTGATCATTGCCTACTTTTACTTTGCATTAGAAACCGCACGTCACTAGGAACTGATTGGTTTAATCATAAGTAACCAAACAACAATGTTAAACACGAAAATGGCCTATAAATTAGAACATGTACATTAAAAAGTTGTGTCTGTTTCACAACAAACGGTGGGCAGTCAATAAAGTTGCATTATCTGCGGTAGCATCATAACTTCTTTACAGAGGACAAACAAACAAAATTGTCCGATGTTTTAGGCTAAATTTTGGGTTATCGGGATCTCAATATATTTGAGTTGCAGCATGCAAAAAGAAAGTGCGCTTTACGCATATGCAGACAGAAAACACTAAGCAGATTTGTGCAGTCTGGTTGGAGCCTTAGCTATTGTTTACTTTATGTGCATCCACAGGCTCTACCTTGACTACACGGCTGTACCTGGCTCGCTGTTTTCAGACACGTTAATTATTTTTTTGCATGTTGTTGCTCAATTATTAGAATAAAGTCTTTCTTACCAGGTGAGCCTTCATTGCTTTCTGGAGCTTTTGGAGAGATTGGAACTATTGATTTTGCTGTTTCTGGGTATATATTAACACTCTCTGGATTGACTTGTAGCAGACCTCCTGGACCATATAACACTCCCATGTCTCTGGCTTCATTCTCCTCTTGGGCTTGCTGCCTTCTCAATGCCACCTGGGCAGCCATCACACGCTGCCTTTCTGCTATCAATGTACATTTAGCACACATGCAGTCTCTCCAGCGACAATATCTCTTGTGTCCTTTCAATGCTGACACAACGCCATGATTTCTGCAACGAGCACATTTTGGCGTCCTGGGGTACCGGTCTGACGCTGATCTCATGAAGACGGGATCTGATTCTAACGTTCCGCCATCTGCACCTGATTTGTCTTCGTCTGATGATGACATAGTGAATACTTCTTGCTTGCACGTGTTGTATACGCCTCTATGCCTTGGTGTGGATACTGATCATTCAAGTTCTTTTCTTGTGAAGTTTTACTTTTATTTTTATGTATGTCCACTACAGCATGTCCTTGTCAGTTAAATAAATTTCTGAATATGCCCCACTTACGCGTAATTTAAGGCACAGTTGTTCTTAATGTTTGACTTTAGCTTTGTTCTTTGCTAATTTCTGTTTGTGCGTATTTGTTCATTAGAATGCATTCTATGTTTTTGCACAAAACTCGTTTGTTTAAAGACCTTTGGTCAAAATTCTGTTTCTACTACTAGTATGGTCCATCGAAGGAAAAGTACTATAATCCCACAAAGATCTATCAAACAGAACTTTCAGTCATACTTCACGAGAGACATATGTCAGGTATGTGTGACAACTAATTGATAAAGTAAATTTTCTGTCACTTATCAAGTACCCGTTTCAGACGGCGGCTCATCCTGCGATACGATCGAGCAAATAAAACACATTAGAGGGCTCTTTTGACAGCAAACAAGCGTGAAGAGCCCGCCTATTCCTATTCATAACTTACCGCAGATTATTAGAAAGGTAAACTTCAATTAGCTATTTGCTTTTGCTCAATAACTTCATTATTTACCCATCTGCCAGTCATTTTCAAGCCCAGGTAGCCAATTGAAATCGAAAAAGAGGAGTACCTGCGTATGAAAGATAGGCGATGAAAAATGATCACACCGTTGTAGGCTGTTACTGTAAATATGCGGCCACGTCAATCATTTTTAAATCAGATTTTTTTATTTCAAAAATTCTATATGCCAAACATGTATCGGGTAACTAATGTGTTAGCAAAGAGTGCATACCTAGATCAGACTGGTCCCTGGGCAGCATGATAGGGAGCAGTCTGATCTTGGTGAAGAGCTTCTGTTAGGATATTTTGAAACAAAATGATAAATCGGTTACGCTCGAATGATTACAGAGAAATATTATTGTAATCAGCATGCAACATATCAGATGAGCGTACGCAAACCAACCCGTTCTCGTGCATTAACTAAACACGCAGTTTCATATTAACGCATGCAAAGTTACAAAGGGGATTATTTCTTTTTCAAAGGAATTTTACTCTGACTATTGCTAAAGAGTATTCTCCACATAAAGAAACTCTATATCACCGCATTATTGTTTTTCTTGCCGGCTCATGTGAATGGAAATGATTTTTGGCTACGTTGAACAACTGCAGAACCTGAGGACCAGGGTTGGGATCCCGTAAACCGGTTTAAACACCCCTCTTCCCTTTCCCCTTATGTAATTTATTACTGACCGTCTGAAGGCGGTACTTCATTTGAGCCGCGACACGAGAAAACCAACAAAGTGGCTGTGTGCCCAGTGCAGACTCAGATCAGCATGGGCATCTGCCCAGTCTGATCAGAGTCTTCGCTGTCTGCATGGGGGTAGCTTAAACCCATAGTTATCCTTTAAGTGTTTAGCGAAGAGTCTGATCAGACTGGGCGACTGCCCAGGCTGATCTGAGTCGGCGCTGGGCACACAACCACTTTGTTTTCTCGTGTCGCGGCTCAATGTCGTTTTCCTTTATTGTTACTTGTTCTTGTTGTTCATGCCATAGCTTATGTCCAAATTTGTGAGAATGGTGTTTTAGTTGGGTAGCTGAATGACCTGCTGTCTGGGAAAGAGATGTTCGTTCGATTTAACGTACGTGTCTTCCGTGAGCCGTTGTCAATTTATGTTTTCACTTCTTTCCCTTTTGGGTTTGAGGACGGAATATGGGATCTGACTATTTTAGTTCCATCTGTTTACTTCAGATATTGGGAGAAACAATGCCCACAGCTGCCTTCCGAAATTCTAGTCGGCATATCAGGTCTGCTACATGTCTAGGTATATTGGACATTAATGCACACTGCAAAGGTTGGAAAAGATGTTGGTTGAGTTGCTATGAATATAATTACAATAGTTCTGATATACATTAATGGTCTGTTATGGTGTGCATTATGACGGTATATTTTCCTGATTTACATTCACACAAACTTATTTGTTTTGATGTGTGCATTGATGGTATCTTATTCTGAAACTGTATTTGTTCAAATTGTTTTATTTGTATTTGTTTTAACTGTATTATATTGCCCTGTCTGTTGCTTGATCATTCGGGGTCCAACTGATGGTTTGCTTTTGCTCCGGTATTACAGTGGAACTGTTCGACACCCGAGGGATCTCAAGGTGTTGCAATACGTTGTTTCTGTCGAGTCCTCATCTCTGATTCATCATAGGTCTTATCCGTGTTGTGTTTGTTTACTGATGATTCATTATTGATAGGTTAGGAACTAAAAGTTAATTGTTTCGAGAACCGCAGTAGGAGAGGGCGAGGGTTTGATCCGGTAAATCTAGTTTAAGCTTCTAGTAATTTATTACTGACCATTCCAAGGCGGTGCTTCTGTTGTGGTTCTTAATTGTTGTTACTTGTTCCTATGTTCACGTGCCTATGGTCTTAAAGCAATGTGGTATGGCTGCCCACTTGCTTGTTTATTAAAACAAGAACATTAAAACGGGTAGAAATCGATGTTGCACGGTTTTTGTATACTTTATTCTTGTTGTCCTTATTGATGCCCTCGTTCGTCTGTTGTGTGTGCATCGGTTTTGTGGTTCGGTTGAACTATTGCAGAAGCGAAGGGCAAGGTTTAGATCCAGTGAAACTAGTTTAAGCCTCTGACCGTTCCAAGGCGTTACCTCTGTTGCGGTTTCTCAATGTTGCATGTTGTTATGTCCGTTTGTCTATGGTCTTCAGCAGTCTGGTCACCTGGATAGCTGCCGATTCCGTTTTGTTTTGTTTTGTAATTTGAAATAAAATTAGTAAAAATAGATGTTGCTGCTGTTTCAGTCAGGGTAGCTGAATGATCACCTGTTTGGGAAAGAGCTGTACATTCGTTATACCGTGCGTGTCTTTCATGAACTTTTGTTATTTTTGTTATGTGTGCTTCTTTCCGGTTTGGTTTTGAGAGCGAGATGTGGGATTTGATTGTAGTAATTCCTAGTCATTGCCTATCTTTTAACTTTGTGTGCGTTGATGGTATGCTATTCTGATATGAGCCGCAACACGAGAAAACCAACAATGTGGTTGTGCGCCCTGCACAGACTCAGATCAGCCTTGGCATCCGCCCAGTCTGGTCAGACCACTTGTAAAGTGCTAAAAGGGTAGCTAAGGGACTCAGCTACCTCCATGCGGACAGCGAAGACTCTGATCAGACTGGGCGGATGCCCAGGCTGATCTGAGTCTGCGCTGGGCGCACAACCACTTTGTTGGTTTTCTCGTGTCGCGGCTCATATGTTTTTTGCATTTTTTTTCTTGTTTGTGATGTTGTTGTTGTGTGCATTGATGGTATCATATTCTGATATGCATTCGCTCAATTGTTTTATTTATTTATTCATTTTGTATATGTGCAATTACGGTTTCTTATTCTGATATGTATTTGCCTGTAACTGTTTTATTTGTTTAGATGGGTGCATTGATGGTGTCCTATTCTGATATGAAATTGCTAATAGTGTTTTTATTTGTTATGATATGTACCTTTATGGTATATTATTCTGATATGCTTTTGCTAAAATTGTTTGGTTCTTTTAATGGTCCTTTTCTGACGATGTATTTGTTGAAATTATGTTATTTGTTTTGATGTGTGCATTCATGGCCCCTTATCCTACATGTATTTTCTCAAATTGTTTTATTTATTTTGATGCGTGCACTAATGATATCCTTATCTGGTATGTATTTGCTCAAATTGTTTTAATCGTTTTGATGTGTGCATTGATAATATCCAGTTCTGATACATGTAATGTATTTGCTAATATTACTTTATTTGTTTTGATGTGTGCATTTATGGTATCCTGATCTTATATGTATTTGCTCATATTGCATACGCCATGAAAATCGCCACTGGAAAGAAATAATGATAGAATTAGTAGCTGGTAAATATAAATCTTATTATCGGCGTAAACCATTATGACTGAGGCATGTTGGAGATCTGTTGCCTGTTGATAAAGCAAGATATAACGTCACTTTTTTGGTACCAGCATTGTCCAACGTAGACATGTAGTCGAAACTTCGAAGTATGACCCAAGTTCTTTCCTTCTTTTGATTGTTCTCTCTTGAAGTAATGCAATAACATATCCCCACAGCCTATCAACATGACATGGAATAATTATACACTGCTCAAAATATTTAAAGGAGCGCCAAATATTTTTCCATAGATGACAGTGCAACACATCCCCACTTTAAGGGCCCTTTACTTTCGCTTTAGTTAAAAAATGCATGTTTTTTAGAACAGGGGAACAGCAGGAAAGTTACAACCAAAACCAACATGATAATTTTGCCTCTGAAGCTGAATGTCTTACAAGGTGACCCGTTAGAAAGGATCACTTAGAGCTCAAGTTTATGAGATTTTATAGACGTCCAGAAAAATGCCTCAATTTAAAAAAAAATCGAAAAATGCAAAATTTGTTCCATGGAAATGATCAGGGTATCAGCTGTATTGAAACTTTTTTTGTCTAAAACTTCGATCGTTCTTACAAACGCTGCAAAGGAATACGAAATTCTTGGCGTTTGGCGATCTAATTTATGGGCCGTGGAACTGGGTATATCTTGTAGTAATGTCTATGGGAAAATATAAGCTGCTCCTTTAAATATTTTGAGCAGTGTAGTATGGCAATAGGCAGGTGTACCACGCCTACTTTAGAGCTAAGGGCAGTTATAAAAATTTATGTAAGATCAACTTCTTTGGGCCATACATGACAGGTTTGAGACGTCGTCTAGACGTATATTTCAATATTAAACGTGCTTCCTGTCGACTGACCAATACATCAACGTCCGTACTGCTGGGTATAAATTGTCTTCTGGATTTAGTAAATTCATACGACGATTTGATATAGCATGTACGTGACTTATTGTTGATTTCTTATACAGGTTGGTGATATTCAATTTTAATAATTTTAGTAATTTTAATAATAATATTCACTTTCTTTTAAACATTTCATTTATGGTTTAAGATTCAAGTTCTTATGAACAATTTCAGCTATAAGAATAATGTTTATTTAAACATCAAATTGTTAATGTAAAATGGTTCCAATAGAAACAGAAATGCGTCGTTCTTATATTGCGTGTAGTATATATTATTCTGATCATGTTGATTGTTCTTGACATGTTTTACTATGTATGTATTTCAAACATTTCATGTAAAAAAATAAATATACGACGATTTGATCCAGCATGTACGTACTTGTTGTTGATTTCTTATACAGCAAAACCTAAAAAAAACCATCTACGTAGTCTTCTCCTGGTACCTCTAAACACGAATAACAGCAGGACTACACAGGCAGTCTCACCACAGCAGGCTAGCTCTTCAAGAGATCAGCGTCAAACTGTATCTCAGGATGCCAGGATCGAATATGAAATGTTATCCAAGCAGATTCTTTATAAAATGTTGTCCGTAGCTATGTGGCCGTAAGGGCAGTAGGTCTTACAGACCCAGCATATGAAAAGCTATGATTCACAATAATGATATTAGTTGTTCCCACTGTTGACTTTAACAAGCTAGAAAAAAGTCTTCTAAATTCGTCCTCTGTTTACGAACTACACCTTAAATAGTATGAAGTAAATGATACAAGTTTTATTGAATTTAGAGTGTGAGTGTGAAATATTCTGCGCTTGCAACTTCGTTCGTCCTTCGCCATATGAACCCATACCGAATACTTACAAACTTACTTTTAGAAAATAAAATATGATTATTGAAGCCGGTTGAAATGCAAGAACAGAACCACACTGGTTTTTCTGCTCTGCATCAAGAAATAAAATCTTTTGCGCCTTTTGAAGCAACATAGACATATAAAAGATTTGTCATTGCCTTTTCCAGGTACAGAGAATACCACTAAAGTCTAGCTGTTTTAAGATGTACATCCTAGCATCATTGCTACCTGATTATACTCGAAGTGTATTTCAACACAGTAAGATACAAGAGGGTCGAGTCGGGTAACCTCGGACAGCTGGTAAATTCGGACATAGCATTGCATTTGCTTAAAATGAGCCATCTCATCAGAATTTTCACTGTTTCCCCTGTTATTTTTGTTTTAATTCCAAACAACTAACATATAATCGAAACGATCTCACTGTCCGAATTTAACTGCTGTCCGACTTTACCTGATTTGACCAAACTATAAATGTCAAATATTGAAATGCAGAAGCCATCTTTATTAATGGCATTATCATCAGTAATGTCATATCTGTTCAAATGCAGAATTCATTAAAATTGCTGCCTTTTAAAATTGAAAACACTGTTGTCCATTCAGCTGCAGGTTAAAACGCCAGCACTGCCTACATATATGCAGGGTATATCGTTATTGTTGTCTGTCCAATTACTAATATCATAATTACTACGTATTGTTATGCACGAAATCCATATTTTTTCCTGTTAAACTGCAGGGCTGTTGAAATGCAGGAAATATAATACGAATATAATCAAGCAAATATTATAGTAACAATTTTACTACAATCTTTTCGTATGGAAGAAATAACACGGTTTAGAAATTTGTTCTTGTTTACCAACATTAATCTTTCGACATTGCATTGTTCATGTACAGGAAAACGGTTCAAAATTTAGCGACAGTCTCCTTTTGCAAGTATTTTATCTCTGTCTTAGGTCATATAACTGTCTCCTTTAACCTTTCAACAATAGCTTAGGTCAGGCCCTGTCTGAGAAAATGTACAGGTTAAGATACGCAAACATCAAATGCTTAGAAATGGATTTTCATTTGCGCGGTCGGCTCTGGAACTATGCAATTTGTCTTAATTATAATTTGATCGAAAGCAACGTATAGGGAAAAGAACAGGTTCCGATCCGCTTGCGCGGTTACATAGTCTGGTCTTGAACTGTGCTTTTCAGAGGTGGCAAATTTAAGCTTTTTTCCATGTCTGTTCCCTAATGGTGTCATTGCCCATGAAGTCTCTGATGTTTCTCTGTGCAGCTCGAGCATGCCGAAACATGTCGCTGAACGTTTTGTTACTGTAGACGTTCGTATG
Organism: Ctena decussata; assembly: GCA_963989385.1. NCBI lineage: Eukaryota > Metazoa > Mollusca > Bivalvia > Lucinida > Lucinidae > Ctena > Ctena decussata. Next base: position 93,554,390 of record OZ022501.1, read on the forward strand.
TACCCCCATTGTATCGTTTGCATTGCTAAACTGTTACAACAATTGCCAATGAAAGTGACGTTACAGCGATGCACTCAAATACACTGCCACATGTTTGGGATATTTTCTTTGTTTTATTCCGCCTTTTGTGTCTCCCTTTTGTTATCTTAAAACGCATCACCACTTTGATAAAAACCAAACGAGTGACTCATAGTAAATGTCGGTTGTGTTTCTTTCAATATTTCTCTCATATTCTGTTTCTCTGTCTCTCCCCCTCATATTCGCAAACCTCAATGACATGACTGATTTCGTATCAGCTTAGTCTATTGTTTTGACGGTTTTTGCTGCATGTTTAAATGCAGGAATAATGAATTGACGTCATTCAACTGCAAACAAAAACAAAGTCTGTATTATTTCTGCCGTATGCTTCATATATTCATGTTAACCAGTAGTTCAGTGTAGTGCATCAGGTAAGTTAGCAAAAGATATTTTGAGGAATTCAGTTAAAAGCCATATTCATATATGAAAATCTTACATACATTTTCAAACATTATATCAAATTAATGCTTTCTATTTAAAGAGTGCTAAAACTTCCTTTTCGATTTCGCAGATTTAAATCATATTACACTGTCCGCCGGTCTATTCATATCAATATTTATTGAAGACGTCGAATTTATCTTCCGTTGTTTTTACTTTTCTGTGAACAATTAATCATGCTCTTGGTTAATTTTCCTCAAATTAAATCAAGAAATCCCTACTGATCCTTGCCAATAAAACGAATAAGTTACTGTACGTTTCAATGTGGAAAATTCAGATTTGTTTGTTGTATTTTTAACATTGTCATCACCTGTATATCCACTTTACTTCTGTTTTGAAGTTTGAAACATAAAATAGGCGAAATAAATGTTTCCTTTGGCTTTTGATTATGATGTATGTGTGATAGTTGCCTTGTTTTGGACTGGAGATGTATGCTGTTATGTTCTGCCGTTTTAGTTTCTCCAAACTTCTTACGCTGTTTTGGATGGTTGTGTATTGTGACGGTGGTATTGCCTGGGTTTCTTTATTTGAGTTGCGACACGAGAAAACCAACAATGTGGTTGTGCGCCCAGCGCAGATTCAGATCAGCCTGGGCATCCTGCCAGTTTGACCAGACCCTTCGTTAAGTACTAAAAGGGTAGCTAAGGGTCTAAGCTGGGCGGATGCCCAGGCTGATCTGAGTCTGCGATGGGCGCACAACCACTTTGTTGGTTTTCTCGTGTCGCGGCTCATTTATATTTTACAACAGGACAGACGCTATTTATAAAACGAGTTATAAAAAACAATTATAATCAGTGGACAAAAGGGACAACTTTTACAACTGCTTAATGAGTAGTTTTGTATATCATGTATTGCAAAAGTTAATACATGTACTAACTTTTGCTGGCCGTTCCGGGGTGGTACTTCTGTTATGGTTCCTTGATGTTATATTGTGCTATGTCCGCTTGTCTGTGTTCTTTGGCGGTTTGGTCACCTGTTTTGCTGCACGGTCTGCCTTTTGTTTTTTGGGGTTGAAAATAAAATGGATGGGGATGGGTGTTGTGCTGTTTTTATTGGGTTGGCTGAGTGGCCACCCGGTTTGGGGGAGGGGGAGCTGCTCTTTCGGTTTACCGTGCGTGTCTTTCGTGCACTTGGGTCAATTTTTCCATGTGTGTTTGTGCTTCTTTCCCTATTGATTTTGAAGGCGGGATGTACAATTTGATTGTATTAATTCCTGATCATTGCCTATCTTTTTACTTTTCATATACAATATACACAAATTTTATTTTATCCGACGAACTCGTCAAAAAACGAAAAAGAAACCCATATATGTCCTACCGAAACAGCTTACGATTTGAATATTCGAACGGCTACAGACTGACTTCATACAAACTTCATAACATTAGTTACATGATACTTCATATGTTTTTTTTTTTTTTATCACCTTAAACATGAAATCACGATTTTTGTGCTCGATTTAAAGGTAAAGACTTCCCATAGCCAAGTGGTCTTAAGGGCAGTGGAGGTTTGAGGCAAACTGTGTATGAGGCACAACATATGCTGCAATATCCTTCCCAGTGAATCTCTGATTCGATAACTGTACCCATTTCCTGCTGGGCTTACAGGGAGAGTTCATCAGTCGCCGGTAGGCCCAACCCGGATTTGAACCTCCGATCTTCTATTGGACATTCAAGTCATAGATTATCTTCAACAAGTCAAACGCTCTCCAGCACTTCGATGCAGCAAGTGCTTCGCTCATTTGCTTCTTTAAGACACACTTAAAGGTCTAGATACTGGGCCACAAGGCAAAATATTGACTACCTGTTTGAAAATATAAGTGGGAGGGATTCAGCTATTGTTTAGTTACTGTTTTGATTATAACAACTTATTATAATGCCCAAGATTGTTAGTCACTGAGATGATGAGCTGCCAATCATCTTTCCAAGTATGCAAGCAACCAATCAGATCAGTTACTGGAATATAATGACCTGCTAGAGATGTTTACTCTTTGGTGTCCAGAGATATACTGAGATAAGATGATGACTCTTTGGTGTCCAGAGATATACTGAGATAAGATGATGACTCTTTGGTGTCCAGAGATATACTGAGATAAGATGATGATGCAAAAGCAGCATCATCTTATCTCAGTATATCTCTGGACATCAAAGAGTAAACATCTACTAATTCCGCCTTTTACAGTCTGACTAGGCTTTCAGTGATAAAATATTACGTCACATTGACCTTGCTCGTGATAAAGCAATAAAAGATCTCTAAGGAAGAAGAACCACAATCAAATATCTCAGTCCTCTTTCCGTACCTAGAAGAAGGCGGGTATCCTATCCTATGTCATCTTGTTTTGCCATTTCATCTCATTTCTCGCTACATATTGCTGGTATCTGCATACATACATTCCACGCATGGCATAGCCTTATGGGGAGCTCTTGTAGTAAATATTCCCGATATTTTCAATAGCCATAGTTCATGTAAGGATATCTATAATTCAATTTCGGACATCTTTTTTTTTTTGTTTTTGAGATATCTCAATCGCACAAAATTTGACAGGTGAAAGTATTTTAACTATTAACTTCATAGTCCACTTTATTGCACGAATACTAGCTATAATTAATGGGACGCGACACGACAAAACCAACAATGTGGTTGTGCGCCCAGCGCAGACTCAGACCAGCGTGGGAATCCGCCCAGTCTGATCAGAGTCTTCGCTGTCCGCATGGAGGTAGCTTAGATCCTTAGCTACCCTTTGAGCACTGAACGAAGAGTCTGATCAGACTTTGTGGATGCCCAGGCTGATCTGAGTCTGCGCTGGGCGCACAGCCACTTTGTTGGTTTTCTCGTGTCGCGGCTCATTTATTGATTTTCGGCTTTGATTACAAAACATTGGCAACCAATTAGACAACTACGTGTTTTATTAATTGAAAGTTACTTCGCAATGAAATATCAACATTTAACTGAGACAAATTAACGAACAGTCTATTCCTTAACACAATAACGGTTTTAACTAAAACATTTGATAATATTTTTGTTGCACGAAACTTTATATGTAAATAATCGCATCTGCGATACAGTATTTGTTAAAGACACTGGTGATTGAATTTAGATTAAATTTAGTTTATTTTTAACTAAAATATAATGAAAATGTTTAAACCAGACTAAAGTTGCCATAATTTATTACATTGTAAACATTTGAAAGATCACTTCCAGTCTTTTAATCAATTCCTGTTAATTTTCAGAACATGAGCATTAAAACAAGATTAATTATAGCACTTAAAGTGTCAATATGGATGAGACTGACTTGGGACGGGAGGATCCGTCATGCCATGGAAAAACCTGTTTGAGACATACAAGTATATATTAAGCTCCTTAAGCTGTGTCCATTTAGTCGAAATCAGAGTTTTTTCTTTCTTTATAATGCCTCAGTCTGACGGTTTTAACTAACATGATCTGACCAGATAAAATATATTTGCAGGCTGCTGTTGAATTGTGCAATTTCAGAATGACTTCAGGCAGTTTGTCATGTGCATGTAAAATGTATTACGGTAAGTATGTACATTTCTAGGGGAAGAAACTATTCCATTTTCATTTCTGTCTCGTTTTCTTAATAGGATCAACTCTTATAGTAAACTGATTACTCCTCTACGAGCAGACGCGTTATTTTAGGAGTAGGTCCAATTTTAGAGGATTTCATCATGAAGGGAATCAAGTAGGAAGTCACAAAAGTAATTACCCTTTGTGAAAAGCTTGGGAAAACATGACGGTGTACACTTACACCTTAAAAATGCAATGAGAGGCTGAGACAATCGCGTAACTTTTTGCAGCAGAGTGTTAGAGCACCTGCACATTTGAAAGAACAAAATTGAGCCGCGACATGACAAAACCAACAAAGTGGCATGTGCGCCCGTCGCATACCCAGATCAGCCTAGGCATTCGCCCAGTTTGATCAGCGTCATCGGTGTCGACAAGATGGTAGCTTAGACCCTTAGCTATGCTTTAAGCGCAAAGCAAAGACTCCGATCAGACTGGGCGGATGCCCAGACTGCTCTGAGCGCACAAATGTTATTTTGTTGGTTTTCTTGTGTCGCGGCTCAAATGATGAAAAAAAAAATGCAGAGGAATAGAAGATGCACCACATGTTGCAGTATCGAAAATCACCAAAATTAATTTTCTACCCTGTAGGTTGAAACATCACTGTCAACTTGAGATCGGGTTAATGCTTAAGCCAACTTAGTCATTAGAGAAAGACAATAGAAGGTTCCATTGAAAATGATTTATTTCTAGTGTTTTAAAGACACTGAACAAATGCTTAATTTCTTAATATGGACGCAGTGACGCTGACAAAGAAGGTATAGGATCATTAAATAACTTGTGAGTCGGCTGATCTAAGAGTGACGGTTAAAAGTCGAATATATGATATTAATATATTCATATAAAAATCTCGCCGTTCCATATTTATTTTTATGGAAACATTTTTTTCTAGAAATATTTTTCTTCCTGTTTTCAAATGTATTAAATTCATACCGAAAAATAGTCCCATGCTTATTAGGACTAATCAAGTTACACCAAAACATCTATTTCTCATCTTTCGTTTATATGGAACATTTAACTATTTCATATTTTACGGAACACTTAACTTTTTCATATTTTACAAAGCTTGCATTTTCACATATTTGCACTTGCATTTCGGATTGATAATAGCATAAAATCCTACAGAAAATATCTTTCATTTATGGTAACTGTTGCGACTACCTCTTTGGTTCATATGAACAATTTCAAACAAGAAAAACATCACCGAAATTAAGTATAATAAGATAATTGATTGGATATGTCATATTTTGCATTTATTAACAGTAATATTATAATGTAATAATAATAAAAGCTTAAAAAACTCTGCAGGGAAATTATAATTTCATTTGATAGCGTGTCATAACTACAATATGTATAATGTTACGATATTGTGCTAAAATGTTACTGTATAACTAGCACAAAAAGCCCTCCTCTTACAATACATTAATACACAGACAATATTTGATGCTTCCTTAATTACGTTTATCTCAGGTTTATGGGTGAAAAGTCTGGTTGAATCCCTGGACGCATTTCAGACCAAATATACATCTCTTAACCCTTAAAGTGCCAAAAATTAAATTGTTGAATTGGCAATCAGTGTAGATCCAGATGAGGTGCTCATAATGAGCCACCTCATCTGAATCTTAACTGTTTGCCATCTAGTGTTCGAATTTTCAATATGATATCGCTTGGACGAAACATTTTTTGAAATTCTGCAGACGTAAATTTCGTCGTCTGCTTTTTGGCGCTTTAAGGGTTAAATTGGAGGTGTATAGATTTTGAACCAATATGTTCCTGCATAAAAAACAGTGAAAACTTGGGACTTAAGTGTCTATTTCGACAGTGTTCTATTCATGATTCTATTCTTATTTTTAAACTGTGAAACATAATGAAATAATAATAAGTTAAATATGTTGTTAGAACCTAGATAGTATCTGCGTTTGAATGTACAGCAAACTCTCGATATCTTGAACACTGATATCTCAATGTATCCTCCTATATCAAAGAATACAGTGAAGATTAATTTCCTATATTTATTTATATGTCAACTCCTGTTATCTAAAACTACAGATATTTTAAGGTAAATATTCTTGAACCCGAAACTTTACTTTGAGATACCAATTGTTTGGGATGAACTTTAACTTTGCGATATCGAGAGTTGACTAAATGTGCATTTTAAAAAAACTTTTTTTAAAAGAAGAGAACAATGCAAATAAACATTACAGAATATAAGCAGCGGTAGTCTAGTTCATCAGTGTTTTTGATTGGGCCCATCATGGTACACCAAGTTCTTCCCGTTACCCTGGCTGCAATTTTTTTTGAATTCGCAACTTTGTTTCCTCATAGTTTTTTTCGTAAATTCATATGCTGTACTGGTGTTGTCAAGAATCCTCTGTAGCCGTCTCTGTCAACCGAATACCTATTTCAGGAACTGTATCAGAACGGCATGTGCACTAGTTAATGCCGCAGCAACTTGGTTTAAACATATTTATTCTCTCTCAATTACAAGTAACATACAATCAAATATAAATAGTACAGGCTTAGGGATTGGAACGACTTCGATTGCAGCAACTTCAGCGCAGGCTACTATTTTTTCAAAGGCAGAAACTTCTGATGGGAATCCTGTAATAATTCAAGTATTGTCGTCACCTGTTCAGCTGACCAATTTACTTCTTGTTTTGTCTTGGTGTTCAGAACAGAAAGTAAACAAAATATATGCTAATGTGTCTTACGCATCTTGTATGACTTGTTGTATTTGGTTTAAACATATTTATTTCGAAAAATCTATGTACAACATATATTGTAACAATATCTATATAAGGATACGAACGGAAGCAAAATGCTTATATAGTTCTTCTCCTTTAAATTCGATCTGGTAAACATATAGTTGCGAAAAAACTTGTTGTATTTCTTGTACTGGTGTATAATTTCCGTGACTGTGTGTGTTTGTTATCCAAATATGTTTCTGTTTTGTTGTTATAGTTCCTCCTTCCTCTTTCAGCTGCTTTGCGATTCTGGGCTTTCTTGGGTATCCTCACATAGTGTCGAACTCATGTTCTTTTATAAATTCCATATCAAATGCCCAGTCATTTCAGATTCTCTCAATATATGCTTGATTTAAGATTGTCACATTGTAACATATCACCACAGGAGAGCTACTATTTACATATCATCCTCATGTTAGGCTTGCGTCTAAGACTCGTCTTCAGACACGCCATAAGAAAAGGAATAATACCCTAAAAGTAACAGCGCTTCCCACGTTGACCTGAAAAACCACACTGTCATATCAGAACCTGCCGTTATATCTTTACACTCAGTACTTCCAGTAAACAATTGAAAAGATAGCTCTTTGTGAATACATACGAAATGGAGGACTTTCGTGTATCTAAAGACAAACTGAATGTAGGTTTTCCTCTTTTTTTTGATTGCTGTTTAGTAATTAAAAGACTTGACAATTTATGCACGCAGATTATCTACAGATATTAATTTGATTATGAAAATGACATTTTACATTTATCAAGTGTTGTTGACTGTCATAGTTAAAAATCCGTTAACACTATTCAAGATTTCAAAGAGCCTTGCTAATCATGCTCATCTACTACCTTTATTCTATAGAAGGAAAGATAACATCAATTTGCACTGATTTATCCCATTTTGTTATTAATTAGTATTTTATAAAGTAAATATGTTTCAGTAACCACATAGTTTTTCCTGTTGTTTCACGGGGATCATCTGATCAACCATTATGTGATTTTATATGAAATACTTTATTATGCATTAGGCCATAACGGCCCATGAGCACATATACATACAACATACAGCAACTTTAGTACAGGATAGATGGCGACATAGCAAGTTGTGAAATACATCATAATTAGAAATCTTTGTAAAGCTATATGCGTAAGCTATCATTTTTGCACAAATACCTGCTTTCTAGCTCTGATCATATAACACTCAGAGCCCGGTGACCCGGGGACGTGTGGCGGAGCCAATGTCCAAACAGCACATCCCCGTTTGCCGGGCTCCACGATATTGCTCCCCACAGAGACAGCAGGCGTGTGCAGCCAATATAAATCACCCGACAAAGTACAGGTATGTGAGTTGGAATATCCATTTACACAGTCATGTTGATGATAAAAAAAAAAAAAAAAAAAAAAAAAAAAAAACAGAGTACACAATTGACAGACAGAAAACTTAACTAGTTCACTTTTACCCTTAACAAATACTATAACCCTTAACAGGAGAGTGGCCAAATACATTTTTTAACTGCTAATGTACATTGCCCTGAATTGAAAGCCTACTGCATTTCCATAGGCACATATGTACCAACTGCATCTTGTAAGGTAAGTAACGCTGTCTGGAGTCCGGTGATACGCGGCCATGTGGCGGAAACCAATGTCCAAACAGCACAACCGCGTTAGCCGGACTCCACAGTCTTATAAACTACAAAATGCTAAGTTTACATATGTATCTATGCCACCATACAGATCGCCTATAGCAAAGCGCATGTACCAAGTATAATGAACCAAGTATAATGATGATGATAATAATTATCAAAAAATAGCAATAATTTCGCTACATGAGGGCAGCCTGATTTAATTGTACAGGACATCTTGTCGTAACTTGAAAGCTTTTTCAATGTCGGTGCTTAATTTCTTCAATACAGTTAATTTTTCAGTATTTACAAGCTCTATAAATTTAACCATATTTGGCCGTTTCCAGAAATACTTATTTATATATTGTTTTCTTAGACTGAGGTACAACGTACATTCCAAAACAAAATGATATTCGTCTTCTAAAACGTTACATATTATACACTTTCTATTATCTACAGGTGTTTTGTTTGGTTTGGTCCAACGTCCTGCTTCGATTTCAAGCCTGTGGGACGATACTCTAAATTTACATAGACACTTTCGGTATTTGTCAATCTGAAGGGAATCTAAATATTGCTGGTGTTTGAAATTTGAAATATGAATATAAAACCTCGCCCTGGTTGAATTTTCGAGTCGTGCATGCCATTCTTGCATATACACATCCCTAACTCTTATCTTAAAAGCATTTATAAAACCATCAACGCTACCAACACCTTGTGTCAGCCAGACATCCATGAAACCTAAAGAACTTAAAAGTGTTTTTACCGACATAGCCCAGTCCTGTTTATTTGGCCGTATAACTGCGTCTTCAAGCATAACATTATAAATACGTTTTGTAAGCTTTCTATTATCACTACTGACTACTTTCAGCCAGTACTTTCTTATACTAACATACCGACGAAACTGAAAATCAACTCTTCCCAACTCCCCGTATATGAAGTCATTTTGAGTCGTTTGCTTAACACCTAGTAGTCGTTTACAAAATTGCAAATGAACCGTTTCGATAGCTTTAGATTTATAGAAACCCCACACTTCACACCCATAATTCAGAATTGGCGTCACCAGTTTGTCAAAGAGGTCTAAAACGTGTGAAATTTTCAGTGATGCGAAATTAAATAGGTATTTGTTTAGTGTGCAAACTGCTTTTAGAGCTTGACCAGCTAAAGTTTTTTGTGTTTCAAAACATGAACCTCCAGATGTGAATAATATGCCTAAATAAGAAAATTTATTAACTATTTCAATATCGGATCCTTTGTAAGTAAAGTGTAAGTCGTTAGGTAACCTACCACCCTTTTTAAAAACAATTATTTTTGTTTTGGCATCGTTTAATGTAAGCTTCCATTTGTCACAGTAGTTTTCGAGAGCATCCAAAGATTTTTGTAAATCTTCTGCGGTCTGTGCTAACAGTGTGATGTCATCTGCGTATAGTAACGACCATAACTGTAACAGGTCAATGACAACACCAGTTACTCCGTTTGTTTGCAGTTCATCTTCCAAATCATTTAAGCACATTGAAAACAACTTTTATAACTTTTTCTCTCGCGTACCAGAATCAACGTGAATATGGCGACGTTGTGGACGATTGATTGATTGTTTTGGGTTTAACGGCCCTTTGAGACAGTAATTCAGTCTATATCAAGCCGTCTCCCAGAGAGAGGGAGAAAGACAGAGAAATGACAGACAAGAGAAAAAATGTCCAAACAACCCCCGCCCGCACCTACTGCGAATTTTCCGAAATAAAAGCAAGGAAAGGGTCCAGTTTTAGCGAATTTGAGAAATGCACGCTATTTAACTATGTACTTTTTGCTGTTTCCTCGACTGGTTTTGCTTTGTGTGCCGTCTTTACATTTTGAGTTTTCCTTTCCCATTCGTGTTTCAGAACGTGTTATGATTACTTTGGCATAACGTACCAACTACTACCAATGAAAAGTTTGTATTTTTGCCTATACAGTTCCTCAGCATACTTTGCATGAAAATGTGGAACAAAACCATATTACATAATTACTGACTTTCGTTAGTATTGATAAAGACAGCAATGTAAGATTCTTCTTAGCTTCCTAAAATCATTCTGATCTCTTTGGTCCTAAGAGCAGTTTATTACCATTATAGGATTTTTGTATTTCATTATAAGAGTCAATTACGTGTAACAGGGTTTGTCCTAGAAGAAGATGTCTTTTCTTTATTGCTATGTTTCTTGTTTTCAGGAGATGTTTACCTTTACTGCAGCTGTTATTTGCAGCACCCGTAAATTTATAATACTCACTTTGTCTAGGAAATCTTAGGAATTTTTCCAACGCTTGCGCTGGAGCTTATTAGGGGACTAAATAAAACCCAGTCTGCTTTTTTGTGTTTTGTTTTTTCTTTAGTTCTATGTGTATACACAGATCCGAGAATAGCCGCTAAGGCCCGCCTACTTAGTTACTGTTACTACGTCTCACAAGCTTTACACAAAGATGGCGGAAAAATAAATGACAAATGCAAGTGTCTGCTAAATGTTGGCGATCTATGGCGAAGAATCAGCCTCCTCATGACCTACACATGGAAGTTGGCGCATCACGCATTTCCGATGCGTTCTGTTTTTGCAAAACAAGATAAGTTTATTGAAAGTGGTGTCAGTTTGTTTTCTTTAAACAGGTACACATCCCTCCATAACCGTAAGGTAAAATCACGGACTGATGTACAATATTGACCACGTGCGATTTGTTTGTGAGACTATGTCACGTGCTAAGTTGTCGTTGCATTGGCCAGGTATACGCTATCACGTGATTTTGAGTGACATTCTGGGTGTGGCTCGGAACTGTGTATTGGGGATAGTTTTCAGAATTTATTTGCGGTCTTACCTTATTTAAACAGCGTTTGGATATTGGCCAGGTACCATGCTCATAGGACAGACAGTTGTAGTATCTGATCTCGGGCTCTGGCTACATTGTTTGCAAATGTTCCTTTAGGGGCCTCTAGACATGACTGTGTTAAGAACTTGCCTGTTGCATATTTCCAGATGTGCACTTGTACTGTAAGAATTGAAAACGTCTGTCGCTTCTATCCGAATTCAGGTCTGCTATGCCATTTCTTTCCTGGGGCCGTATTCATAAAACGACTTAAGGGGTTGCTATGCTGTTGCTAAGGCTAAATTTCTTTGAAGAAGATTCCCTACAACTATGAAATTTGCTCTGGAGGAACAGTCTTACAAAGACTGTTCCTCCAGAGCAAACTTCATAGTTGTAGGGAATCTCCCTTATAGATATTTAGCCTTAGCAACAGCATAGCAACGACTTAAGTGGCTTTATGAATATGGCCCCTGTATGCGTGCCTTCTAAATGAGCCATGCTTCCACAATTCAAATGGTTAATGTGTTTTAGGTATGATTAAAATGCCATTGTTCTTCGTGTCAGTATTTGAGCTTGAACAGTAGATTCGTTCGAAACAAAAAGCTAAAAAGGTAAGTGGAACAAAGAAAGAGAAACATTTATTTGAATGCATTCAAATAAATGTTTCTCTCTCCTTGTATTAGTTGCTACAGCTTGTGTTTCCAACATTACAAAATGATTTCAACAATTTGATAGCGTTTATAAACTGTCATTAGGACTTCAAATTACAATTCCGTTCTAAAAGCTTTAAATATGAATATTTGCATTAAAAATTAAGTAGTTCACGCATGATACAATAAGCGATCTTTTACAATGTCCCTTAATGTATGGTGTTAATGCTTATCATCAGTTGCATTATTGTTTTTGTTTTTACAGTTCATTACATTATAGAATAGAGCATTTAATGTTCTTATTGTTTCGTAGCATTTTTCACAACTATATACAAAGCATCGTATTTTTGTCACCAATAGCTAATGTAAAATTGTCATTACCTTAAAGGAACAATTGTAATTTGATTGATGTTTGCTTTTGCGTTTGCTTTTTTCGGAGAGCTAAAATTAACGTCTAGAAATGTCAATGTAATTATGCTGATGACAGGCTTTTCTTAACCTAAGTTTGGGGCGATGAACATTTATATGTTTTTGCCCGAATAAACTGCTTTGACTTTGACGAAGATTCTTCGCTTACATTTCGATTAAATGCCACTCACACTCCGCCCCATTACGTTCGAAAGTGGTGGTTCTGAGTGTGTCCGTTTACCTGCGGCTTCGTGACAGCTCGCTATAGGGCTTTTCCAAGTTATCTGACTATGAATCATGCTGTTATGCTTGTTAAGTTTCATTTGACAATGTGATAACAAAGCTCGGAGAGACAGGTTTTGTTATTTCGTTTCTACTGTATACGTTTAGCATGTTTGTTTACAGGAACCCCGGTAGTCTAGTAGGTTAAGCGCCGGCCTGCTGATCTAGAGGTCCCAAGCTCAATTCCTACTGGAGACAGAAATCTTTGCAAACGGGGTTCCACTGCACACAACCCTCCCATCGTCCTGATGTGACTGAAATACTGCTGGAAAGGACGTTATATCGCAAGTCATCCAAATGTCAGTCTTCTGTTTGTTTACTGTTCCTCTTGATGCCAGCAGAAGGCATCAGAGTGTGATTGTGGCACTTCCAGAATATCTTCCATTGAGCCGCGACATGACAAACGAATAAAGTGCCATGTGCGCCCAGTAAGGACTCAGCCTAGCCATCCGCACAGCCTGATCGGAGTCATTGTCGTTCACATGGTGGTAGCTTAGACCCTTGGCTACCCTTTAAGAGCACAGCCGAGACTCTGATCAGACTGGGCGGATGCCCAGGCTGACCCGAGTCTTTGCTGGGCGCACAAGCCACTTTGTTGGTTTTGTCGTGTCGCGGCTCATTTGTATTTTCAAGAAAGACGGGCTCTGCAAGGACAACTACAAGCATT